>CP136058.1:424081271-425331271 GCA_032464435.1 Aegilops umbellulata | reverse complement strand
ATGAAAGTGACAAAATAAGAGACTCTCTATCATGAAGATCATGGTGCTACTTTGAATCACAAGTGTGGAAAAAGGATAGTAACATTGTCCCTTCTCTCTATTTCTCTCATCATTTTTCTGGTGGGCTTCTTTGGCCTCTTTTTTTATTTGGGCTTCTTTGGCCTCTTTTATTTTTTTCCGTCCGGAGTCTCATCCCGACTTATGGGGGAATCATAGTCTCCATCATCCTTTCTCACATGGGACAATGCTCTAATAATGAAGACATCACACTTTTATTTACTTACAACTCAAGAGTTATAACTCGATACTTGGAACAAAACATGACTCTATGTGAATGCCTCCGACGCTGTACCGGAATATGCAATGAATCAAGAGTGATATGTATGAAATACGATGTCAACTACATGATCATGCAAAGAAATATGACATGGTGAAGCGTGTCATAATAAACGGAATGGTGGAAAGTTGCATGGCAATATATCTCGAAATGGCTATGGAAATGCCATAATAGGTAGGTATGGTGGCTGTTTTGAGGAAGATATAAGGAGGCTTATGTGTGATAGAGCGTATCATATCACATGGTTTGGATGCACCGGCGAAGTTTGCACCAACTCTAGAGGTGAGAAAGGGCAATGCACGGTACCGAAGAGGCTAGCAATGATGGAAGGGTGAGAGTGCTTATAATCCATGGACTCAACATTAGTCATAAAGAAATCACATACTTATTGCAAAAATCTACAAGTCGTCAAACCCAAAGCACTATGCGCATGCTCCTGGGGGGATAGATTGGTAGGAAAAGGCCATCGCTCGTCCCCAACTGCCACTCATAAGGAAAGCAATCAAAGAACACCTCATGCTTCAAATTTGTCACACAACGGTTACCATACGTGCATGCTACGGGACTTGCAAACCCCAACACAAGTATTTCTTAATTTCACAATTACTCAACTAGCACGACTCTAATATTACCATCTTTATATCTCAAAACAATTATCGAGTATCAAACTTCTCATAGTATTTAATGCATGCTATATGAAAGTTTTTATTATGCCCATCTTGGATGCCTATCATATTAGGACTAATTTTATAGCCAAAGAAAATTACCATGCTGTTCTAAAAGACTCTCAAAATAATATAAGTGAAGCATGAGAGATCAATAATTTCTATAAAATAAAACCACCACCGTGCTCTAAAAAGATATAAGTGAAGCACTAGAGCAAAATTATCTAGCTCAAAAGACATAAGTGAAGCACATAGAGTACTCTAATAAATTATGATTCATGTGTATCTCTCCCAAAAGGTGTGTACAGCAAGGATAATTGTGGTAAACTAAAAATCAAAGACTCAAATCATACAAGACGCTCCAAGCAAAACACATATCATGTGGTGAATAAAAATATAGCCTCAATTAAAGTTACCGATAGACGAAGATGAAAGAGGGGATGCCTTCCGGGGCATCCCCAAGCTTAGGCTTTTGGTTGTCCTTGAATTTTACCTTGGGGTGCATTGGGCATCCCCAAGCTTAGGCTCTTGCCACTCCTTATTCCAAAATCCAACAAATCTTTACCCAAAAACTTGAAAACTTCACAACACAAAACTTAAGCAAAACATCTCATGAGCTCCATTAGTATAAGAAAACAAATCACCACTTTAAGGTACTGTAATGAACTCATTCTTTATTTATATTGGTGTTAAACCTACTGTATTCCAAGTTCTCTAGGTTCATACCCCCCGATACTATCCATAGATTCATCAAAATAAGCAAACAACACACGAAAAACAGAATTTGTCAAAAACAGAACAGTCTGTAGTAATATGTAACAAACGAATACTTATGGAACTCCAAAAATTCTGAAATAATTTTTTTGTCTATTAATCATCTGCAAAAAGAATCAACCTAAAATCACTCTCCATTAAACAATGGCAGCTAATCTCGTGAGCGCAAAAGTTTCTGTTTTTTACAGCAAGATTACAAAGACTTCACCCAAGTCTTCCCAAAGGTTCTACTTGGCACAAACACTAATTAAGACATAAAAACACATCTAAACAGAGGCTAGAGGTAAGGATGGCAAGCAGGCATTGATTAGGGAAATCTTGCCTGCCTGAGTATTGTATCTGCCCCTCCAAGGCATGACACGATTGCCCACTTTGGCAACCGCAGGAGCAAAATCTTTTGCCAAAAGTTTATAAGAAGAGATAGGCAGCCCGAGGTATTTCAGAGGAAAGGAACCTAGAGAACAGTTCAGCAGTTGAGAGGTGTGCAGGGCCTCCACATCCGAAACACCAGTAACGATCACTTCACTCTTCCCGAAATTAATCTTGAACCCCGACAAGGCCTCTAAACAAAGCAGTAAGAACTTAATGTGGGTAATACAAGCGTCGTTTAATTTGACCATAATGATCATATCATCAACATATTGGACGTGGGTGATACCCTCCGGAATAAGGTGAGAGCTGATAGGGGAGATGTGCCCAGCCGCAGTAGCCCTAGAAAGAATGTTGGAGAGAGCATCTACAACGAAATTAAACGAGATTGGGGAGGCCGGATCGCCCTGCCTGAGGCCCCTATAATTATGGAAGAAATTGCTCACCCTGCCATTCATCGACACCGCCTTGTGTCCACCCGACACCAATTGCATGACCCTGTGGACAAAGGCTCCTTCAAAGCCTTTTTCCAGTAGGACCTGCCGTAAAAACTTCCAACTAACCGAGTCATAAGCTTTCTCAAAGTCTAGCTTAAGGATTACTGCTTTGCTGCCTTTCTTACAAATGTCATGGATAATTTCATGAAGGCAGAGGACCCCGGCCAGAATGAATCATCCTTTTACAAAGGTGGATTGATAGGGGGAGAGAGTATGATGTGCAGCAAGTGAGAGACGAGAGTCTAAGCCTTTGGCGGGGAACTTTGCAAAGTTATTAATAAGGGCAATAGGTATGAATTGAAAGATCAAGTCCACGCCCTTGACTTGGGGGATGAGGGTAATGACAGCATAGTTAAGCTTGGAAATATCGACCGTACCCAAACAAAACCCTTGAATCACCACACAGACAAGAGTGTGCAATTAGGGCCAGAATTTCCTGAAGAAGGGGATGGAGAAGCCATCCGGGCCCGAAGCCAAATTAGCGTTGGCCTTATTAATGGAATACAAGATCTCCTCCTCGGAAAGGGGAATCATTAAGGCTTCATTTTCCTCAGCAGAAACCTTATCATGATCGGTCCAAAAAGAAGGGGCGATCATGAACCCAGAGTCTGGTTTGGCAGAGAGGAGAGAGGAGAAAAACTCAACAATGTGAGCCATGATGAGGTTCTGGTCCGTGGTTCTAACACCATTAATAAGGAGGCAATCAATAGTGCATCGCCTACGCCTCCCATTGGCGATAGCGAAGAAATATGTCATAGGGGAGTCACCCATTAGCAGCCAGTTAATAGTGCCCCTTTGACGCCAATAGATCTCGGCCTGATGGTGCAACTACACTAGGGCCTCCTCAAGGGAGAACCGTAACACCCACTCTTGGTCCGAGAGGCCTAGCCCATCGGCCGCCACATCCAGGGAGCTGATTTGCCCCGACAGGCTAGCCTTGTCCCTATGATTCTCAGTCGCACGGTTGTAGGCCCATCCACGAAGAAATTTGCAAAGGGACTATGGGCAATGATGCCAGTCATCCATCGGCCCAAAGGAGCGCCTATCCGCGGAGAGCAAGGCTGAGATCTTAGATGATAACATGTCACAAAAGTCGTCTACCAGGAGCCAAGAAGCATCGAATTGGAAACAGGGAGGGGCAGAAGGAGTTTGGAGCCCAGCATCAAGGATGAGAGGGGCATGATCCGAACCCACAATGGGCTTAGCTTTGAGCGGAGCGCGGGGAAACATAGTGTCCCAGATAGGGCAGACGAAGAAATGATCAAGGACCAATTGGATGGGAGAAATTTGGTGGTTCATCCATGTGAACCAAGATCCCACCCTAGGGATCTCACGAAGAGCACATTTACTAATGAAATTGTTAAAGGCATCTACAAGGGGCCACGAGAAATTGGCAGTGTTCTTATCCGACGGCAAAGGAAGTAAATTAAAGTCCCCACCAACCAAGAGGGCGATGGAGCACGCCTCTATTTTGGATGTGATTTCGTCAAAGAACATAGAAGAAAGGGAGTGGTCTGTCAACCCATACACTACCATGACCTCCCAAAGAGCATTCAAATGGCGGTGATGCACAACAGTGCTAGCCCAGAAGATACCATGATTAAAGGCCACAAAGTCAAAAACGTCCCGTTTAGAGCCAATTAGAATACCACTAGAGTGGCTGGAGGAGGGGAGAAAATTCCTGTCAAATCTATCAGCTCCCGCAACTGCGGAAAGCTCATTGGTAGAGAACTTACTTTTAAAAGTTTCAACTAAACGTACCAAGTCGATGTTATCTCTTCTAGCGCCAAAACCCCTAACATTCCAAAAAAGAGCTCTCATCTAATCGATAGGTTTTTTATGCGAAAACTCGGCCTGCAAGGGGCCACGCAGGATTTAGAACACTTAGCAGCACCCCTTTTGACAGGAATCAGGGCAGGCTGGCCCCTGTCAGCCTCCTCAGTTGCTCCTTCGGCCACTACCGATGGAGGGGTTTGAGATGCCACTAGTTCCTTAGCTTTTGCAACAACGTCTTGGGCCACCTTGTTGGCCCTAACCAAAGCCGAGTGGTGGAAGGGGAACCAACACCAGACTCAAAGGAAATGCCCACATCCGAAAGCACCTTTATCAAATGATCGTCCGAGCACGAAGGAAGCACCAACCAAAGATGAGATTTAGGAGATGCAACGGAAACAACTAGGGTTGGGGGGAATACCTGAGGGGGTGAGGGAGTCCTGGATTAGGGGGTGTTCGGATGGCCGGACTATACCTTCAGCCGGACTCCTGGACTATGAAGATACAAGATTGAAGACTTCGTCCCGTGTCCGGAGGGGACTTTCCTTGGCGTGGAAGGCAAGCTTGGCGATGGATATCTAGATCTCCTACCATTGTAACCGACTTTGTGTAACCCTAACCCTCTCCGGTGTCTATATAAACCGGAGGGTTTTAGTCCGTAGGACAATTTCAACATACAACAATCATACCATAGGCTAGCTTCTAGGGTTTAGCCTCCTTGATCTCGTGGTAGATCTACTCTTGTACTACCCATATCATCAATATTAATCAAGCAGGACGTAGGGTTTTACCTCCATCAAGAGGGCCCGAACCTGGGTAAAACATTGTGTCCCTTGTCTCCTGTTACCATCCGCCTAGACACACGGTTCGGGACCCCCTACCCGAGATCCGCCGGTTTTGACACCGACATTGGTGCTTTCATTGAGAGTTCCTCTGTGTCGTCGCTTTTAGGCCCGATGGCTCCTTTGATCATCAACAACGATGCGGTCCAGGGTGAGACTTTCCTCCCTGGATAGATCTTCGTTTTCGGCGGCTTCGCACTGCAGGCCAATTCGCTTGGCCACCTTGAGCAGATCAAAAGCTACGCCCCTGGCCATCAGGTCAGATTTGGAAGTTTAAACTACACGACTGATATCCGCGGGGACTTGATCTTCGACGGATTCGAGCCACAGCCAAGCGGGCCGCACTATCTCGATGGGCATGATCTAGCTCTGCCGTCGAACAGTGTCCTGGAGGCCGCACGCGCATTGATTCCGACCTTTAATTCGGAGCCTACTGCGTCGATCGAGGATGAACGGTTGGACGCCGCCTCGGGGGCTGCGATCTCAAAGGCGATCGAGCCGAACGCCAACCCCGCACCCCGCAAGGCCCGTGACTCCGAGGGGCCGGATTCATCTCCGGACTCCGGGCCCTCCGCGCACCCGCCGATCGAATCCGATCGGGCGCCGATCATGGAGTTCACCGCCGCGGACATCTTTCAGCACTCGCCCTTTGGCGACATTCTGAAGTCACTAAAATCTCTCTCTTTATGAGGAGAGCCCTGGCCGGACTACGGTCAGCAAGGTTGGGATACGGACGATGAAGAAATTCAAAGCCCACCCACCACCCATTTGGTAGCCACCGTCGATAATTTACACGACGTGCTCAACTTCGACTCCGAAGACATCGACGGTATGGACGACGATGCAGGAGACGCATATGAACCAATGCCTATAGGGCATGGAACAGCCACCTCATCTCATGATGTGTACATGGTGGATACACCTAAAATAAGCAACAACGAGGAGCACGGGGAGGCAACGAGGGATCGATCTCTCGAAAAGCAATCAAAGCGGCGGCGTAAACGCCGCCCCAAGCCCCGCCTTGACACAGACCCTGCCATAGAGCAGGACGAGCCGGCAGACGACGAGCATGCCTTAGAGCAACTGTACGAACAAGGCAACTCAGATAAAGAAACCGAACAACCCGTCCCCGGAAAAAACGGCATTCCAGACAACCTTACGCCGGATAAGCCCACGGAGCAGAAGAACCTCCACAAAAGGCTCGTTGCAACCGCACATAGCCTGAAAAAGCAGAAGCAGAAGCTAAAAACTACGGAAGATGCACTCAGAATCAGATGGAGCAAAGTAATCAATACCGCAGACAAATACGGCGACAGTCGCCGCACCAAAAGCTATCCGAAGCGAAAGCTACTGCCTGAATTCGACGAAGAGGCCTTAGAGCCCTCGCATTCAAAAAGTAAGAAAGCCACCCGGTCGGATAGACGACCCCATGGCCAGCATAAAGCGGCAAGCGGCGCCGCACTTAAGCCGGCATGCGACCCACTTAAGGATTCTCATCAAAAAGATGGCCCAGCCAGGTCCATTTATGGGCCAGAAAAGCAAGCTCTCGTAAGCAATGCAATAAAGCCAGTATCCGAATCCGGCACACCCAAATACAGGGGCGCCGCACACCCCCTATGTTTCACCGATGAGGTCCTGGATTATGAATTTCCAGCGGGATTCAAACCCGTAAACATAGAGGCATACGACGGAACAACAAACCCTGGAGTCTGGATCGAGTATTATATCCTCCACATACATATGGCCAGAGGAGATGACCTCCACGCCATAAAATATTTACCCCTCAAGCTTAATGGGCCAGCCCGGCATTGGCTCAAAAGCCTTCCCGAAAACACAATTGGAAGTTGGGAAGAGCTCGAGGACGCGTTCCGAGCAAATTTTCAAGGGACCTATGTCCGCCCTCCGGACGCAGACGATCTCAGTCAATAACTCAACAGCCCGGAGAGTCAGCTCGGCAATTCTGGAACAGATTTCTTACTAAGAATCTGATAGTCGACTGTACGAACGTCGAAGCCCTAGCAGCTTTTAGGCACAACGTCCGAGAAGAATGGCTAGCCAGACACCTCGGCCAAGAAAAGCCAAGAACAATGGCCGCATTGACAAGCCTCATGACCCGCTTTTGCGCAGGTGAGGACAGCTGGTTGGCAAGATGTAGCACCAGCGACCCAAGTACATCCGAAACTAGGGATGGAAACGGAAAACCACGACACAACAAAGATCGTCGCTGGACTGAGGAAAACAGTCCGAAGAGCACGGCAGTCAACGCCGGATTCAGAAGCTCACGGCAGAATCAGAAAAAGCCGCCCCTCCAGGATAACAGAGATGACTTATTCAACCTAAACAAAATCCTGGGCAGGATATGTCAAATACACAGTACTCCCGGGAAGCCTGCTAACCATACCCACAGAGACTGTTGGGTCTTCAAACAATCCGGCAGACTCAACGCCGAACACAAGGGGCTCGACACACCAAGCGAAGACGATGACGAACCCCAAAAGCAGAGCACCAGGAAACAAAAGAATTTTCCACAAGAAGTAAAAACGGTAAACTTACTTCACATTACAAAATGTGCGGCACCCATAAAGGTACGCGCCATACGGCCTATCCCAAAGGAGCCTCGCCACTGGTTGTCAAAACCAATCGTCTTCGATCATCTGGGCTATTCTAGAAGTATCAGGAACGCAGGCTGGATTGCCTTGGTGCTCGATCCAATAATTGATGGACTCCAGTTTACAAATGTCTTGATGGACGGCGGCAGTGGTCTAAACCTGATATATCAGGACACAATCCGCCACATGGGGATAGACCCAACAAGAATTCGCCACAGCAAAACCTCCTTTCAAGGGGTAACGCCAGGGCCGGACACCCATTGCATGGGTTTTCTCCGGCTCGAAGTTATATTCGGCTCTACCGATAACTTCCGCCGCGAAAAGCTAACTTTCCACATTGTCCCATTCTCAAGTCGCTATCAAACACTGCTGGGACGCGAGGCTTTCGCCCGCTTTAACGCAATACCGCATTATGCATATCTTACGCTTAAGATGCCCGGTCCACAAGGCATCATCTCTTTAAAGGGGAAGCATTGAGTGCGGCTCCCCCGAGCGGAGGATTGTGCGGCCGCTTTAACAGCCCCACAATAAAATGGCTTCACCAGCCACAACATCTGAACAGGTCATTAAGACCACGGACGCGGATAGACGAGCCTGACAGCCAACTATCATTGATAAAGGCTTAGTGGCCATATACTCCTGCCCTAGGGGCTCCGCACACATAAAATAAGAGACAATAAAGCTCAATTTTTCATATTTTTACTTTATACTTTGTTTAATGTAACTTTTGTTCGGCACGACCTTTTTTCAACTTAGTTCCTCTCTTTTACAGATGAATATCGTGCTACGCCCATCCAGGATACGGCACAACGGAGACACAGGCGCAGACGTGCAGCAGGGACCCGTTACAAGGATTCTTTTCAGATTAAGACCCTGCATAAACCTTTTTTGCTGTCTCTTGTTGATACACATCCCCTGGTTCTCTGTAGTATAACCAAGGAGGAGGGCTGGCGTCTTGGCATGTGGCCACGTCAGAATTTCTGCGCGTGCCTGGACACTAGGGGCTTATACCTAAGAGCGTTGCCTCGCCCGCTCTCATAAAGACCGAATACCTTAGGGAGTGTTCGGCGTCGCGAGTTTGGCCTTATATGCATCAGCTCTGAATCATGTCTTTGGTCAAATGTTGGGTGGCCCGGCTCCTGTGTTTGGTCGCCTTATGTTCCGCTCTATCGGCTAAGGCGGCACCAGGAGAACTACTGCGATTGTGCCCCGGTTCGGCCGGGCGAGCACCTTAGTAGAGAAAGCCGAAAACTGACTGTCATGATATAGCGTGAGACTGGTCAACCACTCGATGACTCACTGGAATCTATAGGATTCCTCCGCATTAACGAAGGGCCGTTTCCCGGCCAGGCACATATGCGCTCCGACTTCGGGCGAGCGCAGGTGCCACCAGGGGCTATTTAAGTAGCCTCACTGTCAAGCTCCTATGGCTAACTGAAAGTGTTAAAGCATTATAGTCCGGTTGCCTAGCTCGCTGTGCTATCACCTCCTTTGTAGGACCAAGACATTGGATTAAGTGTGAAAATGTGTCTTCTGCGAGCACCCCCGCACTATGTGCGTGGGGGCTGAAGCCAACGACTGCCATCTTTCAGATTTTATATTTTTTTTAAACGGCTGCACAGGAGGTGTTACAATACTTGCAGGCACAAGTATAAAAGTTCCTACAATTCATCAAACTACCGCCTTATAATGGCACATGCTATTCGAACATAGCATCCTTCGAGCACTGCGTCTCTATTACACGAGTGCCTTCAAGGACTTCCTGAAAATAGTGCTCGGAGGGTACTCGGCTTTTGTCCGAATCTCGGGATGCAACAACGGTGGTCTCCATCTCCGCCCAGTATGTCTTGACACGGGCAAGAGCCATCCGTGCGCCCTCTATGCATGCTGACCTCTTCATTGCATTGATACGTGGCATCGCACCAAGGAGTTGCTACACCAAGCTGAAATAACTCTTCGGCTCCGATCTCCCCGGCCACAAATGACTCATGACGCACTTCATGGCGAGTCCGGACAACCTATTCAGCTCGGCCCATTCGGCCAGACGATCGGCCACTGATAGTGGACGCTCTGGATTGTGGAACTGCGACCAAAAGAGTTTCTCCACTTTGCGATCTCTTTGATCTCGAAAGTGTTCGGTCGCATCAGCAGCACTTGCCGCCAAATCCAGATAGGTGTCCGTCGTACTCCATAGCCGGTCCAACGGAGCATGCTTAGGATCACAAAACTTCCTCCGCAGCATAAAGGGCTTTCCAGCCGCGATCTCTCCGGCTTCACGAAGCTCCTCCCTCGCAGCTCTCATCGCAGAGCGAGCATCCTTGGCATCGGCAACGGCTTTCTTCAAGTCCGTCTGTTCCGCCCGATCTTCTTTTTCCAAAAGCTTGCAACGGTCAGCAGCGCTCTTTAGCTTCACGGCCATCTTGGCCATATCTTTCTTGCTTCGGCAGTGAGCAGCCTGTTCGGCTCTCAGCTCTTCAAGGGCCTTCTCGGCAGCCGCATCACTTTTTCTGGCTTGTTCCTTAGCGCGGGCAAGTTCCGCCCGAAGACTCTCCACGGCGGCCGCACCATCCGCGCCAAGCATATGCATTGTAAGATACTGGCATAAAGCTCCTCTTACCAGGTGCCGCTCGAGGAATTACATACCTTGAGCCTCATCAAGCTGCTTGTTGACAAGCGCAATGTCGGCATCTGCCACGTCAAGTTGCCGCTTTAGCTCGGCAAAATCATCAGTCAGGCTGGATTCCGGACACTTCGCCACCTACATTCAAAGGCGGCATTTTAGACCTGGGACTATGATCCTCTGCGCACCGTCACTTCTGACAACGCACAGAGTCTCAGGGGCTACTATCTATACAGGGCGCATCTTATTTATGCGCAACTGACAAAAGTGTACATTATCTAACGTACCTCAAAACCCGTCAGTAAACTTTTGACGGCCTCGTGCAATCCGCTTTCCACGGACGAAATCCTTTCAGTCACCGTGCCCATCAATGCACGGTGCTCCTCTGAGATAGAAGCTCGCCCCAGCAGATCGACCAGCTCCTCCGGCCGAGCACCAGACGGTGCAGGACTCGTCCTATGGCCTCTTTCGCAGGCCGGACGCGGAGAACCTTGGGGGGCCACATAGCTATCTTCCGCCCCTGCCGGATTCGAAGAAACCCTCCGCGACGACACCTCAGGGTCGCCCACCTCGCTAGGTGGTGCGGCAGGGGGAGGCGTTCCGCTCTCCATCATCTCTGGAAGAAGGTCCCCCGAAGACGAGCTCTGCTGAGAAGGGCTGAGGTCCGAACTACAATGTAAAACTTTGGTTAATCTTCTCAGATATAAAGCAAGGATTTCTCTCTCGAAAATACAATCTTTCTCTACTTACGGCTCGCTGGAGGGCTGGTCCCCTTGAGGGCATAATTCGGCCGAGGTACCCCCCGGTGTAGGACCCTCTGACGAGGATCCCCCCCCACCCCCCACCCCCCCCCCCCCCCCCGCTTTGAGGCCATGGTCTCCGGGTCTTCAGAGGCGGTCCTTTTCTTCCCCGGAGGAGAGGAATTTTCGGTTCCTTCCCTCCGAACAGCCTCCTTCGAGGAGGCCGTAGTTTCCTTGCCCCCTCCTTCACTTTCCTTCAAAGGCACGATCTTCAACATCCTTACTAGGACGGGATCTGGCCTGGTCTCAGGAAGGGGAGCCGGACACCTGATCAACTTTGCTTTCGCTATCCACTCCTGTTTAAAAGGACAGCCCTTTTAGGGGCAAGATATGACAAATATACGGATAACGAGTCCGAGCACAAGGCTACTTACTTGAGTATCCGGGCGGTTGCAGCTCAGACCTGCGTCCTCGGTCAAATCCGGACACATTGCTTATGATCCGAAGAACAGTTTATACATCTCCGTGGGCGTTGCGCCCATAAAATGCTGGAGAGCTCGCGGTCCCTCTGGATTAAACTCCCATAGATGAAGGGAGCGGCGTTTGTCGGGCAGTGTTCGGCGGATCAGCATGACTTGCGTCACTTTGACCAAGCTGAGACCTCCTTCTAAGAGATCTCTGATGCGGCCCCGCAACAAAGACACGTCCTGGGGTGGCCCCCAATCTAGGCCTTTATTGACCCATGACCCTAGCTGCTTTGGGGGACCCGAGCGAAAAGCAGGCGGCGCCACCCACTTGGTGCCCCTAGGAGCGGTAATGTAGAACCACTCTCGTTGCCACAAGCCGAGCTCCTCTTGAAAAGGGCCCTCGGGCCATGGAGCATCAGCCTTCTTGCTTATGACAGCGCCTCCGCACTCTGCGTGCCGTCCCTCGATCATCTTCGGCTCTACCTTAAAGGTCTTGAGCCATAATCCGAAGTGAGGAGTAACACGGAGGAACGCTTCACACACTACGATGAATGAGGAAACATGGAGGATCGACTCCGGAGCTAAGTCATGGAATTCCAGCCCATAGTAGAACATCAGCCCCCTCACGAAGGGATCCATTGGGAAGCCTAACCCCCGAAGGAAGTGAGACACGAAAACCACCCTCTCACGAGGCTGGGGACTGGGAATGGCCTGCCCTTGAGCAGGCAACCGGTGCAAAGTTTCGCCGGTCAAGAACTTGGCCTCTCTCAACTTTAGCACGTCCTCCTCCGTGACAGAGGAGGGCGTCCATCGGCCTCGAAGGTCGGAACCGGACATTGTCGAAGGTCCGAAGCGCCTGGAATCTGGAGCCTAGAGTGTTGGAACTCGAGGCGACGGGCGAACTCGTTTGAGATTGAAAAGGAGCAAGGCCTTGGTCTCTTTATGAGAGGTTGAATACCAAGGGCCCTCCCCGTAACCGTTTGGGAGTCGCCTTTAATCGAGAAAACATACTAACGGGCACGATTGGGTTACCCACGTCCATATTGATGAGAATCCCGTAAATAAAGGGGACACGGTCTCTGCTTTGACAAGACGTGCCAAGGAAACCGCCTCACAAAATACGCTGAGGTGGGGGTAAAAACGATTCGAATAAAGGCTTGGCCGTAGTGTGATGTCACGTTACGGAATACGTCAGCAGATTAGATTTGTGTTAATATTATTCTCTCTATGGCAATATGTGGAAACTTATTTTGTAGAGCTGGACACTACCCTTAGTATTTACAAACTTTTATGAAGAACTTGGAGGAGGAACCCGCCTTGCAATGCCGAAGACAATCTGCGCGCCGGACTCGTCGTCATTGAAGCCTGGTTCAGGGGCTACTGAGGGAGTCCTGGATTAGGGGGTGTCCGGATGGCCGGACAATACCTTCAGCCGGACTCCTGGACTATGAAGATACAAGATTGAAGACTTCGTCCCGTGTCCGGAGGGGACTTTCCTTGGCGTGGAAGGCAAGCTTGGCGATGGATATCTAGATCTCCTACCATTGTAACCGACTTTGTGTAACCCTAACCCTCTCCGGTGTCTATATAAACCGGAGGGTTTTAGTCCGTAGGACAACTTCAACATACAACAATCATACCATAGGCTAGCTTCTAGGGTTTAGCCTCCTTGATCTCGTGGTAGATCTACTCTTGTACTACCCATATCATCAATATTAATAAGCAGGACGTAGGGTTTTACCTCCATCAAGAGGGCCCGAACCTAGGTAAAACATTGTGTCCCTTGTCTCCTGTTACCATCCGCCTAGACGCACAGTTCGGGACCCCCTACCAGAGATCCGCTGGTTTTGACACAGACAGGGGGGAAGATCTCTGGCCGCCGCCCGACACGCCGCCCTATCAGCCACCCGTTCCCCGCTGTTCAAGACCCGACCACTCTTGCGAGCAGTGGAGGACGGGGAACTGATAGGTGTGGTATGGCCCACCGGACGAGGAGACGACGAGCCAGAAGCAATGCCCATATCAGCCTCCAGACGGTGGCACAAACCCCTCGTAGACTACTTGGTACCAGACGACGCCCTGCTCTGAGCCGAAAACTTCCTGACCGATGACTTCCGCTTGGAAGCACAGCCATCCGAGCCCCGAGGAGGGGAGGTAGGGAGGTCCTCAATGCCTGAAAGTGAGGGGGAGCTGGGGCGGGCCGGCAAGTTGGAGCAGACACCCGAGGCCGGCGTGCCCACCGGAATGGGAGCACCCGCGGCTGCCACCGGCCCAACCGTGCCAGCCGCATCCTTCAGCACACCATCCAGCGGGGCGTTCTCCTTGAGAAGCTCGCGAGATTCAGATCACATGCCTTCCCATTCCGAGTGCGTGAAATGAGGATTTGAGCCCCCGCTCAGATTAGGTGCCCCAGAGCCATCCCCCCATGTTTGTCAGATGGGGAAGGCCTGGGCAGAGGAGGAGGTGGGGCTTGGAGGTTCGCAGTGCCCTCGGCATGGACACGAAGACGGAGGCCATCAGAACGGGAAGACATTGATAGCACCACGGACACACAGAGGATCAACACACCAAACTTTCAGGCGGACAGGGCCAAGGATTTGTAGGGAGTCAGGGTCGACCATAATGGGTTTGCCAATCAGGACACCAAACGCCATCAGAAACTCAGAGGAGTGCAAGGCGGGAGGAACATCATCGACAAGGACCCAAATATCAGAGAGAATCGATTTGGAGCCGTTGGACGCAGCTTTGACGGAAACAACAAGTTGGTTAAGAGGCGGCGTAAAGCTAGTGCACGAGGAAATCATCTTAAGACTTTCTTTGGAGGGGAAAACAGCAGAAAACTCGAAATCAGAGAGTTGTCGGACCTGCCAGTCCCAACCACCATCATCCCAAAGCTTGAGCTCATCGAGAAGAGTCTGAGGGGATATCTTTTGGTCCTTGACATAGATAATGGCGGCATTGGACAGGGCAGGGGCAACCGCCACCTGAGGGATTTCACTGTCTAACGTGAAGAAGGAGCCCCCAGGCAAACCAAGACCATAATGCACAAACGAAGCAGGCTTGCGGCGATTTTGGCAATCCACAGTGAGGTGCCCCTCCTCCCTACAGATGAGGCAGAAGGGGGGTTGAAGCATCGGGACTGGAAGTGGCCTGGTTGGTGGCAGGCAAAGCAAGTAAGGTTGGGGTTGGGAGGTTGGGTGGAAGGAGGCGGGCGAGCGGGAGGGAGAGGAGGGAGGATGCCTGAATCCATCGTGTGGTTGTGGGAGCTGGACAGACACTACTTTGTGCACTCTGCCTATGCGGCTTTCTTTAGAGTCCGAGAGGTTTTCGACCGGGTGTTGCCGATTTGGTGCTCCCGTACTCTGCCTCTTATTTACTGCCCTTTTGCTTGGCTTCCGACCTGCGATCATTGCTCGACAGCTGACCGTCTGCATCAGCTTGGACTTCCTCACCTGACCGCGTGTCTACCATGTGATCAGCACCAAGAGACCTTGCAGGTTTGGTGGTTCGTCGAGTATGGGCCATAAAGTTGCTCAGGTGGGGCAAGAGGGAGTGGATGCTAGTGGTGGATTCAGATCGTGTAGCTTGGTGGGCTTCCATTAGTGTGCCTCACACCGTGAGACTAGCATTTTAGATGTTTTTTTTGCAGTTCAGGATTTTAGGTGATGAGAAGGAGAGACAATGAAGAGAGGAATAGTCCGTCAGTAGAATTGTAGATGATCGGTAGTGCTAAAAAATTGGAGCTACAGACGGCCATCCACCGTTATATCAAGAGTGCGTCTGTAAAGCTACAATTGCATCCTTTCTCGATCGATTTGGTCTTCAAATTTCAATACCTCTCCGGCGGTGCAAGACCGCCCATACCTTGTGCAGCACGGTGATGAACTGATGTTGGAGCTTGGTGTACGATGCGTGTAGCAGTCAATGTATATGTTCTGGATGTCACTGTCGGCGGCGGCAAGATGCTCGTCCAGCCCACCGGCGTCTTCGTCCAGGTCGCAGTTAATTGCACAAAACTACCGCATTTGTGGTTAGGTTTGCAAAAAAGATGTGGCTAGTCTCAGTTGAGTCTCAGTCAAGCAACACAATATATAAGAATAAAGGCGAAATCAAAAATAATTTTCTTTTATGAATCTCCATCCAAGATCAAAGAAATATAGTATCGACTGAGATATAGAAGTCTCAGTCAATTGAAACTTAGCAAAACTGTTGCAAAAAACTACCTCGTCCCTAACTTCTTATTAAAAAAACACCATGTAGTCAGTAATTCTTTTGCATAATACATTGATCGAATGATTTAGCTACTTGAGCACTTTTCCGACAGGTGGGTCTCGATAGTAAGAAGCTAACTTGAAAAAAATGTCACATGTGTACGTTGATTAGTCTATCTACTCTTCATATCTCTCTTTCTCCTCCCTCCCTCTCTCATAACACCATTGTCGTCGGCCCGCCACGCACCAGGAGAAGCCGAGGCGCCGCCCTGCATCCCTTCTCTCCCTCTCCTCTTCCTCTCTCTATATCTCTTTCATGCAATTAACTCCTCTCCCCTGACCTCCCCAGCCTTTCAGCGCCGCATCTGGCTACCCACGGCTCCTAACGCATCCTCATCCCCAACGCCGGTGACCCATGCGGTCACATTGCTGCTGCATCCACAGACAACATGTTGATGGATCCGTGGCCTAAGCTTTCTGACACTACTAATGCCGGAGACAGCGAGGACCGCCTCAGTGCGCTGCATGACAACATCCTCATCAACATCCTCCTTAAGTGCGTTGACGCGGCCGCCGCCATTCAAACCAGAGTCCTCGCCCGCCCCTAGTGCGGACGGCGGATCAAGGGGAGGAAGGCTTTCCCTAGTCGCCTTGTGAGAGAGGAAAGAAAAACACCGGTATCATGCACCTTGTGAGATTGACCAGGTGTTTGCATTACTGCCTGGGTTTTATAAGTAATAAAAACAATTTGCATTTTTAATTGTTGTGGGAAACACCGTTTACATATATGATTTTATCTTTAGAAAGAACATTATCTATTATTTAACCACAGAACATCATGTATTATTGATAAGTGTGTTACGAATCCACGCGTTCCAATCGCGCTCACACAAGCACACAAAAAAAAAAGTTTCACGCCTACACGCCGGCCGAAATTTCGGCCGGTCGCTTGCGTGTCGTTGGATACACGCATATCTTTTTTTTAATTGGATACACGCATATCCTGCGGTGCCTGCCCGTACTAGCAATTTTGTACCAGGGAGCACGTTGTTGGTGGCCCCACGCACTTCCACCATATCCGCTCAGTAGCCGTTGCCATCCACTTATTTTTTTTCTCTCTTTTCTTTCCCAAAACGCCATCTCTTCTTCCTCAACAGCCCTGCAGCCCACAACAAACGTCATGGATTTTGAAAGCTGGAAACAGTGCCCATGGAGGGGACTGCAGCCATAGACGGCGAGCTTGGTGGCCGCGGACGGTGAGGACGGGGTGGGGCTTTCTTTTTTAGCACCCCGTATCAGTGGTTTTGCAACCCCCACACTGCTACAAACGGTACAACATTTTGCTTAACGGCATCGCAGTGTTTCGCTACAATCGAAGACGGCATGCTACATCCAGTGTTGTGTTCTGCTACCACCAGCCTCCCACACCGCTACAACCAACATTTCGTTTTGCTTGCATCGCACGACAACATCGTGATTTTCCCTACAACTAGCGTCGCTGCTACATCCAGTGTCGTGTTCTGCTACAACCGGCAGCACAGCGAGCTACAGCCGTAGTGCAGCGAGATGCAATGGCTCAGCGACGAGGAATTTTTGGCTGGATCTAGGGGTCAAATTTGCTGGAACCAGCGAGCCGAATTGTTACAACGGTGAGTGGCGTCGAACAATGACAACTTTATTTTGCTGCAACCGTAGTAGGCATTTGCTATGACCATCGAGAGGTTTTGCTACGACCAACATCCTAGGGAGGTACATTGCGAGCTTATCCATGGGAGCCGCGGTGGGCGACCGCCGGCACCGGAGCTGCGACGTGTCATTAACCGGAGTTGAGACCATCGCCGTTTGTTTTTACTGCAAGCTGTGGGCGCATGGTATTGCATGCACGAAGTCAACGAAAAAGGCTTGGGAGGTAGTGACCGGTGTCGTAGATGGCGAACTAGTGGCGTGGGAGGCGGTGCTTCAAAGTTGATCATTCACTCATTCATGGCAATTGCCGGCGGCACCACTGCTCCTTTTCCCCGCTAGCTTTGTAGATTTGGTTTTGGGAGAGAAAAGGACATGAGAAGCCCCAATCCAATGGCAATACGTGCTCGATTCGACAGTTGGGGCGCGACTTGCCCAACTATTGGGCCGTCACGCTGGCGCCTGGCACTGACCACTTTTTTAACAACTAGCACCGGCCACTTAGGAGAAAGCATTTTTTCATTCGAATGTACTAAAGAATGACGTGCCGGATCTTAGCCCCATCGGCAGGCCCAACAGTAGCATCTCAGGAGCCACCCTTATAGTTCCTCGCCAAGTCAATCGGTGATTTCCAAGTCACCCGGAAACAAAAGATCGGAGGTTTCCAAAAAAGAATATGGCAGGATTACTGGAGGGCAACAAGAAAGAACCTAGATCCATCGATCTGTTTAATAGTTAGTATTTGGGATCGATAGATCGAAGTCCTCCTCGCCCTTGGCGTGCTACAAACGCCTTCCAGCAATCACCACAGCTGCTTCTGCCGCCGGCTCCGGTGGCTCGTGGCATGTCTCTCCCGTCGTCCATGCCCGTTGATTTGGTTCAGCTGGTCGGCCAACGGGTGCTGGCCGGAGACCTGCTTGACTACGTCCGCTTCCGTGCCGTGTGCGCACACTGGCGATCCAGCACCATCTGCCCACGGGGACATGGCATCACCGACCCGCGCTTCCATCCGGGTCGATGGATGATGCTGCCCGACGGCCATGGACTCCACCTCAGAGATGGCAGGAAGCGTTTCCTCAACCTCGACACGAGAGTATTTGTCCGTCCTCGAGTTCCTCTTCTCGAGGACCATGTCATCCTCTGTTCGGTCCTCCTGCAGCGGCAATACTGGCAATTCGGTGACCAACACAATAGTATCTGCCTCCTTCACCCTTTCACGATTCGGCTCTCTTCCATCTTCGAAGAATTCACCTTGCAAACCAATACACACAATAGCCCAAACAGCGGGGTTATGTCCAAGAATATGCATTTTCATCTTATGCTTCCAACTAGCAAAATTAGTACCATCAAAGTAAGGACCTCTACGCTGGTAATTTCCCTCGCTAGACGCCATACTCTCCTAGGTTGTGAAACCAAGGCTATGATCACCAATGCTATGGAAATCAAGGCAAATGGAGACCAAAGCTCTGATGCCACTTGTAGGATCGAAAGTAGGTCTATAGGGGGGTGATTAGACTACTTGACCAAATAAAAATCTAGCTTTTCCCAATTTTAAGTCTTGACAAATTTTAGCAACTTAGCACAAGTCAAGCAATCAACCTACACATGCAATTCTAAGAGTGTAGCAGCGGAAAGTAAAACATTGCATATGAAGGTAAAGGGAAGGGTTTGGAGAAGGGGTTTGGAGAAGGCAAATGCAATGTATACACGAAGATTTTTGGCGTGGTTCCGATAGGTGGTGCTATCGTACGTCCACGTTGATGGAGACTTCAACCCATGAAGGGTAACGGTTGCATGAGTCCATGGAGGGCTCCACCCACGAAGGGTCCACGAAGAAGCAACCTTGTCTATCCCACCATGGCCATCGCCCACGAAGGACTTGCCTCACTTGGGTAGATCTTCACGAAGTAGGCGATCTCCTTGCCCTTACAAACTCCTTGGTTCAACTCCACAATCTTGTCGGAGGCTCCCAAGTGACACCTAATCAATCTAGGAGACACCACTCTCTAAAAGGTTATAGATGGTGTGATGATGATGAACTCCTTGCTCTTGTGCTTCAAATGATAGTCTCCCCAACACTCAACTCTCTCATACAGATTTGGCTATGGTGGAAAGATGATTTGAATGGAAAGCAACTTGGGGAAGGCTAGAGATCAAGATTCTTGTGGTTGGATTGGAATGTCTTGGTCTCAACACATGAGTAGGTGGTTCTCTCTCAAAAATGAGTAGTGGAAGTGTAGGCACATTCTGATGGCTCTCTCTTGAATAGAGAAGGGGGAGGGGTATTTATAGCCTCGACACAAAATCCAATCATTACACACGTTGGACCCAGCTCGGTCAGACTGAATAGGAGAACTCGGTGAGACCGATTCAGTTCAAAATGTGAACGTTAGGATTCTCGGTGGGACCGGCATAATCAACTTGGTGGAACCGATGTGCTAGAGTTAGGGCAAAACGTCATCTCGGTGTGACCGATTGCATGATCTCGGTGAGACCGATTTTAGCAATGAGCAAATAGAGAGTTGGTCAGGTAAACTCGGTGGGACCGATTGCTCATTTCGGTAAGACCAAAACGTTACGAAGGGAAACAGATGGTGGGACCGATCGCTCATTTTGGTAAGACCGAAACGTTACGAACAGAAACAGAGAGTTTGCATTGCCATCTCGGTGAGACCGAGATCCCGATCAGTGAGGCCGAATTGATTAGGGTTTCTAGCAGTGGCTATGTCAAAGGAACTCGGTGATGCCGGATAGATCAAATCGGTGGGGCCAAGTTTGACTTTTAGATTTTGGACATATTTGGAATTGAGAAAGTGGTTGAGAGCTTTGGAGCATATCACTAAGCACTTTGAGCAAGTAGACCATTAAGCAACACCTCATCCCCTTTTAATAGTATTGGCTTTTCCTATGGACTCAATGTGATCTTGGATCACTAAAATAGAAATGAAGAGTCCTGAGCTTTTGCCAATCTTTGTCCTTAGCATTTTGAGGGGTCCACATCTCTAGTTCATGCCATGCCAATCATTGAACTTTCTGAAATATTTTAACTTGAATGGATATTAGTTCAATGAGTTATATGTTGTTATGAATTACCAAAACCACCCGGGGATTAGTTGCACTTTCAGCTTTCTTTTTGAGCACCCTGTATCAGTGGTTTTGCTACCCCACACTGCTAAAAATGGTACTGGATTTTGCTTAACGGCATCGCGGTGTTTCGCTACAATCGAAGACGGCATGCTACATCCAGTGTTGAGTTCTGCTACCACCAGCCTCCCACACTGCTACAACCAACATTTCGTTTTGCTTGAATCGCGCGACAACATCGTGATTTTCACTACAACTAGCGTCGCTGCTACATCCAGTGTCGTGTTTTTCTACAACCGGCAGCACTGCGAGCTATAGCCGCAGTGCAGCGAGATGCGATGGCTCGGCGGTAAGGAATTTTTGGCTGGATCCAGGGGTCAAATTTGCTAGAACCAGCAAGCTAAATTATTGCAACGGTGAGTGGCGTCGAACAATGACAACTTTATTTTGCTGCAACGATAGTAGGCATTTGCTACGACCATCGAGACGTTTTTCTACGACCAACACTCGAGGGAGGTACATTGCGAGCTTGTCCATGGGTGCCACGACAGGCGACCGCCGGCACCGGAGCTGCGATGTATCATTAACCGGAGTTGAGACCGTCGCCATTTGTTTTTACTGCAACCTGTGGGCGCACGGTATTGCATGCACGAAGTTGACGAGAAAGACTTGGGAGGTACAGATTGGCATTGTAGACGGCGAACTAGTGGCGTGGGAGGCGGTGCTTCAAGGTTGGTCATTCACTCGTTCATGGCGATTGCCGGCGGCACCGCTGCTCCTTTTCCCCGTTGGCTTTGTAGATTCGGTTTTGGGTGAGCAAAGGACATGAGAAGCCCCAATCCAATAGCAATACGTGCTTGATTTGAACGGTTGGGGCGCGACTTCCCAACTATTGGGCCGGCCCGGCACGCCAGTGCCTGGCACTGACCACTTTTTTTTAGCAACTAGCACTGGCCACTTAGGAGAAAGCTTTTTTTTTCATTCGAATGTACTAGAGAATGGTGTGCCAGATCTTAGCCCCATCGGCAGGCCCAACAGTAGCATCTCAGGAGCCACCCTTATAGTCCTCGCCAAGTCGATCGGTGGTTTCCAAGTCACCCGAAAAAAAAGATCGGAGGTTTCCAAAAAAAATACGGCAGGATTACCGGAGGGCAATAAGAAAGAACCTAGATCCATCGATCTATTTAATTAGTTAGTCTTTGGGATCGATAGATCGAAGTCCTCCTCGCCCTTGGTGTACTCCAAACGCCCTCCAGCAGTCACCACAGCTGCTTCCGCCACCGGCTCCGGTGGCTCATGGCATGTCTCTCCCGTCGTCCATGCCCGTTGATTTGGTTCAGCTGGTCGGCCAGCGGGTGCTGGCCGGAGACCTGCTCGACTACGTCTGCTTCTGCGCCATGTGCGCGCACTGGCGATCCAGCACCATCTGCCCACAGGGACGTGGCATCACCGACCCGCGCTTCCATCCGCGTCGATGGATGATGCTGCCGGACGGCCATGTACTCCACCTCAGAGATGGCAGGAAGTGTTTCCTCAACCTCAACACCGGAGTATTTGTCCGCCCTCGAGTTCCTCTTCTTGAGGACCATATCATCCTCTGTCCGGTCCTCCTACGGCGGCAATACTGGCAATACGGTGACCAACACAACAGCATCTGCCTCCTTCACCCCTTCATGAGGGACGTTGCAAGGTTCCCACCTATCATGTATCACACAATAACCTTGGAATCGAATCCAAGTGGCATGCATTATTATTTGTTGCCTGGCAGTGCGACTGCCTCCAAGGGAGTCGCCATGATGATGATGGTGCTTTCACGTACGCGTCGCGTACTCTTCGCTACCACCAAGGACAAGCAATGGAGTTTCTCATCTTGGAGTTTCTCCACAGATGAGACCGACATATCGTCCCTATATGAGACAATCATCTCATCCCAGGGAAAACTTTACATGGTGTGGTAGTTCATGTCTACCGGTGAAGTACAGATTCTCCGGATCGACCCACCTCATGAGGAGATGTCAGGGTTTAGCTCGTCTTGGTTTCCGTCATTGAAGATTATCCCGGTATGCACGAGTCGAATCCGCAACCCTTTCAGATTAGTAGAATATGACTCAGAGATCCTGCTGGTTGCTTCCATGGGAGTCTATAGAATAGAGGATCTTATGCTAGGAAGAATTATCCCGCTAACAAGCATCGGGGACAATGCTCTCCTGATGGGTTTCGAAAGGAGTCGATGTGCCATCGGATGGAGTCTGAGTGTCAGTATCAAGGCAATGCCTACCATTACGGGTGACACCATCATACGAAGTCACCCTCTAAGTGACAAAGCTCTTGGATGATATCACCTCAACAGAAGTAGTTGGTCACCAAGAGCAGAGCATGCCTCAAATATGATGGTCATAGGTCCTCTACTTGTAGCACTGTTCACCTCATAAACCATATGTATGGTGTTTGCCATTTGTGTTGTTAGCCGGTGAGCTGGGTTTTTTCACTCTATTTTTCTTTGTTGCTTACCAGGTGTCCACTCCTAATTTACTTGAGTATTTTTATTAATCGTAAAAAATATTGCAACTTATATGTATGTATCCATGCAGGAACTTAGGCCAAATGTTGTGACAAGATGAGTTTGGTGCTTACTTGCTTTCTTTTCATCGGAAGATGATTCACTTCATTTGACAATTATATGCATATATGGCCAGCCTTTCTGTGCATGTAAGATGGTAGGAAGGAATTTATTGATCTTGATTATTATTTATATCATACGCATATGAGATGAATGAACCGATTACCTCTGGTCCCTATGTATTGTTATTCATAAGCTACCGAGGGTGTGATGAAATGCATCTTTATCAAGTTTTTTCTGGAGGAGACTGACTTTTCTACTCCCGGGTGTAGGTACACCTCACTATCTACACCATTTCCTTCCTTCGAGATTTGGACCAGGGCATGTTCCTCCAGTGCAATTTGCAGAGTCAAACAACAGTAAACCAGGCATTGTTCATCTGAGAGATTCCATACCTCGACAGCTGAGAGAAGCAATATTGTCGTACTCTTCTTTTTTAAAACTGTTCAGTGAGAAGACGATGCGTCAGACTTTGAGAGGCACATTGACATAATATAGAGAGAGAGAGAGAGAGAGCACTTTACTTTTTGAAGTGATAGAGCAAAGATGGAGAGAGGCAGAGATAGCACCTGTAAGGGAAAACTTCACTTTTATATAAGAAGTGACAAAAACTGGAGAGCTATAGCCTGTCAGAGGGAACTTCACTTTTTTGGAGAAGTGGGAGAGAGAGAGCATGTGAGACAGAACCTGTGCGTGAGACAGCGAGAGATACAACTTTCTTTAGTAGGCGAGAAAACCTTTGCATGCATGATGATGTGACTATGAGAGAGAAACTTAGCGTGGCGGAAGAGTTATGTGCACGGGCTGCAGCAAATTCACGTGCTAGCTCTGTTAATGGGCTGCGATTAAAGACCACGCACTGCAAAAGATCTCCTCAAACTAAGCTAGGCACGTACGAACTCCTTGATGTCCGCGGATGCGCGATGTCCGGTGCTCACCTCCAGGATGGCCACCTCCAAGCACGGCGGCAGGAGGGAGGAGAATTTGCTAGCAGCGTATTGGTGGAGGACAGCGGATGCGTGTGCCCGGCGAGCTACTGGTTGAGGTCGTGACCTCGGCTTTTCTTTCAGGTCATCGACATCGTACTTCTTGTTCTAGACCTGCCAGTGAAGGTCCTCGAGCGGGGTATCGTATGGTCGACATGGAGGGGCTGGGCACAGGAGCGACTGGAGGTGGTCGTGGAGGAGCGCGAGGTGGAAGAGCACGACAATGACCCACGTCCATGGAGGAGATATGGGGAGGCAGCAGCACAGCAAAACGACGACCGAGAGGAGGCACGGCTATCGGTGTCAAAACCGGCGGATCTCGGGTAGGGGGTCCCGAACTGTGCGTCTAGGATCGATGGTTACAGGAGACAGGGGACACGATGTTTACCCAGGTTCGGGCCCTCTCTATGGAGGTAATACCCTACTTCCTGCTTGATTGATCTTGATGAATATGAGTGTTACAAGAGTTGATCTACCTCGAGATCGTAATGGCTAAACCCTAGAAGTCTAGCCTGTATGACTATGGTAATGAGTATATCCTTTCCATACTACACCCTCCGGTTTATATAGACACCGGGGGGATCTAGAGTTACATAGAGTTGGTTACATATGAAGGAAACTTCATAGTTGATCGCCAAGCTTGCCTTCCACACCAAGGAAAGCCCTATCCGGACACGGGTACAGTCTTCGCCCTTCATGTCTTCACAGCCCATCAGTCCGGCCCATGGATAACAGGTCGGACGCCCGAGGACCCCTTAGTCTAGGACTCCCTCAGTAGCCCCTGAACCTGGCTTCAATGACGAGGAGTCCGGCGTGCAGGTTGTCTTCGGCATTGCAAGGCGGGTTCCCCCTTCCGAACTCCAAGGTAGTCTTCAGATGTAATGATAGTATTCGGACCTGTCACACGCGCCATACACAACCACAGAGAAAATATAGTTTTTACACGAATCCAATCCGCTGACACATATTTTGTAGAATGACATCACGTTCGACCGGTCATAATTCCGGACCATTTTATGCCCGACGCTCCACGCCCTGAGATGCGGTTGCCATTGGCACGTCCTGTCAAAGCAGAGATCGTGTCCCCTTATCATGGGATTCTCATCAATGTGGGCATGGGTAACCCAATCGTGCCGTTTACACAGGCCTTGGGAATAGGCGAATTCTAAGGCAAGTGGGGCGGCGTTCAATATTTACTGCCTTTATAAGGGGATAAGGACTCCCTCTTCCTCTCCCACACCTTCTCTCTATCTCCGCCCTTCCAATCTTGAGCTCCAGCGCCCAAGTTCTCATCTCCTTTCCACTCTAGCTAGCACTCGACCATGTCCGGATCCGGAGGTCAGGTCCAATGGATGGTCTCCTCCGTCAAGGAGGAGGACATTACTGAGCTTCGGGCGGCCGGATACTTGGCAAAGGAAATCGCCCACCGTCTGCCGGCCGAGGGACAAGTCGTCCCCACGCCGGAGCCCAACGAGAGGGTGGTATTTATCCCTCATTTCGTCCGCGGACTAGGGTCCCCTCTCCACCCTTTCGTCCGTGGGCTGATGTATTATTACGGGATAGATTTCCACGATCTGTCCTCGAACTCCTTCCTCAACATCTCAGCCTTTATCGTCATGTGTGAGGCCTTCCTCCGCATCCAACCCCACTTCGGGCTATGGCTCAAAGTCTTCAATGTGAAGCCGAAGGTGGTGGATGGCCAGCACGCGGAGTGCGGGGGAGCCATGGTGAGTAAGCTGTCAAACGTCTCCTGGCCGAAAGGTACTTTCGTGGAGACAGTAAAGGAGTGGCAGAAACAATGGTTCTACATCACAGAACCCCGCGGCACCACATGGGCCGCAGCTGCCGAATTCCGCTCCGGTGCTCCCATGCGACTCACTTCCTGGGTCGAGAAGAGTCTGAACTGGTGTTTGCCCGACGAGCTGATTGCGCTGCAGACGAGTATGATAGCCAAGAGCGTCAAGCTTGTCGATGTAATTCAGGTGATGCTGGTTCACCGGATCCTCCCGTGCCAGCGTAGAAGCCGCCCTCTGTGGGATTTTAATCCGAAGAAGCACCAAACCCTGGTGAGGCTCTTTGAAACCACTCACGAGGGTGCCTGGAGGTTGCTCTTTAAGGGCAACGAGAAACCGCCGGCCACAGATTCAGACCGTGGGCACGACAGTAAACACCCCGCCAGCGAGGTATGTTATTTTTAACGCATCCCCTACTTACTTGTTTTGAGGATGATGTCTGAGCTTTTATCATTGCTTTCTCAGGATTGGACGGAGAGGGCGAAGCGGATCCAGTGTCCGGCTCTGCAGCCTGAAGAACCGGTCATCCCGCGTCTGGCGAAGATGCTGGTGCCGGCACCATATAAGGCGCTGGAGAAGAAGGCCAAGGGGGCCAAAAGTGGCCCCCGTCGCAAGGGCACTTCGGACGTGACGTCCGAAGACGAGGAAGCCCATTCCTCCGTCCCTGAGGATGACGACGAGGAAGAGGAGGAGGAGGAGGAGGAGGAGAAGAAGAACCCTCCCCCTAAGGAGAAGAAGAGGGGGGCCTCCACGAATCTGGAGGCGGGAACGCCCAAGAAGGGGAAGGGCGCCCCTGCGGTCAACACCACGTGGGACGTTGACAGCAGTCCGGAGCGACACCTTCACACTAAGCCTCGGGCCACATCGTAAGTATTATGACTCCCGTGCATAAGTGTACCCGGCCTCTCCTTTTCATTGTTTTAACATGATTAATTGTGCCATTGCAGTCCGGCCCGTGGTAGCATCCAGCGATCCTCATCTGGGGGTTCGTTCGGATCTGGCGGAAATGGCCCGTATGTCGCCGCCGCCCGCTTATTCCCCTGAGGCCAAGGACGACATGGAAGTGTTGTCCCGGAGGACCGCTCCGAGCCGGGAAGGGGCCCAGGCCACTGTCCAGGATGCGCCGCAAGGCAAGACCTCCGCTGCCGGACACATGGGGGAGCAGATCCCCATGGAGACTGGAGAAGAGGGACGTGTTCAGTTCGGCCCTTAGCCGAATACGATCTCGGGGACCGATACGGCCCCGGAATCCGGCGCATCTTTCTTTGAAGGAGGGGGTGCACCAATTCCACCAGTGGCCCCTGTCCAACCGGGGGCACCAGATAACCTAATGGAGGCACTACGAGGCGCCTCCATTATGGACGAGCACCGTATCTTTATGGGCACGGTGATCGAGAAGGTTCAGTCCGTCAAGAGCGGACTAAACGATGCCTGCAACAACCTGTTGACAGGTTTCAAGGTAAGTCACGTAAAAAGAGAACACCCCATGCTGACAGTAGCCCCTGAGACACTGTCCGGTGTTCGGAAAGAAAGGCCGGACAGAGGATCAACCCTTTGTAGGAGACTAATTTTGTGATTAAATAGGCGTCGCTGTTGGTCGCGACCTCACATGTTGCCAAAGCCTCTGAACTAAAGCAAATATTGGAGCGGACCGAGAACGAGCTCGGCGAGGTGAAAACTCAGCTCCACAAGAAGCAAGGTGAGTAATGACTTGCTGTGTATTCGGAAAGAGTAAGCGGTGAGTATTGACCGGAGTGTCATAATATGTGTAGGGGCGGCGACCGAGGTCGAGGCCCTGAAAAATGCCCTGGCCGAAGCTGAGGGGAAGGTTGTTCAGCAGCAAGCCGCCCGTAAGAAGCTTAAGGCCCGGGTCGGCGAGATCCAGCAGGAGCTCCAGGACGCGGTGAAGAAGTGTGAGGCTTTGGAGCGCGAAGCATCGGTTCCAGAGACTGAACTTGCCAAAGCTCGCCAGAATGCGGAGGCCGCGCAGAATGAAGCCGCGGGGCGCTCTCCAAGAGATCCAGGAGGCCAGGAAGATCGCAGCGGGTAAGGCTTTTAACATGCAAAGCAAGTATGCGGAGAAGAAGTACCTTTTACTAACCCGGGTTCGGAGTTGCCCAGGGACCTTTGCGGATCTGCCATGCAGCATGTCCGATGCTGCGGAGTTCTTCCGAGCCGGAGAAAGGAACTCCACAGAGAAGATGTTCTGGTCGCAGTATGTTGTGCCAGAACATCCGGTGCCCTTTGCCGATCAGCTGAAACAGTTGGTCGAGCTACACAGGGTGGCCGAACTGGCCATGAAGGATTTGATAATCCGGCTTTGGCCAGCCGAAGCTATACCTACCAGTTATTTTGGCCTCGTGAAGTGGGTAATGGAGGCTTGTCCACGACTAGACATCGTCAAGCGATCAGTCTGCATCGAAGGCGCCCGCATGGCCTTCGCTCGTTGCAAGATGTGGTGGGCGAAGATGGACGCCGTCGAGGTGGCCAAGGGGCCGCCGGAGGGCAAGGAACACTGCACACCCGAGCGATATTTTGCACATGTCCTGGAGGGGTCTCGACTTGCAGCAGCGCAGTGCGGGCACGACATTATTTTCGAATGAAGACATTCATTTTTTTGCCTTGTATGATGAAAACAAATCCGGTTTGTAATATAATGTTTGTTATGTTTTGATTGTTTCCTCCTGTGCGGCCGTGTTGTATGGAATCTGAGGGTTGGCCAGTCGTCGGCTTCTGCCCTCACGTAGGTAGTACGAAGGTGTTCGGGGTGGAATCTAAACAATCTTGATCCAATTATATGGTCCTTGAAGGAGATTTCTAGCGCAATGAACCAGGCAATCGGACTATGCGGCTTAAACGCCCTCACTTAGCCATAGGAGTTTTATAATAAAACATAGGCGCAGCCCCTGGTATACGAACCAGAGTGCTGTCAGCGTCTGATCGGGAAGTACCGATCCTTCACAAAATGCGGAAAAAAAATCTCCAACGATTTGTGATCTCCGAACAGCTGACCGGCTCTCGCCGCATCATGACAGTCAGTTTTCGGCTTTCTCTACTGAGGTGCTCATCCCGTTTAGACCAGGGCACAATCATAGTAGTTCTCCCTTTACTACCCTAGTCGATGTAGCGGAACGTAGGGTAGCAAGCACAGGAGCCGGGCAACCCAACTATTGACCAAAGACATGATTCGGAGCCAATGCATATAATGCTAAATTCGGGGTGCCGAACTTATCTTTAAGAAGTGTTCGGACTTTGTTGCCGTATTATGGGGCGATGGGAAGCCCCTGGCGAATGTGGAACTTACCAAAGTGCACAGGTGCGAGAATATGAATAATTAATGGCAAAGGAAAACAGAAAGAGAGTAGAGGTAGTATCTGGGGCCCCTTGACGTGGGCCGTAAACTGCTTCCATTATGGTTGGGTTAATGCGTCAAAGCGCATTTATACAAATAATGCGATAAGCAACCGGCTATTTAACATGCCAGAACCAGAGGAGAGCTGCATTTGGGTACTGAAAGGCAGGTAGAGTAGTCGTTGGATTGTCCTCTAGGGCTTCCCCTGTATGCATGTGCTCTGCGCCAATCTGGTGTACTTGTCCTTTGACAGGACCGGTAATCAGGCCATCAAAGGGGGCCTGTATGAAAGGTACCTGGGAAAAAAAGGGGAAAAAGACAAAATAGTAAGGGTACCAGTGAGTCCGGGATTGGTGTAGCCGAACTACAAGCTAACTGTGCCTCCGTCGATGCCCATGGGATTTTGAGTGCGTAATTATGTACGCGTGGTGCGGATGCCGCTACCTCATGGGGACTGGGACGGAGGCCAAATTGTTAATCGAGCTCTTGACAAGCCGAACTGTCCTGCTGCAGTGTGGTCCGGACTCTCTTAGTGATGTCCAGGGGCTCGGCAGCCGGATTACGATTCTGCTTGAGAAGGCCGCTCTGTACCTCTACTGCTAGGGCGACTATGTGCTCCTCTGTTTGGAGGGAGTGTTCAGTGTTTCCATTGACTGTTATGACGCCGCGGGGACCGGGCATCTTGAGCTTGAGATAAGCATAGTGTGGCACTGCGTTGAATCTAGCAAACGCAGTTCGTCCAATCAGTGCGTGGTAGCTGCTGCTGAAGGGGACGGTATTGAAGATTAACTCTTCGCTTCGGAAGTTGTCCGGAGAACCGAAGACTACTTCCAGCGTGATTGAGCCCGTACAACGGGCCTCTACACATGGTATGACTCCTTTAAAGGTAGTCTTTGTGGGCTTGATTCGTGAGGGATTAATGCCCATTTTACGCATTGTATCCTGATAGAGCAGGTTGAGGCTGCTACCACCGTCCATTAGGACTCGTGCTAGGTGAAATCCGTCGACGATTGGGTCGAGGACCAGTGCAGCTGAACCGCCATGGCGGATACTAGTTGGATGATCTCGACGATCGAAGGTGGTCGGGAATGATGACCACGGATTAAATTTTGGGGCGACTGGCTCTATTGCGTAGACGTCCCTGAGTGCTCACTTGCGCTCCCTTTTGGGGATGTGTGTAGCGTATATCATGTTCACCGTTTTGACTTGAGGGGAAAATTTCTTCTGCCCCCCAGTGTTCAGTTGCCGGGTCTCTTCGTCCTCATCCTCACTTTGTGATCCCTTTTCTTTGCTCTCGGCATTTAACTTGCCAGCCTGTTTGAAAACCCAACAATCTCTGTTGGTATGATTCGCTTGTTTGTCTGGGTTGCCATGTATCTTGCATGGACGATCGAGTATGCGGTCCAAGCTGGATGGTCCCTCATTGTTCCTTTTGTAGGGCTTCTTCCGTTCACCGGACTTGGAGCCGCTGAATCCGGCGTTAACTGTGGTGTCATCGGTGTTGTCTCCATTGCTTCGGCGTTTGTGTCTATTGCACCGGAGCTTGCGGTGTTGTTCTTGGCTTCGGAGGGGCCTGCCTCGCTGGCTGTGTTTTTGTTGCGAGCCAGCCAGCTGTCCTCACCCGCGCAAAAGCGGGTCATGAGTGTTGTGAGGGCTGCCATGGATTTCGGCTTTTCTTGGCTGAGGTGGCGGGCGAGCCATTCGTCACGGATGCTGTGTTTGAAGGCTGCTAGGGCTTCGGCTTCCGGACAGTCAACGATCTGGTTCTTTTTGGTTAGGAACCTAGTCCGGAATTTTCTAGCTGATTCTCCAGGTTGTTGGACTATATGGTCATCGGCATCTGGTGGCCGGACATAAGTACCTTGGAAGTTGTCAAGAAAAGCTTCTTCCAAGTCCTCCCAGTTGCCGATGGAATTTTCAGGCAGGCTATTTAACCAGTGTCTAGCTGGCCCTTTTAATTTTAGTGGGAGGTATTTGATGGCGTGGAGGTCATCTCCTCGAGCCATATGGATGTGGAGAATAAAATCTTCGATCCACACTGCGGGATTGGTTGTGCCGTCATATGATTCAATGTTGACGGGCTTGAATCCCTCGGGGAATTCGTGATCCAGTACTTCGTCTGTGAAGCAGAGGGGGTGTGCGGCGCCTCTATATCGGGCCGCATCGCGGCGCACCTCTAATGGAGTCCGTCTGCGGTTATTGGCCCTGGCATGACTAGGTTTGTCACGCCCGAATAGGTAGCCGTCATCCCGAGTCGGGAAGCGTCCTCGCGGTCCGTAGATTGATCTGGTGTGTCCTGCTCTACTGTCCAATTCCTGCCGAAGGTCGTATGTATAGTCCCAAGCTGTTTTGTCTCTGTTTTTGTGGGGCGGTGGGGCGGGCTGTTGTTCGGCCTGAGTTGTCGTTTTATCCCGACCGCGGGGTGGTCGGTCCGCCGCACTGTCCCGACCACGTGGTGGTCGTTCCGCATTGCGCGAGGGAGGTACGGGATCTGGTGCCTCCTCATCGAACTGAGGAAGCAGTCTGGGCTTCGGGTAACTCTTGACTAGGCGCTTGGGGCCGTATTCTTCGGCTGCCAGGACATCGGTCCGTCTGTCAATGAGTAGGTCTTGATCAGCTTGGAGCTGTTGTTGCTTTTTCTTCAGGCTTCTAGTAGTAGCTACTAGCTGGCGCTTGAAGCGCTCCTACTCGAGGGGTGCCTCAGGCACGATGAAATCCTCGCTGTCGAGGCTCTCCTCATCCTCGGAGACTAGACGATAACTATCGTCATCCGGGTCATTGGGCATGGCATGTTTATCAGGGTTAACTTGACTGTTGTCTTATTCCTCCTGTTCGGATTCTACTCCAACAGGGTCTTCATTGTTTTCGGCATCGCCCGGAGTACTATTTTCTCCGGTGCCAGTGTTGCCATCTTTTGAGTGACGAGGCTTAGAACGGTGTTTAGGGCGCCGGCGCTTGGGCTGTGTCTCAAAAGGTTTATTCGCAACTGGATCTTCTTTGTCATCGTTGCTAGCTTTTTTAGGCGTGTCAACCATGTACACATCGTACGAAGAGGTGGCCGTCCAACGTCCAGTGAATGGCGGGTCTTGGCCTTGCTCCTTGTCGGCATCGTCATCCATACCGTCGATGTCTTCGGAGCCATAATCAAGTACGTCGGTTAAGTCATCGACAGTGGCTATGAAGTGGGTGGCGGGTGGGAAGCAAAATTCTCCATCGTCAGCCTCTAGCTTGAACAGAACATAGTTCGGCTGTGAGTCCTTCTCCAAGGACAAATTCTTTAAAGAGTTTAGCACGTCACCCAAAGGTGAGTGCTGGAAGATGTTTGCGGCGCTGAATTTGAAAATTGATAACCGATCCAGCTCGGCGTCCGCAGGCGTACATGGTCCGGAACTTATAGCCGGAGACGAGTCCGGAGTTCCGTTGACGCAAATATTACAGGGTGTCGAGTCTGTGTGCGGCTCCAACGTCGCGGACTCTATGGCCTCGGATGGCACAATCTACTCCGGTTCTAAGGTCGTTGCAGCAACAGGGACCATCTCCTGGATGCAATCCGATGACAGATTTAGGTCATGTTCCTCGGAGCGAGGGGGAGCAATCGTCGCGGTCTCGAATCCATTGAATATCAAGTCTCCACGGATATCCGCAACGTAGTTCAAGCTTCCAAATCTGACCTGGTGGCCTGGGGCGTAGCTATCGATCTGCTCCAGATGGCCAAGCGAGTTGGCCCGCAGTACGAAGCCGCCGAATACAAAAATCTGTCCGGGGAGAAAGGTTTCTCCTTGGACAGCATCACTATAGACGATCGAAGGGGCCATCGAACCTTTCGTCGACGACACAGTGGAACCCTCAATGAAAGCACCAATGTCGGTGTCAAAAGCGGCGGATCTCGGGTAGGGGGTCCCGAATTGTGCGTCTAGGATCGATGGTTACATGAGACAGGGGACACGATGTTTACCCAGGTTCGGGCCCTCTCTATGGAGGTAATACCCTACTTCTTGCTTGATTGATCTTGATGAATATGAGTGTTATAAGAGTTGATCTACCTCGAGATCGTAATGGCTAAACCCTAGAAGTCTAGCCTGTATGACTATGGTAATGAGTATATCCTTTCCGGACTACACCCTCCGGTTTATATAGACACCGGGGGGATCTAGGGTTACATAGAGTCGGTTACATACGAAGGAAACTTCATAGTTGATCGCCAAGCTTGCCTTCCATGCAAGGAAAGTCCTATCCTGACACGGGTACAGTCTTCGGCGTTCATGTCTTCACAACCCATCAGTCCGGCCCATGGATAACAGGCCGGACGCCCGAGGACCCCTTAGTCCAGGACTCCCTCAACGGCGCCGAGCAGCTGCACAGCAGGAGGAGAGGAGTGGCACAACTAGTAGGATCACAACAAGGCATCCCAAGGGCAAGACATGACTGTGAGTCATGGCGAGCAATGGGATACGCACAAACAGACAAGGTAAATGGACGGCTGAACGCGAGCTGCCTAATTTGGGCTAAGTGTTAGTTTGGTCAAAGATTTTATCATGTAATTCTAAACTATGCATAAGGGGCAAATCATCAAGAATCTGGGAAAGTTGTGGCAAATAATTGATGACAAAGAGAAGAGGGGAAAATCTTCAAAGTGCAAAGAAACATGTGGCAAATCCTCAAATTCCCATGTGCTAGCAGGTGCATGGGGTGCCTGGCTCCATCATTTGGTCGTCGGAGCCAGACGGGTCGTTGTGGATTTGGTGCTCCCATGCTCCGTCTATATATGCGCCGCTTTTTTGCTTGGCTTCTGGCCTGCGATCGCCTTGGATTTGGTGCTCCCGTGCTCCGTCTATATATATGTCGCTTTTTTACTTCGCTTCTGGCCTGCGATCGTTGCTCGATAGCTGACCGTCCGCATCAGCATGGAATTCCTCACCCTACCGCTTGTCTGTTGTGTGATCAGGACTAGAAGACCTTGCAGGTGTGGTGATTCATCGGGTATGGGCCTCGGTGTTGCTCAGGAGGGACCAGATGGAGTGCATGACAGCGACGGATTTGGATCTTGTAGCTTTGTGGACTTCCAAGTGTGTTGTCGCGACTAGCTCAAGATATCTTGACCTGCTTGGTTCTTGTGTTCTAGTGCTTATGGCGGCATTGGAAATAGGTTATCCTCAATGGGGAGTCAGTCTCGCTCCAGTCGATTCAGCAGCGGATTGCTCCGGAGTTTAAGGTGTGGCGGTTGTCCCCAACATGCGGTCAGTCGTTCAGGACGACCCATCCATTTGCAACACTGGCCATGTTGCGCTTGCCATTTGCAACGTAAGCCATATTGTGCTTGCTGCTGTGTCGTGTCAGCTCGTCAAGTCGCAGGTGGACGTTTGCAACATGGAGTATACTGCAATCACCTTTAGCTTGCATAATGTCGGAAACACGTGGACCTTTTGGTCACCCATTTCACATGGACCATGTTGCGGTTTATTTGCAGCACTGACACCGAGCTTGCCTTGTAGCTCGACAACGACGGCAACGGGAATTACACATGGTGGTTTCCTAGTTGCATGCAGCGTAACGCATCCCCTGCGAGTGGGTAGCATTAGTCCTACCGATTTGAAGCGCGGTGGTTGGCCATGGGAGTGCTCTCTTTCCTGTCGATCCTAAAGGAGGAGTGAAAGATGGGAGGTCTTCACCTGTCGATTCTGGCTGATGAGGGAAAGATGGGAGGAGAAAAGCCGCAAACTCAACGGAAGTCCCCTTCTGCTCGCGAGCTCATCAGCTCGCGATGAACAGTAACACCAAAAAACATTGAAAAAAGTTCAAAAATGTCTGATTTTTTTGTGGTAAATTTTGACAAATGTTCTATGTGCTTGCAAGGTTTCATGATGAAATCACATCCGTGGAAGTCGCGGCAAAAAAAAATCAATGCTCCAAAATGCTTTCAAAAGTAGCATTTTTGGAGCATCGATTTTGTATTTGTTTTTTTGGCACGTCTTCCACGAATGTGATTCCTCGACGAAACTTTGCAAGCACTGAGATAATTTGTCAAAGTTTGCCAAAAAATCATAATGTTTTGAAGTTTTTTTCAATGTTTTTTTATGTTACTGTTTATCTGGTTGCAAATGTGCTCGTGAGCAATAACTTTGCGTCCTGAACTCAGCGTCTCTTTTCAGCCGGATGAATCAAAAGTTCCCTACTACTAAACATTTAGAATCTTTCTTCCCATACATCCTCGTCGTTCATCACATTTATTCCTTCCACGCAACAACAAAAATCATCTATATTTACAGTTGATGATTCATATGTATCGCCGGCGAGCCACATCCTTTGCTTTGTTTTGGGAAACGCCCCTTTGTTTTGCGCTGGCGGCTGTTTGCACCCTACATCACACTACGTACATCTGCAGCTCCCTCCACCAAAATGCTGCACAGTCGGGAGCCACCATTTTAATTAGGGTTTTTATCATTTATGCCATCAGTTGTGTCCCACTACTCAGTTTTGCCACTAGGGATTTCAACTGCTCAAAAATGCCATCGCTTCGTTAGACACATGCTCAAAAATGCCACTAGACACCATTATTGTGATCTCAAATCTCTTTTGCCATGTTATAATGACATAAATACCTATGGACCAACATGCCAGCTCTCCATCTATCACACTACAATAAAGTGTGGGTCCACTTGATCCCTACATCGTTCTTATTTTCCTATAAAATTATTCGCTTAATGAAAATGTGGCATAACATGGTCAACGGGTTTGACGTGAGAATAACAATGTCATATAACATGGGTCTAGGCTTATTTTTGTCATATAACATGGTCAACGGGTTTGACGTGAAAATAACAATGTTTAATGGCGTTTTTGAGCAAACATCTAACAGAACAATGGCATTTTTGAGTAAACATCTCACTAATCGATGGCATTTTTGAGCGGTTGTAATTTCTAATGGCAAAACTGAGTACTGGGACACAACTAGTGGCATAAATGATAAAATCCCTTTTAATTAAATGCTGCCAGCGTGCCAGGCCTAATGAGAAAGGCACTCGAATCATGTTATTTCTATATATCCCCTCGTGCATGCCATGTTCGGTTCAAATATACCGGTATTATGCAATGTACTACCTCTGTTCATAAATATAAGACGTTTTTGCAGATCAAATTGAACTAGAAAAACAGCTTAAACAGATGTTAGTAACATTTTAGGCCAGTTCTATTAACGGGATTCAGATGACTCATCCAGCAAAAACGTTCAAGAATTCGTTGGCAAAATCCTCCAACGAGAAGAAACTATTGGCTCCATTCTTTCCCAAAAAGAAAACGAATAACTAAAATTCGGCCTTGCTGTAAACTGCATATCGTATGTAAACATATCATACACAATATCCTTATGACAGTCAAAATTTCCGGGCACCAATTGCAAAGAAGCAAACACGAGCCCTCATTATTTCCAGGCCTTCCGTCCCCTGAACTGCTTTCCTGAGTGCTTCGCTTTGGTCTTCTTCTCCTGGCGAGAACGCGCTGCCTTTGCTCTCTTTGCCGCCAGAGGCATCCTCTTCTGGTGCTGTTTCTGCTTATTGCTCGAGCCACCCGTCTAACAGACACCAAAAAGAAAGTGATCAGACAAGGAATAGAAGGTCAAACAAAAATCCCCAGAAGAAAACATTACAGCATCGATGTCGTATATGGAATGCCACCGAGATCACATTTTCACCAGCCACGAACATGTAGCCCAGGCTAACATAAGGAAATAAGGTTCTTGGGTTACCTTTTTCTGTTTAATAGCTGCTCTTGCTTGGTATTTTCCTCTATCCTCCCTTCCAGCTTTCACCATCTCTAATCTCTCTTCCTTGGTCATCTTTCTCTTGACGTGAGCCTGCATAAAAAGTTTATATAGGTCAAGCGTATGTGTTTGCGCATGCGGTCGGTGGGAAAGAATAGTTTATATAGATAAAATGTATGTGATTTTGTGTGTGGGGAGCGAGAGGATACCGCGAGCTCCGATGGATCAACGCGCTTCAAGCTAAGCTCATCAGTAGAAGGAAGTTTGAAGGTCACTGATCTTGTGTCACCCTTGCTGAGCCCATGTTGAACCAAAGCCAACTTTGCTGCTTTCTTTGCCTGAAACTCATGCACTTTCAGTAAAATGTTTGCTTAACAGCAATTTTAGTTTTGAACAAGAGTAGGTACTCTAAGCTTGAAACACAATGAATGAATGTATAACAGAAGTAGAGAAGCTATGCGAAATTCACATACCTTGAGCTCTTTTATGCGCTTAAAATCTTCATCGCCGAAAATTCTGCCAGCTTCATCTGTAGAGGCTTCAGCCTTCTTAGCTCCTGCTAACTTCTTCAGAGCTCGAAGGCTTGCATCTGCAGCATCAAGTTGTCCAATATAATCACTTAACTTTCTCTTCTGCACCTTGGAACCGCTGCCCTTTGATTTATCCTCCTCGTCACTGTCTTCAACCTCCTGGTCCGAGTCTTCATTCTCTGAATCGTCATTGAGCTCCTCATCTTCATCCTCATCAGACGCATCAGTATCACCATCCACGTCAGAGTCGTCATCTAGTTCATCCATATCGTCATCACTATCATCCTCGTCTAGTTCCTCTGCATCATCTTGTTCCCCAGATACTTCATCTTCATGATCTTCACTAGCATCAAGCTTGTTTGATAAACTCTCCAAACTTTGCCGGGTACCACTCGCAGATGGCATCACTTCCTCGTCATCGGAATCAAAAGCATCAGACTCATCGTCTGAACCCCCCTCTGGTGACATCTCTTCATCTAGCAACTCAGCTCCAGGCACATCACTAGCAATAGTGGTTTCTCCAAATGCTTTTGGCCGAGCAGTTGGATCAATAGGACGGCCACGATCTTTCTTGACTAACAATGAAGGACAGATCTGAATTCAGAACAAAAGTAGGTTTAGCTAAGTGAAACAAAACTGCAAATGCCAAAACAGACACAGAATCTGCAAGAAAATATCTGACCTCCCTGAATAATGTGATAAGTGAGCGAGCGGCAATAGAAACAGCTTTCTCGTGGGACTTCTTATATAAAACAAGGTCTTGGAGTAGATCCTCATTCATCATCTGCAGATTTAGAGGAAGAATCAAAGGAAGTTAAGTGAGTAAAGGAACCGATAGTATCTTCCTGGGCATTCTAGAATCCATAGTGGACCCAAGGACACAAGGTATGCAAGACTGCACGTTTAGTTTACAAGCATAAAAGAACAGCGCCAGTGAAACTTTCCAAGCTCAAGATCGACAATATGGTAGACCACTACTAAAATTAAATACACGAAGCCTGGTCATGTATAGCCGAGTCTACGCGTCTTCATTTAGTTATGCTTAAAACTTTTAGTCACACAACTATCACAATCTTTTCAGTGTACCATCCATGAGTCTTTAAGGTAGCACCACAAACTAAGTAAATGCACAGAAGTCTGAAACTGAGATGTCAGAGAAGAGCAAAGTAAGTACCAAAGGAATTCGCATGCAGATCTCTCTCACAACATTCAGGCCAACAGCAATAGCCTAAAAGAAGTCAATTAGTTAGACATATGCTCACGTTAATCAGGAAGTACACACACCTCAAATGATGAATAAGCGAGTCGTGCAAACCTCCGGACGGGAACGATCATGCACAAATTGATTTACTATCTGCTTGAACAGCGGTTCAACAGCATCAGGAGGCACCTGCATAAGAAACAAATTAATTTCGTTGTATTTAAAATATCCAGAGAAGTGACATCATTGGTTACAAAATACAGGGGGAAAGTACAGTGTCCAACCATCTCATGGCAAGCCTGTACTGCTGCAGCAAGTAGAGTAGTTACATCTCGTTGGTGAGGCTGCATTGCATAAGGGTAAAGGTTATCTGACCATATCAGCATAGAATAGAACTAGCAATTTTTCAAAGGCTGATGCAAGCTAGGCATACTCTCAGTTAAGTAACATACTTGAACATATCTTTGAAGATACGGATAGAAGTTCAACAAAACCAAGTGATGCAGGCCAATAGTCCTTGCTATAACCTTCAACATCATCATCCTTACCTGCACATGCAATGGTTTTCCTTTAAACTGAAATGGTTCGTGTTCACCAAAAAGTGGCAGAAGCCTAAGCTACAAAAGAGCATGCAATCGCATGCTAAATGTGGAAAAGGTTGATATGATAGTGAGCATATGAAGTCAGAACAAGCCGAAAAATAAGAACGGGATCTAACAATCTTAACCATTGGATGAAAACTAGCTCACACCAGCCACCTAAAGCAACCTATTTTTGGTTTCAGATAACACTTCTAATAATTACACCCTTGTAGACTACCCTTTAACCGCCTAGTGAGCTGAGCAACCGATCTTGCTGTACACAATCCAATAATTGAGATTTAAGTCTGTATTCTCCTACTCCGAGGGTTGTTCTTACTCGTGTCACAATACAAGTAATGTTAGAATCTGTGTCAGCGAACATTTGAAAGATTGACCATCAACATAAGAAATTACAGACATCTATGGCACCAACTTGATATAATAGGTTCATCATGAAATATGAGTAAACATATTTGCAAAGTAGATAATGGTCACTGTGTAACCGAGGAAACCATGTCAACCTCCAAAAGGACAACACAGCAGCATGAAGGGATATTAGATATAGGAATAATAAGACCAACCTCAAATCGTTCATTGCATTTCTGTAGCCGAGAGAAGAGTTTCTCTGCAAAACCCTGTAAGAGCCCCAAAAGGAGTTTCAGCATAATAGAAGATTATCTCATCAACAGCAAGAAGTGGATGTGGCATCTCATTTTATGGTGACAATGACACAGCTTGAAAATTTATGATGTTACTCTACCTGGGGATCCTTTAAATACGTAAGGGGCGAATAGTAATTGGAGCCAGCCTCCTCATTGGATTTACGTTGTTGCCTTTTCATACTACGAACTACACGCTCCAATTTAGCTTTCTTCTTTTTCTTACTAGCAGAGGTACCCTTGTGATTTGCCTGAGAAAAAAAAATATCAAGAAAAGACAGAATGCATTAGAAGAGACAAATGAAACCATAAGATCTAAAATAATATCAATAGAGACCCAATATGCAAAACATCGAAATCACCTTGTAGACATCTTCTTTACTAAGTATAATATTTGGGTTTTGACTTGCTTCATCTTCACTACTGGCATCACTATCATCCTCTTGCTCAACATTTTCATACCCAATGAGTAATGAAATAGCAGCTGTCATAAGCCTGCATGTAGAATACACTCTTTTAGATGGGAAGCAACCAACAGCAAACACCTACATTTCCTTACAAAATGTACCTCGAAGAGGGATGGAAACAAGCATCGCATATAGCATTTGCTGTGCGGTCATCAAACCAGACCCTTCGACGGTGAAGATCACATAGGATAGTAAAAGCCCTCTTTGCTCTCGACTCTTCCTCGCCCTGACAAACAGGAAATAATCAGATGAGGTGAGAAATGGCCTCAAGTGTATGCTTACCAGCTACAATGTTAAGCGTGATAATACTTCTTAAATCAAGTGTAAGATGTTGCAAACCTGTACTAATTTAAAAAGGATGCCTTGCAGTTTACGATTCTTGGCTTCATTCTTGTGCTTCTGATTCATCCTTCTGATGCTGTGTACAATATGTGAAAATGCAAGTTTTTTTACTGCTCGATCTCCAATGACTTGAAGCTCCATAAATAACTCCATGGTGTCTTCCAGATCAACAATCTAAACATTTAAGTAACAAAAGATTGCAATGATATAAGGTTGCAAAACTGAACTCCACAAGGCAAAGAAAAAAAGCTCTTCATTCGGTAATAATCCACTCTCTAGTCCTCCTCCATTACCAAATAAAAAAAGCGTCTAGAAACTCCACTGCGACCCAGAGGCCCTTAAATTTTAAAGATGATAGCCAGACAATCACGGACTCGCAGTCCGGTTACACTTCCTAATGGGGCAGATAGAACATCAAATTTGGAAGGAAGAAAACCAAGACCATATACTCTGGGAACAGTGCTGGTTACAGTTCAGGTCAAAGTTCAAAACTTTGCGTTCAGATGATTTATCCTAGGCTTCAGCCATTGCATTACTGTAGTATCAGTATGAATGAATTCCTGAACAATGCAAAGCCCATCGGCCTAATTTGCTGCTGTCCTATAATGTACCAACAGGTACACATCTTCTGTGGTTATAAGAAGCAAAACTGAAACAGAACATTTTCCCAATGTACTAGCAGAAAAATCTTTGTCAACTGCCGTATACATTAACCACACCACGATAAACAGACCCCACATCAATGAATTTGAACAATAATTCGTACCAATAGCTCAGTATCTCTTCTTGCCCACCAATACCAAACAAATTTCAATCTGAAGGCAATTAATGAATTAAACAGGAATTCACCTTGCGATTGACCAGCAGTATGAGCGCCTGCACGAGGTGCACCCGGAGGCCGGACGGCAGCGCGCGGGCGTTGGTGTCGAGCAGGCCCCCGATGTGGTCGGGCAGGTCGGCGAGGTCGTTGGGGTAGAAGGGCGCGACGTGGGCGAGGAAGAGCGCGAGGTCGCCGAGCTCCTTGGCCGTCTCCCCGCCGCCGCCGCCGCCCGAGGAGGAGGACGACAGCGCCGCCTGCTGCCGGAAGAGGAACACCGAGGACTCGAAGTGGCGCTGCAGCTGGCGGAGCTCCGTCTCGTACCCCTCCGGGTCGCGCTTCATCTTGGCCTGCAGCGCCGGCAGGCTGTGCCGCTCGCCCGCGCCGCCCGTGGCCGACGCGGAGGCCGCCTCCGGCGTGTAGGCGGGGGCGTGTTGGCGCATCGCCGCGGGAGGGGGGAAGGTCCGGGCTGCGCCGCCGGGGATGGACGCTCTAAAACCCTAGTAAGGCGGTATGGGTGCCAAAAACACGCCTTTTTCCTCCGTAGAATAAATACTTTTGCAGCCGATGGTGGTCGGAGTCTTTGGAATGCGCGTCGCCGTCGCCGTCGCCGTCGCCGAGTTTCAGTCCAGGGGTGGGCGTTCTATTCTAAACGGAACTTGTGTTCGGTGCGGCGCGCGTGGGCGTGCCGGCGGCTAGGGTTGAGCCGTGCGGTAGTTGTGGGAGGGGAAGGAGGGAGGGCGGGGTGCCGGAGTGGATGGATAGTTGGGCCTTCGGGCAAAAACTGCTTTTGGTGGGTCGGCTCCAGGAAGCCCGTTACCTTTTTCATTGACGAATGTTTTTTTTTCCTACGTTCCAAATAAAATCTAGAAATAGCTCAATAGGCTCTTGAAATTTACGCTCTCGCTTAGGGTTAACCTACTCCGTCGGCGGCGACACCGGCGTTGAGTCGCTGTCCCCTGTCCCCTCCGCCGATAACCGATGATGTTCGCTCAGGCTCACCGGCCTTGGTGTAATGGTGTTATGTTTTCGGTGGTTGTGTGCGAGGGCATCTAGGGTTTTGCTTCCGGGCCGGATGGGATCGGCTGTTGCGCATCACCATGGCGTGGGGTGCGAGCTCAGTCTCTGGAACAGGAAAGATATACTTGGTAGTGACGAAACTCAGCACGGCTCGCGAGAAAAGGCTCTGGTCGGTGTTCAGGCGCCGGAGTCTCCTTGTTGGCTGGCTCATGGGTATAATCAGACTGAACAAAGAAGCATGCCGGTGTTTATACATGTTGTCGAGATAAGACAGTTGGTTTTGCTTTTTTACTTATTGCAACTCATGTGCCCTGGTGATGGAGATCCTGGTGGAACTTTTGGTGTGGTGGATGCTCATCTTACCACACCCGGAATTGTGAAGCCTAGGAAGGCATCACATGACAACTCGTTGAGGTTTATGTCGGGAGTAAACGCAATGTTCAGAACACCTCGGAAGTTAACAAGGAAGATGGTACTCTGGCTGATGTGGGTAAAACCTCGACAGGGATCCCACTTTTTCCCCTGTCTATGTCTCACCAAGAAAGCAAAATAAGAAGTTGAAAAACACCAACGAGCAGCAAAACAAAGAAGCCAACGAGGAGGTTCAGAAATCAAAAACTGCAACATCGGCGGGCTCCCAAGGGGAGTACCGCCGGGCACAATGAGTATAATATGTTGGAACTGCCGAGGCGTGGGCAAGGCCTCGACAGTTCGAGAGCTTCGCGAATTCGCGAAGAAATTTGCCCCTACCGTGCTTTGTAGTCTAGAAACCCAAATAGACAAGGCAAGGGTGGAATGTTGAGCTGGTACATTACGCTATGATGAAGCTTATGTTGTCGATAGCAGTGGTAGAAGTGGAGGCATGGGAATTTTCTGGAATAAATCAATAAAGATAGACATTTTGGGCTACTCTATTTATCATGTTGACTGTAAGGTGATTGATCCTGGTACTGACCCGTGGAGAATGACGGTAGTCTATGGAGAGGCCCAAACACATTTCAGATACCAAACTTGGGACGTTATTGATACGTCTCCAACATATCTACTTTTCCAAACACTTTTGCCCTTGTTTTGGACTCTAACTTGCATGATTTGAATGGAACTAACCCGGACGACGCTGTTTTCAGCAGAATTGACAAGGTGTTATTTTTGTGCAGAAATAAAAGTTCTCGGAATGACCTGAAAATCCACGGAGACACGTTTTGGAATTAATAAAAAATACTGGATAAAGAATCAGCATCAGGAGGCCCACACCCTGTCCACGAGGGTGCAGGGCGCGCCACCCCCGTGGGGCGCGCCCCCTACCTCGTGGGCCCCCTGAGACTCCACCGACCTCAACTCCAACTCCATATATTCACGTTAAGGGAGAAAAAAACAGAGAGAAGGATTCATCGCGTTTTACGATACGGAGCCGCCGCCAAGCCCTAAACTCTCTCGGGAGGGCTGATCTGGAGTCCGTTCGGGGCTTCGGAGAGGGGAATCCGTCGCCGTCACCATCATCAACCATCCTCCATCACCAATTTCATGATGCTCAGCGCCGTGCGTGAGTAATTCCATCGTAGGCTTGCTGGACGGTGATGGGTTGGATGAGATTTATCATGTAATCAAGTTAGTTTTGTTAGGGTTTGATCCCTAGTATCCACTATGTTCTGAGATTGATGTTGGTATGACTTTGCTATGCTTAATGCTTGTCACTAGGGCTCGAGTGCCATGATTTCAGATCTGAACCTATTATGTTTTCATGAATATATGTGAGTTCTTGATCCTATCTTGCAAGTCAATAGTCACCTACTATTTGTTATGATCCGGCAACCCCGAAGTGACAATAATCGGGACCACTCCCGATGATGACCGTAGTTTGAGGTGTTCATGTATTCACTAAGTGTTAATGCTTTGGTCCGGTACTCTATTAAAAGGAGGCCTTAATATCCCTTAGTTTCCAATAGGACCCCGCTGCCACGGGAGGGTAGGACAAAAGATGGCATGCAAGTTCTTTTCCATAAGCACGTATGACTATATTCGGAATACATGCCTACATTACATTGATGAACTGGAGCTAGTTCTGTGTCACCCTATGTTATAACTGTTGCATGAGGAATTGCATCCGACATAATTACCCATCGGTGATCCATTGCCTACGAGCTTTTCACACATTGATCTTTGCTTGGTTACTTTTCCGTTGCCACTGCTACGATTACTACAAAACTGCTAGCGTTACTTTTGGCACCGTTACCGTTGCTTCCATACTACTTTGCTACTAAATACTTTGCTGCAGATATTAAGTCTTTCAGGTGTGGTCAAATTGACAACTCAACTGCTAATACTTGAGAATATTCTTTGGCTCCCCTTGTGTCGAATCAATAAATTTGGGTTGAATACTCTACCCTCGAAAATTGTTGCGATCCCCTATACTTGTGGGTTATCAAAACTATTTTCTGGCGCCGTTGCCGGGGAGCATAGCTCTATTCTTCGAGTCACTTGGGATTTATATCTGCTGATCACTATGAGGAACTTGAAAGACGAAAAAACCAAGATTTATTCCTTAACTACGAGAGGAGGTAATGAACTGCCATCTAGCTCTACACTTGATTTTCCTTCTGTTTTGAGTAAACTTGCGACACCTAAAACTACTCCTGCTATTGATTCTGATATGTCGCATGTTATTGATGATGCCACTTCTGCTATGCATGATGCTTATGATGAAACTACTTCTATGCTTGATAATATTGTGCCATTAGGTGAATTTCTTGATGAACAACTTGCTAGGGGTAGAGAGAATGAAATTATTGAAACTGATAATATTGATGAAAGTGATGATGAAGATTCTCCCCCTAGATATGAATTGCCTAATGTGCCTGAGGGTTATGTCATGGATGAAGAAACTGCCAGAGACTTTTTTGCTTGCAAAGATAGATATGATCTTAAGAAACTTTTAGCTAAGCTGAAAGAAAAGTCTTTGAATGCTAGAATGAAATATGACCTTGCTTTTGCTACTTCACCTATCTGTATCTCTGATAAAGATTATGATTTCTCTGTCAATCCTGAGTTGATTACTTTGGTTGAATCTGATCCTTTTTATGGCTATGAATCTGAAACTGTTGTGGCACATCTTACTAAATTGAACGATATAGCCACCCTATTCACTCATGAGGAAAAATTCGTTACTACTATATCCTTAAACTATTTCTGTTCTCGTTAAACGGTGATGCTAAAGCATGGTTTAATTCTCTTGCTCCTGGTTGTGTGCGTAGTCCCTAGGATATGATTTATTACTTCTCTGCTAAATATTTCCCCGCTCATAAGAAACAAGCTGCCTTAAGGGAAATATATATTTTTTGCAAATTGAAGAAGAGAGTCTCCCAGAAGCTTGGGGGAGGCTTCTCCGATTACTTAATGCTTTGCCTGATCATCCTCTCAAGAAAAATGAAATACTCGATATCTTTTATAATGGACTAACTGATGCTTCCAGAGACCACCTGGATAGTTGTGCTGGTTGTGTTTTCAGGGAAAGAACTGTTGAGCAAGCTGAATTGCTATTGAATAATATATTGAGTAATGATAATGATTGGACACTTCCTAAACCAACTCCTAAGGCAACTCCGAAGAAAAGGGGTATTTTATTTCTCAGTCCTGAAGATATGCAAGAGGCAAATAAATCTATGAAAGAAAAGGGTATTAAAGCTGAAGATGTTAAGAATTTACCACCTATTGAAGAAATACATGGTCTTGATAACCCGACACAGGTAGTAAAGGTAAATTCTCTCTGTAGATTTGATGAAGGTGATATTCCTCGTAATAAGTCTGCTAGCCAATGCTTGGATGAGTTTGATAATTTTATTGTTAAACAAGAAAACATCAATGCTTATGTTGGTAGACAATTGAAATGTAATGCTTATATGATTGAACACTTGAGTGATTATATGTCTAGAGTTAAAGGTGACCTTAAACTTATTAGTAAACATGCTTCTATGGTTACCACTCAAGTAGAACAAGTGCTTAAAGCTCAAAATGATCTGCTCAATGAATTAAATAATAAGAAAAATGATAATGTTGTTAGGGTTATGACTAGAGGGGGTAAAATGACTCAGGAACCTCAGTATCCTGAGGGCCACCCTAAGAGAGTTGAGCAAGATTCTCAGAGAACTAATGTTGATGCACCTGGTCCTTCTAAGAAGAAGAAGAAGAAAAACGATAGGACTTTGCATGCTTCTAGTGAACTTGTTGTTGACACACTTGAGAATCCCAATGATATTTCCATTTCTGATACCGAAACACAATCTGGTGATGAACATGAACCTAGTGATAATGTTAATAATGATGTTCATGATGATGCTCAACCTAGCAATAACAATGATGTAGTGATTGAACCTGTTGTTGATCTTGATAACCCACAATCAAAAAATCAACGTTATGATAAGAGAGACTTTGTTGCTATGGAGCACGGTAAAGAAAGAGAACCATGGGTTCAGAAACCCACGCCTTTTCGTCCTAAACCATCCAAGAAAAAGGATGATGAGGATTTTGAGCGCTTTGCTGAAATGATTAGACCTATCTTTTTGCGTATGCGTTTGACTGATATGCTTAAAATGAATCCTTATGCTAAGTATATGAAAGATATTGTTACAAATAAAAGAAAGATACCTGAAGCTGAAATTTTCACCATGCTTGCCAATTATACTTTTAAAGGTGGAATACCTAAGAAACTAGGAGATCCAGGAGTACCGACTATACCATGCTCCATTAAAAGAAACTATGTTAAAACTGCTTTATGTGATCTTGGAGCCGGTGTTAGTGTTATGCCTCTCTCTTTATATCATAGACTTGATTTGAATAAGTTGACACCTACTGAAATATCTTTGCAAATGGCCAATAAATCAACTGCTATACCTGTCGGTATTTGTGAGGATGTGCCTGTTGTGGTTGCAAACGTTACTATTTTAACGGACTTTGTTATTCTTGATATTCCCGAGGACGATAGTATGTCGATTATCCTTGGTAGACCCTTTTTGAATACTGCAGGGGCTGTTATTGACTGCAACAGAGGCAATGTCACTTTTCATGTTAATGGTAATGAGCATACGGTACACTTTCCGAGGAGACAACCTCAAGTCCACAGTATCAACTCTATTGGAAAAATTCCAACGATTACTATAGGAGGTTTTGAATTCCCTCTTCCTACTGTCAAGAAGAAATATGATATTCTTATTGTTGGGGACGTGCATATCCCCGTTGAGGTAACCTAGTGTTATTCGAAAATTCCCCGATTTCATGCGATTCGGAAAGAGTTTGTTAACAAGACTTGATCAACCTTGTTAGTGGATTCCTTTTGATGAGCATGATATGGATGAAGTTAGAAAGCACAACTCTCTGTACCTTCCTTTTACTTTCTGTTATTTGGATTAAATAAAGCAAAAATAGTATTTTCTGTGTGTTTTCTGAATTATCCTTGCAATAAAAAATACCCCGAAAATATAAGTTCTCCAAACGTCCTCAGAATGAAATATGATTTTTTGTAGAATATTTAAGAATATCCGGCGCTAAGAACACACCAGGGGCCCCACCAATTGGCCATGAGGGCACAGGGCGCGCCCCCTGCCTCATGAGCCCCACGTGGGCCCCCTCCACTTATTTTTGCACCCACTCACTTCGTCTTCCTCCAGAAAAAATCCTCCCATAGCTCAAACCCGTGTTCTAGCTCATCTTGCTGCCATTTTCGATCTCCTTGCTCAAAGCTTCATTCACAAAACTGTGTTGGGGGATTGTTCTTTGGTATGTGATTCCTCCAATGGTCTAATTATTTTTTGTTCTAGTGCTTTATTTATTGCAAACTTTTGCTGCCAAGGTGACCCTGTTCTTGAGCTTGCATGACAATTTTATATGGTCCAAAGTAGTTTTAATGCACTTGTGAGAGTAGTTGCTATCAATCTTGTTGAGTTTGGTCCACTTTTATTTTGAGTCACTAAAAACTTCAGAAATTTTTCAGAGAAAGAAAAATGTTCAGGAAAATGTACCAAGGTGGTTCCTCAAGGAAGCAAGGACCAAGGCTCGCGATACATGAGCCGGACGATGAACCACCAAGGGAAGCTCAAGTGCGGCCTTGTGAATGGCCGTCAGAGGAGTTTATGGTCCAAGCATGCATCAAGGATGAATTTGACGCATATGTGCGTAACGCTGACCTTGAGGGCTTCGTGTCAGATAAGTGCCCACAATACTACTACTTAATTGATTCCTTTGTGAGAAGATTTAAATTTACATCCACGTGAAATTCTCACACTGTTTTATTTGATATTTATGATAAATCGTACACCATGGACCTAGAAGATTTTAATACCGCTTGTAAACTCCCGCAGTGGGGCAATATTAGTGAACCTCGCAAATTTGAATTTAAAGACTTTCTTGCTAGTATCACTGTGGGGGAATCTACAGAAATCACACAAGCTACCATAGGGAGAATTCATTTTCCTTCCATACATTATTTTGCTCTCTTCGTAGGTAGACGCATTAACGGTAAGATGAGGCATGTCACATGTGTGTTCCAGATCTTAGTGTCCTCAAGAGTGCGGTATAGGTGATACACAATATAACTTGGGCGCCATTGTTGCATGAAGGTTGCATCTTAACGATTTAAGTGGAGATTTGTTTGGTGGAATTTATGCAACTCATGTAGCTAATTATCTTGATGTACCCATACATGAAAATGATATGGAATTGCCTCCTACTTATCTAGATTATAACGCTATGGTTTGCCATCAGTTTGTTGAGAGGAATGAACAGTTCCTACAATACCGACTAATCTTTGATAGACTTCGCACCGTCCATGTTGCTCTCCCTGCTCCTACTTTCTTTGACGCAAAAAGGAGATATGTTATAACCAGGGAGGAGGCAAACGAGTATGAAAGGAGGATAGAGGCAGCTCGCCTCCAAGCTGCAGCTCGTCAGGCAATAGCCGTTGCATCTCAGTACGACCCCAGTTACAACTTTGGATATCCGCCAGGCCAGTAGTGGCCATAGACCAACTTAGGCTAAAAGCCTAAGCTCGGGGGAGTACGTATTTCTCACCGATATTACATTCATGTTCACACACTCATTCTAGTTGTCGGTGCTCATACTTTTTCATTGTACTATCCATGCTAGTTTATTTTCTTTTCTAAGCCTTCTTCTTATGTGTTTGAAAAACCTTGAGAAAAACCAAAAAAATTAGTCGTAGCTTTTAGCTAGTTTACTTTCCATGTCTGTAGTAGTAGTAATTAAAAGAAAACCCAAAAAGATTTCTCGTTCTTCTTTTGCTTGTTGGGAGCTTTCCCGTGTAAATAGTTTTATTTCTTTTCTTTTCTTTGGGGGTCGAGAGGAGAAGACCATGATGAAAATGTTGAGTGGCTCTCATATGCATTATTGTTGATTTAACCAAGAGCCCATATTACCTTGTCTTCTCCTTTGTATTAAATGCTTGCAGATTCCAGCTTAGAACAATGCACGTGCACTATTACTATTATCCACACCGTTCGGTGGTGCAAGTGAAAGGCAATTATGACGATATATGATGGACTGATTGAGATGAGAGAAGCTGGTATGAACTCGACCTATCTTATTTTTGTAAATATGATTAGTTCATCGTTCCTGATTTAGCCTATTATGAATGAAACATGTTTGCAATGACAATTAGAGATTATAGTTGCGCATGCCATGCTTAATTTGCTAGGAGTTTATAATGGTTTACCTTGCGCTATTAAAATGGTTGTGATGTGGTATGATAGGGTGGTATCCTCCTTTGAACGATTCGAGTGGCTTGACTTGGCACATGTTCACGCATGTAGTTGAAACAAAATCAACATAGCCTCCAAGATATTTATTTTCATGGTGATTTATATCCTACTCATGCTTGCACTCATTGTTGATTAATCTTAATGCATGTTCATGACTGTTGTCGCTCTCTAGTTGGTCGCTTCCCAGTCTCTTTTTAGCCTTCACTTGTACCAACCGGGAATATTGTTTGTGCATGCACTTCCATAAAACCTTAAAGTTATTCCATATGAGTCCACCATACCTTCTTATATGCGGTATTTAACTGGCATTCCAAGTAAATTTGTATGTGCAAAACTCTAAACCTTCAAACGAAATTCTGTTTTATATGCTCGAATAGCTCATGTATCAACTAGGCTTGTCTATATCTTCCATGCTAGGTGGGTTATTATCATGATGAGTGGACTCCGCTCATCACTCACGAGAAAATGGCCGGTAACCGGGATGCCCAGTCCCATGCTCAAATCAAAATAATTGCAAACAAAACTCCCCAGGACTGTTGTTAGTTGGAGGCACCCGTTGTTTCGGGCAAGCCATGGATTGATGCTTGTTGGTGGTGGGGGAGTATAAACTTTACCATTCTGTTTGGGAACCGCTTATAATGTGTGTAGCATGGAAGATATCGATATCTCTTGGTTGTTATGTTGACAATGAAAGTATGCCACTCAAAATACTATTTATCTCTGTTTCAAAACTCGAGCTCTGGCACCTCTACAAATCCCTGCTTCCCTCTACAAAGGGCCAATCTATTTACTTTTATGTTGAGTCATCACCCTCTTATTAAAAAGCACCAGTTAGAGAGCACCGCTGTCATTTGCATGCATTACTATTAATTTACATTGAGTATGACTGTGACTAGATCTCTTTTACCATGAATTACAATGTCTAGTCAGTCCTTGATCTTCAGAGGTTCTCTGCATTTATGTTCTGCGATCTCAGAAAGGGCTAGTGAGATACCATCTTGCTATATCATGTTATGATTGTTTTGAGAAAGTGTTGTCATCCAAGATTTATTATTATTGCTCGCTAGTTGATTATGCCATTGATATGAGTAAACATGAGACCTAAATGTTATTGTGAATATGGTTAGTTCATAATCTTTCCTAGAAACTTGAACACTGGCTTTACATATTTGCAACAACAAGATCAAACAAAGTTTGTAAAAATTTTCTTTATCACTTTCAGTTTGTCAACTTAATTGCTTGAGGACAAGCAAAGGTTTAAGCTTGGGGGAGTTGATACGTCTCCAACGTATCTACTTTTCCAAACACTTTTGCCCTTGTTTTGGACTCTAACTTGCATGATTTGAATGGAACTAACCCGGACTGACGCTGTTTTCAGCAGAATTGCCATGGTGTTATTTTTGTGCAGAAATAAAAGTTCTCTCGGAATGACCTAAAAATCCACGGAGACACGTTTTGGAATTAATAAAAAATACTAAAGAAAGAATCAACATCAGGGGGGCCACACCCTGTCCATGAGGGTGCAGGGCGCGCCCCCTTGCCTCATGGACCCCTGAGACTCCACCAACCTCAACTACAACTCCATATATTCACGTTCGGGAGAAAAAAATCAAAGAGAAGGATTCATTGCGTTTTACGATACGGAGCCGCCGCCAAGCCCTAATCTCTCTTGGGAGAGCTGATCTGGAGTCCGTTCGGGGCTCCGGAGAGGGGAATCCGTCGCCGTCGTCATCATCTGTTGGGGAACGTAGTAATTTCAAAAAAAAAAATCCTACGCACACACAGGATCATGGTGATGCATAACAACGAGAGGGGAGAGTGTGTCCACAAACCCTCGTAGACCAAAAGCGGAAGCATTAGCACAACGCGGTTGATGTAGTCGTACGTCTTCACGATCCGACCGATCCAAGTACCGAACGTACGGCACCTCCGAGTTCAGCACATGTTCAGCTACCGACGGAGAGTTCCGTCAACACGACGGCGTGATGACAGTGATGATGTTGCTACCGACGCAGGGCTTCGCCTAAGCACCGCTACGATACGATCGAGGTGGAATATGGTGGAGGGGGGCACCGCACACGGCTAAGAGATCAAGAGATCAATTGTTGTGTCTAGAGGTGCCCCCTGCCCTCGTATATAAAGGACCAGGGGGAGGAGGCGGCCTACCAGGAGGAGGGCGCGCCAGGGAGGAGTCCTACTCCCACCGGGAGTAGGACTTCCTCTTTTCCTAGTTGGAGTATGATACGTCTCTGTCGTATCTACTTTTCCAAACATTTTTGCCCTTGTTTTGGACTCTAACTTGTATGATTTGAATGGAACTAACCCGGACTGACGCTGTTTTCAGTAGAATTGCCATGATGTTGTTTTATGTGCAGAAAACAAAAGTTCTCGGAATGACCTGAAACTCCACGGAATATCTTACAAAAAATAATAAAAAATCCTCGCCAAAGATGAAGACCAGGGGGCCACACCCTGTCCACGAGGGTGGGGGCGCGCCCCCCTAGGGCGCACCCCCTACCTCGTGGGCCCCCTGGACACCTTCTGACGCCAACTCCAACTCTATATATTGGCTTTCGGGGAGAAAAAAAATAAGAGAGAAGAAATCATCGTGTTTTATGATACGGAGCCGCCACCAAGCCCTAAAACCTCTTGGGAGGGCTGATCTGGAGTCCGTTCGGGGCTCCGGAGAGGGGGATTCGTCATCGTCATCATCATCAACCATCCTCCATCACCAATTTCATGATGCTCACCTCCGTGCGTGAGTAATTCCATCATAGGCTTGCTGGACGGTGATGGGTTGGATGAGATTTACCATGTAATCAAGTTAGTTTTGTTAGGGTTTGATCCCTAGTATCCATTATGTTATGAAATTGATGTTGCTATGACTTTGCTATGCTTAATGCTTGTCACTAGGGCCCGAGTGCCATGATTTCAGATCTGAACCTATTATGTTTTCATGAATATATGTGAGTTCTTGATCCTATCTTGCAAGTCTATAGTCACCTACCATGTGTTATGATCCGGCAACCCCGAAGTGACAATAATCGGGACCACTCCCGGTGATGACCATAGTTTGAGGAGTTCATGTATTCACTATGTGCTAATGCTTTGTTCCGGTTCTCTATTAAAAGGAGGCCTTAACATCCCTTAGTTTCCAATAGGACCCCGCTGCCACGGGAGGGTAGGACAAAAGATGCCATGCAAGTTCTTTTCCATAAGCACGTATGACTATATTCGGAATACATGCCTACATTACATTGATGAATTGGAGCTAGTTCTGTGTCACCCTATGTTATGATTGTTACATGATGAACCGCATCCGGCATAATTATCCATCACTGATCCGATGCCTACGAGCTTTCATCTACTGGTTTACGCTTATTTACTTTCCCGTTGCTACTGTTACAATCACTACAAAACACCAAAAATATTACTTTGCTTTCTTTACTTTTGTTGCCGTTACCACCACTATCATATTACTTTTCTACTAAACACTTTGCTGCAGATACTAAGTTTCCAGGTGTGGTTGAATTGACAACTCAGCTGCTAATACTTGAGAATATTCTTTGGCTCCCCTTGTGTAGAATCAATAAATTTGGGTTGAATACTCTACCCTCGAAAGCTGTTGCGATCCCCTATACTTGTGGGTTAGCAAGACTAATTTCTGGCGCCGTTGCCGAGGAGCATAGCTCTATTCTTTGAGTCACTTGGGATTTATATCTGCTGGACACTATGAAGAACTTGAAAGACGCTAAGACAACAATTTATCCCTCAACTACGAGGGGAGGTAAGGAACTGCCATCTAGCTCTGCACTTGATTCACCTTCTGTTATGAGTAAGATTGCGACACCTAAACCTGCTTCTGCTATTCGTTCTGATATGTCGCAAGTTATTGATGATGCCACTTCTGCTATGCATGATACTTATGATGAAACTACTTCTATGCCTGATACTACTGTGCCCCTTAGTGAATTTCATGATGAACAAATTGCTAGGGCTAGAGACAAAGAAGTTATTGAATCTGATTATAATGATGAGAGTGATGATGAAGATAGGCCTATTATTCCTGAGGGTTATGTTTTTGATAGGGAATCTTCTGGCGCTATTTTAGCTTGCAGAGATCGTCATGAACTTAAAAGGCTATTAGTTAAATGGAACAAAGAATCTCTTAAAGATAAAATGAGGCATGACCCTGCTTTTGCTACTTCACCTATCTGTGTTCCCGGTAAGGATTATGAATTCTCTGTTGATCCTGATATAATTACTTTGGTTGAATCTGATCCTTTCCATGGCTATGAATCTGAAACTGTTGTGGCACATCTTACTAAATTAAATGATATAGCCACCCTGTTCACTAATGAGTAGAGATCTCGATACTTTTATATACTTAAAAATTTTCCGTTCTCATTAAAGGGTGATGCTAAGATATGGTTTAATTCTCTTGATCCTTGTTGTGTGTGTAGTCCCCAGGATATGATCTATTACTTCTGGGCTAAATATTTCCCTGTTCATAAGAAACAAGCTGCTTTAAAGGAAATATACAACTTTGTGCAAATTAAAGAAGAGAGTCTCCCACAAGCTTGGGGGAGGCTTCTCAAGTTACTTAATGCTTTGCCTGATCATCCTCTTAAGAAAAATGAAATACTTGATATCTTTTATAATGGACTAACCGATACTTCCAAAGATTACCTGGATAGTTGTGTTGGTTCTCTTTTCAGGGAAAGAACACCGGATGAAGCTGAAATTCTATTGAATAATATGTTGACAAATGAAAATAATTGGGCACCTCCTGAGCCAGCTCCCGCTCCAATTAATGAGCCTATTCCTAAACCAACTCCGAAGAAGAGAGGTGTTCTATTTCTTAGTCCCGAGGATATGCAAGAGGCAAAGAAATCTATGAAAGAAAAAGGTATTAAAGCTAAAGATGTTAAGAATTTACCTCCTATTGAAGAAATACACGGTCTTAATTTACCGCCTGTCGAAGAAACATATGATCTTGATCCATTATCTATTGAAGAACCTCCTGATCACGATAACCCGACATAGGTAGTAAAGGTAAATTCTCTCTATAGATATGATAAAGCTGAAGTCCCTCATACTAAAATGGCTAGTCAGTGCTTGGATGAGTTTGATAACTTTATGTTTAAGCAAGACGACTTTAATGCTTATTTTGGTAGACAATTAAAACAAAATTCTTATATGATTAAACACTTGGGTGATTATATGGCTAATATTAGAGGTGAACTTAAACTTGTTAGCAAACATGCTTCTATGGTTACCACTCAAGTAGAACAAGTACTTAAGGCTCAAAAAGAATTGCTTGATGAAATGAATAGTAAGAAAAATGATTATGCTATTAGAGTGGCTACTAGAACTGGTAGAATGACTTAGGAACCTCTGTATCCTGAAGGCCACCCTAAGAGAATTGAGCAAGATTCTCAGAGAAATAATATTGACGCACCTAGTTCTTCTAAAAAGAAGAAAAAGAAAAATGATAGAACTGTGCAAACTTCTAGTTAACCTATTGCTGAACCACTTGATAATCCAAATGATATCTCTATGTCTGATGCTGAAACACAATCTGGTAATGAACATGAACCTAGTGAAAATGTTAATGATGATGTTCATGATGATGCTCAACCTAGTAATGATAATGATGTAGAAATTGAACCTGCTGTTGATCTTGATAACCCACAATCAAAGAATCAACGTTATGATAAGAGAGACTTTGTTGCTAGGAAACATGGTAAAGAAAGAGAACCATGGGTTCAAAAACCCATGCCTTTTCCTCCCAAATGATCCAAGAAAAAGGATGATGAGGATTTTGAGCGCTTTGCTGAAATGATTAGGCCTATCTTTTTGCGTATGCGATTGACTGATATGCTGAAAATGAATCCTTATGCTAAATACATGAAAGATATTGTTACTAATAAAAGAAAGATACCGGAAGCTGAAATTTCCACCATGCTTGCTAATTATACTTTTAAGGGTGGAATACCAAAGAAACTTGGAGATCCGGGAGTACCTACTATACCATGCTCCATTAAAAGAAATTGTGTTAAAACTGCTTTTATGTGACCTTGGAGCCGATGTTAGTGTTATGCCTCTCTCTTTATATCGTAGACTTGACTTGAATAAGTTGACACCAACTGAAATATCTTTGCAAATGGCTGATAAATCAACTGCTATACCTGTCGGTATTTGTGAGGATGTGCCTGTCGTGGTTGCAAACGTTACTATTTTAACGGACTTTGTTATTCTTAATATTACCGAGGATGATAGTATGTCTATTATTCTTGGAAGACCTTTTCTTAATACTGCAGGGGCTGTTATTGATTGCACCAAAGGCAATGTCACTTTTCATGTTAATGGTAATGAGCATACGGTACACTTTCCGAGGAAACAACCTCAAGTTCATAGTATCAACTCTATTGGAAAAATTCCATCGATTATATTTGGAGGTTTTGAATTTCCTCTTCCTACTGTCAAGAAGAAATATGATATTATTATTATTGGGGATGTGCATATCCCTGTTGAGGTAACATAGTGTTATTCGAAATTTCTCCGGTTTCATGTTAATCGGAATGAGTTTGTTAACAAGACTTGATCAACCTTGTTAGTGGATTCCTTTTGATGAGCATGAGATGGATGAAACTAGAAGCACAACCTTATGTACCCTCTTTATACTTTCTTTTCTTTAGTTGAAATAAAGTAAAAATAGTATTTTTCTGTCTGTTTCCTAGTTTATCCGTGCAATATAAAAATACCCCGAAAATAAAAGTCTTCAGAATGCCATGCCAATTTAATATGATTTTTTCAAGAATATTTGAGGATTTTTGGTGCAAAAATCACCGCGGGGGGAGCTGCCACCTGGTCACAAGGGTGGAGGGCGCGTCGTACCCCCCTGGGCGCGCCCCCTGCCTCGTGGGCCCTCCTCCACTTATTCCAGCACCCATCCTCTTCTTCTTCCTCACACAAACACGAAAAACCAACTCAAGCACGAGTTCCTGCCCTCTTTGCTGTAATTTTCGATCTCCTTGCTCAAAGCACCTCTCGCAAAACTGCTTGGGGGAGATTGTTCCTTGGTATGTGACTCCTCCATTGGTCCAATTTGTTTTTGCTCTAGTGCTTTATTCTTTGCAAATTTGTGCTGCATAGGTGACAATGTTCTTGAGCTTGCATGTCAAATTTATATGGTTCCAAGTAGTTCAAATGCTTGATATAGACCCTAGGCACTTGTAGGAGTTGTTGCTAACAATTTTATTGAAGTTGGTTCACTTTTGTTTGAAGTTACTAATTTTTTTAGATTTTTGCAGAAAAATAATGAAAAGACTTTTGAGGGGCTCATCTAGCCGAAGCTCGAAGGAGAAACAAAATGAAGAAGCACAGAGGCCCAAATATAATTTGCCTCGTACCGCAGAAGTCCGGCCGTGTGAATGGCCTTCCGATAACTTCTTGAGACAAGCTGGGATTTATGAGGATTTCTATTCTTTGATTGAAAATGTTGGCCTCACCGACTTCGTCCGCGACCAACGTCATCAGTATCTCTTACTCACAAATACTTTTGTGCAAAACTTCTACTTTTTCCCTAAGGAATCACCTCCTTCAGTAGAGTTTCATTTATATGAAGTTGTTAAGAAAATGCCATTAGCTGAATTTTGCGAAGTCTGCAACATACCCCCTGAGGGTACCTTAGAGGAACCACCCCGTAAAGAGGTGGAAGCGTTTATTAACACTATCTCTGTGGGAGAAACCAGGAAGGTTTCTGATGCAAGAATCACTAGCATACATTTTCCTGTATTACGCTATTTTGCCTTATTTGCTAGTCGTTGCTTGATTGGTCGCGGGAACTGTGGAAACCTTAGTGTTCCTGATATTATTATTTTGTTCCATGGTTTATACCGCGATAAAACTGTTGGTATGGGCAGAATTATTGCTAGACGGTTAAGTATGAACCGTACTAAGGGTCCCATCTTTGGAGGCATTTATGCTTCACGCCTCGCTGCACATTTTAACATAGCTATTAGGCTTCATGAGAAAGAAGAAATATTGCTGCCTAGTGCTTATCTAGACTATAAGAGTATGCCAGCGCATGATTTTCTTATTAAGGACAGGGAAGGAGAGCTCAAGTATAAATTATTCTTTCATAAACATCATCCTGAAACTATTACCTTGCCCGCTCCTTCTTTGTTTAATTTTGTAGGACCCTATCTCGCTACGTGGGCTGCCATCCAAGCTTACAAGAATCCTGCACCAGCCCCGGAACCGTAACCACAAGAGGAGCCTCCACGACGATCTATTTATTCTTGGGATCCAGAGATGGCTGTCAGCCAATGTCAGTCAGAGTCTTCCTCATCGCAGTACGACCCCAGCTACACCTACGGGTATCCGCCAGGCTATCCCTGGCCATAGACCAACTTAGGCCAAAAGCCTAAGCTTGGGGGAGTACGTATTTCTCACCGACATTACATTTATGTTCACACACACTCATTGCTAGATGTCAGTGCTCATACTCTTTCACTATAATATCCATGTTTATTTTCTTTTTCCTGCCTTCTTCTTGTGTGTTTGTTAAACCTTAAGAAAAACCAAAATAAATTAGTAGTAGTTTACTTTTATGTAGTAGTAATAATTAAAAAGAAAACCCAAAAATATTTCCCGTTCTTCTTTTGCTTGTTGGGAGCTTTCCCGTGTAAATAGTTTTTATTTCTTTTCTTTTCTTTGGGGGTCAGTAGGAGAAGACCATGATTAAATTGTTGAAGTGGATCTTATATGCATGATTGTTGATTTAACCAGGAGCCCATATTACCTTGTCTTCTCCTGTTTATTGAATGCTCGCAGATTCTAGCTTGGTCCAATGCACGTGCACTCTTATTATTATTCACACCGTTCGGTCGTGCAAGTGAAAGGCAATTATGATGATATATGATGGACTGACTGATATGGGAAAAGTTGGTATGAACTCGACATGTTTTGTTTTTGTAAATATGATGAGTTCATCGTTCTTGATTCAGCTTATTATGAATAAACATGTTTGCAATGACAATTAGAGATCATAGTTGCTTGCGCCATGCTTGATTAGCTATGAGTTATAATGGTTTACCTTGTGTGCCAACATGCTATTGAGATGGTTATGATGTGGTATAGTGGGGTGGTATCCTCCTTTGAATGATTTAAGTGACTCGACTTGGCACATGTTCACGCATGTAGTTGAAACAAAATCAACATAGCCTTCATGATATTTATGTTCATGGTGGATTATATCCTACTCATGCTTGCATCCAATGTTTATTAATTTTAATGCATGTACATGGCTATTGTCGCTCTCTAGTTGTCCGCTTCCCAGTCTTTTGCTAGCCTTCACCTGTACTAAGCGGGAATACTGCTTGTGCATCCAAACCCTTAAACCCCAAAGTTATTCCAGATGAGTCCACTATACCATCCTATATGCAGTATCTACCTGCCGTTCCAAGTAAATTTGTATGTGCCAAACTCTAAACCTTCAAATAAACATTTTGTTTTGTATGCTCGAATAGCTCATGTATCAACTAGTGCTGCCCTTATCTTCCATGTTAGGCGGGTTATTCTCAAGAGGAGTGGACTCCGCTCCTCATTCACGAGAAAATGGCTGGTCACCGGGATGCCCAGTCCCATGCTTTATGCAAACTAAATCAAAATTAATTGCAAACAAAACTCCCCCTGGGACCTGATGTATGTTGGAGGCACTCGTTGTTTCGAGCAAGCCATGGATTGATGCTTGTGGTGGAGGGGGAGTATAAAATTTACCATTCTGTTTGGGAACCGCCTCTAATGTGTGTGACATGGAAGATATCGCCATATCTTAGTTGCTATGTTGACAATGAAAGTATACCGCTGAAAATATTATTTATCTTTGTTTCAAAATTGAGCTCTGGCACCTCTGCAAATCCCTGCTTCCCTCTGTGAAGGGCCTATCTATTTACTTTTATGTTGAGTCATCACCCTCTTATTAAAAGCACTAGCTGGAGAGCGCAGCCTTCATTTGCATTCATCACTATTAATTTATATTGGGTGTGACTATGATTGGATCTCTTTTACCATGAATTACAATGTCTAGTCAGTCCTTGATCTTTAAAGGTGCTCTGCATTTATGTTTTGCGGTCTCAGAAAGGGCTAGCAAGATACCATCCTGTTATATCATATTATGATTGTTTTGAGGAAGTGTTGTCATCCGAGATTTATTATTATGGCTCGCTGGTTGATTATGCTATTGATATGAGCAATTATGAGACCTGAGAATTATTGCAAATGTGGTTAGTTATAGTATTTGCTGAAAACTTGAATGCTGGCTTGACATATTTACAACAACAAGAGCAAACAGAGTTTGTAAAAGTTTTTCTTTATTTCTTTCAGTTTGTCAACTGAATTGCTTGAGGACAAGCAAGGGTTTAAGCTTGGGGGAGTTGATACGTCTCCGTCGTATCTACTTTTCCAAACACTTTTGCCCTTGTTTTGGACTCTAACTTGTATAATTTGAATGGAACTAACCTGGACTGACGTTGTTTTCAGCAGAATTGCCATGATGTTGTTTTATGTGCAGAAAACAAAAGTTCTCAGAATGACCTGAAACTCCATGGAATATCTTACAATAAATAATAAAAAAAATCCTCGCCAAAGATGAAGACCAGGGGGCCCACACCCTGTCCACGAGGGTGGGGGGCGCCCCCCCTAGGGCGCGCCCCCAACCTCGTGGGCCCCCTGGACACCTTCCGACGCCAACTCCAACTCTATATATTGGCTTTCGGGGAGAGAAAAATAGGAGAAAAGAAATCATCACGTTTTACGATACGGAGCCGCTGCCAAGCCCTAAAACCTCTCGGGAGGGCTGATCTGGAGTTCGTTTGGGGCTCCGGAGAGGGGGATTTGTCGCCGTCGTCGTCATCAACCATCCTCCATCACCAATTTCATGATGCTCACCGCCGTGCGTGAGTAATTCCATCGTAGGCTTGCTGGACGGTGATGGGTTGGATGAGATTTACCATGTAATCGAGTTAGTTTTGTTAGGGTTTGATCCCTAGTATCCATTATGTTCTGAGATTGATGTTGCTATGACTTTGCTATGCTTAATGCTTGTCACTAGGGCCCGAGTGCCATGATTTCAGATCTGAACCTATTATGTTTTCATGAATATATGTGAGTTCTTGATCCTATCTTGCAAGTCTATAGTCACCTACTATGTGTTATGATCCGGCAACCCCGAAGTGACAATAATCGGGACCACTCCCGGTGATGACCATAGTTTGAGGAGTTCATGTATTCACTATGTGCTAATGCTTTGTTCCGGTTCTCTATTAAAAGGAGGCCTTAATATCCCTTAGTTTCCAATAGGACCCCGCTGCCACGGGAGGGTAGGACAAAAGATGTCATGCAAGTTCTTTTCCATAAGCATGTATGACTATATTCGGAATACATGCCTACATTACATCGATGAATTGGAGCTAGTTTTGTGTCACCCTATGTTATGACTGTAACATGATGAACCGCATCCGGCATAATTATCCATCACTGATCCGATGCCTACGAGCTTTCCATCTACTGGTTTATGCTTATTTACTTTCTCATTGCTACTGTTACAATCACTACAAAACACCAAAAATATTACTTTGCTTTCTTTACTTTTGTTGTCGTTACCACCACTATCATATTACTTTTCTACTAAACACTTTGCTGCACATACTAAGTTTCCAGGTGTGGTTGAATTGACAACTCAGCTGCTAATACTTGAGAATATTCTTTGGCTCCCCTTGTGTCGAATCAATAAATTTGGGTTGAATACTCTACCCTCGAAAGCTGTTGTGATCCCCTATACTTGTGGGTTAGTAGAGTAGGAGGGGAAAGGAAGGGAAAGAGAGAGGAGGAAGGAAAGGGGGGCGCCGCCCCCCCTCCTTGTCCAATTCGGACTATAGGGGGAGGGGCACGCGGCCTGCCCTAGCCGCCCCTCCTCTTCTCCACTAAGGCCCATCTTGGCCCATTAAACTCCCCGGGGGGTTCCGATAACCCCCCGGTACTCCGGTATATGTCCGAAACTCCCCGAAACCATTCTGGTGTCCGAACATAGTCGTCCAATATATCGATCTTTACATATCGACCATTTCAAGACTCCTCGTTATGTTTGTGATCACATATGGGACTCTGAACTACCTTCGCTACATCAAAACACAAAAACTCATAATACAATCGTCACCGAACTTTAAGCGTGCGGACCCTACGGGTTCGAGAACTATGTAGACATGACTGAGACATGTCTCCCGTCAATAACCAATAGCGGAACCTGGATGCTCATATTGGCTCCTACATATTCTACGAAGATCTTTATCGGTCAAACCGCATAACAACATACGTTGTTCCCTTTGTCACCGGTTTGTTACTTGCCTGAGATTCGATCATTGGTATCTCAATACCTAGTTCAATCTCGTTACCGGCAAGTCTCTTTACTCGTTCTGTAATGCATCATACCGCAACTAACTCATTAGTCACATTGCTTGCAAGGCTTATAGTGATGTGCATTACTGAGAGGGCCCAGAGATACCTCTCCGACAATCGGAGTGACAAATCCTAATCTCGAAATATGCCAACCCAACAAGTACCTTCGGAGACACCTGTAGAGTACCTTTATAATCACCCAGTTACGTTGTGACGTTTGGTAGCACACAAAGTGTTCCTCCGGTAAACGGGAGTTGCATAATCTCATAGTCATAGGAACATGTATAAGTCATGAAGAAGCAATAGCAACATACTAAATGATCAAGTGCTAAGCTAACGGAATGGGTCAAGTCAATCACATCATTCTCCTAATGATGTGATCCCGTTAATCAAATGACAACTCATGTCTATGGCTAGGAAACTCAACCATCTTAGATTAATGAGCTAGTCAAGTAGAGGCATACTAGTGACACTATGTTTGTCTATGTATTCACACATGTATTATGTTTCCGGTTAATACAATTCTAGCATGAATAACAAACATTTATCATGATATGAGGAAATAAATAATAACTTTATTATTGCCTCTAGGGCATATTTCCTTCATCATGAACCATCCTTCATCACCAATTTCATGATGCTCACCGCCGTGCATGAGTAATTCCATCGTAGGCTTGTTGGACGGTGATGGGTCGGATGAGATTTATCATGTAATCGAGTTACTTTTGTTAGGGTTTGATCCCTAGTATCCACTATGTTCTGAGATTGATGTTGCTATGACTTTGCTATGCTTAATGCTTGTCAGTAGGGCCCGAGTGCCATGATTTCATATCTGAACCTATTATGTTTTCATGAATATATGTGAGTTCTTGATCCTATCTTGCAAGTTTATAGTCACCTACTATGTGTTATGATCCGGCAAACCCGAAGTGACAATAATCGGGACCACTCTCGGTGATGATCGTAGTTTGAGGAGTTCATGTATTCACTAAGTGTTAATGCTTTGGTCCGGTACTTTATTAAAAGGATGCCTTAATATCCCTTAGTTTCCAATAGGACCCCGCTGCCACGGGAGGTAGGACAAAAGATGTCATGCAAGTTCTTTTCCATAAGCACGTATGACTATATTCGGAATACATGCCTACATTACATTGATGAACTGGAGCTAGTTCTCTGTCACCATATGTTATAACTGTTGCATGAGGAATTGCATACGACATAATTACCCATCGCCGATCCATCGCCTACGAGCTTTTCACATATTGATCTTTGCTTAGTTACTTTTCCGTTGCCACTTTTACGATTACTACAAAACTGCTACCGTTACTTTTGCCACCGTTACCGTTGCTTCCATACTACTTTGCTACTAAATACTTTGCTACAAATATTAAGTCTTTCAGGTGTGGTTGAATTGACAACTCAACTGCTAATACTTGAGAATATTCTTTGGCTCCCCTTGTGCCGAATCAATAAATTTGGGTTGAATACTCTACCCTCGAAAATGGTTGTGATCCCCTATACTTGTGGGTTATCAGTTATCAAAGATATATGCGGGTCAAGTGATCTCCCTTGGCTTTGCATCGGGGATTTCAAAGAAGTCTTATGTCCAGATGAACACGAAGGGACTGGGCAGCGAAGTAATGCACAAATACAAGGGTTTCGTGACATGGTTGACAATTGCTTGTTGATAGACATCGGTTTAAAAGGGAGATTTTGGACATTTGAGAAAAAAGTCAGTGGTGGCTCTTACACAAGGGTTAGGCTGGACAGAGCGTTAGGCTCGGCCGAGTGGTCAGCCCAATTCCCCCTAGCGAGCCTAAGTCACTTAACAGCATCAACTTCGGACCATTGTCCGATTTATCTTGGGCTAAATGGGGAAGCAACAAACATAAGATCATCACATGTATTCCGGTATGAGGTTGCTTGGGAGACTCATGAAAATCTGAAGGAAACAATACAATCCTCTTGGGCTGGAGGCGCACCTTGTGTTAGAGTTGATGAGATAAAAACAGAAGCTTGCGAGTTTTTCCAGCAGACTTAGGAGCTGGAACACAGACACGTTTGGGTCGGTGAGGATGGAAATTAAGAGGCTAAAGAAGGAGATAGAAGTGTTGCGGAATGACCCTGCCAGGACTGGACCTAGCCATGCATAACTTAAAATTAATGAGCATTTCATAGAACTGTACCATAGGGAAGAACTTTTATGGCGTTAGCGTTCCAGAATCGATTGGCTCACATCTAGTGATAGAAACACTAAATTCTTTCATCTCAGGGCAAGTATGAGAAGAAAGAAAAACATGATTCAAGTACTTACAAATTCTCTTGGTCTCATGGTAGATGATCCGGCTGAATTAAAGGAGTTGGTTTCAAATTTTTATAAGGATTTGTATTCTTCTCAGGGTGTCACAAATATGGAGGAAGTACTACAACATGTCCCCCGCAAGGTAACATCAATCATGAATGAGATTCTTTGTGCTGCATATATGGAGGAGGAGGTAAAAACAACTCTCTTCCAAATGTTTCCTACAAAGGCACAGGGACCAGACGGCTTTCCGGCGCATTTTTATCAAAGGCATGGGGATGTTTGTGGAAACGAGGTAACAAGTGTTGTCCTCCGGATTGTCAGAGGAGAAGAGAGTGCTGAATGTATTAATGACACATTCCTGGTTTTGATTCCAAAGGTAATGAATCCAACACTCCTAAGTCAGTTCAGACCCATTAGTTTGTGCAATGTTTTGTATAAAATTGCTTCGAAGGTCATTGCAAATAGACTGAAGCAGATACTTCCTGATATCATTTCAGAGGAGCAGTTAGCTTTTGTTCCTGGTAGACTTATAACAGATAACATCATAAGTGCCTACGAGTGTCTGCATTTCATGAAGAGAAGCAGGTCAAAGTCAAATAGTTATTATGCTCTGAAGCTAGATATGATGAAAGCCTATGACAGACTTGAGTGGCCTTTATTTGGAAGCAATCATGGGTAAGTTGGGTTTTGCACCATCGTGGATCAACAATGTTATGAGTATGATAAGATCGGTGTCTTCCTCAATTCTTTTTAATGGTGAGAAACTTGACCAGTTCAGACCATCCAGAGGGATTCGGCGAGGAGTTCCCATCTCCCCATATATTTTCTTGATCGCAGGTGAGGGCCTCTCGTGCCTTTTGAAATCCAGTTCTCAGTCATCCAGCTTTGTGGGAGTTAAGGTGGCGCCAACAGCTCCGGTTGTTAACCATCTACTCTTTGCTGATGATAGCCTATTGTTGTTCAAGGCGAGTAATGAAGGGGCGGTTGCAGTGTCAAACTTCTTGGAAACCTATTGTAGTGCTTCTGGTCAAAGAGTTAACAACGAAAAATCCTCCATTTTTTCAGTAAGGGTTGCCCTTAGTCGGTTTGGGATACTATAAAGGGATGTCTTAATGTGCATAATGAGCAACTGACTGAAAGATATCTGGGTATGCCAACAGATGTTGGCCATAGTAAGAATGGCACCTTCAAGTATTTACGAGATAGAGTATGGGAGGAGGTCAAGGGATGGATGGAGAAGCTCCTTTCTTATGCAGGGAAAGAAGTTCTGATCAAGGCGGTTGCACAAGCAATCCCAGTGTACTCGATGGCATGCTTTAGGCTACCCAGAGGAGTTTGTGAGAATATTACCTTGATCATCAGACAATTTTGGTGGGGCAGCAAGAGAGGAAGAAGAAAGCCTTGTTGGGTTTCGTGGGATGTGTGCACCAAACCAAAGTACTTGGGAGGTTTAGGTTTCCGGGACATGGAGTTATTTAATCTTTCCCTTGTTGCTAGGCAAGCGTGGAGGTTAATTCATGAACCAACAACTCTAAGTGCAAGGATTTTGAAAGTTGTCTACTTTGCCACAGAATCTTTTCTTGAAGCTAGCCTAGGCTACCATCACAAATTTGGCGGGCTGTTTTGGACGGAAAAAATGTCGTAACTCAAGGCTTAATACGGAGGATCAGGAATGGAGAAACCACAATAATTTGGGAACATAATTGGATCCCTCATGAAGGTATGATGAGGCCACTTTCGTCTCTTACGAATCACCCACCTAATATGGTCTCGGAGCTAATTGACGCATCCTCGGCACCATGGCGGGAAGAGATGGTCCGGAGCACTTTCATGCCATTTGACGCGGAGGTAATACTGAGGATTCCCTTATGCACACAGGGACTTGAAGATTTTTGGGCATGGGGATCCGATCGACGGGGCAGGTTTTCTATGATTTCGGTGTACAGAATGCTAGTGAAAACTAAACCGCAAAAGAAGAGTTTGTTGGAGAATGGTGAGGGTCAGTCGAATACACAGAAGGAGGAGAATAGTTGGGCATCATTGTGGAATATTAAGGTTCCCTCGAAGTTAAAAAACTTCATGTGGAGACTATGCCAGGACTCGTTACCAACTACTGATATTTTGGATCATCGCAACATGTCAACAAGTTGTGTTTGCTCTTTGTGTGGATCAGGGGATAGCTAGAGACATGCTCTGTTGGACTGCACGATGGTGAGATGCATTTGGTCTCTCTCCGCTGAGCAGATGGTCGAACACATGTGTGCCAACCAAGAGCCGGTTGCAAAAGAATGGTTGCTCATGATGCATGAGACCCTGACACTGGAGGAGTTCACGGCATTGGTAGTAACTATGTTGGCGATCTGGAAGGCGAGGAGGAAAGCTATACATGAGGAAATATTTCAGAGCCCCTTGTCAACCCATCTGTTTATTACTTCTCTCCTTGTTGATATTAAGATTTTGTCAAAGCAGATCCGAACAGGGAGCAACATCAACACAGCCAGAACATCGAATTGGCTAGCACCACCAGTAGGCCATGTTAAAATTAACACTGATGCAACTGTGACGAGGAGTGGTACTCATGGCGCAGTTGCAGCTGTATGTAGGGACTCGGGTGGATTTTTTTGGGAGCATCTTGCATCACTTTCAGATTTATTTCAGACCCTCAAACAGTTGAAGCTATGGCAGTTAGGGAGGCCCTTGCAATTGTGGATGATTTGTACGAGCAGAGGATACATGTGGCCTCGAATTGCAAGACCGTGGTGGACGAAGTAAAGCAGGGCTCATCGACGACATACAGAGCAATCATACATGAGATAATAGAACACTCTACTAGTTTTACTCCTTGTAACATAGTCCATGAATTCAGATGCTCGAACACCAAGGATCACAATATCGCTAAGCATGCATTATCACTTGGTTTTGACCGCCATGTTTGGTTTGGGCAATCGGGTGACTTGCTCTTTATACTTGTAAACATTACGATTTGAATAAAGATTGGCGAGTTTGTCTAAAAAAAATATATACAAGCGCGTATATGTGTGTCCAACATACATAAGATATTTCATCAACCTAAATCTTCAAACTCCTTATGTGATATACAAAAATAATATAAATATGTGGATTAAAATGGGCTTTTCTCTGGTGGTATTTGGATGGAAAATTATCTTTTTGTGTGGTATACAAATACCGTGTTATTTTATGAAACTCTGTAGATGCGTAGGCATATCTAATTGTAAATTTGTTTTCGAATTTTTAAAATAGAATTTGCAAAAAGAAAAAAGAAAGTTCAAACACCATAGAGTTAGTCCTTCGAAACACCTTACTCAGTCTTCGGGGGTTAATTTGACATGAACATGCTTAATTTGACATGGCCCCATAAAACTCAGCCTCCGGGTTGGAGGAGATGGGTTGCTCGGCATTACTGGTCCATGTCAAATTAAGTCGGTTCTTTGGGTTTTCGGGGTAACCGAACGGGAGCTCCTATTGAGCGCTTTAAGCACCGTAGAACTCAACCGGCACCTATAGTAGATGCAAGTGGGTGATTGATACGTCTCTGTCGTATATACTTTTCCAAACATTTTTGCCTTGTTTTGGACTCTAACTTGTATGATTTGAATGGAACTAACCCGGACTGACGCTGCTTTCAGAAGAATTACCATGGTGTTGTTTTATGTGCAGAAAGAAAATATTCTCGGAAAGTCCTGAAACTCCACGGAACACCTTAGAAAAAAATAATAAAAAATCCTCGCCAAAGATGAAGACCAGGGGCCCACACCCTATCCACGAGGGTGGGGGCGCGCCCCCTACCTCGTGGGCCCCCTGGACACCCTCCGACGCCAACTCCAACTCTATATATTGGCTTTCGGGGAGAAAAAAATCAGAGAGAAGAAATCATCGCGTTTTACGATACAGAGCCGCCGCCAAGCCCTAATCTCTCTTGGGAGGGCTGATCTGGAGTCTGTTCGGGGCTCTAGAGAGGGGGATTCATCACCGTCGTCATCATCAACCATCCTCCATCACCAATTTCATGATGCTCACCGCCGTGCGTGGGTAATTCCATCGTAGGCTTGCTGGACGGTGATGGGTTGGATGAAATTTATCATGTAATCGAGTTAGTTTTGTTAGGGTTTGATCCCTAGTATCCACTATGTTCTAAGGTTGATGTTGCTATGACTTTGCTATGCTTAATGCTTGTCACTAGGGCCCGAGTGCCATGATTTCAGATTTGAACCTATTATGTTTTCATGAATATATGTGAGTTCTTGATCCTATCTTGCAAGTCTATAGTCACCTACTATGTGTTATGATCCGGCAACCCCGAAGTGACAATAATAGGGACCACTCCCGGTGATGACCGTAGTTTGAGGAGTTCATGTATTCACTATGTGCTAATGCTTTGTTCCGGTTCTCTATTAAAAGGAGGCCTTAATATCCCTTAGTTTCCAATAGGACCCCGCTGCCACGGGAGGGTAGGACAAAAGATGTCATGCAAGTTCTTTTCCATAAGCACGTATGACTATATACGGAATACATGCCTACATTACATTGATGAATTGGAGCTAGTTCTGTGTCACCCTATGTTATGACTGATACATGATGAACCGCATCCGGCATAATTATCCATCACTAATCCGGTGCCTACGAGTTTTCCATATACTGGTTTACGTTTATTTACTTTCTCGCTGCTACTGTTACAATCACTACAAAATACCAAAAACATTACTTTTACTGCCTTTACTTTCGTTGCCGTTACCACCACTATCATATTACTTTGCTACTAAACACTTTGCTGCAGATACTAAGTTTCCAGGTGTGGTTGAATTGACAACTCAACTGCTAATACTTGAGAATGTTCTTTGGCTCCCCTTGTGTCGAATCAATAAATTTGGGTTGAATACTCTACCCTCGAAAGTTGTTGCGATCCCCTATACTTGTGGGTTATCAAGACCTTTTTCTGGCGCCGTTGCCGGGGAGCATAGCTCTATTTTTTGAGTCACTTGGGATTTATATCTGCTGGACACTATGAAGAACTTGAAAGACGCTAAGACAACAATTTATCCCTCAACTACGAGGGAAGGTAAGGAACTGCCATCTAGCTCTGCACTTGATTCACCTTCTGTTATGAGTAAGCTAGCGACACCTAAAACTGCTTCTGCTATTCATTCTGATATGTCGCATGTTATTGATGATGCCACTTCTGCTATGCATGATACTTATGATGAAAGTGCTTCTATGTGTGATACTACTGTGCCCCTTAGTGAATTTCTTGAAGAACAAATTGCTAGGGCTAGAGAAAGAGAAATTGATGAATCTGAATACGATGTTGAAAGTGATGATGAAAATATGCCCGTTATTCCTCAGGGTTATCTTTTTGATAAAGATGCTTCTTTAGCTATTTTAGCCTGCAGAGATAGATACGAGCTTAAGAGGTTATTGATTAAATGGAACAAAGAATCACTTAGAGATAAAATGAAACCTGATCCTGCTTTTGCAACTTCACCTATCTGTGTTCCTGATAAGGATTATGAATTCTCTGTTTATCCAGATATAATTACTTTGGTTGAATCTGATCTTTCTATGGCTATGAATCTGAAACTGTTCTGGCACATCTTACTAAGTTAAATGATATAGCTGCTCTGTTCACTAATGATGAGAGATCGCGTTACTTCTATATACTCAAAATATTTCCGTTCTCATTAAAGGGTGATGCTAAGATATGGTTTAATTCTCTTGATCCTAGTTGTGTGCGTAGTCCTGAGGATATGATTTATTACTTCTCTGCTAAATATTTCCCTGCTCATAAGAAACAAGCTGCTTTAAGGGAAATATACAACTTTGTGAAAATTAAAGAAGAGAGTATCCCACAAGCTTGGGGGAGGCTTCTCAAGTTACTTAATGCTTTGCCTGATCATCCTCTTAAGAAACCTGAAATACTTGATATCTTCTATAATGGACTAACAGATGCTTCCAGAGATTACCTGGATAGTTGTGCTGGTTCTCTTTTCAGGGAAAGAACACCGGATGAAGCTGAAATTCTATTGAATAATATGTTGACGAATGAGAATAATTGGGCACCTCCTGAGCCAGCTCCTGAGCCAGCTCCCGCTCCAATTACTGAGCCTATTCCTAAACCAACTCCGAAGAAGAGAGGAGTTCTATTCCTCAGTCCTGAAGATATGCAAGAGGCAAAGAAATCTATGAAAGAAAAAGGTATTAAAGCTGAAGACGTTAAGAATTTACCTCCTATTGAAGAAATACATGGTCTTAATCTACCGCTTGTCGAAGAAACATATGAACTTGATCACTTATTTACTGAAGAACCTCCTGATCCCGATATCCCGACACGGGTAGTAAAGGTAAATTCTCTCTATAGATATGATAAAGCTGAAGTTCCTCCTACTAAAATTGCTAGTCAGTGCTTGGATGAGTTTGATAACTTTATGTTTAAGCAAGACGACTTCAATGCTTATTCTGGTAGACAATTAAAAGAAAATGCTTATAAGATTAGACGCTTGGGTGATTATATGGCTAATATTAAAGGTGAACTTAAACTTGTTAGCAAACATGCTTCTATGGTTACCACTCAAGTAGAACAAGTACTTAAGGCTCAAAAAGAAGTGCTTGATGAAATGAATAGTAAGAAAAATGATTATGCTGTTAGAGTGGCTACTAGAACTGGTAGAATGACTCAGGAACCTTTGTATCCTGAAGGCCACCCTAAGAGAATCGAGCAAGATTCTCAGAGAAATAATATTGATGTTCCTAGTTCTTCTAAGAAGAAGAAAAAGAAAAATGATAGACCTGTGCAAACTTCTAGTGAACCTATTGCTGAACCACCTGATAATCCAAATGATATCTGTATGTCTGATGCTGAAACACAATCTGGTAATGAACATGAACCTAGTGAAAATGTTAATGATGATGTTCATGATGATGCTCAACCTTGTAATGATAATGATGTAGAAATTGAACCTGCTGTTGATCTTGATAACCCACAATCAAAGAATCAACGTTATGATAAAAGAGACTTTGTTGCTAGGAAACATGGTAAAGAAAGAGAACCTTGGGTTCAGAAACCCATGCCTTTTCCTCCGAAACCATCCAAGAAGAAGGATGATGAGGATTTTGAGCGTTTTGCTGCAATGATTAGGCCTATCTTTTTACGTATGCGATTGACTGATGTGCTCAAAACAAATCCTTACGCTAAATATATGAAAGATATCATTACTAATAAAAGAAAGATACCGAAAGCTGAAATTTCCACCATGCTTGCTAATTATACTATTAAACGTGGAATACCAAAGAAACTTGGAGATCCCGGAGTACCTACTATACCTTGCTCCATTAAAAGAAATTATATTAAAACTGCTTTATGTGATCTTGGAGCCGGTGTTAGTGTTATGCCTCTCTCTTTATATTGTAGACTTGACTTGAATAAGTTGACACCTACTGAAATATCTTTGCAAATGGCTGACAAATCAACTGCTATACCTGTCAGTATTTGTGAGGAGGTGCCTGTTGTGGTTGCAAACGTTACTATTTTAACGGACTTTGTTATTCTTGATATTCCCGAGGATGATAGTATGTCTATTATTCTTGGAAGACCTTTTCTTAATACTGCAGGGGCTTTTATTGATTGCAACAAAGGCAATGCCACTTCTCATGTTAATGGTAATGAGCATACGGTACACTTTCCGAGGAAACAACCTCAAGTCCATAGTATCAACTCCATTGGAAAAATTCCATTGATTAAATTTGGAGGTTTTGAATTTCCTCTTGCTACCGTCAAAAAGAAATATGATATACTTATTATTGGGGATGTGCATATCCCCGTTGAGGTAACTTAGTGTCATTCGAAATTTCTCCGATTTCATGATTATCGGAATGGGTTTGTTAACAAGACTTGATCAACCTTGTTAGTGGATTCTTTTTGATGAGCATGATATGGATGAAACTAGAAGCACAAACTTCTGTACCCTCTTTATATTTTCTGTTCTTTAGTAGAAATAAAGTAGAAGTAGTATTTCTCTGTCTGTTTCCTGTCTCATCCGTGCAATATAAAAATATGCCGAAAATAAAAGTCCTCAGAATGATTTTTTCGGGAATATTTGAGGATTTACTGTGCAAAAATTACCACGGGAGGAGCTGCCACCTGGCCACGAGGGTGGTGGGTGCGCCCCCCTGCCTCGTGGGCCCATAGTGGCCCTCCTCCACTTATCCCAGCACCCATCTTCTTCCTCTGTCTCACACAAACCCGAAAAACCAACTCAAGCACGAGTTCCAGCCACTTTTGCTGTGATTTTCGATCTCCTTGCTCAAAGCACCTCTCGCAAAACTGCTTGGGGAGATTGTTCCTTGGTATGTGACTGCTCCATTGGTCCAATTAGTTTTTGTTCTAGTGCTTTATTCTTTGCAAATTTGTGCTGCATAGGTGACCATGTTCTTGAGCTTGCATGTCAAATTTATATGGTTCCAAGTAGTTCTAATGCTTTATATAGGCTCTAGGCACTTGTAGGAGTAGTTGCTATCAGTTTTATTGAAGTTGGTTCACTTTTGTTTGAAGTTACTAAAAATTTTCAGAATTTTTCAGAGAAGAACAATATGCTTAGGAAGATGTTCCAAGGTGGTTCCTCTAAGAAGCAAGGACCCAGAATTGCTATGCGCGATGCTGACGAGGATCCACCAAGAGACGCCCCCGTACGACCTTGCGAATGGCCGTCGGAAAATTTCATGGACCGTGCGGGAATTAAAGAAGAATTCAAAGCATATTTGCGCAATGCCGGTCTTGAGGATTTTGAGGGTGACAAATGCCCCCAATATCATGATCTCACAAGTTCATTTTTGAGGAGGTTTGAGTATTCATCTTCGCGTAATTCTCCTTCAGTCGTGTTTGATCTTTATGATAAATCTTATAGAATGGACTTAGAGGATTTCACTCTTGCTTGCAAACTTCCATCATGGGGCAGTATTAGGGATCCCCCTAAATCTGAATTTAGAGACTTTCTTGCTAGTATAACTGTAGGGGAATCCAGAGATATAACGGAGGCTACCATAGGGAGCATTCACTTTCCTGCTATACATTATTTTGCTCTCTTCATCGGTAGATGCATAAATGTTAAGGATGAAGCATGTCACATGTGTGTCCCTGACCTCAGCATTCTTAGGAGTGCTGTGTTAGGAGACCAATCTTATCATATGGGAGCTGTCGGTGTCAAAACCAGTGGATCTCGGATAGGGGGTCCCGATCTATGCGTCAAGGCCAGATGGTAACATGAGACAAGGGACACGATGTTTTTACCCAGGTTCGGGCCCTCTCGATGGAGGTAATACCCTACTCCTGCTTGATTAATATTGATGATATGGGTAGTACAAGAGTAGATCTACCACGAGATCAAGGAGGCTAAACCCTAGAAGCTAGCCTACGGTATGATTGTGTATGAAGATGATTGTCCTACGGACTACAACCCTCCGGTTTATATAGACACCGGATAGGGTTAGGGTTACACAGAGTTGGTTACATAGGTAGGCGATCTTGAATATCCGCATCGCCAAGCTTGCCTTCCACGCCAAGGAAAGTCCCATCCGGACACGGGACGAAGTCTTCAATCTTGTATCTTCATAGTCCAGGAGTCCGGCGAAGGTATAGTCCGGCTACCCGAACACCCCCTAATCCAGGACTCCCTCAGTAGCCCCTAAACCAGGCTTCAATGACGACGAGTCCGGCGCGCAGATTGTCTTCGGCATTGCAAGGCGGGTTCCTACTCCAAGTCCTTCATAGAAGATTGTAAACACCAAGAATAGTGTCCGGCTCTGCAATATAAGTTTCCACATAGTGCCATAGAGAGAATAATATTAACACAAATCAAATCTGCTGACGTATTCCGCAGTGCGTCATCACACTACGGCCAAGTTCTTTACAAATCGTTTTTACTTTTCCACCTCAGCACGTTTTGCGAGGCGGTTTCCTTGGCACGTCCTCTCGAAGCAGAGATCGTGTGCCCCTTTTACGGGATTCTCATCAATACGGATGTGGGTAACCCAACCGCGCCATTTACCACGACGCTTGGGAGGCAAGCGAGTTTTATTAGGCAGGTGGGGACGCATAACCGCATCCGCCCATATAAGGGGACAAGGATCCACCTTTTTACCTACGCCTTCTTCCTCCTTTGCCAATCCCTCTCTTGCGCACTCGAGCTCCAGCGCCCAAGCCCGCACTTCCCACCTCAACCTTCTCCAACAATGTCCGGAGCAGGAGGCAAGTGGATGGTCTCCTCCGTCATGGAGGCCCAAGTAAAAAAGCTGAGGAAGGCCGGATACCTGTCCAAGGACATCCCGCACCGGCTTCCCGAGAAGGGGCAGCTTCTCCCCACCCCAAGGCCCCATGAGAGGGTAGTTTTCCTTCCCCACTTTCTCCGTGGACTGGGTTTTCCACTCCACCCATTCATCCGGGGACTCATGTTCTACTACGGCCTGGATTTCCACGATCTGGCCCCAAACTTCATCCTCAACATCTCGACGTTTATCGTCGTGTGCGAGGCCTTCCTCCGCGTCCGCCCCCATTTCGGCCTCTGGCTCAAGACCTTCAACGTCAAGCCCAAGGTGGTGCGCGGCAGCCAAGCGGAGTGCGGAGGCGCCATGGCGGGCAAGATGGCCAACGTCCTATGGTTCGAGGGCTCCTTTGTGGAGACCCTAAAGGGGTGGCAAGCAGGGTGGTTTTACATCACCGAGCCACGCGATCCGAAATGGGTCGCAGCCCCCGAGTTCCGATCCGGACCCCCCATGCGGCTTATGTCCTGGAAAGAGACGGGCCTGTCGTGGGGAAACGAAGAAAAGGTGACCGGATTGCAAACTTGCATCCAGTCCCTGGTGAACAAGCCAATCCGGCTTGTCAATGTAGTCCAGGTCATGCTCGTTCGCCGAATCCTCCCGTGTCAACAACGGGGTTTTACTCTGTGGGAGTTCGACCCGGCGCAGCACCGAGCCCTTAACAGGCTCTTCGACATGACATATGAAGACGTCTGGAAGGTGCTAATCAAAGGCGCCGAGGCTCCCACATCCACTTCCGAGGACCGCGGATACAGCTCGCAGCGTCACGCTGGCGAGGTAAGCTATTTTCACCTTTACAGGATGTTAAGTTCTTTCATAGTTTGACTCTATGCGGGATCTAAACTCCCTTACCTTTAACAGGCTTGGCAGGCGATATCCGGACCGATTAACTGTGCGGCTCCCTTGCCCGAAGAACCAGCCCCTGCTCTCTTAGAGAAGCTGCTGGCTCCGGCGCCTTACGTGGTGCCGGAGAAGAAGGCCAAGAAGAAGAAGGCCACGGGGACTCGAAAGAGTGCCCGCAATATGGCGGTGTCGGACTCGTCATCTGATGAGTCCGAGACGCTCTCCCCTCGTGAGAACGAGGAGGAGGAAGGAGGAACCTCTCCCACTCCAGCGGGGGGAGGAGAAAAAGGGAAGGCCGCCCCAACGGGGGAGGCCGGAGGGTCCAGAAAGAGAAAGACCCCTCCGCCGGACTACTCCCCCGACGCCGACGAGGACGACGAGGGGTGGTCGAACAGGGCCAAGCGTCCGGCGAAATCGTAAGTATTCGGATACCAGAGTGACTCATGATATTCCTAGGTTGTTCAGCTTTCCATAATGCCGAACATAATTGTGCAGCCCGCCCCGGGCCGAACTCGACGATTCGTCGAGCGGCTCCCTGGATTCGTCGGACGTGAGCTCAGTTCCGCCCGTTGTCTCCCCCCGCACTGCAGACAACGCCGAAGTGGCGTCGCAACGAGCTCCGGGGCAGGAGGAGGTGGTCCTGGAGGAGCCAAAAGGCGACCTCCCGGACCCCAGGAATAAAGGGGACAAGACCCCCCAGGGCTCCGAGTCCGGCTTTGAGCCGGACATCGTGCCGGAATCTTCAACAGTTCCGAGCCGCGGTAGGCGAACTCCTTCCAAAAGGAGCAAGCCTTCTAAGCCAGCGACTTCCGTCCAACCGGAGTCGCTGGACCATCTGCTAGAGGTGCTTGACGGCGCCTCCATCGACAAGGAGCACCGTACTATTATGAGTATGGTGATCCAGAGGGTTCAGTCCGCCAAGAGTGGACTGACTGAAGCTTGCGCTAGCCTTCTAACAGGCTTCGAGGTAAGCAAAAATATATCAAAATATTACCACATAGACAGTAGCCCCTGATGCTCTGTTTGGCATTCGGAAAGAAAAGCCGAATAGAGGATCTAATAAATTTCGCAGGAGTCTAACAATAAAGAGTCAATATGTGTATGCAGGCTTCGCTGCTATCCACCGCCGCACTGACTGCGGAGGTGGACATCCTAAAAAAGGACCTCGGGCGGACCGAGCAAGAGCTCGGCCTTGCCAAGCGGCAGCTCGAGGAGAAAGAAGGTAAGAAATACCCTATAGAAAAAAGGTGCCTATTGAGAGGCGTGATTGCAAAAAATAACAGGATCATACTGCTTATTATAGGGGCCACAACTGATGTGGCGACCCTCAAGCAGGCGCTATCTGAGGCCGAAAAGAAAACGTCCGAGGAGCGCACCGAGCGAGAAAGACTTGGGGCTCAGGTCGGCGAGGTGCAGCAAGAGCTGCAGGCTCTCATGAAAAAACATGAGAGCTTTGAGTTTGAGTCAAAGGCGCAAGCATCCGAGCTCATGTCGGCCCTTGAGACCGCCAAGAGTGCCAAGGCTGAAGCCCAAAAGGCCCTCCAAGAGTTGGAGGAGATGAAAAAGATAGCAGCGGGTAAGGCATTCTCAATGCAAAGTAGAAATATAAATGTAAACTACTTGTCACTTACCCGAATCCGGAGTTCTCCAGGGGCGTTCGCAGATCTTCCCCGCAGCGTATTCGACGCCGCCGCATTCTACCGAGCTGGAGTGGGCAGCTCGGCGGAGAATGTGTTCTGGTCTCAGTATTCTGAGGCCGGACACCCTATACCCCTGAGCAACCAGCTGAAACAGCTGGTCGAGCTCCACAAGGCGGCCGAACAGGCCATGAAGGGCTTCATAGTTCGGCTGTGGCCCGGAGTGGCCCTGCCTGGGAGCTATTTCGGGCTGGTGCGGCGGCTGGTGGAGGCTTGTCCAAGGCTCGAGGTCATCAAGTGCTCCGTCTGCATCGAAGGTGCCCGTCGGGCCCTTGCCCGTGCGAAGGTGCACTGGGGTAAGCTGGACGGAGAGAGGCTCGTGAAGGACGGGCCGCCGGTGGGGAAGGAGCATCGCAAGCCCGAGAACTACTACAAGGATGTTCTTGCAGGTGCCCGCCTTGTGGCGGATGAATGCACCAAAGATGTAATTTTTGAATGAACTCGCTCGTGTTTATCCTGTGCACTGAAAACTTGTTCATATGCGCTAAGCAATGCTTATTGAATTTAAAATATTATTTTCTGTGCGACCGTTTATCAAAAATTGAGAGATGGCCAGTCGTCAGCTTCTGCCCCCGTGCCACTAGAGCTGGGGTGTTCGGGATAAACCTGAGCACTCTTTTTCCCATGGTTGGGTCCTTCGAGGGAGGCGCTCAGCACAACGAACCAGGCAATCGGACTATAATGCTTGAACACTCTCACTTACCCATAGAACTTTATAATTTTAAATTTCGGTGAAGCCCCTAGTTCGGAAGACCGAGTTTGGGGCGCTATCCACGCCTTTGGCCGGACAAAGCCAGCTCCCCGCTCGAAGCGGCACAAGTCTTTAAGGACTCGAAAAACCTCTCGAACAGCGATCGGTCTCTTGCCTCATCATGACAGTCAGTTTTAGCTTTCTCCACTGAGGTGCTTAACCCAGCTGAACCGGGGCACAATCGCAGTGGTTCTCCTAGTGCTACCTTAGCCGATATAGCGGAACGTAAGGCACCAAAACATAGGAGCCGGGCAAACCCAACTATTGACCCAAATCATGATTCGGAGCCGATGCATATAGTGCTATAAGTTCGGGGTGCCGCACTTGTGAAAGTGGACGGACTTCTCACACCATAATAAGGGGTACTGAAGCCCCTGGCGTATTTGCCGTACCATGATGTACGGGCGCGATCATGTCAAAACATATATATGAAAATAGGATAATGCAAAAAATAGACAAAAAGCTATGCATTGTTTATAGAGAGGCTATTTATCAAAGCCGAACGATACAAGTAGTGCAATAAGCAAAAATATACTGGACTATTTAACATGTCCTGACCAGGGGCAGGCCGCGGAGTTGTATTTGAAACAGGTATACTGCTCGTAACAGAGACCACCTGGGAGTTCCATAATGCGGCATGGCTTTGTCTGCTTCCCTGGATCTTGCATCGTTTGTGCGGCAGTCGAATTGCCGAACAGGTCGTCCGAAGTGTGGAGTCCTGAAAGTAAGAAAAAAGAATCTGGCAGCCCCTAGTACGTTTTAAGCCGTATTTTGGGTGTGCCGTTATTGTGCCCCTTCCCCTGTGCCCATGGTATTTCAAGGGTGTATTTATGTACGCGAGGCACTGGTTTCGCTATATCGCGAGGGCCGGGGTTGGGGCCGCATTGCTACGCCTGCTCAGAACGTGCTAGGCGGTCTTGTTGTAGGTTACTCCGGGCGCGCTTGGCAGTGTCCGCTTTTTAACGGCCGGACTGGGGAATTGCCTAAGAAGGCTGCTTTGTACTTCCGCTGCGAGAGCCGCCGTGTGCTCCTCCGTACGGAGGGAGCGTTCGGTGTTTCCGTTGACCGTGATCACTCCTCGAGGGCCTGGCATCTTGAGCTTGAGGTATGCGTAGTGCGGCACCGCATTGAACTTTGCAAATGCGGTTCATCCGAGCAGGGCGTGATAGCCACTGCGGAACGGGACTATATCGAAGATTAACTCTTCGCTTCGGAAATTATCCGGAGATCCGAAGACCACGTCAAGTGTTACCGAGCGTGTACAATTGGCCTCTACACCTGGTATAACGCCTTTAAAGGTCGTCCTTGTGGGCTTAATCCTTGAGGGATCTATGCCCATTTTCCGCACTGTATCCTAGTAAAGCAGGTTCAGGCTACTGCTGCCGTCCATGAGGACTCTTGTGAGATGAAATCCGTCGATTATTGGGTCGAGAACCAATGCGGCAAGGCCGCCATGATGGATGCTAGTGGGGTGGTCCCTTCGATCAAAAGTGATCGGGCAGGAGGACCATGGGTTGAACTTTGGGGCGACTGGCTCCATCGCGTATACGTCCCGTAGCGCACGCTTCCGCTCCCTCTTGGGAATGTGGGTTGCATATATCATGTTCACCGTCCGCACTTGTGGGGGAAACCCCTTTTGTTCATTGTTGTTCGGCAGCCTGGGCTCCTCCTCGTCATCGCTATGCAGCCCCTTGTCTTTGTTTTCGGCTCTTAACTTGCCTGCGTGCTTGAACACCCAACAATCCCTGTTGGTGTGATTGGCTGGTCTTTCGGGGGTGCCATGGATCTGGCACAAGCGGTCGAGTATTCGGTCCAAACTGGACGGGCCCTGAGTATTCTTTTTGAATGGCTTTTTCCGCTGACCGGATTTATAGCCTCTGAATCCGGCGTTAACTGTCGTATCTTCATTACTGTCGCTGCTTACGCGGCGCTTTTGCTTGTTTCGACGTGTCCTACCACTTTTGTCCTTGGTATCCGAATTACCAGGGTTCTTTGATAAGTTATTGCTGCGAGCTAGCCAGCTATCTTCTCCCGCGCAAAAGCGGGTCATGAGTGTCGTGAGGGCTGCCATAGATTTCGGCTTTTCCTGTCCCAGGTGCCGGGCCAGCCACTCTTCGCGGATGTTATGCTTGAAGGCTGCTAGGGCCTCTATGTCCGGACAGTCGACTATCTGGTTTTTCTTTGTTAGGAACCGTGTCCAGAATTGCCTGGCCGATTCTTCTGGCTGCTGAATTATGTGGCTTAAGTCGTCGGCATGCGGTGGTCGCACGTAGGTGCCCTGGAAGTTGTCGAGGAATGCGGCTTCCAGGTCCTCCCAAGAACCGATTGAGTCTGCTGGCAAGCTGTTAAGCCAATGCCGGGCCGGTCCTTTAAGTTTGAGCGGGAGGTATTTGATGGTGTGTAGATCATCGCCACGTGCCATGTCGATGTGAAGGAGATAATCCTCGATCCATACCGCCGGGTCTGTGGTGCCATCGTATGATTCGATGTTCACGGGTTTGAAACCCTCTAGGATTTTATGATCCATTACTTCGTCTGTGAAGCATAGTGGGGGTGCGGCGCCCCTGTACTGGGCTATGTCACGACGCAGCTCGGAAGAGCTATGTCTGTTGTGTTCGGCCCGGCCGGATTTGTTGTATCTGGAGTGAGGATCATCGTCACGTGCCGTGGGGCGCCTACACGATCCGTAGATCGATCTTGTTTGTCTTGCTATCCTCCAGTACGTCTCGCAGGTCTAGCGCATTTTCCCGTGCCTTGGTTGAGCGGCATCGGGGCATGGCTTGGGTGGAGGGCCGACAAGCCTCTCTGTCGCGGCCGCGAGGTGGCCGGTCTGCCATGTCGTGCGCTGGTGATGTAGGCGCTTCCTCCTCTGATCGGGGTAGCGGCCTGCGCTTTGGGTAACTCTTGGAGGGGCGCTCGAGTTCATACTCTTCGGCCGCAAGGACTTCAGTCCATCTGTCAGCTAGCAAATCTTGATCAGCTCTAAGCTGTTGCTGCTTTTTCTTTAGGCTGTTTGCCGTGGCTAGAAGCCTGTGTTTGAAACGCTCTTGTTCGGCGGGGTCTGATGGTACGACGAATTCGTCGTCATCGAGGCTTGCCTCGTCTTCGGAGGGAGGCATATAGTTATCATCCTCAACCTCTCGTTCTGCCGCTCTCTCATGAGGGTTGGCTTCTCCATCTTCCTGCGCCGAATCTTGCTGGGTTGAGTGTTCTTCGGCGCTATCCGGGGTAGTATTATCTCCCGTGCCGGAATCACCGTTTTTGCTTTGGCGGGATTTAGAGCGGCGCCGCTGACGCCGGCGCTTTGGCTGTTTCTTGGAGGTGTCATCCCCCGCTGTTCCGTCGCCATCTCCATCTTTTGGAGTATCCACCATATATATGTCATATGACGAGGTGGCCTTCTCATATGACGAGGTGGCCTTCCAGCGCCCTACAAGTGCTGGTTCCTGTTCGTCTCCTACCTCGTCGTCCATACCGTCGAAGTCTTCGGAGCCGAAGTCAAGCATGTCAGTTAAATTGTCGAGAGTGGCTACAAAGTGGGTGGTGGGTGGGCTTTGAATTTCTTCATCGTCCGAATCCCATCCTCGCTGACCATAATCCGGCCAGGGCTCTCCTGATAAAGAGAGAGACTTGAGAGAATTCAGGATGTCACCAAAAGGTGAGTGCCGAAAGATGTACGCGGCGGTGAACTCCATTATGGGTGCCCAATCGGATTCGATTGGTAGGGGCACGGGGGGTTCGGAGTCCGGAGAAGAGTTCGGACCCTCAGAGTCACGGATCACGCGGAGTGCGGGGCTGGCGTTTGGCTCGATCGCCTTTGAGATCAAAGCCCCCGAGGCGATGTCCAACCGCTCATCCTCGATTGACGCAATAGGCTCCGAATTAAGGGTCGGAACCGGTGCGTGTGCGGCCTCCAAGACACTATTCGGAGGCAGAGCTAGATCGTGCCCCTCGAGATAGTGCGGCGCGCTTGGCTGTGGCTCGAACCCGTCGAAGATCAAGTCTCCGCGGATGTCGGCCGTGTAGTTTAAGCTTCCAAACCTGACTTGATGGCCAGGGGCGTAGCTTTCGATCTGCTCCAGGTGACCAAGCGAGTTGGCCCGCAGAGCGAAGCCGCCGAAGATGAAGATCTCTTGTGTGTTTGATAAACCTTAAGAAAACAAAAAAAATTAGTAGTAACTTACTTTCCTGCTGTAGTAGTAACTAAAAAAAGGAAAACCCAAAAATATTTCTCATTCTTCTTTTGCTTGTTGGGAGCTTTCCCGTGTAAATAGTTTTTATTTCTTTTCTTTTCTTTGGGGGTTAGTAGGAGAAGACCATGATTAAATTGTTGAAGTGGCTCTTATATGCATTATTGTTGATTTAACCCAGAGCCATATTGTCTTGTCTTCTCCTGTTTCTTGAATGCTCGCAGATTCCAGCTTAGTCCAATGCACGTGCACTCTTATTATTATTCACACCATTCGGTCGTGCAAGTGAAAGGCAATTATGATGATATATGATGGACTGACTGAGATGAGAAAAGCTGGTATGAACTCGACCTCTTTTGTTTTTGTACATATGATGAGTCCGTCATTCTTGATTCAGCTTATTATGAATAAACATGTTTGCAATGACAATTAGAGATCATAGTTGCTTGTGCCATGCTTGATTAGCTATGAGTTATAATGGTTTACCTTGCGTGCCAACATGCTATTGAGATGATTATGATGTGGTATGATGAGGTGGTATCCTCCTTTGAATGATTTGAGTGACTTGACTTGGCACATGTTCACGCATGTAGTTGAAACAAAATCAACATAGCCTTCATGATATTTATATTCATGGTGGATTATATCCTACTCATGCTTGCATCCAATGTTTATTAATTTTAATGCATGTACATGGCTGTTGTCGCTCTCTAGTTGGTCGCTTCCCAGTCTTTTGCTAGTCTTCACCTGTACTAAGCGGGAATACTGCTTGTGCATCCAATCCCTTTAAACCCCAAAGTTATTCCAGATGAGTCCACTATACCTTCCTATATGCGGTATCTACCTGCCGTTCCAAGTAAATTTGTATGTGTCAAACTCTAAACCTTCAAATAAACATTCTGTTTTGTATGCTCGAATAGCTCATGTATCAACCAATGATGTCCTTATCTTCCATGTTAGGTGGGTTATTCTCAAGAGCAGTGGACTCCGCTCCTCACTCACGAGAACATGGCTGGTCACCAGGATGCCCAGTTCCATGCTTTATGCAAACTAAATCAAAATTAATTGCAAACAAAACTCCCCTTGGGACCTGATGTATGTTGGAGACACTCGTTGTTTCGAGCAAATCATGGATTGATGCTTGTTGGTGGAGGGGGAGTATAAACTTTACCATTCTGTTTGGGAACCGCTTATAATTTGTTTAGCATGGAAGATATCGCCATCTTTTAGTTGTTAAGTTGACAATGAAAGTATACCGCTCAAAATGCAATTTATCTCTATTTCAAAACTGAGCTCTGGCACCTCTACAAATCCGTGCTTCCCTCTGCGAAGGGCCTATCCATTTACTTTTATGTTGAGTCATCACCCTCTTATTAAAAAAGCACTACCTGGAGAGCACACCTGTCATTTGCATTCATCACTATTAATCTAGGTTGGGTGTGATTATGATTGGATCTCTTTTACCATGAATTACAATGTCTAGTCAGTCCTTGATATTTAAAGGTGCTCTGCATTTATGCTTTGCGATCTCAGAAAGGGCTAGCGAGATACCATCTTGTTATATCATATTATGATTGTTTTGAGAAAGTGTTGTCATCCGAGGTTTATTATTATGGCTTGCTAGTTGATTATGCTATTGATATGAGTAATTGTGAGACCTGAGAATTATTGCAAATATGGTTAGTTATGATATATGCTGAAAACTTGAATGCTGGCTTGACATAGTTACAACAACAAGAGCAAACAGAGTTTGTAAAAGTTTTTCTTTCTTTCTTTCAGTTTGTCAACTGAATTGCTTGAGGACAAGCAAGGGTTTAAGCTTGGGGGAGTTGCTACGTCTTCGTCGTATCTACTTTTGCAAACACTTTTGCCCTTGTTTTGGACTCTAACTTGTATGATTTGAATGGAACTAACCCGGACTGACGCTGCTTTCAGAAGAATTACCATGGTGTTGTTTTATGTGCAGAAAGAAAATATTCTCGGAAAGTCCTGAAACTCCACGGAACACCTTAGAAAACAATAATAAAAAATCCTCGCCAAAGATGAAGACCAGGGGCCCACACCCTATCCACGAGGGTGGGGGCGCGCCCCCTACCTCGTGGGCCCCCTGGACACCCTCCGACGCCAACTCCAACTCTATATATTGGCTTTCGGGGAGAAAAAAATCAGAGAGAAGAAATCATCGCCTTTTACGATACGGAGCCGCCGCCAAGCCCTAAAACCTCTCGGGAGGGCTGATCCGGAGTTCGTTTGGGGCTCCGGAGAGGGGGATTTGTCGCCGTCGTCGTCATCAACCATCCTCCATCACCAATTTCATGATGCTCACCGCCGTGCGTGAGTAATTCCATCGTAGGCTTGCTGGACGGTGATGGGTTGGATGAGATTTATCATGTAATCGAGTTAGTTTTGTTAGGGTTTGATCCCTAGTATCCACTATGTTCTGAGACTGATGTTGCTATGACTTTGCTATGCTTAATGCTTGTCACTAGGGACCGAGTGCCATGATTTCAGATCTGAACTTATTATGTTTTCATGAATATATGTGAGTTCTTGATCCTATCTTGCAAGTCTATAGTCACCTACTATGTGTTATGATCCGGCAACCCCGAAGTGACAATAATCGGGACCACTCCCGGTGATGACCGTAGTTTGAGGAGTTCATGTATTCACTATGTGCTAATGCTTTGTTTCGGTTCTCTATTAAAAGAAGGCCTTAATATCCCTTAGTTTCCAATAGGACCCCGCTGCCACGGGAGGGTAGGACAAAAAATGTCATGCAAGTTCTTTTTCACTAGCACGTATGACTATATACGGAATACATGCCTACATTACATTGATGAATTGGAGCTAGTTCTTTGTCACCCTATGTTATGACTGATACATGATGAACCGCATCCGGCATGATTATCCATCACTAATCCGGTGCCTACAAGTTTTCCATATACTGGTTTACGTTTACTTACTTTCTCGTTGCTACTGTTACAATCACTACAAAATACCAAAAACATTACTTTTACTGTCTTTACTTTCGTTGCCGTTACCACCACTATCATATTACTTTGCTACTAAACACTTCGCTGCAGATACTAAGTTTCCAGGTGTGGTTGAATTGACAACTCAGCTGCTAATACTTGAGAATATTCTTTGGCTCCCCTTGTGTCGAATCAATAAATTTGGGTTGAATACTCTACCCTCGAAAGCTGTTGCGATCCCCTATACTTGTGGGTTATCAGTGATACGTCTCCAATGTATCTATAATTTATGAAGTATTCATGCTACTATATTATCCATCTTAAATGTTTTATATGCTATTTTATATGATTTTTGGGACTAACTATTAACCTAGAGCCCAGTGCCAGTTCCTGTTTTTTCCTTGTTTTTGAGTTATGCAGAAAAGGAATACCAAACGGAGTCCAATTAACGTGCTTTTTGTTGATTTTTTATGGACCAAAAGAAGCCCCTGGAGCACAAGAGTTGGGCCAGAAGATTCTCGGGCTGTCCACGAGGGTGGGGGGCGCGCCCAACCCCCCTAGGCGTGGGCCCCTGCCTCGTGGACGACTCGGAGACCCCCCTGACATGAAACCAATGCCAAAAATTCCTATAAATACAGAAACCCCCAGAAAATAACCTAGATCGGAAGTTCCGCGCCGCAAGCCTTTGTAGCCAAAATCAATCTAGGCCCTCTCTGGCACCCTGCCGGAGGGGGCCATCATCACTGGAGGCCATGGAGGAGGATCCCGAAGGGGCCATCATCGCCATGAAGGCCAAGGATCAAAGGAAGAACCTCTCACCATCTAGGGGGGAGGACATGGAGGAGGAAGCACAAGGGGGAGAACCTCTCCTCCTCTCTCTCGGCGGCGATAGAGTGCCATCGGGAGGGGAATCATCGCCGCGGTGATCGTCTTCATCAACATCACCATCCTCATCTCTTTTACGTGGTCCACTCTCCCTCACCCCGCTGTAATCCCTACTTGAACATGGTGCTTTATGCCACATATTATGATCCAATGATGTGTTGCCATCCTATGATGTTTTGAGTAGATATCCTCTGTCTTTGGGTTGATTGATGATCTAGATTGGTATAAGTTGTATGTTTTATTATTAGTGTTGTCCTATGGTGCTCTCGGTGTCGCGCAAGCGTGAGGGATTCCCACTGTAGGGTGTTGCAATACGTTTATGATTCGCTTATAGTGGGTTGGTGAGTGACTGAAACACAAACCCGAGTAAGGGGGTTGTTGCATATGGGAATAAAGAGGACTTGATGCTTTAATGCTATGGTTGGGTTTTACCTTAATGACCTTTAGTAGTTGCGGATGCTTGCTAGAGTTCCAATCATAAGTGCATATGATCCAAGAAGAAAAGTATGTTAGCTTATGCCTCTCCCTCATATGAAATTGCAATAGTGATTACCGGTCTTGTTAACGATTGCCTAGGACAACTCCGCACACCGATCCACCATTATTCCACACTCTCTATTTATAATATTTAGTAACATATTCTAGCTTTATGATAACAGCACCTACTTTTATATTTTAGCTCTTCGATATCATGCAAAGTTATCATCTTCATACCCACAACATAGTTTTATTTCTCGTTTCTAGTTGGAAGCAACGTTCGGTGTACATAGAGTCGTATCAGTGGCAGATAGGGCTTGAGAGAATATTAATCTTACCTTTAGCTCCTTGTGGGTCCGACACTCCATACTTATCACTTCCACCTTTGGAAACTGCTACGATGATTCCCTTCACTTGCGGATTATCAAGCTCTTTTCTGGCGCTGTTGCCGGGGAGCAATAGGGTGGGGTTGGTATTCCCGTGTGTGCTTGTTTGCTTTCTTCACTAAGTAGATTTTGTTTTTCCTTTTTGTTTCTGTTTAGTTGTGGGTGAAACATACAAAAAAATTAAAGAATGAAAATACCAAAAAAAAATATTTGCCTCTCATGCCTAAAAAGTTTTTCAAAAAGAGAAGTGATTGGAAAGTTATGCATTGAAGAAGCGAGGGTCGACCTTGAGCACTTGTGTTCATGCTCACGGAAATAATGTAGAATTTTTCATGGACGTTTATCTGTAAATAATTATCCCCTTGTATATATCCATTGTATTATAAAAATAACGTGCCAAGCTTTGGTTTTAGGATGATTAGATTGCTTGTTTACTATGTGCAGAACAAAAACAGAAACTTTGGCTGTAGCGCGTGATTTTAAATTTTTTATTGCAAAGTCAAATGGGTCTGAAACTTTTTTCACATTACTTCTGTACAAATTTTTCAAATTTATTTCATAATTTTTGGAGTTACAGAAGTTTACTAAACTTCCAGATTACTACAGACTGTCCTGTTTTTGACAGATTCTGTTTTTCGCGTGTTGTTTGCTTATTTTGATGAATCTATGGCTAGTATCGGGGGGTATGAACCATGGAGAAGTTGGAATACAGTAGGTTTAACACCAATCTAAATAAATAATTAGTTCATTACAGTACCTAAAGGTAGTGATTTGCTTTAGTATACTAACGGATCTCACAAAGTTTTTGTGGATGAAGTGTTCGAAGAACGAGGAGTTACCGATGTGAGAAGAATAAAGAGAGGCAAGAGTTCAAGATTGGGGATGCCCAAGGCACCCAAGTAAATATTCCAAGGATACTCAAGCATCTAATCTTGGGGATGCCCCGGTTGGCATCCCATCTTTCTTCTTCAACAATTATCGGTATACCTCGGTTTTTGTTTTGTTCACATGATTTGTTTCCTTTGTGTTTTTTTTCTTTAAGAACCATGCTAGTATGAGATGTGCCTTTATCAATTTATAGAATGATTCATGTGCTTCACTTATATTTTGAGTATGACCTTATGGAATGCTCTTTGTGCTTCACTTATATTTTTTGAGTATGACCTTATAGAATGCTCTTTGTGCTTCATTTAAATCTTTTGAGTATGGTTTTATAGAATGATTCGTGTGCTTCACTTATATATTTTGATCTTGGATATTGGTTAGTAAATATTAGTTGTATAATGCTCCATGAACTTCACTTATATCTTTTGGAGTATGAATAATACTATCATCTAAAGCGGGTTTGGAAGAGTGTCAACATTAGGAATTAGTGATCCCACTATTCCGAATGAGAAGAATTTTCCTTATGTGGAGAGTAGAAAATTTTCTATGCTTGTATATCATGAAAAGAATGCTTTATGTGATGGTTATATTGTTGAACTAGATGATACCCCGCGCGTTGCTGCGGGAATCAGTTGCAAGCTATTTGAAATTTAGCTAGATGGAACAGGAACATTTGGATTATAATATGATTACTAAAACTAAAATTACATATAATTTATTGTATCTGAAAATTTCATAGTTATATAATATTTAATGAATATAAGTATTATTTTCCGTGCATTGTTGCATGTAGAGGTTTTACGTATCCATGGTTGTATGTTAAGGTGGCATGGTTAGATGTTAAAAAAATAGATGAGTGCGATCACCTGCTTAGTTAGAATAAATATATAGAATTAGCTTCCAAAGAATATATATTTTTGAACAAAATGGCTATATCACATGATTATTTTAAGAATAATCGATAGAAAGTTGATCAATCGATAGCATGTAAAAGACAAAGGGAGAATTAATGTACAAAATATTAGTGATTCGATATGGAATAGGAACTGTCCAGAAGAGTACTAATGAAAGTTCTACTCTACTACAAATGGAGATGATCACACTATAGATAACAAATCCTAAACTGAAGTAACATTATTACTAATTTTAGGTAGAAACCATGTGTAGTTTATGAGAAGGTTGGATGCGTGGTTGACGATGTAGCATGGGAAGTCGTCATTGAAAGTGTCTCCTCCATAAGGAAATAACATAGGACATTGCATCTTCTATTACATGTGAGCTGCATATGAGAAATTAAGTCTATAAGATCAGCCCTCCATAATAAGAAAAAAGAATGTGAAAAATAGGACTGAGGAATGTGAACAAAGAAAGTGTGATTTTCTATTTTCCTGCTGTCAAAAGTTATATAATGCATGACCTATCACAGTCCTAATTACATATGAATCATAGAGCGTAGCTAAATATGATAAGAAAATCACTGTTGGCGTGTGAGCTAATTTGATAGAATCCATGGACCAAATTCGTATGAATATCAGAAAGGAAGCGAACTACTTGTTTGAATATCTTGGGGCACAAAAGATGGGTAGATGTACACCATTAGAATGAGTCGATCGAAGCATTATTACCTGCGCTGCGTACTTAGTGCAGCAGCAGTGCGACCATAGGCCATGGAACCAAGGAAAATTAATTACATGCGGTGTAGCTAAGAGAAGCAGCGACTGAATCTACCTGCAGCCAAACCAGGAGATGCATCGTCACCATCCCAAATAACAACAATAGAATTGTTTTTCTTTGAGAAAAGTAGTACTCCACGATTTCATTACCAATTTACCATATCACCCTAAGATAGCATACACCAAATTATCTGAACAGTACCCATGCGTAGTAGAAGTATGAAGAACATCTGTCGAAAGCCATTCTCACAAAGAACAGCATGCCACATGCTCCTCTGATTTTGGCCCTGTAACCAGCTCCATTGATCAGCAGAAACAACATTGGAAAACAGATGAGGAGCCACCCACCGCTTCACCACAATCCCTACAGCCGTCCCTCCACCTACAAGCAGGCAAAGGACTACTCTACATAGTACTCCTACTCCCCCACATACCTGGCACTGGCAGCACCTGCAGGCCTCGGCGGAGCTCGCGCGACAACCAGAGGGATGCAATCAGATGGCTTCATTCCTATGCAGGGCACCCTCCTCCACCGAGATGCGCCACCAGGAGACACCCTAGTCGCTACACGCTAGGACAATGTTACACGGTATTCTCCACCAGCACATTACCGCCATCATCTTCCACACCTCCGGCAGCTGAAAACAGCCGGTGGAGCCTAGGGAGACCGACAGGTTTGGCCGCCCGAAGCCCTCCTCTCAAGTCGCCTTATTTTCTGCAAGATGTATTGTAGAGACCGAGAGGGTTCGAGAGAAGTCGCAAAAGAGATTGAACGCTTTGATTTTGGGGACGGCTTTGATAGACGTATATATATCCTAACCGGGAGATAATCAGAAGATGAATTGTGCCATGGACGGACTCTTGATTTCCCAGTACTTGTGCTATGAAACCGTGAGATTCGAAGGGACTGTTTGGTCGCTAGATCGTAACTGCACGAAGCAAGCAACTCGGGCAAGGGAGAGGGGATGGGACGGGACGGGAACTGCCGCATTCATTACATGGCTACATCCTACATGCTTATGGGAGGACGAAACGGCTGGCAATTGAGCCGATAGTGAAACAACAGACCATTATCATTGATTGTGATAATAGATCTAGTAGTGTGCTCTAGTTATCTAGGATGTATTTGCATCGTGGGACTGATAATGTGGACGTGGCGTTATGCATATTCCAGAATTGCTGATCTGAGTGGACCGGTGACATGGCATCATGCTGATGTGGACAATGCGCATGTAGAGAGAATTGCTATAGTGGGGAGCAACTTCTTAAGAATGGTAGATTCACTCATGATTCTACTGGAAATTATTATGAGGAGGAATATATGCTTGTAGGAGTAGCAATAATACCAAGTTTCCTCTCTATGTGCTTAAAGTTTTGGAGTTATACTTGTTTGGCCCTCCTATGCTAGTTGATTCTTGTTCCTATAAATTATGTGCTCACAAAATCCCTAGGCATAGGAAGTGGGTTAAATTAAATATGCTAGTCATATTCTTCATGATGTTCTCTTTATGTTTCATTTCTTATCTTTTATGTGAGCATCATTGAAATCATCATGCCTAGCTAAAAGGCATTAAAGAAAAACGCTTGTTGGGAGACAACCCAATATTTACCCTTAATGATTTTGTGTGTTTACATGATTAAGCTACTGTATTAATCATGTTTCATAGCTTTTTTTCAATAAAGTGCCAAGTAAGACCTTTGGGAAGACTTGGGTGAGAGTTAATGTGATCTTGCTGTAAAAAACAGAAACTTTGCGCTCACGGGATTAGCTACCATTTTTTACAGAAGAGTGCTTTTGAGTTGATTCTTTTTGCAGAAGATTAATAGACAAATTCCTCACATCCAACAATTTATCTCATAATTTTTTGAGTAGCATAAGTATGGTTGCTGTTCAGATCATTACAAACTGTTCATTTTCTGACAGATTATGTTTTCATTGCATAAGTTTGCTTGTTTTCTAGTTTCTATAGCTTATATTTTTCAATATAAATTGTAGAAATGATATGGTACAGTAGGCATTGTGTGAGAAAACTTATGAACCTTGTCTTTGACAGTACCAAAGTGAATGGTTTACTCTTTATCATACTAACCTATCTCACGGAGTTCCGTTAAGTTTTGTGTGATTGAAGTTTTCAAGCTTTGAGTGAGATGTCGATATGAGGAGAATAAGGAGTGGAAAGACCCTAAGCTTGGGGATGCCCAAGGCACCCCAAGTTAATATTCAAGGAAGACTCAAGCGCCTAAGCCTGGGGATGCCCCGGAAGGCATCCCCTCTTTCGTCTTCAAAACTATCAGTATACCTTACTCGGAGCTATATTTTTATTCATCACATGATATGTGTTTTGTTTGGAGCGTATTTTAAATTTTAATTGTTGTTTGAATAAAATCATTGGATCTAAAATCTTGAATGAAAAAGAATCCTCCCATGGCTAGTTAATTATTTGACTACTCAGTGTTCTTCACTTATATCTTTTTGGAGTAGTTTGTCATTTACTCACGTGCTTCACATATATCCTGTGAGTAAATGGTTGAATGAATTGAATATCATAAATTTGAATTTACATATGTTTCATATGCTTATACCATGGGGAGTAATGACTTCACACAGAATAAGTATAGGTAGTAAACTTATTGAAAGTTAGCAAACGTAGAATTGGTCACTTGAACAATTCATGAAAGAATATTGAAGGAAGAGAGATTTCACATATAAATATACTATCTTGGACATCTTTTGTAATTGTGAGCACTCATTAAAATATGACATGCTAAAAGGTTGATGTTGGACAAGGAAGACAACGTAATGGGTTATGTTTTCCTATATCTGAAATAAAGTATATTGTCATGGATCATCCAACATGTTGAGCTCGCTTTTCCCCCTTATGCTAGCCAAATTCTTTGCACCAAGTAGAGATACTACTTGTGCTTCCAAATATCCCTTAAACTAGTTTTGCCATGAGAGTCCACCATACCTACCTATGGACTGAGTAAGATCCTTCAAATAAGTTGTCATCGGTGTATGCAATAAAAATTGCTCTCTAAATATGTATGATATATTAGTGCGAAGAAAATAAGCTTTATACGAACTTGTGATAGGGAAGAAATAAAAGCGACGGACAGCATAATAAAGGTCTCTATCACAAGAGGCAATATAAAGTGACGTTCTTTTGCATTAAGATTTTATGCATCCAACCTTAAAAGCATATGACAACCTCTGCTTCCCCCTGCAAAGGGCCTATCATTTACTTTTATCTTCTACCTTATGCAAGAGTCATGGTGATCTTCACCTTTTCTTTTTACATTTTATCCTTTGGCAAGCACATTGTGTTGGATATATATATATATATATATATATATATATATATATATATATATATATATATATATATATATATATATATATATATATATATATATATATACGGTAGCGCTAAACTATGCCCGAGCGCAGATTACTAATCCTACGCGCCGGTCGGGCCGCGCACGCCGCAACCGCTAAACTAGCGCCATCCAACTACCGTAAATGAATTACCCTGGTATGTGCACCACCCCGCCAAACTGCCTACCAACTTTTCTATTTCATCTACACGTAACAGCTTTGTCTAAAAATGGTAATATCTAGAAAACGATTACTGCTATTCGCTTGCTCTAGTAATAAGCCCACTCATGCACCAGCGAACGTAAAAATACATGTCAACCATAGTAACGAGGGAATCCATGCCTAATAGAACGGTTCATCTACACTAAGGTAATATTAACAAATGCTATAGTAATATAGCATATCTTCTAGTAATTTATCAAACCAACCACCGCTCCACGTATCACTATTTTATGGCATTTACCACAAGGAACACATGGTTTTACCATTAAATTTAGCAAACAAACCATATACGTAGAACATTTACTAGAGAAGTCTTTTTTTGGATCATTATTCGTAAACTTGCTGGAAGAAAACGTAGAACGATTAAATTCATTACTAGCTATGACCAACACACCTCCGCCTCGCTCATAAGTTAATCCATCCTCGTAAAATTGCATGGGAAATATAGTAATTAAATTAATTGGATTACCATCTGGTAAATTGTTGGGTAAACATAGTAATGTGGTTAACTAGTTACCGGCTCCCACACACTGCCCTACGACACACATAAATCGACCACGGTAAAATTGCTAGGAAAACATAGTGATTGAATTATTACATTTTGAAGAGTGAAAATTAATTAATTGCGTTGTGGGCTGCCACACACAACTGCTCTTGCAAAATTAAATATACCTAGTGAAATTTATGAATTACTATAGATAGAACATTAGTTAATGTATTGTGAAGAACTAGTGATATATAGTAAAACGTACATACTGGATTACGTCCCAGAATAGACCGATGGTAAAAATTTGCTGTTCTATTCTAATGAAGTCATATATAGATAACACCCATGTCCATTTTCGCAGCTAAGTTGTGGTTCTTTCATACTAAAATATTCATACACCACTAGATAAAAAGCATGCCAATTTATATTACAAAGAAAAAATAACAAGTTTACATCAGGGGCCCATCAAGGTTTACAACGAAACCTTATTTAAATATACAAACAGACAACATTTTTACTATGTTTTCTGCAAAAAAAAGTTTTTTACTATGTACAAATGTAGCCTCACTAGCCAAATAAAAAAATAGCCAAAAAATCCACTGCGGCCAGCCGTGTGCTTTAAAAAGGATCATTACGATCCACCAGTGCGCTTTTACGATCCAGAAGTGTGCTTTTATATTGGATTTGAATGGCAAAGTGCTGCCAGTAAATCTTTGTAGTGCATTACCATTTCTGATCCATCTTTTACCCTTGATTAGGGGGCAACGCACACGGGGAGTTGGTTATGTGAAGAGTGCGCAGGCGGCCGGAGCGCAGAATAAGTGATTATGCGCTTGGGATTAGTTTAGCATACCTATATATATATATATATATATATATATATATATATATATATATATATATATATATATATATATATATATATATATATATCCAATTGGATGTAACTTATCATGAACTATTATTGTTGACATTACCGTTGAGGTAAAAGGTTGAGAGGCGAATCTATAAGCCCCTATCTTTTTCTGCGTCCGATTAAAACTTTGAACCCATAAATATCACGTAAGTGTTAGCAATTGCGAAAGATTAAATGATAGTTGAGTATGTGGAGTTTGCTAAATCAAAGCTCTGACATAGACCCTTCCTGAAAATAAGATGAATTGTAATTGTTTGATGACTAAGAGCACTGTTTGTTAGTTTTCAAGAAAGTTTATGATCTATACTTTAAATGTGAATAGTTTGTTACTTGATCATGAAAAGTTTTATGAGATGAGCTACTGTTATGACATATAATGATGCTAGAAAAGGTGATTGAAATTATCATTGATCAAACTTGTGCACCTGCTAGCATTCACACTTCATAAATTATTTCTTTCATCATTTACCTACTCAAGGACGAGCAGGAATTAAGCTTGGGGATGCTGATACATCTCCAACGTATCTATAATTTATGAAGTATTTATGCTATTATATTATCCATCTTAGATGTTTTATATGCATTTATATGCTATTTTATATGATTTTTGGGACTAACCTATTAACCTAGAGCCCAATGCCAGTTTCTGTTTTTTCCTTATTTTTGGGTTTTACAGAAAAGAAATACCAAACGGAGTCCAACTGACATGCCAATTTTTGTTGATTTTTTATGGGCCAAAAGAAGCCCCTGGAGCAAAAGAGTTGGGCCAGAAGAGTCCCGGGCTGTCCACGAGGCTGGGGCGCGCACCCACCCCCCTGGGCGTCAGCCCTTGCCTCGTGGACGACTAGGAGACCCCCTTGACGTGAAACCAACGCCAAAAATTCCTATAAATATAAAAACCCCCAGAAAATAACCTAGATCGGAAGTTCCGCCGCCGCAAGCCTCTTAGCCACGGGAAATCAATCTAGGCCCTCTCTGGCACCCTGCCGGAGGGGACCATCATCACCAGAGGCCATGGAGGAGGATCCCGGAGGGGCCATCATCGCCATGAAGGCCAAGGACCAGAGGAAGAACCTCTCCCCATCTAGGGGGAGGCCATGGAGGAGGAAGCACAAGGGGGAGAACCTCTCCTCCTCTCTCTCGGTGGCGCCAGAGTGCCATCGGGAGGGAAACCATCGCCGCAGTGATCGTCTTCATCAATATCACCATCATCATCACCATCCTCATCTCTTTTACGCGGTCCACTCTCCCGCACCCCGCTGTAATCTCTACTTGAACATGGTGCTTTATGCCACATATTATGATCCAATGATGTATTGCCATCCTATGATGTTTTGAGTAGATATCCTCTGTGTTTGGGTTGATTGATGATCTAGATTGGTATGAGTTCTATGTTTTATTATTGGTGCTGTCTTATGGTGCTCTCCGTGTCGCGCAAGCGTGAAGGATTCCCGCTGTAGGGTGTTGCAATACGTTCATGATTCGCATATAGTGGGTTGGTGAGTGACTGAAACACAAACCCGAGTAAGGGGGTTGTTGCATATGGGAATAAAGAGGACTTGATGCTTTAATGCTATGGTTCTGTTTTACCTTAATGACCTTTAGTAGTTGCGGATGCTTGCTAGAGTTCCAATAATAAGTGCATATGATCCAAGAAGAGAAAGTATGTTAGCTTATGCCTCTCCCTCATATGAAATTGCAATAGTGATTACCGGTCTTGTTAACGATTGCCTAGGACAACTCCGCACACCGATCCACCATTATTCCACACTCTCTATTTATAATATCTAGTAATATATTCTAGCTTTATGATAACAACACCTACTTTTATATTTTAGCTCTTCGATATCATGCAAAGTTATCATCTTTATACCCACACCGTAGTTTTATTTCTCGTTTCTAGTTGGAAACAACGTTCAGTGTACGTAGAGTCGTATCAATGGCAGATAGGGTTTGAGAGAATATTGATCTTACCTTTAGCTCCTTGTGGGTTCGACACTCCATACTTATAACTTTCATCTTTTGAAATTGCTATGATGATTCCCTGCACTTGGGGATTATCAGTGGGCCGGCCCACGAATGCAGCAGCGCAGAAACTGTTTTCGCAAAAAAAGACACGCAAAAAACTACGCGTAGCAAAACTCAAACTCGCGTCCCTCATTCGAATGAAGATTCAGCTAACCACTACAGACCTCTATCACTAACAACAACGCGAAAACTTGAAGAACTATGGCAGCCGCGATATTTATTACGCAGTACAACTTACATTTTTTTATGAAAAAAGTTTATCAAATTTTGCAAAAAGTTCACGAATTGGAAAAGACCATTGTTTCTGAAAAAGTTCATCCAATTTGATAAGAAAAGTTCACCGATTTTGAAAAAAGTTCACAAAATGTGAAAGAAGCTAATTGATTTTGAAAAAAAAAACTAATAGAATTTGAAAAAAAATCACCAAATGCGAAAAAAGTTCATCAAATTTGAGAAAAGTTCATCGAATTTGGAAAAAGTTCATTCGTATTGAAAAATTTCATCGAAGCTATAAATAAGTTGACCAATTTTCAAAAAAGATTGCCGAATTTGAACAAGGTTCATCGATTTTGGAAAAAGTTCACAAATTTGAAAAAAAATTCATCGAATTTCAGGAAATGTCCATACAAAAAGTTCATTAAATTTGAAAAAGTTCATCAATTTTATTCTTTTATCAAATTTAAAGGTAGTTCATCGAATTTGAAAGAAAATTTCATCGAATTGGAAAAATTTCATTGAGTTCGAAAAAGCATCGATTGTTAAAAATAGTTCACTAAAGTTCATTGATTTTGAAAACAAAATTTCATCGAATATTTAAAAAACATCATAGATTTGGAAAAAGTTCACACATTTATGAAAATAGAAACATGAAAATCTTTGAGGGAGGAAATCTGGAAGAAGGAAAAAAAGAAAAACAGAAAACGAAACTGGAAAACAGGAAAAAGAACAAAGAAAACAACGAAGGAATGAAGGAATAAAAGTCAGGAAGAGTCAAACTTTAAGAGATTCCGCTGCGTAGCGCATTCGTTGTACGAGCGAGGTTTGACAGGTAAGGTCGCCGGTTCGATTCATAACGATGGTGCTTCATTTTTTGCAAATTAACTTACATAGTAACGGGCCGGCCCAGCGTGCTGGGCGCCTGCAGCGCCAAATAGGATTTGCCATTCTTTTTGTTTGACAAATGTTATATGTGTATAGAAAAAAATGTTGACCATGTATTAAAGAAATGATGAAAAGAATTGATCATGTATATAAAAATATTAATCAAGCATTTGAATGTTTTTTTGAACAAATAGTTCAAAAATGTTGATCAGGCATTTGAAAAATGTTGACCATGTATTAAAAATATATTAACAAAGTCTTTGAAAAATGTTAAAACAATGTTGACCATGTGTTCGAAAAATATTAATCTTGTATTTATTTTTTTATCATGTATTAAATATATATATAAAATGTATATGAAAATAATTTAAAATAGAGGGAAAACAAAAAGAAAACCAGATGAAAAACAAGGAATAAACAAGAACGCAACAAAAAAAGGAAAAAAATGGAAAGAAAAGAAAAAAGTGACTGAAAACAAATAAATAAAGAAAACTGAAGCAAAGCAAAGGAAAAAGAAAGAAAAAAACAATGAGAAATGTGAAAAGATATAAAGGAAACTTAAGAAAAAAGAAAGAAAAGAAAAAAAACCAATAAAAATGGATAAACGAACAAAGAAAAACCAGTTAGTAAGCAAAGAAAAACAAAAAACCCGAAAACCCCAATGAAAAACCGGCTCTTTTTCCGTTAGGTAGGTCGCGCCCATTTTCCATGAATCCGCCGGTAGCTCACTAGCTAGCAGCACTGTCTGTCATGCTGGAGAGCTGGGAGGTTGCGATCGAATCCTGAGTGCTCCCCCTTTTCTTCTCCATTTCATTTTTTAAGGCCACGCTATTGGGACGGCATGGTACTGTTTGACGCTTATGGTGAGACATCCTACCATCTTGCTAACAAGCCAGCGCGCACGTTCTCCCCTCCTGTGCGCCCTATTGTGCTCGCCCATGAGCGGGCCGGAACACCCCCCTGATTTTTTATTTCATTTTTCTTTTGTTTATTGTTTTTATTTTGTCTTCTTTAAAATTATTAGGATTCTTAAAAAAGTTCCAAGTTACAATATTTTAATGAATTTATCAAAAATGTTCCTGAATTCATAAAATGTTCGTGGATTGAAAAATAAATGTTCATGTATTGAATAAGAATTCTTGAATTCCAAAACATGTTCATCTGTTCAAAAAAAGAATTGCTAGTTGAAAAAAATGTTCATTGATTAAAAATATGTTCACTGATTCAAAAAAATTCACAACTATAATAAATGTTCGGCAAAAATAAAAAGTATTCGCGTTTTCGTGAAATTTTCGTCAATCTAAAAAAATCCATAGTTTCACAAAATAATGTTCACGATTTCAACAACATGTTTGTGAATTTGAAAAATCATGATTTCAAAAAATGTTTGCAAATTTGAAAATAAGTTTGCAACATGAAAAAGAAAAGCAACAAAAAAGAAAAGAAAAGAAAAGAGAAAGCAAAAATAAAAATAAAAATAAACTAAAAAGTAATAGAAAGAAAAATTGAAATAAAAAACAATGGAAAAAATAAAAAACAGGTTCAGGGAAGGTTCTAGAACTTTCCTAAAACCACTATGGGGAAGAACCCAGAATGGGCCAGCCTAGGACCACGTGCATGAAGGGGGTACGTGCTAGGTCGCTTCGTAGGGAATTACGCGTGAAGTAGGTTTCCCTATTGCATATACCCTAATAAAAAGAAAATCTAAAGGCCGTGGCAAGTGTATCACAACAGATGCGGGTTGCAGCTGAGGTCTACATTATCTAAATAAAAAGGTAAGTTCCACAACAGAAGAAAAGGGTGGACGTTGATGGTGTTGACTTATTGCAGGTGGAAAAATAGTTTCCCGTCTGTCCTATATTAACTATCATTCAAAGGGATGGATCTAGCAAGATATTGTTTTTTGATCTAACAGGAGCTGCGTTTTGACGGAGATCCTGTTTTTTCTTTGCGAATAGCGTTTTCACTGAGATCTGATGCTTATTCCTGCAAGATGAAGCGCAGTTTCTCATTTTTTTTGCTTCTCTAAGGACGTGATAGTATCTTAGATATATGTTTGTTTGTGTTTACATGTTGAGATTATGTTTTTGCCTATGGGGCATGATGTATGAGAAGTATCCTGTTATATTAGGCTGGAAGTAGTTAAACTTGAGCTGGAATGTGATGGTTTATGTATGCCTTGATCAAATCCATTGTGGTTGATCACTATCATCAGTTTCTTGATGAATGGAATTGGGCCATGGTCCTCAATTCAAGAAGAAAAAACAGCTAAAGACCGAAACCTAGCTGATTTGATAAAATATTAGTTTACCTTTAGGAGCGGACCATTAGATTTTATATTTTCCACTTTTAAAATAGATGATTTTTTTAGACATTTTTATAAAACACATTAAATTTCTTAAATTCCATTAACGTTGAAAAAGTTGCATATTTTCCTACTGTATGAATATAATTTTTTTGTATGTGTGAACATTTTTTAAATATGCAAAAACATTACATTCATATATAAGCAAATTTTAAAGTACATGAACTTTTAATTTTTTTGAGGGGTCATGAACTTTTTAAATATGTGTGTAATATTTTATGTATACATTAACCCTTTTTTTAAAAAAATTGAGGGGTCATGAAATTTTTACATATGTGTGTAATATTTTATGTATACATGAACTTTTTTTGAAGACGCACCAAAAATTCATATGTATGGACATTTAAGCGCACATAAGTGGACATTTTTTATTCTCCGCATTATAATTTACCATTAAAAAACTGGCTAGTGATTTTATAAATAAAATATGAAAGATTTTTTCCCAAAATAAAAAGAATAGAAAAAGGTTAATGCACTGGCCCAGGAACATGTGCTTGTGCGTTTCGCTGGACTGCGTTGTTTAAGTAATAAAAGAAATACCCCTAAAAAGGTAATAAAAGAAATTTGCTAAACAAAGTAATAAATAGAAATCAGTTTGTTTCCAAAATAATTGCTTGTTTTTTGTTGAAAAGAAATACTAGTTTGTTACGAACTGCAACACCCAACGGTACACACAACTAAATGAGCAAGGAACCGCATGCACGGCACATGAACATATATATATATATATGTTGGTCAGATGGCATGCGTACAATGATTGAACGGCGACACAAAGCGCATGCAACTATTCCGGCACCATTTGCTACCAGCTTCACCGATTTTCTTCCAAAGGCAGTACTGAAGCTTCGTGCTTGACGCACGCAACGCAAGCAACATCGAAGAAAAGAGTAAGAAGGAATAAATCATAGGGCCCTATGCATGGCCGGCAACAGAAGGCAATGTTGCAATCAGCGACGTCGACATGCATCAACTCCCTTGGCACCTATCTTTCGGCGGCATCCGATACCCTTCGCCTTGAGAAATTCTCCTGGACCAGGCGAAGGCGAAACGAAAGGCGCCGTGGAAAAGAAGAAGGCGCACCGCCATGCATGCATGGATGGTCCATGGCGCGCGTGGCACGACGTGACCGATGCCTTTGCCCCTGTCGTGTCGTGGAATGCCATGCATGCTCATGCTCATGCATGCAGCTTCCTGCTTGGCTTCGTGCCTCTGCCTCCGGCTTTTCGACCGTGGGTACTGCTCATGTACCGTGCGATATGCTATGCGAGGCCGCGCTCTGCTGCCTGCTGGGTGTGGTCACCCTCACTCCGTCTCCGTGGGAAGATCTCTTGCTGGATTAGTATCAGTTGATCAGTTCCAGTGGAACCTGGCACATTTGATTTGCCGCTTTTTGTTCTGGATAAACCGAAATGGGATTGTTTGCCAGGTGTTTTCATTCTTCTTGTTCACCAGTTAAAGTTACTCCATGCAGCACTGGGCCGGGCTAAACAGACACAGTACAAGACACCGACGATGGAAGAAGGAGCATGCATGTTAAACTAGCTAGTCTAAACCAGCGCTAGGCAGAAAAGGATTAGGATCTACCTTTTCTTTTTTTGGCTCGCCTGGATCTAGCTCACATGCGTTAACGTTTGTCATACTTAATCAAAAGGGTTAATTCTAAGCCAACCTTTGCCATGCCACCTTTTGCCCCGAAGAACCCAACAGCCCAGACAAAACATATTCTTTGCCTACTAACTTAGGTGTGGTTTGCAAAAGTCATTGCCTCCAAACAAGGGGAACGCACATCCCAAGTGCAGTGTGTGGTGTACCCGGAGAGGCCATCCGGACTAAACAAAACGCCATCATGGGACAGACAGACATCCTTCTAGCTAGGTATCACGAAGACTGTCAACCATCTGCCGATCGATCAGCCTGCTGGCTACTTGTTAATCCTCTGTTATTTCCTTTGTGCCAGGATAGCAGGCCCCGCTCTCCCTCCTCGGGGCTGCCCACCTGCTTTCGTTGCCTTGCTCTTGCTTCCATCCATGCGCAACGTCTCTGGCTCTCTGCATGCAGCCTCAAAGTTCAAACGACACACGACACCAGACGACCAAACCAAAAGAAAGAACAATCAACAAGATCGAGACAATGGACAAAGTCCACACCAACGTTTTAAAAGAGAGAAGATACGCTACCCCAAAGTGTTTTGGTTTAGGTTACAGTGCACAGTGCCCACACACACACCCGCCACTGTGGTTTGACAATGAGGCGTCCCATCTTGCCCCTCGGCCCATCGCATGCAATGCAGACATGCTGCTAGCTGCTAGCGTGCTCGCCGCTAGGCTCCACGGGCCGGTGCAGCTAGCTAGGCGCCATTGCAAAAGTTGGCAAAGGGAAAATGTAAAGAAGTAAAGAGGCGGTGGAGTAGCTCACCACCTTTTTGTTGGTTGTGCTGTCCCTGGCCGAAGCCTTTTGCAGACCTGATACTCCCTGATAATGTGGTATGGTTTCCCACTGATGGTGGATAAAGGTTAACAAATGATTAACCGACCCCGCTTGACTCATCCTGGCATGTGATTCTTGAGCTTTTTGGATTGCATTGCCCATACATACAGCTAGCTAGCTTGCTAGTAGGACATTGGGCTTTACACATCAACGCACTATGATTGATCCCAAGGTTCTAATCTAACTTAACTAGTAGTACCAGCTTGGATCTTGTTAACTTTCCGGGGTCACCTTTTTGACTAATCACTGGGCTCAAAACAGTGCCAAGAATAGTAGAATAGGCTTCTTTTAGACACTTTTTAGATCTGTCATCCGATCCCCATTGGTAAGCAACACGGGAAACTTCTCAATTCATAGAGCTTACGTGTATTATGATTGTACCGATTTCACCACTGATCGATCATAATAACACTAGTATTGTAACAGTCAACTAAAATTTGTACGGATCTAAAAAATGTCCCACGTGCTGTTATCCCATGCATAGAGAAATAGTCTCCGCCGATTGAAAATTAAGTATTTGTTAGTCGATTTTGTAAATATGTGTATACAATTCTAAAGCCACATCTCATCTAACGCAAACATTAAACTTTGCACGCATCTTAGCGTTAAATCGTCATTGACGTTTATTATAACTGGAGAATTGTACACAGGTAAGGCATTTCTAATCCACCATTCTGAAAGTTAAGGGAGTATCCAACGGAGTAAATTAGTGGAGCAAAATTTTGCTCCACTAACGGCAGCCGCACGTAGCCGATCCCCTATAGTTAGTGAAGTAAAAATAAAATTGTATAGATTTTGTGTCCTAGCCACATAAACTTCAATCACTACACAATATATATCATGAGAATATTGAAATTAAAACATGCGTAACATAACCATCATAACATGTAGTTTCATCATCACGAATTTCAAATAAAAACATGCAAAGTTCACCTAAAAGGCATCGCTTCAAACACAATGTTTGATCCAAAATCACTACAAATGTAGCATGTATATGTTATGGATCGAGCCAACCAATGGCCTTCATCACCACCCCCTCGACCACCACCACTCAGACGAGGTCCTCGGCGAAGAAATCAACTCCACCATCCACTCGGCCAACATCACCACCACCATCCTCTCGGCCACCACCACCCCCTCAGCCACCACCATCAACACCATCACCGCCGACACCTCCTCAGCCACTACCATCAAAACCACCGCCACCTCGGCCACCCCCCCCCTTGGCCGCAACCTAAATTTCGAAGAGAGGCTTACAAGATCTCTCCACGAGTGAGCTCCCAATACTTTCTTGCGGTTTCATCCATTGTGTTTGGAATCATGAACATGATAGCATGCCCTCTCCTCCTCAAGTGCAAGCCTACGCTCCTCAACCTCCAACTTTCTCTCTTCGGCCGCCAAATTGGCCTTCCATTTCTCATCCTCCAACACCTTGAGCTCATTTCACCTTGCCATCTTCTATTCTTTGCGTTCGGCCGCCAACATCTTCTTGGTCTCGATCATTGCTACAAGTCCTTCTTTCTAAGTGCCACCGAATGCATTTCTCTTCTTTCTTTCTTTTGCAATATTGTTTCCTTCCGGTATATTGTTGGTATCTTCGTCAACCGCATCCTCCTCCTCAATGGATATGCTCAACCTTGATCTCTTTGGAATGGTCTTCGCGATTCTCTGAATCCACTTCTCGTTTTTGCATAACTCTTTATAGCAATGATGCAACGTGAAGGGCTTGTGGCCGAACTTCGTGTTTCTATGCTTGAATAGTTCTCGGATGTAGGGGCCATATTCCGCCACTTGCACACCGCTTGGTGGTGCATGATTCACTTGGTTGATGCAACCTGACCATCGGTTGCATTGGTCATGAAGGTGCTCCAACGATGCCCAAGAGAACCTTGAGGTCGGCTTGATCGCACGTCCACTGATTTGTTGTAGTGCTTGGTAATTCTCTCCCAAAACATGGTCTCGGTTTGACTGCTCCGATTGTTGCATCCATGGAGATCGCGCACCAAGCATCACAAAGAGAAATATCCTCCTTTTGGTTGTAGTTTTGGGTGCGGCACCTTGGCACCTTCCTGCTTGCATTGCTCTAGTCATCTCCACAACCTCCTCTTCCTCGGCCACCACCTCTTCGGCCTCCTCCTCTTCGGCCTCCTCCTCTTCCCCGGTTACCTCTTGCTCCATGTATTAGGCCGCCTCCGAATGATCCCGAAACGAGTCGTAGTTGAGCTCATCAAGTCCAACGGCCATCGAGGACTCCAAAGATGCGAGGAATTCGGCAGTGTTCATCTACGCACTACAACAACGAAGAAAACACTACCAACAATCACTAATGGCCACCAACAATCACTATCGGCTATTAAGAAGGCGTGAGGTTTTTCTTTACCTTTTAGGCATTTCATCGAGCACTTGGCGGGCTGCAATGCTTGTTGTCGGAGCAGTGGCCGTAGGGGGGGGGGGGGAGTAGCTGCACAAGGCGCCGCTGTGGCCTTTTTCATCTTCTTCTTCGCGGCCGCCTCGGCGAGCGTCGACGACGACGTCGTCAGATTTCATGCTCGTTTGGCTCCATCGGGTGCGACGGGAGGGTGGCAGGCCGTTGCCGGAGAGGCGGTGGCCACCCCGGAGGCCATTGGAGCGGTTGGAGGAGGACCTTGAACCCAATGGATTTTTTTCACCCCCAAACTCTTCTTTGGTGCGAGCGGCGGCACATGGCTGATTTGCAGCGGGGTGAGGGAAGGGTTCGGACTATCCATTCCAGCCGGACGGATGGTCATCGGTGGCGGTGGCGGGAGACAGGGCGGCTCGGGGGCGGGAGAAAGAGATGCGTCAGTTTTACTCGCCGAGCCGGGATTGAGTGTGTTTAGGGACATTTGGGGGGGGGGGGGTATTGGGAGTTGTAGTAAAAAAAATTACTCCACTATGCTGTTTAGTTGATGGGCTAGGTGTGTTGTAAGTGAGTATAACTGAATTTTTACTCCCTTATGGCCTTTCAGGAGATCGCCTAAGAATTAGCAAAGCTGTACTGCTCCCTCTGTTCCCAAATATAAGTCTTTTTAGAGATTTTAACAAGGGACTACATACGAAGCAAAATGAGTGAATCTGCACTCTAAAATATGTCTATATACATCCGTATGTTGTAGCCCATTTGAAACCTCTAAAAAGACTTGGGCATCCTTTGATTCATAGGATAGGAATTTTATAGGAATAGGAAAATCATAGGAAGTGAGATGACATGCATCTCAATTCCTGTAGGGAAAGAGATGTTATTTGGTGTATAGGATAGGAATTTTTCCATTAAGGCCTCTTTTGGTTCATAGGATAGGATTATCGTAGGAATAGGAATTTTGTAGGAAATGAGATGACATGTATCTCAAATCCTATAAGTAGGAACAGGAAACGAGATGTCATTTGGTTGACACCAAAGGAATTTTTTCATTGAGTCTAGGCTCATTTTTATTTTTCTATGAAATGTGGAGGATAGGAACCAATCCTATGTAGGAATAGGAATCCATTCCTATGAATCAAAAGGCTCTAAAGGAAAAAATTCTATAAAAATCCTATCCTCTAGAATTCCTATGAAATTCCTTCAAGTCAAAGGAGGCCTAAGGAATAGGAATCCATTCCTATAAACCAAAGGGTTTCAAAGGAATTTTTCCTACAAAATTACTACAAACCAAAGGAGCCCTTATATTTAGGAACGGAGGGAGTAGAATAGATGGATTACGGTAATTGCTAGTCTAGAAACGGGAACAACCGTATACTGCCTACTGATCTGATCCTGGAAAAGGAAGAAGAAATGCGGTACTAAAGCCTCCCTACTAGAGCTGCTTTTTCTCCACGTACGCTTTATTCGGATTCGGATCTAGCGATCCGCTCCGCGTACTACGCTTTACCCAGCCCATGTTGTGTTGCGTGCGGTATCCAGGATGCTTGTCTGTCTGTCCTGTGCACTGCGCCAACATACGTACAGGACACGAGACACGTACGCCCCCAAAATGTTTTACCCGACCGACCGAGCGAGCGCGTGCATGCGTGACCTCGCCATGAGCTCCTTCGACTACTCGGAGCCGTGGAGAGTGGAGACTACCGGAGACGAGAGAGATCTCCATGCATGCATGTGCATGGTTCGGCTTGCGCTGCGCCGAGGCCAGGCCGAGCGCGTGCATGCACAGGAACACCCGCGTCACGAGCGACGAGCCCATGGCCACGGGTGCGTGGTTTCCTGTGAAGCAGTGGAGGAACGCGGCGCGGTAGCTTGTAGGGTTGTCTAGCACTGCATGCATACGTTGGCTTGTTGCTGCCGCGGCGTGGAGGCCTCGGCTGGGCGGTCGCCGGATGGATCGTCCGTCGGTCAATGGGTCGCGCTGGGCAGCTCCACTGATCCGGGCAGGCTGTGGAGCAGTGGAAAGAGGTCCATCAAAGCTTGGGCAGCTTGTGCAGTGCGCCCAGCGGCGGCAGGCCAGGCGAGTTCACGGCGGCGGAAGACGGGAAGAGAAAGCCTGCAACCTGCGAGGGGGTCAGAAATTAATTTCGCTTGCTTCATACAAGCAGGCGAGACAGGCTAGTTGAGAGGAAGTCTGACGGCCCCGCCGCATTTACGTACGTATTTTATGCCCCGTGAAAATACGAGTTGTAATAATGTAACGAACTGGGGGAGTAGAGTAGAGTGGAGTAGAGGTACTAGGGCACATCTGAGCCTGACATTCCTATTTTTGCAGAGCTCACCTGGCTTCTCCAATAGTGTGCATGTTGCCATAACTTCCCACTTCTGAAAATACGCATCACACAAGTGTGCGTGCGGAAAATAAAATTAGTAACAACGAAATTCGTTGTCAAGTCAAAAAAGTAAAAATAAACCAAGTGTAGCTCGGATGGGCAGATTCCTTGTGATGCATCAGCCCATCACAGTTCAAGTCCTTGTGGAGCTCGCATTTCTTAAATTTATTTCATACTCTTTCGCTATGTTTGTTCAGTGAAAGGAGATGATTCCGTCCACTACAAGACACCTGTGGCGACTTCATCAATCTTAAGATATGATGTCGACTCAGTATAGAGGTGTTCATCGGGATAGGTGTATGAAATGCTGACATATATGCATTTGCATTTGCACTATATTAAAATAAAAAATAAAAAATAAACGAATTTTGATTGAATATGACACCTTTATTGCTTAGGTCAAGGGTCATATTATATCCAGTTATCCACATGCCACGAAATGTCCGGAAACAGGAGGGCGTCCCAAGCTCCATGTCTCTATCCAAGTAATCTTGCACCTTTCAAACCAGAAATTCATTGGTGCTTCTGGGAGCGCGTACTCCTGCACGTGAGAATATTTTTTGAAATGTAAAAATAATTTCAAAAAAAAAATTCATGTGTTCTTTGTCACATCCAGATGCTACATACAAATTTGTAGACAAAAAGATTAAACATTTTGGCCTGTGCAAAAATAAATAAATAATAAACAACAAATGTTACCCGAAAATGTCACCATAAATTTGTTTTTTTTCACCGGCGCAACACCGCTGCTCTGTTTCGCATGATTTTTTAAGAATGCTTGCGACACTAACATGAACATCTATAAAAAAAATTCAGAATTTTTTGAAAACATTACTATTTTTTTTACTATTCACGCGGGAGCACACGCTCACGGGAGCCAAAACACCGTTCTCCTTTCAAACGACCTTTTCTTTTCTTGTCTCATAAGTTCTTTTCTCTGATGGGCATAATAGTTACCATTTTAGTTCTCATCTTCTTTTTCTGTTCCCCAAATGAAAATGTATTTTTAGGAGTTGTCACGTGTTCATAATTCCAATGAGTACATGAAAAAAAAAGAATATTTATAAACACATGGGTTTTAAACACTTGAACAATGGCGCGAACCGACATGTGATTGGATGGTTAGAGGGATAGTGGTATCCCCAGTCCATTAGAGTTCAAGTTCTAAACTTGACACTGGTGCTCGCATTTTCCTGTATTTATTTCAGGCCTTCCGGCAATTTGCATTCAGTGGGAGGAAACATTCTCACGAACTATAAAGACGTATGTGCTGACTTCATTAATCGCAAGATAATGCGCCGAGTCCATCTCAAATGTGGTTATAGGGGTAGGGCGTTCATGCGTGCGTTCATAAGGATGAGTGTATGTGTGTATGTATGAGTGTCTGCATCCGTACTCTGTTAAAAAAACAACAGTGGTGGGGCTTCGTGTTAAAAATAGGAAACGGTGGCGTCCCATATACAATTTCTGAAATCTCAAAATGTCTCATTATAAGTGCATCTAGTGCCCCTTAGTGATTTTGGTGTATTGAGACTTATAGGTTAAGGGACTAATGTGTTTATGAGTGTACACATGTTCTATAAGTCTATGAGGAGTTTGATATTTACGATGAAAGTCGACCCCTAAAAATGAATTTCTTCAGTTGAAGACTTTGGTTTTCTTGAAGACTTTGAAAATGAGGAAATTGGTGTGACCTTGAAGACTTCGATATTGATGCGAGGATTATGAAGCGTGAAGACTTTTGTTTTCGTAGTTTCATTTTATCTTTCTTGAGTCATAGGAAACACCATACTGTTAATTAAAGGGGTCGAGGTAAAACTAAGGAAAAGTTTCCAAGTGATGCTCATCTCAAAATCCTACACCTACCCAATCCTTTCGAGTGAAGCCATTGGAAATTTTATACAGTTCAGTCAATTTCTTCAGTGATAGAGACGAAGATCTTCTGGTCTCTGAGGAATTTGTTCTGACTGAGGAGTTAGGAATTCGCCAGTGCGGATTGCCTACAAGTGAGGAACATGATAGCCTTGAGGAATTTGAGAGCTCAAATTTTCGATCGTTATTGTGCTACGCGCCTGCTGTCCCAAAATGTCTTATCCACCTAACGGTCATATCATTGAAGGGCATTTATGTCTTATCATGTTGGGCTACTCCCTAGGCTATAAATAGCCCCCCTTCCCCTACAACCACTAGTTGGTTGGCTGCTTCGAGAGAAACTAACACTTGTCACTGAGAGCATCCCATCCTCCAAGGACTTTGAGCGAAAATCATCAATGAGGAAAACCCAAACCCAAACACCTACAAACCCAAAGTGATTGAGCATCACTGAAGAGATTGTTCCTGTGTGGAGCCGACACTTGTTACCTTTGAGGACTGTGCATCCTCCAGAAGGTTAGGCATCATGGTCTAGAGCATCCAAGAGGAAATTGTGGATCGCTGAGTGACCGAATATGTGAAGGTTTGGAAGTCACTTGAAGACTTACCGCGAGTGATTGGGTGAGGTCTGTGTGATCTTATCTCAAGGAGAATTTGGTGAGGGTTGTGTGTCCTCAGGTTTAAATACCTAGCCGCTCCAACCAGACGTACAACTGTCACAACCGTTGGAACTGGTCTAACAAATCATCGTCTTCACCAAGCTACCGATTCTATTTCCTCAACCCTTTCATTTCCTCATTCATGTGTGTATGTACTTGATCGTTACTGTTTGAAGACTTTGACTGAAGACTTTCTCAATTTCTCAAATCCTAATTCTTCAGTCACTTTGTCTTCAGCCTGCTTATCCTATTTACATGCTACTTGTGCTCTGTGTATGTTTCATTTCATCATGATGACTATACTTCTGCTCTGTTATGCATGCACCTGAGTACTTATTCCGCTGCTAGTAGTTCGTTGCTTAGGAAATTACTTACCTAGAATTTCCTCAGTGCCGAATTTGTAAAAATCGCCTATTCACCCCCTCTAGTCAATATAATGCACTTTTAATTGGTATCAGAGCAAGGTACTCACTTGTTCTGTGTGATTTTGGTTTAACCTCCTGGAGTTTTAGTTATGTCGACCGCAGGAATGAAGAAAGTGACATGCCCCATCTTTGACGGTCATGACTATCCCAAGTGGAAGGCCATGATGAGGAAGCGCCTCATGGCAATGGATAGCGAGCTGTGGACCGTCACTAAGGTTGGTCTTACCGATCAATGCAAGATGGCGGATACTGATGATATTCGCAAGTACACTTGACTTGATATCACGGTGAAGGATATCATCTGCTCCTGCCTATCCAGAGACCAGTTCAGGCTCATTATGTATCTTTGCAATGCGAAGCTTATTTGGGACCGAATCTCTGATGTCTATGAAGGTCACCGAACTCGTCATGATCCATGGTTTGATGATTTCAAGGAATCACTCAAAACGATGAGTTTTGAACCTGAACCATCATCTTCAGCACCATGCCTCATGGAAAAAGGTGCAAAGGTAACCGAATGCTCCTCATCTGAGTCTAGTGATGATGAATCTGAGTATGATTTTGGACCTAGCTACTCCAAGCTTGCTAATATTGCCACTAAACATCAAAAAGCTTTGGAAAAGGTTCAAAATTTTCTAGACAAAAATGATGACATGTTGGGTGAGGAAATGGATCGAACTCAAACTCTGGCTGAAAATATTCAAAGACTTCAGTCTAAGTTTGATAATCTTCAGAGTCATCATAACACTCTCTTAGCTGATCATGGGGAGCTTTCTTATGAATTTCTTCAAAGAAAGCAAGATCTTGAAAAGGTAAGGGTGAGTTATGAAGATCTTCAGAAGGAAAATGATTCAGTGCTTGCTCAACAGACCATTTCCGCTCAGGATGAATTCATTCCACCATGTTTGAAATGCATTAAACATGAATCTACGAATTCTTCACCTGAAAGTTCAAATGCTTCTATTGCTGCAAATTCTTCAACTGTCTGTGTGGTCACAAATTACTCATCTGAGGATACCAATAGTATCACTGACAATGCAGGGTTGAAGAAATTATATGTGACAAGCATGTACAAAAGCCTCAAAGGGCATCAAGCTCTTTATGATGTGCTTAAGAAGCAGATCCTCAACAGAAACCCTAGGAAAGAGGGTATTGCCTTTGAAAGGAAACTCAGTGCTGATGGGACCTACTGGAAACCTGAACAATATCATAAAACCTCATGGGTTGCTGCGAAAGGACCTCCCATAGATCCATCCACTTTCCATGGCTTTACATGTGAATCTTCATGTTCTTCTGATCAGTCATTTGACTCCAACTATAAACTGTTCAAAAATCAGAATGGTGAAGTATTTGCTAGATATGTTGGAACTAACTGCAGGAATGGCCCCCTATGAAGAAAATTTGGGTTCCCAAAGGGTGACTTGAAAGCCTTCAGGTGAATGTCCTCATGACACCACCTGTGAAGAATAGGAACCCCAGATCAAATTCTTCATATGGACCAAAGTCTTCATACAGATCCAACTCCTCATATGGACCAAATTCCTCACGTGGATCAAATTCCTCAAACGGATCCAAATCCTCATATGATCATTATCGTGCTAATGCTATTGTTTCACAGGGAAAGACTAAGGGCTAGGAATATGTGCATTATTCTTTAAATCATTATGTTCATAAGTCCTCAAAGAATTTCTCTACTTATTCATATGCTTACTCTAACCCCTCCTCTGTGAAACAAAGTGGACTGGCTTCTATGCCACCTTTCTCTTATGAAGCTCGCAGAATGATGAACTCTGTGCCACCCCTCGAGATGTGGGTGGTGAAGAAAAAGAACTAATCTTTTATGCAGGTCGCCAGACGAACTTGAACGTCTGATGAATTTGTTGGAGGCCTGAATATGCTTGAAAGGACGCAAGCTAGTCATGAAGAAATGAACATTCATTTCTCACGTCCTCATACTGCTATATCTGTTGTATTGCTTGATGAAAGTCAATCTGATGAATTTGATGCCATATTCTTCACTGATGAAGTATATGAGTTCGTAAGATGCACTAACTCATTTGCAAGATGATGAACCCAAAGCTGCTGAGTGGGTCCTCGACAGTGGATGTACAAATCACATGACCGGTGACAAGAACTAATTGATGGACACTGCTTTATCTCCATTGCATCTGAAGCATATCACATACGCTGACAAAGGCAAAAGCAATGTATTGGGTCTAGGTAGGGTTGCGATCTCAAAGGATCGACACATGGACAAAGTCATGCTTGTCGAGTCCTTAGGATTCAACCTCATGTCTGTCTTAATGCTTTGTGATATTGATATGGTTGTTGTCTTTGGCAAATATCATTGCATTGTGCTCATGGAATCTGACAATTCCAAAGTCTTCGAAAGCTTTAGGAGAGGAGACTTGTATATTTTTGATTTCTCTATAAGACCACAACCTGCCACTTGTCTACTTGCAAAAGCTTCAAAAGGCTAGTTATGACATCGATGACTAGGTCATGCTGGCATGAGGAACTTACACACACTCGCAAAGAAGAAGAACGTCATTGGCATTGAGGGTGTCAAATTCCTCAAGGATCATCTGTGTGGAGCTTGTGAAGCTGGAAAGATGACCAAGTCCAAGCATCCCTCAAAGACTATCATGACTACCACTCGTCCATTTGAATTGCTTCACATGGATCTCTTTGGCCCTACTCATTATGCCTCACTAACAAATGCAGCATCTCTATATGGCTTTGTTATTGTTGATGATTATTCTCGTTACACATGGGTGCATATCATCACTTACAAAACTGAAGTGTAGTAAGTCTTCAAACAATTTTCCTCAAGGGCCTCAACGGATTTCGGTGTGAAGATCAAACACATCCGAAGTGACAATGGGACCGAGTTCAAGAATACTGGTCTCGATGACTATCTTGATGGACTTGGTATTACTCACGAGTTATTTGTCCCCTATACTCCTCAGCAGAATGGCGTCGTGGAGCACAAGAATAGGACTCTCATTGAGATGGCTCGCACTATGCTTTATGATACTGCATGCCACATCATCAACAGGGTATATCTTCACAAATTCCTCAAAAAGACCTCATATGAACTCCTCACTGGCAAGAAACCCAATGTGAGTTATTTCAAAGTCTTCGGTGCTAAATGTTGGATTAGAGATCCTCATCACAATTCTAAGTTTGCACCGAAAGCACATGAAGGTTTTATGCTTGGTTACGGAAAGGACTCGCACACCTACAAAGTCTTCAACACCTTTCACCACAAGGTTGTTGAAACTGTAGATGTGCGATTCGTTGAAACTAATGGCTCGCAAAGAGAGCATCTACCTCCTGTGCTAGATGAAATGTCACCTGAGGAATCCATCAAGTTCAAGGCTACTGAGGATGTTATTCCCACTGAAGAATCTGCTGAAGAAGACATTCCAGAACATGAAGAAAATCATGCTGGTACACCTGGGGAAAATGGCTCTGAGGAAAATGCTGAGCCCAATCAACATCATCAACCTGCTCATCCTCACATTGCAAATGAAGTGCAGATCGAGAAAATCATCGACGACATCAATGCACCAGGTCCTCTCATACGCTCAAGAGCCACACATTTATCTAACTTTGGTGGGCATTTTGCTTTTGTCTCTATCACAGAGCCCACCAAAGTTGATGAGGCATTTATGGAGCCTGAGTGGATTCAAGCGATGCAAGAGGAATTACATCAATTAGAGCTCAACAATGTCTGGGAACTTGTCAAGCAACTAGACCCACTCAAGCACAATATCATCGGTACCAAATGGATCTACCGCAACAAACAAGATGGAAATGGCCTTGTGGTGAGGAATAAGGCTTGTCTTGTAGCTCAAGGCTACACACAGGTTGAAGGAATTGATTTCGATGAAACTTTTGCACCTGTTGCTAGACTTGAGGCTATTCACATATTGCTTAGTTATGCTAACCATCATAATATCATCTTATATCAAATGGATGTGAAAAGTGCATTCCTTAATGGTAAGCTTGAGGAAGAAGTATATGTTGCTCAACCCCCAGGTTTTGAAGATCCTAAGCATCCTGACAAAGTCTTCAGACTCAATAAGGCCCTCTATGGTCTCAAGCAGGCCCCTCGGGGCGTGGTATGTTACTTTGAAGGGATTCCTCATGAAGAAAGACCTCAAACCCGGTTCACTTGACCCACCTCTTTTCACCAAAACCTATGATGATGAATTATTCGTGTGCCAAATATATGTTGATGATATTATCTTTGGTTATACTAACCAACATTACAGTGATGCAACGACATCTTCATCTCACAAGAGAAAAACCTCAAGGATGTGTTGAGGAAATTCGGCATGCAAGATTGCAAAGGCGTCAAAATCCCTATGCCCACAAATGGCCATCTATGAACTGACAAAAATGGTATAAACTTCGATCAAAAGGTATACCGCTCCATGATTGGCTCTTTATTGTATCTATGTGCATCTAGGCCAGATATTATGCTTAGTGTTTGCATTTGTACCCGTTTTCAAGCTACACCGAAGGAATCACACCATAAGGCTATGAAGCATATTCTTCGATATCTAGCTCACACTCCAACACTTATCCCAAGAGCTCGGCTTTTGATCTCATTGGATATTCTGACTCTGACTATGCTGGTGATCATGTGGATGGTAGGTCAACATCAGGCACATGCCATTTCCTTGGACTATCCTTAGTATGTTGGTCCTCGAAGAAGAAGAACTGCGTATCACTCTCTACTGCTGAAGCTGAGTACATTGCTGTGCTCAATTGCTATGGATAAAGCAAACCCTCAAGGACTACGACATCAATGTGAAGAATGTGCCACTCTACTGTGACAACGAGAGTGCCATCAAGATTGCTCATAACCCAGTTCAACACTCGAAGACAAAGCACATCCAGATTCGTCATCATTTTGTTCGAGATCATGTGTTGAAGGGCGACACCTCTATCAAGCACGTGAAGACTGAAGAACAACTAGCGGATATCTTCACAAAGCCCTTGGATGAGAAGAGATTTAGCAAGTTATGATGTGAGCTAAATATCTTAGAATCTTCAAATGTTCTATGAAAAGGACACACATCCTAACACTCATGCAAATTGATGACTTAGATGTGCAACACACGAAGTAATGTTTTTCTTCAATCAATGAAGACTAACCCTCCAAGTGTGAAGAAATTAATGAAGAATTTGATTCTCGGAGCCCTACGATAATTGTACGCGACGTCTGAAATCATCATTCTTATATGGTGGGTCACGCCACCAACCAAAGTTGAAAATCTTCAAATTTGAGTTTTTCTTCATTTTGCAAATTCCTCAAATTTGAGTTTTCATGTCCTATACAACATTCACGTATTGCCAATTCTTCAAGTTGATTTTTTCCTCTAAGTGAATGTGATCGGACCTGTTCCCCCTCTATGCTAAACTCAACCCAGTCTGTTCACAAATTCTTCTTGTGCGTTCTATTTGAAACCCGTTCAAAATCTTCACTGTGTCCTTGTCAGCTAAAGAATCTACGAACGAAATGTTAAAATTTCCATATCTGCATTTTAGGTTTTTACCGCTCAAACCGTTCTGCATCCCACGATAAGATTAAACTACTCACCCACGATCTACCACGATCTCCATCTCTCAGTATGTGGGTGACACATGTCGCTAGGATGGCAAGGGTCTGGGGCGTGTTCGTCCAATTTCTTCGGACAAGCGGGTTTTCACCTCGGCTATAAATACCCCTCGCCCTCCTCAAACATCATTTACTCCGCTCGATCTCACTCCCCTCGCTCGAGTTGTCTGACCTAGCGCCGCCGCTACTCTCCATTGTCGCTGGTGAAGAAGAGCTTCACTGCCTCGATCTCCTCGCCGTCGTACTCGCGCCAACCGCGGAAATCTTCACTCCGCCGCCGCCGTAGCTGTATTCCGCCGCCAAGTTAGGGCGAGGAAGATCTGAACGGACGAACTTCACCACTTCAACTCCCAGTTCGTCGTGTTCTTCGTCCAGGGTAATTAAAATCTGATTTTACTGCCCTACTTTGATTCTGATGATTTCCACAAAATCTTAAAAAGGTGTTTATTCTTCAACTTCCCTATTCTTAAACACCGAGTTGCATCTGTTCTTGATTTTTTCCCCTAAGCTATGTTTTTCTTAAAGATTCCTCAATTGTGTGGATTTTCAAATCTATACAACTCTGGAACCTAAGCCAAGAACGCTTAGTGAAATTCCTCAAGACACCCATGGTCAAATTCCTCAAACTTGATTATTTTGAAAAATTTCTGAGAACGCATATGACCTCTCCAAATTCTTCGCACCTATACCCTGTTCACAGGTACAAAATGTCCGCTGCTGAATAAATAGGTTCTCATCAACTTAACTCATTTGCAGCGTTCCTCGAAGATAAATTGCATACCTCCTCAGAAACTTCAATTGTTCAAAATCCTCAAGTGAAGAAAATGGCTGATGGTAAAAGACCTCAGAAGGGAGGAAAAAGGCCAGAAACAAATACAGCGTTTGAAATCCCCGAAGACATCTATGATGAATATTGTACTCCTGATGAAGCAACTCATGGCAAGGAGAACAAAAATCAGCGCAAAGTGTGCACTCAGAGGATTGAGAGGAGATGGGCAAGAGAATGGAAGGAGTACCGATATGTTACTCCAAATTACATGAAGAAATTCGCTGTACACCCTCCATGCCCAAGACCTCCATTGGCTCCAGGCCAAGAAGCTGATCCCTCTAGCATCAGAAGAGGTGAGGAGTTTCCCAAGGAATGGGCCAAGCATCAATTCAAGTTGGCTAAAATGGCAAAGGAAGCAGTGAAGAAATTCAACGAGGATTCTGCTGCTGCTGAGGCCTCTGCTAGCAAGCCCAAGAAGGCCATGCCAAAGAAATTAGCAAAAGCCAAGTTCCTCAACAGTATGCCCTCATGGCCAAGTGCAAAGCCCTCACAGCCTATTCCTCAGGCAACCACTTCAAAGGCAACTCAAATTCCCTCAGTTGCCACAAAGTCTTCCACTGCAGCTGCAAAGTCCTCAGCACCTGTGCATCTCGCCACGTGCCAACGAACCACAAGAATCTCTATTGCTTCATGAGCATCTGCAAGTTCCTCAGCTCCGCCACAATCTTCAACTGGTCCAACCATGCTGAAGAAAAAGGCCACTGCTGGACGAGGCTCAAGGTCAAGTCCTCACAAGAAGCAAGTCGCCTTCCAAGTTCCGTCTGATGTTGATGAAGCCGATGATGAAGAATTGGCTGAGATCATCAAAGATAGGCAAGAAAGGGCCGCTAGAGCCAAAGGCAGTGTTGTGCCTCTGTTACTGGATCCAAAGAAAATCCTCAAGTACATAGATCTATGTCACAAGGATCCCAAATACTCCTTTGCCTGACCTGTACCTCACTCCCGGCCAAAGTCACATGTTGATGGCCTTCATTAATGAAGAAAAAATGGAAGTTTGAAAAGGCTAGACAAGTGAAGAAAGCTCAATACAAGAAGGAGCGTTTTCTGAAGAAGAATGTTGTAAACATGTCTCCTTAAGAACTTGTGAATCTGCAAAAGGAGATCAAAGATCTCAGTGATGAATTTGACACATATCGTGCCGATTGGCTAGGCGACAAAGTCAGATTCCTCAGAATGGCGAAGGGATTCAAACCAAATATTGCAGTTAGATCGCAACAAGAAATTCCTCAGGCTAAAGCATCTACTCAGCCTACTGAAGAGAATGCTAGCATAGCTGATGTAAATCAGACTATTGAAAAAGCTGAAAGTACCAGGGCTGCTGAAGAAATTCTAGCTCCTGAAGAAATTGCCAGGGCAACCTCCAATGTTGCGCTTGAAGAACAACCCAGGCCAGCTGAAGAATCTGCTGTTGTGCCTGAAGACACTGAACGAGCCACGACAACTGCATCCGTTGTGCGTGAAGAAACTGCACCAGTTTCATCTGCTCCTCCTGCAAAGTCATCACAAATGAAAAATATCAACCTTCCTTCTGCTTCAGAAGCGAAGAAAACCAAAGCTGTGGAGAAGGCAGCTGTGAGGAAAAGGAAAGCATCAACGACTGTAGAGTCTTCAGCTCCTAAGAAAGTGAAGACTCTGACAAGTTCATACACCAACCCCATTAAAGTTGTTGAAGGAAATATGCCCTAGAGGCAATAATAAAGTTATTATTTATTTCCTTATATCATGATAAATGTTTATTATTCATGCTAGAATTGTATTAACCGGAAACATAATACATGTGTGAATACATAGACAAACAGAGTGTCACTAGTATGCCTCTACTTGACTAGCTTGTTGATCAAAGATGGTTATGTTTCCTAGCCATAGACATGAGTTGTCATTTGATTAACGGGATCACATCATTAGGAGAATGATGTGATTGACATGACCCATTCCGTTAGCTTAGCACCCGATCGTTTAGTATGTTGCTATTACTTTCTTCATGACTTATACATGTTCCTATGACTATGAGATTATGCAACTCCCGTTTGCCGGAGGAGCACTTTGTGTGCTACCAAATGTCACAACGTAACTGGGTGATTATAAAGGAGCTCTACAAGTGTCTCCAAAGGTACATGTTGGGTTGGCGCATTTCGAGATTAGGATTTGTCACTCCAATTGTCGGAGAGGTATCTCTAGGCCCTCTCGGTAATGCACATCACTTAAGCCTTGCAAGCATTGCAACTAATGAGTTAGTAGCATGATGATGTATTACAGAACGAGTAAAGGGACTTGCCGGTAATGAGATTGAACTAGGTATTGAAATACCGACGATCGAATCTCGGGCAAGTAACATACCGATGACAAAGGGAACAACGTATGTTGTTATGCGGTCTGACCGATAAAGATCTTCGTAGAATATGTAGGAGCCAATATGAGCATCCAGGTTCCGCTATTGGTTATTGACCGGAGACGTGTCTCGGTCATGTGTACATAGTTCTCGAACCCGTAGGGTCCGCACGCTTAACGTTACGATGACAGTTATATTATGAGTTTATATGTTTTGATGTACCGAAGGTTGTTCGGAGTCCCTGATGTGATCATGGACATGACAAGAAGTCTCGAAATGGTCAAGACATAAAGATTGATATATTGGACGACTATATTCGGACACCGGAAGTGTTCTGAGTGATTTCCGAGAAAACCGGAGTGCCGGAGGGTTACCGGAACCCCCGGGAGAAGTAATGGGCCTTATGGGCCTTAGTGGAGAGAGAGGGGCAGCCAGGGTGGGCCGCGCGCCCCCTCCCCCTCTGGTCCGAATTGGACTAGGAGAGGGGGGCGACGCCCCCTTTCCTTCTCTCTCTCCCCCTTCCTTTCCCCCTCCTAGTAGGAGTAGGAAAGAGGGGAGTCCTACTCCTACTAGGAGGAGGACTCCTCCTCCTGGCGCGCCTAGCAAGGGCCGGCCGGCCTCCCCCCTTGCTTCTTTATATACGAGGGCAGGGGGCACCCTAGAGACACAACAATTGATCATTGATCTCTTAGCCGTGTGCGGTGCCCCCCTCCACCATATTCCACCTTGATATTACTGTAGCGGTGCTTAGGCGAAGCCCTGCGTCGGTAGAACATCAACATCGTCACCACGCCGTCGTGCTAACAAAACTCTCCCTCAACATCAACCGCGTTCGGTACTTGATCGGTCATTGGGCTGGATCGGAGTTTGAGGGACGTCATTGGGCTGAACGTGTGTTGAACTCGGAGGTGCCGTGCGTTCGGTACTTGATCGGTCGGATCGTGAAGACGTACGACTACATCAACCGCGTTGTGCTAACGCTTCCGCTTTCGGTCTACGAGGGTACGTGGACAACACTCTCCCCTCTCGTTGCTATGCATCACCATGATCTTGCGTATGCGTAGGAATTTTTTTGAAATTACTACGTTCCCCAACAGTGGTATCAGAGCCTGGTTTTTTGCGTAGATGTCATACGCACGAGTAAAACACAAGTGAGTTGTGGGCGATATAAGTCATACTACTTACCAGCATGTCATACTTTGGTTCGGCGGTATTGTTGGATGAAGCGGCCCGGACCGACATTACGCGTACGCTTACACGAGACTGGTTCTACCGATGTGCTTTGCACACAGGTGGTTGGCGGGTGTCAGTTTCTCCAACTTTAGTTGAACCGAGTGTGGCTATGCCCGATCCTTGCGAAGGTTAAAACAACACCAACTTGACAAACTATCGTTGTGGTTTTGATGCGTAGGTAAGAACTGTTCTTGATAAGCCCGTAGCAGTCACGTAAAACTTGCAACAACAAAGTAGAGGACGTCTAACATGTTTTTGCAGGGCATGTTGTGATGTGATATGGTCAAGACTAGATGCTAAATTTTATTGTATGAGATGATCATGTTTTGTAACCAAGTTATCGGCAACTGGCAGGAGCCATATGGTTGTCGCTTTATTGTATGCAATGCAATCGCCCTGTAATGCTTTACTTTATCACTAAGCGGTAGCGATAGTCGTAGAAGCATAAGATTGGCGAGACGACAACGATGCTACGATGGAGATCAAGGTGTCGCGCCGGTGACGATGGTGATCATGGAGGTGCTTCGGAGATGGAGATCACAAGCACAAGATGATGATGGCCATATCATATCACTTATATTGATTGCATGTGATGTTTATCTTTTATGCATCTTATCTTGCTTTGATTGACGGTAGCATTATAAGATGATCCCTCACTAAATTATCAAAGTATAAGTGTTCTCCCTGAGTATGCACCATTGCGAAAGTTCTTCGTGCTGAGACACCATGTGATGATCGGGTGTGATAGGCTCTACGTTCAAATACAACGGGTGCAAAACAGTTGCACACGCGGAATACTCAGGTTAAACTTGACGAGCCTAGCATATAACAGATATGGCCTCGGAACACGGAGACCGAAAGGTCGAGCGTGAATCATATAGTAGATATGATCAACATAGTGATGTTCACCATTGAAACTACTCCATCTCACGTGATGATCGGACATGGTTTAGTTGATTTGGATCACATGATCACTTAGAGGATTAGAGGGATGTCTATCTAAGTGGGAGCTCTTTAGTAATATGATTAATTGAACTTAAATTTATCATGAACTTAGTACCTGATAGTATCTTGCTTGTCTATGTTAATTGTAGATAGATGGCCCGTGTTGTTGTTCCGTTGAATTTTAATGCGTTCCTTGAGAAAGCAAAGTTGAAAGATGATGGTAGCAATTACATGGACTGGGTCCGTAACTTGAGGATTATCCTCATTGCTGCACAGAAGAATTACGTCCTGGAAGCACCGCTGGGTGCCAGGCCTGCTGCAGGAGCAACACCAGATGTTATGAACGTCTGGCAGAGCAAAGCTGATGACTACTCGATAGTTCAGTGTGCCATGCTTTATGGCTTAGAACCGGGTCTTCAACGATGTTTTGAACGTCATGGAGCATATGAGATGTTCCAGGACTTGAAGTTAATATTTCAAGCAAATGCCCGGATTGAGAGATATGAAGTCTCCAATAAGTTCTATAGCTGCAAGATGGAGGAGAATAGTTCTGTCAGTGAGCATATACTCAAGATGTCTGGGTATAATAATCACTTGATTCAACTCGGAGTTAATCTTTCGGATGATAGCGTCATTGACAGAATTCCAATCACTGCCACCAAGCTACAAGAGCTTTGTGATGAACTATAATATGCAAGGGATGGATAAGACAATTCCCGAGCTCTTCGCAATGCTAAAGGCTGCGGAGGTAGAAATCAAGAAGGAGCATCAAGTGTTGATGGTCAACAAGACCACTAGTTTCAAGAAAAAGGGCAAAGGGAAGAAGAAGGGAAACTTCAAGAAGAACAACAAGCAAGTTGCTTCTCAAGAGAAGAAACCCAAGTCTGGACCTAAGCCTGAAACTGAGTGCTTCTACTGCAAGCAAACTGGTCACTGGAAGCGGAACTGCCCCAAGTATTTGGCGGATAAGAAGGATGGCAAGGTGAACAAAGGTATATGTGATATACATGTTATTGATGTGTACCTTACTAATGCTCGCAGTAGCACCTGGGTATTTGATACTGGTTCTGTTGCTAATATTTGCAACTCGAAACAGGGGCTACGGATTAAGCAAAGATTGGCTAAGGACGAGGTGACGATGCGCGTGGGAAATGGTTCCAAAGTTGATGTGCTCACGGTCGGCACACTATCTCTACATCTACCTTCGGGATTAGTATTAGACCTAAATAATTGTTATTTGGTGCCAGCGTTGAGCATGCACATTATATCTAGATCTTCTTTGATGCGAGATGGTTATTCATTTAAATTAGAGAATAATGGTTGTTCTATTTATATGAGTAATATCCTTTATGGTCATGCACCCTTGAAGAGTGGTCTATTCCTATTGAATCTCGATAGTAGTGACACACATATTCATAATGTTGAAGCCAAAAGATGCAGAGTTGATAATGATAGTGCAACTTATTTGTGGCACTACCGTTTAGGTCATATCAGTGTAAAGCGCATGAAGAAACTCCATACTGATGGACTTTTGGAACCACTTGATTATGAATCACTTGGTACTTGTGAACCGTGCCTCATGGGCAAGATGACTAAAACACCGTTCTCCAGTACTATGGAGAGAGCAACAGATTTGTTGGAGATCATACATACAGATGTATGTGGTCCGATGAATGTTGAGGCTCGTGGCGGATATCGTTATTTTCTCACCTTCACAGATGATTTAAGCAGATATGGGTATATCTACTTAATGAAGCATAAGTCTGAAACATTTGAAAAGTTCAAAGAATTTCAGAGTGAAGTTGAAAATCATCGTAACAAGAAAATAAAGTTTCTACGATCTGATCGTGGAGGAGAATATTTGAGTTACGAGTTTGGTCTACATTTGAAACAATGCAAAATAGTTTCGTAACTCACGCCACCAGGAATACCACAGCATAATGGTGTGTCCGAACGTTGTAATCGTACTTTACTAGATATGGTGCGATCTATTATGTCTCTTACTGATTTACCGCTATCATTTTGGGGTTATGCTTTAAAGACGGCCGCATTCACGTTAAATAGGGCACCATCGAAATCCGTTGAGACGACGCCTTATGAACTGTGGTTTGGCAAGAAACCAAAGTTGTCATTTCTGAAAGTTTGGGGCTGCGATGCTTATGTGAAAAAGCTTTAACCTGATAAGCTCGAACCCAAATCGGAGAAATGTGTCTTCATAGGTTGCCCAAAGGAAATTGTTGGGTACACCTTCTATCATAGATCCGAAGGCAAGACTTTTGTTGCTAAATTCAGAAACTTTCTAGAGAAGGAGTTTCTCTCAAAAGAAGTGAGTGGGAGGAAAGTAGAACTTGATGAGGTAACTGTACCTGCTCCCTTATTGGAAAGTAGTTCATCACAGAAACGGGTTTCTGTGACACCTACACCAATCAGTGAGGAAGTTAATGACGATGATCATGAAATTTCAGATCAAGTTACTACTGAGCCTCGTAGATCAACCAGAGTAAGATCCACACCAGAGTGGTACGGTAATCCTGTTCTGGAAGTCATGCTACTAGATCATGATGAACCTACGAACTATGAAGAAGCGATGGTGAGCCCAGATTCCTCAAAATGGCTTGAGTCCATGAAATCCGAGATGGGATCCATGTATGAGAATAAAGTGTGAACTTTGGTTGACTTGCCCGATGATCGGCATGCAATTGAGAATAAATGGATTTTCAAGAAGAAGACTGACGCTGACGGTAATATTACTGTCTACAAAGCTCGACTTGTTGTGAAAGGTTTTCGACAAGTTCAAGGGATTGACTACGATGAGACCTTCTCACCCGTTGCGATGCTTAAGTCTGTCCGAATCATGTTAGCAATTGCCGCATTTTATGATTATGAAATTTGGCAAATGGATGCCAAAACTGCATTCCTGAATGGATTTCTGGAAGAAGAGTTATATATGATGCAACCGGAAGGTTTTATCGATTCAAAGGGAGCTAACAAAGTGTGCAAGCTCCAGCGATCCATTTATGGACTGGTGCAAGCCTCTCGGAGTTGGAATAAACACTTTGATAGTGTGATCAAAGCATTTGGTTTTGTACAGACTTTTGGAGAAGCCTGTATTTATAAGAAAGTGGGTGGGAGCTCTATAGCATTTCTAATATTATATGTGGATGAAATATTGCTGATTGGAAATGATATATAATTTCTGGATAGCATAAAGGGATATTTGAATAAGATTTTTTTAATGAAAGACCTCGGTGAAGCTGCTTATATATTGGGCATTAAGATCTATAGAGATAGATCAAGACACTTAATTGGACTTTCACAAAGCACATACCTTGACAAAGTTTTGAAGAAGTTCAAAATGGATCGAGTAAAGAAAGGGTTCTTGCCTGTGTTACAAGGTGTGAAGTTGAGTAAGACTCAATGCCCGGCCACTGCAGAAGATAGAGATAAAATGAAAGATGTTCCCTATGCTTCAGCCATAGGCTCTATCAAGTATGCAATGCTGTGTACCATACCTGATGTGTGCCTTGCTATAAATCTAGCAGGGAGGTACCAAAGTAATCCAGGAGTGGATCACTGGACATCGGTCAAGAACATCCTGAAGTACCTGAAAAGGACTAAGGATATGTTTCTCGTTTATGGAGGTGACAAAGAGCTCACCGTAAATGGTTACGTTGATGCAAGCTTTGACACTGATCCGGACGATTCTAAATCGCAAACCGGATACGTGTTTACATTGAATGGTGGTGCTGTCAGTTGGTGCAGTTCTAAAGAAAGCGTCGTGGTGGGATCTACGTGTGAAGCGGAATACATAGCTGCTTCGGAGGCAGCAAATGAATGAGTCTGAATGAAGGAGTTCATATCCAATCTAGGTGTAATACCTAGTGCATCGGGTCCAATGAAAATCTTTTGTGACAATACTGGAGCAATAGCCTTGGCGAAGGAATCCAGAATTCACAAGAGAACCAAACACATCAAGAGACGCTTCAATTCCATCCGGGATCTAGTCCAGGTGGGAGACATCGAGATTTGCAAGATACATACGGATCTGAATGTTGTAGACCCGTTAACTAAGCCTCTTCCACGAGCAAAACATAATACATGTGTGAATACATAGACAAACAGAGTGTCACTAGTATGCCTCTACTTGACTAGCTTGTTGATCAAAGATGGTTATGTTTCCTAGCCATAGAGATGAGTTGTCATTTGATTAACGGGATCACATCATTAGGAGAGTTTAGTAATCGGTCCAACCGAGTTTGCCTGGCCAACTCTCTGGTTAGCTAATTACCAAAATCGGTCTCACCGAGTTTGTGTAATTTGTCTCACCGAGATTACGTTATGACCTAACCCTAACCATATCGGTCCTACCGAGTTGCATATCGGTCCCACCGAAAACCCTAACGGTCACTAAGTTTACTAAAATCGGTCCAATCGAGTTTGTTGATTCGGTCCCACCGAGATTGGTAAATTGTGTGTAACGGTTAGATTTTGTGTGGAGGCTATATATACCCCTCCACCTCCTCTTCATTCGTGGGGAGAGCCATCAGACTAAGCCTACACTTCCAGCGTCCTATTTCTGAGACAGAACTACCTACCCTTGTGTTGAGGCCAAGATATTCCATTCCTACCATATGAATCTTGATCTCTAGCCTTTCCCAAGTTTCTTTCCACTCAAATTTTCTTTCCACCAGAGCCAAATCCTATGAGAGAGAGTTGAGTGTTGGGGAGACTATCATTTGAAGCACAAGAGCAAGGAGTTCATCATCAACACACCGTTTGTTACTTCTTGGAGAGTGGTGTCTCCTAGATTGGCTAGGTGTCACTTGGGAGCCTCCGACAAGATTGTGGAGTTGAACCAAGGAGTTTGTAAGGGCAAGGAGATCGCCTACTTCGTGAAGATCTACCGCTAGTGAGGCAAGTCCTTCGTGGGCGACGGCCATGGTGGGATAGACAAGGTTGCTTCTTCGTGGACCCTTTGTGGGTGGAGCCCTCCGTGGACTCGCGCAACCGTTACCCTTCGTGGGTTGAAGTCTCCATCAACGTGGATGTAGGATAGCACCACCTATCCGAACCACGCCAAAAACATCCATGTCTCCAATTGCGTTTGAATTCTCCAAACCCTTCCCTTTACATTCTTGCAAGTTGCATGCTTTACTTTCCGCTGCTCATATACTCTTTGCATGCTTGCTTGATATGTATTGTGAATGTTGAAATTGTGCCTAAACTCCACTTAAACCGAAAAAGTTTAAAAACTGCAACTTTAGCACTAAGTGTCTAATCACCCCCCCCTCTAGACACATCTTCTCAAGATCCTACAAGTGGTATCAGACCATTGGTCTCCATTGCCTTGGTTTAATCACCATTGGAGGAAGATGGATGAGTCTACTTTGGGGAGTCTTAGACATAGAGTGCCTATTCTTGATGGAGAGTATTTTCATGAGTGGAAAAATGAGATGCTTGTAATTTTCAATCAATATCATTTGAACAAGTACATTGCTAGCCCTTGTGCACCTCATGTTGATCCTATGCATCCTACCCTAGATGAAGATATTGACATGATTCACAATCTTAGAACTGTTGAGCTCATCCTTAGAGGCTTGCCTAGAAACTTGATTAGATGTTTGCCTACTCTCAAGTGTGCTTACACTATATGGAAATTTCTTGAGGAACGCTTTCCAAATTATTCCTTGAAAAATCTAGATGAAATTCTCCATAAATCTATTGCCTTGAGTAAGATGAACTCTAGTGATCCTAGTTTTGGTGATTGTCTATTTGAGCTTACCAATCTCATGCATGCTAAAGGAAATATGTTGGAATCATTAGTGACATCATATCCGAAGCTATAAGAATTCATAAAGGTAACCACTTTAATGATCATGTACCTAATGAGTTACCCTCTCTAGGATTTGATCAATCACAAGATGATGTTGAACATGGATACTATGTTGAGGATGATGATAGTGACTTTGAACTTGATGATGCAATGAGACATTTTGGTCTTATGGAAAATCTTCGGGGATATGTGTCAGGAGGAAAGGAATGGGTTCTTGACAGTGGATGTACTGACCATATGACCGGAGATGAAGAGATGTTCCGTGAGCTTGCTGAAAATGACGGCCCTCGAAAATATATCACCTTTGGTGATAATTCAAAGGGTAAGGTGGTTGGCCTTGGTAAGGTGGCCATCTCACATGATAGCTCCATTCAAAATGTCATGCTCGTTGAATCTCTCGGCTACAACTTACTTTCAGTATCTAGACTTGCTGATTTCGGTTTCAATGTCCTACTTACTGAGGTAGATTGCCAAGTGTTTCGTCGAGACAATCATAAAATGGTCTTTACCGGTATACGTAGAGGTGATCTTTATATTGTCGATTTCTCTAAAAAGGCACAACCTAAAACTTGCTTTATTGCTAAATCCTCAAAAGGTTGGTTATGGCATAGACGACTAGGTCACGTTGGCATGAGAAACCTTGACAAGCTTATTAAAGGAAATCATATCCTTGGAGTTAACGATGTCATATTTGATAAGGATAGACTTTGTAGTGCTTGTCAAGCAGGTAAACAGGTTGGAGGAAGGCATCCCGTGAAGAACATCATGACCACAAGGAGGCCACTCGAGCTACTTCATATGGATCTTTTTGGTCCCAACGCCTACAAGAGTCTCGGTGGAAATTCTTTTGGTCTAGTTATAGTTGATGTTTTTTCAAGATTTACGTGGGTGTTCTTTCTCGATGATAAAGCGCAGGTCCAAAAGATCTTCAAAAACTTCGCTAGGAAGGCCCAAAATCAATTTGAAGTGAAGATCAAGAAGGTTCGCAGCGACAACAGAACGGAGTTCAAGAATGCGAATGTGGACACCTTTCTTGACGAAGAAGGGATTTCACACGAGTTCTCGGCTACGTACACACCTCAACAAAATGGAGTTGTTGAGAGGAAGAACCGGACGCTCATCGAAATGGCAAGAACGATGCTTGATGAGTACAAGACGCCGAAGCACTTTTGGGCAGAAGCGGTTGAGACAGCTTGTCATGCAACAAATCGCTTGTATCTTCACAAGCTACTCGGCAAGACGGCATATGAGCTCCTCACCGGTAACAAACCCCAAGTTGGATACTTTCGAGTATTTGGCTCAAAGTGTTACATCATTGATAAGCATCGTCGTTCAAAATTTGCTCCTAAATCTCATGAAGGTTTTCTACTTGGTTATGACTCAAACTCTCACACCTACCGTGTCTACAATAATTTCACCCGAAAGGTTGCAGAGACGGTAGATGTGAAGTTTGATGAATCTAATGGCTCGCAAGTAGAGCAATTGCCAATTGATGTAGGAGACACAGACCCTTCAGAAGAAATCCAAGACTTGTCTATTGGCAAAGTTCGTCCAACGGAGTTGAAGGAGAGCACCTCGTCCGTCCAAGTGGAAGCTTCTACTTCATGACAAGGTGAACCAAGAATTGATACGGAAGCATCCACAAGTGGGACACACCAAGATGAAGAAGACGAGGAAATGCATCAAGACGAATGTCAACAACCTCCTTCTCCACCACGACAAGAGAACGACAACGCCAACAATGAAGAAGGCCAAGAAGAAGAACAAGATGAAGAAGATGTTCAACGAAGACCCAAGCAAAAGCTCTCACGAGTTCGAGCAAGAATTGCTAAGGACCATCCCGTCGAGCAAATCTACAATGATATTCAAACCGGGAGAATCACTCGCTCAAAAACTCGTTTAGCTAACTTTTGTGAAAACTATTTATTCATTTCTAGCATTGAACCTATGAAGGTTGAAGAAGCATTGGAAGATCCGGACTGGATAAACGCTATGCATGAAGAGCTACACAACTTTGAGAGAAACCAAGTTTGGACATTGGTTGAGAAGCCCGACAACAACCACAACATCATTGGTACCAAATGGGTGTTTCACAACAAGCAAGATGAAGATGGACAAGTGGTTTGCAACAAAGCACGTCTCGTCGCCCAAGGCTACACACAAGTCGAAGGTATGGACTATGGTGAGACATATGCTCCTGTTGCTAGACTTGAGTCGATTCGCATCTTACTTGCCTATGCTAATCACCATAATATCACCTTGTACCAAATGGACATTAAAAGTGCTTTTCTAAATGGTGAAATAGAGGAGGAAGTTTATGTCAAACAACCTCCCGGCTTTGTCAATCCTAAGAAACCAAATCATGTTTACAAACTTCACAAAGCCCTTTATGGTCTTAAACAAGCTGCTAGAGCATGGTATAAATGCTTGACCAAGTTCCTTATTGCAAGTGGTTTTGAAATTGGAAAAATTGATTCCACACTTTTTACTAAAAGGGTTAATGGAGAACTATTTGTATGCCAAATTTATGTTGATGATATCATATTTGGTTCAACTAACCCTCTTTTTAGTGAAAAGTTTGGAAAGCTAATGTCGAAGAAGTTTGAGATGTCTATGATGAGTGAACTCAAATTCTTTCTCGGTTTGCAAATCAAGCAAACTAAGGAAGGTACATTTGTCTCTCAAACGAAGTACACCAAATACTTATTCAAGAAGTTCAATATGCAAGAGTGCAAAGGTATGTCTACACCCATGCCTACTAGTGGACATCTTGATTTGACCAAAGATGGTGAACCAGTTGATCAAAAGGTTTATCGCTCTATGATTGGTTCATTGTTATACCTATGTGCTTCACGTCCCGATATCATGCTAAGTGTATGCATGTGTGCAAGATATCAAGCTGCTCCTAAAGAATGTCATCTTAAGGCCGTGAAAAGGATAGTGAGATACTTAATTCATACACCAAATTTTAGCATTTGGTATCCTAAGAGGGCATCTTTCGATCTTGTTGGCTACTCCGATTCGGACTACGCCGGAGACAAGGTTGATAGAAAGTCCACTTCGGGTACTTGTCAATTTCTTGGTAGATCTCTTGTGTCTTGGTCCTCCAAGAAGCAAAACTCGGTATCCTTATCCACCGCCGAAGCGGAGTACATCGCCGCTGGTTCATGTTGTGCTCAATTACTTTGGATGACCCAAACTCTTAAAGATTATGGGATATATGTGAAACATGTTCCATTGCTTTGTGACAATGAAAGTGCTATCAAAATTGGTCATAATCATGTACAACATTCTCGAACTAAGCATATTGAAGTTCGTCATCATTTCATTCGAGATCATGTTGCTAAGGGTGACATTAATCTTAAGCATGTTTGCACCGATAAGCAATTAGCAGATATATTCACAAAACCCCTTGATGAGAAAGTGTTTTGCAGGTTAAGAGGAGAATTGAACATCATTGATGCTTCAAACTTGAAGTAGAAACTCCATTGGATACATGCAAGACACGAGCTTATGACTAATCCATGATATATCTCTTATGATGATTATCTTATGTCTTGGACAAATTTGCATCTTGCATGTTATCTAACCCATGTAGGTACTTGGTTGAATCTAATTCTATGAGATTGCAACTCACTCACATCTTGAGCAATCTCTACATCACCAAGTCTCTACACACTGGTGGTTGAAGACAAGGAAGCACAAAACCATTCACACATATCCTTTGACAAATTCTATGTTGAGCTTCATGATTGTCATTTTTGGATACACAAGTGCTCTTCATTGCAAGAACTAACCCATGTAGGTAGATGGACTCAAATTCCAAGTGGTGCTCCCAATTCTTGATGAGCTACATCAACCTTGAGCACCCACACAAGTTCAACTACATGAGCAAGATCCACACCACCACCCAAGGTATGTTATTCCATCTTAGAGAAGCTTTACTCCAAGTCATGAGTCAAAGCAACTCAACAAGATGTGAATACATCAAGATGCTTAAACGAAAAATGGTAACCCTATTTTGAGCTTAAACGATGAGTATGACCTATGATCAAGTGCTCTCACTTGACTCCTAAGTCAATATACTCTAACATACGTGACTATGTCACCGCCCAACTCTAGATGAAGTTCTCTTGTGTTCTTTTCTGTGTTATTGCAATTGTCTCGTGCATATTTGTTTTTCTTTTAAAAAAACTTCATCTAGATCTTTTAGTTTCTTTTCTTTTCTTGTCTTTTTGTTTCTGTTCTGCATTTTCTGCATCCAATTCATTGCAAATCTTTCAGATAATTCATTGCAAATCTTTGTGAGATCTTACTTGTCTAGTGAGCTGAGGTGACAAGTGTTTGTCTCTGTGATGAACTTGGTTTCACCGACTTGTAGTTTTCGGTCCAACCGAATCCTTTCGGTACCACCGAAACATGCCACTCGGTGCCACCGATTTCACAACAGAAAAACAGTTTGCCACTTGTTCTATATTTCTTCTGATCCAGCTCCACTCAATGAATCTTGTCCTCTACAAGCATCACAGTTTTATCCATTGCTTTGTGTTGAGTCTCAAGGACCGAACCCATTCGACAGATTCCAGAAAGCCCTTCTTGGAAATTGATGTCAAAGGGGGAGAGAGAGATCACATCAAAGCTTATCACCTACAAGGGAGAGAGTATTAAGGGGGAGAAAGAGATCTCTAGGGGGAGAGAATACTCAAGGATCCCAGATGCTTGATGTTCAAGAGGAGAGATGCCACATGTCTTTTTGGGGGAAAGACATGTTCATATGTGCTTATTTGCATTAAGCTCTATCCATTTGTATCTTTCAGCTCTGATTTTCTGTTCCCTATCTTCTCCCAATATCCCATGCCAGATTCAGGGGGAGCAAGACATCTAAGGGAAAGAAATCATTCAAATTCATTGCATATCTTTACTCTTGGGGACATGTCTAATCCAATGTGGTACCTTGTACTCACTCTCTACATGTCATCCCAGTCTTGGTATTCTTGTGGTTTATTTTGTTTGCTCTGGCTAGTGGATGTACCTGTGTTATCTAACCTTGTTTGTGCATGTTCAGTCCATCCTAAGCCAACTCAAGACTACAAGGTAAGTATATGCATCAAAATCATGACTATGAGGAATTCTTGCTTATGTACATACTGTTTGCAAGGACTCATGAGCATGAAGGTATTTTCCTTAACAATCTTTTGCTCTGATGCATATGGCCAAGATACATGTAACACATTGCCTACTCTGTCATGTTTATGCTCTCACATGCTTCTATATTTCATATTCACATGATTGCATACATGTAGGGGGAGCCTACGTTTGTTACATGTCCTTCCAAAGCTTTACTTGCTATTCTTTATATCTCTATCTAAAGCTTTGATGTATGTTGCCATCAATTACCAAAAAGGGGGAGATTGAAAGCACAAGTGCTCCACAGGTGGTTTTGGTAATTGATGTCAACATATCTCTTGTTGGACTAACACTTTTATCTAGTATGTTTCAGATAAGTTCAACAATGGAGTGGCATAGACTAAAGGATGTGGGAACTCCTTCAAGATGCTAAGGACAAAGGATTGCCTAAAGCTTCAAGATCAAGACTCTTCATTTTACATTTTAGTGATCCAAGATCACATTGAGTCTATAGGAAAAGCCAATACTATCAAGGAGGGATGAGGTGTTGCTTAATGAGCCTCTTGCTTCATGTGCTTGGTGATATGCTCCAAAACCCTCAGCTACTTTCCCACTTCCACATATGACCTAAACCTAAAGGCAAACTCGGCCCTACCGATTCCTTCTATCCGGGGCCACCGAGTTTCACATGTCATAGCCACTGCCAAACCCTAAGCAAATTAGTTCTACCAATAGGGATCTCGGTCTCACTGATATGGGATTGTAATCTCTCTGTGTATGTCCATTACCAAAATCAGTCTCACCGAATTTAGGAAATCGGTACTACCGAGATTACAATGCAAACTCTCTGGTCAACTTATTACCAAAATCGGTCCAGCCGAGTTTAGTAATCGGTCCCACCGAGTTTGCCTGACCAACTCTCTGGTTAGCTAATTACCAAAATCGGTCTCACTGAGTTTGTGTAATCGGTCTCACCGAGATTACGTTATGACCTAACCCTAACCATATCGGTCCTACCGAGTTGCATATCGGTCCCACCGAAAACCCTAACGGTCACTAAGTTTACTAAAATCGGTCCGACCGAGTTTGTTGATTCAGTCCCACCGAGAATGGTAAATTGTGTGTAACGGTTAGATTTTGTGTGGAGGCTATATATACCCCTCCACCTCCTCTTCATTCGTGGAGAGAGCCATCAGACTAAGCCTACACTTCCAGCATCCTATTTCTGAGAGAGAAATACCTACCCTTGTGTTGAGGCCAAGATATTCCATTCCTACCATATGAATCTTGATCTCTAGCCTTTCCCAAGTTGCTTTCCACTCAAATTTTCTTTCCACCAGATCCAAATCCTATGAGAGAGAGTTGAGTGTTGGGGAGACTATCATTTGAAGCACAAGAGCAAGGAGTTCATCATCAACACACCGTTTGTTACTTCTTGGAGAGTGGTGTCTCCTAGATTGGCTAGGTGTCACTTGGGAGCCTCCGACAAGATTGTGGAGTTGAACCAAGGAGTTTGTAAGGGCAAGGAGATCGCCTACTTCGTGAAGATCTACCGCTAGTGAGGCAAGTCCTTCGTGGGCGACGACCATGGTGGGATAGACAAGGTTACTTCTTCGTGGACCCTTCGTGGGTGGAGCCCTCCGTGGACTCGCACAACCGTTACCCTTCATGGGTTGAAGTCTCCATCAACGTGGATGTAGGATAGCACCACCTATCCGAACCACGCCAAAAACATCCGTGTCTCCAACTGCGTTTGAATTCTCCAAACCCTTCCCTTTACATTCTTGCCAGTTGCATGCTTTACTTTCCGCTGCTCATAAACTCTTTGCATGCTTGCTTGATATGTATTGTGAATGTTGAAATTGTGCCTAAACTCCACTTAAACCGAAAAAGTTTAAAAACTGCAACTTTAGCACTAAGTGTCTAATCACCCCCCCTCTAGACACATCTTCTCAAGATCCTACACATACCGATGACAAAGGGAACAACGTATGTTGTTATGCGGTCTGACCGATAAAGATCTTCGTAGAATATGTAGGAGCCAATATGAGCATCCATGTTCCGCTATTGGTTATTGACCGGAGACGTGTCTCGGTCATGTCTACATAGTTCTCGAACCCGTAGGGTCCGCACGCTTAACGTTACGATGACAGTTATATTATGAGTTTATATGTTTTGATGTACCAAAGGTTGTTCGGAGCCCCGGATGTGATCACGGACATGACGAGGAGTCTCGAAATGGTCGAGACATAAAGATTGATATATTGGACGACTATATTCGGACACCGGAAGTGTTCTGGGTGATTTCGGAGAAAACCGAAGTGCCGGAGGGTTACCGGAACCCCCCCTGGGAGAAGTAATGGGCCTTATGGGCCTTAGTGGAGAGAGAGAGGGGCAGCCAGGATGGGCCACGCGCCCCCTCCCCCTCTGGTCCGAATTGGACTAGGAGAGGGGGGGCGCCCCCCTTTCCTTCTCCCTCCCCCTTCCTTTCCCCCTCCTAGTAGGAGTAGGAAAGAGGGGAGTCCTACTCCTACTAGGAGGAGGACTCCTCCTCCTGGCGCGCCTAGCACGGGCCGGCTGGCCTCCCCCCTTGCTCCTTTATATACGGGGGCAGGGGGCACCATAGAGACACAACAATTGATCATTGATCTCTTAGCCGTGTGCGGTGCCACCTCCACCATATTCCACCTTGATACTACTGTAGCGGTGCTTAGGCGAAGCCATGCGTCGGTAGAACATCAACATCGTCACCATGCCGTCGTGCTGACAATACTCTCCCTCAACACTCGGCTGGATCGGAGTTCGAGGGACATCATCGGGCTGAACGTGTGCTGAACTCGGAGGTGTCGTGCGTTCGGTACTTGATCGGTCAGATTGTGAAGATGTATATTGACTACATCAACCGCGTTGTGCTAACGCTTCCGCTTTCGGTCTACGAGGGTACATGGACAACACTCTTCCCTCTTGTTGTTATGCATCACCATGATCTTGCGTGTGCGTAGGAATTTTTTTGAAATTACTACATTCCCCAACAGTTGTTCCTATCTCAACCATGCCATCAAAGGAGATTGTTCCTTTTGGTGAGGAATATGTCGTACCTGATGACACTGATGAATAGAATCCTTCTGCTGCCTCTTCAGAGCAGTCAGATGAAGATATTGAAGTGGATGATACCCCTTCAACCCCTCTGGTATCATCGCCCATGCCTCATTTCATAGCTGAAGAGGCAGGCGTTGAAGAAATAGATGAAGAAGATGAGGATGTGGACATTGGGTCTACAACACCTGTTTTGAATGATGACTATTGGGAAAGGCTACATCCCAATTCACCATTGACCACTCATCTACATCAAATTCCTCAGTCCCCTGTGCAGACTGAAGACATTCATACGAGCACTAAAGGACGTCAAACTTCCCTTCATTCTATTCCAGAAGAAGTTTCAGCTACTAATGCTGAAGAAATGGAGACCAAGACTGCTACTCCTGAATCTGCTGCTAAAATTCCTCAGTTTGTGGCTTTAGAGGTTATGCGCCAAGAGGCTGTGAAGACTTCAACTATTAATCTTCAGCCCAAGACACAAAATCCTCATACCAAGAAGCAAAAATTCAAGGCTGATGATTTCTTTGCTGAGCATCATTTCTCCACAGACTACAATCCCTATGACTCTGCAAGACTAGGACGCAAGCGCTTCTGGACAGCCAGTCAGATAAACTTTTATTCTTCACTCCTATTTGATAAGGACAAGGTATTTGAGCACCAAAAAATTCCTCATGTGGATATGGAATCTCTCCCGTGCTTCACTCCTGTCCTGATTGTTCTTCATGATGCTAGGCTGCTAAACTTCTGCACTGACATCTGTGGCTGGAATGGAGAACTCATTCTCCAATTATACGCCACTGCACATCACTAGAAATGTTGAAGATGTAAATTCATGGGTGCTCGACTGGATGTCTGAAAATACTCATTACAAAGCACTGGCCTCTAAATTACTTCATGCCATCCCAGTCGGTCCTCCCATTGAAGGTGCAAGGTTCATTTATGAGGAACCTGAACTCTCAAATCATTTGATGCAAGTGCTGATGAAGCCTTTGAAGGCTGGCCAAGCTCCAAGGACCACATTCCTCATGAAGGAATTTCTCTATGTGCCAAAGGAAAGTGTATCACATATTGATCAAAACCCTCAGTCCAATCAAGGGCCACAACTCTGATGCAGAAGAGTTTGTTGGCATCATGAAGAATTTGCTGTTCAACATTATTCATGGCATTATTCATGAGGAATTTGGCCAATGCTGCTCTGTCACCTTTTGAGTTGAAGCCTTATGCTCCCTGGATCATGAAATTCATCAGATCAAGGTCTTCAATTCATTATAAGGCTGGCTTTCAAAATCATCTTAGCTATTTGCCACCTATTGAAGTCCTCAAAAGGACTATTTCCTCAGCTGATGAGAAGGGCAAAGCAGTTGTTATTGGTGAAGGCACTCGTCCATTGGATGGACAGTTTCGCAAAGCTACATCCTATTCCACCAATGATGACTCTGCAACACAAGACTCTACCGCCAAAGATTCAAAGCAAAACCCTCAAGCCACTGCTCCGTGTGTGATGACTGATCGTGAACTTCTCCTCAGTCTTCATCAGGAAGTTAATAGAAATCACAAGTGGGTCAAGCGTCAGGTTGGTGCAATTCTTCAGAACATGACAGTCACACAAAATATTGTGAAGAAGAATTACTACTATTTGCATGAAGTCTTTGACCGCACTTGGGCTATTCTGTCTAATCTTTATAGTGCTGAAGATTTCAAGGAGATGGAATTCCAACAAGAATTTGACTAGGCATAGCCACCTTCGAAGAAATTCAAGAAGGTCAATGTTCCTCAGCTGGTCGCCAGTTCATATTCTTCATCGCGCGAGACGGATGAAGCTGAAGACTTGAACGACACTGCGGCATGCCCTACATCAATGGACGACCCCAACAACACCGACGCTCCTCCATCGACATCTTTATACTATTCTTTAGGGGCGTTAGTCCTCATTTTTCGTATTTTTTGGTCATTCGATGACAAAGGGCTAGAAATTTGAGTTAGTCTTTAAGTGGGTCTCTTATATATGGGCATTTTTTCCCGTTAAGTTACAACTCTTGCTCTTCTGAGGTGTTTGCTCTGATGAGTTATAAACTCAAGTCCTATGGTTCTCTGACTCTTTTGAACTGCTTTCTACATGCTTATTTCCTCAAGTACCTTAATGCACGCATGCTGAATTCGTCAGAGTCCATATTTCATCATGCATTTCAAATTCTTCATGTTATATGTCAAATGTGTGTATGAATTACAAGATATAGGGGGAGATCTCCATGATATTACTCTACAATGTGCATTTTCTATCCAAAGCAAATTCCTCAAATATGCACATCTTCAAGGGGAGTTCTTCTATATCTTGCAATCAAATTCCTCAATATTAGTATTTACACTTCATATGTTTATCCTCGTTGAAAACTTAACCTATTTTTCGTCAATCACCAAAAAGGGGGAGATTGCAAGTGCATCTAGTGCCCCTTAGTGATTTTGGTGTATTGAAGACTTATAGGTTAAGAGACTAATGTGTTTGTGAGTGTACACATGTTCTATAAGTCTATGAGGAGTTTGATATTTACGATGAAAGTCGACCCCTAAAAATGAATGTCTTCAGTTGAGGACTTTGGTTTTCTTGAAGACTTTGAAAATGAGGAAATTGGTGTGACCTTGAAGACTTCGATATTGATGCGAGGATTATGAAGCGTAAAGGCTTTTGTTTTCGTAGTTTCATTTTATCTTTCTTGAGTCATAGGAAACACCGTACTGTTAAACGGGGTCGAGGTAAAACTAAGGAAAAGTTTCCAAGTGATGCTCATCTCAAAATCCTACACCTACCCAATCCTTTCGAGTGAAGCCATTGGAAATCTCATACAGTTCAGTCAATTTCTTCAGTGACAGAGACGATGATATTCTGGTCTCTGAGGAATTTGTTCTGACTAAGGAGTTAGGAATTCGCTAGTGTGGATTGCCTACAAGTGAGGAACAAGACAGCCCTGAGGAATTTGAGAGCTCAAATTTCCGACCGTTGCTGTGCTACGCGCCAGCTGTCCCAAAATATCTTATCCACCTAACAGTCATATCATTGAAGGACATTTATGTCTTATCATGTCGGACTGCTCCCTAGGCTATAAATAGCCGCCCCCTACAACCACTAGTTGGTTGGCTGTTCTGAGAGAAACTAACACTTGTCACTGAGAGCATCCCATCCTCTGAGGACTTTGAGCGAAAATAATCAGTGAGGAAAACCCAAACACCTACAAACCCAAAGTTACTGAGCATCACCAAAAGATTGTTCCTTTGTGGAGCCGACGCTTGTTACCTTCGAGGATTGTGCATCCTCCAGACGGTTAGGCGTCATGGTCTAGAGCATCCAAGAGGAAATTGTGGATCATCGAGTGACCGAGTCTGTGAAGGTTTGGAAGTCACCTGAAGACTTACCACGAGTGATTGGGCGAGGTCTGTGTGATCTTAGCTCAAGGAGAATACAATGAGGATTGTGTTGGGGATATTACTACCTGGCATAAACCGGCTCAGACAGGCCGGTTTAACTTCATCAATAGTTGAGTATGTTAAAGCCCATGTAGGCAGATGAGGATGGTATGTAAGGGTTCAAGCCCACAATCAGTTTAAAGCCCATAGCGGTAACCGACGTCAGTATCTAACTTGTATTGTAAGTTAGAAATAGTGGAGACCGAACCGGACACGTGTATGAGCCGGTCTCGGGACTCTGTAAACCGACGGGCGTCACCCGTGTATATAAGGGGACGACCCAGCGGCGGTTCAGGACAACAGACAACAACTCGAGACTTAGGCGAAGCTTATTTGCTCCCTAGTCATTGAAACCCCATCAATTCCATCACAACTAGACGTAGGCTTTTACCTTCGTCGAAGGGGCCGAACTAGTATAAACTCTCTTGCGTCCCTGTGTCCGCTTTAACCCCTTCAAGCTAACCGGTAGCGATGACTCCATGACTAAGTCCTTTCACAAGGACATCTGCCGTGACAAAACCACAATAGTTGGCGCCCATCGTGGGGCTATCGCACGATGGTTTCAAGTTCTTGGAGGGCAACTTCGAAGGACTCAAGGGTTATGCCGTGGGCCGGATGGCCAAGAGTCGTCGCGGCAAGCTCTACATCGACGATGCAGGATGGGGCCCCGAGGCCGGCTCAATAGAGTACGGGTACCGGGTCCCCTTTGGTGGCATACACGTCTTCATTGGCAAGATCGGTGAACCGGGCCCTGAGCCGGACATCTATACCGATCTCGTCGAAACGGCTCAGCGTGCACGATCCGCCCAGGCTAAATCGGCCGTGAAGCGTGCCTTCGTGGGAGTCATCCATGGAGGGGAATACGAGGATAGATCGGAATCAGGTGATGAGACCGTCGCTTATTCCGGCGACGAGTCCTCGACCGGAGAGACCGAGTCGTTATATCAGTTACAAGATGGCCGGATTGGGGGCTGTTCCAATGGCGACAGTATTCCGGACCCCTCTGATCTGCCAAACCGGGTCGGAATATTCATGGCCGGTATGCAAGCGGCGATCCACTCTTCGACCGCGGCAGCAATGATCTCCGGATCAGTAACGACGACGGCAGACGGGGCAGGAGGCCCTGTGCGCCCGCCGGCTCAAGTTTTATCTGATCTGTTTAATGCGTTGGCCACGCTCATGGCAGAGGCTAACCCGGCGGATCAGGACGCCCACAACGCGGAAATCGCAAAGGTGAAAGATCAGATTACTCAGGCCAAGGCCAATTTAGCGGCTGAGAATGCCAGGATGACCGCAAAATGGGCCACTTTGGATGCACAGGCTTATCGGCTTATGCTGGATCAGAACTCGTCACATGAAGCCCTGAAGGGGAAGCACCGGTCTCGCTTACCTCCGATTTGCGAGGCCAGAGACCTCTTTAACACCCCAGGAGCAGGGACCAGTAACCCGTCGGTGGTAAACCGGGTGGAAGTGCCAGGAACGGGCGTGCCGGTTCAGCCTCGCTTGGTGGATCCGCCCCGTCAGAACAATATCATGCCTCAACCTGTCCCAACACCTTCGGGTAATTATTCCAATCCGATGGACAACCTTGTTGCTGCCGCTTCACGACTGGAGGCCATCCTAGTTGAAGGAGATTCCCCACAGGCGGTGGAGACGCGCCGGGTTAAGGAATTTCTTCGGACAGCTTTGATTCAACATGAAGCATATTCATACAGCCGTGACCGAATTAACTCCACCCCTCATCCGAGCCGGAGCTACATCAGGCGCATGGATGAACCGGCCGTATCAAGCAATGCACGAAACCGTGAAGCGCCCCGTGGCAACAACCCGGCAGGTGGTATTGGTGATGCTCAGGAAGTAGTGGACCGGGCCCGAGCACGCGGGGAGGCCGAGTTAGCGGCACAGTATGAGGCTCGTCAGCTTACGCCGATTTGTCCAACTACCTCAGTCGAGCCAGGAGTTACCCCTAGTTCTTTGGGGTCACCGTGCCTTGTCCCTGCCTTACGGAATGTGCGCCTGCCCAAGGATTTCAAGGGCCCGCGCAAGGTGCCGAATTACACTGCCGATTTGTCTCCAGAAACATGGGTGGAGAGCTATGAGATGGCCATGGAGATGCTTGATGTGGATGATGCGGCGTGTGCGAAGTATTTCACTATGATGTTAGAAGGGACGGCCCGTACATGGTTAAAAAGTTTACCGGCCAACTCTATCAGTTCGTGAGCCGAGTTGAGATCCCGGTTTATCCAGAATTTTAAGGATACATGTAAGCATCCTATGTCAATAGTGGACTTAGCGGCCTGTGTCCAGGAAGAAGGCGAGTCGACGACCTGGTGGGTGCGCCGGGTCTCAAAGATTTCGCACTCATCAGACCGCATCAATGCTGATACAGCGGTTATCACCTTGGAAGGCAACTGCCGATTTGAACCTCTGAAGTTGAAATTGGGACGGCTGAAGCGCCATTGCAATGATATGGGGACCCTCATGGTTGCGTTAGTGAAGTATGCTTACTCTGATAGTACCAAGGATCCCGAGTCTGATGACGACAAGATAGGGAAGGGAAAGAAGAGCAGCAACTCCAAAGGGCAGCAACACAACACGGCGGGTCATGGAAACGGCGGCAAACGTAAAGAGGATAGCAGCATGGACTTTGTGGCTAATACCAACGCACAGGACAAAGGCCAGCGACGAATGGGTAAACCGCCGAATCGCAGTGGAGCGCCCAATCCCAATTCGGACCGCTTGACTTACCTGTTGAATCAGCCCTGTCCAAAGCATGGGACGAAGGAGATGCCGGCCAACCACCTTTAGAAGGATTGTTACATCATGCAAAAGTTTAAAAATTCTAATGCTTTCCGGTATGATCACGGATCAGGTGGCGGATCAGGGTTCGGATCTCATGGGCCGGGTTACAGCGGAGGAAATTACGGTTCAGGCTTCAATGGCAATCAGGGCGGACAAGGCAATTAAGGTTACCAGAGCAGCCAGGGTGGTTACAATCAACAGCAGCAGTCGGGTTATCAGAGTCACCCGAAGCAGTTGAATAGTGGGCAATATCATGTTTTCACCACCAGTTTGGACAAGCGTGACCGCAAGGTTCATAAGCGGGCAGTAAATTCTGTTGAACCGGCGGTGCCCCGTTACTTACACTGGTCCGAGCAGCCAATCGTATGGAGCAGAGAGGATTACCCTCCCCGGGTTGACAATCCGGGTCAGCTAGCATTGGTGGTGGCACCTCAGGTGGGAGGTTATAAGTTCACCAAGGTGCTCATGGACGGAGGGAGCAGTATTAACATCTTGTACTATGAGACCTTCCGCCGTATGGGGTTAACAGATAAAAATCTTAAACCGTCCAATACGGTGTTCCACGGCGTGGTACCTAGTACATCGGCATATCCTGTTGGCAAAATAGCCCTGGAGGTGGCCTTTGGAGATGATTATGACTCCAGATCAGAAATATTGACCTTTGAGGTGGTGAAAATTCAAAGTCCATATCACGCCCTGTTTGGACGGCCGGCTTATGCTAAATTCATGGCACGACCCTGCTATGTCTATTTACAGCTCAAGATGTCGGGTCACAAAGGAACAATAACTGTTCATGGAAGTTGCAAGATCGCTTTGGAGTGCGAAGAAGGTGATGCGGCCTATGCTGAGTCGGTTTGTGCCACGGAGGAGTTGAAACTTTACAAAGACAATGCTGATCCGGCAGACATGACTCCGTTGAAAAAGCCAACTACGGAGCATGATCTGGCCCTGAAGTTTAAATCGGCTGCTGAGACTAAGCTTGTTGACTTCGTACCTGGCGATTCGTCCAGGCAGTTCAGTATCAGTGCAAACTTGGATCCGAAATAGGAAAGCGTGCTCATCGAGTTCATCCGTGAGAACCGAGAGATCTTTGTGTGGAAGCCTTCTGACATGCCTGGTGTACCGAGGGAACTCGCTGAGCAGACCCTTAATATTAATCCCAAGTACAAACCGGTGAAGTCGTTTCTCCGCCAGTTCAACGAAGAAAGACGCAAAGCTATTGGAGAGGAAGTGGCCAGGCTCTTAGCAGGTTGATTTATCGTTGAAGTTTTTCATCCTGAATGGTTAGCCAATCCGGTGCTGGTTCTTAAGAAAAACGACACCTGGCGTATGTGTGTGGATTACACAGACCTTAACAAGGCTTGTCTAGTAGATCCTTTTGCCCTCCCCCGTATTGATCAAATTATTGATGCTACGGCGGGTTGTGAGCATTTGAGCTTTCTGGATGCATATTCGGGTTATCATCAGATCAAGATGGCAGTTAAGGACCAGGAGAAGACAGCGTTCATAACTCCCTTTGGAGCCTTCTGCTATGTGTCTATGCCCTTTGGGCTCAAGAGTGCCCATGCGACCTATCAATGGTGTGTACAGAATTGCCTTCATAAACAAGTTGGCCGTAATGTGCATGCCTATGTGGATGATATTGTGGTTAAGTCAAGGAAGAAGGAAACTCTGGTTGACGATTTGAAGGAAACCTTTGATAACCTACGGACATACAAGATGATGCTCAACCCGGCCAAGTGCGTTTTTGGTGTACCGGCAGGCAAGTTATTGGGCTTTCTGGTGTCCAACAGGGGAATTGAGGCTAATCCGGAGAAGATCACAGCTATCACCTCCTTGGCTAAACCAAAGTGTATCAATGAAGTTCAACGTTTGGCAGGCCGGATTGCCGCGTTGAGCCGGTTTATCAGCCGCCTTAGAGAGAAGGCGATTCCTTTGTATCAGATGCTGAAGAAAACGGATAACTTTGTCTGGAGTTCTGCCGCTAATGAAGTGTTTGAGGACTTAAAGCGGCAGCTCCCCAATCCGCATGTCCTTGCTGCTCCAGTTGACAAGGAGCCATTGCTGTTATATGTGGCAGCTAATGCTCGCGCAGTCAGCGTAGCTATTGTGGTGGAGCGTAAAGAGGCAGGCAAGGAATATCCGGTTCAACGTCCGGTTTATTATATTAGTGAGGTACTTATTGAATCCAAGCAAAGGTACCCGCATTGGCAGAAATTGGTGTACGGAGTTTTTATGGCAAGCCAGAAGCTTAAACAATACTTCCAAGGTCATCCCATCACAGTGGTCAGCTCTGCTCCTTTGGGAGACATAATCCAGAACAGGGAGGCAACTGGCCGGATTGCCAATGGGCTATAGAGCTTGGACCTCACGGGTTGAAGTACATGCCTCGGACGGCGGTCAAATCTCAAGCACTTGTGGATTTTATCAATGAGTGGACGGAACTGCAAGCACCTGAAGAGAAGCCGGATCACACCGATTGGGCTATTCATTTTGATGGTTCTAGGCAATTGGAAGGCTCGGGGGCTGGAGTCGTGTTAACTTCCCCACGAGGTGATAAGTTCTGTTACGTTCTCCGCTTAATGTTCCCTTGTAATAACAATGCAGCTGAGTACGAAGCTTTACTCCATGGTCTCCGAATGGCTAAGGAGATGAATTTAAGCCGAGTTAAGTGCTTCGGTGACTCGGACCTGGTGGCTCAACAAGTATCTGGCACTTGGGATTCCAAGGACCCACTCATGGCAGCATATCGTCGTGAGGTGGATATTTTTGCAGGTCACTTCAAAGGTTATCAGGTGGATCACGTGGATCGACGGAAGAATGAAGCGGCGGATGCTTTAAGCCGTTTAGGTACTCAATGTAAACCAGTCCCACCTAATGTCTTCTTGGACGTTCTGCATAATCCGTCTGTCAAGCTCCCTGGTGAAGAGGATTTGGCTATTCCTGATCTGGAGGCTCAATTGGTGGTGGCTCTTCATGTCATCCCGGACTGGACGGTTCCTTATCTCACGTACTTAAACCGGGGTGAGTTACCAGAGGATGAGGTCCTGGCCGGGCAGGTAATCCGGCGATCCAAGTCCATGACTATTATCAATGGTGAGTTGCATCGTTGCAGTGTGACAGGGGCGTTTCAACGATGTGTGTCTCCTGAGGAGGGCTGTGAAATTTTACGAGAAATCCATGAAGGAGATTGTGGTCACCACGCTGGTTCAAAATCTTTGGTGGCTAAAGCGTTTCGCCACGGTTTCTATTGGTTGACTGCTCATGCTGATGCGGAGGACCTGGTCAGACGATGTGATGGCTGTCAGAAGTTCTCAAGACATGCCCATGTACCGGCTCAAGAATTGAGGATGATTCCAATTACTTGGTCGTTTGCAACTTGGGGGCTGGATATGGTTGGGCCTTTCAAAACGTCCAAGGACAAGAAAACCCACCTCTTGGTGGCGGTTGACAAGTTCACAAAGTGGGTGGAGGCAGAGCCCGTTAGCAAGTGTGACGCAGCCATGGCGGTTCAATTCATCAAAAAGGTGATTTTCCGGTTTAGCTTTCCGCATAGCATCATCACTGATAATGGTACCAACCTGTCCAAGGGTGCTACGAAGGAGTTCTGTCAACGTGAGCACATCCGGCTTGACATCTCATCAGTGGCTCACCCACAGTCTAATGTACAAGTAAAGAGGGCTAATCAAGAGATCTTGCGAGGCATCAAACCCCGGCTTATGGTTCCTTTGCGGCAGACGCCGGGTTGTTGGGTTGAAGAGTTACCATCTGTATTATGGAGCATCAACACCACACCCAACAGATCGATAGGATACACACCGTTCTTCATGGTTTATGGAGCGGAGGCGATTCTCCCCAGTGACATCCGTCATGACTCACCTCGTGTAGCGGCATATGTTGAAGCGGACAACGAGGCAACACGACAAGATGCTCTGGACCTATTGGACGAGGAGCGTGACATAGCGGCCGCCCGTTCGGCGATTTATCAGCAAGATCTCCATCGCTATCACAGTCGCCGAGTTAGAACTAGAACCTTTCAAGAAGGAGATTTGGTGCTTCGGCTCATCCAAGATCAGGCTGATATGCACAAGTTATCCCCGCCTTGGGAGGGACCTTTTGTGGTCAGCAAGAATCTGCACAACGGGTCATACTATCAGAGGAGGAGACCAACAGGCCGTGGAACATAGCTCATCTTCGGCCTTACTATACTTGAGCCATAGGCTCTGCTTATGTACATATTATGACAATGTATACATTATGATCAATATAATAAACCGGAGCCTCAACTAAAGCGGGGTCTCTGTTCTTTTACATCATGTGTGGTTACACGGAGTTCCTGTCTTAAAGCGGTCTCCGGTTTACCCCTTGAGTTAGCTTTTCAAAAGCTCTATATTATATCACTTGGGGGCTTGGTCGTGTCCGAACCATAGCAACGCCATTTGGTAGGCGAAGAGCCACAACATCACTTGGGGACTTGGTCAAGTCTGAACCATAGTCACGCCTCTTGATCGGTCTAGGGCCACAACATCACTTGGGGGCTTTGGTCGAACCCGAACCATCGCTACACCTCTTGATCGGCGTAATGCCAATGCATCATTTGGGGACCTGGCTGACTCGAACCATAGCTACGCCTGTTGGGGGCTTGGTCGTGTCCGACCTTGGTAGTGCCTCTTGATCGGCTCAAAAGCCTCATTTGCAAACGGTTTTATCTTTGCCTTTGCTTGAATTCTGTTCTTTTTTGCTAAAGACCCTTTTCCCTTTTTGTTGCATTTTTAAAACTAACATTATTAAAACGGTTCAACTGTCAATTATAAATTGACGGAACACGGTCAAATATTAATCCGGAGACTAACTGCCCGGTTTGATTTTTATCATCCTATTATGGAGTGAAACCGGTGTTTATCATAACCCGGAATGGTTTACATTGTAAACCGACCTTATATTAACAGGAGCTGTTTTCTCCTCCAATAGTGTAGGTTTTTAACCCCGCTTCAAGATTGGCCAGCCAACTTCATGCCTAACGATGTCAGGTATTATGTATCTCAATATTTGGTCATATGTTTAAACCTAAGCTATTATCTTTGGTTTCACATACATCGATATCATGACCCGCCTGGCGGTAAACCGCCAAGGCGCTTTAAGTTTTTTGGTTGCAGAAAATAGTTTGGAGATAGATAATTCAAAAGAAGCAGTAGTTGCAATAAATATGCACGGAGGCATATCAAGACCAAGTGTATCAGCTAGCCTATTACAAGGCAACACAGTGCCCAAATAAAATCATTGTTTTCTACATATCACAAAGTGCAGTGCTTTAAACCGGCTTCCGGTTCATGCTTCATCACCAGCTTGACCTGATGGTTGCGGGTCATCTCGCGCCGGTTCAGCCTCTTCCTCCCTACCCAGCGGCTGGAAATCAACAGTTGCCCAGTCGATTCCAGTTAATGCTTGAAAGACAGCTTCATCACTGATCAGCAACGACGGTTCAATGTCAGGAGCGTAAGTATGCTTACGGATTGGCGGGACAAGATTCTCCGCTTCAGGGATTGGTACAACAACCCGCTTGTTCTGATCATCGTAATTGGCTTGATAGTGGGGCAGATCCGCTTCTTCCGCCAGCTGACAAGCCAAACGGCGCACTTCCCGGTTTATGGTACGGAGATCGTCTTGATTGAACTCTGTCCCATCTTCTTTCAAACTGGGATAGCCTTGGGCCGCTTCAACAGGGTCAAAGTCAGGCACCCATGCCTTGGCCCGGATTAAGGCGTTTATAGCACTTGTTCAAGCAGCGGATCTCTTCAGCTCATCAACCCAGGCAGGGAGCATGGATAGCCTTTCAAGGGTGTCTTTGATCAAAGTGGGCGGCGGATTGTTATGAGACATGGTATAGATGATCCATTGGGCACCAGTGTACAGTTGCTCTATCAACGTATAGGCAGCTTTCAGCTTCTTCCGCACATCCGATCCCAAGTGGCCAATACGAGTTCCTACATCATCGTAAGGGTTATTAAACCGACAGATGCATATAATGGTTTGCTCGAATCAGGAGAGCCAATGATACTTACCAAATATAGCCGCAGTCATGGCATGAACCTGTCGCTTCACACTGGTTAGCTCGTCAACCACCGGTTTGAGAGCGGCCTCGGCCTTCTCTGCCCTTTGAGTTAAAGCGGCTTTCTCAGTGGCCCAATCCGCCCGTTCTTTGTTGAAGCCTTCCTTAAGTTTCTCCATGACGCTTACAACGCTGGTTAATTCCTCTTTTGCCTTAGAGGTTTCGGCTTGTTGGGACTTCAGATTTTCTTGCAGGTCGGCGGTTTGACTGTCTCTTTTGCTCAGCTCAGCCTGCATACAGATAATTATATGATGCAAATGACGGTACAGATTTGAAGTACCAACCACATAACGAGTTATGCCCTTGGTACTTGGGGGCTAATGCATATTTGCTTTTCATCATACAAACTCTACAAAGTCCCAAGCTCAATACAAGTATTCAACCTGGCACTTGGGGGCTAATGGCTATTTGCTTAATTACTACTGATACCAGAATTTTTATTATCTAAAAGTCCCGGTTTAACCGCATTAAGTTGAACCGGCCCTTGGGGGCTACGTCGACAAAGTACAGATGAGTTGAAGTTTACATTGGAAAGTCTCGGTTTAAGCTGATATCTTAAACCGTCACTTGGGGGCTACTGGAGTTGGCACAGTATAACATACAAGCAGAGAAGCATATAAGAAATTACCTCATATTTGTCCTTCATCATATTGACCAGACCGGCTTCATAGTCACGGCTGGTGTACAGCTGGTTCAGATAACCGGAGTGGAGGTCTTGGGCGTTCAGAGCGGCATAAGTTGACAAGTCAGCGTTCCACTTGCCTTTACCAATTGCAGCAAATTCATCTTTGGCAGTATGTTTGGATAACGCGACAGGATTACTTGGCTCGGTACGGCCAATGCCAGTGATAATGACTTCATCATCTTTCTCTTCGCCAGTTTGAACCGGTTTGTCACTATTCTTCATTGGACTAGCCGTTCTGTCAGTCCGGATAGGGCTCGTTGGTTGATCAGTAGGGTCTGTGGTATCAACAGTTGCTTCTTCAGCGATGAAGTCATGGTCTTGCGGTGGTGGGTCATTCAGCATGTCATCACGGTTGGTTTCTTCAGGATCCGGTACTTTATCCAGTCCAGCAGCGGCATTTTCCTCTGCCGTATTGTTCACGCGAGCCTTCTTGCTTGGTCTGGGCTTGGCCCTGAGAAAAGAAAGTAACAAGGATTAGTACAATTTTTGTTAAAGGTAATATACCAAACATACAAGATGGAATATAACTTACCCAAGCACCGTTTTAAGCGGGGGAAGCTTGGTGGCTGATGACTCACCGGAGGATGAATGAGAAGTACCCTGATAATTGGAATCAGACGGATTAAGAGGTTGACGAAAACAACCCGCTTTAGGGCATGCAGTAACAAGTGAATCAGAGACCTCTGAACGGCGTTTCCGAACCGGACTGTTCAGTAAACCGCCGGAGGTAACTACCTGGCCGTTGTGCCGGGTTGTGCGGTGAGCTTTGTGCTGTTGTGTCTTCACAAGAAAGTTTGGATCCAAATAAGCAAGAGGATGAGAAAATTTAACTTTCCGGTTTGCCCGACGGATTATTAGTGAAGGCAAAGGGTTTGAATCAGAAGAGAGAACGATTACCTCTACAGCATCAGCATGACTGACTTCAGCGTCGTCCTAGCAATGATCATCCTCAATAAGGCGTATGAAAAATAAACCAAGTGAGTCAAGATCTACCTTAAGATCCGGGTTACCCACATCATCATCAGCCGATGGATCGGAAGATGCAGTGGTTCTTTTCCTATTCGTAGGTTTCTTCACAACTCTGGGTTTTGGCCGGGTTGGCTTCTCCGGTTTCTCTTGTGGAGGCTTCTTGCTCCAAAACGGATCATCGCCCTATTTTAAAAGATATTAATATTATTAGAGGATATTTCGAACAAAGGCAGATTCAGTAAAAGTATAAGATATGAGTCTTACAGCTGGCGGTTTGTTAATGGCGCAGAAAGGAGGTAGGCCGGTTTGACCACATACAGCTTCCGGTTCATTTAATATCTTTTTCACAGCCTCGGTAACTTCATCATCTGTAAGCTGAATATCAATGTGTCGTTGAGGGTCTTTTACATCTCCGGTATATTCGCACATCAAACCGGGGCACTGGCTTAAGGGTAGTATGCTCCAAGATATCCAGCAGCGAGCAAAGTCAACCCCTGTCAACCCGTTTGCCATGAAGGCCCTCAGCTTGGATAATTGAGGAGAATACTTGAGTCTTTCCTTAGCAGTCAGCCTCTGTGGAAAAGGGTGCGCATTACTCAGACGTTCCGGACGGTAACCCGGTAGGGGATTTTCTTCAGAAGGAGAAGTATCTTTGCAGTAAAACCATGTTTGGTTCCACTCTTTGGGGTGACTGTGAAGTTTGGCGTGAGGGAAGGTGACTTATTTCCTCTTCTAAATTGCCATACCGCCCAACTCTGTATTGGGTCCGTCTGTGAATTCAGTACGGCGGTTCAGGTGAAAGCAATCACGGAATAATTCTATGGTAGGTTCCTCTTGAAGGTACACCTTACAGAACACTTGAAAATGACACATGTTGGTTACGGAGTTGGGACCAGTATCTTGTGGACGCAGTTGGAAGTTGGCTAGGACATCCCGATAAAACTTTGAACCTGGAGGGTTAAAGCCCCGGGCTAAGTGATCGGCAAAAACTACAACTTCAGCTTATTGAGGTTTTGGAGGACATTCCGGGCCAGGGACCCTCCAGTGAATAACGTCTTGCTTGCTTAAAGCGCCAGTTCTGACCAAATTGTTCAATTGAACTTCGGTCACTCGTGAAGGGACCCAGTTGCACTCATATGCTTGTTTGGACATGGCAAGATCTACAAGGCAGTAATTACCGGTTCAAGAATATGTCAGAAAGGTATACGCTGATGCATACTTTGCTAAACCGGAGGCAGTTATTTATGTTGGAAATATGCCCTAGAGGCAATAATAAAAGCATTATTATTATATTTCCTTATTCATGATAATTGTCTTTATTCGTGCTATAATTGTGTTAACCGGAAATCGTAATACATGTGTGAATAACAGACAACAACATGTCCCTAGTGAGCCTCTAGTTGACTAGCTCGTTGATCGACAGATAGTCATGGTTTCCTGACTATGGACATTGGATGTCATCGATAACGGGATCACATCATTAGGAGAATGATGTGATGGACAAGACCCAATCCTAAACATAGCATAAGATCGCATAGTTCGTTTGCTAGAGTTATCCAATGTCAAGTATCCTTTCCTTAGACCATGAGATCGTGTAACTCCCGGATACCGTAGGAGTGCTTTGGGTGTGCCAAACGTCACAACGTAACTGGGTGACTATAAAGGTATGCTACGGGTATCTCTGAAAGTGTCTGTTGGGTTGACATGGATCGAGACTGGAATTTGTCACTCCGCTTGACGGAGAGGTATCACCGGGCCCTCTCGGTAATGCATCATCATATGAGCTCAAAGTGATTAAAGTGTTCGATCACAAGGATCATGTATTACGGAACGAGAAAAGTGACTTGCCGGTAACGAGATTGAACGAGGTATTGGTATACCGACGATCGAATCTCGGGCAAGTAAAATACCGATTGACAAAGGGAATCGTATACGGGATTAATTGAATCCTTGACATCGTGGTTCATCCGATGAGATCATCGTGGAGCATGTGGGAGCCAACATGGGTATCCAGATCCCGCTGGTGGTTATTTCCCGAGAGCCGTCTCGGTCATGTCTGCATGTCTCCCGAACCCGTAGGGTCTACACACTTAAGGTTCGGTGACGCTAGGGTTGTGAAGATATGTATGTGCAGTAACCCGAATGTTGTTCGGAGTCCCGGATGAGATCCCGGACGTCACGAGGGGTTCCGGAATGGTCCGGAGGTAAAGAATTATATATAGGAAGTGCTATTTTGGCCATCGGACAAGTTTCGGTGTTATCGGTATTGTACCGGGACCACCGGAGGGGTCCCGGGGGTCCACCAGGTGGGGCCACCTGCCTTGGTGGGCCACATGGGCCTTAGGGGGTGTGCCTTGGCCTGCTTGGGCCAAGGGGAACCAGCCCCAAGGGCCCATGCGCCAAGAGAGAAAAAAAGGGGAGAGTCCTACAAGGGGAAGGCACCTCCGAGGTGCCTTGGGGAGGATGGACTCCTCCCCACCCTTGGCCGCACCCTTCCTTGGAGGAAGGGGCAAGGGCTGCGCCTCCCCCTCTCCCTTGGCCCTATATATAGTGGGGAAAAGGAGGAGCAAACCAACCCTAATGCCCTGGCGCCTCCCTCCTTCCTGCAACACCTCCTCCTCCTCCCGTAGTTGCTTAGCGAAGCCCTGCCGGAGTTCTGCTGCATCCACCACCACACCGTCGTGCTGGATCTTCCTCAACCTCTCCTCCCCCCTTGATGGATCAAGAAGGAGGAGACGTCTCCCGTCCCGTACGTGTGTTGAACGCGGAGGTGCCGTCCGTTCGGTACTAGATCATCGGTGAATTGGATCACGGCAAGTACGACTACCTCATCCACGTTCACTCGAACGCTTCCGTTGCGATCTACAAAGTGGTATGTAGATGCTATCTAACCTGAATACTCGTTGCTAGATGAACTCATAGATGGATCTTGGTGAAACCGTAGGAAATTTTTTAATTTTCTGCAACGTTCCCCAACAGTGGCATCATGAGCTAGGTCTATGCATAGTTCTTCTTGTGCGAGTAGAACACAATTTGTTGTGGGCGTAGATGTTGTCAACTCTTCTTGCCGTTACTAGTCAATCTTGATTCAGTGGTATTGTGGGATGAAGCGGCCCGGACCAACCTTACACGTACGCTTACGTGAGACCGGTTCCACCGACTAACATGCACTAGTTGCATAAGGTGGCTGGCGGGTGTCTGTCTCTCCTACTTTAGTTGGATCGGATTCGATGAACAGGGTCCTTATGAAGGGTAAATAGAGATTGACAAATCACGTTGTGGTTTGAACGTAGGTAAGAAAACGTTCTTGCTAGAACCCTAATTCAGCCACGTAAAACTTGCAACAACAATTAGAGGACGTCTAACTTGTTTCTGCAGCAAGTGCTATGTGATATGATATGGCCAAAGTTGTGATGTATGATGAATGATCTATATGTGATGTATGAGATGTTCATGCTATTGTAATAGGAATCACGACTTGCATGTCGATGAGTATGACAACCGGCAGGAGCCATAGGAGTTGTCTTTATTTTTTTGTATGACCTGCGTGTCATTGAGAATCGCCATGTAAACTACTTTACTTTATTGCTAAACGCGTTAGCCATAGTAGTAGAAGTAATAGTTGGCGAGCAACTTCATGGAGACACGATGATGAAGATCATGATGATGAAGATCATGGTGTCAAGCCGGTGACAAGATGATCATGGAGCCCCAAGATGGAGATCGAAGGAGCTATGTGATATTGGCCATATCATGTCACGTTTATTATTTGATTGCATGTGATGTTTATCATGTTTTGCATCTTGTTTACTTAGAACGACGGTAGTAAATAAGATGATCCCTCATAATAATTTCAAGAAAGTGTTCTCCCTAACTGTGCACCGTTGCTAAGGTTCGTCGTTCCGAAGCACCACGTGATGATCGGGTGTGATAGGTCCTTACGTTCGCATACAACGGGTGTAAGACAGATTTACACACGCAAAACACTTAGGTTGGCTTGACGAGCCTAGCATGTACAGACATGGCCTCGGAACACAGAAGACCGAAAGGTCGAGCATGAGTCGTATAGAAGATACAATCAACATGAAGATGTTCACCGATGTTGACTAGTCCGTCTCACGTGATGATCGGACACGGCCTAGTTAACTCGGATCATGTAATACTTAGATGACTAGTAGAGGGATGTCTATCTAAGTGGGAGTTCATTAAATAATTTGATTAAATGAACTTTATTATCATGAACTTAGTCCAAATATTTACAATATGTCTTGTAGATCAAATGGCCAACGTAGTCCTCAACTTCAACGCGTTCCTAGAGAAAACCAAGCTGAAAGACAATGGTAGCAACTATACGGACTGGGTCCGGAACCTGAGGATCATCCTCATAGCTGCCAAGAAAGATTATGTCCTAAGAGCACCGCTGGGTGACGCACCTATTCTCCCTGCAGAACAAGACGTAATGAACGCTTGGCAGTCATGCTGCGATGATTACTCCCTCGTTCAGTGCGGCATGCTTTACAGCCTAGAGCCGGGACTCCAAAAGCGTTTTGAGAGACATGGAGCATATGAGATGTTCGAAGAGCTGAAAATGGTTTTCCAAGCTCATGCCCGGGTCGAGAGATATGAAGTCTCCGACAAATTCTTTAGCTGTAAGATGGAGGAAAATGGCTCTGTCAGTGAGCACATACTCAAAATGTCTGGGTTGCACAACCGCATGACTCAACTGGAAGTTAATCTCCCGGAAGAAGCGGTCATTGACAGAATCCTCCAGTCGCTTCCACCTAGCTACAAGAGCTTTGTGATGAACTACAATATGCAGGGGATGGTAAAGACCATTCCTGAAGTATATGCTATGCTGAAATCAGCAGAGGTAGAAATCAAGAAGGAGCATCAAGTGTTGATGGTGAATAAAACCACTAAGTTCAAGAAGGGCAAGGGTAAAAAGAACTTCAAGAAGGACGGCAAGGAAGTTGCCGCGCCCGGTAAGCAAGTTGCCGGGAAGAAGCCAAAGAATGGACCCAAGCCCGAAACTGAGTGCTTTTATTGCAAGGGAAGTGGTCACTGGAAGCGGAACTGCCCCAAATACTTAGCGGACAAGAAGGCCGGCAAAACCAAAGGTATATGTGATATACATGTAATTGATGTGTACCTTACCAGTACTCGTAGTAGCTCTTGGGTATTTGATACCGGTGCAGTTGCTCACATTTGTAACTCAAAGCAGGAGCTGCGGAATAAACGGAGACTGGCGAAGGACGAGGTGACGATGCGCTTCGGGAATGGTTCCAAGGTCGATGTGATCGCCGTCGGCACGCTGCCTCTACATTTACCTACGGGATTAGTTTTAAACCTCAATAATTATTATTTAGTGCCAAGTTTGAGCATGAACATTGTATCTGGATCTCGTTTAATTCGAGATGGCTACTCATTTAAATCCGAGAATAATGGTTGTTCTATTTATATGAGAGATATGTTTTATGGTCATGCTCCGATGGTTGATGGTTTATTCTTAATGAATCTCGTACATGATGATACACATATTCATAGTGTGAGTACCAAAAGAGTTAAAGTTGATAACAATAGTCCCACATATTTGTGGCACTGCCGCCTTGGTCACATAGGTGTCAAACGCATGAAGAAGCTCCATGCAGATGGACTTTTAGAGTCTCTTGATTATGAATCATTTGACACGTGCGAACCATGCCTCATGGGTAAAATGACCAAGACTCCGTTCTCAGGAACAATGGAGCGAGCAACCAACTTATTGGAAATCATACATACCGATGTGTGCGGTCCAATGAGTGTTGAGGCTCGCGGAGGCTATCGTTATGTTCTCACCCTCACTGATGACTTGAGTAGATATGGGTATATCTACTTAATGAAACACAAGTCTGAGACCTTTGAAAAGTTCAAGGAATTTCAGAGTGAGGTTGAAAATCAACGTGATAGAAAGATCAAGTTTCTACGATCAGATCGTGGAGGAGAATACTTGAGTCACGAATTTGGCACACACTTAAGAAAATGTGGAATAGTTTCACAACTCACGCCGCCTGGAACACCTCAGCGTAATGGTGTGTTCGAACGTCGTAATCACACTCTATTAGATATGGTGCGATCTATGATGTCTCTTACCGATTTACCGCTATCTTTTTGGGGCTATGCTTTAGAGACTGCCGCATTCACTTTAAATAGGGCTCCGTCGAAATCCGTTGAGACGACACCGTATGAATTATGGTTTGGGAAGAAACCTAAGCTGTCGTTTCTAAAAGTTTGGGGATGCGACGCTTATGTCAAGAAACTTCAACCTGAAAAGCTCGAACCCAAGTCGGAAAAATGCGTCTTCATAGGATACCCAAAAGAAACTGTTGGGTATACCTTCTACCTCAGATCCGAAGGCAAGATCTTTGTTGCCAAGAATGGATCCTTTCTGGAGAAAGAGTTTGTCTCGAAAGAAGTAAGTGGGAGGAAAGTAGAACTTGATGAAGTGTTACCTCTTGAACCGGAAAATGGCGAAACTCAAGAAATCGTTCCTGAGGTGCCTGCACCGACTAGAGAGGAAATTAATGATTATGATCAAGATACTTCTGATCAAGCTCCTACTGAAATTCGAAGGTCCACAAGGACACGTTCCGCACCAGAATGGTACGGCAACCCTGTCTTGGAAATCATGTTGTTAGACAATGGTGAACCTTCGAACTATGAGGAAGCAATGGCGGGCCCGGATTCCGACAAATGGCTAGAAGCCATGAAATCCGAGATAGGATCCATGTATGAAAACGAAGTATGGACTTTGACTGACTTGCCCGTTGAACGGCGAGCCATAGAAAATAAATGGATCTTTAAGAAGAAGACAGACGCGGATGGTAATGTGACCATCTATAAAGCTCGGCTTGTCGCTAAGGGTTATCGATAAGTTCAAGGAATTGACTACGATGAGACTTTCTCACCGGTAGCGAAGCTGAAGTCCGTCAGAATCATGTTAGCAATTGCCGCATACTATGATTATGAGATATGGCAAATGGACGTCAAAACGGCATTCCTTAATGGTTTCCTTAAGGAAGAATTGTATATGATGCAGCCGGAAGGTTTTGTCGATCCTAAGAATGCTGACAAGGCGTGCAAGCTCCAACGCTCGATTTATGGGCTGGTGCAAGCATCTCGGAGTTGGAACATTCGCTTTGATGAGATGATCAAAGCGTTTGGGTTTACACAGACTTATGGAGAAGCCTGTGTTTACAAGAAAGTGAGTGGGAGCTCTGTAGCGTTTCTCATACTATATGTAGACGACATACTTTTGATGGGAAATGATATAGAACTCTTGGACAGCATCAAGGCCTACTTGAATAAAAGTTTTTCAATGAAGGACCTTGGAGAAGCTGCTTATATATTAGGCATCAAGATCTATAGATATAGATCGAGACGCCTCATAGGTCTTTCACAAAGCACATACCTTGATAAGATATTGAAGAAGTTCAATATGGATCAATCTAAGAAAGGGTTCTTACCTGTGTTACAAGGTGTGAAATTGAGCTCAGCTCAATGTCCGACCACGGCAGAAGATATAGAAGAGATGAGCGTCATGCCCTATGCCTCAGCCATAGGTTCTATTATGTATGCCATGCTGTGTACCAGACCCGATGTAAACCTTGCCGTAAGTTTGGTAGGAAGGTACCAAAGTAATCCCGGCAAGGAACACTGGACAGCGGTCAAGAATATCCTGAAGTACCTGAAAAGGACTAAGGAAATGTTTCTCGTTTATGGAGGTGACAAAGAGCTCGTCGTAAAAGGTTACGTCGACGCTAGCTTCGACACCGATCTGGATGACTCTAAGTCACAAACCGGATACGTGTATATTTTGAATGGTGGGGCAGTAAGCTGGTGCAGTTGCAAGCAAAGCGTCGTGGCGGGATCTACATGTGAAGCGGAGTACATGGCAGCCTCGGAGGCAGCACATGAAGCAATTTGGGTGAAGGAGTTCATCACCGACCTCGGAGTCATACCCAATGCGTCGGGGCCAATCAAGCTCTTCTGTGACAACACTGGAGCTATTGCACTTGCAAAGGAGCCCAGGTTTCACAAGAAGACTAGGCACATCAAGCGTCGCTTCAACTCCATTCGTGAAAATGTTCAAGATGGAGACATAGAAATTTGTAAAGTGCACACGGATCTGAATGTCGCAGATCCGTTGACTAAACCTCTCCCTAAGGCAAAACATGATCAGCACCAGAACTCTATGGGTGTTCGATTCATCACAATGTAACTAGATTATTGACTCTAGTGCAAGTGGGAGACTGTTGGAAATATGCCCTAGAGGCAATAATAAAAGCATTATTATTATATTTCCTTATTCATGATAATTGTCTTTATTCGTGCTATAATTGTGTTAACCGGAAATCGTAATACATGTGTGAATAACAGACAACAACATGTCCCTAGTGAGCCTCTAGTTGACTAGCTCGTTGATCGACAGATAGTCATGGTTTCCTGACTATGGACATTGGATGTCATCGATAACGGGATCACATCATTAGGAGAATGATGTGATGGACAAGACCCAATCCTAAACATAGCATAAGATCGCATAGTTCGTTTGCTAGAGTTATCCAATGTCAAGTATCCTTTCCTTAGACCATGAGATCGTGTAACTCCCGGATACCGTAGGAGTGCTTTGGGTGTGCCAAACGTCACAACGTAACTGGGTGACTATAAAGGTATGCTACGGGTATCTCTGAAAGTGTCTGTTGGGTTGACATGGATCGAGACTGGAATTTGTCACTCCGCTTGACGGAGAGGTATCACCGGGCCCTCTCGGTAATGCATCATCATATGAGCTCAAAGTGATTAAAGTGTTTGATCACAAGGATCATGTATTACGGAACGAGAAAAGTGACTTGCCGGTAACGAGATTGAACGAGGTATTGGTATACCGACGATCGAATCTCGGGCAAGTAAAATACCGATTGACAAAGGGAATCATATACGGGATTAATTGAATCCTTGACATCGTGGTTCATCCAATGAGATCATCATGGAGCATGTGGGAGCCAACATGGGTATCCAGATCCCGCTGGTGGTTATTGCCCGAGAGCCGTCTCGGTCATGTCTGCATGTCTCCCGAACCCGTAGGGTCTACACACTTAAGGTTCGGTGACGCTAGGGTTGTGAAGATATGTATGTGCAGTAACCCGAATGTTGTTCGGAGTCCCGGATGAGATCCCGGACGTCACGAGGGGTTCCGGAATGGTCCGGAGGTAAAGAATTATATATAGGAAGTGCTATTTTGGCCATCGGACAAGTTTCGGTGTTATCGGTATTGTACCGGGACCACCGGAGGGGTCCCGGGGGTCCACCAGGTGGGGCCACCTGCCTTGGTGGGCCACATGGGCCTTAGGGGGTGCGCCTTGGCCTGCTTGGGCCAAGGGGAACCAGCCCCAAGGGCCCATGCGCCAAGAGAGAAAAAAAGGGGAGAGTCCTACAAGGGGAAGGCACCTCCGAGGTGCCTTGGGGAGGATGGACTCCTCCCCACCCTTGGCCGCACCCTTCCTTGGAGGAAGGGGCAAGGGCTGCGCCTCCCCCTCTCCCTTGGCCCTATATATAGTGGGGAAAAGGAGGAGCAAACCAACCCTAATGCCCTGGCGCCTCCCTCCTTCCTGCAACACCTCCTCCTCCTCCCGTAGTTGCTTAGCGAAGCCCTGCCGGAGTTCTGCTGCATCCACCACCACACCGTCGTGCTGGATCTTCCTCAACCTCTCCTCCCCCCTTGATGGATCAAGAAGGAGGAGACGTCTCCCGTCCCGTACGTGTGTTGAACGCGGAGGTGCCGTCCGTTCGGTACTAGATCATCGGTGAATTGGATCACGGCAAGTACGACTACCTCATCCACGTTCACTCGAACGCTTCCGTTGTGATCTACAAAGTGGTATGTAGATGCTATCTAACCTGAATACTCGTTGCTAGATGAACTCATAGATGGATCTTGGTGAAACCGTAGGAAATTTTTTAATTTTCTGCAACGTTCCCCAACAATTTATAAATCGGAGTTCTACAAAGCGACAGTGCCTTACTAAAGGATTCTGGCGGTTCAACAAGGAGACTAATGGTATATACTGGTTTGTCAATTTTCTATAAAGTTAAACCGCCTGGTCTAAACATTGAAGAGTCAAGATTGCAGATGAGTAAGTAAACGAAAACGGATTTCACAAAGTTATACTACAGTTTTGGATCTGGAGCATGTTCAGAAAAGAGATAAATATTCAAAGCCTAAAAGGAGCAGTACTGAATCAATGAGCAAAGGTACAAGTAAGATCTATGGTTTTGAGATGCGTAAAGTGAAGACGGAGGTTAAAAAACTACCACTACATAGAGCAGAGATTCAGAAGTTCATCTGAGATCTATCATATGAACAAGAAGCAGATGATGAACACTGAAGAACTAGGAAACCCTAGAACAGATCTATGGTGGAAAGGTTAGGAGACTTTCCGAAGATGAGGAAGAAGCGGAAAGCCGCCGCAATATTCTGGTGCGCTCAGGGTGATGCAGCGGCCAAGGTCGGAGCAGAAGTCGACGGCGGCGGCGGAGCTCCGAAGCTGAGCGACGCAAGGAAGACGAAGTAGAAGGGGCACGAAGGGGAAAAGAAGATGACCCCCTCGGTCCTATTTATAGAGCAAGGGAAATGTGTCAGGCGCGAAAATCAAGGGGCCGCAAGTTTGGAAAACGGAGTTGTCGCCTCGATTGTCACAGATCTATTAAATAAAGAGGTACCATGTGTAGTTTCTTTATAACAGATGATGTCACACCGGTTTACAACGATCTGAGAAGATGACATCACGACGGTTTACCAAATTGCAAGAAGATGTTGAAGATGAAGTTTTTTGCTAAGGATTGACATGAACCTGTTCAAATCAATCTGGGGCCTAATGTTGGGGATATTACTACCTGGCGTAAACCGGCTCAGACAGGCCGGTTTAACTTCATCAATAGTTGAGTATGTTAAAGCCATGTAGGCAGATGAGGATGGTATGTAAGGGTTCAAGCCCACAATCGGTTTAAAGCCCATAGCCGTAAACCGGCGTCAGTATGTAACTTGTATTATAAGTTAGAAATAGTGGAGACCGAACCGGACACGTGTATGAGCCGGTCTCGGGACTCTGTAAACCGACGGGCGTCACCCGTGTATATAAGGGGACGACCCGGCGGCGGTTCAAGACGACAGACAACAACTCGAGACTTAGGCGAAGCTTATTTTCTCCCTATTCATCGAAACCCCATCAATTACATCACAACTAGACGTAGGCTTTTACCTTCGTCGAAGGGGCCGAACTAGTATAAACTCTCTTGCGTCCCTGTGTCCGCTTTAACCCCTTCAAGCTAACCCGTAGCGATGACTCCACGACTAAGTCCTTTCACGAGGACATCTGCCGTGACAAAACCACGACAGACTGTGTGTCCGGGACTGTGTGTCCTCAGGTTTAAATACCTAGCCGCTCCAACCAGACGTACAACTGTCACAGCAGTTGAAACTGGTCTACCAAATCATCGTCTTTACCAAGCTACTGGTTCTATTTCCTCAACCCTTTCATTTCCTCATTCATGTGTTGATGTACTTGATTGTTACTATTTGAAGACTTTGACTGAAGACTTTCTCAATTTCTCAAATCCTAATTCTTCAGTCACTTTGTCTTCAGTCTGCTTATCTTGTTTACACGCTACTTGTGCTCTGTGTATGTTTCACTTCATCATGATGACTATGCTTCTGCTCTGTTATGCATGCACCTGAGTACTTATTCCGCTGCTAGTAGTTCGTCGCTTAGGAAATTTCTCACCTAGAATTTCCTCAGTGACGAATTTGTAAAAATCGCCTATTCACCCCCCTATTCGATATAACGCACTTTCACTCATGAAAAAAATGACAAGATGTGGTTCTAAAGTTTAGTCCCATCCTGAAATTTGGGAGGCGCTTTGTGCGAGTGCTCATCGTCCGTAACCATAGATCGTCTTCCTTCCAAGTTAGGCGGCGCTACTCACCATCGTCTCCAACGCCATCTGCATCAAGTCATCACCAGCATCGTACCAATAACAAAGGAGGCTTCTACAAATGATCGTTATGATGTTGTGATATGATCCAATGTCTTACTATGGCTGTTGTTTCATATTCGATGATGATGTTCATGTTGTTTAGTATATCTAGTATGCTTGATATTGCGTGTTAGTTTCTATTTTAGTCATGAATTATTTACTGTAATTACTCACTAACTTGCCTTATATTCCAACATTACGTTGGTTCCTGTAGGGGCCATGCCCCCAAGCTTGGTAAAAAAATATAGTCATATGCCCAATCCTAAACAACCTTATTTTCTGTTTCACCCCCTCCCCCACCCCCGCTCCCACTCACCAACACATCTTAGCTAGCTTCGCCATTGCACTTGAAATAACTTTTGCCTGAAACTAGAACGAAGAGAACATTTGTTCTCAGAGTAAAATAAATCATATATGTACTATTTGTATGTGAGAATTACCCAGATCTATTATAAAGGTTTACTAGGAGTACAAAGCACATCAAACATAATAAAAAACTCGATGCCTTTGGACCATCAAACTACCGTTGTCGCTGCGAGAACAAGCCGCCGATGCACCGTTGTCGCCACTCCCATATCAGAGCCGGCCTAACCTTGTCAAGAAGAGTCGGGAGGTCTTCATGCACGTTCTCTAAGGACCATCGCTCTGGAGCCAGAGTCGTCAACATTGAAACCTTGAGACGATCCGAAGAATCTGACACCAAATCTCGCTATCGCTTACGCACTACGATAAACCTTAACCTCGCCACCCCAAGGAGCTCGCAGGAACCTAAACCAGAGCCCTGTCTTATCCTCGTGGTGGACACCTTGAGGAGGATTGGAGCCTGGAAGACCGACTCAAAGAACAAGCATCATAATCCTTACAAGCACCGCCCCTGCGAGGACTGAAAACCCTAAATTATCTACTATTGGAGGATAGGCACCAGGATTCTCCTCCCCACCACCGGCCGTTAGAGTGGGCAACAAAGGAAAGGTGAATCCATTGGATCGCTAGTGGAGATCGAGGGGAGGAAGGCTTTTCCCTAGTACCTTGTGAGATGGGAATGAAAGACGTTACAATTATCGTCCGGTTAGAAAAAAATACAATTGTCCCCATAAATCATATATGTATTTTACGAGATTGAATATATTTTTGCCCTCCATGGGCCAAACCGCCGGTTAGTATAGAACTCGCTTCACATCACACCGAAACCTGTTATAAGTATACCATCTCATTGCACCCAACCAATACATGCCAAACGAGCCTTCTTCGCATAGAGTCTGAGCCTATCTCATCTCATGAAAGACAAAGGAGACGGGTTGTAGCCGCCTCCAGGTGCCTATCGGCGCTAGCGAGGTGGGTTGGGGGGACCCTGGTTTGGGGATTGGTTGTGGAGTTTGCTTCCTCCTAGACCTGGCTAGGGTTTAGTCCACGTGGTTGGCCGTCGAGGACGCACCGGCAACGCGTAATGAATTATCCCCGTCCTATCATTGTTCGGGTGATATCGATTTGCATCAGCGAGGGCGTATGGTGTTTCGATGATGACTAGATCCAAGGCCCCACTTTTTTCACGTTTCGTCTCGGTTGTCTACGACAACATCGTTTGTTGGAGTGGACGGTGATGGTTCCGTGTCTTGGTCTTTTAGCTTATTTTTCCGTTTGGCGAAGCATGGCCAACTTTGGTTTCGTCTGGAATCTAGTGAGGTTAGGCCTCCTTGATTGTCCAACCTTCTTCATTGACTTGTCCCTCAGGATTGCGATATGATTCCCCGTTCACCGTCCTTAGCTTTTTCGGGCTCAAACCGATGGCTTGTTGGTTGTTGTGTCAACAGCGTTACCCTGACTCCCGGAAGTGTTCTGGAGATCCATACACGACATCAAGCTTTGCTCACGGTGTGCCTCCGTTGAGCGCCCGAGGAGAACGACATCGGTATACTTAAGTACTTGTGAGTTATTGTCTATTTTTGAAAGGATGGTCTTGTACCGGCACTTTGAACGACTCCTGCTATGATTTTTTAAAAGAAAAGCAACATTTTTTTAAAAAAAGAAAGGGGCTCGAGCCACCTTTATATTTCAAAGCAGGTCGTAGCCTGAGTAACATACAAACGTGAGGCTTGTGGGGTGCACTTTAGTGCAAAACCACAAGGCAAACCTGAAAGAAAAGGAGTTGTTCAGACAGAAGAAGAACAAGAAGGAGAACCAACGGCCAGCTGTATGACTATGTTGCTACTAAATTGCCCCAAAACTTGAGGTCCTCCTTGTCTTGCAGCTTTTTGGCTTTGTAGTACCAAATACAGATCAGATCTGCAGCATAAAAACGTATGTAGGCGTCCTTCCAAGATCGCGAGTTGAAAACACGATCGTTTCGGGCATGCCAGAGAGTGATGGCACATGCAGCAAAAGGCACATTCCATTTGCGTTTTTGCTAAAGTTGAGCAGCAGCTTGCCGGACGAAAGAGAGGATATCGGGTGCCCTGCTAGCTAACGTTGCCAGCTGAAGGTGCTGCCAGAGAGTGGATGCCACCCGAAAATGCAGCAAAATGTGGTGAACCGACTCCACTGCAGGGCAAATGTCACAACCAGAGTCAGCGGCAACGGCAGTCCAATTCTTCTTGAGTATGTTATCTCTGGTGTTGAGCCGGTCCCAAAAAGCTAACCACGGGAAGGTTTTATGTTTCAAAGGAATCAAGGCGTCCAAGATCAAGTCGTGGAAGACACAAGAAACACCACGGAAGGTCAGCAGCCGGTAAAAGTAACCCGTGCTAAGATGCTTGTCCAAGACTGACGGCAGACAAACATCCTCTCTTGACCCATCAGGAGCTAGTGGAGCAAGCAGCTACTACAGAAGGACGAGTTCACGTTCAGCAGATCGGGAGAGGTTGGGGTGTAACTGTACTGGCCAGGTGCCATCTGAGTATTGTGAGAGCACGGAGTAGCAGCGGTTCCTTGCGAAGGAGTAAAGAACAGGCAACAACAAGTACAACCTGCCTACATACACCCAGAGATCATGCCATAAGGAAATGAGCTTGCCCGAGCCGAGGATGCATTGTGAGGAGTTGATGACCATGGGGATACAATCCTTGAAGCCACGCCACAAAGCAGCATCCCTCCCGGAAGGCCCAAGAGTCAAAGTAGACTGACAGTGCTGCAGAGCAAACCATTGGTAGCACGGGATGTCGGAGTGCTGCAGAACCTTGGAGAGAAACTTGCAGAGCATGGCATGGTTGTGAGCTTGCAGATTTCTCACACCCAGACCTCCATTCTGGCGGTGTAGAATCACCTTGTCCCAAGCCACGAGGCATTGGCCCCCCTTCACTTTGCTCTTTCCTTGCCAGAGAAACGCTCGCAGTAGGCTCTCCAGAGAGCAGATCGACTCTTTAGGCCATCGGAAGCATGACATGAAGTATGTAGGAATGCCAGCCAGCACAGAGTTGACGAGGGTTAGCCTCCCACCTAGAGAAAGGAAGGTGGCCAACCAGCCCGACAGACGACGATCCACCTTGTGAATAACTGGTAGCAGCATCCCGTGAGTGATCTTATTGAGAGACAAAGGCAGACCAAGATACGTGCAGGGGGTGGAGGAGATGGGGCAACCAAGCAGACTGGCAATCTCATCCGCGACGACTGAATCCACAGCAACATGCACTAAGGTGCTTTTGTGGAAGTTTATAGTCAAACCTGAGAATGATGAGAAGGAGTTGAGATGTCCTTGATAATCATGGCCTGCTGCATGTCCCCCTTGAAGATGATCAAAGTGTCGTCCGCGTACTGTAGCACAGGAAAGAAGCGGTTTGCGTTGAGTGGATGCTGCAGAGACCCGTTTTGGAAATGCAGACAGCATAGCCTTTGTAACACATCTGCCACCAGCAGAAAGATATAAGGTGACAGTGAGTCACCCTGCCTAAAACCACGCTTGGCAAGGATGGGTGGGCCCAGCTGCCCATTGATCATGACTCTAGAGCTACCAGAGGAGGGCAGGTTATTGACCCACTGCCTCCATGGTTGTGGAAAACCCCTTGCTTCCATGACTTGCTTAGTCCCAGCTTACGCTATCGAAGGCTTTGTGGAAATCTAGCTTCAAGGTGATAACAAGTAGCTTTCTTTTGTGAGCACACTGAATTAACTCCGCAGCCAGTGCAAAATTTTCAACAATGGAGCGTCCTTTCATAAACCCAGACTGTAAGGAGTGCACTAACTCCGGTATCTGCTTCTGGAAACGATTGGTCATAACCTTCGAAGCCAACTTGGGTATGCTATGAACTAAGGAAATGGGACTGTAATCTTTTATATCCAAGGGTGTGTAATTTTTAGGCAGTAAGATGATGTAAGCAGTATTGATCCCGCCAAGGCTGACACTGTTGCTGTGCAGATCCTCAAAGAACCAGAGAAGATCCTCTTTAAGCAGATTCTTGAAAACTTTGTAGAACTCTAGTGAACCCATCTGGTCCTGGGCTCCTATTATTTGGAGCTTTGTTGATAGCTTCAACGATCTCTGCCCAGGAGAACGTGGCAGCAAGCCCAGAGAGATCCATAGCCGAATACATGGAGTTGATGCTAACCGTTGGTAGGGAGGGAGCCGACTGCCCCAAAATTGAAGCAAAATACTCACTTGCAATATGAAGGTTCTGCTCGTTCTGGTAGTGCTCAACCCCGTTGTGGAGAAGGACTTTGATCTTATTGCGACGCGCTTGGCAGTTTGCCGCATCATGGAAGAATTTGCAGTTCTCTTCATCGAAGAAACACCACCTTACTTTAACCCGGCGGCGCCAGACCGCAGTTTGCCAAAGAATCATCTGCTCTGTTTTGGTTGACGCTGCTTCACGGAGTACAGCTTCCAGGCAGGACAAGTCCCTCCGTTCTTCCACTGCGTTGAGGAAGCAAACAACATGCTTGTTGTTATCAATGAGCACCCGGAGACTGGGTTTGTGCCGACTCCAATGCCGCAGAGCAGCCCGCAGCCTCCGCATCTTGTAGTTGATGCATGTGGCCAAAGAAGAGGTGGGACGCATGCCTATATTCCAGCAACTGACAATGATATCCCTCTACTCGAGCATATCCAACCGATGATTCTCCATGCGAAAGAGCTTACTCTTGGGGGTGTCAGCAGAGAACTGGAGCATGATCGGAGCATGGTCCGAGGTGGGGTAAGGCGGGCAGGAGGCCGTGGTCTGCATGAAGTTGAGGCCCCAGGCCGCATTGACGAGAACGCGATCGAGGCGCACTAGCGTTGGAGAGCTGCGCTTGTTCAACCAAATGAACAACTTATTGTTAATAGGGATGTCATCCAAGCCGTGCTCTCTGATCCAGGTGTTGAATTGCCCCATGGTATTCCAACAAAGTCGGCCCTTTGACTTCTCATGAGAGAAAGGATACATGTTAAAATCTCCCATGACTGCCCAAGGTGTGTCAAGATCGGCTGCCACTTCAAAGACTGTCTCAAAAAAAGCAGATCGCTCGGTACTCAGGCATGGTGCATACACAACAGAAAGCAAGAACTGGCAATTGGATACGGCAGAGACCATCTTGATCGTGACGTGGTATCTATGCTCGACGACAACATGCCCAACGACCTCTGAGGAATCCCACGCGACCAGAATCCCCCCAGAGGTGCCTTTAGAGAGAGTGACAGCATGATCCATGAACTTGGCTGGGAGGAAGGATCTCAACTTGAACGGAGTGAGTGAAGCTAGCTTCGTTTCCTGCAAACATACGACACTAGGAAAACAGGAGGTTATGGTGTCCCGGACAAGCGTGCACTTGTCATCGTCACCGGGGCCACGTACATTCCAGTTTAGTATCTTCATAGATAAACATAGTGCATGCAACCCAGGAGGAGAAACGAGCGAAAATCACAGGAAAAATGGGAAGGATAGCAAACATGATGATTCTTGATAGAAATAGACCAGACTCGATACATAACCAGGTAGCACATAGTGAAACAAACTGCAAGAGCTACTGCAAACATTGCAGGCACATAGCTAGGACATGGAAAGGAAACAAGAGCTAACAGGAAAGGAACAATGATTAGCAGAGAGCACAACGACGCTATGGCCTCCAGCGGCGACCACCGCGACCAACTAAGAGCAGGGAAACTAATCATGGGGAGGGGTGAAGAAGCGCACAGAGGAAGCAGAGGATGCGCTTGCAGTAGGGGAGGCAGGAGCCTTGCCCAGAACAGCAGAGTCCGCGCGGGTCCTGGCTTGGTCGAGGATGGCGGAGGTGTTGAGGTTGCAGCCTTGGGTGATCTGCTTGAGCTTGCTCCTTGTGAGCGGGGACGGAGTTGCAGCAAGCGGCAGCTCTAGGAGACCGGCCACAGCCACCGCCTTGGCCCACGTCTTCTTACCCCGAGAGGAGGAACCCGGGCGTCAGGAGGGGCCGCTGCTGGAGCTGGAGCCGGACTCCATCGCCTTGCGCTTGGCGGCGCGCTCCACCGGGCACACCCGAACCCCGTCGTAGCCTTGCTGGATCCGCGGGCTGCGACGCGGGGACGAGGCAGACGGCAGCGCCACGGCCATCGGGGTGGCCATAGCAGAAGGCGATGTCGCCACCACAGGAGCAGCGGGCGCAGCAGAACCGATTCCGCCGCAGTCCATCATAGGCAGGTCCGACCCATGCAGATCCAGGTTGAGATCCAGCATGTTCGGCGCGCCTGGCAGGGCGGCAGCAGGGCCTGGGGGGAGGAGCTGCAGCGCAACCTTGGACGCAATGAGATCAGCACCTGCAGGCTCGCGCGACAGATCGCGACAGCTGGAGAAGACGGAGGCCACATGCGTCAGAAGCGCCGCACAGGCGCCATGGAGCAGATCAGAGGCAACTACGGGAGACGGCTGGCCGGTGGGGAGGATCCCAGGTTTAGCCCTAGGGATATAGTGGAGTGGCCAGGTACAGATGGGCCGGGTGGTAAGAATCTGATGTGCCTGGAGGTGCGCTTGGGCTGGAAACTGGGCCGCAGGAGGCAGGGTGTCACTGATTCTCTCGATCCAAATTCAACCCACAACTAAGAAAAGACGAATTCATCTATGGTTGAAAGATCCAGCACCTGCTGGCATTTCATTGATTTAGCAGAGGAGAGAAGTTAAAACGAAATACAGAGTTGTTGTCAACACCCTGCCCTAAGGCCGAAGGAAAGAAAGAGACTAAATTCTCCTAGTAGGGGGCCCGAGAAGGCACTCTAAATTTTTTGGCCCAACAATGCTCCAGAGTTCTAGTGATCGCGTGACCCGTCTGAGAATATCTTCAGGTGATGCAGTTTTCCCCTTCAAAATACAGTCATTTCTCTCCTCCATATTTCCCAGCAGGTGAGCATGATGATGGAGGCCGCGGCCTTTCGAGTCTTCTTGTTTGCAAACTTCTGCAGGCATAGTTGCACTCTTTGCATTGAGTTTCCCGTGATGTTCCATAAACCAGGGTTCAGAGGGCCGCAGCCATTCCGGGTCGCCATCCTCCTCCAAGTGTCTAAGGCCAAGGTGCACTCCCAGAAGAGGTGCACCGATGTTTCCAGGTGCCTGATGCACAGGGGGCAGAAATATCCATTTGCCCAACCTCGGCGCTGAAGTCTACCATTGCACCACAATCGATCTAGGTGCAGCAGCCAGGAGAAGATCTTCATCTTCCCGGGTGCCCAGGGCTTCCAGATGGCAAAATCGAGATCATTTCTTGCGGATGCTTGAAACTGCATGCTGTAGGCCGAACTCGCCGTGTATTGACCTGAACTGCTCTCTGCCCATGTGATCGAGTCTTCGGAGCCTGCTGTTAGGGTCACATTTTGGGCCGCCAGCAGCCGCCAGAGGGAAAGGAAATCTGTGACGATTGCTGCACGAATTCATCTATGGATAGAGTCATCATGCCTGAGTTATCATTTCAGCGCGTGAATTTATAAATCAAATTTGAAATCTCAACTTGATTGACTTAGTAGATGTGTATTATGTCTGCCCTATAAACTGATTCGAGCTTTCAGCAAATTTTAAACATGTTCTTCAACGGTTTGGTGCACCGGTACACCTTCGGGATACAGTGTATTCCATACGCCTATTCTCAGCTTTTCCCAAGCCCGTGCCAATTCATCATCTACTAAAAAAAATCTGCAAAAGTGCAAAGGGCCCTTAAATCTTGGTTTGGATTGGAAGGGACGAATCGGCTGCCGCTGGTCCAAGCAGCAAGCAAAGTAAATTAGCAGCAGTACTGCTCACCCGTTTAATAATACTTGCACCGCCAATAAAAAGCGACAAACGAAAAGCCCAAAAGAGGCTGCCAGCCTCCGTCTTCAAAATGCGCAGTTCCCTCCCTCCCCCTCCACGTCCACCTCCACCACCTCACTCTCGCTCGCTCGCGTCCGCACCAACCAGTCCCTCTCCCCCCACGAATTCCACTGTTCCCTTCCCCTCCGCTCCATTCCATTCCTTCTCCTCCCCACCCGTGCCTGCCCGCGAATCCCAAGAAGACCACTTCCAGCGCAGCACCGCAGCGCCCGTCCAGCGGCATCACTGCACCAGCACAGCCTTAGAGCGGCAGCGGCCGAGGGGGCAGCCTTTGACCCGTCACTGTTCATCAGTCTCACAGTGGTGTGGCGCCATGGCCATGGCGGCCGCCGAGGCCTCCGACCACGCGGCGCCGTCCAGGGTCCCGCTCCCGGCCACCCGGCAGGAGGTCCAGGCCGCCGTCGCCAAGGCCGTCGAGCTGCGCGCGCTCCACGCCGCCCTCCGCCAGCGCGCCGCACCGCCCAATGCTGGTGCCCGCGCCAGCGCCAGCCGCAGCCCGGCCACCATCCGCCTCCCGCCGGCCGCGTCCCCCGCGCGCTCCCGGACAGCGGCCACCGCCGCAGACGAGGACTACCCCGTGTTTACCCCGGTGAGCGCCGCAAGCCTGCTTGTACCACATGTCACCGTGATGGTTTGTGCGTTCTTGGCTTCTCTCCCCGGTTTAAGCGGCGTTGGTGGCATGGTACCATGGTAGAGGCGGCTCATTTAGTTCTTGAGCCGCCCCACTGTGCTTGCCGTGCGAGCTCCTGCAGCCGCCGCGCGCGTTTATTGCTCGATGCAGCGGCGGTGGCCGGGCACTGGGCAGAGTGTACGCTAGCAACAGTTGGTGCGGTAATGTTAAATTCAGAGTCTATCATGGTTGCCATCGGTGCCCACGCGCGAGGCTATAATCACCGGTGATGCTTGCCAACTTGGTAGGATCCACCGAATCTGTAAATCATCGTTTGCATCATTACGGATGGACTCGTACGATTCTAATTCACCCTGTGAAAAGGGTTTGCATTTCTGAATTGCTTGCTCAACTGAACATGGTGCAGACTTACGACGAGGAGCCCATGGCGATGGCCGCTGGACTGAACGACATCTGCCACGACAACCGGAGCCGGTCCGAGAACTGGGGCGGCATCACCTTGGACCGCGGCGGCGTCGGCGACGACGAGGCGGCCTACTCGGACTACGACGACTGCATCAACGGCTTCTCCTCCTGCAACAGCGACTTCCACTACGCCAGCGAGAATCACCTCCGGAGCAGAGGCGTGAACCGGATCCATCCGGCCTTTCTGCAGTCCGCGCCGCTTGCCGGCCGTTTTCCGGCGTCGGCCGGGAGAGTGGCAGAGTTCAAGGTGCCATCCTCGTCCGGCGGCGCATTCCGGCCGGCGACGATCGGCAGGGACAACGGTGGGAGCGACGCCCAAGCCCTGAGGTTCCTCGGCAGCAGCAACAGGGTGCCATTCTCGTCCAGCCACCAGCCCCCGGCATCGGCGCACTCCCGGGCAAAGCAGAGAGGGTCACAGATCCTCTCATGGCTCTTCGCCAAGGCGAAGAAGAAGGCAAAGCCGGAGACGCCGCCGCCGGCCGCAGCCGTCATCGAGCGCGGGAACATGTCGCAGCTCCTCAAGGAGTGGGGGCTGCTCTCGCTGGACTCGCTCAGGAAGGAGCTCGCGGAGGCCAACGCGCACCGGGACGCCGCGCAGGAGGACGCCGCCGAGATGAGGTCGTCGCTGGGCGAGCTGACCACCAAGATGATGAGCCTGGAAGCCTACTGCTCGGAGCTCAAGAAGGCCCTGCGGCAAGCGACGGACCACAGCGGCGGCACCGACACGCAGTCCCACTCGCGGCGGTCGTCGTCGAGGTCGATCGGGGCGAGCCGAGAGCTGCCGGGCAACGGCATGCCGGTGAGCCACGAGGCCATGGTGGAAGGGTTCCTGCAGATCGCCTCCGAGGCGCGCCTCTCCGTGAAGCAGCTCTGCAAGGCGCTGATCCAGCAGGTGGAGGAGCCGGACAACGGGCTGTCGGACAAGCTGAACCTGCTGCTCCGGCCGCACCAGCTCGCCATCATCGCCGGCCGGCACTGCTCCAAGGCGGTGCTGTACCACCTGGAGGCGGTCATGAACCAGACGCTGTACCAGGACTTCGAGAACCCGAGCTTCCAGCGGAACGGCGCGGCGAGGCACCTGGACCCCGGGCAGGGCCGGCGGGAGAGCTTCGCGTCCTTCGTGGCGCTGCGCAACCTGAGCTGGAGCGAGGTGCTGCGGAAGGGCACCAGGTACTACAGCGAGGACCTCAGCCGGTTCTGCGACCAGAAGATGAGCTGCGTGGTGGCCGCGCTGAGCTGGTCGTGGCCGTGGCCGGAGCAGCTGCTGCAGTGCTTCTTCGTCGCCACCAAGTGCGTCTGGCTGCTCCACCTGCTCGCCTTCTCCTTCGCGCCGCCGCTGCCCATCCTGCGGGTCGACGACGGCCGGGCGTTCGACCAGGCGTACATGGAGGACATCCTGCCGGACCGGCGGCAGGCCCAGGATGATCCGCTGAGGGTGAAGGTCATGGTGATGCCGGGGTTCTACGTCCAAGATCGAGTGCTCAAGTGCAAGGTCCTCACAACAAAACAGCAGCTAGACCAGTAGCATAACTATCTGTCATGCATGTTCATTGTGTGTAACTTTGTTTAACATGATCATTGTATGGCTAGCTAGTGCGGTGTGAGGGTAACTTAAGTGTCAATGCTGATCCATCATATGTTTGTCAGTAAATTCAGAGTAGGCAATTGAGCACCCAAGTACAAGGAAATCCATCATATGTTTGTCAGTAAATTCAGAGTAGGCAATTGAGCACCCGAGTACAAGGAAATGAGTAATATATATTCCTCCATTGTTTATGCCATGATGAACAAAGACTATGTATGTATCACAACATGATGTTCAGATGCTATGAAAGCAATCTCCCCTGATTACCTCAGAAACCTACAATGGTTCTGAAATCTGAACACTACTTCTCTAGGACAAACTGAGCAGCACTGCCTAGTAGAGAACTAGAGAAGATGAAGGCATTACATGTGCACATCAGGAAAGCTGAGATCCTCATCGTGTTTGTATCCACCTGATGCTTCATTTTGAGTCAATAAAATCCACCATTTATCGGAAAAGGAAGCTGAGATCACACCCAGTTGCTGACCGGAGAATCATCGAGCCGAAACGACGAATCCAACACAAAGTCTTGCTCAGCATCTACTCTATGTTCAGGGCTCTCAATGATGCTTAGGGGCACCTGAGGAGGCAACGACAGTGGGAATGGCATTTTCTGAGAAAGAACGACGCTCTGCGCCGCGACGCCGACGGGCTTCTCCCACATGAGCAGGTGTAGCTGGATGGGCTGCAGCGCGAGGCGGTGCAGGGAGAGCTTCTGGCTGAGGGAGATGGTGTCGAAGCAACGGACCGCGCCTGAGCTAGAGATCATCCAGGGGAGGACCTTCTCGTTGGACACCCTTGATATGATCAACAGTTTGGATGCCACTTTCGCCCGGTTGAACAGATCGCGGAGCCCGGACCGCGTCGACGGAGCCTCGCTGTCCTCGTCGTCGTCGACCACCGATGATATGTAGATGAAACCCTGGATGAAACAAAACAAAAGTTGAACGGTAGGTTAGATGGACATTTCTGAAAGTTGGAGTAGTGACTGATTTTCTGTATTGTGTACAGTGGCAACTGAAAATGAACCTCTTCGGTGCGGCTGACGGCGAATCCTAGCCTGGTGTCACCTTCCTGAAGCTGGATCTCCAGCGGCATTTCACCCGCCGTGGAGCTGTACCAGAGCCGGGCCGCCTTCACCACGCCGATGTCCACCCCGTGGTAATCCTCGAAACCGTAGAGCGTCGCGTTCACGAGGTTCGACATGTCGGACAATGACCCGGAGTTGACAGTCGCAGACGCCGTCTCCCCGGATATCTGAACATTTGAGGTGTGTGAGGATGAAATCACTATCCGGTCAAACTGAACCTTGACCAGTAATTGTCAGGTGCAAACCAACTGAATGTTTCAAAGTTTGTTCTAGTAGGAAATTTCTGAAGTCAAGATATATGCACCTTGGTGAGAAGAGCTTCACTCTGCAGGTTCATGAACTCGATGGGGATCCCCGAGTCCTGCGAGGAGTAGAGCCATGTGTTGGCACGGGCCAACGTGTCCTCGAAGGACTCGTACCGGCACGCGTTCAGGTCCAGCGCCTTGGGGAGGACGAGCATCGAGAGGAAGCAGCTTGAGTTGGGCGTGCGCAGCGAGTCGCGCATCTTCTTGTCCCAGGGGTACGTCACGTACCCGTCCTGAAGTTGCGCCCGGCTCAGTGCCGATGCGACTCTTGTGCCTCTTGTGCCTTTTGCCAAGGGAGAAGACGAACTATTTTTACATATCAAGGTCATCACAATAAAGCATTGCTTAACATACCGTGTGCAAAATTGAAGACAAGTATTTCACATATCAAGGTCGTCACAATAACCAATGCTTAACATACGGTGTGCAAAATGTATGTCATTTGCGAAGGGAAGCATCAATCAAGTATTCAGAAGCACTGCCAAAGGGTTTTCAAGAAGAGAACATGTGTGGTTTCGCCGTAAAATGAACAGTCAGAAATTGCGCGAACAATTGTAATTAGTAGACAATCAAACAGTAGCACTTATTTTGGAACGGAGGGGGTACTAAACATCAACTTGTAGATAACTTATTTAGTTTGTTTGCCAAAACCTTCTAGACGGATGTCAAGTTATGCATGGTCAGAGCATACCAACAGCACAAGGACCGCAATTAACTTGCCAGGAAGCCACAAACGATGGCTGTTTACAAGGACCACCACGTCGTCAAGAGTCGACCATGACACATTCCCCGGCGGCAACAAGAAAACGAGTGAAACGCACGAGGTAGGGACGCGACGTACTATGGGAGGAATTGACCACCACCTACGTACACAGATGGTCAATTTCCTTGACACGTTTCAGCGATGTCTTCCCGTTCTCCCTAACTTTACCATCTTCTCATTCCACTTTGCTTCCTTTGTTTTTCGTTTATGTAGCTATCATAACTTCTAGTTAGTGACAACTACATGCACATTGGTTTTATATTACTTATAACATTGTCGAAGAATGGACGTGAATATGAGATGAAAAAAATTGCCTTGCAACAATGCCGCTGAAAGATCAGCCGATCAGAATATTACCCATCTAGTCTGAACCTCAGACTTGACAGCAAGCTTGTCTTTTCGCAACTGACGTGGAGTAGAACACATAGGCAATTCGTGCGTGCTGAAATGAAAGCCAGCCCATATCGAATCTATCTGGCTGATACTCCTCTATGTTTTTTTTACTAGTGTTCATGCTTAGATATCGACGAGTAATTTGGAACGGAGGGAGTAGATATCACTGTCAAATTATGCAATTTCAGTCCATGATTCAGCTGGAAGAAGAGCTGGGAATGAAAATTCAGGGGTGGCTCTTGGGGGTCAGGATGAGCCGGCTGTGTGATCGATTGATTGATTGGATTAGTGATTACCTTGGAGGACGAGGCAGTCGCTCTCGAGGCGATCGCCGAAGCCGAGCACGTAGTTGGGGTCGTGGAGGGAGCGGAGCACGTACTGCTTGCGGGCGCTGGCGCCGCCGGGGTGCGGCAGGATGCAGGCCTGCAGGTCCTTGCCGCCGCGGACGCGCACCTCCACGGAGGTGTCGCCGCGCTTGAACGCCTTGTGCAGCGCCTTGTGGAGCCCGGCCCGGCCGCCCTTGAAGGGCGCGTCCAGCGAGGCCGCGCCGGAGCCCAGCCCGACCCGGACCGACTCCACCACGTCGCCCTCCTGCACCACGGCCCCGCCGCCGCCCCACTCCTCCGCCTTGGAGCTCCCCGCCACGCACTCCAGCACCACCACCACCGCCGCCTCCCGCTTCCTCCGCCCCTCCTCCTGCTCCATGGCCCGCTAGAGCTAGCCCCCCCAGAAGCGGTCACCACGCGCGTGCTGCCCGCTTTGTGCCGGCGCCGGCAGCCAAGTGGTGCGGGCGGCAGGGGGGCAGTCACGTGCCGCCCGTGAGGCGCGCGGGAAGGGAGTGGACCAGGGGATGGAGACGGGCAGGGGCTCGGCGGCTCGATCTCCTCCGGCTCTCCTCGTGTCCCTTGGCCCAGCACGACGCCGGAGAGCGGCCGGCGCGCTGCTCACCAGTATATTTTTTCTCCTTCCCCGTGCGCGTGCCGAGCCGGCAGTGTGTACGTGCGCGGCGAGGGAGGGTTCCCTTTTAACGAGAGGGGGACACGGGTGGGGTGACGAGGTGATCAGGTCGCCGTCGTCCTGGCGGCACGCGGTGGGCGAAGCCGACCAATCGCGTCGCATCGGGTGCGCGCCCCCTCGCGCTCCCGCGCCACCGCAGAGCGGGCTCCGCGCCGGCAGGTGGCGTGCTACCGCGTGGACCGGAGTGGCCGCCTCGTTCGTTGGGTTAGCCGTCGCCCGACGGGCTTGGATTTCGGAGTCGTGTCAACCTCCCCTCACGGGTTGATGGCGATCCGCGGGGGTCACCCTCGTTCGTCACCTCGCCGTACAGTGTCGTGCCGTGTCTGTTGAGACCATCTCATCATGCTTGTGCCGGCCGATCGGCGCAGACGCACGCGTCACAGAAATGCACATACTCGCACAAAGTCTAAATAACGATAAAGTTCCCGGAAATTGCTAGTTGAGCTCGACTATTGAAGAAAAATATAGAACCAAACCATTTAAGTTCTACTCTCTCCATTTCTAAATACTCCTATAAGCTTTTTTTAAAGATTCCAATGCAGACTACATACAAAGCAAAATAGCAAAATGAGTGAATCCATGGCGTAAAATACAGTATGTAGCCTTAATTAAAATCTCTAGCATGTCTTATATTTAGAAATGGAGGGAGTGGAAAATTCTGAAGAAAAAAATATCGATGAGTAGTAATGGATTTGGCCATCGGCCCCTACTGAGGGAATCCTGGATTAAGGGGACCTCGGACGTCCGGCCTGTTGGACGTGGGCCGGACTGATGAACCGTAAAGATACATGACAGAAGACTCTCTCCCGTGTCCGGATGGGACTCTCTTTGGCGTGGATGGCAAGCTTGGCGTTCGGATATGAAGATTCCTTTCTTTGTAACCGACTTGGTACAACCCTAGTCTCCTTCAGTATCTATATAAACCAGAGGGTTTAGTCCATAGGAATAATCATAACAATACAGGCTAGACTTCTAGGGTTTTAGCCAATACGATCTCGTGGTAGATCAACTCTTGTAATATTCATATTCATGAAGATCAATCAAGCAGGAAGTAGAGTATTACTTCCATAGAGAGGGCCCGAACCTGGGTGAACATCATGTCCCCTGTCTCCTGTTACCATCGACCTTAGACGCACACTTCGGAACCCCCTACCTGAGATCCGCCGGTTTTGACATCGACATTGGTGCTTTCATTGAGAGTTCCGGTGCATCCTTATCAGAAGGTTCGATGGTTCCATCAACCATCTACAACAATGCTGCCCTGGGGGAGGTTTTCCTTCCCGGCCAGATCTTTGTGTTCGGTGGCTTCATACTGCGGGCCAACTCGCTTGGCCGTCTAGAGCAGATCAACAGCTACACCCCGGGTTACCAGATTAGTTTTGGAAATCTGGACTATGTCGCTGATATCCGAGGAGACTTGATCTTCCAAGGATTAGCGCCCCCAACCTCCGCTCTGGCCTTAGATCCGGAATGTATTGTTGGGTCCGAAGACGGGCTCCCTGAGCTCGCCGGACTATCTGCGGCCACTAGGCCCATCGTGGGAGAGCCGGGGGAAGAAGTGTCGCTGGCAATCATCATGAAGCCGAACCCTTCTCCGGACACTGGCTCCGAATCCTCGGAGTCAGCATCGTGTGGGTTTGGCCAAGGAGTCTCCCTCTCGCCATACTCCACGGGCTCTCTTCTCTCGGGCCAAACCTCGCCTTTAAGCGAGGCCCTAGACTTAATGTGATCCCTTGTCATTACGGAGGAGCAACGTCCGAACTATGCCCAGCCCGGACTAGGGGCTAAGAGCAGGGAATTTTACGTCCCACCCACCACCCACCTTATAGCCACTGTCGAGGACTTAACCGACATGCTCGATTACGGCTCCGAAGACATCGACGTTATGGACGATGATGCCGGAGAAGAGGTGGCCCAAAACTCGCCGTTTATCGGACGTTGGATGGCCACTTCTTCGTATGGCGTGTACCTGGTGGATACACCCAAAGAGAATAGCGGCGATGACAAAGAAGACCCAGTTGAGGATAAACCTCCTGAGATACATCAATGTGTCTGGCGCCTCCTAGGAATCTGTAAATCAGAGAGCATGTCGCAAAAAGGGGTGCACCTAGGTATCTCATTCTTTTTCAGAATGCAAAGAATGAAAATACCCCCTCCCTCATGGTGAACATGTCCTTGTGATCGGGATGAGTTAGTTGCCTCCCAGCCGCTGGACGGGAAGGGGGTGGGGTCGAATTAGAGTTTCCTTAGGTAGCCACCAAACTACAGTTCTCCGTAAATTTATGAGCATAGTAGAAATGAAGCGAAAGAAGGTACATTCGCTTATTGTCTTCTGCTCTGCCTGTAGTGGGATTGATCACCGGCTAGGCTTCTAGAGTAACATTGTATGATAACATATTGCCCATCTTCGGGAACAAGCATGTCACAAAATTTCATGCTCAAACCCGACATAAAGGAAATCATGGATTTCTAGCACATGCACTATTCAATATAAAATTTTATGATTTTTTTCTATGGCTCACATTTAAAGGCATTTTCATGCAAAAATGCAGTATATACCACTATGTATGGGTGGAAATTTTCTATAAAATATTTCAAACTTAAAAGGTTGATTTAAAAAAAGGGCTCCATAAAGGTCGAGAGGTAAAAATCTGCACTCTAAAGTTTTGAGCTTCAAAATTAATAGAGGTAACAAAAAGCCATGCCATATAGGAAAAATATCTACAAAACTTAACAATAAACTAACTTCTCTAGCTCGGAGAAACTTACTCTTATGGATAATGAACTTTTACAAGGTCCCTTTACTGAATCATAGGTTAAGAAAGGTAGCCTTTAGTTCTTATTCTGACGGGGCACCTGGCCCTGATGGACTCTCTTGTATTATTTACCAATAATTTTGGATCTCATAAAAAAGCTAATGAATCTTTTACATGATTTCCTTGCTGGAAAATAAGATACTTTTAGACTTAATTTTGTCATTCTTTCACTAATCCCTAAAGAAAAGGATGCAACTTCCAAGAAGAAGTTTAGTCCCATTAGCCTCCCAAATTGTAGTTTTTTTACCAATGTGCCCACCAATCGGCTAGCACTCTTGATGAATATCCTTAGGTTTATTTTAGAAAGTGTAGTCACAACTCATGAGGTGTTGCACTCTATTCACCAAGCGAGTGAGTCTTGGATTATCCTTAAGCTTGACTATGAAAAGGCTTTTGACAAGGTCAACCTACATTTCCAAAGAAATTCTTCAAAAAAGTAATTTTGGATCTATATGGATTAACTAGATTAGGCAGATCACACATGGTGGATTGGTAGGGATTAAGCTTAACGAAGTAGAAGGTATTTTTTATTGGAAAAGATCTAAGACAGGGTGATTAGCTGGCCCCACTCCTTTTCAATCATGTAGTGGATTTCCTTTCCAAGGTACTTGTTAAACCCTCCCATCACAAACCTATTAGAGGGTTGTGTTCTGATTTAATCCACGTGGTTGTCATCTGCTTACAATATGCAGATGACACTATTCTTTTTGTTGAACATAGTCTTGACATATCTAAAACATGAAGAATGCTCTAGTCTGTTTTGAAGAAGTGTTTGTCATGAAAATTAACTCTAAGAGGAGTGAACTTAATGCACCAAGTCTTGATAAATAGAGAACCTATCTTCATACTATTTGTTTTGGTTGCACTAGAGGTGCCTTGTGTGTTAAATACCTAGGGGTCCCTTTACATTTTGATAAACTGAGAAGAGAAGACATTGAACCCATCATAGAAAATATTTTCAAGAGCATGGCTGGCTAGAGAGGGAAACTCCTCACATATCCTGCAAGGATTACCCTTACCAAGGACTGTCTCTCAAGCATACATGTCTATCTTCTCTCTTTATTTAAATTCCTCAGATGTACTCTAGACATGATCAATACTCAATTGGCTCACTGTCACTAGAGTGACTATGAGGGCAATACACAACTTCATTTAGCAAACTGACATCTAGTCTGGATGGCTAAAAGTGGTGGGGCCTAGGACTAGGAGTTCCCAATCTTAGTGATGTTAACTTGTGCTCATTTGGTAACTGGGTAATATGACACATCAGCAAATGAAGGCTAGATGCGGAAAATCATTATTGGTAGAAAATTCCTTAAAAATGGCATAAATATCTTTGCTAATAAGAACCAGAACCCTTGCAAATTTTGGCAAGGAGTTATGTGTGCTAGAAGATCTCTCAAATTTAGGTACAGATGGCAGCAAGTAATGGTCAGATTTCAGGAGGTTACCTGATACGTCTCCAACGTATCTATAATTTTTTATTGTTCCATGCTATTATATTACCCGTTTTGGATGTTTATGGGCTTTATTATACACTTTTATATTATTTTTGGGACTAACCTATTAACCGGAGGCCCAGCCCAAATGTTGTTTTCTTGCCTATTTCAGTGTTTCGAAGAAAAGAAATATCAAATGGAGTCCAAACGGAATGAAACCTTCGGGAGAGTTATTTTTGGAACGGAAGCAATCCAGGAGACTTGGAGTAGACGCCAGGGAAGCTTCGAGGAAGCCACGAGGCAGGGAGGCGCGCACTACCCCCTGGGCACGACCCCACCCTCGTGGGCCCCTCGTGGCTCCCCTGACCGACTTCTTTCGCCTATATATATCTATATACCCTGAAAACATCAGGGAGCACAACAGATCGGGAGTTCCCCGCCGCAAGCCTCTGTAGCCACCAAAAACCAATCGGGACCCTGTTCCGGCACCCTGCCGGAGGAGGGATCCCTCACCGGTGGCCATCTTCATCATCCCGGCGCTCTCCATGACGGGGAGGGACTAGTTCACCCTCGGGGCTGAGGGTATGTACTAGTAGCTATGTGTTTGATCTCTCTCTCTCTCTCTCTCTCTCGTGTTCTTGAGGTGGTACGATCTTGATGTATCGCGAGCTTTGCTATTATAGTTGGATCTTATGATGTTTCTCCCCCTCTACTCTCTTGTAATGGATTGAGTTTTCCCTTTGAAGTTATCTTATTGGATTGAGTATTTAAGGATTTGAGAACACTTGATGTATGTCTTGCATGTGCTTATCTGTAGTGACAATGGGATATCACGTGATTCACTTGATGTATGTTTTGGTGATCAACTTGCGGGTTCAGTTGAACTTATGCATAGGGGTTGGCACACGTTTTTGTCTTGACATTCTGGTAGAAACTTTGGGGCACTCTTTGAAGTTCTTTGTGTTGGTTGAATAGATGAATCTGAGATTGTGTGATGCATATCATATAATCAAACCCGCGGATACTTGTGGTGACATTAGAGTATCTAGGTGACATTAGGGTTTTGGTTGATTTGTGTCTTAAGGTGTTATTCTAGTACGAACTCTAGGATAGATCGAACGGAAAGAATAGCTTCGTGTTATTTTACTACGCACTCTTGAATAATCGATAAGAAAGGATAACTTTGAGGTGGTTTCCTACCCTACCATAATCTCTTCGTTTGTTCTCCGCTATTAGTGACTTTGGAGTGACTCTTTGTTGCATGCTGAGGGATAGTTATATGATCCAATTATGTTATTATTGTTGAGAGAACTTGCACTAGTGAAAGTATGAACCCTAGGCCTTGTTTCAACGCATTGCAATACCTTTTACGCTCACTTTTATCATTAGTTACCTTGCTGTTTTTATATTTTCAGATTACAAAAACCTATATCTACCATCCATATTGCATTTGTATCATCATCTCTTCGCCGAACTAGTGCACCTATACAATTTACCATTGTATTGGGTGTGTTGGGGACACAAGAGACTCTTTGTTATTTGGTTGCAGGGTTGTTTGAGAGAGACCATCTTCAACCTACGCCTCCCACGGATTGATAAACCTTAGGTCATCCACTTGAGGGAAATTTGCTACTGTTCTACAAACCTCTGCACTTGGAGGCCCAACAACGTCTATAAGAAGAAGGTTGCGTAGTAGACATCAAGCAGTTTCTGGCGCCGTTGCCGGAGAGGTGAGTGCTTGAAGGTATATCTTTAGATCTTGCAATCAAATCTTTTTGTTTCTTGTTTTATCACTAGTTTAGTTTATAAAAGAAAACTACAAATAAATGGAATTAAGGGTACATCATATGCTTCATCTTTTTAATGTCTTTCGTGAAAATAAGGATTTCAGTAATTGTGCCAAGGTGTTAGAAGAAAAATGCATTAGAATGTTTGGCACTAAATCTTTGAATGATGAGCATGACCGCAATGTTATTAGTATGAACTCTTTGAATATCCATAGTACTAATGATGATTGCACTAGTCATGATGAAAATATGTCATATAAGCATGTCAACTTCTGTGGAGTGCATAGAGTTTGCAAGTACACACCAAATAGGGAAGATAGATTTTGCAAGAGTCATAAGTATTTAGAAACTAAATGGTTGCAAGAAAGGCTAGATGATTGTGCTGAAAGATTCAATATTTATCGCCATCCTTGTGAACTTTGCAATGAACATGGTCATTTAAAACTCCAATGCTATTTGTTTCATGATCAAATCGTGTCCAAAAATTGTGATAACTTGATTACCCTTGAGCATCATAAAGAGCTTAGTCTTCTTTTGGGGTATGAAGAAATGAAACGTATAACTAAGGGTATTCCAAAATTTAATCTTGATAGATTTCTTGATTTTGATCTAGAAGAAATTTTTATGTATTGTGCGGTGAATTGCATTGAAAATCCTTATATTGCCAATTACATAAAGACAAGAAAACAAATAGAATATGAATAGAATACTAATGAAAGGGAAGAGACTTCCCAATATCTTCATATTATTTCTTATGATGAATCAGATAACGAGGAGGAGCCCTCTATTCAACCAATCTCATTAATAAGGAGCTCCAAAAAGAGGATTAAACCCACACATAATGTGAAGAAGAAAAAGAAAAGACGGAGAAGCAAAGGTGAAAAGGTATCCCTCCCAAATGATGTTGCTCCTATTACTCATTGTGATGATGATAATTGCTATACTATTGGTGCTATCCATACTATTAATGATGAGAGTGATTATGCTTATGATATGAAAAGGCCCAAGCTTGGGGATGCTATTTTTGATGAGAATGACATGTTTGAGAATATATTTGCTGCAATTAATGTTTGTACCAAGCTTGGGGATGCTATGTTTAATGAAGATGATATTTTTAGCCTCCCAATTTTTGATGAGCAAATTTATTATGATGATAGCATGCCTCCTACTTATGATGATTATATTGATGAAAGTGGGTTTGGAAGAGTGATAACTTTAGGAAGTAATGATCCCACTATTTTGGAGGATGTTGAATCTTATTGTGATAAATATGAAAGTGGATTTGGAGAGGTCATGACTTTATTTAGTGATGATCCCACTATCTTTGAAGAGGTTTCAATCGATTATGATGAGAACAAAGTTGCTACTTATGATAATTATTGTGATGATACATATGCTATAAAAGTAGTGATGATTATATTTATAAAACTTGTCATGATTATGATTACCATTTTTCTGAACTTTATTCTTTTAATGTGGAAAAATTTATAGTATTCAAATTTCTTATGATACTCCCACTATTCTGATTGAGAAGAATTTTGCTTATGTAGAGAGTAGTAAATTTTCTATGCTTGTAGATCATGAAAAGAATGCTTTAGGTGCTGGTTATATTGTTGAATTCATTCATGATGCTACTGAAAATTATTATGAGGGAGCAATATATGCTTGTAGGAATTGCAATAATATCAAGTTTCCTCTCTATGTGCTTAAAGTTTTGAAGTTATGCTTGTTTTGCCTTCTTATGCTAGTTGATTATTGTTCCCATAAGTTTTTTGCTCACAAAATCCCTATGCATAAGAAGTGGGTTAGACTTAAATGTGTTACTAATATTCTTCATGATGCTCTCTTTATGTTTCAATTCTTATCTTTTATGTGAGCATCATTGAAATCATCATGCCTAGCTAGGGGCGTTAAACGATAGCGCTTGTTGGGAGGCAACCCAATTTAATTTTTGTTCCTTGCTTTTTGCTCCTGTTTAGTAATAAATAATTCATCTAGCCTCTGTTTAGATGTGGTTTTATTGTTTTACTTAGTGTTTGTGCCAAGTAGAACCTTTGGGAAGACTTGGGTGAAGTCTTTATGATCTTGCTGTAAAAAATAGAAACTTTAGCGCTCACAAGATTAGCTACAACTTTTTACTGGAGAGTGAAATTTAGTTGATTATTTTTTAAGATGATTAATAGATAAATTACTCAGGTACAGCAATTTATTTTAGAATTTTTGGAGTTCCAGAAGTATGCGTTTGATACAGATTACTACAGACTGTTTTGTTTCTGACAGATTATGTTTTCATTGTGTTGTTTGCTTATTTTGATGAATCTATGAGTAGTATAGGAGGGTATGAACCATAGAGGAGTTGGACTACAGTAGATATTACACCAATATGAATTTGGAATGAGTTCACAATAGTACCTAAGTGGTGATTTATTTTCCTATACTAACGGAGCTTACGAGATCTCTGTTGAGTTTTGTGTTGTGAAGTTTTCAAGTTTTGGGTAAAGATTCGATGGACTATGGAATAAGAAGTGGCAAGAGCCTAATATTGGGGATGCCCAAGGCACCCCAAGGTAATATTCAAGGACAACCAAGAGCCTAAGCTTGGGGATGCCCCAGAATACATCCCCTCTTTCGTCTTCGTTCATCGGTAACTTTACTTGGAGCTATATTTTTATTCACCACATGATATGTGTTTTGCTTGGAGCGTCATTTTAATTTATTTTGTTTTGCTTGCTGTTTGAATAAAATACCAAGATCTGAAATTCTTAAATGTTAAAGAGTCTTCACATAGTTGCATAATTATTCAACTACTCATTGATCTTCATTTATATCTTTCGGTGTAGTTTGTCATTTGCTCTAGTGCTTCACTTATATCCTTTTAGAGCACGGCGGTGGTTTTATTTTATAGAAATTACTGATCTCTCATGCTTCACTTATATTATTTTGAGAGTCTTACACAACATGGTAATTTGCTTTGGTTATGAATTTAGTCCTAATATGATGGGCATCCAAGAGGGATATAATAAAAACTTTCATATAAAGTGCATTGAATACTATGTGAAGTTTGATTCCTTATGATTGTTTTGAGATATGAGGATGGTAATATTAGAGTCATGCTAGTTTAGTAGTTGTGAATTTAAGAAATACTTGCTCTAAAGTTTGTGATTCCCGTAGCATGCACGTATGGTGAACCGTTATGTGATGAAGTCGGAGCATGATTTATTTATTGATTGTCTTCCATATGAGTGGCGGTCGGGGACGAGCGATTGTCTTTTCCTACCAATCTATCCCCCTATGAGCATGCACGTAGTAATTTGTTTCGATAACTAATAGATTTTTGCAATAAGTATGTGAGTTCTTTATGACTAATGTTGAGTCCATGGATTATACGCACTCTCACCCTTTCACCATTGCTAGCCTCTCTAATACCGCACACCTTTCGCCAGTATCATACACCCACCATATACCTTCCAGAAAACAGCCACCATACCAACCTATTATGGCATTTCCATAGCCATTCCGAGATATATTGCCATGCAACTTTCCACCGTTCCCTTTATTATGACACACTTCATCATTGTCATATTGCTTTGCATGATCATGTAGTTGACATCGTATTTGTGGCCAAGCCACCGTTCATAATTCTTTCATACATGTCACTCATGAGTCATTGCACATCCCGGTACACCGCCGGAGGCATTCACATAGAGTCATATTTTGTTGAGTTGTAATTCTTGAGTTGTAAGTAAATAAAAGTGTGATGATCATCATTATTAGAGCATTGTCCCCGTGAGGAAAAGATGATGGAGACTATAATTCCCCCACAAGTCGGGATGAGACTCCGGACAAAAATAAATATATAAAAGAGGCCAAAGAAGCCCAAATAAAAAAGAGAAAAAAAGAGGCCATAAAAAAAAGAAGGCCCAAAAAAACAAAAAAATGAAGAGAGAAAAAGAGAGAAGGGGCAATGCTACTATCCTTTTGCCACACTTGTGCTTCAAAGTAGCACCATGATCTTTATGATAGAGAGTTTCCTATGTTGTCACTTTCATATACTAGTGGGAATTTTACATTATAGAATATGGCTTGTATATTCCAATGATGGGCTTCCTCAAAATGCCCTAGGTCTTCGTGAGCAAGCGAGTTGGATGCACACCCACTTAGTTTCTTTTGTTGAGCTTTCATACACTTATAGCTCTAGTGCATCCGTTGCATGGCAATCCCTACTCACTCACATTGATATCTATTGATGGGCATCTCCATAGCCCGTTGATACGCCTAGTTGATGTGAGACTATCTTCTCTTTTTTGTCTTCTCCACAACCACCATTCTATTCCACATATAGTGCTATGTCCATAGCTCATGCTCATGTATTGCGTGAAGATTGAAAAAGTTTGAGAACATCAAAAGTATGAAACAATTGCTTGGCTTGTCATTGGCGTTGTGCATGATTTAAATATTTTGTATGATGAAGATAGAGCATAGCCAGACTATATGATTTTGTAGGGATAACTTGCTTTGGCCATGTTATTTTGAGAAGACATGATTGATTTGTTAGTATGCTTGAAGTATTATTGTTTTCATGTCAATATTAATCTTTTGTTTTCAATCTTATGGATCTGAATATTCTTGCCACAATAAAGAAGATTACATTGATAAATATGTTAGGTAGCATTCCACATAAAAAATTCTATTTTTATCATTTACCTACTCATGGACGAGCAGGAATTAAGCTTGGGGATGCTTGATACGTCTCCAACGTATCTATAATCTTTGATTGTTCCATGCTATTATATTACCCGTTTTGGATGTTTATGGGCTTTATTATACACTTTTATATTATTTTTGGGACTAACCTATTAACCGGAGGCCCAGCCCAAAATGTTGTTTTCTTGCCTATTTCAGTGTTTCGAAGAAAAGAATATCAAATGGAGTCCAAACGGAATGAAACCTTCGGGAGTGGAAGCAATCCAGGAGACTTGGAGTAGACGTCTGGGAAGCTTCGAGGAAGCCATGAGGCAGGGAGGCGCGCCCTACCCCCTGGGCGCGCCCCCACCCTCGTGGGCCCCTTGTGGCTCCCCTGACCGACTTCTTTCGCCTATATATATATATATATATATATATATATATATATATATATATATATATATATATATATATATATATATATACCCTAAAAACATCGGGGAGCATGATAACCCACAAGTATAGTGGATCGCAACAGTTTTCGAGGGTAGAGTATTCAACCCAAATTCATTGATTCGACACAAGGGGAGCCAAAAAATATTCTCAAGTATTAGCAGTTGAGTTGTCAATTCAAACGCACCTGGATAACTTAGTATCTGCAGCAAAGTATTTAGTAGCAAAGTAATATGGAAGTAACGGTAACGATAGCAAGTAATATTTTTGGGTTTTGTAGTGATTGTAACAGTAGCAACGGAAAAGTAAATAAGCGAAAAAACAATTTGTGAAAAGCTCGTAGGCATTGGATCGGTGATGGAGAATTATGCCGGATGTGGTTCATCATGTAACAGTCATAACATAAGGTGACACAGAACTAGCTCCAATTCATCAATGTAATGTAGGCATGTATTCCGAATATAGTCATACGTGCTTATGGAAAATAACTTGCATGACATCTTTTGTCCTACCCTCCCGTGGCAGCGGGGTCCTAGCGGAAACTAAGGGATATTAAGGCCTCCTTTTAATAGAGTACCGGATCAAAGCATTAACACATAGTGAATACATGAACTCCTCAAACTATGGTCATCACCGGGAGTGGTCCCAATTATTGTCACTACGGGGTTGCCGGATGATAACACATAGTAGGTGACTATAGACTTGCAAGATAGGATCAAGAACTCACATATATTCATGAAAACATAATAGGTTCAGATCTGAAATCATGGCACTCGAGCCCTAGTGACAAGCATTAAGCATAGCAAAGTCATAGAAACATCAATCTCAGAACATAGTGGACACTAGGGATCAAACCCTAACAAAACTAACTCGATTACATGATAAATCTCATCCAACCCATCACCGTCCAACAAGCCTACGATGGAATTACTCACGCACGACGGTGAGCATCATGAAATTGGAGATGGAGGATGGTTGATGATGACGATGGCGACGGATTCCCCTCTCCGGAGCCCCGAACGGACTCCAGATCAGCCCTCCCGAGAGAGTTTAGGGCTTGGTGGTGGCTCTGTATCGTAAAACGCGATGAATCTTTCTCTCCAATTTTTTCTCCCCGAACACAAATATATGGAGTTGGAGTTGAGGTCGATGGAGCGTCAGGGGCCCACGAGGCAGGGGGCGCACCCAGGGGGTAGGGCACGCCCCCACCCTCGTGCCCAGGGTGTGGGCCCCCTGGCCTTGATTCTTTCGCTAGTATCTTTTATATTTTCCAAAAATAAGCTCCGTGAAGTTTCAGGTCATTCCGAGAACTTTTGTTCTGCACATAAATAACACCATGGCAATTCTGCTGAAAACAGCGTCAGTCCGAGTTAGTTCCATTCAAATCATGCAAGTTAGAGTCCAAAACAAGGGCAAAAATGTTTGGAAAAGTAGATACGACAGAGACATATCAGAGCACAATAGATCGGGAGTTCCGCCGCCGCAAGCCTCTGTAGCCACCAAAAACTAATCGGGACCCTGTTCCGGCACCTTGCCGGAGGGGGGATCCCTCACCGGTGGCCATCTTCATCATCCCGGCGCTCTCCATGATGAGGAGAGAGTAGTTCACCCTCAGGGCTGAGGGTATGTACCAGTAGCTATGTGTTTTATCTCTCTCTCTCTCGTGTTCTTGAGGTGGTACGATCTTGATGTATCGCGAACTTTGCTATTATAGTTGGATCTTATGATGTTTCTCCCCCTCTACTCTCTTGTAATGGATTGAGTTTTCCCTTTGAAGTTATCTTATCGGATTGAGTCTTTAAGGATTTGAGAACACTTGATGTATGTCTTGCATGTGCTTATCCGTGGTGACAATGGGATATCACGTGATTCACTTGATGTATGTTTTGGTGATCAACTTGCGGGTTCAGTTGAACTTATGCATAGGGGTTGGCACACATTCTTGTCTTGACTCTCCGGTAGAAACTTTGGGGCACTCTTTGAAGTTCTTTGTGTTGGTTGAATAGATGAATATGAGATTGTGTGATGCATATCATATAATCAAACCCGCGGATACTTGTGGTGACATTGGAGTATCTAGGTGACATTAGGGTTTTGGTTGATTTGTGTCTTAAGGTGTTATTTTAGTACGAACTCTAGGATAGATCGAACGTAAAGAATAGCTTCGTGTTATTTTACTACGGACTCTTTGAATAATCGATAAGAAAGGATAACTTTGAGGTGGTTTCGTACCCTACCATAATCTCTTCGTTTGTTCTCCGCTATTAGTGACTTTAGAGTGACTCTTTGTTGCATGTTGAGGGATAGTTATATGATCCAATTATGTTATTATTGTTGAGAGAATTTGCACTAGTGAAAGTATGAACCCTAGGCCTTGTTTCAACGCATTGCAATACCGTTTACGCTCACTTTTATCATTAGTTACCTTGCTGTTTTTATATTTTCAGATTACAAAAACCTATATCTACCATCCATATTGCACTTGTATCACCATCTCTTCGCCGAACTAGTGCACCTATACAATTTACCATTGTATTGGGTGTGTTGGGGATACAAGAGACTCTTGTTATTTGGTTGCAGGGTTGTTTGAGAGAGACCATCTTCAACCTACGCCTCCCATGGATTGATAAACTTTAGGTCATCCACTTGAGGGAAATTTGCTACTGTCCTACAAACCTCTGCACTTGGAGGCCCAACGACGTCTACAAGAAGAAGGTTGCGTAGTAGACATCAATACTCGGTTTGGCACCTCGCCCTGTTTGTACAATTCTAGCCCTTTATATCTATTTTCATCAGCAATTTGTAGCAACATCAAGCTAAATTTTGGGAGATCTTTACTCCGGAGATGATGGTGTCTGGGTATCAACTAGATCAAATAGTTCACAGTCTTCCTCTTAAGGATGACTCGGATGCATTAATTTGGCATATGGTTCCAAAGGGATATATTCAAAGGAGTGTAGGCTATTTTTTATCCCCTCAGTGTGGTCAATCTGTGTCCCCCTCTACAATCTGTCTTCCTATGGTTACTATCCCATAATAAACATATGACTGGAGGTATTAAAAAAAGGAAGATGGTTAAACCTTTAGATTGTATATTTTAATCGGAACAAGAGATCATATCTCATTTAGTTTTTGATCACGTGGTTGCTAAAAATGTATGGGAGCAGCTTTCAACCATTTTTTGGCAAAACTTTAGGGTCGGATTACTTGTCTATAGCTAGATATTGGCATGCCAATAAAAAGCCTATAATTCTCAACTCAGCATGTGCTTGAGCCATGTGGTGCATTTGGAAGGCTACAAATGTTCACATTTTAACAATGCACTTTGGTCTGATGTTAAATAGGTTTGGTGGTTGATCCTAGTTACTCTAAAGAAATGACAATCTTGCTCAAGGTGGATCATCTGGAAAAGCAAAAAGGTCTTTCCCAAATGATCTCCCTCACCAATTGTTGGTGGGGTGACAAAGTTTGAAAGAAGCACCGAAGGTGCTCTTAAACAAGCTCTCCTGTCTCACATGTCACTATTTGGTGCAAGCTCATGTTCTTGCGTACTCCAAGCACTAGTGATGCCTCTACTCCATGCCCCAAGCAACCCTGGAATCCAAAAGCGTCGAGCATCGTTCCCATCACCCCGCTTGAGTTGGTAAATTCGTCGAGTCAATCCCCACCGAAGAAGAAAAAAAAATGGCGTCTCTCAAAGGAGTTTGGTTGCTTGGATGTTGCCCGATGATAGCCATGAAGAAAGACAATTTCCGTCTTGTGCTCAATGCTAATTATTTGAGACGTATGGGATGATCACCTTGGAATAACAAAATAAAATTAATAATTGCATTGGTTTCCAATTTCCCATTGATTGTTGATTATGGAACGCTTCTGGCTTAACTGTAATGTTGTTGAAAAAGTTGAAGCCCAATATTATTTTTGAGAATGAACTTGATCTACGTTTGGTTTGACACGGTGGACTTGAGCTCCCATACCTCGTGAGGTTGAGCTCATATAGCTGGATAAGACTTTTTTGGATACCCCTAGCGCCTACTAAAGAATGGAGTGTTGAGGTCCCATTACCGATGAAACGTCAAATCCCACGTCCAATTACCCATCATACAACATCTCCCACTGAAAGAAAAACCACACTTAACTTCAAACTTAGGCAGGATGGATCCATGGTGTTGGTGTACTAAAGTAGGGGTACCTTAGTACCCCAGACTTGTGCACGGGCAGTTGTAGCACCCTGCGGCGAGGCCCGCCCAGGAAGCGCCAAGAGAAGACCAAGCATTCAAGACAAGGCCCCCGGCAAGGGGAGCTTGCCGGGCCAAGAAGACAAGACCCCGGCAAGAGGAGCTTGCTGGGACGATTAAGCCCATGTGATACCATCCAAGAACAAAGTATACGAGACAGAAGATCGAGACCCCGACAAGAGGAGCTTGTCGGGAAGGCCGATCCCAGGCACCACAAGAGAAGCCTGCCACGGCGCGCCATGCGCCCCGGCAAGGCCTGATAGCCGGCAAGCTGTCAGGCACAGGAAGACGACCCCCGCGGCAAGCCACTTGCCGCGGTAAATCGCCACCTCAGGACTGCGCTCCAGCTCACCCGCCCACGCGTCGCTCCGGGGTTTCCCCCAAGGGCACGTGGCGGGGCACCGCGCAGCCTGGGGTATGCGGTGGCATGCAGCCACCACCGTGGCGAGCGGTGGCGCACCTAACGGTCCGCCTCGGTGCTGTCCAGGCGACCGTGACGGGCATTTAATGCCCTTGTCCCCTATCGTCAGAAGTAGGTATGATAACACTGTGCCGCGTTGTAGCGCCACTGTTCCCGCACTATTACAACTTCCACCCCTTTTACCCCTTTCTCTTACGTTGACACCTGTCGGTGACCCCTTTGCGCTATAAAAGGAGGCCCGTGTGCAACGTAGAGGGGGTTCGGAGATTCGGAATCCAGACAGCCATACGCTCGGTGTAGCTAGCTCTCCAAGCTCCCGAGCTCCCCAGCTCAATACAACCAAGCAGGAGTAGGGTTTTACGCGTCCATCGCGGCCCGAACCTGGGTAAACCGCCCGTGTGCTCGCCTCGATCTGCTCTCCGTGCTCCCTCCGCCCCCCTCACCGGACAACGAAAGGGGCTCCGGCCCCATAGGTGCTCGCGGGGGACACGGTCCACCCCGACATCTTTGGCGCGCCAGGTAGGGGGTGCGTCGAGGTCGTGCGGATCAGATCCGGCGTTCGCGCGAGCGCGCTCTTCGTCAGCTTCTCCGAATTCGCTAGCTTCATCAACACCATGGCCCCGAAGAAGAAGGCTTCGGAGGTCGCGGGCCCGTCCGCGTCTCTTCCACCGCTACCGGAGCCAACGGTGGGCGGGGGAGACGCCGTCGGAGGGGTGGCCACCGGCGAGAACACTCGCGGCGCCACCAAATCCAAGAACAGGGCGGACGACCGAGCCTCGGCCTCCGAGGACGCGTCGCGTCCGTCCCGACAAACGACGACCCAGCAGCGCCATGCCACAGGAGGTGGCATCCGCTTGCTGGACCAAGGGCAAACTGGAGGTTCACGGGACGCCCCGGGCCCCCGTCCGGACACGGGCAAGGCGAAGGCGCCGGGGAGGGACCCCGCTCTTTCTAACATTGTTAGGAGTCCGAGCGTATCCCGCTCCTCGCGCCACTCGCCCCCGCTCCCCTCCACTCCGGCAGAAGCGCTCGCGAGAGCGCAACTGCTCCTCGACTACCCTCCAGCGGCTGACAAGGCCGAAGGCTGGAGGGCCACCATCCAGAGCCTGATCGCCTTCGCCAACAACGACACGCCGCAGCAGCCGGCGACCTCACGGCCACGGCAGGTCGAGAAGACGAAGGCCGACGGCAACGAGACCGCCGGGGGTGCAACCACCATGCACTCCCCGGCGCAGAAGCAGAAGACGCCGCCCCGCTGGAGCAACGCCGACGACGGCTCTACAGCGTCGTCAGACCCGCGGACTCGCCGGGACCAGCGCCGAGTCCTCGACGAGCGGCAGCAAGAAGACGCTCGAACAAGGATTGAGCGCCGCCGAGAAACTCGGCGGCAATCAGACCAGCGGGCTGGGAACGCTATCGACACGCACGCGCCCGGTGAACCAGGTGACTTACCGTACGCGGCAGGTTGCCCTGCGTTCACCCGTGAGCTGCGGCGCGTCCGGTGGCCCAGCACGAAGAACTTCAAGCCCGACGTACCGGAGAAGTACGACGGCAGGACGCACCCCTCGGAGTTTCTCAGCATCTACACGATCGCTGTGCAAGCTGCCGGGGGGCGCGACGAGAGGATATTGGCGAACTACTTCCCGCTCGTGCTTAAGCCGAACGTTCGTTCGTGGCTTATGCACTTGCCGGAAGGCTCCATTTCTTCCTGGGCGGATCTTTGCCATCAGTTTGTTGGCGCCTTCACAGGCGGCCACAAACCTCATGGCCAGGATAGCGACCTCCACATCCTAGCCCAGAAGGAAGGAGAATCCCTGCGCAAGTACATCCAGCGCTTCAGCCGCGTGCATCGCAACATCCCCGACGTTCACCCTGCCGCGGTTATCAGCGCGTTCCACCAGAACGTGCGTAACCGCCGCATGCGTGAAGAGATGGCCATGACCAAGATCCGGGACGTCAGCGAGCTATATGCCCTGGCTGACAAGTGCGCGCGCGCGGAGGAGGGGAGGAAACTCCCCGGGGAGGATGCTGGCGCAGGAGAAAGCGACAGTGACGACACCGCCCCGGCGAAGAGAAGCCAGCGGCGGAATAATAGGAGGAAGAACAGGAAAGAGGTGCTTGCCGTCGAGGAGTCCGGCAAGGAGGCTCCCGCCAAGCAAACGCAGGCTGGCGGCTCCGGCAAGGAGCCTGCCCCCGTGGCGGCAGCCGACAAGCAGGACAGCTCCGACAAGCAATACTGCAAGATCCACCGCACCAAGGGCCACGATCTTTCCAACTGCAAAAGCGTCGAGTACCTCGTCGTGCAGCAGAAGGCTGAGTACGAGAGGCGCGACAAGGGGAAGGCCCAGGGTGGAGGTGGCGAACCAAGCAAGAAGCGGCCGCCCATCGGCCGGGGAGGACGCCGCGGCAAGGCCAAGCAGCGGCAAGGCGATCGGCCTCCCCGGGGCCGCGACGAGGATGAAGAAGATGACGACGAAGATAACAGCGAGCAGGAGTTCCAGAAGGCCACGGAGGTCCTATGCGTTGACGGCGGCGCCTCTCTGCACACCTCCCACCGCCAGCTTAAGCGGTGGGTGCGAGAGGTGAACGCAGCAGAGCCGCCCGTGGAGTCGCGCAGACTCCTCAAATGGTCCAGCACGCCCATCATTTTCGATCTTGAGGATCACCCCGACCGCACAACCGCGGTCGGGTGCTTGCCGATGCTGGTCTCACCCACCATCCGCAACCTCAAGGTCACCAAAATGTTGGTAGACGGCGGGGCCGGGCTGAACTTGATCTCCTCCGCTGTGATCAAGAAACTCCAGATCCCAGACGGCGAGCTCGAAGAGACCGGTTCTTTCCAAGGAATCAACCCGGGGAGGAGCAAGCCCAAGGGGAAGATTACTCTGCCTATGACCTTCGGCGGCGAGCTCAACTTCAGGACTGAGCGCATCACGTTCGACGTCGCCGATATCCCGTTACCATACAATGGGATCCTCGGCCGTCCCGCTCTCGCCAAGTTCATGGCAGCTTCCCATCACGCCTACAACGTACTCAAGATGCCGGGGCCGATAAGCGTCATCACTGTCCATGGCGACAAAAAGGACGCGCTTATCTGCGCCGACAAGATCTACCGGGATGTAGCAGCCGCGGCAGAGAAGGACACACTTTCCGCTGAAGCCCCCGGGGGGAAGAAGACAAGGACCAAGTCCGGTAAGTGCTCTGGGGCCTACTCCGGCAACCGCACCTCTTCGGAGTGCTGCGCCGCCGTCGAGGACGTTCCATCGAGCTCCACCGGCAAGTACAAGAAGGAAATGACCGCTCCTCCGGCAACCAAGGAGGTGTCCGCCAAGGAGGACGGCACTGGCGGTACCTTCACCATCAGTGCCACGCTTGACAGCAAATAGGAAAGCGCGCTCGTTGCCTTCCTGCGGGCGAATGTCGACGTGTTTGCATGGCAACCGTCCGACATCCCCGGTGTTCCCAGGAGGGTGATTGAGCACAAGCTCGCTGTCTGTCCTCACGCGCGACCCGTCAAGCAGAAAGTGAGAAAGCAAGCCGTGGAGCGCCAAGAATTCATCAGCGAAGAAATCAAGAAGCTAGAGGCAGCAGGCCTAGTGAGAGGTGTGATCCATCCAACGTGGCTGGCCAATCCGGTCGTTGTGCGCAAAGCCAATGGGAAGTGGAGACTGTGCATAGACTTCACCGATGTGAATAAAGCATGTCCCAAGGATCCATTTCCCTTGCCGCGCATTGACCAGATTGTTGACTCCACTGCCGGATGTGAGCTACTCTCTTTTCTTGATGCATATTCAGGCTACCACCAAGTCTTTATGGCCAAAGAAGATGAAGAGAAGACCGCATTTATCACTCCGTGCGGCACCTATTGCTTCGTACGCATGCCGTTTGGACTGAAGAATGCGGGATCAACGTTTGCAAGGGTAGTGCACACTGCTTTCGAGCCACAGATCCATAGGAACGTGGAGGCCTACATGGATGACATCGTGGTGAAGAGCAGGAGCAAGGAAACCTTGGTCCAAGATCTGGAAGAGACATTTCAGAACCTGCGCAAGATACAGCTCAAGCTGAACCCCGAGAAGTGCGTCTTCGGAGTCCCCTCCGGCAAGCTTCTCGGGTTCTTTGTGTCACAGAGGGGGATTGAAGCTAATCCCGACAAGATCAAAGCCATCGAGCAGATCGAAGCCCCAGAGCGCGTCAAGGACGTCAGAAAGCTTGCAGGTTGTGTGGCCGCCCTCAGTCGGTTCATTTCAAGGTCTACAGAACGCGCCCTGCCCTTCTTTAAAGTCTTGAAGAAGGCAGGCCCCATGCAGTGGACTCCAGAAGCGGAGGCAGCGCTGCGAGACTTGAAAAGGTACCTGTCCTCCACTCCAATACTTGTCGCACCTAGACCACAGGAGAAGTTGTTGCTATACCTAGCGGCAACCAACCAGGGGGTTAGTGCTGCGTTAGTGGCGGAGAGGGAGGCCGACGAGGAGTCTATACCACCTGCAAGCGAATCCAGCGACAAGCGGGGGGCTGCTCCGGCAAGCTCTGGCCCCGACAAGGACAACCCTGCGCAGGAACAGGATGGAGCGCGGAAGAAGATGGTGCAGCGCCCGGTGTATTTTGTGAGTTCCCTCTTGCAGGGGGCTAGATCAAGATACTCTGGGGTGCAGAAGTTGCTTTTCGGCCTCCTCATGGCCTCGAGAAAGCTGCGCCATTACTTCCAAGCACATGAGATAACAGTAGTCACTCGCTTTCCGCTGAAGAGGATATTGCACAATCCCGAGGCAACAGGCAGGATCGTCGAGTGGGCACTGGAGCTGTCGAGCTTTGGACTCAAGTTTGAAAGTACTTCAACCATACAGAGCAGAGCTTTGGCAGAATTCATAGCTGAGTGGACCCCGACGCCAGATGGAGAAGCCCAAGAAACAAGCGCGCCCGTACAAGAAGCAACGAGTGAGTGGGTAATGTACTTCGATGGTGCCTTCTCGCTGCAAGGCGCCGGTGCTGGCGTGGTACTCATCGCGCCCACCGGAGAGCACCTCAAGTATGTTATCCAGATGCACTTCCCAAGAAAGCAAGCAACCAACAATACTGCTGAGTATGAAGGCTTGCTCGCCGGCCTCAGGATTGCGGCCGAACTTGGGATCAGAAAACTGATTGTGCGGGGAGATTCTCAACTGGTGGTCCGGCAAGTCAACAAGAGCTACCAGAGCCCTCTGATGGAAGCTTATGTAGATGAAGTGAGGAAGCTGGAAGAACACTTTGAAGGGCTGCAAATGGAGCACGTCCCGAGAGCTCAGAATGAGATAGCGGACGGCCTTTCGAAGTGTGCTTCGTTGAAGTTACCTGTGGAACCAGGGACCTTCTTACTCAAGCTGACTCAACCATCCGTTACACCATCAGTTGGGCAGTCCAAGAAAAGGAAGTTGGTCTCCGGCGACCACTTGCAGGCGAACCTTCCTGAGACCGCCGCCAAGGTCCCCAAGATCAACAACCAGAACGCCGGGGGACAGCCCGCTCCTGCGGATCCCAGGATCCGTCCAGTCGAAGCAGGTGTCCCCGATAAGCCTTGCTCCGGCAAGCAGATCAGCAGTCTGAACGCTGAGGAACAGTCCGCTCCTGCGGATCCGAGGATCTGTCCAGTTGAAGCGGGGGTTCCCGACAAGCTTTGCCCCGGCAAGCTTGCCGGGGGATCACCGGCTCCGGCGGAACCAGAGGTTCTTGCCGTAGAAGCCGGGGTCCCCGCAGCGGCCTTCATGCCTTTAGTCCTTGCCGTCGAGCCCCGGGCTCCGGCATGGGCGCAGCAGATCGTTCGTTTTCTGCAAACTGGAGAACTTCCCGACGACCCAGAAGAGATGGAGAAGATCACCAGGCAGTCAAGTATGTACCAGTTCGTGGACAACGAGCTGTACAGAAGGAGACTCAACGGTGTCAGATTGAAGTGCATCTCCAGGGAAGACGGACAGAAGCTGTTGGCAGAGATACACGGAGGCATATGCGGCCATCACATTGGCGCAAGAGCACTTGTCGGGAAAGCCTTCCGGCAAGGGTTTTTCTGGCAAGAAGCCCTCCAAGATGCAACTGCACTAGTAACCAAGTGTGAAGCGTGCCAGTTCCATGCAAAACAGATTCATCAGCCAGCTCAAGCTCTCCAAACAATCCCTTTATCCTGGCCCTTCTCGGTCTGGGGGCTCGATATCCTCGGCCCTTTTCCCCGAGCTGTCGGGGGCTTCGAGTACTTGTACGTTGCAATCGACAAGTTCACGAAGTGGCCAGAAGTGGAGCCAGTGAGGAAGGTGACCGCGCAGTCAGCAGTCAAGTTCTTCTGGTCGATCGTCTGTCGTTTCGGAATCCCCAACAGAATCATCACCGACAACGGGACACAATTCACAAGTCGCGCCTTCGTGCAACACGCCCAGGATCTCGGCGCCAAGGTCTGTTTCGCTTCGGTTGCTCACCCCAGGAGCAACGGTCAAGCAGAAAGGGCCAACGCTGAAGTGCTGCGCGGACTCAAGACCAGGACCTTCGACAGGCTGCGCAAGTGCGGAAGAAATTGGATTGAGGAGCTGCCGGCGGCTCTTTGGTCAATCAGAACGACACCGAGTCGAGCCACCGGACAGACACCCTTTGCTCTAGTCTATGGAGCGGAAGCAGTTATCCCCACGGAACTCGTATACGGATCTCCTCGGGTGCTCGCTTATGACGAGCTCGAGCAAGAGCGGCTGCGCCAAGATGACGCGCTGCTCCTTGAGGAAGGACGTCTCCAGGCTGCGGTACGAGCTGCTCGATACCAGCAAGCCTTGCGCCGCTACCATAGCCGCAAGGTCAAGGCCAGGAGTCTCGAAGAGGGCGACCTTGTTCTTCGGCGCACCCAGTCGGCCAAGAATTCCAACAAGTTGACGCCAAAGTGGGAAGGACCTTATCGGGTGAGACAAGTCACGAGGCCTGGCGCTGTCCGCCTCGAGACCGAAGAAGGCGTACCAGTGAGCAACTCCTGGAACATAGAGCATCTTCGCAAGTTTCACCCATAAGGCGCGGTTGCCGTGACCCGCTCCGGCAACCATCGGTTTGCACAGGCCTTGCCGCTGTTGCATGTAACCCCTTGTGCAAAGCCAGGCGAAGCCCCTGGCACCAGATAAAGTTGCCCTGTTAGGCGACCTTGTTCTTAGGCACGTTCAGTCGGCCAAGAATTATAACAAGTCGACGCCGAAGCAGGAAGGCCCTTATCGGGTGAGACGAGTCGCGAGGCCCGGCGCTGTCCGCCTCAAGACCGAAGAGGGCCTACCAGTGAGCAACTCCTGGGAACATAGAGCATCTTCGCAAGTTTCGCCCATAAGGCGCGGTTGCCGTGATCCGCTCCGGCAACCATCGGTTTGCACAGGCCTTGCCGCTGTTGCATGTAACCCCTTGTGCAAAGCCAGGCGAAGCCCCTGGCATCAGATAAAGTTGCCCTGTTAGGCGACCTTGTTCTTAGGCACGTTCAGTCGGCCAAGAATTATAACAAGTCGACGCCGAAGCAGGAAGGCCCTTATCGGGTGAGACGAGTCGCGAGGCCCGGCGCTGTCCGCCTCAAGACCGAAGAGGGCCTACCAGTGAGCAACTCCTGGGAACATAGAGCATCTTCGCAAGTTTCGCCCATAAGGCGCGGTTGCCGTGATCCGCTCCGGCAACCACCGGTTTGTGCAGGCCTTGCCGATGTTGCATGTAACCCCTCGTACAAAGCCAGGCGAAGCCCCTGGCCGAAGATAAAGAAGCGCTGGCGCCCTAGATTTTAGCATGCATGCTGAGTCAGAGTCTCGTCCTTGGTTAGGGTTGTCAGTTCCTAGCTGTCGCTAACCCCTAACTTAGAGGTCGAGTCCGCGTCTTTTTCCCGTCCTTTCCCTTTGGCTCGCAGGAATTGAATGTCCTTGCCGGGCCGCTCAAGGACAAGGAAGAGGAGAAGGACGAGCCGACGCCTACGCCCCGGCGGGCCAGAGTCGCCGGGGGCTGCAACCTCAGATAAGTTTTTACATCCCTCATCATGCATTCTCTTATGGACTGTGGAATTTGAAAGCCTCCTTTCCTCCTGAAAAGCTACCGTGCTCTCTTAGCGGCAAGCCCCAGAGCGCGTTCCTGGGGCCCGTTTCGATAGCAGCCGCGGCAGCAAGGGGGAGGGAAGCGAGGGGCCGGAACCCGCCTGCTCCCCGCCTCCGCCAAGGGCGTGAGAAAGGTCGAGCAGTGCGGGAGAGCGGCTGGGCCTGTTGCCGGGCGAGAAACTGTCTATCTTAACGATGTAAAGGATTCGTTCCTTACCGCGGTTTCCACCCGCGAGACAAATGATCCGGCAAACATCCCCTTTTCATTAAAAACATTCCATTCAGGTACAGTTCAGAGAGAATGGAGAACATAAAAGAAGGGATTACAAGGCTTAAACGCAACTAAGGCCCGAAGGCTTACAAGCTGAAAAAAGATAAGGTGCCCGTAATCCCTTTCTTGCCTCTCTCCTCAGGAGGTAGGGCAAGTAGGCGAAGAGGGCGAAAGGGGCACCTAGGCGAGCTACGGGTGGCAGAAGGCACCAAGAGAAGATCCGGGGGCTCCGCCCGGGGGTCTCCGGAGGCTGAAGAAGACGGAGGCGCCGGAGGCAGAGCTGGAAGATGAGGCAGCGGCCTTGCCGCCAGCCTCTTCCTCTTCCCCAGCCTCGCCACTCCGGCCGCCCGAGGAGACCAAGCCCCCGGCAAGAGGAGCTTGCCGGGCCGAAGAGAAGACCCCGGTGGTCGTCACCGAGAGCAAGGGTGATGACGGCGTCTGGGGCGCATCTGGAACACGAGGCACCGGAGCGTCAGCCAGCTGTCGAAGTCGGCCCGTACTCCGACTTCACGGCCTTCGACGTCCGCCCTCTGTCCTCCTCAGCAGCCCCCCCTACGCCAGCCGCCCAAGGAGACGACCCCGGGGAGTTCACGGAGCCCGGCGCGGACGATGGGGCCGCCGGTGCCACACGGAGCTGCGACCAACGCCTAGTCGGACCCGTCATCCCGGCGGCTGCTCCCCTCGTCGTCGCTGTCGCTCCCCTCCTCGTCACTCTCGCTCGAGGAGGAGCCTTCGCTGTCGGAGGAGCTATCTTCGCAGCACCGGGCCCGGATGCCGGAGCCCCAGAAGGCCTTGACGGAGAGGAGGTCCTCCCCCACCAGCTTAAAGTGGAGGGCGAACCCCTCCGTCAAACTGTGGATCCGGGCGAACGTCTTCCACCCGCGGCCCAGACACACCACGCCGGGGGCTCGGGACTCGACGTGGACTCGCGTCCCACTGATCCCGCAGCCCCTCATGCGCAGGTTTAGCGTCTCAGGCTGCTCCACCTCCAACACGCTCGCGAATGGAGCGGGAAGCCGGAGGCGGCGACGAGGCGCCCGGCGCAGCCTGATAATGAACTCACAGGGGTCGTCCCCGAGATGGACCGCGGGAAGGAACGGAGCCGCTGGCGGAGGCGAGGACGGCGCACCGATCCGTCCGCCCCGAGTGCCCCGGCCCCGTCCACGACCTCGTCCGCGACCTCGCCCTCTCCCTCTTCCTCTGACGACCGGCCCCGCCGCCGCGGGCGCAAGGGGAGGAGGGGCGCGTTGCCTAGCGGACACCCTCGCGGCAACCGAAGAAGAACCAGGGTTCCCCCCTCCATCGCGGATGGGGGAAGGAAACCAGAAGCAGAAGGAGGAAGGAGATGGAGTGCGGATTTCCGTTGCCCCCTTTCGCTCCTTATAAAGGGGCGGAGTGGGGACGCGGCCGCCTCGCTCCTCCAATAGAAGCGGAGGAAGGGCAGACGACTGGGGTCGACCCACTGCATCGACCCGCGCCGGCCCGACTCCCTGCCTCCGCCGCCGCGACTCCGAGTGCATGAGGACCACGCGGTGGGCGCGCAGAACCGAGGCGACGGGTGGGACGACCTCTCCCCATCCCGTGATTATGGGGAACGGACGCCTTGAAAGCCGCGCCTCACCCCCGTTCATTTATCGGGCCGCGCCTCCGCACCTCCCTCCACTTAAAGAGGGAACAGGCGTTTCGCCCCCACGACGCCGCGATAAGCGCGCGCCGCCTGGGGAAGGTGCGATGAATGCGGAGTTAAGGAGTAGCGCGACCAAGGCCACGCGTGCCCGTGCACTGTTAGGGCCTGGCCCAACGACGCTCGGCACCGTGTGTGGCCCAGGCCCGGGGGCTCCTGTCGGTGTACTAAAGTAGGGGTACCTTAGTACCCCAGACTTGTGCACGGGCAGCTGTAGCACCCTGCGGCGAGGCCCGCCCAGGAAGCGCCAAGAGAAGACCAAGCATTCAAGACAAGGCCCCCGGCAAGGGGAGCTTGCCGGGCCAAGAAGACAAGACCCCGGCAAGAGGAGCTTGCCGGGACGATTAAGCCCATGTGATACCATCCAAGAACAAAGTATACGAGACAGAAGATCGAGACCCCGACAAGAGGAGCTTGTCGGGAAGGCCGATCCCAGGCACCACAAGAGAAGCCTGCCACGGCGCGCCATGCGCCCCGGCAAGGCCTGATAGCCGGCAAGCTGTCAGGCACAGGAAGACGACCCCCGCGGCAAGCCACTTGCCGCGGTAAATCGCCACCTCAGGACTGCGCTCCAGCTCACCCGCCCACGCGTCGCTCCGGGGTTTCCCCCAAGGGCACGTGGCGGGGCACCGCGCAGCCTGGGGTATGCGGTGGCATGCAGCCACCACCGTGGCGAGCGGTGGCGCACCTAACGGTCCGCCTCGGTGCTGTCCAGGCGACCGTGACGGGCATTTAATGCCCTTGTCCCCTACCGTCAGAAGTAGGTATGATAACACTGTGTCGCGCTGTAGCGCCACTGTTCCCGCACTATTACAACTTCCACCCCTTTTACCCCTTTCTCTTACGTTGACACCTGTCGGTGACCCCTTTGCGCTATAAAAGGAGGCCCGTGTGCAACGTAGAGGGGGTTCGGAGATTCGGAATCCAGACAGCCATACGCTCGGTGTAGCTAGCTCTCCAAGCTCCCGAGCTCCCCAGCTCAATACAACCAAGCAGGAGTAGGGTTTTACGCGTCCATCGCGGCCCGAACCTGGGTAAACCGCCCGTGTGCTCGCCTCGATCTGCTCTCCGTGCTCCCTCCGCCCCCCTCACCGGACAACGAAAGGGGCTCCGGCCCCATAGGTGCTCGCGGGGGACACGGTCCACCCCGACACATGGTCAGCTAGTGGCGAAGGCATACCACCAACCATCTGATTGGTTGTTGCTTCTCGACACACTTTTCTTTTGTAGAGGTGAAGAGCCGACCACGAGCCAACTTAACGCTTGTAAAGCTTATTCCATTTGTTTTAAAGCATTTTTATTTAGTTATAGAATTTCCGTCGAGGTAAACTCTGAGCATTTACGAGCTTTGTTGGAGATCGACGACAAAGCTGAGAGACTCATCTAACATAGCCACCATAACTTGATGTCAAAAAGAAGAAAAGAGAGGGGGCGACCCACCAATAGCATCACTGGTTTTCCCTCACCTCCGTTGGATGCTCCAACGGCGACGAAACCCCGTGATCTGGTCCTATGCCCGTCCAATGGTGTAAGTTCTTTCAATTAGGGTCTTTGGTTGTTTATGACAGCATGTACGACGACGGCGAATAAGGTTCCTCCAGTTCTTCCTCAACTGTGGCGGCTCTCACTGTTGTTGGTGTTGGATCAATGAGGCATTGTCTACGCTATCTGGATTCTTTCAGATCTGAGTGGGCATTTTTGTCTTAGATGCGGAGTTCCAGTCATGGCTCACGACGTGTGGAGGCGTGTCTCCAGCGGATCTTCCTGGATCTGGTCGGTCTTGGTCTCTAGTGGATTCATCTGGGTTGGACCAATGCTCGTGGTTTTGGGAGTATTTGAGGACCCTCTTCGCAGTTTTTTTATCCAGGGCAGCAATTTTCTACGCAAATCATGGCCGCCGACGTCTTTTGGTATACAGCGATGACTTCTTGTCCGTTGCATCTACAAGCTCATTGGTTTAAACAAGTTTACTACGCCGAGACGGAGGCCCGGAAGCAGGAACAAGTTTTACTCACAGCGCGCTGCTAGTGGATGAAGAGGAAGAAGATTTTGGCATCCTAAAGATTTGGATTTAATTTTGTTTTCTGTAAGGATTTATTTGATACTTAATATATGGCCTTAGGCCTTTCAGCAAGTCTAAATGTTGCTGTGGGGCATTCAAGAGGAACAACACCAACTAGGGGCAATATTTGTAACATGGGTCTACATGATCTTTGCTACAAATTTTAGCGAAAATCGCATCATTTGAGGTTACCAGAAAAAAATGGTGCAAGAATGGATACAAGCATGTGCATTCAAAATTTACACATGACAATTTCCACACTGTATAAAAATCAACAAATGATTTGTAAGTTTTGTAACTTGTTGCGAAAAGAATGGTCTTATGTTTTCTACAGTCTTCAAATCGTATCTTAAGCTTCAAATTTACATGTGCATGATAGTGTCCATTCTCTACATGCATAGTTTTTTCGTATTATTTACAACTCTAACGATGTGACATGCTAAACTTTGGAGACGAGAGCATGTGAACCCAGGTCCAGATTATGACTTTACCGGCATCAGCCGGCGGTGCCCTACTGCTACGAGACCGTTGCTCCGTTTCAGCATGACAACCCTGTAAAACTATGCTCAGCCTGCCACCCAATCGAACCTGAGATCTAGCCTCCGCGAATTGGATTGAGGGAATAAATATAGTTAAATAGGAGATGATATGTATATCCAAAATAATTCTGTCACGGAGACAAAATGCAGGAACAACTATTGCTGCCTGCTACCCTGACAGACAAATTCTTAGCATTACTAGACAACTAACTTCACCATGACAGCTTTGCTATGGGGAACCAGAAACCACATTAGGGAATGTGGATGCATGTACCATTTAATTTAATTTAAAACGAGCTCCGAGATTCCGTCAGATAAACTAATCCAGTAATTAAATACTATAAACGATGGGTTCAAGAATCAGGACCAGGGGGATGCCGACTGTTGAGATCCAAATGACATATTTTACAACGGAGAAGATACCAATGTCGAGCCTAGATCATGGATTGGTTGGCTCCATGACAGACATAACTAAAGTATGTAGCAACTTGCATCGCATGCATCCATTTTCTTTCACCGGACAACAGCAGGAGCTAGGAAGCATCACCCTGACAGGCCATCCTAACCAACCAACTTCCTTCCTTCCTGATCTGAAATGTAAGAAAATGGATGTAATTAATTAAAGAAGTTGCAAGAGGAAATTGTTGCCTTCTATTGCAGCAAGATGGGGAATGAAGTTAACTGGCTATAACATCAAGCACTATGCAACGGATATCATTACCAAAGAAGTAGAATGCACTTACATAAGAGGTGAGTAAACAAGAAAGGAACGTGTGCGGCTGTTGAATTCATAGAAGTGTCGTCCTAAAAGGGCTAGTGTAACAGGGCGGCTAATGACATTAAAAATTGTATCAGGGACGCCAATATGCACAGAGTATCAGGGGATAGGGTCTAGGCATTTCGCTCAGTCAAATAGTTCAACGTGTTCATTTGACAGAATAATCAAAGTGCTAGATTCTCACGGTCTTGAAAAAGGGTATCTAATTGGTAAGATTAAATACACCTTCCTTTTTCTGAGTGGAAGATTAAGTGACGACTAGCACTAGTAACTAATGAAGGGTGACAACTACAAAGATGCAGCCACACACAAAAAGAATAGATATAAAAATGCATTGAGGGAGAAGAATTATGCATTCAACAAAGATGAACTAAACAGAACCCGTCAAAAAGATGAACTGAACAGAATGGCATATTTGATAGGTTGCTTCTTCTTCTATGACGTAAGATATTCACTAAACTTCGTGGCATAATGAGATGAGGTGAATTCAAGCATAAACAGTGTACCTATCTGGTAATAAGTTTTTGCAATCCAGATTCTACATCCATCTCTTTGTAGCTTTATTCCTTGAATCTTGGTGACTTTGTCGTCTAGTCTTTTTAAAGTCTCCATTAGAGGATATAAGTTGCTTCTGTCTACCAACCAAACTTGTTTCCACTTTAGGATTTAAACATTTCTCTTTGAGTGGGACAGTCGAGCGCACTGATGATTTTGCTGGAGGAAGAGATGTTTTTCGCACTGATACTCTAGAACTTCCTGTGGATTCACAGTCTCCTGGAGTGCCGTCAGTGGGCTGCACATTAAGGTATTCTCTCGCTGTTACAGGAGACTCAGAATCCGATGATGATGGGCTAGTGCTGCTCATATCATATAAAATATTGCTTGACATCACTGGGACTTCAGAGCAGGCTGTATTTAAGTTGACAGAAGATGATGCTCTTTTAGCCCTTGTTAGTTCAACAACCTATTGTTATCAAACAAAAAGACACGAGAAGTCAGCATTTGACCTGAAAAAAAATACAAATAACAATGTACACATAGTAGAACCCAGAATAACAGCTTACCATCTGCTTCAGAGCTGACATGTCTTTCTTCAGTTTGGATATCACCATATTTTTCCTTCTGAGAATATCCTGCAGCTCTGCAATTCTCTACACACAAAAAGAGAAAAAATATTGTAAGAATATGCCACCCACAAAGTAGCATGCAAGCATTGAGATAAGACATACCTTGGCATCAGCAGTGCTAGATGTATGTGCAGCTGCAGTCAGTTCCTTTATAATTGCATCCTTCTCTTCACATTCCTTCTGAATGTTATACAACTCTTGTTCTGCTGCCAGTGAACTTAGCTGGATAGAATTTACCAGTGATATCACTAAGAATTTTTTGTGTTTAAACATTGATCAAAGAATGATGATAAGAGCACATTTGACATTAGCATAAAAAATACATATGCCATGGAAACATGCAGGTGTATGTGAACAGCACAACTATAATCATAAATGAATATAAACACAAAATAGAAATTTCCACCACAGAAAAGTACATTCTTAGTTACCTGATTGTCCCCATTTACATGATTATCCACAGAGGATACGACACTCCAAATGTCTGAGAGATCCGACATCCGGCGCTCCTCATGATCCACAAGACTTACACTAGTCCTATCAACTACATCGCTCTTTGCATCATCCATTCCACAGAAATCCTGCACATTTGTCCAGCATAAGAGAATATAAGGGAGACAAAAGCACCACTGGGAGCATACTCTTTGTAAACATATACCTTTGTCTTGTAAGGAGTAGCAGCAGTCACTGGTTGTGAGCACACGCAGCATCTGGTTCCCTCCTCATCCATTAGCTTCTTGCTGCTTACCAATTGAACCTTTTCACTCTGGGTGGAAATGAAACTGTCGCACTTGACATATTGCTGTTGCAGGGAGTGCATCTCGCCCAACAGATCATCCAGCTTCTGCTGCATGCTTTGCAGCACCTCATCCTGCACAACGAAAACATTACTTTGCCAATTCACTTGTATTGCTGATTCAACACGCTAAAAATTAAATAAAATTATTGCTAGAAAATACAAATGTGCAACGTTCTAGTGGAGGTGGAGCCCAATCACCTACTCCTATCATAAGAGATCTCATATAATAATTCGTTTAAACAGCAGAAACTTATACAGGCACGTTTGATAGCATATGGTGGCCACTGTGCATCCAAATAAGATCGAAATGGAGGAGATAAGTTGAAGCAAACCCTAAAATGGATCGATCGCTGGAGCTGCTCGATGCGGCGGGCAGCGTGGGAGCGGGAGGAGGCGGCCGCCACGGTGGCGACGAGGAGAACGCGGTGCATCGGGCTGAATAGCTCCCACGCCGTCGCCTCATCCGACGGTAGGCCCGGCGCGGCCACTTCGGCGGACGCCGCCTCCTCGGCGGCGACGAGGCGGCCCTGGAGGGAGACCCACGCGTGGCGCCGCGGGCTCGCCGGCTCGCGGAAACGGCTCGAGAGGGCGCATCGGCGCCGGGAGGACGACGAGGACGAGCGAACGGACACGCGGGACGGAGGCGTGTCCGGCGGCGGGGTCGCCTCGCCGGCGGCGGGGGCGGGGGCGGGGGCGGCGACCATGGAGACGTGACGCGTTTCGATTTGGGGATTTTTCCGGCTGTGTTTGGGGCTTTGGGCGGGTGGCTTCGGGAAAGTGGTTTTCGAAATGCCAAGTCGAGGCGACGCGTAACGGGCGAATCTTTGTAGATCCGGCCCATAAGATCAGTCCCTGCAAAGGGCCCAATCAAATTGTAACAGGGCCTAGTACTAACACCGGTTGGGCCTTATTTGACGTCCCTCCGTCTCCCAGGCCGAAATAGTCAGACGGCACGCCGATGGAACAACCGCAAGCAGCCACGGCGTCGGAGGCCGGCGCCGGCGCCGGCGTCGACGCCGACGCGTACCGCATCCGGCCGCTAGAGCTCGGCGACCTCTCCAAGGGCTTCTGCGACCTCCTCGCGCAGCTCTCCCCCTCCGCGCCCCTCACCGAGGACACCTTCCGCTCCCGCTTCGCCGAGCTCGCGGCCCTGGGCGCCGACCACCTCGTCCTCGTCGCGGAGGACGCCGGCACGGGCCGCATCGACGCAGCGGGGGCCGTGCTCGTGGAGCGGAAGTTCATCCGGCGCTGCGGCACCGTGGGGCACGTCGAGGACGTGGTGGTGGACGCCGCGGCGCGCGGCCGGGGGCTCGGGGAGCGCGTCGTGCGCCGCCTCGTGGAGCACGCGAGGGCGAGGGGGTGCTACAAGGTCATACTGAACTGCACCCCGGAGCTGAGGGGGTTCTACGCCAAGTGCGGATTCGTGGAGAAGAACGTCCAGATGGGGCTCTACTTCTGATCTAGGTCCAGCCTTCTCGGATGGATCTCTTCCTGGTGATGTTTTCTAGCTGTTGCCTGTATCTGTATCTATGAAATGTGATGGAATAATTTGCGCTTTTATGGTTTGCTTTCAATTAGTTCAAAGATTTATGTTATCTGTCAATCCTTGCTGCTTTTGCATGAACTGGTGGTGATCGATATGGGTTGCACTGATAACTATCAGGTCAAAATGTTCCTCAATTTTTTTTGTTCTGATGAATACAGCTTGTTGCAGTTGTATTGAGATGATGAGATCCAAATATCCAGTCTCAGGCTTGCAGATAATTTTCCCTTGAAAGTACTAAAAGTAATCTTGGAACCTCAGGGAAAAAAAAGTTATGTTGTAACATCATTTTGATTACACGTTTGCATTGGTAAAATCAGGAATACGCAATAAGAAAGCAAATTATTTCTAACTGTGTTTGGACACTGGTGAGATTGTAAAAAGGGAATGGGCTGAATATTTGAGGAGAAGGCAGACTATTTTAGCATCTGTTGAATGTGTGACTTAACAGGATATCGATTTTGGTGAATGAAGATTATTTTTACTAGAAACTCATGGATGGTGGGATTAATGTTCACTGCAGCAAAAAAAGTACTCTACATATGGAACTGTAATTGTCCGTTTTATTTTTGGTATTGCTTAGAAGATGTGGTGATCTGTTTAAGGTATTTGCATATGATAAATGTTTTTTGAGGTGTCTACAAGATTTGCTATAGAATATATGTCTGCAAAATGTGCTATAGAATAGTATGTTCTTCTGCATGTACTTAGAGAAAATTGTTTACTTACCATGTTTACTATGTTAGGGATACTCCAATTTTTGTCACACTGCACTATTTTCCCTTCGATGAAATTTTCCTACAGCATTATTTTGCGATTATGTAAATGAATATGCTAGTCATAAAAAAAATATGCAATTCAACTTCTAGTGACAAAATTGTACAGTTTGAATCTCGAGATGGCCTTCTACCATCCTTTGGAACTCATCTTTCTCCACCACCAAAAAAGGGAAAAGAAAAACTTTTGGCGCTATTTGAGTTGGAGGATGGTATTACTGTGTTAGGGTGGTTGGTGCACAAAAGTTGAAATTCTTGCTATGAATGCTCCAATCAATTAGAGGGGAGCCTTGGCGCAGCGTTAAAGGGTTCGAGTCTTGGAAACAACCTCTTGCAGAAATTCCGGGGAAGGATATGTACAAAAGACCCAAAGTGGTCGGACCCCTCCCGGTACCCTGCGCAAGCGGGAGCTGCGTGCACCTGGCTGCCCTTTTTTAGTGCTCCAATCACTTAGAACCTACCGAGTCATTCATATGGGCTGCTCAATTCTGAATGTTGTGTGAATGAAATTTCAATGACAAATTGTTAAACTTGATGTTTAGAAGATTCATGGATGGTACATTCATAACGAGTACTCATTTTACCTCTCTTTGGAAGTGGCATTTCCACTGTTACTCTATCTCTTTTGGTGAGTGCTCTTTGCTTTTTGTGCAAGTGGTGGATACATATACAGCTACCTTGGCAGAAGATGTGCTTATAACAGTTAAGCCCATCTGCAAACCTTTGTATCCTTTATGGGTGCTTGTACGTACTGGAAGCTTCAAAACTTTCAGGCATGCAGTATTCAGTTACAACGACCCGGTACTTTTGTTTGAGATTCAGAACAGAAAGTATTCAGCTCAATCCTTCTGGTTAGAACCTCCAATTCTTTATTTCTAGACTTCACTTGATCTATCTTTCATGTTGACCCATGATGGGGAACTAGATTATTTCATCCGCAGTAACTCATTCTTTGATTCTGTTCTCAGCTATGCTGGCGGTCTTTTTAGAGGTGGCCATATCCTGTTAGATGAGGTCGGAAACAGTATGATGATTTCTGCTGTATCGCCCTGCGCTGTACTAGTGTCTGGTGGGTAGTCAAAACTCAGAAGGGTCGAGCCTGAAGGAAGCCCTAGTGGTAGATGAATATTCTGCAGTTGACTCGCATATACCTGTGAGTAGTGGGAAGGGCAAGTTGACAAGAGTCCTAGGAAGGGTAAGGTGGAACAGTGGGACTGGGACTATATCTGAGTGAGTAGTGCGGAAAATCTCACTCGACTCTGACGCTGGGTGCTAGTGGATCCCTGATTCAGCTTGTGCTGGATTGCTTCTTTATCATCTTTTGCTCTTATTTGCCTGAATTCTGAAAATCAGTTGATCTGACTTGACTGTAGGTCATAGAACTCATAGTACGACCGAGCACCTGATGATCTTTTCGTGAATAGGCCACAGTGGTTTTTGAAATTCATAGAGTGTAGGTGATGGGAAGATTACATTATCGTCGAAAGTTGGGACTTGAAAATTCCCTAGAGCAAAGCTTCTGAAATCCATATATACTGACTCGGTCTTTTCTGCTTAAAAATGCTGTTGCCCGCTTTTTGGTCCTGTGAATGTGATGAAGTCGGCGCGAGTGCGGGGCAGATCCTGCCATGGAGCGCATTCGAGAAGATGAGATTGGTCTGCACTCTGCACGGGATCCTGAGGGCTTTCACATGGAGGATCCCCATGGTGGAGGGAGGGAGGCATTATTGACGAATTGCACAGGTACTGGCTGCATCTTGGCCGGATCACCATGATCCATCCATCCATCCACTCTGCACTCGTACCCTGCGATCAAGCCGATTCCATCCAGATCTGCGTGACAGCTTCCTTGCCCAATCAAGGCTGAGGTATCTTCATGCGGCTTTGTGCCGCCAAAGCTGCACAGTACATTGTAGGTATCCCGGAATGATGCGGTGTACTACAGTACTCCCTAGTGGTGTGCCAACTTTTAACTGGACTCCACTGTTGGTGGCGCTGCAGTGCTTTGCTCGATCATCCAGCCGCCCCGCCCACCTTTGTTTCTCTGAACACGCTCGTGCCGTTTTACCGATTCGTGGGCACAGTCGACTCTTATCGAGGCGGTACCATGTGTCTATTTCGGGCCAAACCTATCCCTATCCGATCACCACTCCTACCCCTTGAGAAACTGTTGGTGCGGTGCAGTGCAGTGGGATCGCTGCACCGGCCACGGCACCTTCTTGAGTCTGGACAAAAGACAACGCACGGGACGGATCATTGATTCATTGTCGTGCAACGTGTAGGGGGCTGATGATGATTATTAACCCGTGACCTCGCCGTAGCAGGGTGCTAAGAAGAAGTGGAAGTACAATTGCCCCCTAATTAGAACAGCAATGCTATGAATCAACTGCCCATATACCAAACCGGCACTTGTGGCATTCGCTGTTGCGTGATTAGAACATTCGAAGAGGACGCTTTTGGCCCGATTGAACAGCCTACCAACGCCCACCCACCCGGATCGAACGGACGAACGGTGCATGTTATCTCAGCCTGACGCCGTGGAGTGGTGGCGGAGCCGCCGGCGCGTGCGTACTGTTGGAGCCGACTCTCTCAGCTCACCTCTTCTCTCTTGGTTGTTTCACACAACACACGCAAGAACACAAGAACACAAGAAGTTTGGTGCCGCTGCCTCACACAGCCAGCGTTTTTTTCTGTCTATTTCTTGTCAAAGATAAACATGCTTTGCATCTGTATAAGTAGCAGCCACACAGGCGCACTACCCGGCCACTAGCAGTGCCCACGCACGCATAACTCTTCCCCTAAAATCTCTTTAGGACGTGCAAGCTCATGCGGCTAACTAACCTATCCATGCGCTAACAAACTAACAAACTAGACGATCTCCTCTAGTTGATATTTTTCCAGCCGGTCTGACCCCAGCCACGCCTTACCGCTTCTCACGGCCATGCTGCATCTCACAGCTGTGCGCACTCAGCCGAGACCTTGCCGGACGACTCCCTACGCTACATGCAGAACGAAAACCCAAAAACATGCAGATACACGAGACATCAAGATTATATCTAACATTCAACCCCCTAATCTTGATGGCCAATCTTCACGCAGAAACTTCAAAGGAGAGCCGGTCCGTCGCTGCCGTAGCCGGCCAGCAGCGCCTTCTCCTCATTCTCCTTCTTCTTCTCCGGACACTCCAAGCAAAGTGACCAAGTTGACGACAATTGTAACACTGTACCTCACTTTTGTCTTTGCGTCCTCCACCGCGTCCACGGCCACGACCCCGTCCTCGCGACGAGTCTTGCCCTCTCGCCATGAGGAGCTGCTCTTCTTCACGTCCTGTCTCCCGCCTCTTGACGAGTTCCTCGTGTGCCTTGAGTGAACCAATGGCCTCCTCCATGGCCATCTTGTTGGTGTCGCCGAACAATGCAATCGATGACGCAACGTGGATGAACTTGTTGGAGACGGCTCGGAGCAGCTTCTTCACGACGTACTTCTCCTCCATCGCATCACCAAGCTCACGGATGCGCCCCATGAGCGTCGTGAACCTCGCCGCGAAATCATCCACGGACTCCGCATCGCCCATCTTGAGGCCATCAAACTCCGAGCGCAAGGACTGAATCCTCGCCTCTCGGACGCGCTCGACGCCAACGTGCATGGAGCGTAGCGCCGCCCACACATCGGCGGCAGTCTCCTTCTCAGCAACGCGTAGCAGCGTCGTGTCGTCGATTGACTGGGAGATGATCGTCATGGCCATCTCCTCCTTGCCCTTGTCGACCTCCGAGGCCGACGCCTCGCGATCAACGGCCCCCCACGCGCCATTGGCGCGCAAGAGGTACTTCATCCTCATCGCTCACGCCGCGTAGTTCGTCCTCGTGAGCAGCGGGAACGGGAGCTTCCCCACCGCCGCCGCAGCCGCCGTCGCTGCCGAGTCGCTCGGCACCAACGCTCCACTCGCTGAAGAATCACGCGGCATCGTCTTCGTCATCACCTGGCTCTGATACCAAATGTTGGAGCCGACTCTCTCAGCTCACCTCTTCTCTCTTGATTGTTTCACACAACACACGCAAGAACACAAGAAGTTTGGTGCCGCTGCCTCACACAGCCAGCGTTTTCTTCTGTCTATTTCTTGTCAAAGGTAAACATGCTTTGCATCTGTATAAGTAGCAGCCACACAGGCGCACTACCCGGCCACTAGCAGTGCCCACGCACGCATAACTCTTCCCCTAGAATCTCTCTAGGACGTGCAAGCTCATGCGGCTAACTAACCTATCCATGCGCTAACAAACTAACAAACTAGACGATCTCCTCTAGTTGATATTTTTCCAGCCGGTCTGACCCCAACCACGCCTTACCGCTTCTCACGGCCATGCTGCATCTCACAGCTGTGCGCACTCAGCCGAGACCTTGCCGGACGACTCCCTACGCTACATGCAGAACGAAAACCCAAAAACATGCAGATACATGAGACATCAAGATTGTATCTAACACGTACGTCGGCCCGTCGCCCACCTCCGTACGCCGTACGTTGAAAAACCGGGCGGAGCTAACATGCGCGTCCAAGGGAAGCTCCCTAGAGCCATCCATCAATGGCGCTGGACCGCGCCGCAGTGGCAGTGGCAGTGGCAGAGCCACCATTACGGCGCTACCCATCCCTGCATGCACCGGCCGCCGTGGTCCTCCGGCGTCTCCCTGGCCGTGGAAGCCAAAGCCTCGTGGAGGAAGGACCAGGGCAGCGGAACGAGAGCGCCCGCCGGCACTCACTCCTCGCTGCTAATGGCAATGACCGCGCGATGCAGCGTCCCTCCATTACGTGTGCTAGTGCATGCAGTGTGGGTTGGTGCCGACGTTGCCGTACGTGGTGGACCGGTGGTGGCTGGCTGGCTCCACGGCGTAGCGCGAGGGCAGAATGGAAAGCCTCGCCCGTACGTGCGGATGGGGATGGCACGTACTGTAGCCCCGTGTCACATCCGTCGAGTCGAGACTCGACCGGCCGGAGATCAGCTAGCATGGCCTCCACTCCACACGGTCGTTATGTTGTTATAAACTACTCCCTCTGTGTAGTGTCAAAAATGTTCTTATATTATGGGACGGAGGGAGTAGTATATAACTAGAATCAAGGCGCAAGAAATTGAGTAATACGTACTATATATACTACATCTTCCGTCCCATAACATAAGGGCGTTTTTTATACTACGCCAGTGTCAAAAACGCTCTTATATTATGAGACGAAGGGAGTAGAGTATATATATAGAAAGAGAGGGACAGCAGCACAGCACAAAATGTTTTAATGGAAATGAATTAGCATACACATGGATCCAGCATAAATTTAGAACCTTCAGATAGCATAAATTCATAGTTCATGAGATCTAAAAAATGGTCCTATGATAATGCGAGGTGAAGAGGATAGAGCGCTCATTCACGAGAATTTTAGTTACTATTCTTTCCTTGGTCGGTCCGATGCATGCATAGTCTAAATTTAGCATACTACCTTGCAGTTGATTGGATAAATAGTGCATTCGTCACTTCTATTCACTATGGTGTTTACAAACACTTAGGGCTGCCATGTGCGTGCTATCCAAAAGAATGCCCAAATGGACAATCATCTCAAATGACCAAAGGATTGCAACCTGTGAAATTGACCAAAGTCGTATGCCCTCTACATGGCTGATGAAATTTCATAGGTTACAATCCTTTGAGATTACAAGATGCTCCATCCGTCTATCCAGATTGGACAATTTTTTTTGGGTAGCACTCACACTTGGCAGACTTAAGTCTTTTGTGGCGATTGCGTCATTGCTCAAATTTGCTATTGGCACAAAACATGTGGTTATAGTCCTTCCCAATTAGCACATACATACCTCAGGAGACATAGTTCGAGGAGCACAAGAGCCACTTGGAACAAACAGGTTAGTTACATTACTTTTTTGGCAGTTCTATACTATCTCTAGATTTCCTAAAAATTATGCGTCAAGCAACTCCCAAAGAAACCCCACGTTAATCGGCAAAAGTAAACATCTTGCCAGCCATCTAGCGAGACAAAATTATAAGGATCACGTCAGATCAAAACTTTGCCATATTAAGATATGGAATCGGTGGTGTAGTTTGTAGCTCAATCCTATCATATTGGGCTCAAATTATGTATTTCATATCTGTTTCATCCCCTATTAATTTCTGTCGTTACAAGACATCTTCCAATTTTTCAATTTCCGGGCCTACGTCGGATGCTCATGCTAAATTGAGTAGCAAAAAGAGGTAGATATGCTAAACATGATGGCATGTCCCACCGGTTCCTAGTCGTTGCACCTGGTATCTAGACTAGCCCCACATACCAACAGTAGTCTTTCCCGCGCACTTTGTGCTCACCCGTGTGCACCGGTGATCAACTACCCATCCTCAAATTCCTCAAAGCCAAGCATGCTCAACTTTGAGGTTTCTTTTGGATGGGCTCCCTAAAAGGAAGGTGCGCCTTGTTGATATGAGTAGTCGTCATTTCTGTTAAGCAGGGATGTCACATACACCCCCTGTTGGGGATATACCCCACGATATGACCTGGTTATCCTATGGCGGCTCATAAACAGGCTCATTATGCGGGCCGCAGTTCAAGGCCCAGGAGGCGACTGGAAGAGGAGGCCGGCTTATGGCCCAATGTCTGGCAGGTCGGCTTAAGGAGGAAGTTATAAGGAATTTCCCTTCCTTGAGAGACAAGATGAGTAGGAAATAGATTAAGACACGGGTCGCAGTACGACCCGGATTTTGTTGTGACCTCAGGGTCTCGACCTGGATATAAAGGGGAGCCCCTGAGGCGAAAAAGCTAAGTTACAAGCTCTTGAGTACTAGGTTAGTCAAAGTCGCACCCTTGTAATCGAGATCTCAAGCAATAATCAATCAAGCAGGAAGTAGGCTTTTACCTTCACTGTGAGGGGGAAACCTGGGTAAGCCCGTGTCTCTCGATTCCGATCAACCCCATTCAAACTACTACCTAGCACGATGGCCTCACGACTAGGTCCTTTTTCGAGGACATCTGCCGTGACAAAACCACGATAGTTGGCGCCCACCGTGGGGCTATCGCACGGTGGTTTGAATTCTTGGATGGAGTTCTCCCAGGGATTGAGGGATATGCGATCAGCCGGATGACCTAGAGTCGTCGCGGCAAGCTCTACATCGACGACAGGTGGTGTTGAGTATTACTTTCGAGTCAAAATATTCTACTCCCTCCTTCCCAAAATCTTGGGTGTCTAATCTTTTGCATGCAATCCCATAATGTGGGGCGTGCATGTCTTCCTCTCTCCTTTTGTTACAACCAACACTAAGGATAGCTAATTTTCTGGGAAGGAAAAAAATAGTCAGTCGGTTCTCTATTGCAGTTAGCCCACGTCATCTCCCTCTCTCCCTCTCTCTCACTCTCTCATTTCTCTCCCAACGAAGGGACCCCACCTAGACTTCCAATCCCACAATAGAGGAGTGTGCGGGGAGTACGTAATCAAAGGAGATCGTCGGAGGCAATTTTCCTCTCTCAGCCAACGACAACTCAAGTAACGAACGGGCGCGCTAATTTTCATGCTCAAACGTTAGACACCCAAGATTATGGGAAGGAGGGAGTATGCAATACTGGACACTCAACTATTTGAACTGAATCATAGGTTCAATGAGAATGTAATGGACCTTCTAACCACTTATGCCACCTTGATTCCCAGAAACAAATTTAGAGGATTTAAAGCTAGTGATATATGTGACATGGTGAAAAAGTTCTACCCAAGAGACTTCCCCCAACAAGAGATTTATGGATTACAACTACAGCTAAACATTTTGTTTTGGATGCTTCCAAGGATGAATATATGAATAATATATCCAACTTAATTGACCTTTATCGATGCCTTGTGGAGTCAAGAAGACACACCGTCTTCAATTTGATTGAAAGAACTCCATTTGCTCATTACCTTTCCAATTTCTATGACAAGAGCTGGACGTACATTTTCTAGTATGAAGATAATTAAAACAAGGTTTTGCAGTACAATGGAGGATGAGTTTCTTGCCAACAACTTGTTAGCTAACATAGAGGGTGAAATTCTGGAGAAGTACGGCTATGAAGATAGCATTGAAGATTTGAAATGCGTGAAGGAACGGAAAGCTGATTTGTAGTATATATGTAACTCCACGCAACCTTGTTTCATGGTCAAATGGTATGGCTTATTTTGATATGTACTACTAGTATATAGATGGTCATATGACATGGCTTATTTTGATCTCAGGTAGTATATATGTATGTTTTTTTAGGGTGTATATATGTATGTTTATATATATGCATCTGCTCATCTTGCAATGAATGTGAACACAAGATGTTGTGACTATCATCTATTGAAATAGCATATATGCTTTAGAATTTAAAAAATATGGTGCTCTCTTGCCCGCCCAACTTTTTTTTTTAGGTCCGCTGCTGAGCTGGATTTCAGGGTTTTGTTGGGTGGCCTTTTCTTGATTTGAGCTGTGTTCAAGTTGTCCGTCTGGATGTTTGAAGGGAAGGGGGTGCCACTATCTGCTCTTCTAGCTGAGTTTTTTTTTTTTGAGATAGCTGAGGTTCTTCTTGAGTCTTGACTAGTCGTGCAAGGGTACGGGCGTACGTACGTAGGTGTGACGACCCAAATTTAACGGCCAATTAAGCCTCACTTACACTTTAAGGTACAGTACGGGCAGAACTTACGTTCGGTGCTGGGGCCTTAGCTAAAATGGACCAGAGCAGAGCACGAGCTAGCTAGGTTAAAAGGAACGTCACGAATTCGCGACAACTTGATTAATTTTTTCACTCCGGTCAGCGCTACTTACTGTTTACTCTAGTCTCGTAGTACTCCATGAACCGTTCGTCTCCTAGCTGAAATATCCATCGAAAGACAGACGTTGACAATGGTACCGCGCGAGGCCATACGGGGCAGCCACAGCCGCACATCGATCACACAGCTAGCTTAACCACGAAGCCTGTGGCTGGAGTTGGACTAGCTTCCCTTTCCGGGCAGGGCAGGGCAGGGAAGCACCAAAAAAGAGCGGCCGGTGACGGCGTAACGTAAAGCGACGCCGACGCTGCGAAAGATACTCCGGAGTAGCTAGCTAGCTCGCGCTGATGTTCGCCCGACGGTATACTATCCGGACGCGCGCTTTAAATTTGTGGCAGGACCTTTCCGACATGACGTCACCTTTAAGAGTATTTATAGTAGACCTCTTAAACCCGTCTCATAAGTTTGGGCGGACCGCTCGGTCATTATCTGGTCACGATTTTTTGATTTAGACGGGCCCCTTAAACGGCACTCAAACGCCTGGGCTAATCGGTACACCCATATCCAACCCAAATATAGGGTGGATATGTGGTGCACGGGCACATCCGTCATATCGGACCCGACAGCCCGACCCCACCCCAAATTGCATCAAATCCACCCCGAAGACCAGTCGAATCCATTTGCTATCTCGTCTCTTCTTTCTCCTCCGCGTCGTCCATCTCGCGCTCCGCTGCCACGCCCGCTCCGCAGCCGTTCCCAGGCTCTCCGCCGCCAGCTTCGGAAGAGCGCTTCCGTCCTCGCCGCGAGGGACGTCGTCGCCAGCCCGGGCGCCGCCGTGGTACGTCCGGCAACTCTTCGGCCCCGCATTGCGCTTGATGTGTTCGACACATTGACCGACCGGAATTATTGTGATTTTGTTAGGTAAATGATAGATTCCGATACTTCATCAGAAGAGGAGTATGGACGGACGGAGCTTGACCAAATGATTCAAGATGAGATCTTGAATTCGTCGGATTCAGACAAAGAAGTAGACATGATCATGATCATGAGCATGCAAGAGGAAATGGACCGGCAAGTGAAGCATATTCTCAACTTCAAGGGCTCAATCAAAGGGAGAAGAGTGATCAACCGGGACAGGATGTCAAAGCTACTGCACAATGACTACTTTGCTCCCACACGTGCTTTCCCAGATGTTTTGTCGCCGTTTTCGCATGCGAAAACCATTGTTTTTGCGCATAGTGGAGGGAGTGGTGACACACGATGACTACTTCAAGATCAGAAGGGATTTGCTACGACCAACTCTCTTTCTCGGCCAAGCAGAAGTGCACGACTGCTCTGAGGATGATTGCACTTGGTACTGCTGCAGATGCCGTTGGTGAGATGATCAGGATGGGGAAGAGCACTTGCCTGAAGACTACTGTCAAATTTGCCCATGCCGTGGTGGAGGTATTTGGATATGTGTATCTCAGAGAACCAAATGCGTAGGACACGGAGAAGTTGTTGGCTATTGGAGAGGCAAGGGGGTTTTCAGGAATGCTTGGATCAATTTATTGCATGCATTAACAATGGAAGAACTGCCCCAAAGGTCTGCGTGGAATGTATCAAGGTCACACCAGAGAGGCCACCATCATACTAGGAGCAGGGGAATCACATGACTTATGGATTTGGCATGATTTCTTTGGAATGCCCGGTTTTCACAACGACATCGACGTGCTTCAACGATCTCTGGTGTTCAGGAGGCTTTACAATGGGGAATCACCATCGTGCAACTACACCGTCAATGGTCGAGACTACAACATGGGGTACTATCTTGCCGATGGTATCTCTCCACAATGGGCGACGTTTGTGAAGACCATATCCGAGCCGCGTGGCAATAAACAGAGCCACTTTGCAACAATGCAGGAAGCGCCTAGGAAGGACATGGAGAGAGTATTTGGTGTGCTTCAGACTCGTTCAGGAATTGTGCGGAGCGCTGCAATGATATGGGGATCAGAAACTTTATGGCAGATGAGGATGAGGGTGAGGGTGTAACCCAAACCCATGATTTCGAAGCACCCAGAGAACAAGTTAAAATCCCGGAAGATCAAGATGCGGCTTAGCTTATGAACTTTCTGCAGATGCATCAGAATCATCGAGATTAGCAGGTGCACACGCAGCTACTCAATGATCTTGTGGGGCACATGTGGATCCACAAGGGCAACCAAGGAGGCAATGCTTGAGTTTGGCACTTCAAATAAATTTTATGTAAATGCTATCTATGCTTGATACCAACAATTGCTATTTACATGTGACATTGTGTTGCATGATCGACGTGCATGTATTTGCATGGATTTGAGAGTCTGGATTTCAGATATGTGGATGCTCGGAAGGAAATATGAGGGTTCGTTCGGATGCGCCCGCGGGCATGCCCGGTCGCGTTCGCGGGCGTTTGAGGGGCCGGATTTGTCAAGTCCGGCTGTAGATGCTCTGAGACCTTTGTCATCTCATCGCCCGCCACGCATCCTCCCATCGGTCTATAGAGGTGTAGAGGGCGGAGAGTGCCGATCAGGCAATCACTGGTGTTCATGTCTAAACTACGTGCCGACCGTACACACTGAATGCGCCCCCCTGATACGTCTCCAACGTATCTATAATTTTTTATTGTCCCATGTTGTTATATTATCAATCTTGGATGTTTTACAATCATTTTATAACAACTTTATATATTTTTTGGGAGTATCCTATTGACATAGTGCCCAGTGCCAGCTGCTATTTTTTGCTTGTTTTTTACTTCGCGAAAAATCAATACCAAACGGAGTCCAAATACAGCAAAACTTTTGAAGATTTTTTCTGGACCAGAAGACACATGATAGGCCAAAGAAGTACTAGAGGGGGATCCGAGGGGAGCACAACCCAACTGGGTGCGCCCTGGTGGGTTGTGCCCACCACGGCCGCCTCCCGCACCACCTCTTTGCTCTATAAATACCCCGAAATCCAAAAACCCTAGGGGAGTCGACGAAACACAATTCCAGCCGCCGCAAGTTCCAGAAACACCGGACCTAATCTAGACACCATCATGGAGGGGTTCACCATCCTCATTGGTGTTGGGGAACGTAGTAATTTCAAAAAAAATCCTACGCACATGCAAGATCATGGTGATGCATAGCAACGAGAGGGGAGAGTGTTGTCCACGTACCCTCGTAGACCGAAAGCGGAAGCGTTAGCACAACGCGGTTGATGTAGTCGTACGTCTTCATGATCTGACCGATCAAGTACCGAATGTACGGCACCTCCGAGTTTAGCACACGTTCAGCCCGATGACGTCCCGTGAACTCCGATCCAGCCGAGTGTTGAGGGAGAGTTTCATCAGCACGACGGCGTGGTGACGATGATGATGTTCTACCAACGCAGGGCTTCGCCTAAGCACCGCTACAGTATTGTCGAGGTGGACTATGGTGGAGGGGGGCACCGCACACGGCTAAAAGATCAAACGATCAATTGTTGTGTCTCTAGGGTGCCCCCCTGCCCCCGTATATAAAGGAGCAAGGGGGGGTGCGGCCGGTCAAGGGGGAAGGCGCGCCAGGAGGAGTCTTATTCCCACCGGGAGTAGGAATCCCCCCTTTCCTAGTTGCAATAGGATTCGGGAGGGGGGAAAGAGGAGAGAGAGAACGAAGGGGGTGTCGGTGTCAAAACCGGCGGATCTCGGGTAGGGGGTCCCGAACTGTGCGTCAAGGCCGGGTAACAGGAGACAAGGGACATGATGTTTTTACCCAGGTTCGGGCCCTCTCAATGGAGGTAATACCCTACTCCTGCTTGATTAATATTGATGATATGGGTAGTATAAGAGTAGATCTACCACGAGATCAAGGAGGCTAAACCCTAGAAGCTAGCCTATGGTATTATTGTGTATGAAGATGATTGTCCTACGGACTACAACCCTCCAGTTTATATAGACACCGGATAGGGTTAGGGTTACACTGAGTCGGTTACATAGGTAGGGGATCTTGAATATCCGCATCGCCAAGCTTGCCTTCCACGCCAAGGAAAGTCCCATCCGGACACGGGACGAAGTCTTCAATCTTGTATCTTCATAGTCCAGGAGTCCGGCTGAAGGTATAGTTCGGCTACCCGAACACCCCCTAATCCATGACTCCCTCAGTAGCCCCTGAACCAGGCTTCAATGACGACGAGTCCGGCGCGCAGATTGTCTTCGGCATTGCAAGGCGGGTTCCTCCTCCAAGTCCTTCATAGAAGATTGTAAACACCAAAAATAGTGTCCGGCTCTGCAAAATAAGTTTCCACATATTGCCATAGAGAGAATAACATTAACACAAATCAAATCTGCTGACGTATTCCGCAGTGCGTCATCACACTACGACCAAGTTCTTTACGAATCGTTTTTACTTTTCCACCTCAGCACGTTTTGCGAGGCGGTTTCCTTCGCACGTTCTGTCAAAGCAGAGATCGTGTACCCTTTTTACGGGATTCTCATCATTACGGACGTGGGCAATCCAATCGTGCCCGTTAGCACGTTTCCCTCGATTAAAGTCGAGCCCCAAACGGTTACGGGGAGGGCTCTTGGTATTCGACCTCTTATAAAGAGACCAAGGCCCTACTTCTCTTTTCAATCTCAAGCGTGTTCGCCCGTCGCCTCGAGTTCCAACACCCCAGGCTCTTCGGACCTTCGACAATGTCCGGTTCTGACCTTCAAGGCCGTTAGACGCCCTCCTCTGTCACAGAGGAGGACGTGCTAAAGTTGAGGGAGGCTAAGTTCCTGACCGGTGAAATTTCACATAGGTTGTCTGCTCAAGGGCAGGTTATTCCCAGTCCCCAGCCCGGTGAGAGCGTGGTGTTCATGTCTCACTTCCTCCGAGGGTTGGGCTTCCCAATGGATCCCTTTGTGAGGGGACTGTTGTTTTATTACGGGCTGGAATTTGATGATTTAGCTCCGGAGTCCATCCTCCATATCTTCTCGTTTATCATCGTGTGTGAAGCGTTCCTCCGTGTTACCCCTCACTTCGGATTATGGCTCAAGACCTTTAAGGTGGAGCCGAAGATGATCGAGGGACGGCACACAGAGTACGGAGGCGCTGTTATAAGTAAAAATGCCGATGCTCCATGGCCCGGGGGCTTTTTTCAAGAGGAGCTAGGCCTATGGCAACGAGAGTGGTTTTATATCACCGCTCCCCGGGGAACCACATGGGTGGCGCCTCTTGCCTTTCGCTCGGGTCCCCCACCACGGCTAGCGTCATGGGTCAACAGAGGGTTAGATTGGGGTTTGCCCAAAGACGTGCCCTTGCTGCAGGGCCGCATTAAGGATCTCTTGGAAGGAGACCTCAACCTGGTCAAGGTGACACAGGTCATGCTGATTCGCCGAATATTGCCCGGCAAACGTCGCTCCCTTCGCCTGTGGTAGTTCAATCCAGAGGGACCATGAGCTCTCCGGGATTTTATGAGCGCAACGCCCGCGGAGATGTATAAACTGTTCTTCGGATCACAAGAAGTGTGTCCGGATTTAACCGAGGACGCAGGACTAAGCTGCAATCGCCCGGATACTCAAGTAAGTAACCTTGTGCCCGGACTTTCCACCCGTATAATTGCCATAAACTTTCCCTAAAAAGAGTTGTCCTTTTAAACATGAGTGGATAGCGAAGGCAAAGTTGATAAGGTGTCCGGCTCCCCTTCCCGAAACCAGGCCGGATCCTGTGCTGGTCAGGATGCTGGAAATAATGCCTTTGGAGGGAAGCGAGGGGGAGGACAAGGAAATTATGGCCTCCTCGAAGGAGGCCACTCCGAAGGAGGAACCGGCAATTCCTCTCCTAAGGGGAAAAAGAGAGCTGCCTCTGACGACCCGGAGGACATGGCCTCGAAGTGGGGGAAAAAGTCTTCGTTAGAGGGTCCTACGCCGGGGAGTTCCTCGGCCGAACTACGTACTCAAGGGGATCAGCCCTCCAATGAGCCGTGAGTAGTGAAATATTTTCCTTTCGGGGGATGAGAGAAATCCGCGATTTATATCTGAAGAGTTTAACCGAATTTTTACCTTGTAGTTCGGACCTCAGCCCTTCCCAGCAGAGCTCGTCCTCGGGGGATCTTCTTCCGGAGATGATGGAGAGCGGGACGTGTTGGAAATATGCCCTAGAGGCAATAATAAAAGCATTATTATTATATTTCCTTGTTCATGATAATTGTCTTTATTCGTGCTATAATTGTGTTATCCGGAAATCGTAATACATGTGTGAATAACAGACAACAACATGTCCCTAGTAAGCCTCTAGTTGACTAGCTCGTTGATCAATAGATAGTCATGGTTTCCTGACTATGGGCATTGGATGTCAATGATAACGAGATCACATCATTAGGAGAATGATGTGATGGACGAGACCCAATCCTAAACATAGCACAAGATCGTATAGTTCGTTTGCTAGAGTTTTCCAATGTCAAGTATCCTTTCCTTAGACCATGAGATCGTGTAACTCCCGGATACCGTAGGAGTGCTTTGGGTGTGCCGAACGTCACAACGTAACTGGGTGACTATAAAGGTATACTACGAGTATCTCCGAAAGTGTCTGTTGGGTTGACACGGATCGAGACTGGGATTTGTCACTCCGCTTGACGGAGAGGTATCACCGGGCCCACTCGGTAATGCATCATCATAATGAGCTCAATATGATCAAAGTGTTTGATCACGGGATCATGCATTACGGTACGAGTAAAGTGACTTGCCGGTAACGAAATTGAACGAGGTATTGGGATACCGACGATCGAATCTCGGGCAAGTAAAATACCGATTGACAAAGGGAATCGTATACGGGATTAATTGAATCCTCGACATCGTGGTTCATCCGATGAGATCATCGTGGAGCATGTGGGAGCCAACATGGCTTTCCAGATCCCGCTGTTGGTTATTGCCCGAGAGCCGTCTTGGTCATGTCTGCATGTCTCCCGAACCCGTAGGGTCTACACACTTAAGGTTCGATGACGCTAGGGTTGTGAAGATATGTATATGCAGTAACCCGAATGTTGTTAGGAGTCCCGGATGAGATCCCAGACGTCACGAGGAGTTTCGGAATGGTCCGGAGGTAAAGAATTATATATAGGAAGTGCTGTTTTGGCCATCGGGACAAGTTTCGGGGTCACCGGTATTGTACCGGGACCACCAGAAGGGTCCCGGGGGTCCACCGGGTGGGGCCACCTGCCTCGGGGGCCACATGGGCTCTAGGGGGTGCGCCTTGGCCTACATGGGCCAAGGGGAACCAGCCCCAAGAGGCCCATGCGCCTAGGGTTTCAAAGGGAAGGAGTCCCACAAGGGGAAGGCACCTCCTAGGTGCCTTGGGGGGGGAGGGAAACCTCCCCTTGGCCGCCGCCCCAAGGAGATTGGATCTCCTAGGGCCGGCGCCCCCCCTTGTCCCTCCTATATAAAGGGGGGAGGGGGCAGCCGCACCCCTGGTCCTTGGCGCCTCCCTCTCCCTCTCCAACACCTCCTCCTCCTCCATAGAGCTCGGCGAAGCCCTGCCGGAGTACTGCAGCTCCATCACCACCACGCCGTCGTGCTGCTGCTGGAGCCATCTTCCTCAACCTCTCCTCTCCCCTTGCTGGATCAAGAAGGAGGAGACGTTATGCTGACCGTACGTGTGTTGAACGCGGAGGTGCCGTCCGTTCGGTGCTAGGATCTCCGGTGATTTGGATCATGTCGTGTACGACTACTTCATCCCCGTTCTTTTGAACGCTTCCGCACGCGATCTACAAAGGTATGTAGATGAATCTGAATACTCGTTGCTAGATGAACTCATAGATGGATCTTGGTGAAACCGTAGGAAAAAAATTGTTTTCTGCAACGTTCCCCAACAGTGGCATCATGAGCTAGGTCTATGCGTAGTTCTTCTTGCGCGAGTAGAACACAATTTGTTGTGGGCATAGATTTGTCAACTTTTCTTGCCGCTACTAGTCTTATCTTGCTTCAGCGGTATTGTGGGATGAAGCGGCCCGGACCAACCTTACACGTACGCTTACGTGAGACCGGTTCCACCGACTAACATGCACTAGTTGCATAAGGTGGCTGGCGGGTGTCTGTCTCTCCCACTTTGAGCGGATTCGATGAAAAGGGTCCTTATGAAGGGTAAATAGAAGTTGACAAATCACGTTGTGGCTTTCACGTAGGTAAGAAAACGTTCTTGCTAGAACCCTAATTCAGCCACGTAAAAACTTGCAACAACAATTAGAGGACGTCTAACTTGCTTTTGCAGCAAGTGCTTTGTGATATGATATGGAAAAAGTTGTGATGAATGATGAATGATCTATATGTGATGTATGAGATGTTCATGCTATTGTAATAAGAATCACGACTTGCATGTCGATGAGTATGACAACCGGCAGGAGCCATAGGAGTTGTCTTTATTTTTGTATGACCTGCGTGTCATTGAGAAACGCCATGTAAATTACTTTACTTTATTGCTAAACGCGTTAGCCATAGTAGTAGAAGTAATAGTTGGCGAGCAACTTCATGGAGACACGATGATGGAGATCATGATGATGGAGATCATGGTGTCAAGCCGGTGACAAGATGATCATGGAGCCCCAAGATGGAGATCAAAGGAGCTATGTGATATTGGCCATATCATGTCACGTTTATTATTTGATTGCATGTGATGTTTATCATGTTTTGCATCTTGTTTACTTAGAACGACGGTAGTAAATAAGATGATCCCTCATACTAATTTCAAGAAGTGTTCCCCCTAACTGTGCACCGTTGCGACAGTTCGTTGTTTCGAAGCACCACGTGATGATCGGGTGTGATAGATTCTAACGTTCACATACAACGGGTGTAAGACAGATTTACACATGCAAACACTTAGGTTGACTTGACAAGCCTAGCATGTACAGACATGGCCTCGGAACACAGAAGACCGAAAGGTCGAGCATGAGTCGTATAGAAGATACGATCCACATGAAGATGTTCACCAATGTTGACTAGTCCGTCTCACGTGATGATCGGACACGGCCTAGTTGACTTGGGTAATACTTAGATGACTAGAAAAGGGATGTCTATCTAAGTGGGAGTTCATTAAATAATTTGATTAGATGAACTTTATTATCATGAACTTAGTCTAAAACATTTACAATATGTCTTGTAGTTCAAATGGCCAACGTAGTCCTCAACTTCAACGCGTTCCTAGAGAAAACCAAGCTGAAAGACGATGGCAGCAACTATACGGACTGGGTCCGGAACCTAAGGATCATCCTCATAGCTGCCAAGAAAGATTATGTCCTACGAGCACCGCTGGGTGACACACCTGTTCTCCCTGCAGAACAAGACGTTATGAACGCTTGGCAGTCACGTTCCGATGATTACTCCCTCGTTCAGTGCGGCATGCTTTACAGCTTAGAGCCGGGGCTCCAAAAGCGTTTTGAGAGACATGGAGCATATGAGATGTTCGAAGAGCTGAAAATGGTTTTCCAAGCTCATGCCCGGGTCGAGAGATATGAAGTCTCCGACAAATTCTTTAGCTGTAAGATGGAGGAAAATAGCTCTGTCAGTGAACACATACTCAAGATGTCTGGGTTGCACAACCGCTTGACTCAACTGAGAGTTAATCTCCCGGATGAAGCGGTCATGGACAGAATCCTCCAGTCGCTTCCACCTAGCTACAAGAGCTTTGTGATGAACTACAACATGCAGGGGATGGTAAAGACCATTCCTGAGGTATATGCTATGCTGAAATCAGCAGAGGTAGAAATCAAGAAGGAACATCAAGTGTTGATGGTGAATAAAACCACTAAGTTCAAGAAGGGCAAGGGTAAAAAGCACTTCAAGAAGGACGGCAAGGAAGTTGCCGCGCCCGGTAAGCAAGTTGCCGGGAAGAAGCCAAAGAATGGACCCAAGCCCGAGACTGAGTGCTTTTATTGCAAGGGAAGTGGTCACTGGAAGCGGAATTGCCCCAAATACTTAGCGGACAAGAAGGCCGGCAAAACAAAAGGTATATGTGATATACATGTAATTGATGTGTACCTTACCAGTACTCGAAGTAGCTCTTGGGTATTTGATACCGGTGCAGTTGCTCACATTTATAACTCAAAGCAGGAGCTGCGGAATAAGCGGAGACTGGCGAAGGACGAGGTGACGATGCGCGTCGGGAATGGTTCCAAGGTCGATGTGATCGCCGTCGGCACGCTGCCTCTACATTTACCTATGGGATTAGTTTTAAACCTCAATAATTGTTATTTAGTGCCAAGTTTGAGCATGAACATTGTGTCTGGATCTCGTTTAATTCGAGATGGCTACTCATTTAAATCTGAGAATAATGGTTGTTCTATTTATATGAGAGATATGTTTTATGGTCATGCTCCGATGGTTAATGGTTTATTCTTAATGAATCTCGTACGTGATGATACACATATTCATATTGTGAATACCAAAAGAGTTAAAGTTGATAACAATAGTCCCACATATTTGTGGCACTGCCGCCTTGGTCACATAGGTGTCAAACGCATGAAGAAGCTCCATGCAGATGGACTTTTAGAGTCTCTTGATTATGAATCATTTGACACGTGCGAACCATGCCTCATGGGTAAAATGACCAAGACTCCGTTCTCAGGAACAATGGAGCGAGCAACCAACTTATTGGAAATCATACATACCGATGTGTGCGGTCCAATGAGTGTTGAGGCTCGCGGTGGCTATCGTTATGTTCTCACCCTCACAGATGACTTGAGTAGATATGGGTATATCTACTTAATGAAACACAAGTCTGAGACCTTTGAAAAGTTCAAGGAATTTCAGAGTGAGGTTGAAAATCAACGTGATAGAAAGATCAAGTTTCTACGATCAGATCGTGGAGGAGAATACTTGAGTCACGAATTTGGCACCCACTTAAGAAAATGTGGAATAGTTTCACAACTCACGCCGCCTGGAACACCTCAGCGTAATGGTGTGTCCGAACGTCGTAATCGCACTCTATTAGATATGGTGCAATCTATGATGTCTCTTACCGATTTACCGCTATCTTTTTGGGGCTATGCTTTAGAGACTGCCGCATTCACATTAAATAGGGCTCCGTCGAAATCCGTTGAGACGACACCGTATGAACTATGGTTTGGAAAGAAACCTAAGCTGTCGTTTCTAAAAGTTTGGGGATGCGATGCTTATGTCAAGAAACTTCAACCTGAAAAGCTCGAACCCAAGTCGGAAAAATGCGTCTTCATAGGATACCCTAAAGAAACTATTGGGTATACCTTCTACCTCAGATCCGAAGGCAAGATCTTTGTTGCCAAGAATGGATCCTTTCTAGAGAAAGAGTTTCTCTCGAAAGAAGTAAGTGGGAGGAAAGTAGAACTTGATGAAGTATTACCTCTTGAACCGGAAAATGGCGAAACTCAAGAAAACGTTCCTGAGGTGCCTGCACCGACTAGAGAGGAAATTAATGATGATGATCAAGATACTTCTAATCAAGCTCCTACTGAAATTCGAAGGTCCACAAGGACACGTTCCGCACCAGAGTGGTACGGCAACCCTGTCTTGGAAATCATGTTGTTAGACAATGGTGAGCCTTCGAACTATGAGGAAGCAATGGCGGGCCCGGATTCCGACAAATGGCTAGAAGCCATGAAATCCGAGATAGGATCCATGTATGAAAACGAAGTATGGACTTTGACTGACTTGCCCGTAGAGCGGCGAGCCATAGAAAATAAATGGATCTTTAAGAAGAAGACAGACGCGGATGGTAATGTGACCATCTATAAAGCTCGGCTTGTCGCTAAGGGTTATCGACAAGTTCAAGGGGTTGACTACGATGAGACTTTCTCACCGGTAGCGAAGCTGAAGTCCGTCCGAATCATGTTAGCAATTGCCGCATTCTACGATTATGAAATATGGCAAATGGACGTCAAAACGGCATTCCTTAATGGTTTCCTTAAGGAAGAATTGTATATGATGCAGCCGGAAGGTTTTGTCGATCCTAAGAATGCTGACAAGGTGTGCAAGCTCCAACGCTCGATTTATGGGCTGGTGCAAGCATCTTGGAGTTGGAACATTCGCTTTGATGAGATGATCAAGGCGTTTCGATTTACGCAGACTTATGGAGAAGCCTGCGTTTACAAGAAAGTGAGTGGGAGCTCTGTAGCATTTCTCATACTATATGTAGATGACATACTTTTGACGGGAAATGATATAGAACTCTTGGACAGCATTAAGGCCTACTTGAATAAGAGTTTTTCAATGAAGGACCTTGGAGAAGCTGCTTATATATTAGGCATCAAGATCTATAGAGATAGATCAAGACGCCTCATAGGTCTTTCACAAAGCACATACCTTGATAAGATATTGAAGAAGTTCAGTATGGATCAATCTAAGAAGGGGTTCTTACCTGTGTTACAAGGTGTGAAATTGAGCTCAGCTCAATGTCCGACCACGGCAGAAGATATAGAAGAGATGAGTGTCATCCCCTATGCCTCAGCCATAGGTTCTATTATGTATGCCATGCTGTGTACCAGACCTAATGTAAACCTTGTCGTAAGTTTGGTAGGAAGGTACCAAAGTAATCCCGGCAAGGAACACTGGACAGCGGTCAAGAATATCCTGAAGTACCTGAGAAGGACTAAGGAAATGTTTCTCGTTTATGGAGGTGACGACGAGCTCGTCGTAAAGGGTTACGTCGACGCTAGCTTCGACACAGATCTGGATGACTCTAAGTCACAAACCGGATACGTGTATATTTTGAATGGTGGGGCAGTAAGCTGGTGCAGTTGCAAGCAGAGCGTCGTGGCGGGATCTACATGTGAAGCGGAGTACATGGCAGCCTCGGAGGCAGCACATGAAGCAATTTGGGTGAAGGAGTTCATCACCGACCTCGGAGTCATACCCAATGCGTCGGGGCCAATTAAACTCTTCTGTGACAACACTGGAGCTATTGCACTTGCCAAGGAGCCCAGGTTTCACAAGAAGACCAGGCACATCAAGCATCGCTTCAACTCCATTCGTGAAAATGTTCAAGATGGAGACATAGATGTTTGTAAAGTGCACACGGATCTGAATGTCGCAGATCCGTTGACTAAACCTCTCCCTAAGGCAAAACATGATCAGCACCAAAACTCTATGGGTGTTCGATTCATCACAACGTAACTAGATTATTGACTCTAGTGCAAGTGGGAGACTGTTGGAAATATGCCCTAGAGGCAATAATAAAAGCATTATTATTATATTTCCTTGTTCATGATAATTGTCTTTATTCATGCTATAATTGTGTTATCTGGAAATCGTAATACATGTGTGAATAACAGACAACAACATGTCCCTAGTAAGCCTCTAGTTGACTAGCTCGTTGATCAATAGATAGTCATGGTTTCCTGACTATGGGCATTGGATGTCAATGATAACGAGATCACATCATTAGGAGACTGATGTGATGGACGAGACCCAATCCTAAACATAGCACAAGATCGTATAGTTCGTTTGCTAGAGTTTTCCAATGTCAAGTATCCTTTCCTTAGACCATGAGATCGTGTAACTCCCGGATACCGTAGGAGTGCTTTGGGTGTGCCAAACGTCACAACGTAACTGGGTGACTATAAAGGTATACTACGGGTATCTCCGAAAGTGTCTGTTGGGTTGACACGGATCGAGACTAGGATTTGTCACTCCGCTTGACGGAGAGGTATCACCGGGCCCACTCGGTAATGCATCATCATAATGAGCTCAATATGATCAAAGTGTTTGATCACGGGATCATGCATTACGGTACGAGTAAAGTGACTTGCCGGTAACGAGATTGAACGAGGTATTGGGATACCGACGATCGAATCTCGGGCAAGTAAAATACTGATTGACAAAGAGAATCGTATACGTGATTAATTGAATCCTCGACATCGTGGTTCATCCGATGAGATCATCGTGGAGCATGTGGGAGCCAACATGGGTATCCAGATGCCGCTGTTGGTTATTGCCCGAGAGCCGTCTTGGTCATGTCTGCATGTCTCCCGAACCCGTAGGGTCTACACACTTAAGGTTCGGTGACGCTAGGGTTGTGAAGATATGTATATGCAGTAACCCGAATGTTGTTCGGAGTCCCGGATGAGATCCCGGACGTCACGAGGAGTTTCGGAATGGTCCGGAGGTAAAGAATTATATATAGGAAGTGCTGTTTTGGCCATCGGGACAAGTTTCGGGGTCACCGGTATTGTACCGGGACCACCAGAAGGGTCCCGGGGGTCCACCGGGTGGGGCCACCTGCCTCGGGGGCCACATGGGCTCTAGGGGGTGCGCCTTGGCCTACATGGGCCAAGGGGAACCAGCCCCAAGAGGCCCATGCGCCTAGGGTTTCAAAGGGAAGGAGTCCCACAAGGGGAAGGCACCTCCTAGGTGCCTTGGGGGGGAGGGAAACCTCCCCTTGGCCGCCGCCCCAAGGAGATTGGATCTCCTAGGGCCGGCGCCCCCCTTGGCCCTCCTATATAAAGGGGGGAGGGGGCAGCCGCGCCCCTGGTCCTTGGCGCCTCCCTCTCCCTCTCCAACACCTCCTCCTCCTCCATAGAGCTCGGCGAAGCCCTGCCGGAGTACTGCAGCTCCATCACCACCACGCCGTCGTGCTGCTGCTGGAGCCATCTTCCTCAACCTCTCCTCTCCCTTTGCTGGATCAAGAAGGAGGAGACGTTACGCTGACCGTACGTGTGTTGAACGCGGAGGTGCCGTCCGTTCAGTGCTAGGATCTCCGGTGATTTGGATCACGTCGTGTACGACTACTTCATCCCCGTTCTTTTGAACGCTTCCGCACGCGATCTACAAAGGTATGTAGATGAATCTGAATACTCGTTGCTAGATGAACTCATAGATGGATCTTGGTAAAACCGTAGGAAAATTTTTGTTTTCTGCAACATTCCTCAACAGGATGCCTCCTTCTGCTGTGCCGCCTAACGAGGCGGGCGACCCTGAGGTGTCGTCACGAAGGGTTTCTCCGAGTCCGGCAGGGGCAGAAGATCGCTATGGGGCCCCCGAGGTTCTCCGCGTCCGGCCTTCGAAAGAGGTCATGGGACAAGTCCGGCACCGCCTGGTGCTCGGCCGGAGGAGCTAAAGGTTCTGCTGGGGCGAGCTTCAATTTTGAAGGAGCACCGTGCATTGATGGTCACGGTGATTGAAAGGGTTTCATCCGCAGAGAGCGGATTGCGTGAGGGCGTCGAAAGTTTATTGAGGGGTTTTGAGGTACATTAGATAATGTACACTTTTGTCAGTGGCGCATAAATAAGATGCGCCCTATGTAGATAGTAGCCCCTGAGACTCTGCGCGTTGTCAAGAAATGACGGCACGCGGAGGATCATAATCCCAGGTCTAAAATGTCGTCTTTTAATGTAGGCTGCAGGGTGTCCGGAATCAAGCTGAACAGCTGGTTTTGCCGAACTAAAGCGGCAACTGGACGTGGCAGATGCCGACATCGCGCTTGTCAACAAGCGGTTGGATGAGCCTGAAGGTATGTGATTCCTTGGGCAGCATTAGGTAAGAAGAGCTTTATGCCAGTGTTTTACGATGTGTGTGCTTGACGCAGATGGTGCGGCCGCCGTGGAGAGTCTTAGGGCAGAACTTGCCCGAGCTAAAGATCAAGCCAGGAAAAGTGATGCGGCTGCCAAGAAAGCCCTTGAAGAGCTGAGAGCCGAACAGGCTGCTCATTGCCGAAGCAAGGAAGAGATGGCCGATATGGCCGAAAAGTTAAAGAGCACTGCAGACCATTGCAGACTTCTTGAGAAAGAAGACCAGGCGAGGCAGACGGTCCTAGAGAAGGCCGTTGCTGATGCCAAGGACGCACGCTCTGCGATGAGAGCTGCGAAGGAGGAGCTGCGTCAGGCCGAACAGATTGCGGCTGGAAAGCCCTTCATGCTGTGAAGAAAATTTTGCGATCCGAAGTTTGCTCCGTTGGACTGGATGTGGAGTGTGGAGGACACCTATCTGGATTTGGCAGCGAGTGCTGTTGATGCGACCGAACACTTTCGAGACCTGAAAGATCGCGAAGTGGAAAAGCTATTCTGGTCGCAATTTCACAATCCAGAGCGTCCACTGGCAGTGGACGATCGTTTGGCTCAATGGGCCGAACTTAATAGGTTGTCCGGACTCGCCATGAAGTACGTCATGGGTCATCTGTGGCCGGGGAAGTCGGAGCCGAAGAGTTATTTCAGCTTGGTGCAGCAATTCCTTGACGCGGTGCCGCGCAATAATGCAATGAAGAGGTCGGCATGTGTAGAGGGTGCAAGGATGGCTCTTGCCCGTGTCAAGATATACTGGGCAGAGATGGAGACCACCGCTATTGTGTCCCGAGATTCGGATAAAAGCCGAGTGTCCTCCGAGCACTATTTTCAGGAAGTCCTTGAAGGCGCTCGTGTAATAGAGACGCAGTGCTCGAAGGATGCTATGTTATTATAGCATGTGTAATGATGAAGTGATATTTTGATAAACTGTACTGGCCTATTTATACTTTTGCCTTCAAGTATTGTGAACACCTCCTGTGCGGCCGTTTAATATATATATATATATATATATATATATATATATATATATATATATATATATATATATATATATATATATATATATATATAATCTGAAAGATTGCAGTCGTTGGCTTCAACCCCCGCGCACATAGTGCGGGGGTGCTCGCAGAAGACGCATTTTCACACTTAACCCAACGTCTTGGTCCTACAAAGGAGGTGATAGCGCAGCGGGCTAGTCAACCGGACTATAATGCTTTAACACTTTCACTTAGCCATAGGAGCTTGACAGTGGGACTATTTAGGTAGCCCATTAGCGGTGACTGCGCTCGCCCGAGTTCGGGGCGCGTGTGTGCCTGGCCGGGAAGCGGCCCTTCGTTGAAGCAGAGGAATCCGATAGATTCTGATAGGTCATCGAGTGGCTGACCAGTCTCACGCTACATCATGACAGTCAGTTTTCGGCTTTCTCTACTGAGGTGCTCGCCCGGCCGAACCGGGGCACAATCGCAGTAGTTCTCCTGGTGCTACCTTAGCCGATAGAGCGGAACGTAAGGTAACCGAACTCAGGAGCCGGGCAACCCAACATTTGACCAGAGACATGATTCGGAGCTGATGCATATAATGCCAAAACTCGCGACGCCGAACACTCCCTAAGGTGTTCGGTCTTTATGAGTGCGGGCGAAATGACACTCTTTGCTAAAAAAGCCCCAAGTGTCCAGGTACGTGCAAAAAATTCTGACGTGGCCACATGCCAAGACGCCAGCCTCCTCCTTGGTTATGTCGGAAAAACCAGGGGATGTTTAGCAACAAGAGACAGTAAAAAAGGTTTACGCAGGGTCTTAATCTAAAAAGAATCCTTTAGGACGGGTCCCTACTGCACGTCTCCGCCTGTGTCTCTGTTGTGACGTATCCTGGACGGGCGCCGCACAACGTTCATCTGTAAAAGAGAGGAACTTAGTTGAAAACGGGTCGTGCCGAACAAAAGTTTAAAATAAACAAGATGTAAAGTAAGTTATATAAAATTGAGCTTTATTGTATCTTCATGTAGCCCCTCGTGCGGGGGTATATGGCCACTGAGCCTGCATCGATGATGATTTTTTACCGAACTCGTCTATCCGCGTTCGTGGTCTTTAATGACCTATTTCGCAGTTTTTTGGCCGGTAAGGCCATTTTGCTGTGTGGCTGTCAAAGCGGCCGCACAGTCCTCCGCTTGTGGGAGGCGTGCTTTAGTGCGTCCCCTTTAAAGAGATGATGCCTCGTGGACCGGGCATCTTAAGCGTGAGGGATGTGTAATGCGGTATCGCGTTAAAGCGAGCGAAAGCTTCGCGTCCCAGTAGTGCTTGATAGCGACCGAAGAACGGGACGATATGGAAGGTCAGCTTTTCGCAGCGGAAGTTATCGGCAGAGCCGAATATAACTTCGAGCCGAAGACAACCCGTACAATGGGTGTCCAGACCAGGTGTTACCCCTTGAAAGGAGGTTTTGCTGTGGCAGATTCTTGCTGGGTTTATCCCCATGTGATGGATTGTATCCTGATATATCAGGTTTAGCCCACTGCCGCCGTCCATAAGGACATTTGAAAACTGGAGTCCGCCAATTATTGGATCGAGTATCAGGGCAGTCCAGCCTGCGTTCTTGATATTTCTAGAATAGTCTAGCTGATAGAAGGTGATTGGTTTTAATAACCAGTGGCGGGACCCCTTTGGGATAGGTCGTGTGGTGCGTACCTTTATGGGTGCCACACGTTTTGGTACGTGAAGTAAGTTCACTGTTTTTACTTCTTGTGGGAAGTTCTTTTGTTTCCTGGTGCTCTGCTTCTGGGGTTCGTCCTCGTCTTCGCTTGGTGCGTCGAGCCCCTTGTGTTCGGCGTTGAGTCTGCCGGATTGTTTGAAAACCCAACAATCTCTGTGGGTATGGTTAGCAGGCTTCCCAGGAGTACTGTGTATCTGACATATCCTGTCCAGGATTCTATTTAAGTTAGACGGATCATCCCTGTTATCCTGGATGGGTGGTTTTGTCTGATTTTGTCGTGAGCCTTTGAATCCGGCATTAACTGTCGTGCTCTTCGGATTTTATTCTTTAGTCCAGCGACGATCCTTGTTGCGTCGTGGTTTTCCGTTTCCATCCCTAGTTTCGGATGTACTTGGGTCGTTGGTGCTGCGCCTTGCCAACCAGCTGTCCTCTCCTGCGCAAAAGCGGGTCATGAGGCTTGTGAGTGCGGCCATTGTTCTTGGCTTTTCCTGGCCGAGGTGTCTGGCGAGCCATTCGTCTCGGACATTGTGCCTGAAAGCTGCTAAGACTTCGGCGTCCGGACAGTCGACTATCTGATTCTTTTTAGTGAGGAATCTATTCCAGAACTGCCGAGCTGATTCTCCGGGCTGTTGAGTTCTGTGACTAAGATCGTCTGCATCCGGAGGGCGGACATAGGTTCCTTGAAAGTTTGCTCGGAAAGCATCCTCGAGCTCTTCCCAACTTCCAATTGTGTTTTCGGGAAGGCTCTTAAGCCAATGCCGGGCTGGCCCTTTAAGCTTGAGTGGTAAATATTTGATGGCGTGGAGATCATCTCCTCTGGCCATATGTATGTGGAGGATATAGTCCTCGATCCAGACTCCAGGGTCTGTTGTTCATATGCCTCTATATTTACGGGTTTGAATCCCGCTGGAAATTCATAGTCCAGAACCTCATCGGTGAAACATAGGGGGTGTGCGGCGCCCCTGTATTTGGGTGTGCCGGATTCTGACGATGGTTTTATTGTATTGCTTGCGAGAGCTTGCTTTTTTGGCCCATAAATGGACCGAACTGGGGCATAATGCGAATCCTTGAGTGGGTCGCATGCCGATTTAAGTGCGGCGCCGCTTGCCGCTTTATGGGATCGTCTATCCGACTGTGTGGCTTTCTTATTTTTTGAATGCGAGGGCTCTTTGGCCTCTTCGTTGAATTCAGCCAGTAGCTTTCTCTTCGGATAGCTTTTAGTACGGCGACCATCGCCGTATTTATCTGCGGTGTTGGTTACTTTACTCCATCTAATCTGGAGTGCATCTTCCGCTGTCTTTAGCTTTCGCTTCTGCTTTTTCAGGCTGCGTGCAGTTGCAACGAGCCTCTTGTGGAGACTCTTCTGCTCCATGGATTTATCCCGCGTAAGGTCATCCAGAATGTCGTTTTTGCGGGGGAGGGAGTTTCGGTTTCTCTATCCGTGTTGCCCTGTTCGGGCGGCTGCTCTAAGGCCTGCTCGTCGCCTACCGGCTTGTCCCGCTCTATGGCTGGGTTTTTATTGAGGCGGGGCTTGGGTCGGTGTTTATGCCGACGCTTTGATTGCTTTCCGGGGGGTCTATCTCCCGTTCCATCCCCTCTTTCCTCGTTGTCATTTCCTTTAGGGGTATCCACCATGTACACATCGTGAGATGAGGTGGCTGTCCAATGCCCTATGGGCGTTGGTTCGTCGGTATCTCCTGCATCGTCATCCATGTTGTCGATCTCTGCGGAGTTGAAGTTGAGCACGTTGTTTAGGTTGTCGACAGTGGCTACAAAGTGGGTGGTGGGCGGGCTTTGAATTTCTTCATCGTCCGTATCCCATCCTTTCTGACCGTAATCCGGCCAGGGCTCTCCTGATAAAGAGAGAGACTTGAGAGAATTCAGGATGTCGCCAAAAGGCGAGTGCTGAAAGATGCCCGCGGCGGTGAACTCCATTGTAGGTGCCCAATCGGATTCGATTGGTAAGGGCACGGGAGGTTCGGAGTCTGGATAATAGTATGGACCCTTGGAGTCACGGGTCACGCGGAGTGCGGGGCTGGCGTTCGGCTCGATTGCCTTTGAGATCGCAGCCCCCAAGGTGACGTCCAACCGCTCATCCTCGATTGGCGTAATAGGCTTCGAGTCTAGGGCCGGAACCGGTGCGTGTGCGGCCTCCAGGACACTGTTCGGAGGCAGAACTAGATTATGCTCCTCGAGGTAGTGTGGCGCGCTTGGCTGTGGCTCGAACCCGTCGAAGATCAAGTCCCCGCGAATGTCAGCCGTATGGTCTAAGCTTCCAAACCTGACTTGATGGCCAGGGGCGTAGCTTTCGATCTGCTCTAGGTGACCAAGCGAATTGGCCCGCAGAGCGAAGCCGCCGAAGACGAGGATCTGTCCAGGGAGAAAAGTCTCACCCTGGACCTCGTTGTTGTTGATGATCGAGGGAGCCATCGGGCCTAAAGGCGACGACACAGAGGAACTCTCAATGAAAGCACCAAAGTCGGTGTCAAAACCGGCGGATCTCGGGTAGGGGGCCCGAACTGTGCGTCAAGGCGGATGGTAGCAGGAGACAAGGGACACGATGTTTTTACCACGAGATCAAGGAGGCTAAACCCTAGAAGCTAGCCTATGGTATGATTGTGTATGAAGATGATTGTCCTACGGACTACAACCCTCCGGTTTATATAGACACCGGATAGGGTTAGGGTTACACAGAGTCGGCTACATAGGTAGGGGATCTTTAATATCCGCATCACCAAGCTTGCCTTCCACGCCAAGGAAAGTCCCATCCGGACACGGGACGAAGTCTTCAATCTTGTATCTTCATAGTCTAGGAGTCCGGCTGAAGGTATAGTCCGGCTACCCGAACACCCCCTAATCCAGGACTCCCTCAGGGGGCGCCACCCCCTCTCCTTGTCCTATTCGGACTAGGGGGAGGGGCACGCGACCCAGCCCTAGCCGCCTCTCCTCTCTTCCACTAAAGCCCAACAAGGCCCATGAAGTCCCCGGGGGGTTCCGGTAACCCCTCGGTACTCCGGTAAAATCACATTTTCACCCGGACCACTTCCGATATCCAAACATAGGCTTCCAATATATCAATCTTCATGTCTCAACCATTTCGAGACTCCTCGTAATGTCCGTGATCACATCCGGGACTCCGAACAACCTTCGGTACATCAAAACATATAAACTCATAATATAATTGTCATCGTAACGTTAAGCGTGCGGACCCTATGGGTTCGAGAACTATGTAGACATGACTGAGACACGTCTCCGGTCAATAACCAATAGCGGAACCTGGATGCTCATATTGGCTCCGACATATTCTACAAAGATCTTTATCGGTCAGACCGCATAACAACATACGTTGTTTCCTTTGTCATCGGTATGTTACTTGCCCGAGATTCGATCGTCGGTATCTCAATACCTAGTTCAATCTCATTACCGGGAAGTATCTTTACTCGTTCTGTAATACATCATCCCGCAACTAACTCATTAGTTGCAATGCTTGCAAGGCTTATAGTGATGTGCATTACCGAGTGGGCCCAGAGATACCTCTCCGACAATCGGAGTGACAAATCCTAATCTCGAAATACGCCAACCCAACAAGTACCTTTAGAGACACCTGTAGAGCACCTTTATAATCACCCAGTTACGTTGTGACGTTTGGTAGCACACAAAGTGTTCCTCCGGTAAACGGGAGTTGCATAATCTCATAGTTATAGGAACATGTATAAGTCATGAAGAAAGCAATAGCAACATACTAAACGATCGAGTGCTAAGCTAACGGAATGGGTCAAGTCAATCACATCATTCTCCTAATGATGTGATCCCGTTAATCAAATGACAACTCATGTCTATGGCTAGGAAACATAACCATCTTTGATCAACGAGCTAGTCAAGTAGAGGCATACTAGTGACACTTTGTTTGTCTATGTATTCACACATGTATCATGTTTTCGGTTAATACAATTCTAGCATGAATAATAAAAATTTATCATGATATAAGGAAATAAATAATAACTTTATTATTGCCTCTAGGGCATATTTCCTTCAGTCTCCCACTTGCACTAGAGTCAATAATCTAGATCACATCGCCATGTGCTTTAACATCAATAGTTCACATCACCATGTGATTAACACCCATAGTTCATATCGTTATGTGACCAACACCCAAAGGGTTTACTAGAGTCGATAATCTAGTTCACATCGCTATGTGATTAACACCCAAAGAGTACTAAGGTGTGATCATGTTTTGCTTGTGAGATAATTTTAGTCAACGGGTCTATCACATTCAGATCCATAAGTATTTTGCAAATTTCTATGTCTACAATGCTCTGCACGGAGCTACTCTAGCTAATAGCTCCCACTTTCAATACGTATCTAGATCGAGACTTAGAGTCATCCAGATCTGTGTCAAAACTTGCATCGACGTGACTCTTTACGACGAACCTTTTGTCACCTCCATAATCAAGAAACATATCCTTATTCCACTAAGGATAACTTTGACCGCTGTCTAGTGATCTACTCCTAGATCACTATTGTACTCCCTTGCTTAACGCAGTGTAGGGTATGCAATAGATCTGGTACACAGCATGGCATACTTTATAGAACCTATGACTGAGGCATAGGGAATGACTTTCATTCTCTTTCTATCTTCTGTCGTGGTCGCGCTTTGAGTCTTACTCAATTTCACACCTTGTAACACAGGCAAGAACTCTTTCTTTGACTGTTCCATTTTGAACTACTTCAAAAAACTCGTCAAGGTATGTACTCATTGAAAAAACTTATCAAGCGTCTTGATCTATCTCTATAGATCTTGATGCTCAATATGTAAGCAGCTTCACCGAGGTCTTTTGAAAAACTCATTTCAAACGCTCCTTTATGCTTTGCAGAATAATTCTAAATTATTTCCGATCAACAATATGTCATTCACATATACTTATCAGAAATGTTGTAGTGCTCCCACTCACTTTCTTGGAAATACAGACTTCACCGCAAGTCTGTATAAAACTATATGCTTTGATCAACTTATCAAAGCGTATATTCCAACTCTGAGATGCTTGCACCAGTCCATAGATGGATCGCTGGAGCTTGCATATTTTGTTAGCACCTTTAGGATTGACAAAACCTTCTGGTCGCATCATATGCAACTCTTCTTTAATAATATCCATTAAGGAATGCAGTTTTGTTTATTCATTTGCCAGATTTCATAAAATGTGGCAATTGCTAACATGATTTGGACAGACTTTAAGCATCGCTACGAGTGAGCAAATCTCATCGTAGTCAACATCTTGAACTTTGCCAAACCATTTTCGACAAGTCTAGCTTTGTAGATAGTAACACTACTATCTGCGTCCGTCTTCCTCTTGAAGATTCATTTAATCTCAATGGCTTCCTGATCATTGGCAAGTCAATGAAAGTCCATACTTTGATCTCATACATGGATCCCATCTCAGATTTCATGGCCTTAAACCATTTTGCGGAATCTGGGCTCATCATCATTTCCTCATAGTTCGTAGGTTCGTCATGGTCATGACCTCCAGAACAGGATTACCGTACCACTTTGGTGCGGATCTCACTCTGGTTGACCTACAAGGTTCGGTAGTAACTTGATTTGAAGTTACATGATCATCATCATTAGCTTCCTCACTAATTGGTGTAGTAGTCACAGGAACAGATTCTGTGATGAACTACTTTCCAATAAGGGAGCAGGTACAGTTACCTCATCAAGTTCTACTTTCCTCCCACTCACTTCTTTCGAGAGAAACTCCTTCTCTAGAAAGGATCCATTCTTAGCAAAGAAAGTCTTGCCTTCGGATCTGTGATAGAAGGTCTACCCAACAGTTTCCTTTGGGTATTCTATGAAGACATATTTCTCCGGTTTGGGTTTGAGCTTATCAGGATGAAACTTTTTCACATAAGCATCGCAATCCCAAACCTTAAGATACGACAACTTTGGTTTCTTGCCAAACCACAGTTCATACGGTGTCGTCTCAACAGATTTAGATGGTGCCCTTTATAACGTGAATGCAGTTGTCTCTAATGCATAACCCCAAAACTATAGTGGTAAATCGGTAAGAAACATCATAGATTGCACTATATCCAATAAAGTACGGTTATGACGTTCATACACACCATTATGCTGTGGTGTTCCAGGTGGCATGAATTTGTGAAACTATTCCACATTGTTTTAATTGAGGACCAAACTTGTAACTCAAATATTTGTCTCCGCGATCAGATCGTAGAAACTTTATTTTTTTTGTCACGATGGTTTTCCACTTCACTCTGAAAATCTTTGAACTTTTCAAATGTTTCAGACTTATGTTTCATCAAGTAGATATACCCATATCTGCTCAAATCATCTATGAAGGTCAGAAAATAACGACACTTGCCGTGAGCCTCAACACTCATCGGATTGCATACATCAATATGGAATTTGATAGAAGTTTTATCCTATGCATCTGGTTCATCGTGATCTGAATTATATATATAACTTTTGGCCTCGTGAAGGAGAAAGTATCGCTCAAGCTTGGGGGAGGCTTAAGTCAATGTTATATTCATGCCCCAATCATGAGCTCTCAAGAGAAATTATTATTCAAAAATTTTATGCTCGGCTTTCTCATAATGATCGATCCATGCTCGATACTTCTTGTACTGGTTCTTTTATGAAGAAGGATATTGAATTCAAATGGGATTTATTGGAGAGAATTAAATGCAACTTTAAAGATTGGGAACTCGACGAAGATAATGAGTCAGGTATAAACATTAAGTTTGATTGTGTTAAATCTTTTATGGATACCGATGCTTTTTGTGATTTTAGCACTAAATATGGACTTGACTCTGAGATAGTAGCTTGTTTCTGTGAATTTTTTGCTACCTAAGGAGAAGTGGGTTAAATATCATACTCCCATTGAAGTGAAAGTAGTTGAACCTATTAAAGTTTAAAAAGAAACTATTACTTATAATGTTGATCCTATTGTTCCTACTGCTTATATTGAGAAACCACCTTTTTCCTATTAGCATAAAGGATCATGCTAAAGCTTCAAGTGTGGTTTGTAAGAGTTATATTAGAACACCTACACCCCCTGAACAAATTAAAGTTGAATCTAGTTTTGCTATGGTTAAAGATCTCTTGGTAGGTAATATTGATGGGCATGTTATTTATTTCTGTGATGAAGCTGCTAGAATTGCCAAACCCGATATTAAAGATAAACATAAACATGTTGTTGGCATGCCTGTTGTTTATGTTAAAATAGGATATCATTGTTATCATGGCTTATGTAATGTGGGTGCTAGTGTGAGTGCAATTCCTTATACCTTGTACCAAGAAATTATGAATGATATTGCACCTGCTGAGATAGAAGATATTGATATTACTATTAAGTTTGCCAATAGAGATACTATTTCGCCAATTGGGATTGTTAGAGATTTTGAAGTCTTGTGTGGGAAAATAAAATATCCTACTGATTTTCTTGTTATTGCTTCCCCACAAGATGATTTCTGTCCCATTATATTTGGTAGACCTTTCTTGAATATCGTTAATGCTAAGATAGACTGCGAGAAAGATATTGTTATTGTTGGTTTAGGGGATATGTCTCATGATTTTAATTGCTCCAAATTTCGTAGACAACCCCATGATAAAGAACTGTCTAGTAAGGATAAAATTATTGGTCTTGCTTCTATTGCCGTGCCTCCTACTGATCTTTTAGAAAAATATTTGCTAGACCATAAAAATGATATGTTTATGAATGAAAGAAGGGAAATAGATTAAATATACTTTAATCAAGGGCCTGTTTTGAAACACTATTTGCCTGTTGAAATCCTTGGGGATCCTCCTCCACCCAAGGGTGATCCCGTGTTTGAGCTTAAAAAATTACCTGTTACTCTGAAATGTGCTTATCTTGATGAAAAGAAGATATATCCTGTTATTATTAGTGCTAGCCTTTCAGAGCATGAAGAAAAGAAATTATTGAAAACTCTGAAGAACCAACGCGCCGCTATTGGATATACTCTTGATAATCTTAAGGGCATTAGTCCCATTCTATGTCAGCACAAAATTAATTTGGAGCATGATGCTAAACCAGTTGTTGCTCACCAACGACGGCTAAATCCTAAGATGAAAGAAGTGGTAAGAAATGAAATACTAAAACTTTTGGAGGCAGGTATAATCTATCCTATTATTGATAGTAGATGGGTGAGTCTTGTTCATTGTGTCCCTAAAAAAGGAGGTATTACTGTTGTTCCTAATGATAAGAATGAATTGATTCCACAAAATATTGTTACAGGTTATAGAATGGTAATTGATTTTCGCAAATTAAAAAAAGCCACTAGAAAAGATCATTACCCTCTACGTTTTATTGATCAAATGCTATAAAGATTATCCAAACATACACATTTTTGCTTTCTAGATCGTTATTCTGGGTTTTCTCAAATACCCGTGTCAAAAGATGATCAGGAGAAGACCACTTTTACTTGCCCTTTCGGTACCTTCGCTTATAGACGTATGCCTTTTGGTTTATGCAATGCACCTGCTACCTTTCAAAGATGTATGACTGCTATATTCTCTGTTTTTCTGAAAAGATTGTTGAAGTTTTCATGGATGAGTTCTCTGTTTACGGAACTTCTTTTGATGATTGCATAAGCAACCTTGATCGAGTTTTGTAGAGATGTGAAGAAACTAATCTTGTCTTGAATTGGGAGAAATGTCACTTTATGGTTAATAAAGGTATTGTCTTCGGGCATAAAATTTCTGAAAGAGGTATTGAAGTTGATAAAGCTAAAGTAGATGCTATTGAAAAGATGCAGTGTCCAAATGATATCAAAGATATAAGAAGTTTCCTTGGTCATGCTGGTTTCTATAGGAGGTTTACTAAAGACTTCTCTAAAATTTCTAGGCCTCTCACTAATCTCTTGCAAAAAGATGTTCCTTTTGTATTTTATGATGATTGTGTAGAAGCATTTGAAATACTTAAGAAAGCCTTGATTTTTTGCTCATGTTGTTCAACCACTTGATTGGAATTTACCCTTTGAAATTATGTGTGATGCTAGTGATTATTTTGTTGGTGTTGTTCTAGGGCAAAAAGTTGATAAGAAATTGAATGTTATTCATTATGCTAATAAAACTCTAGACAATGCCCAGAGAAATTATGCTACTACTGAAAAAAATAGCAGTTGTTTCTTTGTTTGTGATAAGTTCAGATCTTATATTGTTGATTTCAAAGTAAATGTTCACATTGATCATGCCGTTATTAAATATCTTATGGAAAAGAAAGATGCTAAACCTAGACTTATTAGATGGGTTCTCTTACTGCAAGAAAGGGAGCTGAGAACCCCGTTGCAGACAACTTGTCTAGGTTAGAAAATGTTCTTGATAACCCGCTGCATATTGATGATAATTTTCCTGATAAGCAATTAGCTGTCATAAATGCTTCTCGTTATACTCCATGGCATGCTGATTATGCTAATTACATTGTTAAATTTATACCACCTAGTTCCATATACCAGTAAAAGAAAATATTTCTCTAAGATTTAAGACATTACTTTTGGGATGACCCACACCTTTATGATTGTTTGTGCAGGTATTGGTGATTTGTGTGGTTTTCTCCTACTGGATTGATCACTTGTTTCTTTAACTGAGAGAAATACTTATCTCTACTTTGCTGCATCACTCTTTCCTCTTAAAGAAAAAACCAACGCAAGCTCAAGAAGTAGCATGGTGTTATGTGAACGTCGACTACATGACACTTCACCATGATTTGGGCCTAGGGGAAGGCATTGGGAAGTAATAAGTAGATGATGGGTTGCTAGAGTGACAGAAGTTTAAACCCTAGTTTATGCGTTGCTTCGTAAGGGCTGATTTGGATCCATATGTTTCATGGTATGTTTAGATTTATCTTAATTCTTCTTTCGTAGTTGCGGATGCTTGCGAGAGGGGTTAATCATAAGTGGGAGGCTTGTCCAAGGAAGTACAACACCCAAGCACCGGTCCACCCACATATCAAATTATCAAAGTAACGAACGCGAATCATATGAGCATGATGAAAACTAGCTTGACAGTATTTCCCATGTGTCCTCGGAAGCGCTTTGCTTTATATAATAGTTCATCAAGGCTTGTCCTTTGCTACAAAAAGAATTGAGCCACCTTGCTGCACCTTGTTTACTTTTGTTACTTGTTACCCGTTATGAATTATCTCATCATACAACTATCTGTCACCGATAATTTCAATGCTTGCAGAGAATACCTTGCTGAAAATCGCTTGTCATTTCCTTCTGCTCCTTGTTGGGTTCGACAGTCTTACTTATTGAAAGGACTATGATAGATGCCCTATACTTGTCGGTCATCACGCGCCCTCGCCTGGCTACGTCGAAGGCGACGTGCATGGCGGCTTCAACCCCAACATCACCTTCCCGCATGTTGCGGCGCCGCGCGCGTCCACCTCTCCCCCCCCCCCCCCGTCTTCAACCCCGACCCGCGCACTCCCTCCCCCACGTTCACCGCCGGCCTCAACACCCAGTACAGCTCCTCGCCGCCGACGTACTCAGGCTCGCTTGCGCTGACTCTGTGCTGCGGGGCCCTACCTTTCGCACCCGGCTCGGCGCCACAGTTCAGCAGCACCGACGCCGGCATGGATGAGATCATCACGAGCGGCTCAGTCGCCGCCGCTTCGTGCCACGGGTTCCGCACGCAAGACGAAATGCTGGATACCACCGTCGACTTGGAGGACGAACACGACGACGCCGAGGAGGAGGTGGAGGAGGAAGAACAGGTGGAGACAACGCCCAAAGGGAGAAAGAAAAGGCGGGCGGCCAACGCCAAGCCGGGCGAGCCTCGCGTCAATTGGACGTCCAAGGAAGACGAGTGCCTCGCCGAAGCATGGAAGACCGCCAACATCGACCCGATCACTGGGGCGAATTAGAACGCGGACACGTACTGGAGAAGGATCAATACTACTGCCCCTACGCTCACGACCACGCCTATGCCTATGCCGACACCTATGCCAACGCCGACGCCGAGCACTGAAGTTGTGCCCACAACGTGTCGCCGACGCCGATCTCGGCCAGCCCTACGACAGAGGAGGAGCCTGGCGTTTGAGTTCCATGTCTATGGTTCCTACCCTTTTGATCGCCGGACTTTGGCTATGTTCGATCGGCTACCTGTGACATGATGATCGTCAAACTTGTGTCGTTTTTGGATAGCGGGAAAGTGAACTTTGAATTTCGTTGCGTTTGGGAGCCCAAACCTGAAGGCGTGGCTGAAAACTCGAACCCCCAGGACGAGAAAACCACTGATGCAAACGCTCGAGGCCCTTCGCCGGGTGCGGTGGGGACCAAACGGCTGGAGATGCTCTTAGTCTCTTTTTTTTAGAACATGGAGCTGCTCTTAGGGCATCTCCAGCCGCGCCCCCAGGAAGGCCTACCCAGGCGTTTTTTTGCGCCGGCGCCGAAAAATCGGCCCAGTCGCGCCCCCAGAACCCCGATTTTCGCCGGCTCGGGCCAAAACTGGTGCCGGCGGACCCAGGCCGAACCCGGCGCCCTGGGGGGCGCTTGGGGAGCCGGCGCAAGCGAAAAAGGCGCGTGGGCCCGCACTGGAGGTGACCCGAGGGCCTTTTCCCGCCATTTGTTGACGCTTTTCCCTCGCATCTCTCCCGCTCGCTCGCCCTCCTCCCGCCATTCTCCCCCTTTCTCCCGCCAAACCCCTCCCCGCTCGCCTTCCAGTTGCTGCCATGCCGCCGAAGAAGTACGCCATGCCGCGCGCGGCGACAAACGCGACTGGCGCCGTGGTCCAACCAAAGCAGAGGAAGCCGAGGGCGCCGCCATCGAAGCCGTCGGGCATGTCGAACGCCGAGTGGAGGGTAGAAGTTCAGCGGCACGAAGCAGTCACCGCCGACAGGCGGAACATGGCCATCGCCAAGAAGGCCCGCGACAACGCGGCGCGCTTGGCGGCGTCTTCCTCATCGGTCGACCAGGCGGGGATGAATCCGCCCGTCGTCAGCCACGCCCAGTACGCGCCCTGGGGACAGCAAGGCGCCGGATCTCCATGGGGTTCATCGTCGCCCGGCTACGCCAACGGCGACGCGCACGGTGGGATCAACCCAAACGTGACCTTCCCTCATGGTCACCCCGCTACGCGCACGCCCTCGCCCGCCTTCGTCGGCGTGCAGTACCCTCCATACACCTACTCGCCGCCCGCCGCCTACGCGACCACACCAACGCCCCATCTCTACCGTGGACCGCTGCCCTTCTCGCACCTCGGCGACGCCGATGACACGGGAGCCGACATGGATGACATCATCGCGACAGGATCGACCGCGGCCGCCGCGTCTCCCGGGTTCGCCACCCAGGACGAGGTAGTGGATCTCAGCGGCGACATGGAGGCCGAGCTCGGCTACGTCTACGGCGAGGACGCGCAGGAACCCGAGGAGGAGGAGGAGGAGGAGGAGGATGAGCCGGCTCTTGTTCCGACGAAGGGGCACCAGAAGAAGAAGAAGAAGCGGGCGGCCAGGTCAGGCGAACCGCGCATCAAGTGGACGTCCAAGGAAGAGGAATGCCTCGCCGAAGCATGGAAAGTCGTCTGCCTCGACCCGACTACCGGCGCGAACCAGAGCTTGGAGACGTACTGGGACCGCATCAAGGCCGAGTTCGACGAACGGAAGCTCGTCGACCCCTACTTCAAAGGCGTCTACATGCAGCGCGGCTCCAAGGCGATGGCGAACCATTGGGGCCGTGTCCAGTTGGCGTGCAACAAATGGCATGGAATCGTCGAGGAGGTCGCGGCTCGCCCGGAGAGCGGCGCCAGCGTTGAGGATCAGCTGATGCGTATGTTCGCCATGTATCGGGGCGACAACCAAGACGCCGACTTCAAACACCTCCACGTCTACAAGCGCATTGACAAGTGCGAAAAGTGGGCGGAAGTCCGGCATGCCCTCGACAAGGCCAAGGAGACATACAAGCCGGACACGCCGACTCCGGGCGCGTCAGAGGGGCGGCCGGACGGGCACAAGTTGGTGAAGAAGGGGAAAAACGCCGACGCGGCGACCGCGCGAGTTCAGGAGTCCATCGAGCATTGCCTCGCCGACGCGCAGGCCCGGGCCGTCCTGCGCGAAGAGAAGACCGAGGCGCGGTGGTCGTCGCTGATGAAGAACAACGCCATCAAACTCGACCTGCTCCGGACGAACGTCGCCGCGAAGAAGAGGAACACCGACATGTCTTTTCTGATGGGCAGGGCGGACATGCTCCAGAGCAACGACGAGAAGCTCAAGGCGTGGTACCTGATGCAGCGCGGCCTCATCCTGAACGAGCTGCCGACAGCAACGCCGACGACGCCCACGACGCCCACGACCACCCGGACGCCAAGCCCAAACGACGCCTTCACGTCGCCGCCCAGCAGTGCCGAAGCCGCGCCGACACAGCCCAGCACCGAAGCAGCTCCGGCACCGCCGAGTCCACGCACGCCGACTCCGCCAACGCCTGAAGCCGACCCCGCCGAGTGAATCATTGCGCACGCGAACTCTGTTTTTTGTAACGCCAGACTACGTCCGATCGCCGAATTTACGGCGTTTTTTGTGAGCGGAAACGATCAAGTTTGAATTTTCTGCATCCTGGGGCCGGCGCGTGGGGGCGTGACTGGGCGCTAGTTCACCTCCAAAAGTCGAACTAGCGCCGGCTCGCCCCAGGCCGCTCTATTTAGGCGTCCTGGGGGCGAACGGCTGGAGATGCCCTTAGTCGATCCAGGGATTGAGCAATCGTGTCGTGTGTGGGCAGCCGCCGGCTCGGAAACGCGCGGGTCCACCTCCGATCCCAATCCAGCCCGGGCGAGCAACGGATCGGACCACGCGCGCGGAAAACAGCCGTGCCACGCAATGCAACCCGCGGCGGGAGGCGCGCGAGACCGCCACGCGAGCGCCCGCGGTTTTCGGCCGAGGGGGAGGCGGAGGCGGATCGACGATCGCGGCAGAGGGCCAGGAGACAGCGACCGCTGACAGCATACTACATATGCATGCACCGAACCCAACCCTCGGTCTGTTCCTCACCGGATCCGACCCCGCCGCCCCCGCATGATGCTGTCACGGGAAGCCGAATCCGTCAATCGGTCGGCCTCACCGGTCACGCCCGCACTCTGCACGCCACAAGCTGAACTCCCCGTAGAAATACTTTTTCTCACAGTGAAAAAGAGACAACAAATATCAGCCGTGTGAGTGAGATTTTATTCCGGGGCACGCACGTATGTACACTTCACAGATGAACGACCTAAGCTAGGCTACAGAGCTAAGGTAAATGCCGCTGACACGTGGGGCCCGTGGCCTCGGCGGGCTTTCAATGACCATGCAGTACGACAACTAACTCGGTCTTTCGTAGTAGTACATCTCCTTTTTACGGCTTGATGATGGGATGATTGGTTGATTGATGACAGCATGCCATTGGTCTTCGGCTCCGCGACGGCCGCTCCCACGAACGTGCAATGAAGGGAAGGGACGCCGGCGAGCTTGGTCCGTCAGCTGGCGAAGTTCCCCGGCGGCCTGCCCGCCGCGCAGGTGCAGCTCGCCCGCCCGTCGTTCATCACCTGCAGCAAAAATCAACGGAGGTCACACCATGAGCAACTAGTAACTCGAAGAAGATTCAAAATGGTCGGCGGATAAAAAAAAGGCGCTCCTAATTGGTCAATCTGTTAGTTAGGACTTATGCCTGCGTGGTTTGGATATGGGCCTAATTAAAGTTGCCCCTGCCCCAGTTCACAGGGCAGATCCGGCTGATCCTAACATCTCCGGCGAGCCTCCACGCGCACAAACAGCGACACAAATGGCCGCATTATCCCCATCTTTTGGAACTTGGAAGCGAAAATGTAGCATCATCTCTAGTACATACATACATACATACGACGTACCTTGACCTGCATCTGGAGCTCCTTGATGTAGTCGACAGCGAGATCCAGCATGTCGGAGGTGTTGGTTTGCTGCAGCCATGGCGAGCGAGTAAAAATCAGTCACGGCCTGCGTGGTCCTCCCATGGCGCGCGGGCCAAATGGGGGAAAGAACTAATCATGCGCGGCCCAACGGTTTTTACTACTAATGGGTTAAATCCCTGGCACTGGCTGGGCCACGGCCGTGCCGGTACGGCCTCGGCGTTTGTGCCGTACGGCTTTGATTGATTGATTGGTTGCTTGGTTAATTACCTTCTCCATGTTGGGGACGAGCTCCTGCAGCTTCCGTATCCGCTCGCTGATCTTCGTCCTCCTCACCTGCGCGCACAACCAAGACGTCAAGATCGATCGATCGGCCGGCGAGACAGGCCGGCGTAAACGGCATGGCATGGTGGTGAGCTGTGTGTGGGGTAGGGATACGGACCCGTTCAGCGATGCTGCGGGGGTGGGTGGCGCAGCCGCGCTTGGCGCGGATCTTGCACGGCACCGAGTCCTGGAACTGGAGGAACTTCTCGATGGCCGCGATCTCGGGCGACGGCGACGGCTTGCTGCCGGCGGCCGGCAGGCTGAACTGCGGCTTCAGCTGCCGCGCCGCGCCGTTGGCGGGGCCGTCGCGCGGGCGCCGCTTCGCGGCCGGCCCGGACAGGCCGTCGGAGGTCAGCAGCGAGGGCGACGGGGACGGCGAGGGCTCGTCCCAGCCGGCGCCGGCGGAGGGGCCGACCACCGGGTACCCGGGGATGCCGCCGTAGCCGGCGCCGTTGCTGCCGGCCTCGTCGTCGTCGCCGCTGCTGCCGCCGCCCATCTCCTCGCCGACCATCTCCGAGATCTGCGACATCACCGACCCCTGCCGCGACGAGAAGCTCAGCTGCCCCTTGAGCCGCGCGTCGCCGTTCCTGTACCCTCCGCCGGCGGCGCCGCCGGCCATGCCCGCCCTGAGCATGCTCCCGTAGCCTGCGGGGTTTAGGAGTAGAGCAGCACCAGTATTCCATTAACTGCTCGACGCGACGGTTCCAGAAATGGAAAGCAGCTAGCTACTCAAGCTGTCTACTCCCAGCCAGCTAGCTAGCTCATGATTGCTGCTGCAGTGCCGCTACATGGCGAGCGCGAGAACCGAGAAACAGAGCTCGCGAGGATTAATGGAGAAGGGGTTAAGGCGCCTACCGTTGTCCATGTTCAGATGGTTGAGGAACCCGGCGGGGGAGCTGCTCTGCCGGAGCAGGCTGTCGCCGCCGCCGGCGACGGGGTCCGTGCCGCCGGAGCTGGCCGTGCGGAACAGCCCCTCCATGGCGGCCATCTGCTGCTGCGACTGGTACATGAGCTGCTGCTGCTGCGAGGCCATGGACGCGGCGGCGTCCTCGGCGAAGTGGCTGGCGGCAGGGCGGGGAGGCTTGTCCCTCATCTCGGGGTGGTGCTGGTGCTGGTGGTGGCCGGAGAGCAAGCGGGCGAAGCCGGTGTCGGCGGCGTGGTCAGGGCTCCCATGGCGGTGCCCCGCGCCTGCGCCGGCGCCGGCGGAGGCCGGGAGGAAGTCCCCGCACACGTCGCCGAACATGGCGCTCGGGGCCGACCGGTACCGCAGCAGGCCGGGGGAGCTCATCTGCGGCGGCGTGCGCACGCCGTTCGCCGCCGGCTGCTGCTGGACTGGCAGGTTGAGGTCCTTGGACAGCGGCGCGCCGTACATCACCCGCCCCGACTCCTCCCAAAGGTTACACCGGCGGCCGCCGCGCGAAACCCGATGCCACCAGCACCAATACGCGCGACGCTAGCTAGCAGCCTAGCGCGGTCACTGGTGCTTCGGGGAGTTTCTTCCGGCCCGAGTATTTTAATGGCGGAAAGGGAGAGGGGCTTTTGGTTCTGGCCGGGGGCGTACGCGTAGCGGTTTAGGCGTGTGGGAGTGAGAGCTTGGGCGGTATTTATAATGGCGGATGTTTACCGGGACGACGATGGAAGTGCCGTCGTGGATAGGGTACCGCTTTGATCCGTCCTAGGGTACCCGCACCTATGATGCCGCCGGCCATGGCCACCGTTCCCTCCCTATATTTCTCCTTCATCGATGGGGGTTCTTAGCTCAATCCGAAGCCATCGTACAAGGGGGGAGTTAAAAAAAAGTGTGTGTGCCTATATCTCCATAACTAGGTCTCAGTAAAATGGCATAGTATATAAGAAGAAAAAAAGTTAATTTTTTTTTGCAAGGATCTCCATACAAGATCAAAAGAATATAGTATCAACTGAGACTTAGCAAAATAAAAAAAAACAGTGTCCAACAATTTTCTTAAACGCATAAATTTTTAACTGGATCTGGTAAATTCTTCAAAATTTATCATTCATTTACGGTGAGATGGTCATTTTCATGAAACTATCACGTCGGCTACCCGCCACCTAGCCGCCAATAGAGCCCGCTCACTCCGCCACTGGACCCACCACGTCCCGACCGCCACACTGCCGACCACCGCCACCTCCTCGCCGCTAAAAGGCACTTTTCTAGAGGAGTTTTCATGGGAACGGTCAATTTCCCACAAAATTTATCAACGTTTCGTAAAACCACTTTTACAAGAAGTTTTTACATGACCGGTTGGAAATGTTCTTAAAACCCATCCTACTTGTCCTCGTGGACTCAATACTACCCATTAAACAACAAACATTTTGCATATCTATTTTTTGCATACCTTTTATGAATTGTAAGATTTCTATAGGTTTTTTGAAGAATTTTGATCATGTTGATTTTTGCTTGAAAGTCCTTTGTTCGTTGAATTGGGGCAATTACATTCATATGAATCCATTCTTAATAATGTGCAATATTATTCGCTAGATATCTCAACGTTAGCTCAAAGAAATTACATGTGTTTGATTTTTCTTTTACAGGGAGATCAAAACTACATCAGCCGGCCTTGAAAGATTAAGAAAATCCGTACGAGCCACCAGCCTCCATAGGTCACCCCAAGATCGTTAAAGACGCTCTACCTGGGGTGTCACACTTTACAAGATGAGGCATTGAGCTGTTTACATTTATTGATGCAGAGGGAATTTGGAGCATGCAGGTGCGGGGCAGGTAACATTTTTTTTCTTTTGGCTTTCGATTTTAATCGTTCATATATTTTGAATCAAAGATTTAAATTAAGTTTCATTTACATATTCATGTCTCTTATGACGAAGGCTTTTAATGAGATCCATTTTGAAATACTTTTTGATGAGTTTTTAAAACTACCTTAAGTTTGAACTTCTTAAACTTAGCACGAGCTCCTGACCAAATCATAAGTTTCAACAACCAAGTATTTAAAAAATTGTTGTGTCCTCGTGCGGGATCCAACGTGTTTGTGAATCGCGAGGCAATCAGGCGGCCGGCACAGCTGGACAGGTGTGTGCCCCAGTACCTGCGTGCCCTTGCGAGTTTCCTTTTGTTGATGTATTGTTAGAGAATAGGGGCAAGAGACAGAAAAAAACACAAACCAAATTAACTCGACATGATCATGAGATCTCCATATTCATCGTGTTTTCACCGCTTAGCCCGGCAGAGGCATGCGATGGTAATTTTTCGTATGATAAGTTGCCATACATGAGGCCAGAACACCGCCTATTTTTGGGCCGTGTCAACCATGATTAACATTTTCGTGCGATGTCATCTTTGACGTCAAGATTTCACAAACAATGGTAGATAAAACAAACCCAATATAAAAGAATCATTTATGAGTTGTTTTGCGGTTGTCAAAATATGTTGTTTTGTGCTTATTGCCAAACCATGTCTGTTACTCTGTTATGCCAATCTGGTCCCTTTGTTGTCGCCTGCATTGGGAAAAAGATAGCCAGGAAATCTTGCCTAACATCGAGGTTTTATCTTTTCTTTAGCAACATAAATGTTTAGTTTTTAGAACCATCATTTCTTTTTGCTTTAAGCGAAAGGGAATCTAACATTTTTCTCAGATAGATATCCACGTATAAGTTTGGACAAGAATATTACAACGCAACACACGTAAAAGCCACAATAAACTACCAGAAAACCAGGTATCATGGACTTCTGTAGAAAGGAACACCCCCCCCTCCCCGCCACCCCAAGAACTTAAGGTTACATTTTGACCCCTTGGATGGTCTCGTTGAACCATTGCCCACCATCGATAACTTTCCTACGCTCCCAGGTTCGGACCACCAAAACCTTCTGCACATGTCGATCCCGCCACTGTCCAAGGGGGCGTCGAGTGTCGACCATCGCTTGCTGGACTCGAAGACGATCGAGCAACCTACTGTCCAGTGCCACTCATGATTGGAGCACCATCGGGTGGGTGGATGGGGTGGAGGGGGGAGGCACCTTATTTCGGCACGAAATAGTCCCCGCCATAGACGTGACGCCTAGAATGAAGCACATGTATCCTCTCCCCCACCCTTCGGCGAAGCGGCAGAGGGGGCAAGAACCACATGCTCGTCGACGAAGGGAGGGGCTAAACTGTCACCTTGGAAGCGAAAACGAACAGTGTTCCAACAGAAAAGAAATATCTTGGAAATAAGATGAAGATATGTAAAGTGTTGCAACAGCGGGAAGGAAATCTTGAGCTTTTTTTAGAGTGGGAATATGTCTTGAGTTCTGCCTGACGCTCCCGGAGCCTCCATTTCCAGTCCAGTGACGCACGCTTTCGATTCAGCCCACTTTCCGTTCCGGCCTACGATTGCATGGCTACGTGGACTCACGAACGGCCGCAGACTCGGAGAGCGAGCACGTAGACAAATCGGTTCACTGCAAACGGGAAATCGCTGCAGTAAAAAAAAAGCTCAGGGCTCCTTTGATTCACAGGGTTTGAGAAGCGTAGGAATAGGAAACATACAGGAACATGATGTACTGTCAACTGAAATCCTACGTCAGATAGCAAAACAGAGGATTTTTTCCATGAAGTCCAGCCTCATGCTTGTTTTCCTGTGAAAATGAACTAAGAAGTTCCTATAGGATTGGATCCTGAGGAATGCAATCCAGCGAATCAAACAGCACGTAAAGGAAAAATTCCAGAGGGTGTCAATCCTATAAAATTCCTATGCAAATCATATGAATCAAAGGAGGCCTCAGTCACGAGGGGAGCACATGCGTGCAAATGCAAAGCAGGGCAGAGCGCGCGATCTGTAGGATCTAGGCGGCCTATCATATCTGCTTCCCGCGGCTGCCCTGACACCTGAGAATAGTATACGTCGAAAAGATATCACTGGCTGCTCTGCTCTGCTGTCCACGCCATGGATTCCGGCTCATTTCTGAACATGTCGTGCGATCGGGAAGTACTAAATTTGGGCAAACAAACTGGCAGGATCTGATCATCGAATCCGGGCAACATAAAATTTGAAGGACAAGGGCATCCCGGACTAGTCAAATTTGACTCTCTCTACGTCCGTGGACTCTTAGGCCAACTCCACCGCGCGACCCCAAACGGACGTCCGAATTGGTCCGAATCTGTCTCTTTGGGGCGCCGATGGGTACGCCCGTGTCCGGCTATGTCCACTGGGTCGTGCGTGCGCCCACCGCGCGGCCGCGCCCCAAATCGTGTCAGGGGCGGGCGGGATTAAAAATAATAATTAAATAACTGAAAAAGCAAATAAACGCATTTAAAAAAAACATAAAACATATATATGGGTTGGCCACAAAGCGGCCCAGTTTCAACGGCCACTTAAAAGGCCCAGATTCATAATTAACATAAAAAGAAAATAAAAAAAACTACTCCCGCGCGCTCCTGTCGCGCCCGTCGGTGTCGTGGCTGTCGCCGTCTTCACTGGCCGCCGGTGTCGTCGTCGTCGCTGACGAGGTCGACGTAGTCCGGCGGCGTCCAGAGGTGGGCCGGAGGTGCGTGGTGGACGGGGGCGGGCTGGACGGCCGGAGGTGCCTGCACCACCTCCTCCCGTGGCGAGGCCTCCCGCTCCGGTGACCGCGGCGGAGTGGGGCACCAGTTCACGCCCACGCCGGCGGCCATCTCCGGAGCAGTGCAGGACCAGCCCCACCCCTGGCCCAGCAGCTGCTGGAACGCGGCCGACGGGTCCTCCCTCCTCTCCTCCTCGACGGCCACCATCTGCAGCTCGGGGAAGGCGACGTCCCCGGCAGCAGAGAGGGCAATGGTCTCCTCCAGGTCGGCCCACTGCCGCTCGTCGTGCGTGTGCATGGAGTCGTCCATGACACGCTGCAGGAGACGGGCCTCCTCCTCGTCTGACATGCGAGGAGGTGGAGGGGGCGACGGAGACGGCGTGGGCGTGAGGCCGCGGACCCGCCTACGCCCGCGCTCCTTGGCGCTCTCCCGTGGCCGCCGCGGCCCCGTCGAGGTGCCGGCGAAGAAGGAGGCACGCCTGGTGTCAGTGCTCGTCACGAAACCAGGTGTCCCACAGCGGGGAGTCGGGGGCGTACCTGGCGTCATAGAAAAGGTCGTCGGGGAGGAGGCGGCGGCGGCGCTCGATCTCCTCGGCGCGCGCACGGCCGCTCTTCGGGACCGGCGGGATGGGGACCCGGTCGGCGGAGAGGTGCCAGTCATTGGGGAGATGGGCGTCGCTCCAGGGGAGCGGCGTCCTCGTCTCCCAATAACGGCGGCAGACCGACGCCCGGACGTAATGCCGGTCGCGCTCGCCGGCGGACGTGGGCGCGATGACGAACGCGGCAGGCGCGGGGGGCCGGCGTGGTGGCGATGGCGACGGCGTCTCCTCCTTCTTCACCGAGCCGCGGCGGCGTCCCGACGAGGAGCCGGCCTCGCGGTCGTGCTTTCCCTTGCGACCATAGTTCCAAAGCCCCATGGCTACGGGCGGCCGGCGAGGTCGACGACGGGAAGCGGCTATGGTTTCGAGGGTATCGGGTTTCGAGGGGGCAAAGAGGGGCCGAAATGGGAAGTCTGGACGACGACCGGTCCACGGCTTCCCATTTAAGAAGGACGACGACCCCTCGCTCTGTGGATGACAGATGGGGCCATCCGCCCGCGCGCATTTATGTTGACGGGTGGGAGGTAGGTGGCCGTCTGCCACGCGGCCCCGACGCGGACGAGCGCGCGTCCGTTCGGTGTCCGCCGCGACCCAAACCCGGCGCAAGTTTGCGCTCGAAATGGGTCAGCCCGGACACAAAACAGATAGGATGGGTCCGGGCCGTCGCACGCTGGGCCGCCTCCTTTATACGTTTTATCCTAAACGGACGGGGCCGGACAGGATAGGGTCGCGCGGTGGAGTTGGCCTATACGTCCGCAGACGCGTTGAGCTGTGTCGATAGACAGGACCCCGTCACCCCTCATTTGGCCGGCGTTACAACAATAATCCTCAAATCTAAACCCCCTATTTTCATAGTACACCATGCAACGTAAAATCCATCTAGGTGCTGGATCATACATTAGCAAAATGAGCTATACTGAAGAAAAAACTACTCCCTCCGTCCCATAATATAAGAACGTTTTTTACACTAGTGTAGTGTTAAAAACTTTCTTATATTTTAAGACAGAGGGAGTATCATACTTCTACTCTACTTATCGTCGGAGATGTCGATGACTCCTGTGCCGGATCATTCGGCCTCGTAGTCATTGGCGGCGGGCCACGTCACCGACTTCACCTCGTCGTCGTCGTCCAAAAGAGGGACACAAACAAGTCGTCCAACTCCACGTCCGCGAGGTGGCACCACCTCTCGCTCGGACTGAATCGAGTCGAGGATGGCGGCATGCTCCGCCTCAAATGCCGCCGCCACCTCCGTGGCTTGGGTGTTTTGGGACACCGGCTCCACCTCCGCCATGGCAAAGCTGACAGGCTCCATGCCTAGCGCCACCTTTGTGTTCTTCTCCTTGGCTACGTCCTCATCGTCGACGCTCGACTCCCCCTCTTCCTATGACAACTCCTCCTTCTCCTCCATCGTCGCAAGCTTGGCAGTGTGACGTGCCTCCTTCACCGTGCGATGCTTCTCTGTGACACGCATCTTGGCTTGAATCTCCGCCCGACGTTCGAGCGTGAGCATCTTATAATACATGATTTTCTGCCGGACCATGGCGAACGACGGTGAGCTCGGGTTGGAAGAGGGAGAGGAGGGAGCAACGACGGCGGCGGGCGAGAGGAAGATGAGGGGAATGGGAACGGTGCCATAGGGTGCCTCGCCGCCCGGCTTGAAAAGCCGGATTTAGACCCTCGGGCGGCGTGCCGGACCGGCGCCATGAATGAGTCCGGACCAAACCGGGGGAGGCACCCGGTAGACGCGTGGTTTTCCACGTGGGTCTCACCCACCAGTCCGACGTAGCGGACGTGTCCGGAGGCTCCCGGGCCTTCTCTTTTGTAGATGCTCTAAGCAGACACGGGTTACACCTGCAATTCTGTACTAGTTTACAAAGGAGGAGGATTGATCCATCTATATTCACCACCTTATATCGCAATGAAGCAATCAGAGTACGTGCTGCCATCTCCCTCGATCCGATCGACAAGATCAAGCTAAGCTCTTATTCCGATCCCATGTGAGGGAATCAAAGGGGGGAAACGAACGGAAAATCTCATCCTTTTTGGCCGGAGCACCAAGATCTTGTGAACCATGTGGCTCCACGTGAGCGCCCTCGCCCCTTTTTGGAGCGCCAGGCGTGTGCCTCACTGCTCCCGTTATCCGTGGACAAAAATTGGTTCTTGTTTGGTCGATCCGACACAGAGACAAAAACAGCGCTAACCTTTTGTGGTTAACGGCATAAAGTGACATGACAAAAGTGTGTGTGTGGAATGGAATATAAGAGGTGATGGACGCGGCTGGGTCTGCCTGTCTGTTAGGAGTGGCCACTCCTGTGCATCCGGCCAGGGGAGTCCCTGCAATCTGCATGGACACGGGAATACATTTTGAGACTGAGGTTAACTTTTGTGGTTGCTGGACCGTATGTATTGCGCTGTGTATGTAAACGACAAGTCGTTGAAATTAACCACAACAGTATGCAAACGCAGGTTAAACGAACGCGAACACAAAAAAAGAGTCGGTTAAACAACCGAAATTATGATGATCCACCGCAATGCCAAAAGTGCAGGCCTAGCCGACTAAATTGGGATCATAGTCTTGCTAGCCTACACAAATTGGTGGCAGTCCATTTCTAAGTTTGAATTCATTTCTACTAGATATGTACTCTTGGCTTTCGGTATCGGAGAAAAACATACTACAGCGTATGGGTTTGCATTACTTTCACTTTACAGTTCGGTAATTATGGCCTTCTAAAACTATTTTCTTGAGAAAATACGCGCTACGGTCGTCAACTATTGCTCAGTTCTTCTCGATCTTTTTTGGGCTTGCTTGACCTCCTAAACCATCATACTAAGAGCATCGACAATATCGTGCCTAGGTTAAGGAAATATAAGATCTCACATATGTTAGTTATGGGATGAAGTATATATGTGTAAAGTTTGACTATAGAACATTGCTATTCGCAACTTTTTCAAAATTAAGTTAAATATATGACTCTCTTTACTCATATTTTATTAAAAGAAAGGTACATTTATGAGCTTCCGCCACAACTTTGTAAAACGCCTTTTGCACCATATAAACATCTTACAGGTAAAAGCGCCCTCCCCCGGTGAGATAATTTAGAGAGTTAGGTGTGGCCTACAAAATTCGAGAGTGAAAATAAGCCAATCAAATAGTTTTGGGGAATAAGTGGACCTTTCATCTTTGTTCCCCTTTTTCTTTTCTCAATCCTTTCTACATTTCCACCTTCCTGTAGTGACCACAACCCCTTTTCTTCAATCCAACACAACAAATATGTTGCTACCTATGGACGCCTATACAGTTCTCTGTTGTATTTGGAGGTCTTATTTTAACTTAAAAAATGAATTGTATATACGAAAATTATACCACTAGATTTGCATTCAAAAGGTTATTTCAAATGTTATACATTTTATGGAACATTGTACAACGACCGAAGAAAAGCTACTACCTCTACATCCCTAAACTTTTTTGTCATACATAGTTTACGAGAATTAATACATCCAAAGAGTTTATTTTTCGTGAATCGATCCTCGGGAGTAGGCACATCAAGAACCGTGTGCTACAGATTACTTAAAGTGGTGAACCATATCCGAGGATGCTATTCCTCGAGAATCATAGGGTGTAAACAAGGCCCCCAATTTCTGGTGCGCGTGTGTACTGCATAAGGCAGCACAATTGCCGATTGTGATAAGGATTTCTTGGAGGGCATAAGGTATCTTTGATCGACGAGAACGACCTCACCATGCTGCATGCATGGATCATATTTATCTCTTCTGTTTCGAAATGGGTGTTAGATGCGTGGACCATGCACGATTGCATGGATGAAGAGAAGACTGCAAGCAAGAAATGAGCCTCACAAGAAATTCTCCCTAATTATGTGCGAGAATAGTATAATAGTACCATCAGCAGATCAATACAAATAATTGTGGAATGTGTGTACCCATGCATTGCTCCCTGATTTTTCCTTTGGGACATTCTTTGGGGAACCTGATGTGTTCCCATTATTCCCACCTCCGGGAATACATCCAATAATGCTTATACCATCATTTTTGGTTCGTACAAAACGCATGAATATCTCTGCATTATTACACTTTATATTGCGTGTTATGCACTATTATATGAAGCGGTCTGTGTATATCTGCGTGCTTAGTACAAATGTCCCGTGATATATTCCAGGGAGAATATATAATCTGTGAAATCATGATATGGAAGATGCAATTTTTTGTGTCTCATAAAGTCACGGTGGAAGGTACTCCGTGCAGCCAATTGCGAACGTGATTCTAGCAAAGACATATGTTCCTCTCGCTACCTAAAATCACTTCATATATTGTTCTTTCTTGAGGATAAGCATCCAAGCCAGGAGCGGCCTTTTTTTTAGCATAGGAGCGGCCTTTTTTGGCTCCCCACAGCGCAATGCTCCCGGGGTGAGCAATGAATTCGTTAAATATAGTAAAGTTTCAAAAAATAGTCAAATATATTTAAACATTGACTTTTTTTATGCATGCATGTACTTGTGTGTCTCGTCTGTGTCTAAATTTTCATGGTAAAAGGAATATTTTGTGTAGCCTGATCGAACATAAATATCTGGTGCTCTAAAGAAGCAAATTTGAGAGCTCTAACTGTTTCTTTCTTTTTAACATGCACACAAAAGGACATGAACATGTACATGTGCAAACTTTTTCATAACCTTTTGACATTTGATAAATCATTTTCCTAGTTTATTTTTATTCTTTAACTAGTCAGTTGCAAGTGCTTAGCACGAAAGTTGTGAGATGCTCAGACAACTGACATTTACGTATTATATATGCATGAAGTTCAAGATAAAAACTTGTTACCGATGATAGGTGAACTAACTAAAAAAAGAAAATCATAGTTATATAGTGCTCCAAGACGTGTATATAACACATTATATGTATGGATCTTAAAGATAAATTTTCATGACTATGCATATGTAATTTTCGTGCCTGATAAAGTCGCAGTGGAAGGTACTCAGTGCAGCCAATTGCGAACGTGATTCTAGCAAAGACAATGTTCCTCTCGCTACCTAAAATCACGGCATATTTTAGCATATTGTTCTTTCTTGAGGATAACCATCCAGCCTCTGATTTTTATTCTTCGGTTTTTTTTGCGGGAGTTCTTCGTTTTAACAGAGCATACAAAGAACATGAACATGTGCAAGGTTTCTCATAAATTTTCTACATTTGAAAATTTGTTGCTCTTCAATATAAGATGTTTTTCTTTGGATAACCAACCCAAATCCTAAGTTAATTTCCTCTCCTTAGTAGGTATTAGTGTACCTTTGAATAGATGGTGTATGCGCAACTCTCGCCTAGTCATAGCGTAACGACTCCCTCAGATGTCAAGTACAAGTTAAACCGTAGCACTGAGGAATGAGAAATAGCAAAGGGATTCTAGGATCATATGATCACGATACATGTAGCTTAAATATTTCATGGTTGTTAGAAAAAAAAAAAAACGATCCAATCGAACTGCTGTGTACGTAGGTGCCTTTTAGGAACTCACTGTGTTTGCACGTCTGCTCTTCGCTGCTCCAGACGTGCAAACGGATTCATTTAACTCTCGCTTCAGTGACTGGAGTGTGCGTCCATTGCACATTACCTGCGACTCGGCTCGGTTCATGACGTATGGGGTGGATCATGCGACGGAAATCGCAATACAGATGCGAGGAGAATCTAACTCACTCCTACCCAAGCGATCAACCAAAAGTTTGTGCAAGATATGCATAGTGTAGTCACGAAGAGAGAAATCACGCAGAGAAGAAATACGTGTAACTGACTGAAAGAAGGGACAGAATACAACTGTTGCTTAGGTGACCTCTTCCATTCCACCCCACCGCGCTCTCTCTCAGAACTTGGAACGGACGCATCATTGCTGCTCACTGCCCCAGAGTCCATGCGCGCAGATGGATTCAGTTAACTCTTTCTTACTACGAAAGCACAATCAAGCAACTGAAGCGCGAATGGATGTAGCACAGGCCCATCAGGTGCTCACTGCACGACCCATCTGCACGCGGCCCATCCGCCCTGTGCCTGGCCCCTTTGTCGGGCTGCTCACGCGTAGCTTCCTCTCTCCAGTGGCCTGCACTGATATGCAGCACGGCGCCTGTGCTATCCTGCCTGTTGAGATGGCCACAAGATTCTGCTCCTGCATAGCACCACAGCCCGAGCCCTCCGCCGCCGACCGGAGGCAAACCCCATCGACTCTGCAGCTGCTACAGCCGGCAGCTATCACCATCTCCGACGGCCTCTCCGTCGAGGAAGCGCCGCCACAGCCGCCCATAGAGCAGCAGCTGCCCGCCGAGCCGCAGCTGCCCACCGAGCTGCCGGCCAGGGGGGGGGGCAGATGTGGTGGATCCGGCCCCGCGCGCCTCGCCCCGCCGCAGCTCACGCATCCAGCAGTTGTATGACGGGGCGCGCGTGGACCCTGTCGAGCGTGCATCCAAGCGCAAGGCCTCTGCCAGCCCCTCAGGGAGTGAGGTGATCGGTCGCCGCTTGACAAGCAAGAAGAAGAGCAAGAACCTGACGGCGGCTTCGATCGTCGAGCTGCCCCTCCAGAGCACTCCAAGGCCGATCACAAGGGGCAAGGCCAAGCTGCTTGCGCGTTGCTGTAATCTGAACTTCAGCGACATCACAGCGGGCGCAAGTCCATCCTCCCCTGCCTCATCCGAGTCCACCAGGTCTACCCATGGTTAGACAGACCGTTGATTACTGGAGCTGCAAGGATCGTTCCCCCCTCATGTTTCCATTTCCTGTTTGGTATCCGCTCGCTCTAATAGCTCTGCGTCCTAGTTTGTGTCCCGATGGGCACTGTATCTGCATTGTACTTCATATTTCCCTTTCCTGTTGTTCTACATGCCAAACCATGTACGCTCGCAAGAGCCAATGCTTAATCAAATGTCACTCATTAGCTTATCTTGTTGTTCATCTTCTTTCGCAGCCTGGAGCCACACATATAACTTAATGCGGATTGCTTGTTGGAACGTTAGAGGGCTTGGTGATACTGACAAATGTACGCTGGTCAAGGATGCACTCCTGTCCAGTCGATCGAATGTCCTCTGTCTACAGGAGACCAAGCTGCAGGAGATCGACACGATGAAGGCGGCCTCTTTCCTCCCCCCCAGCCACAAATCCTTCATTTACATGCCAGCTTCTGGAACATCAGGAGGCTTGCTGGTTGCCTGGGAGGAGAATGTTTTCAGTGCCACTGAGATTAGCAGGCACAGGTTTTGCATCACTGCACATTTCCAATCAAGAAGCAACAATGACAACTTCACTCTGTCCACCGTTTACGCACCGTGTCAGGAGGATGAGCGGGCAGAGTTCTTCACAGTCATGGATCAAGTCGCAGCGCGAGTGCAGGGACCATGGATCATGCTTGGCGACTTTAACATGTACCAGTTTGCACACGAAAAATCACAAGGAAGGAAGAACTGGGTGTTGATGGACATGTTTAATACATGGATCAGAGAAAAAGCCCTTGACGATATAGAGGTGGCGAACAAATCTTTCACATGGTCGAACAAAAGAGTGCAACCAACTCTGGTAAAGCTGGATAAAGTGCTGGCAAACGCCGATTGGAACCTGGGTTTTCTAAACACCACAACATCTGCCCTGACAGCAAAAACTTCAGATCACGTCCTAATATGTGTAGAATGCTCAACGGATACACCCAGGAGCTCTTTTTCCGCTTTGAGAACTATTGGCTACAATTTCCAGAAACTATAGACCTGATCAATGACGGTTGGAGCAGGGGTACCAGGCCATTCGCTACTGCAACATCGCTCCTCAGTTACAAGCTAAGAAGAACCAGAGCAACCTTAAGGAAATGGGGCCCAGCCAAACACCTCTACGTCTCACTTTGGAGAACTATAAACACGTTGTTCAGTACAGGGATGACGTAGAAGAAAGGAGAAGCTTGTCCCACCTTGAATTTTCTCTGAGGAAGCATGCGAATGAGAAAGCACAGATGCTGATTCTTCGGCAAGCAAGTATATGGAGACGTCGGGCGAAGATATGGGGCTGCACCCTCGATGATGAGAACACGAAGTTCTTCCATGCTGCAGCAAACTGCCACCACAGGAAGAACAAGATCAAGCTGCTAATAAAGGACGTAGTGGAATTCTTTGGGGAGCAGGACAAACTTGGGATAGCCACAGACTTTTTCACTGGCATTTTTGGGAAGGACTCTCCTTGCCTACCTACTGTTGATCTGTCCAGACTGTATGAGCATTCTTCTCTTAACACACTAGAGGAGCCCTTCACATGGGGTGAAGTCACATTAGTAATCCAAAAAAGCCCCAACAACCGGAGCCCAGGACCAAATTGGTACACTAATGAGTTTTACAAGCACTTCCAGCGAACGTTGAAGGAGGACTTGATGCAATTCTTTCAAGAACTATATGAACACAGCTCCCCCCTTTGCAATATCAACACTGCACACATCGTGTTGATCCCAAAAAAGGAAATCCCATGGATATCAGAGACTTCAGGTCCATTTCCTTGGTTCATAGCCTACCCAAGCTAGCTTCTAAGGTACTTGCTATGAGGCTTCAGCGACAAATACCAAGTCTGGTGCACCCACTACAGTCAGGCTTCCTTCCGGGCAGGAACATTCTTGAGAATTATGTGTTGGCAGCTGAGTTAGTACAACAATCAAAGAAAAGGAAGCAGCCGATGTTTGTTTTGAAGCTTGATTTTCAGAAAGCCTTCGACAGTGTCAGTTGGGAGGCAATTTGACAGATACTTTCAGCAAGGGGATTCGTTCATAGATGGATCAGATGGATCTCTGAACTCCTGGAATCCAGCTCCTCCAGGATTATGATTAATGGACACCTTGGGAACAAAATCTTGTCCAAGAGTGGGCTGCGGCAAGGAGATGCCATGTCCCCTTATCTGTTTAGATTGGTGGCATGTGTTGTACAACAACTTTGCAACCAGCAGTATAGGGCAGGAAACCTCAAACACCCTCTTGGTGTGGCTGAGTTGTTCCCTGTCCTACAGTATGCAGATGACACGATCTTGTTGATCCAGGGAGATGTCCAGCAGGTGCGAATAGTGAGGTGAATACTTGATGCTTTCTCTGGTTTCACGGGCTGAAAATCAACTACCACAAAAGCACTCTCATACCGACCTGCATTCCCTAAGAAACCTGCCAACAGGCTGCCCAGATTCTTCAGTGCCCGGTGGAGTCTTTCCCTTGCACTTACTTGGGCTTACCCCTCTCACCCAATAAGATTACGCACAATCTGCTGATACCCGTCATCCACAAAGTTGAAAAGCACCTGTCGGCTGGCTTGCCACTTTCCTTTCCTGGGGAGGAAGGCTGACGCTTGCCAATGCAGTGCTAGCAACAATATCGAGCTTCTTCATGGGATGTTTCATCTGGCTGAAGCAATCACTTGAGCAGTTGGAGCAGATCATGAGAGGATTTCTTTGGCAAGGGAAAAACCGCGCTAAGGGGGGTCACTGTCTCGTTTCCTGGGACGTGGTCTCGATGCCAAAGGAAAACGGAGGGCTTGGAGTACGCGGCCTCAGAGCCCATAACTTGGCGTTGGTCTTGTAAGTGCATCTAGTGCCCCTTAGTGATTTTGGTGTATTGAAGACTTATAGGTTAAGGATCTAATGTGTTTATGAGTGTACACAGGTCTATAAGTCTATGACGAGTTTGATATTTATAGAGAAAGTCGACCCCTAAAAATGAAGTTCTTCGACTGAAGACTTTGAAATTCTGAAGACTTTCTGAAGACTTTGAAAGTGAAGAAATTGGTGTGACCTTGAAGACTTGGTATTCATTCGAGGAACATGAAGCGTGAAGACTTTTGTTTTCGTAGTTTCATTTTCTCTTTCTTGAGTCATATGAAACACCGTACTGTTAAAGGGGGTCAAGGAAATACTAAGGAAAAATTTCCATGTGATGATCAACTCAAAATCCTACACCTACCAATCCCTTCGAGTGAAGCCATTGGAAATCTCATACAGTTCAGTCAATTTCTTCAGTGACAGAGACGAAGTTCTTCTGGTCTCTGAGGAATTTGTTCTGACTGAGGAATTAGGAATTCGCCAGTGCGGATTGCCTACACAGTGAGGAACATGATAGCCCTGAGGAATTTGGACCTCAAATTTCCGACCGTTGCTGTGCTTTGCGCGAGCTGTCCCAAAATATCTTATCCACCTAACAGTCATATCATTGAAGGGCATTTATGTCTTATCATGTCGGACTGCTCCCTAGGCTATAAATAGCCACCCCCTACAACCACTAGCTGGTTGGCTGCTTCGCGAGAAACTGACACTTGTCATTTGAGAGCATCCCATCCTCCCAGGACTTTGAGCGAAAATCATCAAGTGAGGAAAATCCAAAACCCAAACCCAAACACCTACAAACCCAAAGTGATTGAGCATCACTGAAGAGATTGATCCTGCGTGCATCCGACGCTTGTTACCTTTAAAGACTGTGCTTCTTCCAGACGGTTAGGCGTCATGGTCTAGAGCATCCAAAAGGAATTGTGGATCGCCGGGTGACCGATTTTGTGAAGGTTCGGAAGTCACCTGAAGACTTACCACGAGTGATTGAGCGAGGAGTGTGTGACCTTAGCTCAAGGAGAATACGGTGAGGACTGTGTGTCCTCAGGTTTAAATACCTAGCCGCTCCAACCAGATGTACAACTGAGATAGCAGTTGGAACTGGTCTACCAAATCATTGTCCTCACCAAGCCAACTGGTTCTATTTCCTCAACTCTTTCATTTCCTCAGTACTGTGTTGTTCGTTTCTCATATCTTTGTTTGAAGACTTTGACTGAAGACTTTCTCAATTTCCTCAGTTTAATTTCTTCAGTCTGTTTGTCTTCATCTAGTGTTATCCTATGACTACGCCTTCTGTACTCTGTGCTTGTTTTCATTTCATCATGATGACTATGATTGTCTTCTGTTATGTTTACTTCTGAGTACTTATTCCGCTGCAAGTAGTTTTTCGCTAAGGAATTTCCTCACTAGCAAATTCCTTAGTGAAGAATTCATAAAAATTGCCTATTCACCCCCCTCTAGTCGATATAACGCACTTTCAATTGGTATCAGAGCAAGGTACTCCCTTGTTCTGTGTGATTTTGGTTTAACCTCCTGGAGTTTTAGTTATGTCGACCGCAGGTATGATCAAGGTTTCTGCTGGGTGTCCTACCTTCGATGGGACGGACTACCCCTACTGGAAGAATAAGATGCGAATGCATCTTGAGGCAATTGATAACGATCTCTGGTATGTTGTGGAAAATGGTGTTCCCTCCGTCACACCTTCTCTGAATGCTGCTGATGTGAAGAGATTCAAGCAACTCGATTCTCAAGCGAAGAATATCATATGTGGCCATCTGAGCAAAGGACAGTATGGAAGAGTGAGTGCTTTGGAGACTGCTAAGCTTATCTGGGATAGGCTGTCCGAAGTCAATGAAGGAGTTTCAACTCAGCGTGACTCTCGAGTTGATGTTCTTCGCAATCTCTTCAACCGCTTCAAAAGACTTGACAATGAAAATGTTCAGCAAACCTTCGATCGCCTCACTGACATCTCAAATGAGCTTCAAGCACTTGGTGCCACTGACATCACCGACCATGAGGTGGTGAAGAAAGTGCTGAGATCACTTGATTCCTCATTTGATACTCTGGCATTGATGATACAAGAGCGTGCTGATTACAAGTCACTTGACCCCGCTGATATCCTCGAGAGGCTAAATACTCATGAGTTCCAGCTTGCTGAAAAGAGAGATCTCTATGGTTCAAGCTATGGCAGATCACGTGCACTGAAGGCCAAGGCAGTATCTCAGTCCGAAGATGAAGACTCTGGTAGCAGCCTTGGTGACCCTGAAGAACTGAGTCATGACCTAGCACTGCTCGTGAAGAAATTCCAGAAGTTCCCAAGACATGGTCGCTTTGGAAGACCCTCAAGGAGAAATGTTTCCTTATCCAGTGACTACAAGAAGAGGCTTTGTCACAAGTGCAAGAAACCTGGACACTACATTCAAGATTGTCCTCAGTGGGAAAAGGAATCAAAGAAGAAGAAATATAAGGATTACAGTTCTGATGATGCGAAGAAAAAGAAGAAATTCTCAAAATCTTCATCATCAAAATCCTCAAAGTCTTCATCTCACAAGAAGAGCAGCTTCAAGAAGGCTCGGGCATTCATTGGCAAGGAAATGGACTCTGAAGCTGAATCTGAGGAACAAGAGGAAGAGGAGGCATCTGAAGACTCCGAGTCTGGTGTGGCGAGCCTAGTCCTCGCTACTGCATTCATCAGCAAGTCCATCTTCAACTCTGAAGAAAATGACCTCATCAACAAGGCTGATGAAGGCAGTGATGACTACGCTCCCACCTATTGCTTCATGGCTAAGGGTGCCAAGGTACCTAAATACATCTCCTCTGAATCTAGTGAAGATGAATCTGATGAAAATCTTAAGCCCAGCTACTCTAAACTTGCTAAGATTGCTGTAAAACAACAAAGGGCTTTTGAAAAGGTTCAAAACATACTAGACAAAAGTGATGATATGTTGGATGAAGAAATGGATCGCACTAAAATCTTGACTGAAAATCTTCAGAGACTTCAGACCAGGTTTGACAACCTTCAAGGTCATCATAACACTCTATTATCTGATCATGAGAAGCTTTCTTATGAATTTCTTCAAAGAAAGCAAGATCTTGAGAAGCTAAGAGTGAGTTATGAAGATCTTGAGAAGGAGCGCAATTCATTACTTGCTCAACAAATCAGCGCTGCTCAGGAAGAATTTGTTCCTCCATGTTTGAAATGCATTGAACGTGAATCTGCTAATTCCTCACCTGAATGTTCAAATGCTTCTAATACTACAAATTCTTCACCTGCCTCTGCTATCACTGATTCCTCATCTGAGGACATTGCTAGTATCACTGACGATGCAGGGCTGAAGGAATTGTACATGACAGGCATGTACAAAAGCCTCAAAGGGCATCAGACTCTTTGTGATGTGCTTAAAAAGCAGATCCTCAACAGGAACCCTAGGAAAGAGGGTATTGCCTTTGAGAGGAAACTCAATGCTGATGGTACATATTGGAAGCCTGAGCAGTACCCCAAAACCTCATGGGTTGCTGCAAAGGGACCTCCAGTTGATCCATCTAATTTATCTGGCTATACATGTGAATCTTCTCATTCTTCTGATGAGTCATTTGACTCCAACTATAAGGTGTTCAAAAATCAGAATGGTGAAGTATTTGCTAGATATGTTGGCACTAACTGCAGGAATGGTTCCCCTATGAAGAAAATCTGGGTTCCCAAAAGGTGCCTTGAAAGTCTTCAGGTGAATGTCCTCATGACACCACCTGTGAAGAATAGGAACCCCAGATCAAATTCTTCATATGGACCAAACTCTTCATATGGATCCAAGTCCTCATACGGACCAAATTCCTCACATGGATCAAATTCCTCAAAAGGATCAAAGTCCTCATATGAACATCATCGTGCTAACAACTCTGTTTCACAGGGAAAAGCCAAGGGCTATGAATATGAGCATTATTCTTCTAATCATTATGTTCATAAGTCCTCAAAGAATTTCTTTGCCTATTCATATGCTTACCCTAACCACTCTTATGTGAAACGAAATGGATTGGCCTCTATGCCACCATTGTCATATGGAGCTCGCAGAGTGATGAACTCTTTGCCACCCCTTCAGATGTGGGTGGTGAAAAAAAGAACTAATCTCTTCTGCAGCGTCAGGTCTCCAGACGTGCTCAAACGTCTGAAGAATTTGCTGGAGACCTAAAAATTGCCTGAAAGGACGTAGGCTAATCATGAAGAAATGAACTTTCATTTCACACGTCCTCCTACTACTTTATTTGTCTTACTACTTGATGAAATTGATCTGATGAATTGTGATATCATATTCTTCACTAATAAAGTATATGAAGTTCGTAAGCTGCACTAATTCATCTGCAGGATGATCAACCCAAATCCACTGAGTGGGTTCTCGATAGTGGATGTACAAATCACATGACTGGTGACACGAATTTATTGACGGACGCTCCCTTATCACCATCGCATCTGAAGCATATCATCTTCGCTGACAAAGGCAAAAGTCAGGTATTGGGTCTAGTAAGGTTGCAATCACAAAGGATCGACGCATGGACACAGTCATGCTTGTTGAGTCCTTAGGATACAACCTTATGTCTGTCTCAATGCTTTGTGATCTTGATATGGTTGTTGTCTTTGGCAAGTATCGTTGTGTTGTGATTATGGAAGCTGACAATTTCAAAGTCTTTGAAGGCTTTAGGAGAGGAGACTTGTATATTGTTGATTTCTCTACAGGTTCACAACCAGCCGTGTGCCTACTTGCAAAAGCTTCAGAAGGATGGCTATGGCATCGAGGACTTGTTCATGCAGGCATGAGGAATTTGCACACGCTTGCAAAGAAGAAGCATGTCATTGGCATTGGGAATGTCAAATTCCTCAAGGATCACTTGTGCGGTGCCTGTGAAGCTGGAAAGATGACGAAGGCCAAGCATCCAGCAAAGACTATCATGACCACTACTCGTCCGTTTGAATTGCTTCACATGGATCTCTTCGGTCCTAATCATTATTCTGTCGTTTCAAATGAAGCATCTCAATATGGCTTTGTTATTGTTGATGATTACTCTCGTTACACATGGGTACACCTTGTTACTTACAAACATGAAGTGCAGGAAGTCTTCAAACGATTTTCCTCGAGGGCTTCAACCAACTTTGGTGTGAAGATCAAGCACATCAGAAGTGACAATGGAACTGAGTTCAAGAATTCAGGTCTCGATGACTATCTTGATGAACTTGGTATTACTCATGAGTTATCTGCTCCTTATACTCCTCAACAGAATGGCGTCGTGGAGCGCAAGAACATGACTCTTGCTGAGATGGCTCGCACTATGCTCGATGAGTACAAAACGCCTCGTCGTTTCTGCGTTGATGCAATTGATACTGCATGCCACATCATGAACAGAGTATATCTTCACAAATTCTTCAAGAAGACTGCCTATGAACTCCTCACTGACAAGAAACCCAATGTGAGTTATTTCAAAGTCTTCGGTGCTATATGCTGGATTAGAGATCCTCACCATAACTCAAAATTTGCACCGAAAGCACATGAAGGTTTTATGCTTGGTTATGGAAAGGACTCGCACACCTACAGAGTCTTCAACAACGTTCTTCACAGGGTTGTTGAAACTGTGGATGTGCGGTTCGATGAAACTAATGGCTCGCAAAGAGAGCACCTACCTTCTGTGTTAGATGAACCAGCACCTGAGGATTCTATCAAGTTCAAGGCTACTGAGGATGTCATTCCTACTGAAGGATCTGCTGAAGAATTCATTCCAGAACGTGAAGAACGTCAAGCTGACGCACCTGAGGAAAATGCTGAAGAAATTGGTGCTGAAGAAAATGCTGATCAAATTCCTTAACGACAACCAGCTCATTCTCGCGTTGCAAAAGAAGTGCAAGTGGAGAATATCATCGATGACATTAGAGCACCAGGTCCTCTCACCCCACTCAAAAGCTTCACATCTATCTAACTTTTGTGGGCACTATGCTTTTGTCTCTATCACAGAGCCCGCTAAGGTAGATGAAGCATTTCTGGAGCCTGAGTGGATTCAGGCCATGCAAGAAGAATTACATCAATTCAAGCTCAACAACGTCTGGGAACTGGTCAAACATCCAGATCCTCGCAAGCACAATATCATTGGCACAAAATGGATCTACCGCAACAAGCAAGATGAAAATGGCCTTGTGGTGAGGAATAAGGCACGACTAGTAGCTCAAGGCGACACACAGGTTGAAGGAAATGATTTCGATGAAACTTTTGCACCTGTTGCTAGACTTGAGGCTATTCGCATATTACTTGCTTATGCTAACCATCATGATATCATCTTATATCAAATGGATGTGAAAAGTGCATTCCTCAATGGTAAGCTTGATGAAGAAGTATATGTTGCCCAAGCCCCAGGTTTTGAAGATCCAAAGAATCCTGACAAAGTCTTCAGACTCAATAAGGCCCTCTATGGCCTCAAGCAGGCCCCTCGGGCGTGGTATTATACTTTGAAGGAATTCCTCATGAAGAATGGCTTCACACCCGGTTCACTCGATCCTACACTCTTTACTAAATCTTATGATGGTGAACTGTTTGTGTGCCAGATATATGTTGATGATATTATCTTTGGCTGTACTAACCAACGTTATAGTGACGATTTTGGTTATATGATGAGAGAGGAATATGAAATGTCTATGATGGGAGAGTTGAAATTCTTCTTAGGTCTTCAAATTCGTCAACAGCACAATGGCATATTCATATCTCAGGAGAAATACCTCAAGGATGTACTGAGGAAATTCGGCATGCAAGATTGCAAAGGCATCAAAATTCCTATGCCCACAAATGGTCATTTGTGCACTGATGAAAATGGTATTGACTTCGATCATAAGGTATACCGCTCCATGATTGGCTCTTTATTGTACTTATGTGCATCTAGGCCAGATATAATGCTTAGTGTTTGCATGTGTGCTCGATTTCAAGCTGCACCGAAGGAATCACACCATAAGGCTGTGAAGCATATTCTTCGATATCTAGCTCACACACCAACACTAGGATTATGGTATCCCAAGGGCTCGGATTTTGATCTCATTGGATATTCTGACTTTTACTATGCTGGTGATCGTGTGGACCGCAAGTCAACATCTGATACATGTCATTTCCTCGGAAGATCTTTGGTCTGTTGGTCCTCGATGAAACAGAACTGCGTATCACTGTCTACTGCTGAAGCTGAGTACATTGCTGCTGGTTCTTGCTGTGCTCAACTACTATGGATGAAGCAAACTCTCAAAGACTATGGCGTCAACGTGAAGAATGTGCCTCTTCTCTGTGACAATGAGAGTGCCATCAAGATTGCTCACAACCCAGTTCAGCACTCGAAGACAAAGCACATTCAGATTCATCATCATTTTCTTCACGATCATGTGTTGAAGGGTGCCATTTCTATTGAGCATGTGAAGACTGAAGAACAGCTAGCCGATATCTTCACAAAGCCCTTGGATGAGAAGAGATTTAGCAAGTTGCGGGTGCGAGCTAAATATCTTAGAATCTTCGAATGTACTTTGAAGAAGGCACTCATCCTAACACTTATGCAAAATTGACGACTTAGATGTGCAACACATGAAGAAACATTTTTCTTCAAATCAATGAAGAATAACACTCTAAGTGTGAAGAAATTAATGAAGAATTTGATTCTCAGAACCCCACGACAATTGTACGCGGTGTCTGAAATCATCATTCTTATATGGTGGGTCACGCCACCACAAAAGTTGAAAATCTTCAATTTGAGTTTTTCCTCAGTTTTGTGAAATCCCTCAGTTGTTCAAATTCTTCAATCTTGCAAAATCTTCACTTGTTCCGTCGTTTTTCTTCATTGGCTATATATATATATATATATATATATATATATATATATATATATATATATATATATATATGAGTTTTTGTCCTCTACAGCATTCACTTATGGCTATTTCTTCAAGATTGGTTTTTCTGCTAAGTGAATGTGATCGGACCCTTCCCCCTCTATGCTATACTCAAGTCAATCTATTCACAAATTCTTCATGTGCGTTCTATTTGAAACTCGTTCAAAATCTTCACTGTGTCCTTGTCAGCTGAAGAAATTGTGAACGAATCATTAAAACTAATCTTATCCAAAGTTTCGGTTTTGCCGCTCAAACCGTTCCGCATCCCACGATACATTATTCTACTCACCCACGATCTTACACGATCTCCACTACACTGTACGTGGCTGACACCTGTCGTGCGAAGGAGAAGGGTCAGGGGCATGTTCGTCCCAAAATCTTCGGGCGAACAGTTTTTCACCGTGGCTATAAATACCCCCGTCCCCTTCCTCACTTCCTTTACTCCGCTCGAACTCTCTCTACCACTCGAGCTTCCCAAACCCTAGCACCGCCGCTACTCCATCATCGCCGGTGACGAAGAGCTTCACTGCCTCGACCTCGTCGCCGTCGTACTCGCGCCGACCGCGGAAATCTTCACTCCGCCGCCGCCGTAGACGTCTTCCTCCGCCAAGTTAGGGCGTGTAAGATCTACACCGATGAACTTCACTTCTTCATCTCTGTGTTCATCGTGTTCTTCATTCATGGTAATTAAAAGTTACTTTTGCTGCCCTCTTTGATTCGAAAGTTTTCTACAAAATCTTCATAGGTGTTTTATTCTTCAAATCCTCACATACAAAACACCTCACAAGTCATTTGTTCTTGATTCGTTTCTCTAAGCATCATTTTTTAAGATTCCTCAATTGTGTGGATCTTCGGTCTATACAACTCTGGAACCTAAGACAAAACGCTTAGTGAAATTCTTCAAGACTCATCTGGTCAAATTCCTCAAACTTGTTCTTTTTGAAAAACCCTCTGAGAACACATATGACCTCTCCAAATTCCTCACAACTATATTCTGTTCACAGGTACATATGTCCGCTGCTGAATCACTAGGTTCTCATCAACTTAACTCATTTGCAGCGTTCCTCAAAGAAAAGTTGCATACTTCTTCAGAGAATTCGATTGTTCAAATTCCTCAACTGAAGAAAATGGCTGAAGGTAAAAGGCCACAGAAAGGAGGAAAGAAGCCTGAGGTCATGACTGCTTTTGAAATCCCTGAGGACATTTACAAAGAAAACTGCACACCTGATGAGGCCAAGTTTGACAAAGAAGATAAAAATCAGCGCAAGGTGCGTATACAGAGGATTGAAAGGAGATGGGCACGAGAATGGAGGGAGTATAGGTATGTAACTCCAAAGTATATGAAGAAATTCGCGCTTAATCCTCCATGCCCAAGAGCCCCATTGGCACCTGGCCAAGTGGCAGATCCCACTAGCATCAAACGTGGTGAGGACTTTCCTGAAGAATGGGCCAAGCGCCAAGCCAAGTTGGCCAAGCAAGCAAAAGAAGCAGCGAGGAAATTCAACGAAGACTCTGCTGCTGCTGCTGCCACCGAGGCCTCTGTCAAGCCAAAGAGATCTATGGCAAAGAAGCCTGCGCGCAAGCCAAGTGCTTCATCAATAGTGCCATCACGACCAAGTTCCTCAGCTGTGCCCTCACGGCCAGAATCTTCAAAGTCCTCAAAATCAATTCCTCATGCTGCTGCTGCTCCTCCAAAGTCCTCAGCTATTCCGACAAAGTTCTCAGCATCTGCGCATCTGGCCTCGTGCCAAAGGACTACAGGCATCTCCATTGCCTCTGGTGTCTCTGGAAGTTCCTCAGCTGCACCAAGTTCCTCAGTTGGACCCTCTCTTTTGAAGAAAAAGGCTACTGCTGGACGAGGTCCTCGCCCTAGTCCGAAGAAAAAGCAGGTGGCTTTCCAAGTGCCCCCTGACAATGATGAGGCTGATGAAGAAGAACTTGCCGAAATCATCAGAGATAGGCAAGCAAAGGCTGCTAGTGCCAAAGGAAGCAATGTGCCAATGCTTTTTGATCCAAGGTTGATCCTGGATTTCATTGATCTATGGCACAAAGATCCCAATACGCCTGTGCCGGAGATGAACCTCACTCCTGGTCAAAGTCATGTCTTGACTGCTTTTATTCAAGAAGAAAAATGGAAGTATGAGAGGGCCAGACAGATCAAGAAATCGCAATACAGAAAAGAGAAACTGCTGAAGAAAAATGTTGTCAAGATGACACATGAAGAACTCGTCAAGATGCAGGCTGACATCAAAACCCTCAGTGATGAATTTGATGCTTACTATGCTGATTGGAAAGGAGCCAAAGTCAGGTTTGTGAAACTGACTGAGAAGTTCACCAAGGTTGCAGCTCCATCGCAACCAGAAGTTCCTCAAGCTGAAGCTTCTGCTCAGCCCACTGAAGAACATGCCAGCACCGCTGATGACTTTCAGGCTGCTGAAGAAAATGCTAGTTCCAGGGCTGATGACTCCATTCCAGCCGTTGAAGAAATTGCCAGGGCATCCACTAGTGGTGCGCCTAAAGAAACTGAAGAAGTCAGGGCAACTGCATCAGTTGCGCCTAAAGAAATTCAAACAAATTCCTCAGCTCCTCCCGCGCCTACACCAACTCCTATCCTTCCATCTGCATCAGATGTGAAGAAGACCAAAGCTGCAGAGCGAGCTGCAGTGAAGAAACGGAAAGCATCAGGTGCTTCAAATTCTTCAGCTCCAAAGAAGATGAAGCCTATGACTAGCTCGTTTGACAATCCGATTAATGTTGTTCCAATTACTACCATGCCATTAAAGGATCTTGTTCCTTTTGGTGAAGACTATGAGATCCCCAATGGATCTGATGAAGAAACTCAATCTGCTCCTTTGTCAGAGCAGATTGATGAAGAAATTGAAGTGGATGCGATCCCTTCTACACCTGTTGTATCCTCACCAATGCCTCAGTTCACTGCTGAAGAGGCTGGTGTTGAAGAACTGGAAGATGAAGACGTGGATATTGGAAGTACAACGCCAGTAATGAATGATGACTTTTGGGAAAGTCAGCACCCCAATTCTCCACTCTTCACCCCGCTACAACAAATACCTCAGTCCCCTGCACCAACAGTTCAAATGGGCTATGAAGAAACTCATCCCACTGCATCTGTGCATGAAGATATTCCAGCCACTAGTGCTGAAGAAACTGCTGCTGCTGATCATAAGACTGCAACTGAAGAGGAACCAGAAATTCCTCAGCCTGATGAACCTGAGATCGCGATTCCTGAGGTCGTGATGCAACTCACTGACACTCCTCTGCCAAAGCCAAAGGATCCGTTCTCAAGGAAGCAGAAGTTCAAGGCTGAAGACTTCTTTGGCGATCATGTATTCTTCATTGGTTACAACCCATATGACTCTGCTCGCATAAGGAAGAGACGTTTCTGGACTGCTAGTCAAGCAAACTTGTATTCCTCAGTGCTGTTCAACAAAGACAAAGTCTTCGATCATGCACATATTCCTCATGTGGACATGGAGTCACTGCCGTGCTTCGAGCTAGTCCTTAGTGTTCTTCACGACGTTGGGTTGCTCAACTTCTGTACTGACATCTGCGATTGGAATGAAGAACTCATTCTTCAGTTCTATGCAACACTGCACATCACAGGAGATTCTAAAGATGTGAAATCTTGGGCGTTGGACTGGATGACGGCAAATACTCACTACAAGGCACCAGCAACTAAATTGCTTCGTGCCCTACCACTCAGTCCTCCCCTGGAAGGTGCACGTTGTGTCTACAGTGACCCTGAGCTTACTGATCACTACATGCAAGTGTTGATGAAGCCTTTGAAGCCAGGACAGGCCCCTCGAACCAAATTCCTCGTCAATGAATTACTGTATGTGCCTCGGACTGTCTATCGTCTTCTGTCGAAGACAATGAGTCCTAACAAAGGCCACGACTCAAATGATGAAGAAGTCGTTGGCATCATGAAGAATCTGCTTTTCAACATCATTCATGGCGTTCCCGTCAACTTTCATGATTTCTTCATGAGGACTCTGGCAAATATTGCCATGTCCCCATTTGAGCTGAAGCCTTATGCACCGTGGATTATGAGATTCATCAGGACAAGGTCTTCACTCAACTACAAAGCTGACACTCTGAACCACTGCAGCTACTTGCCTCCAATTGAAGTCCTCAAACGGACATTTTCCTCAGCTGATGACAAAGGCAAGACAGCTGCTGTGATAGATGAAGGCATTCGTCCATTGGATGGTCAATTTCGCAAGGCTGCATCCTATTCCGCCAATGATGACTCTGCCACACATGACTCTGCCGCCAATAACTCCGCTAAGCAAAATTTTCAAGCCACAGCACCCAGGGTGATGACTGATCGTGAGTTACTCCTCAGTCTTCATCAGAAGGTTGATCACAATCATAAATGGGTCAAGCGTCAGTTTGGTTCAATTATTCCCAACATGACCTCAACACACAATGCAGTGAAGAAAAACCAATACTACCTCCATGAAACCTTCAACCGTACCTGGGTTGTTCTGTCTCATGTCTACAGTGCTGAAAATCTGAAGAAAATGGGTATCAAGGAAGAATTTGACCGGTCTGCACCTCCTCCGAAGAAATACAAGAAGGTCAAGGTTCCTTCCTTGGTGGCCAGCTCCTATTCTTCATCGCGTGACACTGATGAACATGAAGACTTGGACGACACAGCGACCGGCCCTACTACAACAACCGACCACGACAACGCTGGCGCTCCTTCATCAACCTGATTTTCTTCAGGGGCGTTAGTCCTCAGTTTCGATCCTTTTGGTCATTCGATGACAAAGGGGGAGAAAATTGAGTTAGTCTTCAAGCGGGTCTATTATATGGGCGTTTTTTTGCTAAGTTACAACTCTCGTTCTTCTGAAACTTTTATTGGATCGAGTTGTAAACTTAAACCCGATGATGGTCTGATACTTATGCTACGTTATTCTGTATGCTTATTCCTCGTTAATATTATTGCACGCATGTTGAATTACATCAGTCACCATATTTCATCATGCATTTCAAATTCTTCGTATTATATGTCAAAAGCGTGTATGAATTACAAGATATAGGGGGAGATCTCCATGATTCTACTCTTCAAGTGTGCATTGCTTCAAAAGCAAATTCCTCACTATGCACATCTTCAGGGAGAGTTCTTCTATATCTTGCAATCAAATTCCTCAATATCAGTATTTACACTTCATATGTTTATCCCCGTTGAAAACTTAACCTATATTGTCATCAATCACCAAAAATGGGGAGATTGTAAGTGCATCTAGTGCCCCTTAGTGATTTTGGTGTATTGAAGACTTATAGGTTAAGGATCTAATGTGTTTATGAGTGTACACAGGTCTATAAGTCTATGAGGAGTTTGATATTTACAGAGAAAGTCGACCCCTAAAAATGAAGTTCTTCGACTGAAGACTTTGACATTCTGAAGACTTTCTGAAGACTTTGAAAGTGAAGAAATTGGTGTGGCCTTGAAGACTTGGTATTCATTCGAGGAACATGAAGCGTGAAGACTTTTGTTTTCGTAGTTTCATTTTCTCTTTCTTGAGTCATAGGAAACACCGTACTGTTAAAGGGGGTCGAGGAAATACTAAGGAAAAATTTCCATGTGATGCTCAACTCAAAATCCTACACCTACCAATCCCTTCGAGTGAAGCCATTGGAAGTCTCATACAGTTCAGTCAATTTCTTCAGTGACAGAGGCGAAGTTCTTCTGGTCTCTGAGGAATTTGTTTCGACTGAGAAGTTAGGAATTCGCCAGTGCGGATTGCCTACACGGTGAGGAACATGATAGCCCTGAGGAATTTGGACCTCAAATTTCCGACCGTTGCTGTACTGCGCGCCAGCTGTCCCAAAATATCTTATCCACCTAACAGTCATATCATTGAAGGGCATTTATGTCTTATCATGTCGGGCTGCTCCCTAGGCTATAAATAGCCACCCCCTACAACCACTAGCTGGTTGGCTGCTCCGCGAGAAACTGACACTTGTCATTTGAGAGCATCCCATCCTCCGAGGACTTTGAGCGAAAATCATCAAGTGAGGAAAATCCAAAACCCAAACCCAAACACCTACAAACCCAAAGTGATTGGGCATCATTGAAGAGATTGATCCTGCGTGGATCCGACGCTTGTTACCTTTGAAGACTGTGCTTCTTCCAGACGGTTAGGCGTCATGGTCTAGAGCATCCAAGAGGAATTGTGGATCGCCGAGTGACCGAGTTTGTGAAGGTTCGGAAGTCACCTGAAGACTTACCACGAGTGATTGAGCGAGGACTGTGTGACCTTAGCTCAAGGAGAATACGGTGAGTACTGTGTGTCCGGGACTGTGTGTCCTCAGGTTTAAATACCTAGCCGCTCCAACCAGATGTACAACCGAGACAGCAGTTGGAACTGGTCTACCAAATCATTGTCTTCACCAAGCCAACTGGTTCTATTTCCTCAACTCTTTCATTTCCTCCGTAGTGTGTTGTTCGTTTGTCATATCTGTGTTTGAAGACTTTGACTGAAGACTTTCTCAATTTCCTCAGTTCAATTTCTTCAGTCTGTTTGTCTTCATCTAGTGTTATCCTGTGACTACGCTTTCTGTACTCTGTGCTTGTTTTCATTTCATCATGATGACTATGCTTGTCTTCTGTTATGTTTACTTCTGAGTACTTATTCCGCTGCAAGTAGTTCTTCGCTAAGGAATTTCCTCACTAGCAAATTCCTCAGTGAAGAATTAATAAAAATCGCCTATTCACCCCCCCTCTAGTCGATATAACGCACTTTCAGGTCTGCAACCTCATGGCCAAAGTGCTTCAACAGAATGCCAATCCGTGCTATAGTTGGTTTGCCACGAGATACTATCAAAAAGAGATCTCACCCACACCGCGGAATGGAGATACAGTCATCTGGAAAGGCCTCAAATCAGGAATACAACTAATCTTTCAGGCCACAAGGTGCACACTAGGGAATGGACAAACTATTTCTTTTTGGTTCGACTTGTGGCTGCAATGCGGCCGCCTAGCGTTCGTCTTTCCAATGTTGTTCACCTTCTCAAAAGCTAGCTACTCTACCGTTGCGTCTCAATGCAACGAGGGAAACTGGGTGCTACAACTACACCCAAACCTATATCTAGCAGCATCCCAAGAGCTCCAAGCACTTCAGGGTATTTTGCAAACTGTTCAGCTGCAAGCAAACGAGTTGGACCATCGTGTGCCTCTCACAGAAGACATGGCAGTTTTGACAGCCTACATCTACAAGCTTATAAGCTTTAGAGGCGAAGCTTGCCCCCTGGTACCATACATCTAGGACAGGATCATACCACACAAACACTGGGTGTTTCTTTGGCCGGCGTTCCGAGACAGACAGAACACGAGGGATAATATGACTCGGAGAAAATGGGACAAGGTTGTAGCGCACAATGGGTGTGATTTATGCCCAGCAACAGAAACAATGAGCCATATCATACTAAGATGCAGACTGGCAGATGCAGTTTGGGACAAGCTGAGACTAAAGGAGGTTGCCGTTTCCTCGGATGGAATCCTACACTTCTTCAAGGCGGAGCAACCAGGTACCATCCATGGCAAGCTGTGGCACATCCTTTTCGCCGCATGCGCAACCAGCCTATGAAACGCCAGAAATGCGCAAGTCTTCAGGAATGAACTCTGGCGGCCGCGACAGGTCTTCCATGAGGTGGCTGAACTGCTCATGTTGTGGACTGCGCGCGCAGGCGAGGACGACACTAGGGCCATCATGCGAGCATGGGCCAATCTTCTTACCTCACACTAGACACATGACGGTTATCCTCTTCTTCTTTCCATTCCCTTCCCAGTCCTCTTTTCATGTAAAGGTCTGGTGATGGTCTGCTGCATTCTCCGTGCAGCGTTAACATTACCTTCATGTAAATGACCTCAGGCGCTGCCTGTTTTGAATGCATAAGGTAGACCGTACCCTACCTTTTTATTCAAAAAAAAAAGAATTGAGACACAACCACAAAAGTCACAAAGACATGCCAGTGCACGCCCCGACCCAGGCCGATCATCGCGGTCACCACCGCCACGGTCGGCATTGTCATCCTCGGCGACGGCGAGGGCGGGCGGAGCCCTCACTCAGAACTCGCCCTGCTCACGTCTGTACTCCTCAAGGTGCAGCCACGATAAGGCCTCCATGAAACTGGGGAAGCGGTCATTGACGAGCAAGGAGGTGCCCATGACTCGGAGCCTGGGGGTCACCCCGCGGAGCAGCTGCAGGGCCAGCGCGGTGTCGGAGACGGGCTCGCCGCCTGCGTCGGCGACGGCCCGGGCCAGCGCCTTGAGGCGCCAGCCGTAGGCGTTGACGGACATGTCCCCCTGCACGGCGGTGCGGAGCTCCAGGGCCGGGTCGAACGCGCCCTCGTCCTCGAAGAAGCCGCGCAGCTGGGTCCAGACCTCGCGGGCGGTGCTGTGGGCGGCCATTCACGCTGCAGGTGGAGGTGGGAATAAGTGGGACTAGAATTCCCATCCCACTTAAAACGCCTTATTGGGAGCCCGTTGGACCAGAAAGAAATTAAGTGGGCTAGCCCCTTTAGCCCACTGGGATCCCACCTTACCCTATTAGCCCATCCCGATAACTTCTGGTGCAGGGAGGGCGGCGCCGCAGCTTACTCCCACCGCCGTCGCTGCACGGCTGCCTCTTCCTCCTCAGACCCCGCCTCTTCCAGCTCGCACGTAGCCCCTCCCCGGTTGGACAGAGGAGGCGCTGCAGCGCAGGCGCACTCCTGCCGCCGCCACTTGATGGCCGACGCCGCCGCATCACCGTCCCCTCCCTTGCAGCTTCTTGCCGTCCCAATCAACACTCGTCGATCCCCTCGACCCCGGCCGGACGGGATGGTCAGGTCGCCGGCAACCCCCACCCCGACCCCCAGGTCGCCGGCTGCTCCAAACCCGACCTCCAGCTCGGCGGCTGCCCCAAACCCGATCTCCAGCTCGGCGGCTGTGCCAAACCAGACCCCCTGCTCGGCGGCTGCAGGTAATCCACGAGATTCATTCAGATGCTTGATTTCCTTTCCATGTACCGTGACATGTACGATTCAGATGCTGATGGATTGCTCATGGATTCTAGTGATAATTTCCAAGATTCTTGTTTCTGTTTTTGTTAAGAGTCAAGAGTAAGGCTGATGTTTTGCTCATGGATTCAGATGCTTGCTTTCCTTCCAAGCACAGAGTCAATATTTACTGAAATTAATTTCCCCCCTTTTTGTTTATGTTGGAAATACTGATTCTAGTGAAAAGAAAAATTGTAGTCTGTAACTCACAAGTTGTGATAGTTGTAGCCTTGTAGGATTCCATCGATCACTCAAGTTCTTTCCTTACCATTGAATGGAAGAAAAGTTGTAGTCTGCATGCTCATTACTACATATTTGAAGTCCATCATATTACATTCTAATAATGCAGTGGTATATATCAATGTTCCACTTGATTCAGCCCTTGTAGGATGTTGTTGGGTGGTATAGCCCTGCAGTTTTGCTGTGCTCATAAGATTTGATATACAGAATGCTGAATGTGAATCTCTTTTCTTGAAGAACAATGTGCCGGGACTAATGGGACTCTGGGATGATTGATCATCTCTTTCCCATATGCTAATTATTGAATCTTGTAAAGATTGACTGGTGTTTCTACATATTCCAGTTTCCAATATGCTAATTACTGAATCTCTTTCTGATTGACTGGTGTTATAATATCATTCTTGTAAAGACTAGCTGGAGTACTGATAAGATGCCGTTTTATTACTAGCCTCTGTTTTAGAATAGACGACATCCTATAATACATCCATTCAGATTTCTACTCCTTATATCTTTTGACTGCTAAGCAATGTTTTGTAAGATACCATTAAATTCAAAATTGTTTCACAATATATATGTTTGTAACCATCTACTTAGATGTTGGGTTTACCTCTACACTGTTGCTATTCTCATAAGATCTGGCAGTATGCACAATGCTGAATCTGAATCTCTGCTGTACCTTTTAATAATGGTACTTGGTTGTGAAAATTTTCAGATCTTGAGGAGCACAAGGGTACTGGTGAGCTCTTGCGTGCCATAAAAATTGAGAAGGCTAATGGCCCGGATCTTGAGGAGCACAAGGCTGCTAGTGAGCTCCATGTGGAACCACCAAAGTGCAAGAAAAGGAAGCGAAGTAGGCAGAGTAGCGGCGAGCTTCATGGAGAACACCAAGAAACAAACAAAGTCGTCATGAAGCCGTCGACGTCCAAGGAAAAGAGGAAGGTAAAATTATCACACTACTTTATCATGAAGCCATCGAAGTTCAAGAAATAGACATAAAGTCATTATGTCTATTTTACTGTTTAGCAATACTTATTAGACAACAACAATTTTTTTCTCTCAGGCAAGTGAAGAAATGTGCACTAATCCACCGGCACCGTTGCTTGGACCTTTGGCCGTTGACATGGATAAGCAGGCACCACCACTAAAGAAGAAAAGGCTTAATAAGGTGAATTTCAATTGCGAATGATTATATCTGAATCAAATTGCCCTTCTCAAGCTTATTTGTCTACCCTTTTCTTGTTTCTAGAAAGATATTTCAGTTGCAACAACTATCAGATTGACTCTTTCTCAAGCTTATTGTGTATGCTTTTCTTGTTTCCCAGAGAGATGTTGCAATTACACCATCACTTGAAGCTTTGCTCGTTGACAAGGATAAGAAGCCATTGCCTAGATCTTCTCCCATTGACAAGAATAAGCAGCCATCACTATGCAAAAAGGTGGTAAGATCTCCAGTTCTTAACAACGTGGTAGTGTCCTTCTTAGCCAGAAGGGAAAAAAAGGACAAGTCACTATCCCCATCACAACCTTCACTGCTGGCTCTGTCACCCAAAGTAGCAAACCTTGGTTCACGCAGACCACGAAAATTAAAATCAAAAATTTGGAAAGAGGCAGAGCCAATCTATGTTGATGGAAAGCTTGCAGAAGGTCGTTGTACTTACTGCAACCAACTATTTCCTGCCTCAAAAAAGTCAGGGACAAGTCATATCGGTAAACATTTGTTGGTATGTGAGGAGAGATCTAAAATGGATGGTATGGTTGCCAAGATACGAACTGATAGTGCAATTGATCCAGAGTGGAAGTTTGACCAAGGGCGTGCACGTAGAGCACTGGCAAAGTTGATTGTGCTACATGAATTGCCTTTCACTTTTGTTGAATATCCTGGCTTTAGGTCCTTTGTTAAGACGTTGAATCCATGGTTCAATGTGGTATGCAGAGAAACGATTAAACAAGATTGCATTGATGCATATGATAGACACAAAAAAGAAATTCAAGCACTTTTTAGCAATCTAAGTTCTCGAGTATCATTAACGGGTGACATGTGGACGTCCAATCAGAAGCTGGGTTATTTATGCATAACTGCCCACTTTATTGATGGCTCATGGACTCTACAAAACAGAATAATCACATTTTGCCTCTTGGAAACTCCACACAATGCTCAGAACATGTTTGACATGGTGCAAAAGAGCTTGAGAGATTGGAAAATTGAAGACAAAATCTTTAGCTTTACCCTGGACAATGCACCAGTTAATACCTCGATGGTTGGCCACCTGACAAAAAATTTGGTAGATAGGTATCTTGTGCATCATAGTGGAAAATTATTGCATGTTAGATGTGTTGCACATGTACTGAATCTAGTGGTGCAAGATGGGCTCGACGCAATGGCGTCGGTTGTTGATAGATTCAGAGAATCAGTGCTGTATGTCAAGAGTTCGCAAGGCAGAATGGAGAAATTCAATGCGATGATTGCGCGGGTGGGACTTGCTTGTAAAAACTGTTTTGAATCAGACAAAAAGATCGAATCACTTGACGATGGTTACAGGGGGGTTTATATCTCCCTTGGAGAGACACAACGGTCCAGAGGAGGGACGCGTCGGTTCCAGGGAGACGGCGACGGTTCGACAGAGAGAGCAACCGTGCGCTCGATGGACAAGGGGAGATTTCCCTAATTACAGATTATTTTAATCTTAACACTCCCCCTAATCTACGCTTGACCATGTAGATCATCTTCACGATTGTCCGGGAAGCTCTATCATCTAAAAATATTCTCCTTCAAAAGTTCTTCATAAAATCTTTGATGAGATCCTGAAACATATACTCACAAAGAAAATAGCATAATGTGATGTCATTAAAATGAGGATATCTCAAGAAGAGACTCCCCCTGATACCTGCAAGTCCCTAAGTCTTCGCATACCAATTCCATGAACACATTTCTGGAATGTAGAATGTGGTAGAGACTTGGTAAATAAATCAGCAAGGTTGTCGCATGATTTGACTTGCAGAATGCTTATTTCCCCGCTTTTCTGAAGATTATGGGGAAAAAACCATTTAGGAGAAATATGCTTGGTGATACTACTCTTGATATATCCTGTTTGCATCTGTGCAACACAGGCCGCATTATCTTCATAGATAATGGTAGGTGATTTTATCGAACCCATTCCACATGACTGTTGTATGTGGTTTATCATTCTGCGAAGCCATACACATTCGCATGTTGCTTCAAATAATGAAATTATTTCAGAATGATTGGTAGATGTTGCCACGAGAGTCTGTTTCGAAGACTTCCATGATATAGCAGTGCCACCATGTAGGAACACGAAGCCGGTCTGAGATCTGGCATTATGGGGATCAGACAAAAAGCCGGCATCTGCATATCCAATCACATCAGAGTCCTGATTTTTCTGGAACTGGAAAAATAGGCCAAGATCCTTTGTGCCTTGGAGATATCGAAAGATATTCTTCACTCCAGACCAATGACGTTCGGTGGGAGCCGCGCTATGTCTAGCGAGTAGATTCACTGCAAATGCAATATCAGGTCTTGTGCAATTTGCAAGATACATAAGCGCTCCAACAGCACTAAGGTATGGAACTTCAGGTCCCAACACCTCTTCTCCATCATCCCTTGGTCTGAACGGATCTTTCTCTACGTCTAGAGATCGAACCACCATGGGAGTTTTAGATGGATAGGATTTGTCCATATTGAATTTCTCCAATATTTTCTGGATATAGGCAGATTGGTGTACCATGATTCCTGAGGGAAGATGCTCAAGTTGAATACCTAAGCAAAATTTGGTTTTACCCAAATCCTTCATCTCAAATTCCATCTTTAGGTGATTGCATGCTTCATCAATGTCTGGTGTGCTGCCGATGATGTTGAGATCATCAACATACACAGAAATGATGCAAAATCCTGTAGAGGACTTCTTGATGAAAACACATGGGCAATCAGCACTATTGGAGTATCCTTTTTGAAGAAGGAACTCACTGAGTCGGTTGTACCACATCCGTCCCGACTGCCTTAAGCCATATAATGACTTATTCAGCTTTACACAATACATGTTGCGTTTTGCATTTTTATTCGGGACAGAGATTCCATCAGGAACCTTCATATATATGTCCGAATCTAGTGACCCGTAAAGGTATGCGGTCACGACGTCCATCAACTGCATAGATAGACGATTTTGCACTGCCAAGGATATAAGATATCGGAAAGTGGTTGCACTCATTACTGGAGAATATGTTTCAGTGAAATCAATGCCGGGTTTCTGCGTGAAACCTTGTGCTACGAGCCTTGCTTTATATCTCACCACCTCATTGTTCTCATTCCGTTTCCGGAGAAAAACCCATTTGAATCCCACAGGGAAAACACTGGGAGGTGTAGGTATTGCTTCAGTGAATACCTTTTTTTTGTTAAGCGAGGCAATTTTTGCTTGGATTGCATCCTTCCATTTAGGCCAATCGGAGCGCTTTTGGCACTCAGCGATAGACCTTGGATCATGATCAGTGAGAAGGGTATCTGCAATCTTTTCAGCAAAAAATATGTCGACAGTCGTAGTCTTACGGTCAAATAATTCTCCAGAATCAACATAGTTGATGGAAATTTCCTGCACCCCTAGTGACTCTTCGTGATTTCCCAATACGATCGAGTCTGGGTGTTCCGATGTCCCAGTCAGTTTGTGCATACTGGAACTGGGTTGTGGAGGTTGCCTTTCCACTGGGTGTATACTACCCATCAGGTGTTTGTCAACGTTGAGTTGACCTGCATTTACTGACTCCGAGGTTTTTCTCCTCGATTTCCTTTGCTTCTTGTTAGAAGCATGCTCCAGGTCAGAGGCCGTACTACTCCCCCTCTTCTTAGGAATAGGGAGTTGAGTGGTTTTTATTGGTACCTCCACTCTTTCTGGCGCGTTTCTGGCCGGGTTTAAGGATTTTGTAACACCTTTCAAATCAGTAAATGAATCTGGCAGATTATTTGCAAGATGTTGCAAATTAATGATCTTTCGAACTTGAAGTTCGGTCTCATGGGTACGTGGATCAGAGGATGAAATGGAATGAGCATTCCAATCAATTTTCGGGCATTCTTTCTGGTACTTGAAATCTCCCCCTAATGCCGGAAAATGTTCCTCATTAAATATGCAATCAGCGTGACGGGCTGTGAACAGATCCCCAGTCAGGGGTTCCAGGTACTTGATAATCGACGACGATTTGTACCCCACATAGATCCCCAACTTCCTGTGTGGGCCCATAGATGTTCGCTGTGGTGGTGAGATCGGGATGTATGCAGCACATCCGAACTTACGCAGATGGGAAATGCTTGGAGGATTTCCACGTACCAATTCCAGAGGGGAAGAACTGTGATATGCAGTTGGCCTCAATTGTATCAAGTCAGCAGCGTGTAAAACAGCGTGACCCCAACAAGAGGTTGGCAAGTTGCAATTCGTCAACAAAGGTCTTGCAATGAGTTTGATCCTCTTAATCAATGCTTCAGCCAAACCATTTTGTGTATGGACATATGGAACAGAGTGCTGAACTTCAATCCCCAAAGCCATGCAATAATCATTGAAAGCACGTGAGGAGAATTCTGCAGCATTGTCCATTCGAATTGACTTAATTCGACTTTCAGGATAATGGGCTTGCAACTTAATGACTTGCCTCATTATCTTGGCAAATGCATGGTTTCGTGTGGATAGAAGACACACATGTGACCATCGTGTAGATGCGTCAATCAGAACCATGAAATACCGGAAAGGTCCAGATAATGGCTGAATGGGACCACAAATATCTCCTTGAATACGTTCAAGGAATTGAAGTGGTTCAACTTGTAGTTTGAGGTGTGAGGGCCTCAAAATTAGCTTTCCCGTGGCACAAGATGTGCACACAAAATCAAAAGATTGAGGAAATTTTGACTCAAGCAAATTATGACCAATGGAATTGCTAGTAATTTTTCTCATCATCCCTATTCCAGGATGGCCTAGGCGATCATGCCAGGTTTGGAATGCGTTAACATTCTGAAAAATTACTTTGTACGCAACATGTTCCACGGGTTTGATGTACGTATAGTACAAACCAGACGATAGAGAAGGAATTTTCTCATGTACCTTTTTGCCATATCCGTCATCTTTAGTAAAGAGTAGATACTCCTCTTTGTTGTCTTCATGGGTTTCAATATGAAAACCATTTTTACGGATATCTCGATAACTGATCAGGGTACGTGCAGAATCGGGATACAGTAAAGCATCCTCAATTGTCACATATGTACCACTTGGGAGGGTGAATATGGCACGTCCAGTACCAACAATCACAGTATCGCGTCCAGCGATAGTTAGAATATCTCCATTTGTCTTTTTCAGAGTTTGGAAATATTTCATCTCCCTCAGTATGGAGTTTGTGGCACCACTGTCCACAAGGCATAATTCCTCTTCCATCGGATTGTCCCCGTAGAAAACTATATAAAACAAAGAATTTTCAATAAGAAAACCTCATAGTAATATATAGAATACAATCTTTATTATATCAAATGTGCTGATACAATACAATATAAAGACAACAACAAACTTATGTTCTTATTACAATCATCACAAATGGACATAATTCAGTAGATCACTAGGAGATTGAGGGACTAGTCGAAGTCGCCAAACACGTTGTTTGCGGTGTACTCAATCAGCGTGTTCTCCATTTCAGCAGTAGCCTCAGGCAGATAAGGAATCACGGCGTTGCTCGGTCCAGGAGGAACATCGTGCGAACCACCAGCTCCTTTTGCGCTATCCGGATGAAGGTTGAAGTTGGCTTCAAACCTTTTCCCTTGAGGTGCTTTGCGTCCCTGAGATTGCTGGTACAGCATAACCAGATGCTTGGGCATTGTGCACTTTTCAGTAGAATGCGTGGAGCATCCACACTTGTTGCAAAGCTTAGATTTATCAAACCTGAGCTTTGAAGTGCCTTTTCCCTTGCCTGGGTATCTAGATCTCCTGTTCCCATTGCGCTTTCGCTTATGCTCGAAATTGGATTGTTTACCCCGAGGGGTACCATTAAACTTCTGTCTATTTGCAACATTCAGATGGACTTCAGGTAAAGGTTGTGCCCCAACTGGGCGCTGAGAGCCATTCTTAGCGAGTAGCTCATCATGCTTTTCAGCCTGAAGTAACATGTGAATAAGCTCGGAATAGACAGTGTAGTTACGAGCACGGTATTGCTGTTGGAGGATCCTATCTGAAGGGAGCATAGTAGATAATGTTTTCTCTATCTTCTCCCCCTCAGTAGGTTCCTTCTCACAAAAACGCAGTTTGGAACATATCTTATGGACAACATGATGTACTCACCGATGGACTTGAAATCCTGAAGACGGAGATGAGTCCAATCATGGAGTGCTTCTGGCAGGACTACTGCCTTCTGCTGTTCATACCTCGTTTTGAGGGCCAGAAACAGAGTACTAGGAGATTCCTCCTGTAAATACTCAGACTTGAGATCTGGATGAATATGGTGCCTTATGATGAATAAAGCAGCATAGTTCTGCTGTTCTATCAGCGGCGTGGCCCCATTCGGGAGAGGAGTCTCCGGGGGTTGTATTGCACGCGCTATCCCACGGGACGCAAGACTGATCTTGATGTCCATAGCCCATGTAGGGTAATTGTGGCCATTGAGGGCAAGCTCCTCAAACTCTTTGGCTGTCATCTTTGCCTACATGGGAGAACCAGAGATAATTAATTTACGGGTGGTAAATTAAAAACCATCATGGTTGTGTAATAAGAATGCAAAAATTTGATACTCAAGTGTAAACTTGAAAAATTCTCAACCTCAATTGTGTAAACATAACACTTTGAAGATCACTTAGATCTCACAGTAATAGGCTACATCGCCATTACCTTGTGTATGCTACAATTCAAATATAAGGAATACACGTTGGAGGTAATCGTTTGTCGAGAATGACAAAGCGTAGACCTCACAGTAAGAGAGGACAGTCTGCAAATAAGCAGTAGATCACAACTCATTACCTTGTGATTCCAAATAAAATGAGGGAGAAACATTCAAAAATTTGCAAGTTTGATATGCGAGAGAAGATCTCAATCGCAAAGACATGTTCGATAAAAATGAGATGTGATAAACACATGGAACATGTCATTCTTCCCAGATGAAATCCGGTACTTTATTTATATTATCAATCCATTACATAATATAAACACACCTACTAACAATTACACAAGTCCTAACATAGAATGAATCTAGAACAGGACTAAAATGTAAGTAGTAGTCAATCTATGTACTAAACAGTACTGAACATAGACTAAAATTGCACAAATACAATAATTAGTACTAGACTAATAAAAACAGAGAAAAAAAATCACACATCTGGCTAGCCCACCCGCCACAGCACTGCACAGGGGGGAAGGCGCCTGGGCCTGGGCCTGCCCGGCCTTTGGCCGGCCCACACGCCACCGCACCGCACAAAACAGGGGGGGAGCGGGCGGATCGGATAAGGGTCGGAATATCCGAACCCCGCACCACCACCTCGGCTCGTTCCCCACTGTCACACGGCGGCGCCGGCGGGAGGAGTGGCCGCCGCAAGCCCTCGCGATTCCGGTGGTCACCGGCGTAGCACCGACGACCCCTCCTTGTCCGAAGAAGAGTCGACGACGACGGGATCCGGGCGAGCAGTCCCTGGTGCGGCGCTGGCGAGTCCGAGGCTCGCCGGAGCCCACGAACCAGGGCGGCGGCTGGGGCGACGGTCGATGGCGGCGACGGCGCACCCGAAGAGACGCCCGAAGCGCCGTGCGGCCCGGCTGCTCGAGCCCGCAGCCGTCTCCTGCTGATGTGTGGCGGTGGCGGCACCGTCCTCCATGCCTGCTCCAAGGCGGACGACCCCGGAGGCACCGGTCGGCGCGGAGACGAAGGCGAGCGCCTCCTCCTCGTTCACGATGGCGCACATCGGCACGGGGCAGTATCCGGGTGGGCCGGCGGCTTCGGCGGCGGGCGTTGGCGTCGACGGCGCGAGCCACGCGGCCGACGGAGGAGGTGGTGGAGGCGGGGGTCCAGGGGGCGGCACAGGCGCGGCTGCAGCCCTGTGCACCATGGAGGCGCTCGGGCCGGCCACTAGCCAGGGGTCGAACCCCATGGGCGCCTGGCCACGGGCGCACGGAGCACAATCGTGGGCGCGTCCAGGGGCGAGGGGAGCACCGCGGGGGGGGGGGGGGGCGCGTCCAGCGGCGCGGTGGCGGCCAGGAGCACCACGTCCAGCGGCGCGGTGGCGGCCAGGAGCGCCACGTCCAGCGGCGCTGCGGCCGAATCGACGGATGGCTTGCATCCGGCGACGGAAACGGCGGTGGCCACCAACTCCATGGCGGCGAAGGGCAATGAGGCGGTAGCGGCGACCGTCCTCGCGGATCAGACGGAGGAAGAAGGAGACGAGGCCTGTCATCTCACCGGCGGCGAGTACTTCCTCTCTTCTCCTTTCTCTGTTGCCTTTTTGCTGTCGCTGGTTGTTCTACGTGCTGATAACGTGTTTTGAATCAGACAAAAAGATCGAATCACTTGACGATGGTTACAGGGGGGTTTATATCTCCCTTGGAGAGACACAACGGTCCAGAGGAGGGACGCGTCGGTTCCAGGGAGACGGCGACGGTTCGACAGAGAGAGCAACCGTGCGCTCGATGGACAAGGGGAGATTTCCCTAATTACGGATTATTTTAATCTTAACAAAAACCATCCTTCGCTAGATGTGCCTACCCGATGGAATTCAACGTACCTAATGCTTGAATCATCATTGCCGTTCAGAGCAGCGTTCGAAGCCTTGAAAGAAACTGACAAAGATTATAAATTTGCTCCTTCGGCTAGTGAATGGGAGATGGCCGAAGCTGTTTGCCATCTTTTGGGCGCTTTTTACACAGCCACAAAGAAAATCTCGGGTAGGACATATCCCACCTCTCACTTGTACTTCTATGAGGTCTGGAATGTGAAGCAGATAATGGAGAAAGAAGTCGCAAGTGAAAATCCTACCATTGTTGCCATGGTGAAAGAGATGGAGAAGAAATGGCTGAAATATTTTGAGGAGTCGTTCTTAACAAGTTGTCTGCCGGTGATATTTGATCCGAGGTACAAATATGAATATGTTCACTTCCGACTGACCGCAACTTTTGGTGGTGGTGCCGAGAAATATCTTACCAAGGTGAATAGTGTGATGAAGATCCTATTTGCTGAATATGCATCTGAATATGAAAACACTTCTGATGAAGGTGATGAGGTTGCAGAGGAGGATGGTGAGAGCACTCTCGATGATTGGGATAAGCATTTGAGATTGAAAAGATCCCACAACTCAAATGAGCTACAACGATATCTTGAAGAAGACCTGTTTCCTCGCCGACAGAAATTGGATATCTTAAAGTGGTGGGAGATTCACTCCCCAAAGTATCAAATGCTTGCGGCTATAGCACGGGACATATTGGCGGTGTCTGCGTCTACAGTGCCTGCAGAGGCTGCATTCAGCAATGCTGGACGGATCATCACTGCTCAAAGAAGTAGTTTGACCCCGAGTACTGTTGAGACGCTGATGTGCCTTGAGGATTGGTTTTGAGCAGCTGGTAATATGTTTTTAATTATTTTTCCGTACTTTATTTAATACCTTCCATGCTGAATGTTTCATTTTGAATGCCTTCAATATTGCAGATCGCCAAAAGGCGGAACCAACAGTTGGAGACCATGGTGGTGAGCAAGACGATGCTGGAACCACCTAAGGTAATTCTGCTAGTTGTACTTTGCACTTTTTGTTCCTTCACCAACAATACTATCTTCACCACATCTAACTGGGTGACTGCCAGCTTCGCGTTTGACTTGACAGCAGGGCGCTCATGTTCTTGTTCTAGGCAAAATCATATTGTTCAGACATTATTGATTATGAAACTTATATCATTGCATTTAGTGGCACATTGTTTATGGGGTCACAACTAATTGCAAGCTGGAGGAATGCATGCAAGAAGGTGGTGGTTTCAATTTAGTGGCATATAATTCTAGCGATGCTGGAATCAAATACTCTCTTTGATGCCCAGGCCTGTTTAGTGATAGCAATGGAGAGTTGTAAGCACATTCATACTATAATCAAATATTATATTATGTATCTGCTATTTAAATAAAGATCTCAGCTTACAATTGTCTCATGAGTGCAAGTAATTACTGATAAGCATTCTTTGTTGCTTCAGGAGAAGAAGAAAGTTGTCAACTTCATGCACTCATGACAAAAGAAGAAAAAGTTGTCCAAGGACTGAAAATTTGTTCTATGAAGCCTGACTTGGCGGCCAACGTATCCTTGTCGCATGTCTACTTGATCAGTAGTCACTGAAGGCTTAGTGGATTCATCCGTATATGTAACTGAAGGTTTAGTGCATTCGATCGATTCATTCGTATATGTAACTGAAGGTTTAGTAGATCTGATCAATTCATCTGTCTATGTAACAGAAGGTTTAGTATATTGTTTCCATACCATGTTGTTGCTCAATTATGCATACAAGGTTTGCTCAGTTGCTCAGATACGTATATGGCTCTGAAATGGGATGTTTTGAATTGCAAATGTATTTGTTAGGTGGGAATCCCACTTGTTCCCACTTAATTTTTGCTATAATTGGTGGGATGCCCACTTCTTTAACTCCAGACCATAATGGGACTAGGTGGACTGTAGGTGGGACTCACCTGCAGCGTGAGCGGCCATGACCTCGTCCAGCAGCTCGTTGGAGATGGTGGTGTAGATCCAGAGGACGATGGTGACGTCGGCGCGCATCAACTCCTCGTCTCCCTCGTGGAGGGGCTGGCCCTGCTGCTCCTCGACGTGGTCGCCGGCGCCGAACTCGGCGAGCGCGGAGAGCATGCCGTCCCTCCACTCGGCGTAGTTGTCGGCGTCGAAGTCTAGCTTGGCGGGGACATGGGTGAGGATGTCCACGTTGTGGATGGTTATGGGCGCCGGCGAAGAAGCGTCGCCGGACGAGGAGGCGCCCGGCGCGCCCTGGCCGGCGGCGGAGGCGTCGCTCATGGCGGACGTGGTGGACAGGCGGGGAGGAAAGATTACTCAGATCCAGAATTATCTGCCTGATTCATTTCATCGATCAGGTTGTGTACGTGCGTTTTTATAGAAGGAAGTTAAAATGGGAGGGCAAATTGATGGACAAGATTTGGCTAAGTACACATCTGAATCTGGACGTTTGCATCATTGCATGCGATACATGCAGCGGAGGAAGCGGCCGTGGGTTGTTGAGATCCGCTGGGCTGCCGTGATCCGGACTTTTTGCAGTGGCCAGTGCTCACTGAGCTACCTGTGAATCTGTCAAGCCCTGCTATCTGCCAAGAAGATCAATGATAAGAGATAAATTCTCTCTCAGAAAAAGATACTCCCAGAAAATCACTCACATAGGCAAATGGGAGAAGCTCAATGATTCTGACTATACTTTGACAGAAGATGCATTTGGAAAGCAGAGAAAAGTTCATATTGGCCAAGAACTTACTACTATCTGGTTTCTGAGCTCCAAATGTTACAGTCTTGACCTGGGTTCAGCGTTTCCTGGTATCTGCAGCGCTTCATAATGGCCACAGCCATGATAGAGGACTCGGATCGGGTCTTCTTTCCCGTACTCCTGGCCATACTCCGCGATCGCTATCAAACCGCCCGCTGCTTCTTCGTGCATATAAACAGTGATCGGCATCCTGAAACACAATTATCGTATTCTTACTGCCTTTGTACCTCAATGTTGCAAAGGGCAGAATTTTAAAACTAAACCTACAAGAGGTACTCCCAGTAATAGATTCTCATCGACGTGACAATTGGAACATTTCCCCTTGCTATTTTTCTGTATAATAATGGGGTGAAGACAGAAAACCACGATCGCAGCATCTTGAGGTGCATATGTACTAGGAAACCAAATATTAGAAGAAGAAACAAGGTCAATGGGAAGCAGTATTATGCTACATCACTATTACCGACTTGCGAAGGTAAAAGTGAAACAACTTGTTGCCAGTGCTATATTAGGATCATGCAGTGATGATGTATACTTCAGCTAAATAGCAACAGTTTGAAAATATTCTGAGATCATGGCTAATACTACTCATCTTTTAAAATGCCTATCTCAACAGAAAAATAGTCCAATTACTCACTGAAGAACATGAGAAGCCATGAGCAATTCTGGTTCTCCTCCCCACACATGTGGCTTCCTTATCTGAGAGACATATGTATCAAAATCACCCTCAATAATCCTGCAAATTGATGTTACAACAAAGGGTAAGCATATGTGTAGCATGACATTGCTGTGAAGAAAGAACAACAGCAGGATAAGGAACGAACCATTCAGTCTCTGTCCGTCTCTTGATAAACTCATCAGCAACCTAACAATAGAAAAGTTATATGCAAATTTCAGACAAGATTAACCAAGAAAAAAAATCTTCAGTCTTGAGAACACTATTCATCAAAAGTATGACCTTGGCTTTAGATTATAAACATACCAATGTTCTTAAATCATCAGCAAGCTTTCTCTGAAGATTCTCATTAGGTGTGGGTTTCCCTGACCTAATGCACTCACCATGAGCCACAGAACGGAACAAGCATCTACCATCTCCAGGAATGCCTGCAGGTCTCATGTGGGACAGTCACAAGTATTCACACGATGTTACACTTGGACCACGTGCATACACACATATTGTATAGAAACAAAATGTTCCACACGCTCACAGGTGACAGAATACTCTGTATAAACTTTCTTCCCATGAGCACAACTAGTGGATGATTCAGAAGTGTGGGTGGTATCGATGCCATTATCCACCGGACCCTCAGCATTTGCTATCCCAGAAACTGCAAAACTCAAGCAAAGTCTAGTGCCTGTACCTCCTATTTTTGAGCTAAACTTCTTGTTGTTCTCGAATTCCAGCTAACTAGAAAACTTGTGATGTGAGGCCATATCAATCTTAGCATTTAACATATGACCTCTTGCTGATAATCCACGTTGAGACCGTCGCTCCAAGCAGGAAAAGCAAGTCGCATTTTGCAGATGAGATGACACTCTGTTCTTAGGAGAAAAACTAACTAAACTCATTTTTGTTTGATAACTGACGGCTTGTGAACGAGAATACTTCCATAAGGTCATGCCCTGTGACAACCCTCCTTGTAACTGACTAGGCTGAGCGTGCATGGTATAAGCACAGCGTTACAGCATTGCAAACATATAGCAGGCGTGTAAAGCAGCATCTGCTTCCAGTAGCACGAAGTATAAGCTGAAAAAACATGTTCAGAGGACCAGCTAAGAATTAGTGGAACGTGATGATACCATTGATTCATCTCAAATTAAAATAAGCAACACAACTAAAGTAGATGATCATAGGCCTGAAAACAATGATATGCATCATGAGACAGTAGCATCATTTTATTTAGAAGACTAAAGTATATTTCAGAACTGCTGCAGATGATAAAACTAAAAGATTTGCAATGTTGGTGTAAAAAAAAAACTCAACCAGGAGATTGCAAGCATAGAGGCTGATGACCACATCGGCTTCTAGTGAATTATCACTCTTTTTTAGCTCTGAGAAAAGAACAGGAAGAAAGGTCTCTGTCTGAATATATCAAATTACGAGTAGTTCGTACACACTGAGCACACACTTGCCAGAATATGCTATTCCCTCCTTTCCTAAATATTTGTCTTTCTAGAGATTTCAACAAATGACTACATACGGAGAAAAATGAGTACAATGGAATTCCCCTCCCAAATCATGGACAATTCAAGCACGAGCAGCCAACCAGCCACCAGGAAACGGAGCTCTATGCTACCACGAATCCCAGTAGGTTCGTCGTTACGGCAACTGTCGACGGCAGATAACATCACCCGGCGAGTAGGCACACTACACTGCACTGAAGTACTCAAAAGATCATACTTCAATCTACGCTTCATATTATCTATAAGTTCCGGTGCACCTACTAGAGTGCAGAGAAGGTATATATACAGATTATTTCGAGTTCAAATTAGACACCGGAGAGACCGGGAGATTCGTACCTTCAGACTTGGGTCTCCGGATCGAGTCAATCCGGCAGGGGCAGGGGGCCGGGGAGATGCGAGGATGGGGCGGGGTCGCGGGTAGCAGGGGAAGGGTTGGTGGAAGCCGGAGAAGCTCAGGCTCCGCAGAGGCGGAGGGGATTGGTCTACTCCCGCCGGCTGGAGCCGAGGAGAGGACGAGGCGAAGATGGCCGTGGGCTCTTGACGGGCCCAATGGGCCGTACCGTGCGAATTTATTTATTATTGTTACAATAGTGGGCCACAATATACATACAGCCGCATGCACGAAATGTCTCAAGAAAAAAGCCATCGGAAAAAAAGACGCCGATAACGCCCACACGTGTGAGCGTTAAGGGTCTGCCCACACATTTTGTGTGGTGTTTTAGAGGATCAGCCCACACGCCTACGTGTTGGCAAAACAAGTAATGCCCACATATTGCTAGAACGAGGGCTTGGTTCGAACGGTGTTCACTCATTTTGACGCCGAGGCGATTTTGAGAATCCCGCTATGCACGCGCCGAGTCGAGGATTTTTGGGCATGGCATCATGATCCTAAAGAAAGATTCAGCGTCCGGTCTGCCTATCACATGATTCTTAAGACAAAGCATAGCAGGGAGGCATGGCTAAATGAGGAGGGAGGGACTTCATATGAGTTCAACGAATCCAACAACTGGTCAATGATATGGCATATCCAAGTGCCCTCAAAGCTTAAGATGTTTCTATGGCGTTTAGCCAGGCAATCAATGCCAACGGGGACCGTTTTGGAGCACCGTCACATGGCAACAGAAAATACATGCCTACTCCGCGGAGCCGTGGATACATGGAAGCATGCACTGATCTCATGTCCCATGTCTGCAAGTGTATGGGCGCTGGCTCCCGAAGAGTTGGTGCATCATATGGCAGAGCGGGGCGAGGAGAATCCGAAGGTTTGGCTGTTTGCAATTCATGACATACTATCTAAGGAGCTTTTTGATCGCTTGGTGGTCTCACTTTGGGCGATATGGGGAGTCAGAAGGAAGGCCATCCATGAGAACATCTATCAATCACCCCATTCTGTGAGCAGTTTCATATCGAGTTATTTGGGGGAGCTGAAGCTGATAAATGCCAAGAACTCTGGCGTGACGGTGCATAGATCCGAGAACCCAAAAAGGTGGATACCCCCGACTGCGGGCAATGCTAAGATGAACATTGACGCGGCTGTGTCTAGGCAGGGATTCGGGTCTATTGGGGTGATATGCAGAGACCAAACAGGTAGGTTCATCGATGCATCCACCTTCTGTTTCAGAAACATTGTAGATCCACCAACCCTCGAAGCCCTGGCAATCAGAGAAGCACTGGCACTGGCAGATGATCTATATTTGCGACGGATTGAAGTGGCGTCGGATTACAAAGTGGTAGTGGAGGATCTACAGAAGGATAATTTGGCGAGCTACGGTGCAATTGTACATGAAATAATAGCCCATTCCAATTCTTTTGATTTTTGCAGTTTTAGACATGAATTTAGGAGCTCCAATTATGAAGCTCACAACTTAGCGAAGCATGCTTTATCTCTCGGTGATGGTCGCCGTGTGTGGTTAGGCCATCCCGGGAACCTACCATCCGTCCCTGTAAACATTGTGACGAATTAATAAAGCCTCGCGACGTTGTCTAAAAAAAACAAGTAAAGCCCACATGCCTTTTTTTTCCTCACGGTCCCTCTCACATGCCTACGTGTGGGCAAAATAGATAACGCCCACACGCCCGTACGTCAGGCCTCCTACCTTATGGTCCCGCACGCCCCGCGTGACAGTCACCACGCTCCCCCGCAGTTGCCATGGTCTGGACCCTCTTCCATGTTCATTTAACTACAGTTGCCATGTCGCTGAACTACAGTTGCCATATCGGATAACTACAGTTGTCATGGTTGCTCAACTGCAGTTGCCATGATTTCAAAACTTTAGGAGTTGGCACCTACTAAGATTAGGCAGTTGCCATGTAGCACTACAAAGAAGGCATGGCAAAAAAAAATGTTCGGGTAAAAGAGAGAGTTGTCATGTGCTCACAAGCATGCTAGGGCAGTTGCCATGTAAAAGAAAGAGTTGACATCTGCTTACGTGCATGCTAGGGCAGTTGTCATGTACCATGCAAAAACACATGACAACTCGGGTAAAAGAGTTGCCATCTGCTTACAAGCAAAGCTAGGGCAGTTGCCATGTACACTGCAGAAACACATGACAACTGTCAGCTTGGGGTGTGGGTGAGGAGACGGGCGTGTGGGCGAAGTGATAAACGCCCACACACCAGCCCTCTGCATGCGTGAAAACTGGTGTGTGGGCGAATTGCTAAACGCCCACACACCAGCCCCTGTGTGGTGAAAAAGGATGTGTGGGCGACTGGATGAATGCCTACACACCAGTCCAGTCCTACGTGGCACACAAAAACTGTTAGAACGCGCCAAGATTTGTGCAGAATTGATTGGACGGGGATCCATGTGTGTGGGCGAGTTGCCAGATGCCCACACGTGTGGACGTTAGTCTTTCCGAAAAAAACCCACGTAAACAGAGTTTCGCTTGTGCTAAAAAACGTAAATAGAGTTTCGTAGGGTTTTGGCCTTTGATTTAGCACCGCGTTTTTGCTCTTTGCGTGGGACAGTGGACGATCGCGGGACATTAAAGGACGCATTTAGTGGGCGCTCACGCGCCAGGTAAGAGCTTCGGAGCGGCCGGTGGAAAAGGAAAGTATCTGGTCTCCTTGTCAACAAAAGGAAAAGAAAGTTGACAATCTAGTTTGCTTTTTAATTTTTGTTTCTCAAGTCATAACTTTTAAACCTAACATCAAAATTAAAATCCACTTTCACAATAGGAATCCTGGCGTCATGCTCTTCGAAACTAGATCCCGTATGAGTATGTTTCGATGAAATTTTTTGTGTGCAACTTAGTCCTCGTTTGGTGCAACTGTCTAGAAGTTGATGTGCAACTAATGATAGTTGATATGCAACTTTCTTCCTATAGTGCGCAACCCATAGCAGGGCGTGTGCGACTATGCGAAAGACGGTGTGCAACTCTGTGGAGATGTGCAATTTTCGCCGATCAACCTACCCCCTAATAGTGAGATGTGCAACTTCTCTATTGCCCAGGCCAACTGACTAGTAGTTGATGTACAACTTTTTCTCTACCCGTGGATGTGCATTTTACCAAGACTATCCCTTGCCAGTGCCATGTGCAACTTCATCTGTTGCCCCAGCCAACTGCCTAGCAGACTATGTGCAACTCCGTATGTTGCCTCTGCCAACTGCAACCACACATTCACAAATAGAAAGGGGAAGGAGTTGCACATTGACTACTAGGCGGTTGGCTAGAACAACTGACTAACTTGCACATATCGTTGGTAGGGTAGATTGCTAGGGTGTGTTGATAACCCACAAGTATAGGGGATCGCAACAGTTTTTGAGAGTAGAGTATTCAACTCAAATTTATTGATTCGACATAAGGGGAGCCAAAGAATATTCTCAAGTATTAGCAGCTGAGTTGTCAATTCAACCACACCTGAAAGACTTAATATCTGCAGCAAAATATTTAGTAGCAAAGTAGTATGGAAGTAGCGATAACGGTGGCAAAAGTAACAGTAGCAGTTTTGTAGCAATCGTAATAGTGACAACGGAAAAGTAACTTAGCAAAGATCAATATATGAAAAGTTCATAGGCAATGGATCAATGATGGATAATTATGTCGGATAGTATTCATCATGCAACGGTTATAAGATAGGGTGACACAGAACTAGCTACAGTTCATCAATATAATGTAGGCATGTATTCCGAATATAGTCATACGTGCTTATCAAAAAGAACCTGCATGACAGCTTTTGTTCTACCCTCCCGTGGTAGCGGGGTCCTGTTGAAAACTAAGGGATATTAAGGCCTCCTTTTAATAGAGTACCGGACCAAAGCAATAGCACTTAGTGAATACATGAACTCCTCAAACTACGGCCATCACTGGGAGTGGTCCCGACTTTGTCACTCTGGAGTTGCGGGGTCATAACACGTAGTATGTGACTATAACTTGCAATATCGGATCAAGAACACAAATATATTCATGAAAACATAAAGGGTTCAGATCTGAACTCATGGCACTCGGGCCCTAGTGACAAGCATTAAGCATACCAATGTCATAGCAACATCAAACCCTAACAAAACTAACTCCATTACATGGTAAATCTCATCCAACCTATCACGGTCCAGCAAGCCTACAATGGAATTACTCACGCACGATGTTGAACATCATGAAATTGGTGATGGAGGATGGCTGATGATGATGATGGCGACGGATTCCCCTCTCCGGAGCCCCGAACGGACTCCAAATCTGCCCTCCCGAGAAAGAACGAACTCCAGATCTGCCCTCCCGGTGCACCTACTATAGTGCAGAAAAGGTATACAGATTATTTCGAGCATAGATTAGACACCGGAGGGACCGGGAGATTCGCACCTTGAGTCTTGGGTCTCCGGATCGAGCCAATCCAGCAGGGGCAGGGGAGATGCGAGGATGGGGCGGGGTCGCGGGTAGCAGGGGAAGGGTTGGTGGAAACCGGAGAAGCTCAGGCTCCGCAGAGGCGGAGGGGATTGGTCTACTCTCGCCGACTGGAGCAGAGAAGAGGACGAGGCGAAGATGGCCGTGGGCTCTTGACGAGCCCATCGCGAATGGGCCGTACCGTGCGAATTTATTTATTATTGTTACAATAGTGGGCCACAATATACATAGAGCCGCAAGCAGCCCCCTCCCCCCCCCCCCCCAAAAAACCGCGTAAACAAAGTTTCGCTTTTGCTAAAAAAACGTAAACAGAGTTTCATAGGGTTTTGGACTTTGGTTTACCACCGCGTTTTTGCTCTTCGCGTGGGACAGTGGACGATCGCCGGATTAAAAAAAACTAAAAGGCTCTACTAAAAAGCCTGAAAAGCAAACAAATCTGAGAGACGGCCCTACCCTGGTTTCTCGAGCCGACCCAACCCATAGGAGGCCAGGACCAGGAGGTATCGGCGTATTGCCTCAAAAAGAAAAAGGAAAAAAAGGAGGTATCGGCGTATCGCTGCCGTCGCCGTAGTATCATGGGGCTGCTGGCGCTCAAGCGGCTCACGTCCATGCGGCGGCAGGGGCTGCTGACCGCTGAGTATGCATGGCATGACACCCTGGCTGGATTTTTGTTGCCAACTCATGCTGCTAATGTCTACACTATGTTCTTTTTTTAGAATCACCGGGGGAGGAATCCTCCACCTGAATATATTACTCAAAGTGGCCATAATGCTAGGAGAGTGATCCAGTTTATAAAGAAAACCGGACCGAAAACCTTAACAAATTGACCCGTTTATGTGGAAAACAGGCCGAAAACCATACAAGTAGGATAAAATAAGAAGAGAGAAAAACGCCTAAGACAAGGCTCGACCTAGGTAGCTGACCAAAGACCAACACATAAGAGACACAAGTAGATGTGGGATGTCCTCAAGAATCACAATACCAGGACTTCACAATCGGCCTAACGCGCCACACTGGCGTGCGTATCAAACCCCACGGCACAACAGAGGAGCATCCATAGTCAACGAGTGCCTAAACCAAACACGAACCACAACAGGGAGCTCCGCCGCGGAAATTCAAAACGATTAACAAGTTGGGGAGGCATCCTGCGTCATCATTGAGCAAAGATGAACCGAGACGACACCAAGAGCACGAAGCTCGCCGCAACACAACGGTAGCCATGGGGGGTCTTTAGCATGCACACCAAAGGAAATTGCTTGGTCCAAGACTCGTTGAGCACGCCACACTCAGGGAACCAATGCTGCAGGAGAAGGGGGAAAATGGCAACGCTTCCAGGGAAGAGCACGACGCCCACAGGCGCCGTCATTACCAGCGCTGACCAAGTCAGAGCGGAGCTTTCGCTCAATCCCTACCTATCCCCAGCAGCCCACCACGAGCAAGAGAGGGAGTCCAACGCGACCCCTGCAAGCAGGTCAACGACGCCCGTAGGCGACGCCGTCGCTGAGCTTTCACCCGGATCCCCACCTCAACCTGAGAAGCCCGGGTACACCAACGTTCCAACAGCCAACGGACAGTAGGAAGTCGGAGACGAGGCTCAACCTCAGGACACCAACTCTGGCAGAAGGGGGTATACCTGCGATGGACAGGGTGAGACGGCGCGAGGACGAAGTTGGATCTGCTGGGAGAGACGGGGAGGACGACAGCCACGGGAAATCCCCACGGGAACCGTCGTTGCAGAAGCAGGGCAACGTGAAGATGGCCAGAGGGGCGTGGCTTTGATGGTGGCTGATGACCGGGATCCCGCGCCGCCAAACACACGGAGAAGCAGAGCATCCCGTCGGAGGCCACCACCCGCATCTGGAAGCAAGGGCAGCCCAGATCCACGCCCACCGCGGCCACGGGCAGCACTAGGCGCCGCCACGCCGGCGAAATAAGTCACCCAGCCGCGCCGCCACACCCGTCGCCGCCGCTGCAGCACTCGCGAATCCGCCGCCAACCGCCGTCCACACGTACATCGTCTACACTATGTTCTTGTTCGTGGATGATGTGCTGCTGCAGGTACGTCAACTGCTTCGGTGTCGGTGGCTAACAGAATGGTGCTCAAATTTAAACTAAAACCATGATACTTATTTTTGAACGGAGGCCGGTGGGAGTACTTGTAGGACGTCGCTATACTCCCGTCCCTGAATATCTAGATCAGGTTCAGGTCGACCATGGACCAGAAACTCCCATCTCTGAATTTCTGCATCCTACATCTGAACTGAATTTCTGCACTATACTTATCAAAAAGATCATGGAAGCTGCAGCTCGATATAAACTGAATTTCAGGACATCATTCCGTTACACCACACTACAGAGGAAAATCTGCCACGCAATACATACACACTGAATTTGTGGACTATATACCTGATCAAAAGTGCAAGCTGTCTCTCTGGGAGTCTAGTAAAAAAAGGAGCATCAAATAGATCATGGAAGCTGCAGTCAAATAAAAGCCACAACAAACTGGTGAAACGAATTTTGCCTCCGTTTCAAAAAAAAAAAAAACTGATGAAAGGAACACACTGGTTTTTTCTTATCTATGATCAGCAGGGCACACACATTGGTTTTCTTATCTACCATTCTTGTTGCTCCATTATGCTCCCTCACCTACACAAAAGTATACAAAACGTCAAGATGGTGCAAACCTTTGGAGGTTTGAAAGCAGACTGGCCTATGCTCCACGAGCTATGATTGCCATTGCAAAGATGTGTTGTCATATCATCTTTTTTTCTAGAAGCAGATGTGGTGATTTAGTTTAGAAAAGGTTTTACCTAATTCTGAATTGGAACTAGAAGAGAGAAAAATAAATCAGTAATAAGGCTAATTAAGCTGGATGGAGCGATACCGATGAACCCTGAGAGTTGTTAGCATCGAGAAGAGAACCCGGAAAGGAATAGGAGGATGCTTGGCCGTTCTTACCCTGGGATCTAGGGGGAGAAGTAGAGGTCGGCGGCGAGGCCCCGGTGTTGGTGTTGGGCGGAGAGGAGGATGGCGGTGGGGTGGAGGTGGAGGACGCTGAGGGAGAGGCGTCGCCAGCTTTAAGTAAGACAATCAACGTTAAGAAAGAAATTCATAAAAATATGACCATTGTTGTGCATATAAGAGAAAGGCTTGGCAGCTCCCGGGTGCCTAGGCACCCTCTATAAACAGTAAAATCGAAAAACTAGAAAGAAATTCAAAAAAATTTTGAAACTTTGCAACATCAAAGATGATCAACCTTTGTAGGTTCTTGCAACTTTTCATGCCAAAATATCATGTAGAGAAAGGTGTACGAACGAGTTTCAGATTTCAATGCTAACAATGCTCAACACTTCAAGCACTGAAATCTTTCTCCTCGAATGGTTTTTTGGCATGAAAACTTGCAAACGCCTAAAAAGTTTGATCATCTTTGATGTTGCAAAGTTTCATTTTTTTTTATTTTTTCTATTTGTTTTGATTTTACTGTTCATAGAGGGTGCCTACGCCACCTTGGAGCTAAAAACCACTCTCGTGCATATAATTATGGACAACTTCTCTGTTTACCTGATGTTGAAGCTGATGCTGATCTATCTTGGCGAAAATCCAAGGCGTATAACACCTCAAGATCGAAAGCAGTAGGATTGCTGGTAAGCTCGACCCTGCTTAGCGCGGTATCCCCAACCCCCTTGTGGACCATGAGTAGCCAGACGAAGGTGAGCAACTCCCCTCCGCTGGCGAGCTGCGCCGCGTGCTTCTCTGGTCGGGACTTGCCGGCGGCGTACATGATGATCCTCACCCACATGTCCCTGATTTCCTCCAGTGTTTCTTTAAACAAATCAAGTTGCAGGTTCTCACCCACACGAACATCTCTCAGCTCCCGCAGGATGGCTGCCTTGTCGCCGCCTATGGGTCTCACACGCTTATGTGCGCTTTCGAGCAGCTCCCCTGGACTAGAACCAATGACCTGCAACATGGAAGCTCCATGTATTGCAACAATGTACATCATGTAGTTGGATAGTTTCTGGCAATGGCCGACCAAAACGCCCGTTTCGGCATCATCCATGCTGATTCTTGTAGACACCGAAACAATGCTGAGCTGCACCTCCGTCACCAAGTGCAACTGGAGCACCAGATCGTTGAAATCCGCGGCGCCACCTGATAGTTGCCGCTTCAGGAACGGACCGAGGTGTCGCCACTGTGGCTGGGGGAAAGAGAAGGCGTACGAGTCAATCACCTTTATGAAACTCTCTGCGATCTCCTTGTCCACCACCTCGGACTTGGTATCTAGCAGTTTGCTCAGCCAAAACAACTTTCCGGCCCCTCCAACGCCAACTGCCTTCGCTATCTTCCTGATCATGCACATTGCGTGTCCCGACATGCTACTTGGCGTTTCACAACCAATGTAGCTCAGAAAACTGTACTGCCCCATGCTATTGGACCATAGTGTCTTCTCCTCCGGCCACCCGATGATATTGCTGGAGAGAAGAATCCAAGACATGCGGGCGAGCCAACGACACTTGTTGGCCTTCAACCATGCCCATGTCCAAGGTGACACCATGAGCATCATAAACATTGCAAAAACTTCCAGGGAAAAACATCCGATAAACAACACATATGTGATTACAATGTCGGCTATGTTGTATTGTCGCTTGTTGCTAATTCCGAAGAGCACCATGGCAACCGTGGCCGATATTTGGGATATGCACCGAAGTATAATGCCACTTCTTGTCCGAAGCACTGCCGCCTTAGTGTATAGATCATAATACATGAGTCCAAGTTCAACATTGATCAACTTGACCAACTGGCCTTCATCAAATTTGTCTTCTCGAGCAATGTCTTTTTCTATCTGGTATAGTGTGCGCCCAGCAAATAGATGTCGGATGATGGGCGCACAATCCAAAGCGTAACAAACAATCCTAGGGTAGTTAGCATCCTCATGATCTAGTGCCGTGTCTGTATACTTGTTTTCTTTCCTATCGGAATCCTTATTATTCCCGTACATGAGAGCCAGTATCCTCTCCACATACTTGATGACTCCAGCCACAAATACGAAGATGCCTGGGAGAAGAAGTTGCATGTTGCGCAAACCAGTCGACTTCCAGAAAACATACAAGGCCAGGACCACTTGGGCTGTCAAATTATACATTTGCCTTAGCCACAAACTGTTGTCCTCTATGGCGAATGCAGTGATGGTGTCTTGTCCGCCGAGATGAATGAGGAGGAAAGGCGCCCACAAGAAGGCCAGCGGGTGGGTTTCCCTTATTGTGCCCCTTTTCGTGGTGGATTCCCTTTGTCGTGACAGAAAGCCAAGGGCAAAAACTGCCACCAAATCTGCCGCTAAATAAGCTACCCAAATGGCGCCTCTAAGAAAACCGTTGGTGCCACGTAGCCGAAGGCTCCCAGTAAAGAAGAGGAATGTTTGTAGCATGAAGCTGGAAAGCACAAGCAGCTGAATCTCCCATTCACTAAATAGTTTTAGCATGCTCTCCATTATTTTATAGATTTCCTGTATCACCAACTTGGCAGTAAGAATACATTGTCAACAAAAGAATATGATAATAATACGAAAAATAAGCTAGAATATAATGTTGTGCTTTCTTGAAAATAAAACCGCATGATCCATACACCCCAGCCCACCCCAAAGGGTATGCTTAGAACCGTATGGAATTTTGGGGTTTGTGTGGATGTAGGGTGGGGGAATAGTTAGCATGCATCAATACTCTCATCCAAAAATAAATGTCTAACTATAAATAACTCATTCCATATATTGAAAAGATGATATTTTGGACATATCTATAGTTAATATAGGTTGTAATATCTACCAACATTCTAACTTACTTTAATTAAGTGTGTACCATAAGTTTAAGTATTAAATAAATAAAATGTGGAATCATTTAATTTTCAAAAATTGACAAACAATAAATACTCGTGATACATGACACTGTTGATAACAAAAGTATAAAAAAAGGCCAAGGCAAAGAAAATTACGGCAGTGCAATGTAAATATGAATGCAACAACAATTACGAAGGTATAATGGAAATGGCCCAAAATGGATGTAGCATGGAGAATATCATACATAAACCAATATTCAATGAAAACTTCGTGGAAACCATATTTTAAAGTTTTGAAAAAATCTGAAAAAATACTAGATGTTAAGAGGGTGATTTTTATTGCCACGCATAATTTCAAGTTCAAACACATTACGGGATGTGAACTATGAAAAGGACAAATTCAATCCTGAATAGTGACATTACTATTCGACACCAATCAACGCTGATTTTGTCTTTTTCATAGCTCACATCTCGTAATGTGTTTCAACTTGAAATTTTGCGTGGCAATAAAACATCATCCTCTTAACATCTTTTTTTTTCAGATTTTTTTGAAACTTCAAAACATCTATTTCTCGTGGTTTTCACCGGTTTCCACCGAATCTTGGTTTTCATATGATATTTCCCCATATTTTATTAGGTGTATGCAAAGTCATTTACATTAACTCTTTTATTTTTTTTGCTAGTGAACATGGCGAACTAATGACAATCATAGTGATGAAGCAGGAGGCTGCAAACATTTTTTTACCGTAACCAGCAGGAGTTCTGCCTTTTTCATTTAGTAGAGGGAAAACATACATCAGCTAGAGAGCTTACAAAAAGAATAAGACGAAAGTAAAAAAAAAACGAGAGGACGAAAATGCCATACTTGACGACAAACACATTAGGCAAGTACTCACCCCAGACAACCCTTAGAGCCTGCACATAATCTCTGATCATCCGTGCGATCATTGGCACAATGGCCTCTTTGCCCTAAAAAACTCGTTGATGCTGTTACAGCCCAGGGGAGCCTCAAGACACCGGAAGCTGGCCCATCAAGCCGATCTGAGACCCCCACGACGCTATAGGGTCCCAGGCCTCAGCCTGGCCTACGGGCCCTCTAGAAGGAAGGAACCAGCGTCCTTGTCGTGCAAGAGAAGGAGGCCAGGTAACTAGAAGATCCTCCGACTTTCTTAGAACCGACTAGGACTTTGTAATCCTAGGCCCTCGACATCCTTTATGAGTCGAGGCCGGGCTAGTCGATAGACACGTTAGTCATCACCCTTCCATATACCTATGATCCATGAGATCTACCTTGTACTTGTACACCCCATCTAATCAATACAATAAAAGCAGGAGTAAGGTTTTACCTCCAGAGCGAGGGCCTGAACATGGGTAAATCTGTCTCATGTTTCCCCTCTGAGCATCCCGGTGTTGTGGCACCCTATCGAGGGGTCTGCCAAAATTCACACCGACAATGGCACACTAGGTAGGTGGTGCACCAGGTACGTGTCGTGCTTGACGTAACCGAGATCAAGACAAGATCCCACATCAACCGCGATCTATTCGCTCCCCGCTAGATCTTCGCCTTTGGGGGCGATGAACATCATAACAAATTCAGAAGGTGAGATTGAAGTCGTCAACACCTACAATCCAAGCCAGGTTCTCCTCTTTGGGAACCTGGAATTCATTGCCGATTCATACGGAGAGCTTCACCTCCGTAGCCCGGCACATTGCTAAACACAGGAGTTGGAGCTGATTTTCATCAACCCACCCACCTCCCACTTCGCCGCCAACGTGGAGTTTCTTCATGACGTCCTCGGGGAGCACAATGAGGAGGAAGAGGAGAGCAACGGCAGCTGCCCGGAGGTCATCCCGGTTCGTCCATGGCCTTGGTAGTCAACTGCTTGTTACATGGTCGACAACCACGTCGGTGGCAGGGACAACACCAATGCCAAGGACTCCGACGACGATGATGCCCTAGGTGAGGATGAACCAACTCTACTCACAACTCTCGTGAAGGGTGCCTGTCGGTGTCAAAACCGGCGGATCTCGGGTAGGGGGTCCCGAACTGTGCGTCAAGGTCGGATGGTAAAAGGAGACAAGGGACACTTTATTTTACCCAGGTTCGGGCCCTCTCGATGGAGGTAAAACCCTACTCCTGCTAGATTAATATTGATGATATGGGTAGTACAAGAGTGGATCTACCACGAGATCAAGGAGGCTAAACCCTATAAGCTAGCCTATGGTATGATTGTGTATAATGATGGTTGTTCTATGGACTACAACCCTCCGGTTTATATAGACACCGGATAGGGTTAGGGTTACACAGAGTCGGTTACAATGGTAGGAGATCTCGAATATCCGCACGCCTAGCTTGCCTTCCACGCCAAGAAAAGATCCTTCCGGACATGGGACGAAGTCTTCAACTTTGTATCTTCATAGTCTTGGAGTCCGGCTGAAGGTATAGTCCGGCTATCCGAACACCCCCTAATCCAGGACTCCCTCAGTAGCCCCCGAACCAGGCTTCAATGACGACGAGTCCGGCGCGCAAATCGTCTTCGGCATTGCAAGGCGGGTTCCTCCTCCGAATCCTGTGTACCTGTACGAATAATGTCCGCTTTTTGTAATGTAGCACTCCTCGGCTTCAGTGCCCAATAATGGCCGCCTTCCACGTGCTGAACGAATGCGAAGAGCTTGGGGTATTTTTTACATCCACACCCTTAGTCATATAAACGAACCGCCTATTTAACGGGATGGGGATTTAGATCCAAACCACATCTTCTCCTCTCCGCGAGTTATCATTAGAGCGTCTCCAGCAAAGGTCCATTCCAACATGGCCAGCCGTCGCAGCTCCTCCCCTCGCCCCTCCAGTCCTAAACCCGGAGACTGGGAGAGATGCACCATCCCACATAGCGAGTTAGTGTCGCTCCAAGCCAAGGGATTTCTCCCTCAAGCCTATATGGTCTCGGTCCGAGCCGGACTCGCCACTTATCAAGGCGGAAAACAAGCGGAGAACTCACCTAGTCCCTCTAAAGGGGAGCGGGTGTGCCTGGTCCCTTATCTAATAAGGGGACTGGGATTTCCAATTCATCCCTTTCTCCGCGGGCTTTTGGAGTTCTATGGCCTCCAGCTGCACCACCTTACGCCCGGTTCCGTGTTACACATCGCGGGCTTCGTTGCTCTTTACGAGCTATTTTTAGGCGTCGAGACTCATTTTGCGCTGTGGAAGAAGATATTCTGCCTGGTGCCCCGTTCCCAAGACGGGTCCATATATCAAGTGGGCGGAGCCGAAGTATGACGCATCGCCGGGACCGGATACCCGTCCGGAACCCCGAAGAAGGCGTCCGAGGACTGGCCTTCAGAATGGTTCTACATAGACGACGTCCCCCTGCCGGACCCTATCCGGGACGGTCTCCCTGGGTTCAACAATGCTCCCCTGAAGAAACGCCTGAGCTGGCGCCCTCGGAGCTCTCAGAGAGAGAATGACAGAGACGTCCTTTACTTAATGGGCCGGATTAAGCTACTGGCTCATTCCGGACTAACCATGATTAAAGTCATGGCCATATGCATTATGCGAGGGGTGCAGCCGCTCCAATACAGAAGCCACCCCATGTGGGATTTCAACGGGGAGGATGACGCCACCCGTTACGGCCGTAAGGGGCCGGACTCGCCTGCCGCTTTAATGAAGATTTTATCCGCTTTGTACAAGGGAGAAGAAGAGGAATTCCTCCGCGTCGACCCGCAGGGCGGTTTTCCATGTATAGTCCTCCGAATTGGGTAAGCGGACAGTCGTACTTCCCTGTTCATTTTACATTCCCATGATTAAATAGGAAGTCTAACGACTTCAATGCAGGACCTGCGTTAGGAGGTAAAAAACATAAACAGCCTTCCTCCACAGCCAGAGGACCCAGAACGGTCCCTCGATCTGGACTCCGAAGAGGATCCGGACTTAGCGGTGGATTTCATCGACGGAGTGTTTCATCAGCTAAGCAAGGACGATACCTTGGTGGCTATTATAGCTGATTACCCAGGGTTGATCCCGGCCTCCCAGGTGACAAATACCGGAGCTTTACCCCCTTAAGAGGGGTTCCGTTTTCATGGGTTTGGTTGTTCTGACAACAACCGCGCTTTGTAGGGGAGATTCCCGAGGGGGGAAGCCGACCCCGCTGCAGCTAACCGGCGGGGGGCCGCAGGGCCCCGTGGGGCAAAAAGGAACGTAGTCCGGTCTGAGGTGCCCGAGCAAAGGTATGGCGTACCCTCTCTTTTCCCCCGGTGTTTTACTCCTCCAGGGTATATTAACATTCGTGCTATCTTCAGGACGAAGAGACCTCGCCGGACTATATCCGGAGAGGTTGCCAACCGCGCCTCCACCAGCCAGACCCCAACGCCTGGCCCGGAAGCGGAGGCCAGCGCAAGGCACGCACCAGATGCTCCTCCATCAGAGGATGCGGACAGGCTGTCTGCCACCCATTCCGAGGTGGAGAGTGCCATGAACCACAGGCGTCGCCGGACAGTTCTTCGCGACGCTTGTTTCTCCCAGGAGGCTTTAAATGCCTTCAATTCACGAGATGCGTACCTCCGTGCCGCTCAAAATGGTTTAGCCAGAGCCACGGAGCAGTATGTAAAAGACATACGGGTAAGAAAATTTTGGTAAATATAGATATGCCAGTAGCCCCCGAGACTTGAAGCAGTGGAAATAACTGATTCGAGAATCATATAACATGCAGTTTCTTACCGAGAAGAATACCGCGTTGTCCCAGGAGCTGGAAAGGTGCAGGGCCCAACTAGAGGCCGCATGAACGGCAACAGGGGGGTCTAAAGAGACCCCTGCAGGTAAACAATACTCCAGAATATTTAGTATTGTAAGGATTTAAGTGCCAATCTGACAAATTGTATTGCAGATGGCGCCGGACTCGATCCGGACAGGCAACAACTTCTACACCGGTTAAAGTCTGGTGAAAGCGTGCTAACAAAGGTGAGGCGGGAGAAGAATGATCTCCAGGATGCCAACACCAGGCTGGATGTTGAACTAAAAGATGTTCGTGGCCAGCTGTCGGACTCCAATAAGGAGAATTAGCGACTTCGACGCGGCATTTTTAGTAAGTGCTTAAGCGAACTCTTGAAAAAGGAGTTCGGCGAGGAAGACGACTAACAGAGTTATGTCTGTAGGTATGCTGACAGGTCGTCCTGCAGAGGAGATGCCCAGTTCAACGGGCGATCTTCTTCCCGAACTCTCGCAACTGCACGAACGAGTTCGGCAGGCGAAGCGAGGTATTGCCCAAGCCTTGTGGCCTGCCCACTCCATACCCGAGGGCCTTGGAGAACTTGCGGAGAAGTTGAAGGGAGCTCGGCGGCGCTTCCGGTTGTGGAAGATATCGGCCTGCCGGCAGGGCGCTAGGGAGGCCTGGGCCATGGTGAAGACCCGCTTTACGAAGTTTGACCCCAATCACATGGTCGAGGTCGGACCGGTGGGGCTTGACGGGAAGGAGATCCCTGTGAGCTTAGTGTATGGCCAGGTAGAATTGGCCGCAAAGTATTCCCAGCAGGACTGTAAATTAGACAGCCTGTTAGATGGTATAGAAGAGGAATACAATCAGTCAGGATGACTATGTATTTTATAATTGACATGTGTAATGCCTTCTAGCCGGATTGTAGATCGTTTGTCGTTGCCGACCTTCTCGCTTCGACCTCGGGACCTGACGGTTCGGAGTGTGTCCGAATACCATAACGGTTATATAAGAACCGAGGTATGCGTGGAGACCAGGCGTAGGGGTCATTAGTGCTTTATCAGACAAGTGCCCAACTAGTTATGTTATATTACATGGTTAGTAAGAAACATCTTCCAGAGAGAATAGTTCCATTAAGGGTTCCTTTCGCTGGGGTGGCGTGCCCTGAAGTGCACGTCCGGACTGCAAATGCAGGAAAACATCTGGGGGCATGTATAAGTAAAAAAGGTTCATCTTTAGTTCACCAACCGAATATTCCCTTAAGAACGCTAGCTTTCGGCTTCACCCAGTCTGAGGTACACATCCGGCTTATCCGGCAGTAACAATCGCAGAGGTGCTCCCTTTACCGCCTAGCCGAACAATCGGGAACGTAGGGGTAAGCACAGGAGCCAGGCAACCCAACTTGGCCAAAACTTAAGTCATATCGATGCATATAATGGTGAAGAAAAGGTGCATGCGGAAGTCTGACGCATGCGTTGGACGTGAAACCCATATAAACAAGCTTCTGTTAGAGAAGCCCCCAGGTTTAAGGAGCGCGAGTGGCACGTCACATGATGAGCCTTTAAGGGCTATAAAAGGAAAGAGTGGGGGGAGACAAAAACAGAAATATATATATATATAAGTGGATAGAGGAAGGAGACAAACCCCGAGTCCGGCGCTAGGCATAGAATCTTTGGAGACGTGCGGCGTTCCATGGGTTCGGCTCGAGTCGGTTATCCGACGCATCTCGCAGGCGGTACGCTCCACCAGTCAGGACTTGGTCAATTATGAAGGGACCTTCCCATTTGGGCTTGAGTTTGTCCTTTTTCTTATCCGGTAGGCGTAGGACTAGTTCGCCAACGTTGTAATTTTTGGCTCGTACTTCTCTGCTTTGATATCTTCGAGCCTGCTGTTGATAAAATGCGGAACGGACTTTAGCCACGTCACGCTCCTCCTCTAAGGCGTCCAGGTTGTCCTGCCAATCAAGCTCGGCTTCTCTTTCTTCGTACATGCGCACTCGAGGTGAGTCATGAATTATATCGCAGGGCAGATCTGCCTCTGCGCCGTACACCATAAAGAATGGTGTGAATCCGGTGGTACGATTCGGCGTGGTTCGCAGCCTCCAGAGTACGGAGTCGAGCTCCTCTACCCAGTGCGTATTAGATTCCTTTAGGGACCGCACTAGTCTGGGTTTGATACCACTCATGATGAGACCATTTGCACGTTCGACCTGACCGTTAGTTTGTGGGTGATAGACAGAAGCATAATCAAGCTTAATGCCCATGTTTTTGCACCACAGCTTTACTTCGTCAGAAGTGAAGTTTGTGCCGTTATCGGTGATAATTAGTGCTGTGGGGGACACCGTAACGGTGTACGACCCCGGATATGAAGTCTATCACAGGTCCGGATTCGGCCATCTTAACAGGCTTGGCTTCTATCCATTTGATCAATTTATCCACCATGACCAATAAGTATTTTTTCTTGTGGGTTCCACCCTTAAGGGGTCCCACCATATCAAGCCCCCAGACCGCAAAAGGCCAAGTGATGGGGATGGTTCGGAGGGCGTTGGGCGGCATATGATTTTGATTTGCAAAGAGCTGGCAACCGACGCATCGTTTGACTAAGTCATGAGCGTCTGCTCGGGCCGTCGGCCAATAAAAGCCCGTACGGAAAGCCTTGCTTACAAGGGACCGAGATGCAGCGTGGTGGCCACCGAGTCCGGCATGAATTTCAGCCAACAGACTCCGCCCTTTCTCTTCGGAGATACATCTTTGAAGGACTCCTGTAGTGCTTTTCTTATATAGCTCTCCCTCGTGGACTTTATAGGATTTAGATCGCCGCACTATGCAGCGTGCCTCGTTTTGGTCCTCTGGGAGTTCCTGCCTAGTAAGGTAGGCTAGGAATGGTTCTGTCCACGGGGCGATGACCGCCATTATTACGTGGGCTGAAGGTGTGATTTCGATGGCAGGGCCTCCCATTATGTCGGATTGTTCGGCGTCGGGTTGTGCGGTTATGTCCGGACTGTTATCCGAGGGTTCCCCCTCCCATGCTACAGATGGCTTGAATAATCTTTCTAAGAATATGTTGGGGGGGACTGCATCTCGTTTTGCTCCGATGCGTGCCAGGACGTCTGCTTCCTGATTGTTTTCTCAGGCTATATGGTGAAACTCCAGTCCCTCGAACCGAACTGACATTTTTAGGACGGCATTGCGATAAGCTGCCATTTTTGGATCTTTGGCGTTGAAGTCGCCATTTATTTGGGATATCGCGAGGTTTGAGTCCCCGCGTACTTCCAGGCGTTGAATTCCCATGGATACTGCCATCCGGAGACCATGTAGAAGGGCCTCGTATTCGGCTGCATTGTTGGAGTCCGTGTACATACTTTGGAGTACATATTGGACTGTGTCTCCTGTAGGGGACGTCAAAACGACGCCAGCCCCTAGTCCGGCCAACATTTTGGAGCCGTCGAAATGCATGATCCAGTTTGAATATGTGCCGTACTCTTTAGGGAGTTCGGCCTCTGTCCACTCGGCGACGAAGTCGGCTAGGACTTGCGATTTAATGGCTCGCCGTGGTTTGTAGGTTATGTCGAACGGAAGGAGCTCTATGGCCCAGTTTGCTATCCGGCCCGTTGCGTCGCGGTTGTTGATAATATCGTTGAGTGGTACTTCCGAGGCTACTATTATAGAACACTCTTGAAAGTAGTGTCGTAGCTTCCGGGATGCCATAAACACCGCGTACGCGATCTTTTGGTAATGCGGGTACCGTGATTTGCATGGTGTGAGGACAGTGGACACATAGTAAACCGGCCTTTGAAGGGGGAGTTTATGTCCGTCCATTGCCCGCTCGACGACGAGTACTGCGCTAACAACTTGATGGGTTGCGGCAATGTACAATAGCATGGGTTCGCCAGTGTTCGGCGCGACCAGGACTGGGTTTGTTGCCAAGATGGCCTTTATTTCCTCGAGTCCGGCTATGGCAGCGTCTGTCCACTCGAAGTGTTCGGTGCGCCTAAGGAGGCGGTAAAGGGGCAATGCCTTTTCTCCCAGGCGGGAGATAAAGCGGCTTAAAGCCGCCACGCATCCGGTGAGTTTCTGTATTTGTTTGAGGTCTTTTGGGACATCCAATTGTGACAAAGCTCGGATTTTAGCTGGATTTGCTTCAATTCCTCTACCGGATACGATGAAGCCCAGGAGCTTTCCGGCTGGAACGCCGAAAACGCATTTTTCCGGATTGAGCTTAATGTCATATTTTCGGAGGTTGTCGAATGTAAGCCTCAAGTCGTCTACTAGAGATTCGACATGTCTTGATTTAACAACCACATCATCTACATAAGCCTCCACTGTTTTGCCGATCTGGTTTGCCAAGCATGTTTGAATCATGCGCTGATATGTTGCGCCGGCGTTTTTTAGCCCAAAAGGCATTGTGTTGAAGCAAAATGGGCCGTATGGTGTGATGAATGCTGTTGCGGCTTGGTCTGATTCTGCCATCTTGATTTGATGGTAACCGGAGTATGCGTCGAGGAAGCACAGCGAATCGTGTCCTACAGTGGCGTTGATGATTTGATCTATTCGAGGGAGGGGGAAGGGATCATTTGGGCAAGCCTTATTAAGGTCTTTGAAATCGACACACAAGCGCCAGGATTTGTCCTTCTTTGGTACCATCACCAGGTTTGCTAGCCAGTCCGGGTGTTTTATGTCTCTAATGAATCCGACTTCCAATAACTTGGCTAGCTCCTCTCCCATAGCCTGTCTCTTTGGTTCGGAGAAACGCCGAAGAGCCTGTTTGACAGGTTTGAATCCTTTCTGGATGTTTAGGCTGTGTTCGGCCAAACTGCGTGGGATTCCTGGCATGTCTGAGGGGTGCCAGGCGAAAATGTCCCAGTTCTCTCGTAGGAACTCTCGCAGTGCAGCGTCTACATCAGGGTTCAGTCGTGCCCCGATGGAGGCTGTTTTATTGGGGTCCGTTGGGTGGACCTGGAATTTGACTATTTCGTCCGCTGGTTTGAAGGATGTGGATTTGGATCTCTTATCGAGTATCACGTCATCCCTATTGACCGTGGATCGCAGCGCAGTCAGTTCTTCGGCCGCTAAGGTTTCGGATAGTGCCTCGAGGGCCAATGCGGTTGTCTTGTTCTCGGCGCGGAGTGCTATGTCCGGATCACTAGCGAGGGTGATAATTCCGTTTGGCCCAGGCATCTTAAGCTTCATGTACCCGTAATGGGGTATAGCTTGAAAAATTGTGAAAGCCTCCCGTCCTAGTATAGCGTGATATCCGCTTTTGAACGGGGCCACCTGGAACGTGATCTGTTCGGACCTGTAATTATCCGGCGTGCCGAATACCACATCTAGTGTGATCTTTCCGGTGCAGCGCGCTTCCTGACTGGGGATTATTCCTCTAAAGGTTGTGCTGCTTCGCTCAATGCGGTTCCAGTCTATTTCCATCTTTTGGAGGGTTTCCTTGTAAATGAGGTTCAATCCACTGCCTCCGTCCATGAGTACCTTTGCGAGGCGACAACCGTCCACTATGGGACTGAGGACCAATGCGGCTGGTGCTCTGGCTGCTCGAATTTTAGGCTCGTCACTCGCGTCGAAGGTGATAGCAGTATTACTCCATGGGTTTATTGTCGCTACTTGATAGACTTCAGTGAGGCTGCGGAGTGTTCTTTTTCGCATGTTATTTGATGCGAAAGTCTCAAAGACTGTGAGAACTGAACTGAAATTCTCGGGCTGGTTTCCTTTGACCTCTGGAATTAGGAGGTCCTCGCCTATTTTGGCCACCTGCCGGAGTATCCAACATGCCCTAAGGCTGTGAGCTGGGGTGGCGTCCTCTGCACTGTGAATCTTGCAGGGTCCATCTAGCCACTTTTCCAGTACGGTTCCATGCCCCCTAGAGGGTTTTGATTTTTTAGCATTTAGTCCGGGCACCTTACTGCGGTGAGCCCTCTTGATTCGGACGGGATTGCTATTCAGGGCCGGATTATCCCAAAATTCAATATCGGTTTTCCGAGCACTTTCCATGGCACAATATTTTTGTACTATGGACGCCAGGTCAGCAAAGCGTGTAATATTACGACGGCTTATGGCGTTGAGTATTCCCTTGTCCGTGCAGTTACTGCAAAAGATTGAAATTGCGTCTCCCTCGCGGCAGTCCTTTATCCTGTTCATAACCAGGAGGAATCTGGCCCAGTAACGATGTACTGTTTCTTTGGGCATTTGCCTGATTTGGGAAAGATCGCTTAAGATCGGGTGGGCGGGTGTCGTTGAATCTGAGACCTCGCCCAGTTTGTTGTTCGGAGGCCGAAGAACTTCCGGATTCTGAGATCCGGAGTCTTGGATGTTATCCGATTTGCCTGATTTTAAGCTCGGGTCTTGGATTGTATCCTCCCCTCCGCGGATATCCGGCATGGAGGGTTCGGGGATTCGGACGTAGCTAGTCCTTAAGATAGATGAAGGGTCGCCGCATTGTGTTTCCACCACAACAACGTGGTGGGTGACCTCGGGAGAGTTAATTTCTCTCAGATCGGGTTTAAGCCCAACCTGGTCGTAATTTGTGGTGACGCCCAGTGCGGCGATACGATCCAAGAGCTCGTTTATAGAAGAGAGCTCCATCGGATCCAATTGCTCGGCGAGTTCTGAGCCGACGTGGAGGTTGCTTTCGATGACCCGGGAGGTCACCGTCGGCGCAACAGCCGAACAGGCGGTTGCGAGAAAACCACCTAGCCGGAGAGTTTGGCCGACAACCAAGGCTCCTTTCGTAATGGCTCCGTCTTTAAAGACGGGAAGAGGCATCCTTCCTGATCGCGACGGCACAGAGGAACTCTCAATGAAAGCACCAATGTCGGTGTCAAAACCGGCGGATCTTGGGTAGGGGGTCCCGAACTATGCGTCAAGGTCGGATGGTAACAGGAGACAAGGGACACTTTATTTTACCCAGGTTCGGGCCCTCTCGATGGAGGTAAAACCCTACTCCTGCTAGATTAATATTGATGATATGGGTAGTACAAGAGTGGATCTACCACGAGATCAAGGAGGCTAAACCCTAGAAGCTAGCCTATGGTATGATTGTGTATAATGATGGTTGTTCTACGGACTACAACCCTCCGGTTTATATAGACACCGGATAGGGTTAGGGTTACACAGAGTCGGTTACAATGGTAGGAGATCTTGAATATCCGCACGCCTAGCTTGCCTTCCACGCCAAGAAAAGATCCTTCCGGATACGGGACGAAGTCTTTAACTTTGTATCTTCATAGTCCTGGAGTCCGGCTGAAGGTATAGTCCGGCTATCCGAACACCCCCTAATTCAGGACTCCCTCAGTGCCGACGAGCCTTCCAAGAAATTTGATTCAAGAGAACTCATCTACACGGAAGGTCTTTTAAATGTCAGTTGTACCCGCACAGAAATTTTGCGCCCTCAACTACACCAGGATGCCTCCTGCATTAGCATCACAACTTTTCTCACAACAGACAGCTCGCTAGTCTTCTTGCATTAGCCACGCCTAATGTTGGCCTCACAACCCACACAATCGGGTAAGAAACCCATCAAAATTGTCTAGAACGACAAATGGTGCACATGCACTTCGCCACTTGCCACTATCAGAGAAAATAAGAGTGACATTTGCAAAAATTACTCTTTAATTAGTGATCTGGGGAAAGTGCAATGAGCATCAAGCATGAGCCATGCTACTGAATCACAACGCCTGGCCAGGCTAACAAACGTGTCAGACACTCTAGCCAGGCTAATGATCATGCAAGATGCTTTTTTGCGGAGTGATCGTGCAAGATGCTACATGCTAGGCCATTGTTTGCTTTCCAGGCACGTCATTTTCCCCTCGGGTCTCCAACCAAACAAGTGTCCCTGCCTCCCTCCTTGCATTCAGTGGTTATATCTTGGTATGTTCTCGGTTGATCGGTTCCCTTTAAAAATCTAGGTGGCGTAGTGGAGATAGACTTTGTTGGGGTGGTGACTCCCAACCCTAGTCGTTGCCACCACAGCTTCCCTACACGCGGCGCCTTTGTCCCCCTCCTCTTCCTCGTTTGTTGGCCTCGTCAACGACAGTAGGAGTGGGGACACGTCCGTCTCATTTCCCCTCTTAGTTTTTTGTTTCCTTGGCGACATCGATGAGGTGGTGGCGGCGATGGCGTGTTGAAATAAGGTCTTCTAGTCTCCTCCCTCGATGACATTTGATCAGGCGCGACGAAGGGCCTGTGAGAATTTGTGTCCCCAGATTTGTTGGTCTCCTTCAGATCTTGGTAGTTGATGTGTCTTTCAAGGAGAGCTATTTGACTGGCTACTGGTGCGGCAAGTCCGACATCTTCTTTCATGTTGTTTTGTGGCATGGTTCGCTTTCTCCAACCCTCTGAATTGATGGTGATGGACCGCAAGCTTGTTCTATGTGGGGTGATGCTCTAGCATGATGCTGCTTCAGCAATTTATAGATCTTGTCCTAAGGTGTGAGTGGATATTGCGGTCTTCAAAGCCTGGTATTGCGAGGGCGTTTGCAGGCGTCCCTTTCCTTTACTATTGGTTCAGTGCAATTTTCAATCTTTGGTGGGAGGCATACAACCAAGGAAGAATAAGCCTAGTATGAGTTTCAATGTAATTTTATTTTTTTTTACTAATCTTTCAATGCCTAGTTGTCTGTCCATTGAATTGAATTTTGTTTTCTTCGATAGTATTAATAATCGGACTAAGATGCCCTTTTCATGTCTTTATTTTAAAAAAGAAAGTTGTAGGTGGCGTACCTCTTGTGCCCGAGGTAGTTTCTTTGGTGTGGTCGATGAGTATGCTGGCAAGGTTCATGCAGTTGGGGTGATCTCGGTTTTGCAATGCCCTTCGTTGGCGTCCGCGACACGCCCCGCAAGCCGTTGATTGTTGATGAGGATGTCGTTGCAATATTGCCTCGGCGGACTAATTCCTTCAATGATGCGGACTGCACTCGCTACTCGAAGTGTTTGAGATGGCCGTTGAGCCTACGGAGAATATTGTTGCTCTTGGGACACTCCTCTGTGCAATGTCTTCATGGTTTGCCTATCTTATAATCCTGTTGCACAATTCATTTTCACTCCTTAATTAATTGAAAGAAGTGTTATTGTCTTACTTTGAAAGCATAAAAGAGTCAGAAAATTGAACATTTGATACAAATACCCAACTTTTGTAAAGAACACAATAGAGATTTTTAAGGGTCTGGCATACCCGCATAATTAGGTTTGTACGTAAATTTTTTTTTATGTACCAGTTCTGTATTCTGAAAAAAAAATAGTTAATATGCCAAGCACAACACGTAACTACTCACTTCGTTCATTATTATAAGGTGTTCTGAATATTTCAACATGAACTACATACATATTGAAATGAGTGAACAAACAAACTAAGATGTGTCTACATACACCCGATATAGAAAAAAGTTAGAACATCTTATAATTCTGAATGGAGGGAATATCTTTTTTAGAATTTATATCTATTGAAATTCTAAAACCTTGACGATCCATCTGCTGCTAGTGAAGATTAAAGTAGTAGTACAAACCTTATGGAATGCTTTTCTGTTCATTTGATCTACTATCTCTTGGATTTGGGATCAATTAAATTGACAATGGATGCATATGTCAGATATGAAGGATTTCGGAAAAGCCTAGTTAATTAGTTAAACAGATGCGAAGAGATCAGTTTATTCGATAGACGCAAGCAAATATATGAGATTAATTAAACAAGAGGCATATAATGTTTGTCTTGGCGCATACCTTAGATGAGAATGCTTCCAGGCAGACGCGCAGTCGAGAATGTAGATGTTCGGTGATGTATGGTATGTGCTAGCTCCCAATACATGCTTAGAAGTAGCAAGAGCGAAATAGAAAACAACTTTCTTTCTGGAAAGGCATGTGGACCTTTATACGTTTCTTGCAAGATGAGCAAGGCCAACGAGATGCTAGATTTTCATGGAGCTTCACACTAATGCATATTCCCATGTCATTATGAAAACATGTGCTTGGATGTGATAATTTCACCCAATCCGTCTGAAAATCTTTATTATATTTCTCCAAATGCTATGGACAAAAGTTAGATCCTCTGTAATCACTTCTATGTTAACTAGATGATACCCCATGTGTTGTTGCGGGGATTGGTTGCAACACTTTTTGATGAAATTTCAATTAAAATTAAAATAGATATAATATATTGTGCTTGATTATTGTAGTTGTATATATATATATATAGAGAGAGAGAGAGAATATATGTAGTATTTCATATGCATGTTGAGAGAAATATAATTAGAATAATTTAAGTTGGGATGTGTGCATGTTGAAAGAGAATATAAATAGCAATTTTCATGCATGTTAAAGAAATCTTTTAGTGGGGTGATGAGGTGACATGTGTGTATGTTGAGAGAATTGAGATAATGAGGATAACCTATTTAGATATATAGGATCATCTTTTAGCTACTCATTAAAACTAATATTGCATTAAATGCAATTGTGATTTTTTTAGTGTATTAGAGCATTTACATTCGGGCGCCCCAAACCCGCCTCAAACGCCCGGCTGGACGGCCTGGTCACGAAAATGCGAACCAGACGGGCGTCTTAAACGGGTCCTCAAACGCCCGGGCTGACCAACACCCCTCATATCCAGCCCAAATATGGAGCGGATATGGGGGTGCCCGGGCGCATCAGCCACATCGGATTAATATTGGTGTCCTACAGGAAAACACTCCAAACCCGGTGGTCCGAAGCTCGCCTCCTCCGTCGTAGTGACTGCGCCGCATGGAGCCACTCCGACGGGCAGCGTAGTGCCTAGCCCGGCTATTTAAGCCGGCAACTGGAACTGAAACCCTGCTCGTCCACATTTCCCCTTCCCATCCACCGCCGCCGTCACTTTCCACTTGTTGTCCGCCACCACTAGTAGCCATGCCTCCCACGTCGCCGAGTAAGGAGCTACTCATATCTAACGTCGGAGCAGCTCCTTGAGCAGGTCCGGGCAAGGCGCGAAGCCCGGATCGCCGCGGGGCTACCTCCGGATGCGGTGGATCCGGAGGGGGACTTGGAGGAGGAGGATGAGATTGAGGAGGAGAAGGAGGAGGAGGTTGAGGAAGAGGAGCCGGAGGAAGATGTGGGAGACGCTTGGGATGCGGATCTGCAGGCGGAGCGGCAGACCATCCTCGATTCCCTTCGCTCAGAGTCGGATGCGGAGGCCAGACGCCGTCGTCAGCAAGAGATGAAGGCGGCGCAAGCCGCAAAAGTTGATGAGATGCTCGTGTAGACGGATGAGGAGCCGGAGCCCTCCTACGATCCCATCCACCCGACGCCCATCACCGACATTGTGGACATCTCCAACGACGAACCGTAGCTAGCATGTCATAGTACTTAAGTTTATTTTACATGGTTTGTATGGATCTATGAGATGAAATATAAAATACTCGGATACAGAGGAGGAAATTTGAGGCGTGACCGGTCACCGTCCTCGGACACGACCAAGCGGTCCGATTTGCCAAGTCCGGCTGTAGATGCTCATTGTCCAGTAGTTTCGATGGACACTCGCTTTCGTCTCCGTGTTGTATTCATTTCCGCTTCAGGAAAAGAATAAAAAACAAATGTGGCAGCATCCAATTCCATCCGTTTCCACTCTGTTTTCAGTCCTAATTCAGTCATTGAAGCGTAAACGGATCCACTTGACACTGAATACTGCTACTCCCTCCGTTCTAAAATACTTGTCATGGTTTTAGTTCAAATTTGAACTAAAACCACGACAAGTATTCTGAAACGGAGGGAGTAGTTGGCTGGAGCAACTCTAGTACACGAGAAGGGAGTCACAGGAAGATGTCGGTGCGTGCCCTGGACCTGATCACCACGGTCACCGCCCTCAGAACTCGCCCTGTTCACGTCTGTACTCCTCAAGGTCCAGCCACGATAAGGCCTCCATGAAACTGGGGAAGCGGTCATTGACGAGCAGGGAGGTGCCCATGACCCGGAGCCTGGGGGTCACCCCGCGGAGCAGCTGCAGGACCAGCGCGGTGTCGGAGACGGGCTCGCCGCCCGCATCGGCGACAGCGCGGGCCAGCGCCTTGAGGCGCCAGCCGTAGGCGTTGACGGACATGTCCCCCTGCGCGGCGGTGCGGAGTTCCTCGGCGGGGTTGAACACGTGCTCATCCTCGAAGAAGCCGCGCAGCTGGGCCCAGACCTCACCGGCAGTGCTGTGGGCGGCCATGACCTCGTCCAGCAGCTCGTCGGAGATGGTGGTGTAGATCCAGAGGACGATGGTGACGTCGGCGCGCATCCACTCCTCGTCTCCCTCGTGGAGGGACTGGCCCTGCTCCTCGACGTGGTCGACGGCGCCGAACTCGGCGAGCGCGGAGAGCATGCCGTACCTCCACTCGGCGTAGTTGTCGGCGTCGAAGTCTAGCTTGGCGGGGACGTGGGTGAGGATGTCCACGTTGTGCATGGTTAAGGGCGCCGGCGAAGAAGCGTCGCCGGCCGAGGAGGCATCCAGAGCGCCCTGGCCGGCGGCGGGCATCGTGCCGAGGTCAGGCCGCGGAGGCGTCGCTCATGGCGGACGTGGTGGACAGGCGGGGAGGAAAGATTACTCAGATCCAGAATTATCTGCCTGATTCATCGATCAGATTGTGTACGTGCGTTTTTACAGAAGGAAGTTAATAAGAGAGAAATAGATGGGCAAGATTTGGCCAAGTACACATCTGAATCTGGACTCTTGCATGCGATACATGCACCGGAGGAAGCGGCCGTAGCCCGTGGGTTGTTGAGATCTGCTGGGCTGGCGTGATCCGGACTTTTTGCAGCGCCTGGTGCTCAACCCAGTTAGTAAAACAAGCGAGCAATGGAGCACCGAACAGTAGTTCAGAAGTGGCCGGCCAATTTGATAAGCAGGAGGATGACAGGTGGAAATTAATATGGAAATTACCCTGTCCAAAGAAACTGCAGATGTTTATTTGGCGGATGAAACACGAAGCCTTGGCACTCTGTACGAACCTGGAGAGGAGAGGGATGGTCTTGGATAACAACAAATGCTATTACTGCAGCCGTGCAACAGAAGATGGTGGACATCTGTTCGTCAAATGCAAAGCAGTCAAGGAGGTTTGGCGCGCACTGAACCTGGAAAATGAACGTGCGGAGATGGAGAAATTCACTAACGTGCACGCAATGCTGGATAACTTATGGGCGCTCGATGAGAGGAAAAGGCTGCTAATCATAGCCTTTTGGTGGCTTTGGTGGAGTAATAGAAATAAAATCCGAGAAGGAGAACTGCCGTTGCAAGTCTCTGAAGTGGTGCGGCATACGCAGTGCAATGTTCTAGAATACCTAGAGTACTTTACTACCAAAGGGAAGTCACCAGGCAAAGCAAAATGGCAGCCACCTGAGGAGGATACAGTGAAGGTCAACTTTGATGGCTCGCTAACCCCAGGGCAATCCCATGGAGGATGGGGAGTTGTAGTCCGAGACGCTGCTGGGGAGGTGTTAGTTGCACAGGCGGGACGCAAAGAAAATGTCTATGATGCGTTCGGTGCAGAGGTGAATGCCATGTCAGCAGCAATGGCATTAGTAACTGAGCTGGGAGCCATCAGAGTGATTTTTGAAACTGATTGTCAGCTGCTTGTCGAAGCCCTTGATCTACGGAAGGTGGACTCATCACCGTATGCCGCTGTCATTGAGGATATCAAGTTCCAGCTCAAAATGTGGTTCTCCAAGCAAAGAGTCCAGCATTGTAAAAGAGAAGCAAACTCTGTAGCCCATGAATTAGCAGTTATAGGTCGCTTGTGTTTACCCAATAACAGCATTAGCTGGAACTCTGATGTACCGCCCCAAGTGGCAGTTTGTGTCTCAGGCGATATGCCCGAGCACCGTTAATTTATAAAGCTCTGCTTTCCCTCAAAAAAAAACTACCTGTGAATCTGCCAACCGCTGCTAGGGGCGCGTTTGGTCGCGCGATGCAGCGCGGGATATACGTGGCTTGTTTGGTTGGCTGGGCTGCATGCGATTCGTGGCCCGCACGAACCTTAAAGCGGGCTTGAGCCTAGCCTGGCGGAAACTGCTGAATAGGCAGTTTCTCGTGAGCTTGGCTTGGCGCGGTCATGCGTGCGAGGAGGTTGCACGCCTCGGGCAGCGCGAGAGATGGAGGGGATGTCTCATAAACCCCCCCATTCTCCTGTCACTGCCCCGCCCGCACTGTTCCCACCGCTCTCTCTCTGCCTCACCGCTCCTCCCTCTCCTCCCCTCAGATGGCTCCGCCTCGCCCATCGTCGCGCCGTCCTCTGACCCCCGTCGACCAGCGCATCGCCATCATCCAGGAGCGCTGGGTGGCCGGGCTCCAGAACTCGGGCATGACCTGGCGTCGGCGCTGCGAGTGCCATCCCCCATCTGCTGCCGGCCAACACGAGCGCCGGCCAATGCGGTGCCGTCCGTTCCTGCTCCGCCGCTGATTCCGGACCTCGTGCTCCTGGGCTCGGCGCCGGCGCCGTCCATGAAGCCGCTGCTTCTTGGGACCCATTGGGCAGGGGGGGTTTCTTGACCCCCGTCCAAGGGTTTTCTCCTATCGGCGCGCCGTCTTCCTCGACGTCCGGCGTGGCCATGAGCACGGGGCCGATGCCGCAGGCCGACGCCAGGGCCGAGTCCTCCTCTGCACCGCCACCTCTTTCCTTCCCGCCGGGGTTTTCACCCTGGCCTCGGTTCGCTGCGACTGCGCAAGCTCCGGTGAGTCAAAGAATCCCCAATGCTTGCTCGTAGGTGTAGATTAGGGGTTTCTTTCTTAGGCATGTGCTAGTTGTCGGGGGGATGAACCCCGGGAAGGCAAAGGAACCTGGATCTTTTTCAAAAAATATCGGGGCCAGCAACGCCCCTCAATCTGGCTCACACTTGGCCGAGTTGCTCAACCCGGCCAAGCCCCTCGACCCGGCCAAACTCTTCAACCCGGCCCCAACAGCTGGCACAAGACGGTCAAACCCGGCACGACCAAGACTTCTCCAACAATCCAGCTCCCCCTTGGCGTGTTCCTCAACTCGGCCACGGGTCAGCTCCCGTCCCATCCCAGCCGTACGATGGGACGAGTCTCCATTCAAGGGTGAGCGAGGCAACAATGCCCCACCAACTCCTCTGGTCAGCCGGGGCATGGCAACAATGCCCCACCTACCCTGCTAACCAGGGCCGATGTGGCTACAGTGCACCCGTCGTCACTGTTGACGCCAGCGGTCGGCGACCCGACGATGCGCCACTGTAGCGGACTTGACCGGGCCACTCTGTGACGATCGACAAGACGACAAACAATGACCGCTGGCGCGTGGGGCCCATGCCCGGAGAACCCAGCGAGCCCTGACACCCGACAGGTCCCAGCGCCGGCTTCCCGGACAATGACAACCCGACCCACGACCTTGTAACATTATCATTGTAACCCTGGGGGGTTGACCTATAAAAACCCCAGGAGCCCTTATGTACAGAGAGAGGGGTCCATCACACGCATAACACACACGACCAGACTAGCAACACACATATAAGGAGAGGGAGCAGCTTAAGCCTTGGCCTATCTTCCTTCTTCCTCCATACAGCTCAAGGAGCAACCTTGTACTGGTGCATATTAACCAAACTCAGCAGGACTAGGTGTGTTATCTCTCAGGAGAGCCCCGAACCTGGGTATGTCTTGCGTCCCGCGCTCGCTCATACCGACCTCGCCTCTGGAGCTCACCGGTGCCCTCGAGCCTCCTCCTCTCTTTAGCCATCCCTTGGCATCTGCCGTGCGCCCACCACGACAGTTGGCGCCCACCGTGGGGCTGCTAGAGGTCCCGGCCGGGGACATGTTCCTGACGGGGGTCCTCTCCGACTCCGACGAGCCTGTCACGCTGGCAGACAACGTCATCGACGCGCTCGCCGCCTCCTTCACCGCGCTACGCATCTTCGATGCACCCGCGGCCGACGAGTACCCCAGCAAGGTACTTGACCTCTCCAATTCCCCCATTTCCCTCGGCGGCGACGCTCCCGCCGGGGCAATGGACCTCCGCGTGGAGGTGTTCGTCACCGACGTCGACGCTTCTTATTTGTCCAGCGCGGCGAGGAAGGCCGCCGAAGCCAGGGCGCAGCGGATCGCGCCGGCTCGCCCAACCCATTGCGCGCCACGATGCGGAGCCTTCGCGTTCCAATCGCCACCGACGTCGACGCCTCCAACGTCACCGAGACCCGGGCTAGGCTCGAGGAGGACCGCCGATGCCTGCTGGACCTGTCCGAGACGCTCGCTGCCACGCAGCGCCGCCTGGACTCCACTCAGCCGGAGCGCAACGCCGCCTATGTCTTCATGCCCGCCGTGGCCGAGCCAAGCCGGGTCGCAGACGTGCGGGCTCGGGGCGGCAATCGGCCGCGCCTTCGCCGCAATCCCTCCCGTCTATGAGACCCCCGTGAAGAATATGTGTGCCGCCCAGGCGGCCGCAGTCGGCCTGGATCAGCTCGCCGACGAGGAGCTGAAGGACCCCCTGAAGCGGGTGAACGACCTCCTCGACGCGGCCAACGCGCGGCAGGACCGCCTCAACCAACTCGCCAAGCCGGCGGGGTCCGGCTCGGTCCACACCGACGGTCCCGATGACCAGCAGAACACGGTGTCTTCGCCACCCGGTGAAGCGCACTCTGGCCGCTCCCGGACCCGGCACAACCGCGCTCTGCCGACTGCCAGCGGGTTGGGCGAAGAGCTGGCCCCGGAAGACCGGCGCCGACGTGATCGTCCCCCGCAACCCCCCCCCCCCCGTGGCGCGGTCGCTAGCCGGCTGGGCCCGCGCGCCATCAACGACATCGATGCTCATCACCGCCTCGACCAGCTCGCCCTCTCCCTGGAGCTGGAGGAGAACAACGCCGTTGGGCCGGCGTGCTTCGGCCCGTGCATCCGGGATTAGCCATTCCACAAAGGGTTCACGCTCCACCGCGACACCCCCCAAGTACAACGTCACTGTCAAGCCGGAGGACTGGCTCATCGACTTCACCACCGCCATCAACATCATGGGCGGCAACCGCCGTCTCGCCGTGCGCTATGCTCCGCTCATGCTCCAGGGTTTGGCCTGCACGTGGTTGAACAGCCTGCCGACGGGCAGCATCAACGCGTGGGTCGACTTCGAGCAGGCCTTCGTACGCAACTTCACTGGCACCTACAAGCGACCCGGCCACCCCAGCCAGCTCGCCATGTGCGTGCAGGGGCCTACGGAGACCGGTCGCGAGTACCTCACGCACTAGACCGAGCTATGGAACAGCTGTGAGGGCGTCCACGGAGTCCAGACCATTCAATACTTCGTCAGCGGGTGCCGAGACGGCACCCTCCTCAAACACAAGCTCTTGCGCTCCGAGCCGGCCACCATGGCCGCGCTCATGGTGACGGCCGACAAGTACGCCAACGCCAACTCCACCATGAAGATCCAGGTGGCGCTGGACGAAGCCGGCAAGGCGAAGCCGGTTCCCCATCCCAAGCCGGCCGGCGAAGGCAGCCGTCAACAGAACAACCATCAGAACAACAAGCGCAAGCCCGACCAGCCGGCTTAGCGCTACGACAATCGGCTCGTCGCGGCCGCCGAACAGGCACCCGGGGCCGTGCCGGCCGCCAAACGCCGGCAAGACGGCGTGGCAACCCGCCATGAGCTTTGAGGAGATGCTCGACGCTCCCTAGAAGCATCACAGCGGCACGAGGCCGTCCACACAAACACGCTTCAGCAGTGCGCCATCACCAAGCGCATCATGCAGGGTGACATCCCGTCTCCTCTGGCTCCGGCTCCGGGAATGGGGTTGCCTCCTTCGCCCCCGGCAGGCGGAGCGATGCACGACGACATCTACCCCGACCAAAACGCGACCTACGTCGTCTTCACCAGCCTCGGTGACGACAAGCGTAGCGAGCGCCTGCTCCGGCAGGAGGTTGATACGTCTCCAACGTATCTATAATTTTTTATTGTTCCATGCTATTATATTATCTGTTTTGGATGGTTATGTGCTTTACTAAACACTTTTATATTATTTTTGGGACTAACCTATTAACCGGAGGCCCAGTCCAAATTGTTGTTTTCTTGCCTATTACAATGTTTCGAAGAAAAGGAATATCAAATGGAGTCCAAACGGAATGAAACCTTTGGGAGAGTTATTTTTGGAACGGAAGCAATCCACGAGACTTGGAGTAGACGTCAGGGAAGCTTCAAGGAAGCTACGACGCAGGGAGGCGCGCCCTACCCCCCCTGGGTGTGCCCCCCACCCTCGTGGGCCCCGTGTGGCTCCCCTGACCGACTTGTTTGGCCTATATATGTCCATATACCCTAAAAACATCGAGGAACAGAATAGATCGGGAGTTCCGCCGCCGCAAGCCTCTGTAGCCACCAAAAATCAATCGGGACCCTATTCCGGCACCCTGCCGAAGGGGGGATCCCTCACCGGTGGCCATCTTCATCATCCCGGCGCTCTCCATGACGAGGAGGGAGTAGTTCACCCTCGGGGCTGAGGGTATGTACCAGTAGCTATGTATTTGATCAATCTCTCTCTCTCTCTCTCTCTCTCTCCCCCTCCCGTGTTCTTGATTTGGCACGATCTTGATGTATCGCGAGCTTTGCTATTATAGTTGGATCTTATGATGTTTCTCCCCCTCTACACTCTTGTAATGGATTGAGTTTTTCCTTTGAAGTTATCTTATCGGATTGAGTCTTTAAGGATTTGGGAACACTTGATGTATGTCTTGCATGTGCTTATCTGTGGTGACAATGGGATATCACGTGATCTACTTGATGTATGTTTTGGTGATCAACTTGCGGGTTCCGTTTGTGAACTTATGCATAGGGGTTGGCACACTTTTCGTCTTGACTCTCCGGTAGAAACTTTGGGGCACTCATTGAAGTTCTTTGTGTTGGTTGAATAGATGAATCTGAGATTGTGTGATGCATATTGTATAATCATACCCACGGATACTTGAGGTGACATTGGAGTATCTAGGTGACATTAGGGTTTTGGTTGATATGTGTCTTAAGGTGTTATTCTAGTATGAACTCTTGAATAGATTGATCCGAAAAAATAACTTTTAGGTGGTTTCGTACCCTACAATAATCTCTTCGTTTGTTCTCCGCTATTAGTGACTTTGGAGTGACTCTTTGTTGCATGTTGAGGGAAAGTTATATGATCCAATTATGTTATTATTGTTGAGAGAACTTGCACTAGTGAAAGTATGAACCCTAGGCCTTGTTTCAACGCATTGCAATACCGTTTGTGCTCACTTTTATCATTAGTTTTCATATTACAAAAACCTATATCTACCATCCATATTGCACTTGTATCACCATCTCTTTGCCGAACTAGTGCACCTATACAATCTACCATTGTATTGGGTGTGCTGAGGACACAAGAGACTCTTTGTTATTTGGTTGCAGGGTTGTTTGAGAGAGACCATGTTCAACCTACGCCTCCCACGGATTGATAAATCTTAGGTCATCCACTTGAGGGAAATTTGCTACTGTCCTATAAACCTCTGCACTTGGAGGCCCAACAACATCTACAAGGAGAAGGTCGCGTAGTAGACATCAGAGGTGAACACCGTCATCCCGGCCAAGCTGGAGTACATGCACTGGTGGGAGCGCCCAGTCACCTGGACCCGGGAAGACCACCCGGCCGTCGTGCCGAATCCGGGTGGCTACGCCCTCGTCCTCAACCCTACCATTGTCGTGCCTCGGCGCACGTGCAAGTTCTCCCGGGTCCTCATTGATGGCGGCAGTAGTATCAATATCCTCTACCGCGACACCATGACCAAGCTTGGCCTTGAAGCCAAAGACTTGGAGCCGACCCAGTAGATCTTCCACGGCATCGTTTCCGGCCTCTCTTGCTCCCCGATCGGCCGGGTCTGGCTCGACGTCCTGTTCGGCACCAACGACCACTTCCGGTGCGGGCCACACTAGTTCGAGGTGGTGGATCTGTCCAACGCGTATCATGCGCTGCCGGGCCGGCCCGCACTCGCCAAGTTCATGGCGGTCCCTCACTACGCCTATATGAAGATGAAGCTGCCGGGTCTGAAGGGCCTCATCACCATCACTGGCAACTACCGCAAGTCCCTAGAGTGCGCCCGAGACAGCGCCAGACTGGCCGAGTCGCTGGTCATAGACGAGGAGCGGCGCCAGCTCGACCGGATCGTCGCGCTGGCCAACGAGATCCCGGCCATGCCGACTCCGGCCAAGGAGCCGGCCGACGAAGCCTCGTTCCAGCCCTCCAAGGAGACCAAGAAGGTCAAGCTGAACCCGGAAGACCCCAGCTGCAGCAAGTACGTTGTCGTGGGCACCTGCATCGACAGTAAATAGGACGGCGAGCTCGTCGACTTCCTCCGTGAAAATTGGGATATCTTCGCATGGACCCCAAAGGACATGTTGGGTATTCCGAGGAAGTATACCGAGCACAAACTTCACGTCCGCAAGGACGCCAAGCCTGTCCGCCAACCCCTATATCGTTTCTCCGAGGAAAAGAGAAGAACCATCGGTGAAGAGGTCCCCAAGCTTTTGGCGGCCGGCTTCATCATGAAAGTGTTCCACCCCAAGTGGTTGTCCAACCCAGTCCTCGTCCTAAAGAAGAACAAGACCTGGCGCATGTGTATCGACTACACCAGCCTGAACAAGGCCTGCCCCAAGGATCCGTTCGCCCTCCCGCGAATCGATCAAGTCATCGACTCCACCGCCAGCTGTGATGTGACGCCCCCGATTCAATCGTACACTAATCATGCACGCAAATGTGTACGATCAAGATCAGGGACTCACGGGAAGATATCACAACACAACTCTACAAATAAAATAAGTCATGCAAGCATCATAATACAAGCCAGGGGCCTCGAGGGCTCGAATACAAGTGCTCGATCATAGACGAGTCAGCGGAAGCAACAATATCTGAGAACAGACATAAGTTAAACAAGTTTGCCATAAGATGGCTAGCACAAACGGGGATACAGATCGAACGAGGGGCAGGCCTCCTGCCTGGGATCCTCCTAACTACTCCTGGTCGTCGTCAGCGGGCTGCACATAGTAGTAGGCACCTCCGGTGCAGGAGTCGTCGTTGACGGTGGCGTATGGATCCTGGGCTCCATCGTCTGGTTGCAGCAATCGGGTAGAGAGGTGGGGAAAAGGGGAAATAAAGCAACCGTGAGTACTCATCCAAAGTACTCGCAAGCAAGGAGCTACACTACATATGCATGGATATATGGGTAAAGGGCCATATCAGTGGACTGAACTGCAGAATGCCAGAATAAGAGGGGGATAGCTAATCCTGTCGAAGACTACGCTTCTGGCAGCCTCCGTCTTGCAGCAAATAGAAGAGAGTAGACTGAAGTCCTCCAAGTAGCATCGCATAACATAATCCTACCCGGCAATCCCCTCCTCGATGCCCTGTTGGAGAGCAATCACTGGGTTGTATCTGGCACTTGGAAGGATGTGTTTTATTAAGTATCCGGTTCTAGTTGTCATAAGGTCAAGGTACAACTCCGGGTCGTCCTTTTACCAAGGGTCATGGCTATTCGAATAGATTAACTTCCCTGCAGGGGTGCACCACATCACCCAACACACTTGATCCCATTTGGCCAGACACACTTTCCTGGGTCATGCCCGGCCTCGGAAGATCAACACGTCGCAGCCCCACCTAGGCACAACAGAGAGGTCAGCACGCCGGTCTAAACCTAAGCGCGCAGGGGTCTAGGCCCATCGCCCTGAGCACACCTCCATGTTGCGTACGCGGCCGGAAGCAGACCTAGCCTAGTGGCGTTCCAGTCCAATCCGGCGCGCGCCGCTCAGTCGTTGTCTTTAGTCACCACATGTATCATGTATTATGTATATAAGTATATTCCCGTGATCACCTCCCGAGCAATCACGGCCCGATAGTATAGCACAGCACACGGACAAGAATGTAGGGCCACTGATGGTAAAACTAGCATCCTATACTAGGCATGTAGGATTGCAAGTAAAGGTAACAACAGTAGTAACAAGGAAAGGGTATGCATCAGGATAGGATAAACGGAAAGCAGTAACATGCTACTCTACTCTAATGCAAGCAGTATAGAGAAGAGTAGGCGATATCTGGTGGTGAAGGGGGGCTTGCCTGGTTGCTCTGGCAAGAGAGAGGGGTCGACAACTCCGTAGTCGATCGGGGTACCAGTAGCAGCGTCAATCTCGAGGTCTACCGAAAGAAGAGGGGGAAGAAACAATGAATACAATGCAAACAGATGTGTAACGATGCATGGCAAAGCAAAGCGCGTTGCTAGGCGTGCCCTAACGCGGTATGAGGTGATACCGGTGAAGGGGGAATCATCCGGGAAAGTATCCCCGGTGTTTCGCGTTCTCGGGCAGAGGAGACGGAGGGGGAAAGTTGCGAGTTTGATAGGTTAGAGATGCGTGGCGGACGAACGGGCTGCGTATCCGGGTTTGTCTCGTCGTTCTGAGCAACTTTCATGTAGAAAGTATTTTCATCTGAGCTACGGTTTATTTTATATTAATTTTAAAAGATTTAAATCATTTTTAGGATTAATTTAAATATTTTAATTCAACATTATCCAGAACAGTGTTTGCTGACGTCATCATGACATCAGCAGTCAACAGAGGTGTTGACTGGGTCGCTGACGTGTGGGTCCCACTGGTCATTAACAGTTTAGCCTAATTAATGTTTAACTAATATAATTACTGATTAATTAAACTAATTAGTTAATTAGGTTAATCTAATTATGATCAATTAGATTAATTAATTCCTAGTTAAATAAATTATTATTATTTATTTAATTATTATTATTATTATTATTTATTATTTTTTTATTAAAACATTCTCAGGGGGTATGCCCCACTTGTCATAGGGCCAAGGCCAAACGGGCGTGCAGGTTCACGGGCGTAACGGACGCTGGGCACTTGCCCGCTTGGGCGCATGCCCAGGGGCGCAGCAGCGGCCAACGCAGGGGCGCCCGACGATGGTCGGCGGTGAGCACGCGTGCGGCACGGTGCGCGGGGCGGAGGTCGGCGGGCGCACGGGTGATGCGCGCAGCTGTGACGCGAAGAGCGCGAGGCGGAGCGTCAGCGAGCGGCAGGGGAAAACGGGGCGCGGCGGCGTCAGCGCAGCAGTTGGGCGTGGCGCATGCCGCCAGGCCATGGCGCGGGTACGTGAGTAGCCAAGGAGGCGCGGGAGGAGGCAGGCTCGCGGTGGGAGGGGGAGGCAGAGTGGTGGGCGTCGATGGCCGGAGTGGTGCGAGTGCATGGTGGCCGGGCATGGCCACGACAGCGGGCACGCGCTGGCGAGCGCGGCAAGCAGAGGCGGACGCCGGCGGCAGCGGCGCAAACGAGGCGACAAACGAGGCGCGACATACGGGGAAGGAGTGGCAGGGGCGTGGAGCGCCGTGGTCGGGAGCAGTGGCAACGCGGTTGCCGCGGGCTCGACAGGCAGGGCGCAGCTGCCGGCGCAGACGGGCATGGCCACGCGCGCAGCAGGTGCGAACGCGCACGGGAGGTCTCGGGGGCGTGGCGAGGCGGTCAACGTGCGGGGACGGGCAGAGAGAGAAAAGAGAAGGTTGGGGTCCTCACGGGCGAGTAGAGACCAGGGGGCGGCGACGCTCGAGGGAGGCCCTTGGGGAGGAGGACGGGGACGACCGGGCGGCGGGGAGGCGGCACGGGGGGTGCGACGCACGGCGGAGAGGACGACGAGGCGCCCAGCAAGGAGGAGTGGTCGAGGCGGCGCGGTGCGGTCAATCCGGGCGGCGGGGTCGTCGGGGCGGGGGCGTGGTCGGGGCGCCGTTGCCCTAATCTGGTCGAGCAGAGGGGGCGAGGAGCGAGGGGAGTGGGGAGGTTGGTCCCCGATCCAGATTGGATCAGGAGAGGGAGGGGGAGTGGCGACGTGGGGCGACGGGTTAGGGTTTGGGTGCCGTGGGGGGGGGGGTTATGGAGGTGTGGTGGTGGGCCAGCCTAGTCGGCCTGATGGCCAGTTGGGCCAGTGGGGGGGCTCCTTTTTTTGTTAGTTTTGTTTTCTGTTTTTGTGTGTGTTTTCTTTTCTTTTATTTATTTTCCTTTTCTGTTTTATTTAATTTAGGGCATTTAAGATTTAAGTATATTCTAAACATGTGCTTTCTTCACTATAATTACCTATGTAATATCTGGCACAGTCCGAACATTTTAGTTTTAATATTTGAAAAATTTTATTGTTTGCTTGATTTTGAATTGGAATTTGAATCGCTTTCAAACTAACGCGAGAATAGCAACAGTAATCGAAGTGATGTGTCATCATTAGTAGAGGGTTACTGTAGCTTAATTATCCGGGTGTCACATGTGAGCTCCTGTCCTTCCTGGATGCTTACTCCGGCTATCACCAGATAAAGCTGGACCCGGCCGACGCCCTGAAGACGCCCTTCATCACGCCCTTCGGGGCGTATTGCTACATCACCATGTCATTCGGCCTGAAGAATGACGGCGCCACATTCCAACGCTGCATGCAGAAATGCCTGCTGCCGCAACTCGGCCGCAACATCCACGTCTATGTGGATGACATCATGGTGAAGACCAAGCAGCACCTCACGCTCCTCGACGACCTGAAGGAAACTTTTGCCAACCTGCTCGAGTATCGGATCAAGCTCAACCTGGAGAAATGCGTTTTCGGCGTGCCGGCCAGAAAGCTACTCGTCTTCCTCGTCTCGGAGCGCGGAATTGAGGTGAACCCGGAGAAGATCAAGGCAATCGAGCGCATGCGCAAGCCGGCTCAGTTGCGCGATGTCCAGAAGTTCACCGGCTGCTTGGCCACGGTCAGCTGGTTCCTTAGCGGCTGGGCGAGAGGGCCCTGCTGTTGGTGTCAAAACCGGCGGATCTCGGGTAGGGGGTCCTGAACATTGCGTCTAAGGGCGACGGTAAGAGGAGACAGGGGACACGATGTTTACCCAGGTTCGGGCCCTCTCTATGGAGGTAATACCCTACTTCCTGCTTGATTGATCTTGATGAATATGAGTATTACAAGAGTTGATCTACCACGAGATCGTAATGGCTAAACCCTAGAAGTCTAGCCTGTATGACTATGGTAATGAGTATATCCTTTCCGAACTAAGTCCTCCGGTTTATATAGACACCGGGGAGATCTAGGGTTACACAAGGTCGGTTACAAGGAAAGGAATCTACATATTCGGCCGCCAAGCTTGCCTTCCACGCCAAGGAGAGTCCCATCCGGACACGGGTGCAGTCTTCGGTCTTCGTATCTTCACAGCCCATCAGTCCGGCCCATGGATAACAGGCCGAACGCCCGAGGACCCCTTAGTCCAGGACTCCCTCAATAGCCCGCGAACCAGGCTTCAATGACGAGGTGTTCGACGCGCAGATTGTCTTCGGCATTGCAAGGCGGGTTCCCCCTCCGACGGCTTCCAAGTAATGTATTCGGTCTTTAGTTCAATGTCTCATCCCTCGGCTTTTGTGTATCTATGACTTCATCTTCCACGTGTCGAGTGAATGCAGACGGTCAGGGTATTTTTTGCAAATAGCACCCTAACCCTGCAAGAAAGAGTGTCTATTTAAAGAGATTGAATCTCAGATCCTTTCGACACCACGTGGAGAAAATCCTCAAAGACTGCCAGGAAAGACCATTCCATCATGGCTAACATTCCTAGCTCCTCTTCCCGTTCCAACCTAGAGAGAGGCGAGTGGGAGAGGTGCTCTGTGTCCCACAGCCAATTGGAGAACTTGCAAATGCAGGGATTTCTCCCTCCTGCGGATCTGGTCCCTGTTCGAGCAGGATTGGCCTCCTTTAACGGCAAAACCCAGGCAGAGGATTCCCCCAATCCGTCTGCGGGAGAATGAGTGTGCTTCGTCCCCTATCTGCTGAGGGGCGTGGGATTTCCAATTCACCCATTCCTCCGAGGGCTTCTAGAGTATTATGGCCTCCAGCTGCACAATTTTACCCCGGCCTCCGTCCTGCACATTGCGAGTTATGTCGCTTTATGTGAACTATTCCTGGGTTGCGAGGCCCATTTTGATCTGTGGAGAAAGTTGTTTTGCCTTGTCCCACGCAACCACGAGGGATCGATATTTGAAGTGGGCGGGGCCGAAATATGGCGTATTGCAGAGACCAGATATCTATCCGGCACGCCGAAGAAAGCTTCTGAAGAGTGGACCTCCGAGTGGTTCTACATTGATGACATCGTACTTCCAGATCCAGTCCGGAGAGGTCTCCCCGAGTTTGCGAGTGTTCCTCTGAAGAAGCGCCACAGCTGGCGCCCTCGGAGCCTCGAGGAGGAAGATAGTGCGGAAGTTCGCCAACTCCTGAGCAAGATCAGGATGCTTGCCCAGTCCGGGTATATACGATAGTCGAAGTGATGGCGACCTCCATAGTACGGGGAGTTCAGCCACTCCAATACATTGGACTTCCCATGTGGAATTACAATGGGGAAGATGACACCTCCCGCTGCGGCAGGAAAGGTACAGACACCCCTGCCGCCCTAGCCAAAATATTGGCCGAACTATTCAAGGGTGAGGAAGAGGAGTTCCTGCGCATGACGCACAGAGAAGGATATTCCATGTACAATCCTCCTAGCTGGGTGAGCTCCCAACTTTTTTGCTCCACTCATTCCCCTCCCTGAGGTTTGTTCACTGAAATACTAACCCGTCCATTTATAACAGCACTGGCGAAAGACTTCCGAGGGGCTTTACAGCCCCGCCCCGCAGCCCAAGGGCCACAATCGGGACCTTGACCCCTGATTCAAAGAGGATCCGGATATATTTGTGGTGTTGGAGAATGGGACATTTTACCAAACGAGCTATGACGGCACAGAGGTGGCCATCGTCGCCGACTATCCCGGTCTTCTCCCTGCTTCTCATGTAAGTAATTAGGAGACATTTTGTCTGAGAGGGCTTCCGCATTCTTTCTTGCTCACCGCGGCATCCTATGCTCAGAAGGGGAGGCGTTCGGCGCGTCGGGCCACCACAGGGGCGTCTCCGGAGAGAGGAGCTCCCGCGCCGGGCGGGCCTTCGAAGAGGAAGGCAAACAGAGACACGGTCGGGCCTTTCTTGAAGAGGTATGGATTTGCAACTATGCTCTTTTTAGCAGTCGCGTCCAACCCTGACTCATATGTTCATTTTGTATCAGGAAAAAGGTTCGACAGACTATGTACGGGGACCCGGCCAGTCGTACTTCTAATAACCAAGATTCGGTCCCGGCCGAAAAGAAGGGGCCCGATATGGGAGTGGCGTCGAACTGTCCTTCTGCCGAGGGTTCGGAAAATATGTCCGTCACCAATTCGGAGGTGGAGAGCGCCATGGATCACTGGCGTCGGCAGGCCGTTTTACGAAATCCCCGCTTCTCAAAAGAGGCGTTCGATGCCTTCAGCTCGGCTGATGCATACATCCGAGCTGCTCAGGATGGGCTTAACAGAGCCACCGAGCAACATTTGAAAGATGTGCAGGTAAGTTTACCTTGCCCGAATTTGATAACCATGAGCCAGTAGCCCTCGAGACTTGAAGCAGTTGGGACAAATGTTTTAAGGATCGTTGTGTAACCAGGTTCTTATGGAGAAGAACGACTTGCTAGCCCAAGAGCTGGAGCAGTGCCGGACACAGCTAACTGTTGCTACCACCGAACTGGAAAAGTTCAAGAAGGCGTCCTCTGGTAATATTTCCCTTCATCGAGAACCAAAAATGATACACCAGTTGTATCAAAATTGTTGCTTCTCTCATAACAGGGTCATCGGACCAACTGGAAGAGGAACTGAAGGCCGCGCAGACGAGCGAAAGAGAGGCGAAGAGACAACGTGCCGCGGGCGAGCGCGTCTTGACCAAAGTCAGAGAGGAGAAAAACAAACTCCAAGATTCAAACACCAAACTGGGCGAAGAACTGAAAGATGTACGAGCCCAGCTATCCGAATCCGTGAAGGAGAATAAAAAACTGCAAGGCGGCATATTCAGTATGTGGCCATATTTACCTTATAACAGTTTGGAAGTAAAAGTAGCTGATATAGTTGTGATTGCAGGTATATTGACGGGCCGTCCCGAAGAGGAGGTGTCCGGATCATCAAGTGATCTTCTACAAGGGGTGTCGCAGTTGCACGAGCAAGCTCGGCAGGCAATGCAGAGTGTAGCCAAGGCCTTATGGACATCTGACTCCCCTCCAGGGAGTATGGAGAAGCTTGTAGAGCTATTCAACGGAGCGCGGCGGCGTATCCAACTATGGAAGATATCGGCCTGCCGAGACGGCGCGCGAGAGGCCTGGGCCATGGTGAAAACACGATATACCAAGCTGGATCCGAATCACATGGCCCGGGTTGGACCGCTAGGGTTAAATGGGGAAGAAATTCCCGTTAGTTTAGTATATGGCCAAGTAGAGGTGGCTGCCAAGTATTCCCAACAGGATTGCAAATTAGATAGCCTGCTGGACGGCATAGAACAGGAAGTTTTTGAGTCTTAAATGACTATGTACTTTCCTTTTCATATGTAACTCTAGCTGAATTGTACAATGGCTGACCTTTTCACTTCGACCTCTGGGCCCAAAGGCTCGGAGTGTTTCCGAATACCCGCGCGGCCGAGTAGACTAGGGTATGCTTGGAAACCAGGCGTAGGGGTCATAGTTGCTTGAACAGACAAGAATCCGGCTAGTTGTGTTATCTTACACCATCTTCCAGAGAGAATAGTTCCGTTAAGGGTTCCTTTCCTTGGGTGTGCATGCGTGAAAATGCATGTCTGAACTGTGATTGGGACAATCGCGGTATAAGTAACATCTGGGGGTTCCTAATGGAATGAATGTAAAAAAGGTCTTTAATCCACCTACCGAATATGCCCTTAAGAACGCTAGCTTTCGGCTTCACCCAGTCTGAGGTACACATCCGGATGACCCGATAGTAACAATCACAGAGGTGCTCCCTTTATGCCCTAGCCGGACTAACAGGAACGTAGGGCATAAGCACAGGAGCCAGGCAACCCAGCTTGGCCAAAGCTTAAGTCATATCGATGCATATAATGGTGAAGAAAAGGTTCATATGGGAAAACGCGCATATGTGATGAGCTTAATGCTCAAAAAAATAACATTAATAAGCTTCTGTTAAAGAAGCCCCCAGGTATGATGGATGTACATATTTGAGTATGTGTACGTCACAAGTGTGCAGTTGAGCCGCACGAAAGTTTTAAGGCTAAAAAAGAAGAAAAAAGCAAAAGAAAAGAGGAAAATAATGGAAACAAGAGGGAGAAGGAGACGAACAAAGAGTTCGGCGCTAGGCGTAGAATCTTCGGAGCCTGGCCGCGTTCCATGGGTTCGGCTCTAAGCGATTGTCTGAGGCATCGCGCAGGCGGTACGCTCCTCCGGTGAGAACTTCGTCAATGATGAAGAGACCCTCCCACTTGGGCTTGAGTTTGTCATTTTTCTTCTTCGGCAAGCGTAGAACTAGTTCGCCAACATTATAAGTCTTGGCCCGTGCTTCTCTGCATTGATATCTTCGGGCCTGATGTTGATAAAATGCGGAACGGGCCTCTGCAACGTCACGCTCCTCTTCCAGGGCTTCTAAGCTGTCCTGCCGATCTAGATCGGTCTCTCTCTCTCTCTCTCTCTCTCTCTCTTCATACATGCGTACTCGAGGTGAGTCATGAATAATGTCGCAGGGTAGCACAACCTCTGCACCGTACACCATGAAAAAAGGTGTGTATCCGGTAGTGCGATTGGGCGTGGTCCGCAGCCCCCAGAGCACGGAGTCAAGCTCCTCCACCCAGTGCTTGTCTGACTCTTTCAAAGACCGCACCAGTCTGGGTTTAATGCCGCTCATAATAAGACCATTAGCTCGTTCGACTTGACCATTTGTTTGTGGGTGATAGACGGAGGCGTAGTCGAGCTTAATGCCCAGATTGGCGCACCAATTTTTCACTTCATCGGCTGTAAAGTTGGAGCCATTATTGGTGATGGTGTTGTGTGGAACACTATAAAGGTGTACAACGCCGGATATAAAGTCCATCACTGGTCCGGCCTCAGCCGTTTTGACTGGTTTGGCCTCTATCTATTTAGTGAATTTATCTACTATGACGAGCAGATATTTTTTCTTATGGCTTCCTCCTTTAAGGGGTCAAACGATATCCAGTCCCCATACCGCAAAAGGCCAAGTGATGGGGATTGTTTGTAGGGCAGTGGGGGGTATATGGCTTTGGTTGGCGAAGAATTGGCATCCAACGCAACGTTGGACAAGGTCCTGTGCATCTGCTCGGGCTGTCGGCCAATAAAACCTTGTACGGAAGGCCTTGCTGACAAGGGTCCGAGCTGCGGCGTGGTGCCCGCCGAGGCCGGCGTGAATCTCGACCAAGAGCTGCCACCCCTCCTCCGCGGAGATACATCTTTGAAGGACTCCAGTGGCGCTTTTCTTATAAAGCTCTCCGTCGTGGGCCTTGTAGGCCTTCGAACGCCAGACAACGCGGCGGGCCTCATTCTGATCCTCAGGGAGTTCTTTCCTATTAAGGTAGGCCAGGAAAGGTTTGGTCCATGGGGCGATGACTACCATAATGAGATGGGCCGACGGTGTTATTTCGGTGGCTGAGTCGCCGATGATATCTCTGTGTCCGGAATCTGGGGTTGTGTTCGGGTCTGGATTAGTGTTGCTGCTTTCCCCCGGCCACCCAACGGATGGCTTAAAAAGTCTTTCCAAAAAGATATTAGATGGGACGGGGTCGTGCTTGGCGCCAATACGAGCAAGAAAGTCCGCCACTTGATTACTTTCTTGGGCCACGTGATGGAACTCGAGCCCCTCGAACCGAGCCGACATTTTTAGGATGGCATTACGATAAGCTGCTGTCGGGGGGAATCGGCTTCCTCGAACACCTATGGGGACCGAGCCCCTTACTGGTTCGGCGAGGGGCGGAGGTTGCACAAAGAGCGGATCGAGGCGCTGCACACAAGGGATTTTACCCAGCTTCAGGCCGCAAGGATGCGTAAAACCCTACTGCTGCTTTGTGGATTGTATTGTGTTCTTGCTCGGGAGCGCGTGGTGCTACAGTACACACGAGCAGCTGGCGAGACCGAGCGTGGCGATGGGTGTCCTCCTCCTCCTACGTGCGCATGGGGCCTCCTTTTATATGCTCAAGGGGTTACCCATAGGTGGTAGCGCAGGTGGGGGCAAAAATGGGAGAATGCTGTAGTGGGTACAGCTGCCTGCATAGTGGCGGTACAGTGCTATCGAACCTAACTCTGACGGCGGGGGACAAGGGCATTAAATGCCCGTCCGCGTCGCCCAGACGGTGCAGGGAAGTGGACCGTCAGGAGCGCCACCGTTTGCCACGATGGCTACTCTGTCAGCTTTGCTTCGCCACCGCATGCCCCTGGCTGCACAACCTCCCGCCACGTGCGCCTGGAATGCCCCCAGAGCGACACGTTGGTGGGTGAGCTGGAGCGCAGGCACGGGGTGGTAACTTGCCGCGGCAAACGCCTTGCCGCGGTGGATGCCTTGTCGTGCCCGGGAGCTTGTCGCTCACCGGGCCTTAGCTTGCCGGAGCGCGGGACGCGCCGTGGCGAGGTCCTTGTCGTGTCGTGGTTGGCCTTCCCGGCAAGCTCCTCCTGCCGGGGTCTTGTGCTTCGAGCGGTCGTCCCGGCAAGCTCCTCTTGCCGGGGCTTGGCTCTCTTCGGGTGGCCTTCCCGGCAGGCCCCTCCTGCCGGGGCCTTGGCTCAAATACTTTGTTCTTGGATGGCCCAAAAAGGGGCCACGGAGAGTCTTGGCGATCGCCTGGCGAGCCTTGCCGCGGGGTGCTACGACTGCCCGTGCACAAGTTCGGGATACTAAGGTACCCCTACTTTAGTACACCGACAGGAGCCCCCGGGCCTGGGCCATACACGGTGCCGAGCGCTGTTGGGCCAGGCCCAAAACAGTGCACGGGCACGCGCGGCCTGGGTCACGCTGCATCTGCTTCTGCACCCACCACGTCCTCCCCGGAAGGCACGCGTCGAACGCGGCATCGTGGGGAGAGGCGTGCGTGACGTGGGCGGCGTGCGCGGGGCCGACCCCTGCAGGCATGCGTCACGTCGCCATAAAGGGGGGACGGTTCGCGCTAGCTCCATAAGTGGAGGGAGGCGTGGAGGCGTGGCTTGTTCGCTGGACGGGGCCGAGGTACGGTTTCCGAGGCGCCCGTTCCCCACGATCACGGGGTGGGGAGAGGTCGCCTCATCCGTCGCCTCGGTCCTGCGCGTCAGCCACGCGGCTTCCATGCACCCGGGGTTGCGGACGGTGGAGGCAGGGAACCGGGCCGTCGCGGGTCGGGGCAGCAGGTCGGCCCCAGTCGCCTGGCCTTCCTGCGTCTTGATTGGCTGAGCGGGGCGGTCGAGCCCCCACCCTGCTCCTTTATAAAGAGCAAGAGGGGGCGACGGGAACCCACACTCCTCCATCTCTTCTCCTCTTCATCTTCTGACCCCCTCCCTCCATTCGCCATGGAGAAAGGGAATCCGGGTCCTTCATCGGTGGCGGTGAGGGTTGCCGCCAGGCAGCGCGCCCCTCCTCCCCTTGCACCCGCGGTGGCGGAGCCAGCCGTAAGGGGAAGGGGGAGGGGGCGAGGTCGTGGACGAGGGCGTGGACGAGGCCGTGGCGCTCAGGGAAGAGGCGGGCGGGGCGACGCGCCGGCCTCGCCTCCGCCAGCGGCTCCTCTTCCCACGGCGGTCCACCTCGGGGACGATCCTTGCGAGTTCTTCGTCAGGCTGCGCCGGGCGCCTCGCCTCCGCCTCCCGGCTCCCTTCGCAAGCGTGATGGAGATGGAGCAACCCGAGACGCTAAGGTTGCGCATGAAGGGCTGCGGGATCAGCGGCACGCGGGTCCACGTCGAGTTCCCAGCCCCCGGCGTAGTGTATCTTGGCCGAGGGTGGAAGACATTCGCCCGTATCCACACCTTGACGGAGGGGTTCACCCTCCACTTTAAGTTGATGGAGGGCGATCTCCTCTCCGTCAAGGCCTTCGGGGACTTCGGGACCCGGGCCCAGTGCTGCGTGGATAGCTCCTCCGACAGCGAAAGCTCCTCCTCGAGCAAGAGTGACGAGGAGGGGAGCGACAGCGACGACGAGGGCAGCGGTCGTCGGGATGACGGGTCCGACTAGGCGCCGGTCGCAGCTCCGTGTGGCACCGGCGACCCCATCATCCGGGTCGCCGGCTCCTTGAGCTTCTCGGGGTTGCCTTCCCGGGCGGCTGGAGTGGCGAGGCTGCGGAAGAGGAGGAGGACTGGCGGCAAGGCCGTCAACTCGGAGTACGAGGGCTAGGTGCCCCCGACAGCGTGTTGACGTCCCGCTGCCTCATCTTCGAACTCCATCTCCGGCGCCGCCGCCACCATCCAGCCTCCGGAGCCCCCCGGCGGCCCTCTGGGCGTTCTGCTGGTGTCTTCTGCCACCCGTAGCTCGCCTAGGCGCTCCTTTTGCCCTTTTCGCCTCCTTGTCCTACCTCCTGAGGAGAGAGACAAGAAAGGGATTACGGGCATCTTATCTTTTTTCAATCTGTAAGCCCTCGGGCCTTAGCTGTGTTTAAAACTTGTAATCCCATCTTTTCATGTTTTTCATTCTGTCTGAACTGTACCTGAGCGGAATGTTTTTAATGAAAAGGGGATGTTTGCCGGGCCATTTGTCCCGTGGGTAAAACCCACGCCAAGGAACGAATCCTTTATATCGTTAAGATAGACACTTCTTTGCCCGGCAACAGGCCCTGCCGTCTTCCCGCGCCACTCGACCTCTCTCACGCCTTTGGCGGAGGAAGGGATGAAGCGGGTTCGGGCCCCTCGTTCCGCCCCTTTGCCACCGCGACTACTACCAAAACGGGCCCCAGGAACGCGCTCTGGGGCCTGTCGTTAAGGGAGCACGGTAGCTTCTAGGAGGAAACAAGGTTTTCATATTCCACAGTTCATAAGGGAATGCATGACAAGGGATGCAAAAACTTATCTGGGATTGCAGCCCCCGGCAACTTTGGCTTGCCGCGGGCGAATCTTCGTACTTGCAGCCTCCTGCAATACTGGCTTGCCGGGGACCAGATGTTGGTCCGCCCTTCTTCTCTTCTTCGTCCTTAAGCGGCCTGGCCAGGATATGCAAAACCCTGCGAACCAAAGGAAACGAAGAAACCGAAAAAAGGACGCAGACTCGACCTCTAAGCTAGGGGTTAGCAGCTGTTAGGCACTATCAACCCTAACCAAGGACGAGACTCGACTCAGCATGCATGCTAAAACTTAGGGCGCCAGCGCTTCATTTCTGCTGCTCAGGGTCTGCGCCTGGCTTTGTACAAAGGATTACATGCAACTGCGGCAAGACTTGTACAAAAGGTTGCTTGCCGGGCGGGGCCCGACAACCGCGCCTTACAGGTAAAACTTACGAAGATGCTCAATGTTCCAGGAGTTGCTCACCGGAGTGCCATCTTCGGTCTCGAGGCGGACAGCGCCGGGCCTCGTGACTCGTCTCACCCGGTAAGGGCCTTCCCACTTCGGCGTCAACTTGTTATGATTCTTGGCGGACGGGGCGCGCCGAAGAACAAGGTCGCCTTCCTCGAAGCTTCTGGCTTTAACTTTGCGGCTATGGTAGCGACGCAAAGCTTGCTGGTAGCGAGAGGCTCGCACAGCAGCCTGAAGACGATCCTCCTCAAGGAGCGGCGCGTCATCTTCACACAGCCGCTCTTGCTCAAGCTCATCATAAGCGAGCACTCGAGGTGACCCGTATACGAGTTCCGTGGGGGTAACTGCTTCTACTCCATAGACTAGAGCAAATGGTGTCTGGCCAGTGGCTCGATTTGGCGTCGTTCTGATCGACCAAAGAGCCACCGACATCTCCTCGATCCAGTTTCTTCCGCACTTGTGCAGCCTGTCGAAAGTTCTGGTCTTGAGCCCGCGCAGTACTTCGGCGTTGGCCCTTTCAGCTTGACCGTTGCTCCTGGGATGAGCAACAGAAGCGAAGCAAACCTTGGCGCCGAGATCTCGGACGTATTGCATGAAGGCGCGGCTCGTGAATTGTGTACCGTTGTCGGTGATGATCCTGTTGGGGATCCCGAAGCGGCAGACAATCGACCTGAAGAACTTGATGGCTGACTGTGCCGTCACCTTCCTCACTGGTTCCACTTCCGGCCACTTTGTGAACTTGTCGATTGCGACGTACAAGTACTCAAAGCCCCCGACAGCTCGGGGGAAAGGGCCGAGGATGTCGAGCCCCCAGACCGAAAATGGCCAGGATAAAGGGATCGTCTGGAGAGCTTGAGCTGGCTGGTGTATCTGCTTGGAATGGAACTGGCACGCTTCACACTTGGTTACTTGTGCAGTTGCATCCTGGAGGGCTGTCGGCCAGATGAAACCTTGTCGGAACGCTTTGCCGGCGAGTGCTCTTGCGCCGATGTGGTGACCACATATGCCTCCATGTATCTCTGCCAACAGCTGCTGTCCGTCTTCCTGGGAAATGCACTTCAATTTCACACCGTTGCGCCCTCTTCTGTACAGTGTGTTGTCGACGAACTGGTACATACTCGAGCGCCGGGCTACTCTTTCCGCTTCTTCTTGCTCTTCGGGAAGTTCTCCGTGCTGGAGGAAATGGACAGTCTGCTGCGCCCATGCTGGAGCCTGCGGCTCGACAACAAGGACTGAAGGCACTTCTGCTGCTGCGGGAACATCCGCTTCTACGGCGAGGATCTGGGGCTCAGCCGGAGCTTGACGTTTCCCGGCAAGCTTGCCGGAGCAAAACTTGTCGGGATCGCCTGCTTCTACGGAACAAACCCTGGGGTTTTCCGGAGCAGACGGCTCCTCAGCGCTCTTGGCGTCAATCTTGGGGACCTTCTTGGCGGCGGCTCTAGGGAGCTCTGCCGGAAGATAGTCGCCGGAGACCAACTTCCTCTTCTTGCTCTGTCTGGTTGATGGCGTTACGGATGGTTGAGTCAGCTTGAGCACAAAGGTTCCTCGTTCCACAGGTAACTTAAATGCTGTGCACTTCGACAGGCCATCAGCGATGTCATTCTCAGCTCTTGGAATGTGTTCCATTTGCAGGCCGTCAAAGTGCTCTTCCAGCTTCCTCACTTCATCAACGTACGCTTCCATCAACGGACTCTGGTAATCCTTGTTCACTTGGCGGACGACAAGCTGCGAGTCACCCCTGACAATGAGCTTCTTGATCCCAAGTTCTGCCGCGATCCTGAGACCGGCGAGCAGACCTTCATACTCTGCAGTATTATTGGTTGCTTGCTCCTTGGGGAAGTGCATCTGGACTACGTACTTGAGGTGCTCTCCAGTGGGCGCGACGAGTAACGCGCCAGCACCGGCGCCTTGCAGCGAGAAAGCACCATCAAAGTACATCAGCCACTCTTTGCTTGCTTCTTTGGCGGGGATGCTCGTCTCTGGGATATCTTCGTCCGGCGTCGGTGTCCACTCCGCTATGAACTCCGCCAATGCCCTGCTTTGGATAGTCGAGGTGCTCTCGAACTGGAGACCGAAGCTCGACAGTTCTAGTGCCCACTCGACAATCCTGCCTGTTGCTTCTGGATTTTGCAGTATCCTCTTCAGCGGAAAGCGGGTGATAACTGTAATCTCATGTGCTTGGAAGTAATGGCGCAGCTTTCTCGAGGCCATGAGGAGGCCGAAAAGCAATTTCTGCACACCAGAGTACCTTGACCTAGCCCCCTGCAAAAGGGAGCTGACAAAGTAAACTGGGCGCTGAACCATTTTCTTCTTCTGCACCTCCACTTGCTCCTGCGCGGATTCATCCTTGTCGGGGCCAGAGCTTGTCGGGGAAGCCCCCTGCTTGTCGTTGGACGTGCTTGCCGCGGTTGCTGGCTCATCATCTGCCTCCCTCTCCGCTACTAACGCAACACTAACCACTTGATTGGTTGCCGCTAGGTATAGCAGCAACTTCTCTTGTGGTTTAGGCGCGACAAGTATTGGAGCGGAGGACAGGTATTTCTTCAGGTCCTGCAGCGCAGCCTCCGCTTCCGGAGTCCATATTACTGGACCCGCCTTTTTCAAAATTTTGAAAAACGGCAGGGCGCGTTCTGCAGACTTGGAAATAAACCTGCCGAGAGCCGCGACGCAGCTGGTAAGCCTTTGTACGTCCTTAACACGTGTTGGTGCTTCAATCTGCTCGATGGCCTTGATCTTGTCTGGGTTGGCTTCTATTCCTCGCTGAGACACGAAGAACCCGAGAAGCTTGCCGGAAGGGACTCCGAACACGCACTTCTCGGGGTTGAGCTTGAGGCTGATCCTGCGCAGGTTCGCAAAGGTCTCTTCTAAGTCTTGAATCAGGGTTGCCCTGTCTCTGCTCTTGACCACTATGTCATCCATGTAGGCCTCCACATTTCTGTGGATTTGTGGCTCAAAAGCGGTGTGGACAACCCTCGCAAATGTTGAACCGGCGTTCTTCAGTCCGAAAGGCATCCGTACGAAACAGTACATGCCACATGGAGTGATGAACGCGGTCTTCTCTTCATCTTCTTCAGCCATGAAGATCTGATGATATCCTGAGTATGCGTCAAGAAATGAAAGCAGGTCACATCCGGCCGTGGAGTCAACAATCTGGTCAATGCGCGGCAAGGGAAAGGGATCTTTGGGACAAGCTTTGTTAACATCAGTGAAGTCGATGCAAAGCCTCCATTTCCCATTTGCTTTGCGCACGACAACAGGATTGGCCAACCATGTCGGATGGAGCACACCTCTGACGAGGCCTGCCGCTTCCAACCTCTTGATCTCTTCTGCGATGAACTCTTGGCGCTCCACTGCTTGCTTCCTGACTCTCTGCTTGACGGGCCGCGCGTGAGGACAGACGGCGAGGTGGTGCTCAATCACTTTCCTGGGAACGCCGGGGATGTCGGATGGTTGCCAGGCAAACACATCGACATTCGCCCGCAGGAAAGCAACGAGCGCGCTTTCCTATTTGGGGTCGAGCGTGGCACTGATGGTGAAGGTACCACCAGTGCCGTCCTCCTTGGCGGTCACCTTCTTGGTCGTTGGCGGAGCCGCCATTGTCTTCTTACTCTTGCCAGTGGAGCTCGATGGCGCGTCCTTGACGGTAGCGCAACACTCCGAAGAGGTGCGCTTGCCGGAGTGGGCGCCAGAGCACTTGCCGGGCTTGGTCCTCTTCTTCCCTCCGGGAGCTTCAGCGGCAAGCGGCTTGTGATCCGCTGCGGCTGCTGCTTCCCGGTAGATCTTGTCGGCACAGATAAGGGCATCCTTCTTGTCGCCGGGGACAGAGATGATGCTTATCGGGCCTGGCATCTTGAGCATGTTGTAGGCGTAGTGAGAGGCCGCCATGAACTTGGCGAGCGCTGGACGGCCAAGAATTCCATTGTAAGGCAATGGAAAATCGGCAACGTCAAAAGTGATCCTCTCTGTCCTGAAGTTCAGCTCGCTGCCAAATGTCACTGGCAATGTTATCTTCCCCTTCGGCTTGCTCCTTCCCGGGTTGATTCCTTGGAACGTGCCGGTCTCTTCGAGCTCGCTGTCGGGGACTTGGAGTTTCTGGAGCATAGCGGAGGAGATCAGGTTCAAGCCGGCCCCGCCGTCAACTAGCATCTTAGTGACCTTGAGGTTGCGGACTGTTGGCGAGACCAACATCGGCAAGCACCCGATCGCGGTTGTGCGATCAGGGTGGTCCTCAATATCAAAGATGATAGGCGTGCTGGACCATTTCAGAGGCTTGCGCGACTCGACGGGTGGCTCCGCTGCATTGACTTCCCGCGCCCACTGCTTGATCTGGCGGTGAGAAGTATGCAGGGAGGCACCTCCGTCTACGCACAAGACCTCTGTGGCTTTCTGAAACTCCTGTTCACTGGTCTCGACGTCATCCATGTCTTCGTCTTCGTCGTCGTCTTCGTTCTTGTCACGGCCGCGGGGAGGTCGGTCCGCTTGCCGCTACTTGTCCTTGTCGCGGCGTCCTCCCTGGCCGGGGCGCTTCGTGCCTGATCCTCCGCCACCTCCCCGGGCTCTCTCCTTGTCGCACCGCTCGTACTCGGCCCTTTGCAGCTCGACGAGCCGCTCGACCTGCTTGCAGCTCTGGAGGTCATGGCCCTTGGTGCGGTGGATCTTGCAGTACTGCTTGTTGGTGCCGTCCCGCTTGTCGGCGACCGCCACAGCCTGGCAGTGGGCGCATCCGGCAATCTCCTTGCCAGAGCTACCAGCCTGGGCCTTCTTGGCGGCGCCTTCATCGCCGGACTGCTCAACAACCAGTACTTCTTGGCTGTTCTTCTTCCTGTTGCTCCGCCGCCGGCCCTTCCTTGCCGGGGCGGTATCCTCACTGTCAGATTCTCCTGCTCCAGTGTTCTCTCCGGGGAGTTTCCTCCCTTACTCAGCACGGGCACACTTGTCGGCCAGGGCATATAGCTCACTGACGTCTTTGATCTTGCACATCGCCATCTCCTCCCGCATCCTGCGGTTACGCACGTTCTGATGGAACGCGCTGATGACCGCGGCGGGGTGGACGTCTGGGATGTTGTAGTGTACATGACTGAATCTCTGGATGAACTTGCGCAGGGGTTCCCCTTCCTTCTGGACGAGCAGATGAAGGTCGCTCGCTTGGCCATGGGGTTTGTGGCCGCCCGTAAAGGCGCCAACAAACTGATGGCACAAGTCTGTCCAGGAGGTTATGGAGTTATCCGGCAAGTGCATGAGCCAGGATCTGACGTTGGATTTGAGTACCAGCGGGAAGTAGTTGGCAAGGATCTTGTCGTCTCGCCCCCCAGCAGCCTGCACCGCGATGGTGTAGATGCTGAGGAACTCCGACGGATGCGACTTGCCGTCGTACTTCTCTGGTACGTCTGGCTTGAAATTCTTCGTGCTGGGCCACTGGACTTGCCGCAGTTCACGGGTGAACGCAGGGCAGCCCACCGCGTACGGCAGGTCGCCTGGTTCCCCTGGTGCATGCATGTCGACAAAAGGCCCAGCGCGGTGGTCTGATTGACGCCGCGCTTCTCTCCGACGCTCGATCCAAGTACGAGCGTCCTCTTGCTCTCGCTCGTGAAGAACTTGGCGTTGATTGCGACGAGTTCGCGGATTCAACGACGCGGTGGAGTCGTTGTCGTGATGATTCCGGCGAGTCGGCGACCTTGGCCTCTGGGGCGGGGAGTGCACGGTGGTCGCACCCCCGCCGGTCCTGGCGCCATCGGTTCTCGCCTGGCCGTCCCGCCGCGGCTGCGATGCGCTGTGCTGCCGCGGGGTGTCGCCGTTGGCGAAACCGATGAGGCTCTGTATCGTGGCCCTCCAGTCGTCGAGCTTGTCCGCCGCTGGAGGGTAGTCTAGGAGCAGTTGAGCTCGCGCCAGAGCTTCTGCTGGAGTGGTGGGCAGTGGTGGCGAACGGCGCGTGGAGCGGGATGTGCTCGAACTTCTAACTACGTTAGAAGGAGCAACACCCGGACCAGGCAGCCGCGCCACGCTCGCGCCAGCACGTTGGTGTGAGTGCTGGCCCTGAGCGCCCTGGGATCCGCCGGCTCGATTTGGGTCCAGCGAGCGTATGGTACCGTGGGCGCCAAGACGCTGCTGGTCCCGTGCCTCCTGAGAGGGGCGCGGTGCATGTTCGGACGCCGTGGTGCCATGGGCTGGCTTGACGACCCCCGTCCCGCCGGCGGCGCCGTCCCCACCACCCGTTTGCTCCAAGGGCGGCGGGTTCGACGCGGACGGACCGGCCACCTCCGGAGCCTTCTTCTTCGGTGGCATGTCGACGAAGATGAAGGAGATCTAGCTGGTGCAGACGCCGGATCAGGTTCGCACAACTTCGACGCCCCCTACCTGGCGCGCCAAAGATGTCGGGGGCAATCGGCTTCCTCGAACACCTATGGGGACCGAGCCCCTTACTGGTTCGGCAGGGGGCGGAGGTTGCACAAAGAGCGGATCGAGGCGCTGCACACAAGGGATTTTACCCAGCTTCGGGCCGCAAGGATGCGTAAAACCCTACTGCTGCTTTGTGGATTGTATTGTGTTCTTGCTCGGGAGCGCGTGGTGCTACAGTACACACGAGCCGCTGGCGAGACCGAGCGTGGCGATGGGTGTCCTCCTCCTCCTACGTGCACATGGGGCCTCCTTTTATATGCTCAAGGGGTTACCCACAGGTGGCAGCGCAGGTGGGGGCAAAAATGGGAGAATGCTGTAGTGGGTACAGCTGCCTGCACAGTGGCGGTACAGTGCTATCGAACCTAACTCTGACGGCGGGGGACAAGGGCATTAAATGCCCGTCCGCGTCGCCCAGACGGTGCAGGGAAGTGGACCGTCAGGAGCGCCACCGTTTGCCACGATGGCTACTCTGTCAGCTTCGCTTCGCCACCGCATGCCCCTGGCTGCACAACCTCCCACCACGTGCGCCTGGAATGCCCCCAGAGCGACACGTTGGTGGGTGAGCTGGAGCGCAGGCACGGGGTGGTAACTTGCCGCGGCAAACGCCTTGCCGCGGTGGATGCCTTGTCGCTCACCGGGCCTTGCCGGAGCGCGGGACGCGCCGTGGCGAGGTCCTTGTCGTGCCATGGTTGGCCTTCCCGGCAAGCTCCTCCTGCCGGGGTCTTGTGCTTCGAGCGGTCGTCCCGGCAAGCTCCTCTTGCCGGGGCCTGGCTCTCTTCGGGTGGCCTTCCCGGCAGGCCCCTCCTGCCGGGGCCTTGGCTCAAATACTTTGTTCTTGGATGGCCCAAAAAGGGGGCCACGGAGAGTCTTGGCGATCGCCTGGCGAGCCTTGCCGCGGGGTGCTACGACTGCCCGTGCACAAGTTCGGGATACTAAGGTACCCCTACTTTAGTACACCGACAGCTGCCATCTTCGGGTCTTTGGCATCAAAGTCTCCATTTATTTAAGATATTGCGAGGTTTGAGTCCCTGCGCATTTTCAGGCGCTGTATGCCCATGGAGACAACCATCGGGAGACCGTGCAATAAGGCTTCATATTCAGCTGCGTTATTGGAGTATGTGTATAGTATTTGGAGTACGTACTGAACGACGTCTCCAGTGGGGGATGTTAAAACGACGCCCGCTCCTAGCCCTGCCAGCATTTTGGAGCCATCGAAATACATAACCCAATTGGAATATTGATCAGATCAATAAAGCCTGCCCTAAGGATCCCTTCCCAGTCCATCAGTCTGGCCCATGGATAACAGGTTGGACGCCCGAGGACCCCTTAGTCCAGGACTCCCTCACCTGCCCCTGTATCAGCTGATGAAGAAGACGACGCCGTTCGAATGGAACGACCAGGCGAACGAGGCTTTCCGGGACCTCAAGCGTATGCTCTCCACCGTATCTGTCTTGGTCACGCCAAACGAGAAGGAGCCGCTATTGCTCTACATTGCCGCACGTCACGGTTGGTCAGCATGGTGATGGTGGTCGAGCGGCCGGAGAAGGGCAAGATCCAAGTCGTCCAACGCCCGGTCTATTACCTGAGCGAGGTGCTCTCACGCCTCCAAGCAGAACTACCCGCACTACCAGAAGATGTGTTACGGCGTGTATTTTACCGCCAAGAAGTTGAAGCAGTATTTCCAAGAGCATGTTGTTACCGTGGTCAGCACGGCCCCTCTCGGCGAGATCATTGGCTGCCGGGATGCCTCTGGCCGGGTTGCCAAGTGGGCGATCGAGCTAGCCGGCCACACCATCCTCTACGAGCCCCGCACCTCGATCAAGTCCCAAGCTCTGGCCGACTTCCTCGTGGACTGGACCGAGACCCAGTACCTACCGCCGCCACCGGATTCGACGCACTGGCGCATGCACTTCGACGGCTCCAAGGTGCGCCTCGGCCTAGGGGCCGACATCATGATGTCTTTCCCAAAGGGTGACCGGCTTCGGTACGCGCTCTAGATCCACTTCGCCACCTCCAACAACGTCGCTGAGTATGAAGCCCTACTGCATGGCTCTGGCTTGCCAAGGAACTCGGCATCCGGCGCATCATGTGCTACGGCGACTCGGATTTGGTGGTACAACAGTGCTCCGGCGAATGGGACGCTCGCGACTCCAACATGGCAAGTTACCGATTCCTCCTCCAGCAGCTGTCCGGCTTCTTCGACGGCTGCGAGTTCCTCCATGTCCCACACACGGAAAACGAGGCCGCTGACGCACTGGCCAAGATAGGCTCATTCCGGCAGTCCGTCCCGTCGGGCGTCTCCCTCGAGCACCTGCACAAACTGTCCGTCAAGCCGTCTCCGGACTCTGAGTCCATCTTCGCCCCGGACAACCTGGTCGCGCCTCTACCCGGCCCGGGGACTGCCGAACCTGGCCCGGGGGCTGCCGAACCCGGCCTAGGGAACGCCGAACCCGACCCAGGAACGGCCAAAACCGACTTGGGGGTTGCGTCCCTCGACCCGGCCACCGTCATCCTCGACCAGGTCGTCGTCGTCCCCAACCCGGGGGTTGTCGCCTCCAGCTCGGGGGCTGCCGCCCCAGAACCCGTCATGGTGGCCGTCTTCGCTGTGGTGACGGCCCCATCATGGGCCCTGCCCATCTCGGAGTTCCTGGAGAACGGGGTCCTCCCCATGGACGAGACCGAAGCCCGACAAGTGCAGCGCCGGGCGTCCACCTACAACATCATCAACAACGAGCTCGTCAAGCGCAGCTCTACAGGCGTTTTCCATCGCCGCGTCGAACAAGACAAGGGCACCGATATCCTCCTCGACATACACCAGGACGAGTGCGGGCACCACGCCGCCTCGAGGTCCCTGGTGGCCAAGGCTTTTCGCCATGGTTTCTACTGGCCCACGGCTCCCTAAGACGCCGAGTCGCTCGTCCTCAAGTGTGAGGGATGCCAACGCTTCAACAAATGCAACCACCAGTCGGCCTCAGCACTCCAAACCATCCCGATCACCTGGCCCTTCGCGGTCTAGGGACTCGACATGGTGGACCTTTCAAGACCGCTCGAGGCGGCATGACGCATTTGCTGGTGGCGCTGGACAAGTTCACCAAGTGGATCGAAGCACGACCGATCAAGAAGCTCGAGGGGCCAACCATCGTCCGGTTCATCAAGGATATCGCGGTGCGCTACGGCATCCCGAACAACATCATCACAGACAACGGCACCAACTTCTCCAAGGGCGCGCTCGCTCAATACTGCTCCGTCTCCGGCATCCGCCTCGACCTGGCTTCCGTGGCACATCCGCAGTCCAACGATCAGGTCGAGCGGGCCAACGACCTCATTCTATCTGGCATCAAGTCGCGGCTCATCGAGCCGCTCGTCCGTTCGTCCGGCAGCTGGTTCGACGAGTTGCCAGCCGTCCTCTAGAGTCTCCGCACAACGCAAACCGGTCGACCAGGTTCACCCCGTTCTTCCTCGTCTACAGAGCCGAAGCCGTCATCCCGACCAACATCGAGTTCGACTCACCACGCGTCGTGATGTACACCGAAGCCGAAGCCAAGGAAGCCCGCGAAGACGCCGTCGACCTACTCGAAGAAGCATGCCTCTTGGCGCTCAGCAGATCGGCCATCTACCAGCAAGGCCTAAGGCAATACCACAGCAAGAAGATCAAGCCTCTTGCATTCCGCGAGGGAGACCTTGTCCTCTGACTCGTCCAGCAGCAAGCCGGCCAACACAAGCTGTCCTCCCCATGCGAAGGCCCCTTCATCGTCAGCAAGGCCTTGTGCGACCGCAACGCCTACTACCTCATCGATGCTCGCAAGTTAAACAAGCGCAAGAGAGAGACCGCCGGCGAAGAAACAACCTGGCCATGGAACGCAGAACTCCTCCGCCCGTTTTACAGTTAGCTATGTGCACGTATGTATCGCTGCCTTTTGTAACCATATGAAAACTATGAAGTCCCCGAACGACGCTTGGGGCTGCCCTTTCCGACCAAGTTATTGTGTCTCATGCACTTGTGCAATTTTTCTTAACAAAAAAACCCCACCGCCGGTTCGACTCGCTCAACCCGGGGGCTGGCCGGCTTGGTCCCCACCCGCCGCCTTCCTTAGCAACTGGCGTGTTCGGGTCGCCGTGGTCCTCCACTTCACCCTACGCCACAGAACCGGCTTCGGCTGTCGGCTGACAAGGAAAATGGGCCAAAGCACCAGCACGCTACGAATACTAAGTCAGGTCCACCGGATTGCCCAACCCGGGCCCGTCACCCTAAGATGTTGCACGACCGGCTGCTCACCAACCGGCTTCGCCGGATTGCCGCCAGCCGGCCTAGTGGGTCTTTCGCTCGCGCTCAACGTTTGAAAAGGCTAAGTACCGTGCATCCCTCTCAAGGGCCGAACTCCTTGTCACGGACCGGTGCCCGGCCGTTCAACTCGCGGGGGGGGGGGGAGGAGGCCCAAGAAGGAGCCAAGTGAGAAAACAGCTCAGAAGACAGAAAGCAGAAGCGCAAACACTCACGAAATATTTACATCGCAAATTAAGCAGGCCCAAGGCCGGAGTTCATTACACTACACCCAAACACACCCAGTTGGTGGGTGGACCTGCTACCTAACAGAAATTTTTACTAAGACAAAACAGGATAGCCCCAGCCTTAGGCATCTCAAGCGCCGGGTCGCGCAGCTGTCGGCTCCCCTCGGTGGCCTCCGAGGCGCCGGTGTCTCCCTCCTTGGCGTCCCCATCGCCATAGATGCCCGTCTCCTCGGAGCTGCCCTCCGGGTCGTCCGAAAGCAGGCCGAAGTCCTCAACAGGAACGGCTCCGCCGTCGTCTGTCCACTCCAGTTGGAACTCGTCGTGCATGGTAAACCCGGCGATGTAGCTGGCCCGAGCGGCGATCCGTCCAGCCTCTGCCTGCAGCTGGCGCTCCGCGCCGGCTCGCTGGCCCATCAGCTTATCCAGCGCCTGATCCGGATGTCAAGACATCACGAACCTGAGCGTCATCTCGGCGCCGGTGCCGGCGGCAGAGACGCGCCATGCATGGAGCCGCTCCGGGCCCGCCTCCAACCACCGCGCTAGCCGCGTGAAGTTGTTCGGTGTAACGGCGCCAGGCCAGAGGGCCACCGTCATCACCGCGCCGGCCTCGGAAAGCCGCCCTATCTGCTCGGCCAAGACTCGCAGACGAGCTTCGGTAGCGGTCACGATCTGCGGGAAGGTCCAGGCTACCTGCAGATCGGTCCCAGAACCCACGACACCCCCTGCAGATCTCGCTGGAAACGGACGGTCTCCTCCACCAGCCTGCACGTCTCCGGGAAGTGCCCTATCAAAAAGAAGAGCAAGACAAATTAGTAACCAAGGGAAGGAAAGCCGGCTTCCCAACCCGGCAGAATCCAAAGAAAGCACTTACCGGCAAAGGACTCGTCCAGGTGCTGCGCTTCAAGCAACGTACCGCGCCGCTCCCTGGCAATGGCACGGTCACGCTCCTGAAGCGTCTTCTCCAGGTCGGCGACCTTGGCGAGGGCCGCCTTCAGCTCGGCGTCCTTGGCCTCGGCCGCCTTCTCGCACTCCTTGCGGCGGTGGAGTTCCGCCTGCTAGGCCTCCCCCATCTTGGTCCCTGGCGCCTTCAGGCGTTCCACCTCGGCCTGAAGCAGGCCCTTGTCGTCGGCCAGCTTGTCGCGTTGCTGGCCGGTCTCGGCAAGGGCCCGCTGGGCCTCCATGACCTTAGCTGCCTCCGCCTTGAGGCGGTCCACCTCGGCCTCGAGCCGGCTCTTGTCGCCCGCCAGCTGCTCCTGCAGCCGACCGATTTTGTCAAGCGCCCGCCGGGCCCCTGCCGCCTTCGCCTCCGCCACCTCGGCCCGAAGCCGGCCACGTCAGCAATGACCCGGTCACACTGATAGCCGGCTTGGATCAGCCGGGTTCACCAAGATAACACCTCGGCTGCAGCGGCCGCACGACCAAGATTCAGAAACAAAGGATTAATTTAAGATTCAACCCAACTACTACGTAGTTGGCCCGAATCTCGGGGGCTACACCCAGTAGGTGCGCTAGAAAGAGCACGCAAGAAAGATACATGCGACAACGAGAAGTACCTCCTCGTGGGCGGCGAGCTGCTCCTTGAGCTGCTAGTGCTTCTCCAGGAGCCGGTTGAAGACACCGACCCGGTAGGAGTCCAGTAGCTACAAGGAGCAATGATCAGCACAAGACATCAGTTTAAAATTCGACCCAACTACTACGTAGTTGGCTTGAATCTCGGGGGCTACACCCAGTGGGTGCGCTAGCGCGCCCCCACTAAAAGAAGCAGCAAGAAGGAAGATAGAAGACGAAGGAAGAACTTAAAAACATGGCACGCTCCAGCTCCCGCATCCGCTCCACCTCGACCTGGGCGAAGGCCTGGATCCCGCCCGTGCGCCCTCGGAGGCGCTGGCTCACGGCGGCCATCGCCGCCTCCTCCGGAGTCAAGGGCCCGAAGAAGACCTCGCTGGGCCCAGCCCGAGCCAGCTGCGACCCAATGGCCCGACGCCTCTCTGGCCTGGGCACCAGGGCGTACTCGCCGTTGACCGCCTCCTCCGCGACCGACGCCTTCTCCGGCACCCTCGCTAATGTTCTCTCCGGCACGACGGCCGGAGTCGCCTGCGACGCCCCACTCGTCGCCGCCCAAGGCGCTCCCTCCGGCGCCGTCCGCGACGCCTCCTCCAAGACGGAGTCACCGCCCCCTCCCTCGGCCTCCACCCGCTCGACCATGTCGGTCCGCGGTGGGGTGTCGTCGTCAACCTCCACGACCTCTCGGTCGAGGCCCACTACGTCCACACGGCCGCCCTGGCCGCGCTCCCCCTCCGCCGGCGGCATGAAGGCTGTCACCGCCGGCTGCATCCCCGCCGGCATCTCGGGCCACGCCGGCTCCTTGTCGGCCCGCGCCCACGTCGCTGCGGCGCAGACCCAAGCCTGGGCTGACGGCACCTCCAGATCCGCCTCGGCCCTGTTCCGGTCCCGCCAGGCCAGGCCCTCGGTGTCGGCTGGGTCCAGGACGAGATCCGGATCGGCCATCAACTCGTCCCGATCGATGGCGCTAGTCCGGGTCTTCCGGAACACGGCGCCCCGCTGGACGCGGCCTCCGCCGCCGCCAACGCCGGCGAGACCGGCGACCTGAAGCTCAACGAAGTAAACAAACAAGAACCAAGTGAAGTCGCTCGGCAACTCAAATTCGACAGAAAGAGTACTCACCCGGGCACCAACGGGGCGGTGGGTCTCACCGGCGTCGCCTGCGGAGCGCGACGCCTCTCCTCTTGGCGGGCGATTTCGCACTAGCCGCCGAGTTCGCCGCGAGCTTCACGGCCGGGCCTCGGGGCGCCACGTCGCCCTTCCCGTGCGGCCGGCCTGCCGCCGCCGTCCCTCGAGACAACCTGGCTCCAGCCGTGTCGCCGCTCCTCCACTCGGCGCCACTGCACCAACAACTCACGTAAAAAAATCCCCACGCCGCCTCGCAATCGACATCTCAAGAAATAAAGAACATTGAAGCTTACCCGCACGGCGCCCCGCGCTGGCGTCGGCGTCCGCCTCCTCACCCTGGGCCACGGGCTCCTCCGAGCTGGCCCGCTCCACCTGCGTCGGCGCCCGGTCATATGGGTGACAGATGGCATTCAGGAGCACCTCCTGTGTCGCGTCGGGACGAACAAGAAGATGGGTGGCGGCAAAATACAAAGACCAAGGACTCACCGCCGATGTCGGGTTCGCCTGGCTGTATGGGGGCTTCCCGAACTCCCAATCCTCCCTTAGCGCGGCCTTGGAGATGTCATTGACCCGGCGGGCGACCTGGTCCGCTCCCAGGCGCAGGTTCCACATCCGGTTGGGGTCCTGATGACCGGTCAACGGACTGATGATGTGGGTGCGCTGCTGCAGCGGTAGCACCCGGTGCTTGATGAAGGCGGCGATAAGGTCGGTGCCGGTGAGCCCCTCCCGCTCCTTCATCTCCGTCCCCCGCTGGCACAAGTTGAGCACCCCCTGCGACGGGTGCCTGGGGAAGTAGTTCCAGTTCTGCTTCCCCTGCAGCGTCGCGTCGACGAAGGGCGGCAAGTTGATGCGGTCCGCGCCGAGGTTGCAGACGTAGAAGAAGGAATTCTACCACTTCTTGCCAGAATCCTCCAGCGGCATTTTGGGGCACCCCCCCCCATTCGTCCGCTTGTAGATGACGACGACCCCGCAGGAGGACATTTCCCCCGCCTTCGGGCCCTGCTGCTTCAAGGCAAAGAAGCGCACCCAGAGGTCGATCGAGGGCTCGACCCCCAGGTACCCCTCGCACAGAGTGATGAGCCGGCGAGCTGCAAGATGGCGTTCGCGCCAAGATGATGGGGCTGGAGCCCGAAGAACTCCAGGAAGGTGCGAAAGAAGCGGCTCGCGGGGAGGCCGAACCAGCGCTTGAAGTGCGAGTAGAAGACCACATGCTTCATCCCCTCCGGTTGCGGCTAGTGCTCGCCCTCCGACAGGCGCACAGCGACCGCCGTTTCCCTCGTCAAGCGCCTGGTGGCGCGGAGGTACGTGATGTCCTCCTCGGTGATAGAGGAGCCCATCCACGAGCCCGACGGGAGCGCCATCGGTAAGGCGAAGCGGAGAAAGAAAGATAAGAGAATATGGGCAGTGAAGTTCTGCTCAGGGGACGACGGAGCGTAGCAACGCGCGGCAGTCGCAAGAGTAGAAGGAGGACGAAGAAGCAGGGAGCGCGAGCGAGAATGATTTCCGCCGCCCCCCTCCTCCCAATTTATAAGCCACGGTTCGAAACATGGGGAAGTGGGATCATTTGCGCTCGTCCTTCCCACTTCCCCGCAATAAGTGCGCACGTACCGCACGTAATAACTGCCTCGAGAATGGCAACCGACTCGCGGGCGCCGCAATAAATCCGAGCGTGTGGGCCGAGGGCGCGTAGTGGCGGGCCCCGGCCCGTTGCCCGGTCCCGTCACGCGTGTGGCCTGTCAGGCCCTTCGGCTCCCGAGCGCCACGTGGCGCCCGTGCAGGGCCCAAAAGATTGCCTCAAGATTCGGCGACTCCTCGGTTTCCCGCCCGCGCCGGGATGCCGCGATCCGACTTCCGGAAGCCGGCACACAGTGGGTTTTGCCGGACCCACCGGTTGCAACTTCGCTTCCTCAGGGGGAAACTGCGAAGGCCCTCCTGCTCGAAGACGGCGGACCTTCACAACTTCGGGGACTACTATCGGGGGGATGAACCCCGGGCAGGCAACGGATCCCGGATCGTTTTCAAAAAACATCGGGGTCAGCAATGCCCCTCAATCCGGCTCACACTTGGCCGAGTTGCTCAACCCGCCCAAGCCCCTAGACCCGGTGAAACTCCTCAACCCGGCCCCAACAACTGGCACAAGACGGCCGAACCCGGCACGACCAAGAATTCTCCAACAAGCCAGCTCCCCCTTGGCGTGTTCCTCAACCCGGCCACGGGTCAGCTCCCGTCCCATCCCAGCCGTACGATGGGACGAGTCTCCATTCAAGGGTGAGCGAGGCAACAGTGCCCCACCAACTCCTCTGGTCAGCCGGGACGTGGCAACAGTGCCCCACCTACCCTGCTGACCAGGGTCGACGTGGCTACAGTGCACCCGTCGTCACTGCTAACGCCAGCGGCCGGCACCTGACGGTGCACCACTGTAGCAGACTCGACCCGGCCACTCCATGACGATCAACAAGACGGTAAACAGTGCCCCCTGGCGAGCGAGGCCCATGCCCGGAGAACCCGGCGAGCCCTGACACCCGACGGGTCCCAGCGCCGGCTTCCCGGACAATGACAACCCAGCCCCACGGCCTTGTAACATTACCATTGTAACCCTGGGGGTTGACCTATAAACCCCCCAGGAGCCCTCATGTACACAGAGAGAGATCCATCACACGCATAACACACACGACCAGACTAGCCACACACACATAAGGAGAGGGAGCAGCCTAAGCCTTGGCATGTCCTCCTTCTTCCTCCATACAGCTCAGGGAGCAACCTTGTATTGGTGCATATTAACCAAACTCGGCAGGACTAGGGGTGTTATTTCTCCGGAGAGCCCCGAACCTGGGTATGTCTTGTGTCCCGCGCTCGCTCATACCGACCTCGCCACTGGAGCCCACAGGTGCCCTCGAGCCTCCTCCTCTTTTTAGCCATCTCTTGGCATCTGTCGTGCGCCCACCACGACACTAGTACTTAGTGGATTCGGTAGCATTAGATAGGATTCGAGTAGATCCGATTGGATGCGATCCCAATCGAATCGAATCCGACCGATATGTTCTTGTTTGCTAAAGTGTGTGTCATAGGATAATGTTCTTCTGCTAGTGTTTTCCTAGGATCTGTGTTCATGCTAGAATCTCCATTGCTAGTGTGCTTTGCTAGGATCAGTGTTCATGGTAGGGTCTTGCTAGGATCTGTGTTCATGCAAATGGCATGTTCATGTTCAAGCTAGGATCATGTTCATGTTGCTGTTCATGTTGCATGCTCTAGATTGTTATACATGGTCAAGCTAGGGTTTGTGTTGCATGCTCTAGATTGTTATACGCGCATGTAGTATGACCATTTTAGGATGCTGCCAAATGTGCATGGGTGCACATGGGTGCTGTTGATGAGTGGCACTCGTTGTTGCTCTTTTTAGATGTTTCCAATGTTTAGGATAGTGCACTGATCAGTGGCAGTTGCAGAAAACCAGATGCCACTGATCAGTGGCATTTGCTCATGGGCAAGTACCACTGATCAGTGGCACTTGCTGTTGGGCAAGTACCACTGACCAGTGGCACTTGTTGTTGGGCAAGTCCCCTGATCAGTGGCATTTGCCCAAGAGCAAGTACCATTGATAAGTGGCATTTGGCAAAGAGTTTGTGCACTGATCAGTGGCATTTGCTCTTGGGAAAATGTCCCTGAGCAATGCCATTTGTAGTAGTGCTAGTGCCCTTGATCAGTGGCATTTGATAATTGGCATTTGGCAAAGAGTTTGTGCACTAATACTTGTCATCTTACCTGACAAGATATTGAAGAGTAACTGGGATGTGGCGGGTGGAGGAGCTCAGGTGGTGGCCAGAGCTGAGGGCGCTGAGGATCTCATCCCCATGAACAGGTGGCTCAAGACGGTGGACCTGCCTGGAAGGATCGCCTTCATGAGCCTGCCTCGTTTAAGGGGACGATCTCCGAGGACCGGCCACAAGGAGGGGGCCCGGGAGCCGCAGCGCTTCTACCAGCAGATCAAGGACAACGAGGACCTCGCCATGCTCGCCATCCCTCGCAAGTTCGTGCAGGTGACGAACGAGTGGCTGGTCATCAAGCGGCTCCCACGCGTGGTCAGGCTGTCGGCGAACAAGCGGTGCGTGTTCTGGGTGTAGGTCCAGAACTTCGAGGGGCACATGTTGCTTGGTCGGGGCTGGAACTACTTCTACCACCGCCACCGGATCGTCCCCGGTGATCTCGTCGTTGTGCGCATCTCAGGACTCGGCCTGAAGGTCCAAATCTACAACCACGACTCCTCGGTCATGTGCAGGTTTCGTTGCAGCAGGCACAACTGCGTTCGTGACACTGAGCATGCAATGTAGTTAGCATGCAATGTAATTAACTAAGTTGTTAGTGTTGAATTTGTTATGGTCTATCGCTAGAACTTATGGTACTTGTGTTGTGAACTTATTAATATTTTGGCTAGGAGCAGCACCCTGGCGTGGAGCAGGGAAGGAGGATGCCCCTGCTGTTAATCTAAGTAGTTTGCTGTCATTTTCGTTGCTTGCTTTGTTTGATCTCATTTGGTTGCTTGCTTTGTTTGATCTCATTTGTGCTTGATGTTGTGCTGATTATGTCGTGGTAAGACCACCACATTTGGATGGGGTGAGTAGAACACAAACGATGTTTGCAACCAAATAGCTGAAATTTGTATCTGCTCACACCCTAAACACAAAAACGACAACCAAACAGCAGGCGGGGAAGTGTCCCTTCATGCGATGTAGGCAACCAAACAGGTTGCGGCTTCTGCATATGAGGCTGTATATGAAGAACCAGGCTGGATGGAGATGTGTATGCAATGCGGCTACTATAGCGAACTGCAACCAAACACGCCCTAGTAGTATCTGCCAAGATCAATGGTAAGAGCATCTCCAGCCACGCTCCCAATAGGCCCCCGGGCCCATTTTTCAGCGCCGACGCCTAAAAAACAGTCCAGTCGCGCCTCTAGGAGCCCATTTTTCGCCGGTTAGGCCCGAAACTGGCGCCGACGGACCCAGGCCGAACCCGGCGCGCTGGGGGCGCCCGGGGGCGCCGGGGCAATCGTTTTTGGCACGAAAGAACGGCGAGTCCGCCGAGTCAGCGACCCCCTCGCCTCGTCGTCCTCACATCGCCTCGGTTTCCCGCGGGGAATCAATGCCAAGGCTGCCGCCGGTCAGCCTTTCATTGATTCCTCACGAGCAGCATGGTGAGGCGACGCACCCCCTCCCACCACGCGTACACACGGCGCCACCCCCGGCCGCTATATAAAGCAGCACCTCCCTCGGCGGTGGACACACCCGCCCGCAGCCCTTCTCTCTCCCCGTGCACAACCGCCGCCGACGAGCTCTCTTTCCTCTCCCTCCCCGTTCACAGCCGCCGCAGACGATGGGCGAAAGGTTTCCCGGCGACGGGGCAGTGGCCAATAGCTTCGGCCGCCGCTCTCTACACGAGTGGGAAGCCCATCTCCTGCACGAACCCAACAACCCGGCGCCTCCCGACATGCGTGCGCCGAGGCGGTGGAGACTCAGCGCCGGTGGCGTCCCCATCCCCCCGCTGCCCGACGTCACGCGTGTTAGGACCCCGATCCTAAGCCACATCGATCCAGCGTGTAACACATCATATCACTTTGCGGCCTCACGCACGGTACTCCCACGGGTGCCACCTTACCTGGCCCGGGACCGTTTGCGCCTTTGGGCTCACGTATATGATAGTGTCGCTAGCATCCATATGACAGAGAACCCGGGCCGACATGGCTAGTCGTGAACCCAAAGCGGCGCTAGCCTATGAGGACAGGCATACATGAATCACATCGAGCATGTCGGTCATCAACGTATTTATTCGGGCTGTAGCACTGGGCTAACAGGACTCCGGTAACCCGGGCTGTAGCAGGCTAGGCAGGACTCCGAATAACAGCGCGTGACATTTCCCCGAAGGGACAGACATAGGAACGACGTGAAACACATGCCGGCCAGTCAAGTGTTCCAAGCAGTAGTGCTGGGCTAGCAGGACTCCGGTGATCCGGGCTGTAGCGGACTACTATCGCTCAGAAGCACTAGACTTACATTTCCCCATATGAAAGGCTGCCAAGGATAAACAACTAGATAGTCGGATCCCACTCATACCAAGCATTTCAATCATACACACAATATGCCCGATATGAGTAAATACAACATGGCATCACAACAGTATTCTACGACTCAAGTACTTCATTTAGAAGGCTCCGAAGAGCCATACATATCATCCATACAGATAGGGGTCACATGACCCAACACTCAAGTCATACAAACATACAGGCACATGCGGAAGCAAAGTAGTCTGAGTACAGACTCTAGAAAGAAAGAAGGCTTGACGAAGCCTGTCTATCTACAACGACCCTTCACAAGCCTTGGATCACCACCTGGGTGATAAGTCACTCGTCAACGTCGAAGTCTACATAGAACCCATCAGAGGGGTTGGTGCAGTCGTCTGAAAAACATGATTAAAGCAACATGAGTACGAAGGTACTCAGCAAGTCTTACAACAGGAACCTACTATACATGCACATTCTCAAGAAGGTAGTGGGGTTGTTGCAGTAAGCCAGCTTTGACTCTTGGCTAAGCTATCCTACGATAGACACCACTTGTAAATCATTTGTCGCACACGAGTCCACTATCACCAACACAATACTCCACCGTGGATCCTCTCTCGCCATCCTACGAGAGGGCCATCCGCGGTACTCACACTTATCTTGAGATTTTTAGCAGAATCCATTTACTTGTCTATGAACTGTTATAGGCAACCCAGAAGTCCATTACCGCGGACACGGCTATTCGAATAGATCATTTATAACCCTGCAGGGGTGTACTTCTTCACACATGTTTCCACCACTTAGCGCCTGCACACGACATGTGCTCGGCAGACTTCAAGCGAAAGCCGGCGTGGGTGTAGACCACGACCTACCTAAACACTCAAGTCTCTAGTCCAGGTTTATCGCCTATTCGGGTTCCATCCGTAGGGAGTCCGGCCGAGGTTTCCACTAACGGCCCCGAACGATGTGAACAGGGTTCCCGAGACACCAAACGGGCGAGTCGGTACACCGTGCCACGTGCCTACCGCAACACAGCCCACCCCGATGGTCAGCGCCGCGTGCGGCCCCCAGCATACTACAAACACCAGAAACTACTTGCAACTCCTGGACAGAGGACAAGGGTGGATAAGAAGTCGAGCGGGGTCATATTTCAGGGCCCAATGTGTGATAGTAACTGTATCATGGATCACAAACACAGATCTCAGTTCTTAAGGACGGCCTCAATGAAACAACCCACCATGTACTCCTACATGGCCTCTCATCGATTCCTTTACCAAATCGTGTTCAACACTTCACTCTTGTCACCGACACAACCTTTCACTCCAGTTCATCATCCCGATGAGCCAGACCTGACACAACTCTAAGCATAGCAAGCACAGCATGGTAGGAACACACACACATGTATTGGCTCAATCAACTCCTACACATGCTAGTGGGTTTCATCTAGTTACTGTGGCAATGACAGGTCATGCAAAGGAAGTGGGTTCAACTACCGCAACACACAGCAGTTTGAAACGCGTTGTCTTAATGCAGTAAACAAGGGCAGAAGCGAGAACATGGGTTTGTATCGGAATGATCAATGGGTTGCTTGCCTGATGGAGTAGTAGTGGGATACTGCCCTTCAGTTGGATACTCGTGGATATCCTCGGAGGCAGAACCTACCACGAAGAACACATCGGAACACAATCAACTCATGACGATATGCAACAATATGATGCATGCTATGACATGGCATTATGGATGTGTCCTGACCTAATGCAAGTTAAACCAGAAAGGAATGAACTCATTTGAACCAAAGGTTCAAATGGTAGCTCATTTAACATAGCCTAAAGGTGCATAATCTTATATTGCCTAAACAGCAGGTTTAACTTGTTCTGACATGCATGAAACCAGTACCAATGGATAGGTTGGATTTTTCTGATCATTTTTCATATATAAAACTTTACATTTGGAGTTATAGATTAATTTCTATGAATTTTTGAAGTTTGGGTTAATTTCTGGATTTTCCTGTAAAAAATTAATTCCAGTAAATTAAATTACTGCGTCAGCATGGTCATGCTGACCTCAGCAAGTCAACAGCCGGTCCAGGTCAACTGACCAGTGGGCCCAGGGGGTTAGTGATTAATTAAACTCGTTTAATTAGTTTTAAGCTAATCTGGTGATTAACAAAAGGGGGCCCCACCTGTCATTGACTCAACAGAGTCAACAGGGGCCCACCAGTCAACGGTCAAGGGTCAACTCGCCGGCGTCTAGCCGCCGGCGAGGCCAGACGCGGCGGAGCAAAGTGGATTTGGCCGTTCCGGCCACCAAATGGGGCGCAGAAGGCATCTACGCGCTCCTGGGAATGAGCCGCGGCTATTGGTGGAGTTAGTTGGGGTCGGGGTGGCCGGAGTTGGCGCCGGCGACGAGTTTGGCGGCGCCGGGGCTCGGGTGAAAGTGAAACCGGGGCTACGGGGCACGGCGAGGCGCGTGGAGTGGTGCGTTGGGCCCCTGGGTGTGCGGTGAGGCTAGTGGACAAGGTGGTGCGGCCGTTGGGTGGCCGGAGCCTCGTCGGCGACGAGCTCCGCGGCGGCGCGTGCGGGTGAGCTACATGTAATCGCTACGGGGCTCGAGAGAGAGAACGGGGAGGATGGGAAGGTGGCCAGGCTCACGGTGGTTGCAGCAAGCGTCGAGGCGGGCTCGGGGAAGGTCGGAGCTGAGCGGGGCGATGATGGCGATCTCGGCGGCCGGAGTTGGGGAAGACGGGGTCGGGGGCGACTCCAGAGCGGGCGAGCGCTCGGGGCTCGTCTTGCTCGAAGAAGAGGAGGGTGGCGGAGCTCGTGGACACGGTCGGGTGGCGCGGGGACGACGGTGGCTATGGCTACGACGGCGGAGCGGCGACGGTGGCGTCGGCCATGGCGAAGGGGAGCGAGGGAGGCGAGGCAGGGCGAGTGGGCGTGTCCAGGGGCTCGGGGCGGCGACGTGGAACGCGTCCAGGCCAGCGGGGCGGCGAGGAGGTGAAACAGGGCGGCGGGGAGCTGCGTGGCGCGCGCTGAGCTCGCCGTCGAGCACCTGCGTGCCTGCCTGGCCGAGCCAAGCAGCTCGCTGGCGCGGCAGCTGGGCTGGGCCGGCAGGTGGGCCGGTTAGGCGCCAGGTAAGTTTTCCTTTGCTTTTCCTTTTTCTATTTTCCTGTAACTTTGTGGACTTATTAAAAATACTAAAACAACTCCTAAAATCACCAAACTTCATCTGGACCTTAGTTGGGATATTCCCAGCAAGGAACATTTTAGTTTGGAGATATTTGAGCATTTGAAATATTTTATAAATTTTAAATGCCCAAATTCAAATACTAATGCATTAATTCAATGACCTTCTGTTGACCTAGAAAAATATGCACCATTTTTGCCAGAGGTTTTAATCCAAGACAAAGAGGGTGAACATTTTAGAAGGGCATTTCAGGTTCATTGAAAATATTTTTAGCAAACCCTAGTTGATTTCAGGAGGGGTGCTGGGGGTTCTGCCTTCCCCATTTCAAATTTCTGTCAAAAGTAAACATGATGCACACTCTAATGCATGAGCTAGCTAGGATGTGACAACGCGCCCCGACTACTTCCGCGCCGAGATCGAGTGTACGCGGGCGTCTCTGTCGGAGGAGCAGCGGGCCCTCCCGGAGTACGACGCCGGCAACCATGAGGCATGGGCGGCGTACTTCGAACGCCGGTAGGCAAAGCGCACTAGTGCAGAACCGGGATTTAGCACCGGAGGTCCCCCCCCCCTTTAGCACCGGTTCGGCACGAACCGCCACTAAAGTGCCACCACGTGACACGAGCCAGGCCCGGTTGCGGGGAGACCATTAGTACCGGTTGGTAACACCAACCGGTACTAAATGTTTGGGGGGGGGGGTTTGGTTTTATTTTTTATTTTTCCTTTAATTTTGTGCTTTCAATTTAATTTAGAGATAGTTTTTACATTATAATGAGTTGTTAAATCATTAGGTGAAAGTACCGCACATTAGTTTCGACTGGATGCATGGATCCTAGCTAAGTGATCAAGTATATGACATATCCATATTAATCTGCGGTTTCTTTCATAAATGATATATTAACTCATCATCATCATATTAATATAAAAACTCTTGCATCATATCATCACCAACAACAGTATACTAGCTAGCTAAAAATCATCATAGTCGTCATTACCACTATTTAATCATCATAGTCATTACCGCTATCTAATCACCACCAACACTAGCCACTATTTAATCATCATAGTCATTACCGCTATCTAATCACCACCAACACTAGCTTAAAGAAAAAACATTCACTTGTACCAAAAGCGAAGATATCATTGTGCACAATCTGAATTGTCAATATGAGTCCTCAACGGTTTAGAAACCGGTGAAGACCCATATTGCGGCCACAAATTCTACACATAGAGTTCAATGAAGACCAAGTGCTTCTGATAGTTTGAGAAGTAACATATTTAAGGTGGTAACAACCATGTTAGGGGAGCGAGGTGGGACTAAAAACAGCCTGTCACAACCTCTTTAGTATCGGTTCATGCCACGAACCGCTACTAAAGGGGCTGGTCGGGCCCCAGACCGACAAAGCCAGCCACTGCCTCTTTAATACCGGTTCGTGGCATGAACCGGTACTAAAGGTTCGCCACGAACCGATACTAATGAGCGCCGACCGCCTAGCCGTTGGAATCGACACTAATGGTCACATTAGTGCCGGTTCAGTTGCAAACCGGATCTAATGTGCTTCACATTAGGCCCTTTTTCTACTAGTGGCGGTTGTCCTCCATCAACAACGCGCCGGTGGTGTGGGGGAGCAAAAACAGCGACGGTCGCCGCCTTTGGTGGGGCGCCCCCGGCCGCACGCTCCACGCCGCCCTCGAGCACCTCGAGGGCGGCAACGACCCGCCGCTAACGTACCCGGCCGTCCTGGTCCCCCGCCGGAATGGCGGCCAATGGATGCCGAGGAGGACCGGCTCCTCTTCCTCCTCATCCCAATCCTCCTCCCACTCCTCCGGGTCGCCAGCGCTCTTCAGCATCAAGGCCGAGCCCGCAGAAACGCCGCTCGGCGCTGCGCCTGCAGCGCCAGCATCGTCATCAACGAGGGCGGGCAGGCCTCCTCCTCGGCTCCTCCCCGCCTTGTTAAGCCGAAGACGGAGCCGGAGCTCACCGCTATGAAGACGGAGCCGAGGCTCGCTGACGTGAAGACAAAGCCGGGGCTCGATGATGACGCGGCCATGAAGTGGGCGCGGGAAGATTGGGCAGCTGAAGATGGAGCGCCAGCGCCGCGCCCTGGCGGAGATCGCCGCGTGCCGCCGTGGGCGCGACGAAGGGGGCGTCATCGTGCTTGAAGGCAGCGATGACGACGCGCCGCCACCGGCCAACCCTGTCCGACAAGGGTCCAGCAGCGTGAAGGAGAAGGACGCCGATGACAATGGCAACGACGGCGACATCGTCGCGTTCAATGAGTTCTTCGGCCTGTAGTCGTAGCTCTATGTTTTTTAGTAAATTTTATGTTTTCTATGTAAAAAGATGTAGAACGCCGAAGTTTATGTCCTGTTTGCCGAATCTTATCATGTTTGCCGAATTTTAGCCGATTTTCTTCTCAAAAAAGTTTTAAAAAGGGCGTCTGGGGGCGACCCTGGGACGGTGGCTGGGAACCCGATCGCCCCCAAGCCGATTTTTAGCGCCAGGTCGCCCCCAGGCGGCGATTTTTCAAGCCCCCTGGGGGGGGCAACGGCTGGAGATGCTCTAAGAGATAAATTCTCTCACCAAAAATGATGCTCCAAATGGAAGAAGCTCAATGATTCTGACTATACTCTGACAGAAAATGTATTTGGGAAGCAGAGAAAGTATATATAGGCCAAGAACTTACTACAACTATCTGGTTTCAGAGCTCCAAATGTTACAGTCTTGACCTGGGCTCAGAGTTTCCTGGTATATGCAGCGCTTCATAATGGCCACAGCCATGATAGAGGACTCGGATTGGGTCTTCTTTCCCATACTCCTGGCCATACTCCGCGATCGCTATCAAACCACCGGCTGCTTCTTCGCGCATATAAACAGTGATCGGCATCCTGAAACACAACGATCGTATTCTTACTGCCTTTGTACCTCAATGTTGCAAAGGGCCTGATTTTAAAACTAAACCTACATAAGAGGTACTCCCAATAATAGATTCTCATTGACGTGACAATTGGAACATCTCCCCTTGTTATTTTTCTGTATAATAATGGAGTGAAAACAGAAAACCACGATCGCAGCACCTTGAGGTGCGTATATACCAGGAAACCAAATATTTGAAGAAACAAGGTCAATGAGAATTAGTATTGTGCTACATCAGCGTTACTGACTTGCGAATGTAAAAGTGAAACAACTTGTTGCAAGTGCTCTATTAGGATCATGCAGTGATGTATAGTTCTGCTAAATAGCAAACAGTATGAAAATATTCCGAGATCATGGCTAATACTACTCATCTTTTAAAATGCCTATCTCAACAGAAAAACAGTCCAGTTACTCACTGAAGAACGTGAGAAGCCATGAGCAATTCTGGCTCTCCTCCCCACACATGTGGCTTCCTAATCTGAGAGACATATGTATCGAAATCACCCTCAATAAACCTGCAAATTGATGTTACAACAAAGGGTAAGCATATGTGTAGCACAACATTGCTGCGAAGAAAGAACAACAGCAGGATAAGGAACTAACCATTCAGTCTCTGTCCGTCTCTTGATAAACTCATCAGCAACCTACCAATACAAAAGTTATATACAAAATTTAGACAAGACAAACCAAGAAAAAGATCTTCAGTGTTGAGAACAATATTCATCAAAAGTATGACCTTGGCTTTACATTACAAACATACCAATGTTCTTAAATCATCAGCGAGCTTTCTCTGAAGATTCTCATTAGGCATGGGTTTCCCTGACCTAATGCACTCGCCATGAGCCACAGAACGGAACAAGCATCTACCATCCCCAGGAATGCCTACGGGTCTCGTGTGAGACAGTCACAAAGCGTCCAGACGATGTTATGCTTTGACTACGTGCATACAAGCATAATAATGTATATAGAAAGAAAATGTTCCACGCACTCACCGGTGACAGAATACTCTGTGTAAACTTTCTTCCCATGAGCACAACTAGTGGATGATTCGGAATTGTGGGTGGTACTGGTACCGATGCCATCATCCACCGGACCCTCAGCATTTGCTATCCCAGAAACTGCGAAACTCAAGGAAAGTACAGTGCCGGCACCTCCTATTTTTTGAGCTAAACTTCTGGTCTTTCTCGCCTTCCAGCTAATACTAGAAAACTTGTGATGTGAGGTCATATCAAGCTTAGCATGTAGGATACGATCTCTCGCTGATAATCCGTGTTTAGACTGTTGCTCCAAGCAGGCAAAGCATGTCCCATTTTGCAGACGAGATGATGTTGTGCTCTTAGGAGAAAGACTAACTAAACCCATTTTTGTGTGATAACTGACTGCATGTGAGCGAGAATGCTTCCATAAGGCCATGCTCTGTGACAATCCTCCTAGTAACTGGCTAGGCTGAGAATACATGGTATAAGCGCAGCGTTGCAAACATATAGCAGGCACGCAACGCAGCAGCATCTGCTTCCAGTGGCACCAAGTATAAACTGAAAAACATGTTCAAACGACCAGCTAAGCATTAGTGGGACATGAGCGCATTGATTCATCTCAAATAAAAGATAAGACAACACGCCGAAGTAGGACTAGATTGATCCAAGGTCTTAGAACCATGATATGCAGCATGTGACAGTAACATCGTTTAAAGGAGACCAACGCATGTTTCAGAACAGCTATAGATTGTATAACTATGCAATTTTGCTATGAGAAATTACTCTGCCAGGAGATCGAGAGCATAGAGGCTGATGACCACATTGACCTTTAGCGAACTAGCATCACTCTTTTTGAGCTTTGACGGCAAAATAGCAGGAAGAAAGGTCCCTATCTGAATATATCAAATTACTACTAGTTAGTTCGAACATACTGAGCACACACTTGCCAGAATATGCTAAAGAGAAATCGCATGCATAATTCAAGCTAAACATGTGGACTTCCCAGACTATGCTACTGTACTACTAGTACAATGGAATGTTCCCCTCCCAAAACATGAACAATTCAAGCACGAGCAACCAACCAGCCACCAGAAAACCGAGTTCTATGGGGTCCCCGTAGGCTCATTGACGGCAGATAACGTCACCTGGCCAGTAGACACAATGGACTTTATTGAGTACTCAAAAGATCACAGCACCGGAGGCCATGGGCAATCTACGCTTCATACTGTAAATAAAGTTCCAGGGCACCTACTACAGTGCAGGGAAGGTAGTACAGATTACTTGGGAGCAGCCCAAATTAGACACCTGACCTGAGGGACCGGGAGATTCGCACCTTGAGACTTGGGCCTCCGGACCGGAGTGAGCTAATCCGGCAGGGGCAGGGGAGAGGCGAGGATGGGGCTGCGCCGGGGACGTGGGTAGCAGGGGAAGGGTTGGTGGAAGCGGGAGAAGCTCAGGCTCCGCCACGCAGCGGCAGGCAGAGGCAGAGGGGATTGATCTACTCTCGCCGGATGGAGCCGCCGAGTGAGTAGGCGACGATGGCCGTGGGCTCGTGACGGGCCCATAGACAATGGGCCGCTCCGTGCGAATTTATTTATTGTCGTTACGATAGTGGGCCGGAATACATACAGCCGCACGCTGCCACGAAAACAGAGTTTTTTTTGGTTTAAAAAAACGTAAACGGAGTTTCGCCTTTTCTCAAATCAAATCTCAGAAAAGAAAAAGGAAACGTGAACAGAGTTTCGTAGGGTTTTGGACTTTGGTTTAGCACCGCGTTTTGCTCTTCGTGTGGACAGTGGACGGTCGTGAGATAAATAAATAAATACTCCCTCCTGTCATTTTTACTCTGCATATTGGATTTGCCGAAAGTCAAACTTTGTTAAGTTTGACCAAATTTATATTAAAAATTATTAGCATCTGTAATATCTAATAAATATAATATAAAAATATATACCAAGATGAATCTAATGATATTGGTGTTGTTATGTGAATGTCTATAATTTTTTATATAAATTTAGTCAAAGTTGGATGAGATTGACTTCGGACAAACCTAATATGCAGAGTAAAAAGGACCGAAGGGAGTAAAGGATAGATCTAGCGAGCGGCCGGCTACCCGCTAGTCGTCCTGAGCGGCCGGTCTAAAACAGATAATTTTAATTCCTAATCCATAAAAGGTAATAATTTGTCCCTTCCAATTGATAAAACAATTCTAATTAGAAAAAGTACCACGTACTAGAAAAGTATTACAAAAGCAAACATGTGAACAGATATGACCGCATTTATTTTAGGTATTCAAATTTTTAAAAAGTCATAACTTTTAAATCGCGCTTTGGAATTAAGATCCGTTTTCATCGTTGGAACCCCTGTGACGTGCTCTTCAAAAGTAGATTTCATATGAGGATGTTTCGACGAACTAATCTTCCTGCCAACTAAACGTCAATATGTGTGCAACTAGACTACATGCCGCGCCAACTGAGCATATGCGTGTTGCCAATAATCTTTCTGCCAACTAAAAATCAACGGAAATGTTAACGCCCACACGTGTGGGCGTTTGCACATCGCTCACACGCCTCCATCACCACTCATTTTGCCACGTATGAATAGATGACATCAGCAGATTTTTTTTTGTTTTTGGCTTAAAAATGTTATATCTCCTAAACAAAAAAGCGAACTAAAAATTCGTTTTCACCATTAAATCCGTCTCGACGAGATCTTCAAAACTAGACCCCATGTTGATATGTTTCGACGATTTTTTTTGCCAGAAGTTGCCATGATGTTTACACTGCAATTGCCATAGGGCTTAAACTAAAGTTGCCATGTGGCAATTTTAGTTTGTAGATCATGGCAATTTTAGTATTTTAATGATGACAACTCCAGTACTTTGACCATGAAAATTATTTTTTGTATGAACCATGGCAATTTTACGTGCATGTATCATGTCAATTTTAGTTTATGGTTCATGGCAAGTCTAGTTTCTTAATTTCCCGTTTTATAAATGTCAAAATTTACTTTTAAATGTAGAAGAAAATAGCTGAAACATATCATGGCAACTTCAGTGCAAACATCATGGCAATTCATATGCAATAGACATGACAACTTTTAATTCAAAAAAATTTCATCAAAACATATCAATATGGGATCTAGTTTCGAAGATCTCATCGCGAGGGATTTAATGGTGAAAACGGATTTTCAATCGGATTTTTCGTTTAAGAGATAAAACATTTTAAAAAACTAAAAATCCAAAAAGATTCCTACATGCATGCATACGATGACGTGACAATCTGTTTACATTAGAGACGTGTGGTGCGTCTTCCTTCCTGCCATACGTGTGGTAGTTAGCGTGAGTCAAATCAATGTGTGTGCAAATAGACTACATTGCCGCGCCAACTGAGTATATGTGTGTGCCAATAGTCCTGCCAACAAAACATCAATGCGTGTGCAACCAGACTACATTGCCGCGCCAACTGAGTATATATATGTAACTAGTTCTGCTAACTAAATATCAATGTGTGTGCAACTAAACTACATTGCCACGTCAATTGCGCATATATGTGTGCAACTAGTGCACTGCCAACTAAACATCAATACGTATGCAACTAGACTAAATTAGAAGCCAACTAAGCATATGTGTGTGCAACTAGTCCTTCTGTCAACTAAACATCAATATGTGTGCAATTAGACTATATTACAAGCCAACTAAATATCAATGTGTATGTAATTAGACTAAATTACAAGTTAACTGAGCATATATGTATGCAACTAGTCTTACTGCCAACTAAATATTAATGTGTGTGTAATTAGATTATATTACAAGCCAACTAAAAATCAATGTCTCCAGATAGAAGAAAATGCATGGAGGATAGATGGTCAATGACTCCAAAATCAGGGTCTCCCTGACAACCTGCTAACCTCAGCCATAATGAATCTAGTAGTCGCACCTCGACTACCGCTGTACAGCACACCCCTGTCTCAAATACCTCTGTCATTAGGATGTGCAACTTAATCATCTGTTTTGGCCAACTAACTGACAGTCAATATCCAACTACAAAACGATGCTTGTGCAATACTGGTAGAGAGATATTTTTCTGCGATGTCGTCGCGTAAATCGGTTAAGTGCAAAGCTAGCCAACCCAGCGTACACATGCAAAAGTCTACGGCGAGGCATGCATGTTCTAAACAGCAAAATCAATTAAGCTGCTTGCTTGTGAGGTTCTCAGCTAGCTAGGCAATAGGTCGGGACAGCCTAGTTGCACAACGTAAAAAGTTGGTTGTCATGAATGTTACTCTCTCCGTCCGGTGAAGAGTGTACATCTAGAGATTTTAGGACATATTATGAAGTCAAGTAAAAAATGCATTGGAAAAGTGCAAGCCATCATCTTTCCTCTTTAATTAACCAACCCCCAATGAGCTAAGTACATGTAGAAATTAAGAAGACTATGTATAGATTGTTATTGGTCTTAATTACCATGTGATAAGAGAGAAGTATTTTTCTCTACTTTAAAGTGCATTGTGAAGATAGAAGTACACTCTTTTATGGACAAATTTTGAAGCCAAATGTACACTCTTTACTGGACGGAGGGAGTAGGTTACAACCTCATAGGAAGTTGGGTCATGCAAGTCTACAGTTAATTTTGAAAAAAGTTACACCATTTAGTACTAAATTTGCACCATGTAATAATAGACTTGCACCATATAGTATCAAAGTTGACATCAAAAAATCGTCAAAACATACCCATGCGGGGTCTAGTTTTAAAGATCTCATCACGAGGATCCCAACGGTGAAAACAGATCTGAATTCCGACGTGCAATGCAAGCGTGAAAAATCATCCAACCATCTTTGTGATGTCATGTTGTGCAACTTTTTAATGATCGTATCCAACTATGAACTACTATGTGTGCAACTGCAACTACTGTGCATGCCAACTATACCGAGAAGAGTGTGCAACTACCACAATCATGTGTGAGCTATTATGTCGACAAGAGTGCGCAACTCCGTATGTGAGCTACCATGTCGATGAGAGTGTGCAACTTCACAGCGGTACGTGTGCGACTATGCTGCTATACATGTGCATCTTACTGTAGCTCTGTGTGAGCTATTACGCCGACGGGAGTGTGCAACTTCGTGGTCACGCGTGTGCCATAATGCTGCCGCACGTGTGCAATTTTAAAAGTATGGTTATGAGTTATGATCTCAAAAAATTATAAGATGACAATTTACTGAAAATAGACAAAGGGATATGTACATTTTGTACAAGCTAAGGATAAAAATGCAAAAGAACCAAAGAGATAAGGTTCTTATCGTTTATGGTTACGAATCAATCGGTTCGTTTGCTGCTACTTCTAAACGAAGACACAGCCGCCGCGAGGATCCAGCAACACTACTTTGCTTGTCCGCTGTTGAGACGGAGGGCATCGTCGTCGTCATTCATTGGCCGTTTGTTGTTGTTGTTGCTCCTTTTGCGATCACACCGCGGAGACCGCGGAAGACGATAGTTACTCCTGGCGCCGTAGTTCCGCGAGGATGCAGGCCGAGAGCCGGTCGGTCGCCGCCGGCGAGCACATTGACCCCACACGCCTAGTCCTTCTTATGTAGCTGCTCTGCGTCACCCACAGCTCGTGTAGCCTGCACCGGCATGTCTCGGTTGAGCCAACCATGCAGCATCGGATTCAGTCGCCAGGGACCCGATCCCGTCGTGGAGGAAGGAGTCCAACTGGATGGGTACGTCGCGGTGGCTACCGAAAGCGGCGACGCTACGCTGGAGAGGTGGGTCGACGGCCACCGGCACAAGTTGGGGCGTAGCGGCCGGCGCGAGGTGTGGCGTGTTGGGGAACGTAGTAATTTCAAAATTTTCCTACGCACACGCAAGATCATGTGATGCATAGCAACGAGAGGGGAGAGTGTGGTCTACGTACCCTCGTAGACCGAAGCGGAAGCGATTACACAACGTAGAGGAAGTAGTCGTACGTTCTCCTCACGATCCAACCGATCCAGCGCCGTTACTCCGGCGCCTCCGAGTTCTTGACACACGTACAGCTCGGTGACGCTCTTCGGGCTCCGATCCAGCAAAGCTCCGGGAAGATAGAGTTCCGTCAGCACGACGGCGTGGTGACGACCTTGATGTACTACTATCGCAAGGCTTCGCCTAAGCGCTGCAACAATATGACCGAGGTGGAATATGGTGGAAGGGGCACCGCACACGGCTAAGGAACGATCTCAAGGATCAACTTGTGTGTTCTAGGGTGCCCCCTGCCCCCGTATATAAAGGAGGAGAGGGGGAGGCGCGGCCGGCCCCCAAGGGGTGCGCCAGGTGGAGTCCTACTCCCGCCGGGAGTAGGACTCCTCTCCCTTACCTTGTAGGAGAAGGAAGAAGAGAGGGGGAAAGGAAAAAGGGGGACGCCGCCCCCCTTCCTTGTCCTATTCGGACTAAGGGGGGAGGGGGCGCGCGGCCTGCCCTGGCCGCCCCTCCTCTTTTCCCTTAGGGCCCATATTGGCCCATTAACCCTCGGGGGGGGTCCGGTAACCCCCGGTACTCCGGTTTTCTCCGAAATCACCCGGAACTATTCTGGTGTCCGAATATATTCGTCCAATATATCGATCTTTATGTCTCGACCATTTCGAGACTCCTCGTCATGTCCGTGATCACATCCGGGACTCCGAACAACCTTCGGTACATCAAAATACATAAACTCATAATATAACCGTCATCGAAACCTTAAGCGTGCGGACCCTATGGTTCGAGAACAATGTAGACATGACCGAGACATGTCTCCGGTCAATAACCAATAGCGGGACCTGGATGCCCATATTGGCTCCTACATATTCTACGAAGATCTTTATCGGTCAGACCGCATAACAACATACGTTGTTCCCTTTGTCATCGGTATGTTACTTACCCGAGATTCGATCGTCGGTATCCAATACCTAGTTCAATCTCGTTACCGGTAAGTCTCTTTACTCGTTCCGTAATACATCATCTCACAACTAACACATTAGTTGCAATGCTTGCAAGGCTTATGTGATGAGCATTATCGAGAGGGCCCAGAGATACCTCTCCGACAATCGGAGTGACAAATCCTAATCTCGAAATACGCCAACCCAACATCTATCTTTGGAGACACCTGTAGTACTCCTTTATAATCACCCAATTACGTTGTGACGTTTGGTAGTACCCAAAGTGTTCCTCCGGTAAACGGGAGTTGCATAATCTCATAGTCAAAGGAACATGTATAAGTCATGAAGAAAGCAATAGCAACATACTAAACGATCGGGTGCTAAGCTAATAGAATGGATCATGTCAATCAGATCATTCAACTAATGATGTGACCTCGTTAATCAAATAACAACTCTTTGTCTATGGTTAGGAAACATAACCATCTTTGATTAACGAGCTAGTCAAGTAGAGGCATACTAGTGACACTCTGTTTGTCTATGTATTCACACATGTATCATGTTTCCGGTTAATACAATTCTAGCATGAATAATAAACATTTATCATGAAATAAGGAAATAAATAATAACTTTATTATTGCCTCTAGGGCATATTTCCTTCAGTCTCCCACTTGCACTAGAGTCAATAATCTAGTTTACACAGTAATGATTCTAACACCCATGGAGTCTTGGTGCTGATCATGTTTTGCTCGTGGAAGAGGTTTAGTCAATGGGTCTGCTACATTCAGATCCGTATGTATCTTGCAAATCTCTATGTCTCCCACCTGGACTAGATCCCGGATGGAATTGAAGCGTCTCTTGATGTGCTTGGTTCTCTTGTGAAATCTGGATTCCTTTGCCAAGGCAATTGCACCAGTATTGTCACAAAAGATTTTCATTGGACCCGATGCACTAGGTATGACACCTAGATCGGATATGAACTCCTTCATCCAGACTCCTTCATTAGCCGCTTCCGAAGCAGCTATGTACTCCGCTTCACATGTAGATCCCGCCACGACGCTTTGTTTAGAACTGCACCAACTGACAGCTCCACCGTTTAATGTAAACACGTATCCGGTTTGCGATTTAGAATCGTCCGGATCAGTGTCAAAGCTTGCATCAACGTAACCGTTTACGATGAGCTCTTTGTCACCTCCATATACGAGAAACATATCCTTAGTCCTTTTCAGGTACTTCAGGATGTTCTTGACCGCTGTCCAGTGATCCACTCCTGGATTACTTTGGTACCTCCCTGCTAAGCTAATAGCAAGGCACACATCAGGTCTGGTACACAGCATTGCATACATGATAGAGCCTATGGCTGAAGCATAGGGAACATCTTTCATTTTCTCTCTATCTTCTGCAGTGGTCGGGCATTGAGTCTTACTCAACTTCACACCTTGTAACACAGACAAGAACCCTTTCTTTGCTTGATCCATTTTGAACTTCTTCAAAACTTTGTCAAGGTATGTGCTTTGTGAAAGTCCAATTAAGCGTCTTGATCTATCTCTATAGATCTTGATGCCCAATATGTAAGCAGCTTCACCGAGGTCCTTCATTCAAAAACTCTTATTCAAGTATCCCTTTATGCTATCCAGAAATTCTATATCATTTCCGATTAGTAATATGTCATATACATATAATATCAGAAATGCTATAGAGCTCCCACTCACTTTCTTGTAAATACAGGCTTCTCCAAAAGTCTGTACAAACCCGAAAGCTTTGATCACACTATCAAAGCGTTTATTCCAACTCCGAGAGGCTTGCACCAGTCCATAAATGGATCGCTGGAGCTTGCACACTTTGTTAGCTCCCTTTGGATCGATAAAACCTTTTGGTTGCATCATATACAACTCTTCTTCCAGAAATCCATTCAGGAATGCAGTTTTTACATCCATTTGCCAAATTTCATAATCATAAAATGCGGCAATTGCTAACATGATTCGGACAGACTTAAGCATCGCTACGGGTGAGAAGGTCTCATCGTAGTCAATCCCTTGAACTTGTCGAAAACCTTTTGCGACAAGTCGAGCTTTGTAGACAGTAACATTACCGTCAGCGTCAGTCTTCTTCTTGAAGATCCATTTGTTCTCTATTGCTTGCCGACCATCGGGCAAGTCAACCAAAGTCCACACTTTGTTTTCATACATGGATCCCATCTCAGATTTCATGGCTTCTAGCCACTTTGCGGAATCTGGGCTCACCATCGCTTCTTCATAGTTCGTAGGTTCATCATGATCTAGCAGCATGACTTCCAGAACAGGATTGCCGTACCACTCTGGTGCGGATCTTACTCTGGTTGATCTACGAGGTTCTGTAGTAACTTGATCTGAAGTTTCATGATCAACATCATCAACTTCCTCACTATTTGGTGTAGATGTCGCAGAAACCGGTTTCTGTGATAAACTACTTTCCAATAATGGAGAAGGTACAGTTACCTCATCAAGTTCTACTTTCCTCCCACTCACTTCTTTCGAGAGAAACTCCTTCTCCAGAAAGGATCCAATTCTAGCAACAAATATCTTGCCTTCGGATCTGTGATAGAAGGTGTACCCAGCAGTTTCCTTTGGGTATCCTATGAAGACGCATTTCTCCGATTTGGGTTCGAGCTTATCAGGTTGAAGCTTTTTCACATAAGCATCGCAGCCCCAAACTTTAAGAAACGACAACTTTGGTTTCTTGCCAAACCATAGTTCATAAGGTGTCGTCTCAACGGATTTTGACGGTGTCCTATTTAATGTGAATGCGTCCGTCTCAAGAGCATATCCCCAAAACGATAGCGGTAAATCTGTAAGAGACATCATAGATCGCACCATATCTAGTAAAGTACGATTACGACGTTCGGACACACCATTGCGCTGTGGTGTTCCGGGTGGCGTGAGCTGCGAAACTATTCCGCATTGTTTCAAATGTAGACCAAACTCGTAACTCAAATATTCTCCTCCACGATCCGATCGTAGAAACTTTATTTTCTTGTTACGATGATTTTCAACTTCACTCTGAAATTCTTTGAACTTTTCAAATGTTTCAGACTTGTGTTTCATTAAGTATATATATATCCATATCTGCTCAAATCATCTGTGAAGGTGAGAAAATAACGATATCCGCCACGAGCCTCAACATTCATCGGACCACATACATCTGCATGTATGATTTCCAACAAACCTGTTGCTCTCTCCATAGTACCGGAGAACGGTGTTTTAGTCATCTTGCCCATGAGGCACGGTTCGCAAGTGCCAAGTGATTCATAATCAAGTGACTCCAAAAGTCCATCAGTATGGAGATTCTTCATGCGCTTTATACCGATATGACCTAAACGGCAGTGCCACAAATAAGTTGCACTATCATTATCAACTCTGCATCTTTTGGCTTCAACACTATGAATATGTGTATCACTACTATCGAGATTCATTAAAAATAGACCACTCTTCAAGGGTGCATGATCATAAAAGATATTACTCATATAAATAGAACAACCATTATTCTCTGATTTAAATGAATAACCGTCTCGCATCAAACAAGATCCAGATATAATGTTCATGCTCAACGCTGGCACCAAATAACAATTATTTAGGTCTAATACTAATCCCGAAGGTAGATGTAGAGGTAGCGTGCTGACAGCGATCACATCGACTTTGGAACCGTTTCCCACGCGCATCGTCACCTCGTCCTTTGCCAGTGTTCGCTTAATCCGTAGTCCCTGTTTCGAGTTGCAAATATTAGCAACAGAACCAGTATCAAATACCCAGGTGCTACTGCGAGCTCTAGTAAGGTACACATCAATAACATGTATATCACATATACCTTTGTTCACCTTGCCATCCTTCTTGTCCGCCAAATACTTGGGGCAGTTCCGCTTCCAGTGACCAGTCTGCTTGCAATAGAAGCACTCAGTTTCAGGCTTAGGTCCAGACCTGGGTTTCTTCTCTTGAGCAGCAACTTGTTTGCTGTTCTTCTTGAAGTTCCCCTTCTTCTTCCCTTTGCCTTTCTTCTTGAAACTAGTGGTCTTATTGACCATCAACACTTGATGCTCTTTCTTGATTTCTACCTCCGCAGCCTTTAGCATTGCGAAGAGCTCGGGCATAGTCTTAACTAACCCTTGCATATTATAGTTCATCACGAAGCCTTTGTAGCTTGGTGGCAGTGATTGAAGAATTCTGTCAATGACACAATCATCCGGAAGATTAACTCCCAGTTGACTCAAGTGATTGTAATACCCAGACATTCTGAGTATGTGCTCACTGACAGACCCATTCTCTTCCATCTTGCAGCTATAGAATTTATTGGAGACTTCATATCTCTCAATCCGGGCATTCTGTTGGAATATCAACTTCAACTCCTGGAACATCTCATATGCTCCATGGTTCTCAAACCGTCGTTGAAGTCCCGGTTCTAAGCCGTAAAGCATGGCACACTGAACTATCGAGTAGTCATCAGCTTTGCTCTGCCAGACGTTCATAACATCTGGCGTTGCTCCAGCAGCAGGCCTGGCACCTAGCGGTGCATCCAGGACGTAACTCTTCTATGCAGCAATGAGGATAATCCTCAAGTTACGGACCCAGTCCGTGTAATTGCTACCATCATCTTTCAACTTTGCTTTCTCAAGGAACGCATTAAAATTCAACGGAACAACAGCACGAGCCATCTATCTACAATCAACATAATCAAGCAAGATACTATCAGGGACTAAGTTCATGATAAATTTAAGTTCAATTAATCATATTACTTAAGAACTCCCACTTAGATAGACATCCCTCTAATCTTCTAAGTGATCACGTGATCCAAATCAACTAAACCATAACCGATTAACACGTGAAATGGATTAGTTTTCAATGGTGAACATCATTATGTTGATCATATCTACTATATGATTCACGCTCGACCTTTCGGTCTCCGTGTTCCGAGGCCATATCTGTATATGCTAGGCTCGTCAAGTATAACCCGAGTATTCTGCGTGTGCAAAACTGGCTTGCCCCCGTTGTAGATGGACGTAGAGCTTATCACACCCGATTAACACGTGGTGTCTGGGCACGACGAACTTTGGCAACGGTGCATACTTGGGGAGAACACTTCTTGATAATTTAGTGAGAGATCATCTTATAATGCTACCGTCAATCAAAGCAAAATAAGATGCATAAAAAGATAAACATCACATGCAATCAATATAAGTGATATGATATGGTCATCATCATCTTCGTGCTTGTGATCTCCATCTCCGAAGCACCGTCATGATCACCATCGTCACCGGCGCGATACCTTGATCTCCATCGTAGCATCGTTGTCGTCTCGCCAATCTTATGCTTCTACGACTATCGCTACCGCTTAGTGATAAAGTAAAGCATTACAGGGCGATTGCATTGCATACAATAAAGCGACAACCATACGGCTCCTGCCAGTTGCCGATAACTCAGTTACAAAACATGATCATCTCATACAATAAAATTTAGCATCATGTCTTGACCATATCACATCACAACATGCCCTGCAAAAACAAGTTAGTAGTTCTCTACTTTGTTGTTTGCAAGTTTTACGTGGCTGCTACGGGCTTAAGCAAGAACTCATCTTACCTACGCATCAAAACCACAACGATAGTTTGTCAAATAGACTCCATTTTAACCTTCTCAAGGACCGGGCGTAGCCACACTTGGTTCAACTAAAGTTGGTGAGACAGTCTCCCGCAAGCCATCTGTGTGCAAAGTGTTGGAAATATGCCCTAGAGGCAATAATAAAAGCATTATTATTATATTTCCTTATTCATGATAATTGTCTTTATTCGTGCTATAATTGTGTTATTCGGAAATCGTAATACATGTGTGAATAACAGACAACAACATGTCCCTAGTGAGCCTCTAGTTGACTAGCTCGTTGATCGATAGATAGTCATGGTTTCCTGACTATGGGCATTGGATGTCATCGATAACGGGATCACATCATTAGGAGAATGATGTGATGGACAAGACCCAATCCTAAACATATCATAAGATCGCATAGTTCGTTTGCTAGAGTTTTCCAATGTCAAGTATCTTTTCCTTAGACCATGAGATCATGTAACTCCCGGATACCGTAGGAGTGCTTTGGGTGTGCCAAACGTCACAACGTAACTGGGTGACTATAAAGGTATACTACGGGTATCTCTGAAAGTGTCTGTTGGGTTGACATGGATCGAGACTGGGATTTGTCACTCCGCTTGACGGAGAGGTATCACCGGGCCCTCTCGGTAATGCATCATCATAATGAGCTCAGTGTGATCAAAGTGTTTAATCACGGGATCATGCATTACGGTACGAGAAAAAGTGACTTGCCGATAACGAGATTGAACGAGGTATTGGGATACCGACGATCGAATCTCGGGCAAGTAAAATACCGATTGACAAAGGGAATCGTATACGGGATTAATTGAATCCTCGACATCGTGGTTCATTCGATGAGATCATCGTGGAGCATGTGGGAGCCAACATGGGTATCCAGATCCCGCTGTTGGTTATTGCCCGAGAGCCGTCTCGGTCATGTCTGCATGTCTCCCGAACCCGTAGGGTCTACACACTTAAGGTTCGGTGACGCTAGGGTTGTGAAGATATGTATATGCAGTAACCCGAATGTTGTTCGGAGTCCCGGATGAGATCCCAGACGTCACGAGGAGTTCCGGAATGGTCCGGAGGTAAAGAATTATATATAGGAAGTGCTGTTTCGGCCATCGGGACAAGTTTCGGGGTTATCGGTATTGTACCGGGACCACCGAAGGGGTCCCGGGGGTCCACCAGGTGGGGCCACCTACCCTGGTGGGCCACATGGGCCTTAGGGGGTGCGCCTTGGCCTGCTTGGGCCAAGGGGAACCATCCCCAAAGGGCCCATGCGCCTAGGGTTCCATCTAGGAGGAGTCCTAGTGGTGGAAGGCACCTCCTAGATGGCTTGGGGGGGAGGGAAACCTCCCTGGCCGCCGCCCCCCTTGGGAGATTAGATCTCCCAGGGCCGGCGCCCCCCCCAAGAGGCCTATATAAAGGGGAGAGGGGAGGGGGGCAGCGCACCCATAAGCCCTGGTGCCTCCCTCCTCCCTGCAACACCTCCTCCTCCTCCCGTAGTTGCTTAGCGAAGCCCTGCTGGAGTTCTGCTGCATCCACCACCACGCCGTCGTGCTGCTGGATCTTCATCAACCTCTCCTTCCCCCTTGCTGGATCAAGAAGGAGGAGACGTCACGCTTCCGTACGTGTGTTGAACACGGAGGTGCCGTCCGTTCGGTACTAGATCATCGGTGAACTGGATCACGGCGAGTACGACTACCTCATCCACGTTCACTCGAACGCTTCCGTTGCGATCTACAAAGTGGTATGTAGATGCTATCTAATCTTAATACTCGTTGCTAGATGAACTCATAGATAGATCTTGGTGAAACCGTAGGAAAATTTTTATTTTCTGCAGCGTTCCCCAACAGTGGCATCATGAGCTAGGTCTATGCGTAGTTCTTCTTGCGCGAGTAGAACACAATTTGTTGTGGGCGTAGATGTTGTCAACTTTTCTTGCTGCTACTAGTCTTATCTTGCTTCAGCGGTATTGTGGGATGAAGCGGCCCGGACCAACCTTACACGTACGCTTACGTGAGACCGGTTCCACCGACTAACATGCACTAGTTGCATAAGGTGGCTGGCGGGTGTCTGTCTCTCCTACTTTAGTTGGAGCGGATTCGATGAAAAGGGTCCTTACGAAGGGTAAATAGAAGTTGACAAATCACGTTGTGGCTTTTACGTAGGTAAGAAAACGTTCTTGCTAGAACCCTAATTCAGCCACGTAAAACTTGCAACAACAATTAGAGGACGTCTAACTTGTTTTTGCAGCAAGTGCTTTGTGATATGATATGGCCAAAGTTGTGATGAATGATGAATGATCTATATGTGATGTATGAGATGTTCATGCTATTGTAATAGGAATCATGACTTGCATGTCGATGAGTATGACAACCGGCAGGAGCCATAGGAGTTGTCTTTATTTTTTGTATGACCTGCGTGTCATTGAGAAACGCCATGTAAATTACTTTACTTTATTGCTAAATGCGTTAGCCATAGTAGTAGAAGTAATAGTTGGCGAGCAACTTCATGGAGACACGATGATGGAGATCATGATGATGGAGATCATGGTGTCAAGCCGGTGACAAGATGATCATGAAGCCCCAAGATGGAGATCAAAGGAGCTATGTGATATTGGCCATATCATGTCACGTTTATTATTTGATTGCATGTGATGTTTATCATGTTTTGCATCTTGTTTACTTAGAACGACGGTAGTAAATAAGATGATCCCTCATAATAATTTCAAGAAAGTGTTCACCCTAACTGTGCACCGTTGCGACAGTTCGTTGTTTCGAAGCACCACGTGATGATCGGGTGTGATAGATTCTAACGTTCACATACAACGGGTGTAAGACAGATTTACACACGCAAAACACTTAGGTTGACTTGACGAGCCTAGCATGTACAGACATGGCCTCGGAACACACAAGACCGAAAGGTCGAGCATGAGTCGTATAGAAGATACGATCAACATGAAGATGTTCACCGATGTTGACTAGTCCGTCTCACGTGATGATCGGACACGGCCTAGTTGACTCGGATCATGTAATACTTAGATGACTAGAAGAGGGATGTCTATCTAAGTGGGAGTTCATTAAATAATTTGATTAAATGAACTTTATTATCATGAACTTAGTCTAAAAATTTTACAATATGTCTTGTAGATCAAATGGCCAACGTAGTCCTCAACTTCAACGCGTTCCTAGAGAAAACCAAGCTGAAAGACGATGGCAGCAACTATACGGACTGGGTCCGGAACCTGAGGATCATCCTCATAGCTGCCAAGAAAGATTATGTCCTACGAGCACCGCTGGGTGACGCACCTATTCTCCCTGCAGAACAAGACGTTATGAACGCTTGGCAGTCACGCTGCGATGATTACTCCCTCGTTCAGTGCGGCATGCTTTACAGCCTAGAGCCGGGGCTCCAAAAGCGTTTTGAGAGACATGGAGCATATGAGATGTTCGAAGAGCTGAAAATGGTTTTCCAAGCTCATGCCCGGGTCGAGAGATATGAAGTCTCCGACAAATTCTTTAGCTGTAAGATGGAGGAAAATAGTTCTGTCAGTGAACACATACTCAAAATATCTGGGTTGCACAACCGCATGACTCAACTAGAAGTTAATCTCCCGGAAGAAGCGGTCATTGACAGAATCCCAGTCGCTTCCACCTAGCTACAAGAGCTTTGTGATGAACTACAATATGCAGGGGATGGTAAAGACCATTCCTGAAGTATATGCTATGCTGAAATCAGCAGAGGTAGAAATCAAGAAGGAGCATCAAGTGTTGATGGTGAATAAAACCACTAAGTTCAAGAAGGGCAAGGGTAAAAAGAACTTCAAGAAGGACGGCAAGGAAGTTGCCGCGCCCGGTAAGCAAGTTGCCGGGAAGAAGCCAAAGAATGGACCCAAGCCCGAGACTGAGTGTTTTTATTGCAAGGGAAGTGGTCACTGGAAGCGGAACTGCCCCAAATACTTAGCGGACAAGAAGGCCGGCAAAACCAAAGGTATATGTGATATACATGTAATTGATGTGTACCTTACCAGTACTCGTAGTAGCTCTTGGGAATTTGATACCGGTGCAGTTGCTCACATTTGTAACTCAAAGCAGGAGCTGCGGAATAAACGGAGACTGGCGAAGGACGAGGTGACGATGCGCGTCGGGAATGGTTCCAAGGTCGATGTGATCGCCGTCGGCACGCTGCCTCTACATTTACCTACGGGATTAGTTTTAAACCTTAATAATTGTTATTTAGTGCCAAGTTTGAGCATGAACATTGTGTCTGGATCTCGTTTAATTCAAGATGGCTACTCATTTAAATCCGAGAATAATGGTTGTTCTATTTATATGAGAGATATGTTCTATGGTCATGCTCCGATGGTTAATGGTTTATTCTTAATGAATATCGTACGTGATGATACACATATTCATAGTGTGAATACCAAAAGAGTTAAAGTTGATAACAATAGTCCCACATATTTGTGGCACTGCCGCCTTGGTCACATAGGTGTCAAACGCATGAAGAAGCTCCATGCAGATGGACTTTTAGAGTCTCTTGATTATGAATCATTTGACACGTGCGAACCATGCCTCATGGGTAAAATGACCAAGACTCCGTTCTCAGGAACAATGGAGTGAGCAACCAACTTATTGGAAATCATACATACCGATGTATGCGGTCCAATGAGTGTTGAGGCTCGCGGTGGCTATCGTTATGTTCTCACCCTCACTGATGACTTGAGTAGATATGGGTATATCTACTTGATGAAACACAAGTCTGAGACCTTTGAAAAGTTCAAGGAATTTCAGAGTGAGGTTGAAAATCAACGTGATAGAAAGATCAAGTTTCTACGATCAGATCGTGGAGGAGAATACTTGAGTCATGAATTTGGCACACACTTAAGAAAATGTGGAATAGTTTCACAACTCACGCCGCCTGGAACACCTCAGCGTAATGGTGTGTCCGAACGTCGTAATCGCACTCTATTAGATATGGTGCGATCTATGATGTCTCTTACCGATTTACCGCTATCTTTTTGGGGCTATGCTTTAGAGACTGCCGCATTCACTTTAAATAGGGCTCCGTCGAAATCCGTTGAGACGACACCGTATGAATTATGGTTTGGAAAGAAACCTAAGCTGTCGTTTCTAAAAGTTTGGGGATGCGATGCTTATGTCAAGAAACTTCAACCTGAAAAGCTCGAACCCAAGTCGGAAAAATGCGTCTTCATAGGATACCCTAAAGAAACTGTTGGGTATACCTTCTACCTCAGATCCGAAGGCAAGATCTTTGTTGCCAAGAATGGATCCTTTCTGGAGAAAGAGTTTCTCTCGAAAGAAGTAAGTGGGAGGAAAGTAGAACTTGATGAAGTGTTACCTCTTGAACCGGAAAATGGCGAAACTCAAGAAAACGTTTCTGAGGTGCCTGCGCCGACTAGAGAGGAAATTAATGATGATGATCACGATGCTTCTAATCAAGCTCCTACTGAAATTCGAAGGTCCACAAGGACACGTTCCGCACCAGAGTGGTACGGCAACCCTGTCTTGGAAATCATGTTGTTAGACAACGGTGAACCTTCGAACTATGAGCCATGAAATCCGAGATAGGATCCATGTATGAAAACGAAGTATGGACTTTGACTGACTTGCCCGTTGAACGGCGAGCCATAGAAAATAAATGGATCTTTAAGAAGAAGACAGACGCGGATGGTAATGTGACCATCTATAAAGCTCGGCTTGTCGCTAAGGGTTATCGACAAGTTCAAGGGGTTGACTACGATGAGACTTTCTCACCGGTAGCGAAGCTGAAGTCCGTCAGAATCATGTTAGCAATTGCCGCATACTATGATTATGAAATATGGCAAATGGACGTCAAAACGGCATTCCTTAATGGTTTCCTTAAGGAAGAATTGTATATGATGCAGCCGGAAGGTTTTGTCGATCCTAAGAATGCTGACAAGGTGTGCAAGCTCCAACGCTCGATTTATGGGCTGGTGCAAGCATCTCGGAGTTGGAACATTCGCTTTGATGAGATGATCAAAGCGTTTGGGTTTACACAGACTTATGGAGAAGCCTGTGTTTACAAGAAAGTGAGTGGGAGCGCTGTAGCATTTCTCATATTATATGTAGACGACATACTTTTGATGGGAAATGATATAGAACTCTTGGACAACATTAAGGCCTACTTGAATAAGAGTTTTTCAATGAAGGACCTTGGAGAAGCTGCTTATATATTAGGCATCAAGATCTATAGAGATAGATCGAGACGCCTCATAGGTCTTTCACAAAGCACATACCTTGATAAGATATTGAAGAAGTTCAATATGGATCAATCTAAGAAGGGGTTCTTACCTGTGTTACAAGGTGTAAAATTGAGCTCAGCTCAATGTCCGACCACGGCAGAAGATATAGAAGAGATGAGTGTCATCCCCTATGCCTCAGCCATAGGTTCTATTATGTATGCCATGCTGTGTACCAGACCTGATGTAAACCTTGCCGTAAGTTTGGTAGGTAGGTACCAAAGTAATCCCGGCAAGGAACACTGGACAGCGGTCAAGAATATCCTGAAGTACCTGAAAAGTACTAAGGAAATGTTTCTCGTTTATGGAGGTGACGAAGAGCTCGTCATAAAAGGTTACGTCGACGCTAGCTTCGACACAGATCTGGATGACTCCAAGTCACAAACCGGATACGTGTATATTTTGAATGGTGGGGCAGTAAGCTGGTGCAGTTGCAAGCAAAGCGTCGTGGCGGGATCTACATGTGAAGCGGAGTACATGGCAGCCTCGGAGGCAGCACATGAAGCAATTTGGGTGAAGGAGTTCATCACCGACCTCGGAGTCTTACCCAATGCGTCGGGGCCAATCAAGCTCTTCTGTGACAACACTGGAGCTATTGCACTTGCAAAGGAGCCCAGGTTTCACAAGAAGACCAGGCACATCAAGCGTCGCTTCAACTCCATTCGTGAAAATGTTCAAGATGGAGACATAGAAATTTGTAAAGTGCACACGGATCTGAATGTCGCAGATCCGTTGACTAAACCTCTCCCTAAGGCAAAACATGATCAGCACCAGAATTCTATGGGTGTTTGATTCATCACAATGTAACTAGATTATTGACTCTAGTGCAAGTGGGAGACTGTTGGAAATATGCCCTAGAGGCAATAATAAAAGCATTATTATTATATTTCCTTATTCATGATAATTGTCTTTATTCGTGCTATAATTGTGTTATTCGGAAATCGTAATACATGTGTGAATAACAGACAACAACATGTCCCTAGTGAGCCTCTAGTTGACTAGCTCGTTGATCGACAGATAGTCATGGTTTCCTGACTATGGGCATTGGATGTCATCGATAACGGGATCACATCATTAGGAGAATGATGTGATGGACAAGACCCAATCCTAAACATAGCATAAGATCGCATAGTTCGTTTGCTAGAGTTTTCCAATGTCAAGTATCTTTTCCTTAGACCATGAGATCATGTAACTCCCGGATACCGTAGGAGTGCTTTGGGTGTGCCAAACGTCACAACGTAACTGGGTGACTATAAAGGTATACTACGGGTATCTCTGAAAGTGTCTGTTGGGTTGACATGGATCGAGACCGGGATTTGTCACCCCGCTTGACGGAGAGGTATCACCGGGCCCTCTCGGTAATGCATCATCATAATGAGCTCAGTGTGATCAAAGTGTTTAATCACGGTATCATGCATTACGGTACGAGAAAAAGTGACTTTCCGATAACGAGATTGAACGAGGTATTGGGATACCAACGATCGAATCTCGGGCAAGTAAAATACCGATTGACAAAGGGAATCGTATACGGGATTAATTGAATCCTCGACATCGTGGTTCATTCGATGAGATCATCGTGGAGCATGTGGGAGCCAACATGGGTATCTAGATCCCGCTGTTGGTTATTGCCCGAGAGCCGTCTCGGTCATGTCTGCATGTCTCCCGAACCCGTAGGGTCTACACACTTAAGGTTCGGTGACGCTAGGGTTGTGAAGATATGTATATGCAGTAACCCGAATGTTGTTCGGAGTCCCGGATGAGATCCCAGACGTCACGAGGAGTTCCGGAATGGTCCGGAGGTAAATAATTATATATAGGAAGTGCTGTTTCGGCCATCGGGACAAGTTTCGGGGTTATCGGTATTGTACCGGGACCACCGAAGGGGTCCCGGGGGTCCACCAGGTGGGGCCACCTGCCCTGGTGGGCCACATGGGCCTTAGGGGGTGCGCCTTGGCCTGCTTGGGCCAAGGAGAACCAGCCCCAAAGGGCCCATGCGCCTAGGGTTCCATCTAGGAGGAGTCCTAGTGGTGGAAGGCACCTCCTAGATGGCTTGGGGGGGAGGGAAACCTCCCTGGCCGCCGCCCCCCTTGGGAGATTAGATCTCCCAGGGCCGGAGCCCCCCCAAGAGGCCTATATAAAGGGGGGAGGGGAGGGGGGCAGCGCACCCATAAGCCCTGGTGCCTCCCTCCTCCCTGCAACACCTCCTCCCCCTCCCGTAGTTGCTTAGCGAAGCCCTGCCGGAGTTCTGCTGCATCCACCACCACGCCGTCGTGCTGCTGGATCTTCATCAACCTCTCCTTCCCCCTTGCTGGATCAAGAAGGAGGAGACGTCACGCTTTCCGTACGTGTGTTGAGCACGGAGGTGCCGTCCGTTCGGTACTAGATCATCGGTGAATTGGATCACGACGAGTACGACTACCTCATCCACGTTCACTCGAACGCTTCCGTTGCGATCTACAAAGTGGTATGTAGATGCTATCTAATCTGAATACTCGTTGCTAGATGAACTCATAGATAGATCTTGGTGAAACCGTAGGAAAATTTTTGTTTTCTGCAACGTTCCCCAACACAAAGCACGTCGAGGGAACCAGTCTCGCATAAGCGTACGCGTAAGGTTGGTCCGGGTCGTCTCATCCAACAATAACACTGAACCAAAGCATGACATGCTGGTAGGCAGTATGACTTGTATCGTCCACAACTCACTTGTGTTCTACTCGTGCATATAACATCAAACCATAAAAACCTAGGCTCGGATGCCACTGTTGGGGAACGTAGTAATTTCAAAATTTTCCTACGCACACGCAAGATCATGGTGATGCATAGCAACGAGAGGGGAGAGTGTTGTCTACGTACCCTCGTAGACCGAAGCGGAAGCGATTACACAATGTAGAGGATGTAGTCGTACGTTCTCCTCAAGATCCAACCGATCCAGCGCCGTTACTCCGGCGCCTCCGAGTTCTTGACACACGTACAGCTCGGTGACGCTCCTCGGGCTTCGATCCAGCAAAGCTCCGGGAAGATAGAGTTCCGTCAGCGCGACGGCGTGGTGACGACCTTGATGTACTACTATCGCAGGGCTTCGCCTAAGCGCTGCAACAATATGACCGAGGTGGAATATGGTGGAAGGGGGCACCGCACACGGCTAAGGAACGATCTCAAGGATCAACTTGTGTGTTCTAGGGTGCCCCCCTGCCCCCGTATATAAAGGAGGAGAGGGGGAGGCGCAGCCGGCCCCCAAGGGGTGCGCCAGGTGGAGTCCTACTCCCACCGGGAGTAGGACTCCTCTCCCTTACCTTGTAGGAGAAGGAAGGAGAGAGGGGGAAAGGAAAAAGGGGGGCGCCGCCCCCCCCTTCCTTGTCCTATTCGGACTAAGGGGGGAGGGGGGGCGCGGCCTGCCCTGTCCGCCCCTCCTCTTTTCCCTTAGGGCCCATATTGGCCGATTAACCCTCGGGGGGGGGGGGGGGTTCCGGTAACCCCCGGTACTCCGGTTTTCTCCGAAATCACCCGGAACTATTCCGGTGTCCGAATATATTCGTCCAATATATCGATCTTTATGTCTCGACCATTTCGAGACTCCTCGTCATGTCCGTGATCACATCCGGGACTCCGAACAACCTTCGGTACATCAAAATACATAAACTCATAATATAACCGTCATCAAAACCTTAAGCGTGCGGACCCTACGGTTCGAGAACAATGTAGACATGACCGAGACATGTCTCCGGTCAATAACCAATAGCGGGACCTGGATGCCCATATTGGCTCCTACATATTCTATGAAGATCTTTATCGGTCAGACCGCATAACAACATACGTTGTTCCCTTTGTCATCGGTATGTTACTTACCCGAGATTCGATCGTCGGTATCCAATACCTAGTTCAATCTCGTTACCGGTAAGTCTCTTTACTCGTTCCGTAATACATCATCTCACAACTAACACATTAGTTGCAATGCTTGCAAGGCTTATGTGATGAGCATTACCGAGAGGGCCCAGAGATACCTCTCCGACAATCGGAGTGACAAATCCTAATCTCGAAATACGCCAACCCAACATCTATCTTTGGAGACACCTGTAGTACTCCTTTATAATCACCCAGTTACGTTGTGACGTTTGGTAGTACCCAAAGTGTTCCTCCGGTAAACGGGAGTTGCATAATCTCATAGTCAAAGGAACATGTATAAGTCATGAAGAAAGCAATAGCAACATACTAAACGATCGGGTGCTAAGCTAATAGAATGGGTCATGTCAATCAGATCATTCAACTAATGATGTGACCTCGTTAATCAAATAACAACTCTTTGTCTATGGTTAGGAAACATAACCATCTTTGATTAACGAGCTAGTCAAGTAGAGGCATACTAGTGACACTCTGTTTGTCTATGTATTCACACATGTATCATGTTTCCGGTTAATACAATTCTAGCATGAATAATAAACATTTATCATGAAATAAGGAAATAAATAATAACTTTATTATTGCCTCTAGGGCATATTTCCTTCATGGCGACGGCGGCAGACGTGAGGGGGATGGGGAGGAAGGTCTGTGGATAATGCTGGATAACGACAAACGCCAACCGCCCGCATCATGATTGAGAGCGCCCGACAAAATAGCACTTGGATCACGCTCGCGATGGTTCGGGACCGGATCGTGTGGTCAAGAGCCGGCCGCTCCAGTCGACGAAAGAGTGCTCGTGCACTAAGAAGAATTTAGGATAAATAAAACTGGACTTAGTAGCTAAAAACAAACAAACCTGAGAGATGACCCTACCCTGATTTCTCTAGCCGAGCCGACCCAACCCCAGGACCAAGAAGTATCGGCGTATCGTCGCCGTGGTATCATGGGGCTGATGGCGCTCAAGCGGCTCGTGTCCATGCGGCGGCAGGGCCGGCAGACCCAACCCCGTCGTGGTAAGCCGCCGCCGCCGCCTCTATCTCCGTCTACCTCGCCGCAGCTCTGTTTCGATTTCCAGCATGCATGTACTGTGGCTGCACCATGAACCGGAGCTTATGGTGGTATGTACATGCATCCTCAAGTACAAGTAAAACCATGGCATCGTCAAGCCATGGTTGGGGAAGGATAAAATTAGAAAAGAAATAGAGGATCCTAACATTTTTAGTATCATCTTATGGGTTGATTTGAGGCCACAGATCTGTAGCATACTAGCACCTGTTCTGCTAAGGCTTTCGTGCTTCTCTTTTAATTTGTCCTCTGTATATGATGATGTGACCTGCTTAATTTCTTCAGCTCATTGATTTTTAGTCATACTTTTCTGCTAAATCTTCAGTTCTCTTGCTTCAAATCATGTGACCTGCTTTCTTTTCTTCTCCATACAAGCTACATGTTATTGTTACATACATGTGGGAGCAGATTAAATCTGTCCATTGAATTTTAGTCATACTTTTCTTAAATGGATTTATTTTAAGGCCTGTTATGTTTTGTTCATGTCTTCTGCCTTTCAAGTGTATTGGTAGCACAGCTTTAGTTAGTAACCATTACATGTATTGTTTATGCCGTCTGCGTTGTTCATTGAGTAGAAAGGTATGACTATTTTGATAAAATATATGATGGGTTATATAGGACTGCATGAACTGCTAACCAATTTATCCTTTTAACAGAACATGGTCTACTCTAATCTCTACCAGGATTGTGTCATGTTGAGAGCGTGATGGATGCGCCATGGGGCAAGTCCGTCTGATAGGTGTGGATGGAAGAGTGACAATGACTACGGGGTTGGTTAAAGATTGAAAGAAATCTCTTATGTGTCTTCGGTTTTGACACTACGCATAGGTAGCCGTCGTTGTAATCCAAACTTTGAAAAGTTTAGTTCAAGGTTCATAACTCTGTTGTCAATGGTGAAAGTGTTATCTGTTTCAAGTGACTGAACAAACTACTCATGGCGGGTTCATGTGGTGTGGCGTACGAAAGGTCGAACATGTCTAGATGGTATCCAAACATATGCTTCTGTGGAACTATGTAGGCTCTTTTGTCTCACATTGCCATTGTGGCTTGCTTTTGCTGTATTGAAAGTACGCTATATGTATCGAACTTGATGTAGATTGATCTACCTTGCTTGCTTTTGAACTTACAGATGAATGGTTCTGCTGACAAAATTCTTCGGGTTTTCTTTGCGTTTGGTAAATGCGATTGCCTTGCCTTATGCCATGAATTTGACAAATGATCATATCCCATGTAGCAACAATATCATGCTTTGTTTAAATGCTGGGACAACACGTTCAGCCAGGCACCACGCGCCAAGGCGCGTTTCCGATCTAGTAAAGACGACCATAGCACAGGCTTGTCATCACTGAGTTCCTCCATTGCTGCAAAGATGGAATGGGGAGGCGAGACCTTTTTTTTTTAAGAAAAGACACACTTAGATCTGATAAATATCAACAAAAACATGAAAAACAATAGCGAGTATAATGGACAGACAACTCGATACAGAACGATCAATAAAAAATAAAAACACATTGAATATCATACTAGCCTTCTTCCTCCAATTTGCACTGGACCAACGGTAAAGAAAAGGGACATCTGCAAACACCCTCGTTATAACAGGATTTGAAGACCACAATAGGCACTCTCCACTTGAGACGAGATCTGGAAATGGCTGAAGCACCATCGGTTGGAGCATCACCCAATGCAGTACAGACTTGCAATCCACCTCGTCATAACAGGATGTGAAGACCGCAATAGCCACTCGTCCCTTGAGACGAGATCTAGAAATGGCTGAAGTAGCATTGGTTGGAGCATCACCCGACGTAGTACAGACTTGCAATCCATCACCACCAGTTTAGAGCGTTGGAGTATTCAGACCATGCCACACAACAACACGGAAGCAGATGTCATAGTTGTCGCACCAATAGCCAACCAATATATCTCCTTGAAAGGCACATCAACTGTCAAGATCTGAAAGGAGCCAACAAATCTAGGCACACAAACTCACACATGACTTAGTTGATGCCGGATCGGACATCGAGGTAGGCAGAGACCGAAGATACCTTCTTTCAACACGCCATCGCTGCCACCACATCATCGACGTCGTCAGAGAAACAAAAAACTAAGAAATAGAAGACAAGATGGACTAGTCCTCACCCCTCTTGTCTTTGACGAGGCCGGATGATAGGGGAAAGGAGGGGGGAATGAGGCAGTGACATGTAGGAACACTTGCGGAGGTGGCTAGGGTTGGGAGTTGGGGTGGATTGCAACTAGACAACATATTTTGACGGCTATTGTACATGTACATTAATAATTTGACTGCAGACAAAATGCATTGGTTTGCATGGTGGAAACTTTGTTTCCTAAGAAACATGAAGGACTTGATATAGGGGTTTTCATTATTTAATCTTCTATGTTTGCTAAACAGTTTTGGCGACTTTTATGTAATAACGATTCACTATGCCCAAGGATTTTGAAGGTCAAATATATCCAAACCAAAGCATTCTTGAAGCGGGTTCAGAAAAAGGTCCATCATACACATTGCAAAGTATATTTGATGGTATCTAGACTTTCAAAATGGGATGTATTTGAAGAGTTGGGAATGGAGAATCTATTGATATTTGGAGGGATCCATGGATTCCCCCTAGTCCAATTAGAAAAATTCTGATATTGAGGGGAGGTATTCTACTTAGCAAGGTGTCAGACTTATTTGTTGAGGACTCCTCTCAGGCGAATGGGAGGGGAATCTGATCTATTCAATATTTTCACCTGTTTCAGGCGAATGGGAGGAGAACCTGATCTATTCAATATTTTCATGTGTTGATGCTTCCAGAATTTTGAGGATTCCTCTTAGTCCAAATGGTTTTGATGATTATGTGGCATGACATAATAACCGGTTTGGAATGTTCTCCGTAAACTCTATGTATCACATTGAGTGGAAGACCAATTTGGTAATATGTCACATAATATTTCTTTGTCCTCCGGTGGTACTAATCCTATTTAGCATAAGATATGAAAGTTTGCAGTCCCTGGAAAAGTGAAAAAATTTATATGAAAGGCCATACACGGTGCTATCCCCAATGAAGTCAACTCTTTAACCGGCATATTGGTAATGATGGACAATTCCTATTAGCCATCTGTTCGCTGAAGATTTTATGCATCTTTTCTGCGAGTGCTACTCAACTAGGGAATTATGAAAAATTCTTGATCTAGAAATTGTCACTGTTAATGCTTCGTTTGTGGAACATTGGGATCAACTGAACTATGTTGGAAGAGCTAATTGATTCGTCGGAGGGGCATTTCCTTGGCATGCCACTTTTGGGTTTGTCTGAAATTATATCAGTTTCGGTCTGATACCTCTGATAGATCAGAAGATCGGTTACTCACCGAGAGAACACCTCGCCAATTGGTAACTGAAAATTATCTATTTTAGCCATGTGTAACAATTTCCCTAAGAATGTACCGAGAGTTGCCTCGAGGGAAAGTGTGAAATGGAGCACACCATCAATGGCCTCTTTAAATTGAACGTCAATGCTTAAGGTCTCTCTCGACTGGTGTAGTAATCTATGATGGATATGGTGATTCTGTTGCTGCCACGGGATCATTTGATTTCCTATGCAGCCGAAGCATCGATGATGGAAGCTCTAGCTATGAAGAAAGGATTAACTTTGATGGTATTGATACGTCTCCAACGTATCTATAATTTTTATTGTTCCATGCTATATTATATTCTGTTTTGAACATTATTGGGCTTTATTATGCACTTTTATATATCTTTTGGGACTAGCCTATTAACCGGAGGCCCAGCCCAGAATTGATGTTTTTGTCCGTTTCAGTGTTTTGCAGAAAAAGAATATCAAACGGAGTCCAAACGGAATGAAACCTTCGGGAACGTGATTTTCGGAACGAATGTGATCCATAGGACTTAGAGTCCACGCAACGCAACAAACAAGGAAGGCACGAGGTAGGGACGCGCCTACCCACCCCCCCAGGCGCGCCCTCCACCCTCGTGGGCCCCTCGTTGCTCCACCGACGTACTTCTTCCTCCTATATATACCTAGGTACCCCCAAACTACCAGATACGGAGCCAAAAACCTAATTCCACAGACGCAACTTTCTGTACCCGTGAGATCCCATCTTGGGGCCTTTTCCGGAGCTCCGCCGGAGGGGGCATCGATCATGGAGGGCCTCTACATCATCTCCAAGGCCTCTCCGGTGAAGTGTGAGTAGTTTACCTTAGAACTTTGGGTCCATAGTTATTAGCTAGATGTCTTCTTCTCTCTTTTTGGATCTCAATACAATGTTCTCCCCCTCTCTTGTGGAGATCTATTCGATGTAATCTTCTTTTGCGGTGTGTTTGTCGAGATCCGATGAATTGTGGGTTTATGATCAAGATTATCTATGAACAATATTTGAATCTCCTCTGAATTATTTTATGTATGATTGGTTATCTTTGCAAGTCTCTTCGAATTATCAGTTTGGTTTGGCCTACTAGATTGATCTTTCTTGCAATGGGAGAAGTGCTTAGCTTTGGGTTCAATCTTGCGATGTCCTTTCCCAGTGACAGTAGGGGCAGCAAGGCACGTATTGTATTGTTGCCATCGAGGATAAAAAGATGGGGTTTATATCATATTGCATGAGTTTATCCCTCTACATCATGTCATCTTTCTTAATGCGTTACTCTATTCTTCATGAACTTAATACTCTAGATGCATGCGGGATAGCGGTCGATGTGTGGAGCAATAGTAGTAGATGCAGAATCGTTTCGGTCTACTTGTCTCGGACGTGATGCCTATATACATGATCATACCTAGATATTCTCATAACTATGCTCAATTCTATCAATTGCTCGACAGTAATTTGTTTACCCATCGCAAATACTTATGCTATCTTGAGAGAAGCCACTAGTGAAACCTATGGCCCCGGGGTCTATTAATCTTCCAATACTTTGCTATTTCTGTTGTCGTTTATTTTGTTTTATTTACTTTGCATCTCTATCACAAAAATACCAAAAATATTATCCTATCATCTCTATCAGATCTCACTCTCGTAAGTGACCGTGAAGGGATTGACAACCCCTTTATCGCGTTGGTTGCGAGGTTCTTGTTTGTTTGTGTAGGTGCGAGGGACTCGTGTGTGGCCTTCTACTGGATTGATACATTGGTTCTCAAAAACTGAGGGAAATACTTACGTTGCTTTACTGCATCACCCTTTCCTCTTCAAGGGAAAACCAACGCGGTGCTCAAGAGGTAGCAGGCATCAATGGGAATTAATCATATTATTGCCGAATTAGGTTGTATTGAAGTTGTTGAAGCTTGTGGTGGCACGACTGCCTGGTGGATAAAAGAGGTTACTATATTTGCGGATTGTGTTGATCATGCTACGATGATTGGAAACATCTGGTTCAAACACCACATGCGGGAGGCCAATGGCATTGTCCACTAACTAGCAAAACTGTCCATTTATTTATCTTGTATTCCCTCCGTCCTTGAAAGTGTGTACTTCCAACTTTGTTGGAGCTCAAAATTTGACCGAGTTTGTGCAAAAATATGTCAATGCTTGTGAAACCAAATAGGTATATGACGAAAATATTTTATCATATAAATCTAATGCTACTAATTTGATGGCATAAATACTGGTCTATTATTGAATAACTACAGTCAAACATATACTTTTCAACAAAGTTGGAAGTACACTCTTTCAAAAATAGACGAAGTACTCCCTCCGTCGCATAATAAGTTTTTTTGAATAAAATAGGTTTCCCTCCAATTTCATTAATGAAACAATAAGCGAGCAACAAAGTCTAGGTCCAACAGGTTCCAACACAGCTACCTTACGACCACATTAAGAACTAAAGTCTAAACACTATCGCACGGGATTACAAAAGGGAATGCATCGCATACATCAAATGCCAGCTAGTTATTTTCACTTGCAAGTTCAAGATTACAAAACAAAACAAAACAGTGAGAGGAAAGGCCAGTCTTCTTCCTTCGCTGGTTAGGCCTCCAGCCGCCGAACCCCCAGCCTCCACCCTTGCGTCGCCTTGTATATCTCACTTGCCACCCGCTCGATTATTTTTGCTCTCAGCTGCAGTAGTCTTTCCTCCGGCTTTTTTCTTTGCAAAATCGACCAGTCCACAATCCAATTACACATCAGACGAATGAAAATCATTGAATCATGAATTTTTCTAAGTCTAGAAAATATGTCATTTCTACATTTCCAAAGAGCCCAGAATATGGCAACACTCCCCACCAATACTATTTTTTTCTCTGGTTTCTTAAAGGTTTTCAGCCACCCTCCCAATTAATCATTGAGATTGGTTGGGCAACGTCTAAGATCAAAAGCACATTTGATTAGGCTCCAGACCAATCTGGCCGCCGAGCACTCAAAAAATAAGTGGTCAACATTATCTTCCTTCCCATAGTATGCACACTCTTTTGGCCATTTCCATCCTTTCCTCAGCAAGTTATCTTTTGTCAAAATGCTTCTCCTGACCAAAAGCCAAAAGAACATTTTGATTTTTGATGGTATATTCGTTTTTCACAAGAATTTGTGTGGAAATCCCACTCCATCATTGATCAAAAAAGAATATAAAGATTTAACTGAAAATTTTCTGCTTTTAGTAAGCATCCACGGGGATTGATCTTTTCCCCCATGCATCCTTACCTCCTCACACCTCTGTTTCAAACTATTCCAAAGTTCATTTGTTTCTGTATTTAGATCTCTCCTAAAACTAAAACCCTGACACCCTCTGTTCACAGCTTCTGCCACTGAGATGTTGTGGTCAAAACTGATATTGTATAATCTAGGATAGAGATCTTTCAGAGGTCTAGACCCTACCCATCAATCTTCCCAAAATCTTGTTTCATTCCCATCCCCAATCACTTTCTTAACATGTTGGAAATATGTTTTTTGACCCCCATCAAACTACCCCAGAACTGGGAGTCACCAGGCTTTTTTTCCAGCCCTGAGAAACATTTGTTCTGGATGTACTTGGCTTTCAAAATATTCACCCATGTTCCTGATTCAGTTTCCAGTTTCCATAACTATCGGGGATATACCCTGCGGTATGACCCGGCCGAAAGTATGACCCGGTCGGACTTGGCACTTCACCGATGACCCGCTGGAGGACTGGCGACTCACGGGTCTGGCGCCCACCGTGGGGCCTGCGCACGGTGGTGTTGAGTTCTTGGAGGGATCTCTCTTAGGGATCAAAGGACTCGCAATTTTTCGGATGAAGAAGAGCTGGTTTAAAAGAATTTACATCAGTATCAAGTTCAGCAATCCAGATTTGAAGATTTGTGAGATTTAAGGCTTAAAAGGAATTAGGGCTGCGACCGGTTCGCTACTGCAAGTTGCCAAGAAGTCGACAGCCGGCAATGTTTCCTACACCGCCGCCGAGTCGCTACAAGCCCTGTGTTTTCTGGATCGAAGGAAAACTACGTGTGAAGAAAATTGCATCTACAGCAGCGGGTCCGTTTTGACTTCCGAGGGGTTTGGTTATCCAAACTTCACGTAAGATTACCCATCCACGGTTTCCACAGGTTTGACCGGGTCTAGGTGGGGGCTTGATGCCATCCATGTGGGGTCAAGATAAAGTTTTTTTGCTATCCACGAGAAGATTATGGTTTGGAAATAAAAAAGGGACGCGTCTAGGGAGCAGCCGTGTGCTCCCTAGCGTTTCCTGGCGGCCTCCCTTGATAGGCCCCAGAAAAGGTAAGTTTCTGTCCCCCCTCGATCAGAAAGGGGACGTTCCTCCCGCGATCACAACCTGCTCCACCACCCCGACTCACGTGATCTTTTCCATCCCCACCTTCCCACCCCACCTCACGTGATCTCTTCCATCCTACTTTTCTCCATCCCCACCTCTCCTTCCCTCCTATTCCCTTCCAGCCGACGGAACAGCGAGACCATCTTCTTCTCCCCCAAGAAAGAGGCAAGGTTCATCCTGCTCAGATCTCAAAAGCTTCAAGCCTGCAATACGCCATCCATGAAACTGTTGATCTAAACACATCTAGAAGCAGTAGAAGCAGGCAAGTTTAGAGGTAAAAAACAGTAGATCTGCTCACCTTCCCCAAGCCCCAGCCCTCTCCAGCATCTTCTGTAGAAAAAAATGGATCTGCTTCTTGATTTTCTCCATTTGTGTTTCATCCTGTTTTCATATGAACGATTTTTAACCCTGTGTTGAATCATCTACTAGTTCTAGCAAAAAACACATCTTGTTTGAGCAAAAAGATTGTAAGCATGTGGCAAGTAGAAAAAAAGGGATGAACATCATGGCTGATGGCTGGTGGTTGATGGGTTGTAAAAAGTAACTTGCATTGTAACTTGGATGAAGTTAGGCAAAAAAATTGTCTGCGGCAACTTGCATTGTAAACCTAGGCAAAAAAATCATTGCTTGCATTATCAGCCTGTAAAAAATGTGAACACTAGGCAAGTAATACTGTGAAAAAGGCAACTCATGGCTGATGGAAAAGCAACTTGGAAGAAAGAGGGTAGGCAAGAAAGCTATTGTGAAGAAGCAAGTGATGTATAAAAGCTAAAATCTAGTACAAATGGTTCAGTTTTATCGTTGGTGCTTTTATTCACCAGTGACAAAAAAAGTGAGGTTTAATTTACCTTTCCAATAAGGTCTAGGTTGCATGATCCTACAACAGTTGTTGTTGTTGTGATCTTGCGATTGGCGGGGAACAATGCGGGTGGATGCAACATATATTGCTATTTTGATCCTGCAAAATGGAAATGGCAAAAGAAATTTCCTATAGAACTACAATAAAATGGATGCATCAGTTGCAGCACGAAGAAAAAGAGAGAAAACTCACGACCTCGACAAACAGATTGCTTGAAAAAGCGACTACACAAAGACAGTGATAACCAAAGTTGCTCCTAGTACAAACTTTAAGAGAAAAACAAAGTACTGGACATAAAAAGGACAAACATATGTTGCCCATGACTGCTGCTATTCTTAAGTTTTTTCTGACACAAGACATGCTGCTGCTCTCTCTGTTTTTTGGTGTGAAATCCATGCTGAAAACACTCCAAAAAAATTGCTATTCTCTGGCATCTAGCTTGCTTCCCCCTTGAGATCCTTGAAAACCATGCATATGTATGAGTTGCCTGCATTTTAAAATGATAAAAAGTTAGTAAAAAATTATGATACAATCAAAAAACAGATGCTCAAAAAAGATGTTATCTTATCATTCAGTTGTGATTTTCAGCACGGAAACCATGTGTTGAAGTGATTCTTACAACAACAAAAAATGCTATCTTATCATTCAGTTGTGATTGCCTGGGTCTAGTTTCTTACTTGCTTGACATCAAACTAACTAGCTTTGGTTTTCTGGTTTAAATGTTGCACAGGCTGTAAAAAAGATGATTGACCTAAATGAGGAACCAGATGATATGGAAATTGGTGATCCAGTGAACTCTACACAACAGGGTGCTCAAAATCCTGAGTTAACCGGTGATTCTCCTAATCCTCATATAGTGCAAAATGCCACAGCTCCCGTGGCAAAAACAGTGGAGACAGATGAGCAAGCACCTGCAGCGCAAGAATCTGAAACTGATGGTCATACCCTTGATGGCACGGATGCCGCGGGTGATACAAGTGTGACTGTTGGTAATGGTTTGACAAGCTTTGGTGCTGAAAATGATGAAGAGGCTTGGTCACAACCCAAGGAGCCTCATGTGGGCATGAGGTTTGACACTTTGGAAGGCGCCAAAGAGCACTACAATGCATATGCCTTGCAGATTGGTTTTTCAATCAAAATGAATACTTCAAGGAAGGCTATGAAAACTGGAGTGTTGATAAAACAATAGTTTGTTTGCAACAAGTTTCGAAAGCCTGAAGCCGATGACGGAGGGGCAGAAAAAATTCCTGTGCTGGATGATATCGTTGAGCAAACAAAAGATGATGATGAAGACGAGGATATTGTCTTTCTTGATGATGATAATAAAACCAAAAAGAGGAGCAAGAAACGAAAGAGAGATAAAATAGTGCAAACTGGTTGCAAAGCTAAGATGGTTGTCAAACTGATAGATGGCAGATGGGAAGTTATATATTTGTTGGCGAGCACAACCATTCACTAGTTGACAAACCAAGTTTGACTAAGTACTTGAGATCGCACCAAGGTATCCCACCAGAAGAAAAGGCATTCCTTACCCACCTACATAACTGCAACTTGACAAAAGGTCTATAACCATATTACTCTCCTCTCCGACAATTTTAACTGCCCAGACTTGCCTAAGTATTGTATCCATCTTGCTTGCAACATGTGTGTGATTTGCCAGACTAAGCACACAAATATGCTTGTTTTTTATGAAAAAAAGTCTGCTACCCATTAAAACTTGCCTTATTTTTAAGTAGTATTTGCCTGCTCTTGATCAGAAAACAAAAGCGAGGGTCGTGCCTCTGTTGTCTTGTCTTTGTTATGAAATGTGGTAGATGGACTTGCCTAGAATTTTTCTGTTAGTTGCTCAATGTATATTTACTACCTGCCTATCTATCTTTGTCTGTTAGTTTCCTACTGTACACTTGTATGAGCTTTACCCCAATCAACAAAGGCACTTTCCTAAGTATTGTATCCATCTTGCTTGCAACATGTGTGTGATTTGCCAGACTAAGCACACAAATATGCTTGTTTTTTATGAAAAAAAGTCTGCTACCCATTAAAACTTGCCATATTTTTAAGTAGTATTTGCCTGCTCTTGATCAGAAAACAAAAGTGAGGGTCGTGCCTCTGTTGTCTTGTCTTTATTATGAAATGTGGTAGATGGACTTGCCTAGAATTTGTCTGTTAGTTGCTCAATGTATATTTACTACCTGCCTATCTGTCTTTGTCTGTTAGTTTCCTACTGTACACTTGTATGAGCTTTACCCCAATCAACAGAGGCACTTGCCTAAGTATTGTATCCATCTTGCTTGCAACATGTGTGTGATTTGCCAGACTAAGCACACAAATATGCTTGTTTTTTATGAAAAAAAGTCTGCTGCACATTAAAACTTGCCTTATTTTTAAGTAGTATTTGCCTGCTCTTGATCAGAAAACAAAAGCGAGGGTCGTGCCTCTGTTGTCTTGTCTTTCTTATGAAATGTGGTAGATGGACTTGCCTAGAATTTGTCTATTAGTTGCTCAATGTATATTTACTACCTGCCTATCTGCCTTTTGCACAAATGCATGTTAATACAAACCATAGCCCAACATAAGTTTGTCTGACTGGTTTTATGAAGCTTGTTCTTCTATTTTTTTTACCCACTGCTGGGTTGCCTGCATGTTTGTTGTGTTAGTTGCTTGTACAGTCGGATGAAAATGCCTAAAATATCCATTTGAGTTGCCTGGTGAAAGAAATCAAAATTGTTTTTTTTGTACTGTTCTTAGGTAACAAGGGTTAACCACCATTTTTAACTTCATTGAATGCAGGGCGTATGATGCACATCATGTCAGACTTCTATGTGACAGAGCTAATTCTGCCTTATGGAACTAAGCACATTACGAACCTGAAGACGGTCTTGAACAAGGATGCTACAAGAGAAGGCAACATGATAGAGACAGTAGCATACTTCAAAGATCAGCAAAGAGAAGATCCAGACTTTTTTTACAAGATAAAGTATGATGAAGAAGACAGAGTGGAGAATATTTTCTGGGTCGATGGTGCAGCAAGGAAGGCATACGTGGAAGCTTATCATGATTGCATCTCCTTTGACACAACATACATGACTAACATGTACAACATGCCCTTTGCGCCATTTATTGGAATTAATAGACATGGGCAATCATTTATGTTGGGCTGTGGTATCGTTAGGCAAGAGTTGGCTTCTAGTTTTGATTGGCTATTCGAGACCTTCCTTGAAGTAATGCATGGAGTAGCGCCAACCAACATCATAACCGACCAAGACATCGCAATGGCACAGTCAGTTAAGAAAATCTTCCCTACAAGTGTGCACCGCTGTTGTCGCTGGCATATTATGAAGAAAGCACAAGAGAAGCTTGGGGCATTGTTGGGACGAAACCCTGGCTTGTCTAAAGATTTCAACAATTGTGTTGTCTTTAGCTTGACACCAGAGGAGTTTGAGGCAGGTTGGTGTCAGCTGATGATGAAGTATGAGGCTATGACTGACTCCCACTTTGAGAATCTATACAAGTACCGAGAAACATGGGTGCCCTGTTACTTCAAGCATCAATTCTTCCCTTTCTTGCAGTCAACTCAACACAGTGAGGGGTTCAACGCTGTCCTTAAGCGTTATGTGAACCCACAGAAGTCCATCTTGAACTTCGTGAAGCAATATCAGAAAATCCAAACACACATACTAGTTCGAGAGGGTGCGAAGGATTACAGGACAGGACATTTGCAGAGTGAAATGTGGTCATCTTACCCAATTGAAAACAAGCCTACAATTCATACACTAGAAACTTGTACGAGAAATTCCGCGACGAGTTTCAGTTGACTACAAGGTACAATGTGCGGCCCCACGGTGAACACTTGTATGAGCTTTACCCCAATCAAGAATGGGTTGCTAAATATGGTTCTAGGAGCTATTTTGTGACTGTTGAAACTAGTGCTAGAGACTACAGATGTGAGTGTTGCAAGTTTCATAGGGATGGGATGCTTCGCTGCCATATATTGAAGGTTTTCAACCATCTTGGGGTTGATGAAATCCCAACGCAGTACATCAAAAGAAGATGGACACCTCTAGCAATCCCGGATGCACCCCCTACTGTTGAGGATAAGCCTGATGAGTTGCCGGAACAATCGAAGAAAGAACTCCGTCATGCAAACTTGATGATGGACTTTGGTGGACTTGCTAAGGTTGCTAGTGCATCAGATGCTGCGACAAATATTGTAAAGAAGCATATGCATGGAGCGCGTCATGAAATAAAGAATCTCAGCCTGTCAAGGAAAAAGAAAACAGCAGCCCCTCCCAATGGACCGACTGGTGGGCCCCCGCCATCAGCTGGTGGTCCTGTGCCACCAATGACAAATGCTTTAGCGAGTAGTGGCAACGCACCACCACATGTTGCGCAAGCCCCTGCTAGTGCTAGGCAGCGTCAAACTACTTCTGCCCAACAGCCAAAAATTGCAACATCACTACCTACAAACAGTATGGGGCAGGGTGTGCATCCACACGCAACAGTTGGGGGTGCGCTAGTGCACAAGGGGTCTGCGGTGCCAAGCTCGTGCGCTGCAGGGCAACCGTCAGGATTTGTACCTCAAAGTAGGGAATCTGCGCCACAAACCAGGGGGGCTGCACCACAACTATTGGCGACTCCGACCCTAAACAGTGGGCCTGGGCAAATACTGAGGGGGGCTCCGCGACAACTGTTCAGACCTGGAACACTAACCAGAGAGCTTGAACCAACAACGATGAGGGCTCCCCAAACAACCTACTGGCCTGCACTACCACTTAGGGGGGATGCACCACCATCCATGGTTACTACACGAGCAGACATGAGTCGTCTTACAAATGCTGGCCTTGCAGCATTGCCTACAGATTCTACAACAATTGCTTGTGCTTCTGGGCTGTATACAACTTCTACTACTGTGCAACAAGCACATGTTGCCCCAGTTTCATCTTCTTTGGCACAACCTCCTGGTGGACATGCACACCAACCACTCAACATGGAATCCCTACATGCAGCAACCACTCAACATGGAATCCCTACATGCAGCTGTTGCAGCTGCGCAAGGTCGTTCTACTACACCTGACATCCGAGTTCCTAGAGACCCCCCAAAATCGACTACAAAAGGGAAAGCGAAGTCGAAAAGGTTGCAATCAGCACTCGAGCTACATCCGAAGAGGAAGAACAAGTGCAGTTAATGTGAGTCTTTCAACCACAACAGTGCACTGTGCCCCACAAGATTGGCATGATGAACACCACAGGAATGGGAAAACACAGATGGAGTTTCGATTATGAAAGACAAAAAATGAGCAATTACTAGATGCCCGATGATATGTTAGGAACGACATTTGCTATTTTTTTGTACGAACCTCCTTGTTTACCCTCATTTGAATTACTGTCTTTCATGCAAAAAAGACAACTTGCTTTTTAAGCCTGTAAGGTTCAAAAATGCTCTAGATAACTATATTAGTACAATGGATTGCATGATTATTATGTTTAGATTGTCTGGTACTACAGTTAAACAGATTGGTGTTAAATATGGGTGTTCCATGACTACATTTCACCATAGAAAAATGTAGGCAAATTCTGTTTTGGTGTTATTGCAAGTTACAGAATGGTTTCAGGCAACTCCTTGATTGTTCAAAAAATATGGGTGTTCCGTGACTACATTTCACCATAGAAAAAGTAGGCAAATTCTGTTTGGTGTTGTTGAAAGTTACAGAATGGTTTCAGGCAACTCCTTAATTGTTCAAAAAATTACATGTGACTTCTGGAAAAAGGGTGATGATGCAAATATTATTCATGTAAAAATAATGCTGGCAAACTTCAGTTTCTACGCGAGCAAAAAGGAAAAGTCAGTAAAGAAAACATGAATGGAAAATAACTGACCTAAGCTAACTTCAGTACAGCTTCCCATGGAGCCTTGTTGTGCTTGGTGTTAACCCACGTGTTTGTCAACTGCTTCCTGATATTTGGAACATCCTCTGCTGTAAATCTTGGAACGTTCCTTCCTTCCCACCCATTTGCAATTGAGAGAGCAAAAATGCCGCAGTCATATCTAAGCGAAAAATAGAGAATGTTTCAGGTCAGCTATGAAACAAGTATGAATTTTTTAGGAATTTGTTTTGGAGTTTGTCTGGGAATTGATGCTTACTTGTTAGTTTGTTTTGGCACATCAATGTTTCTTAGTGTGAAATCATCTAATGAGATGTGAGACTTCGGATAGTGCTCTTCCCACAGAGCCCGAAAACTAGCAACCAAAGTCCTTGCGCAAACATCTAGAGTCTTGTCCTGAAGTGTCCTCCACGAATCAAGCACCTCGAACCTTCGATCCCTTATATTCACGTTGAAGACCCAATAATGGTTGCCTGAAACCTTCTTTGACTTGTCGATATTCTCTAACACAGTAAACATTATCTGTGGGAAAAAGTGCAGAAAAGAAAAGCTGGGGGTAAGAACATAGTCTGTAGGCAACTTGAAGAGATATAGAAAGCATGTAAAGTTTTCTCATGCTATGCGAAAAAGCTAATTGTGATTCTGCACTCTGGCAACTTCATGCATGTCCTGAAACTAGTACTCTGCTATTCACATGTGGGTGGAAAAAAAGGAATGTGAGAAGAATACTATAGTGGAAATTCGAGAAACATGGACTTACCATGTCTTTCCGGTCCAGGTGATTTGATTTCTTGAATCGGGAAATAATCTCTTGGCTGTTCATATCATTGGAGAGGAAAGTCATCTGTTGCATCCTTGTCTGTAAAACAAAAAAGGACAAGGTGGTTAGAAATGACCAAGTGGGAACCAAGAACAAAAAAAATGCAGAACCTGAAGTAATAATGACTCCTAGTCCTTTTTCTTACCGAGAACCTCAGGGGCATGACAACCTTCTTGGAGTCTGCAGGCAAATTCATCATTATGGACAGTATGCCAATTTCCATTACATTTTTCAAGACATATCCTTCTTTTTTCATAGAGTTTGCAAGCTCCCTCACTGAGACATCACATCCATTGTAGTCAATTACCTTCGGGTTGCAATCAAAAACGAGAAACCGAAAAAGGACAACCATGAGAAAAAAGTAACCAAGTTGCCTGCTGATGTACTTTTGATTGCCTAGAAATAGATCCTGTTTTGCCTAAGGAACATAAACTTGGGGTTGTGACAATTTGCAATGAATTATTTCTACCTAAAAGTGCATGTCTAGTTAGCATATATAAGGCATGGGAAAATGTGTTATTGCCTGAAAGTGCATTCTGGTTAGCATGTATTCTTCATGGGGTGATTATGTTACTACGGTACTGGGATATTTTTTGCCTGCTTGTTTTACTTTTGTTTGCCTATGAATTCAGCTTGAATTTCCTGAATAGTGCATTTTAATTGCCTAGAAAAACATTTAAAAAAATGCTCATAAAAAATGTCATACCTAGTATCTACATCTGGTGATTCTTCTTCATTCAATCTCACATGCATAATAACCGATGCATACAGCCTGCTTGCTTCAGGTTTGCATATGTACACTTTCCTCTCATTATAGTCCAAGAATGGTGACCTCTTGCAAGGAGGTGGCTTGATAATCCTTCTCTCAAATTGTTGTGGGACCATCTCTCCTGAGCTACTGCTGCTATAAATATTACTGCCTGATCCCACTACTACTTGGTTGTGGGTAACTTTTTCAGGTGTCTGGTAAATGTTCCCAACTATGCCTTCAAGATCCACAACATGATCGTCATCAATTATTTCAATGAGTGGCTCCTTGGGTACTTGATACTGCAGGAACTCATGCTCACACTTCATATCCTGACCTTGTGCATGTGCATACAATTCATCTATGCCTTCAAGATCCACAACATAATCGTCATCAATTATTTCAATGAGTGGCTCCTTGGGTACTTGATACTGCAGGGACTCATGCTCACACTTCGTAGCCTATTCTTCTGCATGTGCATACACTTCATCTATGCCTTCAAGATTACCAACTTTTTCATCTTCAATAATTTCAATGACTGGCTCCTTGGTTACTTGGCACTGCAAGGACTCATGGTCAGCCAATACATTTTCCCTGGCATCTCGATCTGCTCCGTCATCTACATGTGTTGTAGGAAAATCGTATTTGAAAATATCAAAACTTGGAGCTGGGCAGTATTCACTAACGAAGACATTTGAGCTTTCACTTCTGCTATGCTGAAACTGCTGTCCATCCATCTCTGCTGGAATATGAATTGCTGACTTGCTTTGCAGATTGTTGGTAGATGGGGGAACGCACCTTGCCAAGAGCTCACTGACATCTAGCACATTTATTTCCAGTGGACTGACCGCCTTGTTAGCATAACTAAAATTGATATCCTTCATCTGCGGATGGGGGGGGGTGATTGGGCAACTGTAGGGATAAAAGCAGGCAACTTGCCCTGAGCTTTTAGCAACTTTGCTTCCGAACTTGGTTTAATGTTGCCGCCGATGACATCTTCCATCCCTCCAACCCCTGTGATTGACACTGGAGGTATGTTCTCCTGACCTGCATCTAATGGTACAGCCTGTTGTGATGCTTTGTAATGAAACAGTTTGCCCCTCTGGATGTCATTGGCTGATTGCATCCCATTCCCTTGAACAAGATTTTGTGCTTGACCATTTAGACTGCTTAGTGGTTGCCTCCCACTAGGGTTTGTACTAGGGACTGCTCTTCTTACTTGCAATGATGCATCCTGTTTCATTTGAGTTGCTCCTCCTGCTGTGGGTTGAATTGATGCATGTGCAATACTTGCTTGAAAATCAGATGAACTTGCTTCCTCCCTAGGATGACTTGCTAGAATTTGTAAGGCACTTGGTTCTTGTTTTGAAACAGTCCCTGGTGAAACTGCAACATTTGCATCTTTGCCACTGGTGAGATCTGCATGTCGTGCTGTTGAGCTTGATGATGTATTGGTTTCAAGCTGGTTCTTGTGAGTGCTAGAACTTGCCTCTTTTGCATGATGTAATGCCTGATGTTGCAACTGAAAATGCCCAGATTTCTTCATGGCTGACTTTGTTTCGTTTCCACCTTGCAGTTCTTGAACATTTTGGGCACACATAGCTCGCAGTTCATCCACTGTCTCTGTCACCACCGTTGGCTCTGATACGAAACTCACACTCTTTTTCTTCTTTGGTGGTGGAAGTGGTGGTACACCAACTTCCTTGGGTTCATGTAGAGCCCCTATCTCCCTCATGATTTTCTTGCGAATCCACTTGGGGCAGACATCCTCAAGATTGAATGCCATCCCCAGTTCCATTTCTTTTTTTCTCAACAGCTCTTGGAACATTTTGCTCGCTAGCACTGCAATAGGCTGCTCGTCGAGATCCAACATTTCTTTCACTTCAAACATGCGGATGCGTGGCATTTTGCAGTAACTTTCCTCGTCCATCATAACAACATCTTTCACAGAGATGCTAACTGCCTCGTCAAGCCCCTTTGGCTTCATATCCTTTTTCTTTTCGAGTAAATATTGAAGTGTGGATTGCTCGTCATCAGTCTCTGTTTCCTCACCTGCAGAATCCTCGTTCCCTCCATTGTTTCCGCCATTGCCACTGTTGCCACCAGAATTGTTGTCATCCTGGTCTTCCTCATCACCCTGCATATCATCGTCCCCCGTGTCTTTGTCATTGTCGTTGTCATTGTCTTCGCTTTCTTCATCATCATCGTCTTCCTTTTCTTCATCCTCATCTTTTTTTTCTTCCTCCTCCTCTTCGTCCCCCTTATCCTCCTTGCTTTCATCCATTACTGCTCCCCTCTCCTGAAAAGTTGCTTCTCCCTCCTCGTTGTCGTTGCATCCAGCATTTTGAACTACAAAGTCGTCACCATCATCATCGCTTGAGTGGCCGTCGTTGTCACTTTCATCACCCCCTCTGTCCCGGTCACTTTCGTCACTGCCACTTGCATCTTCCTCACTGTCAGTTTTGAACGAGTCTTCTTCACTCGATAAGCTTTCTCTCAGAGCTGGAGCTTGTTTGGATCTCCTAGTAGGTTCTTGCCTCCTCTTTTCCACATGAACAAACTCTAACCTGCTTGTCCCCTCTTGCGCATCATCTATCCCCCCAATACCAGAAACAAGCTTCCCAACTGCATGTGAAATAGTTGAACACATTTCGTGCACCATACCTGTCAGCTTCTTTTGTTTCTGCAAACAACAGGAAAGTAGAAAAAATGGATGAACATGATAAGTCTTGACAATATGTTGGTTTGAGATTAAAAATGGAAAAACTAGTGAGCATAACAGGCACTTGATAACTTACATTTTTGTCATATGACTCAGGTAATCTTGCTGCTACAAATTTTGTGACGTGGTCCATGCTACCAAACAAGCTATCATCCGCAAACCGTGAGAACTCAGTCTTTAGCTGCTCGTTGGGTTGGCAAAAAAAGACAAACAATAAAGGATGGGATAAAAGGAATTAGTGAATTCTGGCACTGACAACAGAAAAAAAGAAACCGTAAAATGCTCATGATGGTGGTTTGATTTAACTACCATTTTTAGTTAGAAAACTAACCTATCATGTTGCCAAGTTTACAGAAAAACAAATGCATGCTTTAAACCAAGTCAAGCACTGTGGCATAATTGTTGCCTAATTTCCTTATCATGTGTGGATGGGGTTTCTAGCATGTAGCATCGCTTAGTTTTTCAGTATATAACTTAGCAGGACTATATCAATTATAGGAAACCATCAAGTTGCCATAAAAAACTATGAACTTGCTAATGTTTAGTGTGCAAGTTGATATGGTGAAATTATTGGATTTGCCTAATTTTTCTTAGAAAATTTAGACATTAGTTGCTATAACTGCCCCAGCAAAAATCCTACCTACCATGTTGCAGGCAGTTGCAAACAAGGGTAAACAAATGAGTGGGAAACTACAAAGTTGGTTCATGAAGTACTTTGAACTTGCTACTGTCCAATATACAAATTGCTACGGGCAATGTGTTGGACTTGCCTACTTGTTGAAAAAATCTTATACATCAGCTACAAATAGTGACCAGATAACAAAAAAAATGACCACCAAAAACTTTGAACTTGCTTGGACCTTATAATTCAATTGCCTCCTCTATAAGAAGCTAGATTTGCCTAACCTTATGCCTTTTAAAGCAAATAAAATTCCATTACTGAATACAGATGTGATGACAAAAAATAGCTTACCCGCAGTTTCCCATATTCCCTGGGAGCTTTCCTGTCCTTCTTGATAACTCTTGCCATCAAATCTGAATTCCAAACTGAAACCCTTGGTACCAAGCTGGGAATTGGTTCATCAACATCCAAAGAGTCTAGATACAGCAACTGAGTTTCGGATAAGAAAAACATAAAGTTTGATTTATGATATGATTTTTAAGAAAACATAGAGCACATAGGAAACATACAGATTCAAAGGTAGGTGAACTTACTACGAGGTGGAAAACACAGAAACAAATGGCCTTCTTGGCATGACCTGATTTGAATGCTAGCTTTAGTTGACCAACCACAAACTGGCATATGTTGGTTTCAGTTATTCCATTTACATCCATGACCGCAGGGAAGCTTTTTGGTGAAATGCTTAAACTTGTAGATGGTGCAAGGAAGCAAGAGAAAACAAGAGACAACCATGCGCGTAGGAAGTCGTCATCGTGAGCTCCTGCCATATCTTTGATCATCTTGCACCATGCTGTGAGAGATGGTGAATTCTTTGAAGTGATATTGTAAATCCTGAACATTGCCTTTGTGATCTCAGGGCGGTTTTCATAACAGACTTTTCTCCCCCTATTTGGCAAACCCCATATCCTCCGAACACTCGCAGCATCTACTGGAATCTTCCCCCTCTCTGGAATAACTATCTGTGACATCTCTGGATCATAATGCTTCATTATCCATTGACTAAGATCGCCAGGCATGCTGTTCGCTGCAAGGTCCAGCAGGCCTCCAAACTCTTTTCCAATAATAACACCTTTTTGATTAGAAACCAACTCCTTATTCAATTTGAACAGACTTGCAGGCGATGCCCTGTTCCTACGACCCTATGGGAAAATAGTTTGAAAAAAAAGAAGAAACAAAAATCAACAAAATGGTATATGCCAGGCAATTTAGACACCACTACTAGGCAATTGTTTCAATAAGGTGAGGCAAAAAATACCTCGTTTCCTCCGGTTTTCTGCCGCTTTGGATTTGGTGGCTTATCCACACCACCGCTTTTGTCACTCACATTTTCAGCATCTTCGGGAAGACTCTCATTGCTCACAATATCATCGAGGCGCTTCCCTCGAGAGATAATTGCCTTACTCCTCTGGCGCTTGTACCCAACTAGCGGTTCACTGCTTTGAGACTGAAAAATGAAGATAAACACATAAATAACAATCCATAACATGAAGTTAGGAAAAAATAAACCAAGAATGAAGATAAGGAAAAAGGTAGAATGTTTCGAAAATGATTCAATAAATTATGCACACCTCCATCCTATGGGCTTCAGTTGCATGAGGTGTGCCATCAACAGGATCCAATGCAGGGGGGCATCCTGTATGCCTTTTTCGCTTGCCCCCGATATGTTTTCGTGCTGCGCGTAAAAAAGAACATCATCATACATGAAAAAGGAGTAAAAAACTGCAAATTGCCTAGTGTTCAGCCTAGTCATGTAAACACACAAGGACACACATAATGCATAAACACATTAAAAAAACAAACTAAAAAACTGATGCAAAAGTGTCAGGCAAACTCATACAGAAGAAAACATGACATGCTGAGGCAAAACGGGTAGTCATATAAGGCAACTAAAACTAAAACTAAAGCTGAATTTATTTCTGTTTTGCTATATAAAGTTGGACTAAAGTGTAAAGAAAAACTGAAGCACATCAGACAACTATTTTTTCAGATCGAGCAACTTGCATCAATGTCATTTAAAAATTGACACCAGTAAATTAGTTCCCTCTATTCTACATCTTCCCATGGCCTTATCGCAGGTTGCTTGATCTAAAAGTATTGTTCACACATATAAGAGATAGGAACATATGGACAGACAACATACTACAGTGACCTTAATTCAGGTTTTGATACCAACATACAAGGTTTTTCCTGATGCCCAATACTTTATTGAGCAACTTCTGGCAACATATTGGGCAAGTCATTCACCACAGTGAAGCAAAAACGAACAAAAAACTACAGAACTTCTGTATGGGCAACTTCAGGAAACATATTGAGAAAGTCGCTCGCAAAACTAGAGCAACTTAACAAAAAAAGGGACAAACTACAGAGTTTCAGTGGGGGCAACTTTTGCACCATATTGAGCAATTCGCTCGCAACACTATGGCAACAGTATAGCAACACTACAGAAAATGTGAACAAAACTGAACTACCTCTGTGGTAAGCATCCCAACAACAATTCCCCTTTAACCCAGCATCCCAAAAAACAGCCGACAAACTGGCTTCAAACCACCTACATCCAACAAGTAGCGGAATCACCTTGCCAAACAATCCCAAACGTCCACTATCTACTCGTCAATTTCGAGACAAGGGCAACAAACGCAAAACGAAAAGCGAGGCCAGATCTCCTTACCAACAGATTGCGAAGCAGGGAGATGGTCGTCCTATACGCGACCCTGACCTCTGCGCGAACGGCACGGCGCTCGCAGCGGCCGTTCCTCCCCTGTCGACGACTTGGACAGATACTGCTTCCCATCCGACGACCGTGGGCGGCGCCGCAGCACAACCTACTTCTCCTCTTCCGGGAATAGGAAACGCAGCAGAAGCACCTGGTGCCCGTGCGCCGCTGGCTACCTCCCCCTCGCCGGTAAACTCAGCCCGCACCTGGAGGCCGCACGCGCCGCTGGCTAGCGTCCCCCTCGCCAGGAAATGCCGCCCGCACCTGGTCGCCGCGCGCCGCTGGCTACCTCCCCTTCACTGTGAATCGCCGCCCGCAACTGGCTGTCGCGCGGCGCTGGCTACCTCCCCTTCGCCGTGAATCGCCCCCCGCAACTGGCCATCGCGCGGCGCTGGCTACCTCCCATTCCCGTGAATAGCTCCACCCCGGCGGGACGAACGGTGGCGGATTTGGGGCAGGGAGATTGCGGGATTTGGGGGGGGGATTGAGAGAAGTGGGTTGAACAGTTTCGAAAATGAGGGGAGACGGACGCGAGAGGAGGGGAAGTGGTGGGACCCGGAACGGACGCTCCCACCCAACGGGCGACGGGCCGACCAGGTGGAACGCGCGAGCGACGAAAAACCGACAGCGGCGCACCTGGTGGGCGTGATTAAGATCGGACGGCGCGGAGACATGTGTGCTCGAGTGCGCTAACGAGCACAACTGCACTTTTTAGGATTTAGGAAAAAAAGGATGACTACGACCCGGATGAGGATTTCATCTTCAATGCCACAAGTCGCCGAGTAATGCTACATTCACGGATGATTACAGGGATTTTACAGAGTCATTATGACTTGGCAAATGGTGATTGGGTTAAGGGAAAGGAAGGGGCCCCACCCACCTGAAAATCAGGGGGGCGGAGAGAATTAGAGGAAGGGGTCCGTGAAACCTCCCCGTAATCATCCGTGAATGTAGCATTATTGCAAGTCGCCTGGTCCGAGGCTTCACCGGACTATCGAGCAAAAATGCTACATCCACGGGCTCATTACGGGGGATTCACGCACCTTCCAGCTAACTAATACGTTGCCCCCCCTGATTTTCAGGGGGTGGGGCCCTCCCTCCCCCTTTGATCCAATCACAAACTGCCACCTCAAATTTACCCCGTAAAAGGCCCGTAATACTCCGTTGATGTAGCATTGCTCGACTATCGAGTCGCCAAACCGCCTTGGCTTCGAGACGCTGCCTTCATCCTCGAGCCGGCCGAACCTGCGGTTTTTAAGTCGCCTCGCCAAACCCTCGCGTTGAGCGGCTGAGCTCCGCCGTGGCTCTGCCTTCACCAGCTCGCCGCCGTCTGAGATGCTCCTTCGAGCCACCCCGCGCCTTGAGCCGGCCCTGCCCGCCGGCCTCCGCTGGAGCTACACACGAGTCGCCCGCCGCTGGACTCCGCCTCTGTCACAACCCGCCGGCCGAACCTGCGGTTTTTAAGTCGCCTCGCCAAACCCTCGCGTTGAGCGGCTGAGCTCCGCCGTGGCTCTGCCTTCACCAGCTCGCCGCCGTCTGAGATGCTCCTTCGAGCCGCCCCGCGCCTTGAGCCGGCCCTGCCCGCCGGCCTTCGCTGGAGCTACACACGAGTCGCCCGCCGCTGGACTCCGCCTCTGTCACAACCCGCCGGCCTCCGCCGGGTCATCATTGCCACTCCCCTGCTGAGCCCCGAGCGCCTCAATTACGGCGGAAAATCAGCCTCGCTGTCCTCAAAGTTTGTCTCTGGCGCAGACTCGTTTTTGGGGAGTTTACGGTGATGACCCGAAGAAGATTCAGACTCCGCGGTCGCTTCAACCTCGTTCTGAGCCGCCCTCGCGGCCCATGCCTCCGCGAGTCTCCATTGCCTCGGCGTCAGCCGCCGTAACCGGCCCCATTGACCTGCTTAGCTCCGTTCCTGAGTCGCCGGCCCGCTGTCACCTCTATCTCCCGCCTGCGAGCTGGAGTCGCCCCCGCAACCGTGTCCAGCCGCCTCGCCGCTTCAAGTCGGCCCCGTCCTCGGGCGGGTGTCCACCTGCTGCGCTGCGCCCTCGCCCGTCGGTGCTGCGAGGTGCCGGATCATTTGCGTGATGAGGTTCTCTTTCGGGCAAGACACTGACATGGCAGGTGGGATTTTCATGCGCAACACCAGCGCAAAGGAGTTCTTTGGATCAGACGATTTTCAGACTTGCCTTTTTTGTTGACAATGTCAACAAGGGATGCCCCTTTTTTCTCTTTAACTGCAACGAGCACAAGTTGTACGGGGTGTTTGAGGCCGCCTCTGACGATGGATGGGATATTACTGACAGAGCTGCTTACAGATCCTCTGCTCAGAGAAAAGGAGGAGAAAACCTGCTACGTGCATGGATTATGCGGCCAGCGCATGCATATACTATTTACTTTCAATGCACTTCTAGTACCTCACACACGGTTCAATTTCCAACTGGGAGTGTTGGTCGTTACATCCAATGAGACAGTGTCAGTAAAGGATCAGATTATCCAGTGATGCATGGCATGGTTCCCTAGGTAAAACAGAGGAGGTCAGAGGAGATGCACTGATCTAGCATTATCCAGTGATGGTGTCCGCGTCCGCCCGACCAAACATCAGGTGCTATTTTTTCTAAGTATGTTATTCGTGCATATTTTGTTTGAAAACAATTATTCTGGTCTGTGGTATTTTTTCGCATGACCATTATTCATTACAAGGGTGTTGCAAAGGAGTGTACGCCAACATTATTATCAGCCGCCGTCGGCACTGGATGGTTCAATGGGCAGGTGCACAAGTCGCCGCCACTACAATTTGGTTAACTTCAAACAGCCAGTTGGAAGGAACCATTGGCCGAATTGCTGACACGGCTCATACGGGATCATTTATAAACCGCCGCAGTCACCTCAACCTTCTGTGGATTCACATCGCGCTATCAACGCCAATGATGTATACCTTCTGCTATGGTCAAATATGGAGAATTTCAAGCCAACTATTCGAGTTGTCTTGAGACTCGGGGGCTACAATGGTATGACTCGGCAAAATTAGTCGGTTTCAATGAATTCAAGAACTCCGGGTCATTGAAGGGAAAAATAACCCGGGCCCCGGAGATTACTGCTAGATCGATGAAAATTTAAAAGCCGTCGGAAGATTTCCGGCTCAAAATAAGGACTCTGGTTTAAAATCCGGTTCAAGAGACATCTTTCTCCCACAAAGCACTAAAGCTCTCAAATTCGGTTCAAAAGCCGGCCCAGGGTAAATTTGTCCCTCGCAAATTTTTGAAGCTCTCAAATCCGGTTCAAAATCCGGCTCAAGGTAAATTTGTCCCTCATAAATTTTTGAAGCTTTCAAATCCGGTTTAAGGTTCTGGTTCAAAAAGAATTAATCTCTCGCAAGTTCGAGTTCTAAGAAAAATTAAAGGTTGCCAAAAAGAACTTGCTGCCATGATGCGGTTCAAACATAGGTATCCTGCCTTACGGCTTATCTTATTATGGTCACTTGGGGGCTGCCTGCTCATCGAGCATAGCTGTCGGTACCCTCTTGATCGGTGCAATGCTAATATATGGTCACTTGGGTGCTTCCTGTTCAAACATAGGTCGTATTCGAACCAAAGAGAACATAGCTGTCGAAACCCTTTTGATCGGCACACTCTCAAACTCACTAGGGGGCTTCTTGATCGTATCCGAATCATAGCTTAACCTCTTTTGGGTCCGACGTGGATCGTATCCGAATCAGCGTCGTTAAACAACTCTCAAGGTCATTTGGGGGCTTCCTGTTCAAACATAGGTCGTATTCGAACCAAAAAGAACATAGCTGTCGGTACCCTCTTGATCGGCAACGCCAAAGCCACCCGGGGCTATATGATCATATTCGAATCTTAGCTCAACCCCTTTGGAACGGTTTTCTCGTCGTATACGAATCAGAAGCCTTAAATTTTTTAAGTCTTTTTTGCGAACAATTTTGGGTTTGACTTGAGACCTTTTTTGGATTATATCTCAAATGTATATAAGTGTTTTATGCTTAACCCGGCTTGACTTTTGACTATAAGTCGCCAGCTTATGACAATCGTCATCTATGTGGAAGCATTGGCTTCTAAGGATTGGTTTATCACCCTTACTACACAGGTCATGTAAACCAGCAGTACAAATTCAGTATCACAGTGGTTATATGTGAGGTATTATGACCCGCCCTGCGGCAAACCGCCAAGGGTTCTTGTGATCTACTTGTGTGCAGGGTAAGACTACATTTGGGTGGTTACCCGCCCTGGCTCTTGACGTTAAGCCGCCAGGGCATATGTTGTTTAAACTCTGTGCAGGATTTGCAGAACTATGACTTACATAAATGCTTCAGTCCAAGCTCATCACTGAAATTGGTGTCTCAAAAGGGTTATCAATTATTGATTTTCTCAAGGGCTATAGGCCATCGGGTTACAAAAATTCCGGCTTACAATGAATGTGCATTAAGTCGTCATCAGCCAAGAGCCACCAGGTATTTAAACTCCAGATTTACTTGTCAACCGATGAGGTATTCAAATCTTTAATAGCCAAAACTAGCTGGATTTTCATGATGATGTTGAATGATTGAGGTTTTCATACCGGATTATATTATTCAAATCTTGAATAGCCAACATGGCTGGATTTCTATTGTGATTATCAATAACCAGTGTTATGATTGAGATTTTCATAGTCGCTTTAGCGCAACGGCTATTATTTTTATCAATGGGCATGATTTATTTTACAATGGAGGAAATAGTCCCGAGTCACTGCAGGCTTACGACCCGGCACTTGGGGGCTACATTGTTCAAATCGAGATTACATCAAATATACAAGTCCCATGTCACTGCCAGCATGCACCATGGCACTTGGGGGCTAATGCAAAGTCATTTTTTGCTCAACTTATTGAAGACCCGACTCATCACATTTTAAATGAGCCGGCCCTTGGGGGCTACCAATTGCTCATGTCGGAAATTCAAGGTACACAAGCCTTAATCCATTATATTGAAAGATCCATTATTCAGTTGGTAGAGTACAAAGCTCTTAACCTTGTGGACGTGGATTCAAGCCCCATGGTGGAGATTACATGACTTGATGGTATTATCAATGAATCGTATACAAAGTCTCAGCTCATTAATATCTTATTGAGCCGGCCCTTGGGGGCTACACGTTGTTGCTCAAGTTTACATGATCATATTTACAAAGTCCCTGCTCATTATTGCATAATGACCCGGCCCTTGAGGGCTACAGTCGTTGAAATCTTTATGAGCATAAGGCAATTACAAGTCCCAGGTTGCTGTAAGCATGACAACCCGGCACTTGGGGGCTACAGGTGATATGCATATAAGGGAGGAATAACTTCAAATTATCAGTTTTGAGCAAATCAGGTATTATATTATTATCAGAGAAATCTGCAAAGTTTATGACCCGGCGTCATCATAAGATTAACCCGGCATCAGCAACAGTTATGACCCGGTGTTATCAATATTTACAAGCCGGCAATTTTGCTCGCCAGCCTCTACATCTTTAAACCGACGGATCACCAGATGAATCTTGAGTCCAATATGTTTATTAAGCCGGCGCCTTGGAAGCCGACTCAAGTGGATTATTCTTCACAATATTTTTCTTTGAGAAACCAACATCAGCAAATTGAGTATGAAGCTAGCTTATTGACCCAGATTTTCTAGATGAAGGAAATGACAATTGGACTTAAGGATAATCAGTCCCGGCTTACAAGAATTTTTAACCCGGAACACAATCTGTCAAATTTGTTCTTGTGTTTGTTTTACAGGATCAGTTTAACATGGATAAATCCAAATTAAACTGAGGGCTAATGTCGGGGATATACCCCGCGGTATGACCCGGCCGGAAGTATGACCCGACCGGACTTAGGCGCTTCACCGATGACCCGCTGGAGGACTAGCGACTCACGGGTTTGGAGGCTCACTGGTCAGACGACTCACGAGCCCGACGACTCACGGATGACCCCGGCGGCTGGTCAGATAGAAGACTAGGCCCAAGGCCCAGAAGGCCGGCTCATGTTATGGTGGGCCGGCTTAAGAGGAAAGCGTAAGGAATATTCCCTTACAAAGGAAGCAAGACTAGGACTCCACTTCTAATTGAGTAATCCTAATCCGACTACGACTAGTCATGTAACCCGCCCCTTCAACTTATATAAGGAGGGGCAGGGCACCCCAAGAGGGGACAAGCAAGAAGAAACAATCTCTAGGGCTAGACACAAAGATCCGGCTTACCGGCGACTCCCTCATGATCATAATGAGACCTAGCCACAAACAACATGTAGGGCTATTACCGGATGATGTTTCCCGGGGCCCGAAGCTGTCTAAATCCTTGTCTTTGCGTTGCGTCTCTCGATTCCGCTCAACCCTCTCAAGCTACTACAAAGATGCATTGGCCTCACGACTAAGTCCTCACACTAGGGACATCTGCCGTGAAAATTCCATGACAATAACCATTTAGCTAGCAGGGCTTTGTTCATTATCTCTAAATTAATGATTCCAAGCCCTCCCTGTTCCTTTGGCATTCCAAGCCCTCCCTGTTCCTTTGGCGAACAACATGTTTTCCAATTAACCAGATGATATTTCTTCTTGTTTTCATCTTCTTGCCACACAAGTCTGGCTCTAAAGAAATCAGATTTTTTCCTCACCCCTACAGGGAGTGGGTAAAAGGACATCATCAATAATGGAATATTAGTCAGGCATGCCTGTACCAGAGTTACTCTCCCAGCCATATTGAGGAGTCTACCCTGCCAGCATGCACATCTTTTCTCAATTTTTTTAGTGACTCCCTTCCAGAACTTATTTCCCAGCCTGACATCTGCAACTGGTAGTCCTAGATATTTAATGGGTATTTTTCCCACCTCACATGTGAAAATTTCCTGATATATACTAGTTTTGTTAACTGCCTCTCCAAACAAAAAGATTTCACTCTTATGGAAGTTTACGTTCAGACCTGACATCTATTCAAAAGCTGTTAGTATGAACTTTAGATTTTTTTTGCACTATTTTCATCATCTTGTAATAGGAAAATTGTATCATCTGCATATTGTAACATATTTACTTCACAATTATTCAATTCAGAAAGAATCCCTTTTACAAAACCTTCCTGCATAGCATTGTCCAGTATAATGGCTACGGCATCTGTAGCAATATCAAAAAGTAAAGGTGACAGGGAATCCCCTTGTCTCAACCCTTTGAAAGTTTTAAAATATGGCCCAATTTCATCATTTACTTTAATCCCCACATGTCCTCCCACCATGGTGTCCATCACCATGTCACACCATTTATCAGGGAAGTTTTTGAGTTTCAGCATTTTATATACAAAGGGCCATTTGATCTTATCATATGCTTTTTCAAAATCAACCTTAAAAAGAAGAGAACTATGCTTCTTTTTATGAATTGTGTTTAGTGCTTCATGTAACACCACTACACCCTCCATTATGTATCTCCCTTTTATAAAGGTTGTTTGATTTGGGGAAATAATTGGTCTGGTCACTTTGCTAAGTCTATTCATTGGTACTTTAGTGATGATTTTGAAGCTTACATTAAGCAAGCATATGGGTCTAAATTTTTGTATTTGACTGGCATCTTTGACTTTGGGTACCAGGGTGATAATCCCATAGTTCAACCTCGAGTTTGCCAGAGTGAAAGTCATCTAGTAATCCTTTTAACTCCCATTTTATCAACTCCCAGAAGTTCTGGTAAAATTCAATGGGTAAGCCATCTGGTCCAGGACTTTTATTTTTCTCCATATCAAACACAACCTCATATAGTTCTTACATACTAAAAGGTTCAATCAACACTCTGACTTGTTCTTCAGTAATGCCAGGAGCATCTTGAATGTTTAGATTTACAGTAGACACTTCAGGCTAGCCAAATAGGTCTTTGTAAAATTTAGTGATATACTTAATCAATTCCTCATCTCCTTCTATCACTCCCTCATTTTGACTTAGAGAAAAAAATATTATTTCTCCTTCCCCCATTCACTTTGGCATGATAGTATTTGGTATTATTATCACCATCTTTAATCTCTTTATCTTTGTATCTCTGCAGCCATTTCATCTCCTCATGTTTCATCAGTCTTCCCAATCGGGCCCTTCATTCTTTTTGCTCAATCCTGTCAGCAGCAGATATTCCACATATTGCCATAGAGAGAATAATATTAACACAAATCAAATCTGCTGACTGCGTCATCACACTGCGGCCAAGTTCTTTATACAAATTGTTTTCACTTTTCCACCTCAGCACGTTTAGCGAGGCGGTTTCCTTGGCACGTCTTGTCAAAGCAAAGATCGTGTGCCCCCTTTTAACGGGATTCTCATCAATATGGACGTGGGTAACCCAACCGCGCCATTTACCACGGCGCTTGGGAGGCAAGCGAGTTTTATTAGGTAGGTGGGGACACGTAACCACATCCACCCATATAAGGGGATAAGGATTACCTATGCCTTCTTCCTCCTTTGTCAATCCATCTCTCGCGCACTCAAGCTCCAGCGCCCAAGCCCGCTCTTCCCACCTCAACCTTCTCTAGCAATGTCCGGAGCGGGAGGCAAGTGGATGGTCTCCTCCGTCACGGAGGTTCAAGTAAAAAAGCTAAGGAAGGCCGGATACCTGTCCAAGGACATCCCGCACCGGCTTCCTGAGAAGGGGCAGCTTCTCCCCACCCCATGGCCCATGAGAGGGTAGTTTTCCTTCCCCACTTCCTCCGCGGACTGGGTTTCCCACTCCATCCATTTGTCCGGGGACTCATGTTCTACTATGGCCTGGATTTCCACGATCTGGCCCCGAACTTCATCCTCAACTTCTCGGAGTTTATCGTCGTGTGTGAGGCCTTCCTCCGCGTCCGCCCCCATTTCGGCCTTTGGCTCAAGACCTTCAACGTCAAGCCCAAGGTGGTGCGCGGCAGCCAAGCGGAGTGCGGAGGCGCTATGGCTGGCAAGATAGCCAACGTCCTCTGGTTCGAGGGCTCCTTTGTGGAGACCATGAAGGGGTGGCAAGCCGGGTGGTTTTACATCACCGAGCCACGCGATCCGGAATGGGTCGCAGCCCCCGAGTTCAGATCTGGGCCCCCCACGCGGCTTATGTCCTGGAAAGAGACGGGCCTGTCGTGGGGCAACGAGGAAGAGGTGACCGGACTGAAGACCTGCATCCAGTCCCTGGTAAACAAGCCAATCCGGCTTGTCAATATAGTCCAGGTCATGTTCGTTCGTCTGATCCTCCCGTGCCAACAACGGGATTTCAATTTGTGGGAGTTCGACCCGGCGCAGCACCGAACCCTCAACAGGCTCTTCGACACGTCGTATGAAGACGTCTGGAAGGTGCTAATAAAAGGCGCCGAGGCCCCCGCATCCGCTTCCAAGGACCGCGGATACAGCACGCAGCGTCACGCTAGCGAGGTAAGCTATCTATGCCTTTGACAGGATTATTAAGCTCTTTTTCATAGATTAACTCTATGCGGATCTAAACTCCCTTACCTTTGACAGGCTTGGCAGGCGATATCCGGACCAATTAACTGTCGGCTCCCCTGCCCGAAGACCCAGCCCCAGCTCTCCTAGTGAAGCTGCTGACTCCGGCACCTTATGTGGTGCCGGAGAGGAAGGTCAAGAAGAAGAAGACCACCGGGACTCGAAAGAGTGCCCGTAACTTGGTGGTGAAAACGAGGAGGAGGAAGAAGAAAGCTCTCCCCCCCCCCAGCGGAGGGAGAAGAGAAGAAGAAGGCCGCCCCATCAGGGGAGGCCGAGGGGTCTAGGAAAAGGAAGGCCCCTCCGCCGGACTACTCCCATGACGCCGAAGAGAGCGGAGAGGAGTGGCCGAGCAGGGCCAAGCGTCCGGCAAAATCGTAAGTTCGGACATCAGAGTAACTCATGATGTTCCTTTGTTGCGCAGCTTTCCTTAATGTCGAATGTGAATATGCAGCCCGCCCCAGGCCGAATACAACAAATCGTCGGGCGGCTCCCTGGAATCATCGGACGTGAACTCCGTTTCGCCCGCTGTCTCCCCCCGCACCACGAATGACGCCGAAGTGGCGTCGCGACAAGCTCTGGGGCAGGAAGAGGTGGTCCTGGAGGAGCCACAAGGCAACCTCCCGGACTCCAGGAGTGAAGGGGACAAGACCCCCCAGGGCTCCAAGTCCGGCTTTGTGCCGGACACCACGCCGGAATCTTCAACAGTTCCGAGCCACGGTGGGCGAACTCCTTCCAAAAGGAGCAAGCCTTCTAAGCCAGCGACCTCCGTCCAACCGGAGTCGCTGGACCATTTGCTGGAGGTGCTTGACGGCGCCTCCATCGACAAGGGGCACCGTACTATTATGAGTATGGTGATCCAAAGGGTTCAGTCTGCCAAGAGCGGACTGACTGAAGCTTGCGCTAGCCTTCTAACAGGCTTCGAGGTAAGTAAAAATATGTCAAAATATTACCGCATAGACAGTAGCCCCTGATGCTCTGTTTGGCGTTCGGAAAGAAAAGCCGAATAGAGGATCTATTAATTTTTGCAGGAGTCTAACAATAAAGAGTCAATATGCGTATGCAGGCTTCGCTGCTATCCACCGCCGCACTGACTGCACAGGTGGATGTCCTAAAAAAGGACCTCGGGCGGACCGAGCAAGAGCTCGGTCTTGCCAAACGGCAGCTTGAGGAAAAAGAATGTAAGAAATACCCTACAGAAAAAGGTGCCTATAGAGAGGCGTGATTGCAAAGAATAACAGGATCATACTGCTTATTGTAGGGGCCACAACTGAGGTGGCGACCCTCAAGCAGGCGCTATCGGAGGCCGAAAAGAAAACGGCCGAGGAGCGCACCGAGCGAGAAAGACTTGGGGCTCAGGTTGGCGAGGTGCAGCAAGAGCTGCAGGCTCTCATGAAAAAACATGAGAGCTTGGAGCTTGAGTCAAAGGCGCAAGCATCCGAGCTCGCGTCGGCCCTTGAGACCGCCAAGGGTGTCAAGGCCGAAGCCCAAAAGGCCCTCCAAGAGTTGGAGGAGATGAAAAAGATAGCAGCGGGTAAGGCATTCTTAATGCAAAGTAGAAATATAAAAGTAAACTACTTGTCACTTACCCGAATCCGGAGTTCTCCAGGGGTGTTCGCAGATCTTCCCCGCAGCGTATCCGACGCCGCCGCATTCTACCAAGCTGAAGAGGGCAGCTCGGCGGAGAGTGTGTTCTGGTCTTAGTATTCTAAGGCCGGACACCCTGTGCCCTTGAGCGACCAGCTGAAACAGCTAGTCGAGCTCCACAAGGCGGCCGAACAAGCCATGAAGGGCTTCATAGTTCGGCTGTGGCCCGGAGAGGCCCTGCCTGGGAGCTACTTCGGGCTGGTGCGGCAGCTGGTGGAGGCCTATCCAAGGCTTGAGGTCATCAAGCGTTCCGTCTGCATCGAAGGTGCCCGGAGGGCCCTTGCTCGTGCAAAGGTGCACTGGGGTAAGCTTGACAGTGAGAAGCTGGTGAAGGATGGGCCACCGCAGGGGAAGGAGCATCGCAAGCCCGAGAACTACTACAAGGATGTTCTTGCAGGTGCCCGCCTTATTGCGGATGAATGTAACAAATATGGATGGCAATGGGTAGGGTATGGGTGGGTACAACCTCCTTCTACCCAAACCCATGCCCATAGAAACTTTCTATACCCACCCACTTCAATACCCATGGGCATAAACTGACACTCATGCCCATACCCATCGGGTATCCTATACCCAATGGGTATCCATTGGGTACAATATATATCATTCTAATTCTTAAAAGGTATAGAAATGAGTTCAAAATTCAAGTGATCATGGTAGACCAGTATAGCACGAATGCAGCCTCCTTTGGTGGGTGGCCTCTTGGAGGCATCAGGGGAGTATGAGCAGCGGTTGGTGGAAGCTTGACACAGTGGAAGGCGGTGGTAGGAATTGGGGATCGCTGGATCGAGAGTTCGACAAGAATCCAGTAGCGAAGAGTCGATATTTCATATTTTTAAGGAGTCACATAATACGTAGGTGGAGTGGTGAGCAGGTGATTGTGAGCCTATGAGCTATGGCATGTTTAAGGAATACGAGATTTAGTTATGGCTTGTTTAAGGAATACGAGACTTAGGGTTGGACCATATGAGTTGGATGTTAACCCCACATGTTTTAGGAGTTATTTCCATTAATTAATTTTTCTGGGTATCCATTGGGTTACCCATGGGTATAATTTCTTACCCATGCCCTACCCTTTTGCGGGTATGGGTAACCATTACCCATGGGTAGAAATTCTCTCCAAGTCTTGCCCATACCCATTGTTTTCGGGTAGGGTACGCACGGGTACCCATACCCATGGGCAAAACTGCCATCCCTAGTAACAAAGATGTAATTTTTGAATGAACTCGCTCGTGTTTTATCCTGTGCGCTGAAAACTTGTTCATATGCGCTAAGCAATGCTTGTTGAATTTAAAATATTATTTTTTGTGCGGCCGTTTATCAAAAATTGAGAGATGGCCAGTCGTCGGCTTCTGCCCCCATGCCGCTAGTGCTGGGGTGTTCGGGATAAACCTGAGTGCTCTTTTTCCCATGGTTGGGTCCTTCAAGGGAGGCGCTCAGCACAACGAACCAGGCAATCGGACTATAATGCTTGAACACTCTCACTTAGCCATAGAACTTTATAATTTTAAATTTCGGCGAAGCCCCTAGATCGGAAGACCGAATTCGGGGCGCTATCCACGCCTTTGGCCGGACAAAGCCAGCTCCTCGCTCGAAGCGGCATAAGTCTTTAGGGACTCGAAAAACCTCTCGAACAGCGACTGGTCTCTCGCCTTATCATGACAGTCAGTTTTAGCTTTCTCCACTGAGGTGCTTAACCCAGCTGAACCGGGGCACAATCGCAGTGGTTCTCCTAGTGCTACCTTAGCCGATATATCGGAACGTAAGGCACCAAAACATAGGATCCGGGCAAACCCAACTATTGACCCAAATCATGATTCGGAGCCGATGCATATAGTGCTATAAGTTCGGGATGCCGCACTTGTGAAAGTGTACGGACTTCTCACACCAGATCGAAGGGTACTGAAGCCCTTGGCGTGTTTGCCGTACCATGGTGTACGGGTGCGATCATGTTATTTAATAGGGTTAATTGGATATATGCCACTACAACTTTCACGAGTTGGAAAAATGCCATTACAATTTTGCACATTAGAAAAATGCCATTCCAACTCTTCCATTCTCCTCTATATGCCATTATGTTAAATTTGAGACACCAATACCCTTGGCTTTCTCATTTCACCCTCCTCTCATCTTCTCTTCAAACAAACTAACAACTGTGTGCCATTAACAGCGTCCAGCGAACTGGAGCTCGCCGCCGCCACCGTTGCCACCGGCAACAGCGTAGTCCCTGGCCCCTTCTTCCGCATCTCAACCCAAGCCTCTAGCCTCTTCCCTGATCCCGTCGTTGCCACCGGCCACAGTGGCCTCCATGGGCTCGAGCTCGGCGAGATCCTGTTTGCTCCGCCCTTGTGCTCCGTGGTCGCGCCCCATGGCGCGCTTCACGCTACGTGTGCCCGTGTAGGCCCAACCCAACGTCCCTCCGGTGAGCTCCGACTTCGTCTGCACGTGCAGAACAAGCAGGATGGCCATGTCCGGCGCACACATGAGGTGGAGCTCTAGACTCTTCAACGTCGCCGTATCCAAGAGCTCCGGCCTCCGAGGATCCCGAGCACACGCGCACAAGGGGCGCGGACCTAGCTCCTCTCCGCAGCTCTGCATACTTTGCAACGGCCTCGACATTTTGTCAAGCACCCTGCATGGCGCTCACCTGTGTGACCAGCTGAGCCACGGCGGGCTGGCTCTGACGAGTGCGACCCTTGGATCCTTGGAGGTACGATGCCTGCGAGGTGCAGAGTGAGGGTGGCGGGGCATGGAGCTCCACCACGTCCCACGGCTGCGGCTGGACGTAGTACGTGCTCATAGACGGCGACTGGTCCGCGTAGAGCATCACCGGGTCCAGCGCTCGGAACATGTCGTTGCTCTCCAGTGGCCTGAACATGCTGGACCTCGTGCTCGTGTCGCCGTCATTGACGCCGGCGCCCATGCACGCCTGCCCAGCGTAGCGACGCGGTGCTGGGCTGTGGGTTGTACTGCTCGCTCCTACGTGTCCTCCTACGCTGCTCAAACAACCACGTCGGGCACCTCCGGCACTAGCGACAGTGCCTGCTACTCCCGTGATGACTTCCCTAGAAGCTGATGCTCTGGCGCGTGGAGACGGCTGCAGTGGTTGCACAACCCATCCGGTGCCGACCATGAAGCGCACGGCCCCATACAGTATGCATGGTCGGTGCTGAAAGTTGTTTTTTGCACGGCCCCATGCTCGCCGGAGTTGATGGCATGTCTGTTTGGTAGAAGAACATGAGGGAAGGGTGAAAGGAGGAAGACAAGGGTATTTGTGTCTCAAATTTAACATAATGGCATATAGAGGAGGATAGAAGAGTTGTAATGGCATTTTTCCAATGTGTAAAATTGTAATGGCATTTTTCCAACTAGTGAAAATTGTAGTGGCATATATCCAATTAACCCTATTTAATAAACATATATATTAAAATAGGATAATGCAAAAAAAGACAAAAAGCTATGCATTGTTTATAAAGAGGCTATTTATCAAAGCCGAACGATACAAGTAGTGCGATAAGCAAAAAGATATTAGATTATTCAACATGTCCTGACGAGGGGCAGTCCGCGGAATTGTATTCGAAACAGATATACCGCTCGTAATAGAGACCACCTGGGAGTTCCATAATGCGGCGTAGCTTTGTCTGCTTCCCTGGATCTTGCATCGTTTGTGTGGCAGTCGAATTGCCGAACAGGTCGTCCAGAGTGTGGAGTCCTGAAAGTAAAAAAAAGAATCCGGCAACCCCTAGTACGTTTTAAGCCGTATTTCGGGCATGCCGTTACTGTGCCCCTTCCCCTGTGCCCATGGTATTTCAAGGGCGTAATTATGTACGCGAGGTACTAGCCTCGCTATGTCGCGATGGCTGGGGTTGGGGCCGCATTGCTACGCCTGCTCAGAACGTGCCAGGCGGTCTTCTTGTAGGTTACTCCGGGCGCGCTTGGCAGTGTCTGGCTTTTTAACGGCCGGACTGGAGAGTTGCTTAAAAAGGCTGCTTTGTACTTCCGCTGCGAGAGCCGCTGTGTGCTCCTCCGTACGGAGGGAGCGTTCGGTGTTTCCGTTGACCGTGATTACTCCTCGAGGGCCTGGCATCTTGAGCTTGAGATATGCGTAGTGCGGCACCGCATTGAACTTTGCGAATGCGGTTCGTCCGAGCAGGGCGTGATAGTCACTGCGAAACGGGACTATGTCGAAGATTAACTCTTCGCTTCGGAAGTTATCCGAAGATCCGAAGACCACATCAAGTGTTACGGAGCCTGTACAGTTGGCTTCTACACCTGGTATAATGCCTTTAAAGGTCGTTTTTGTGGGCTTAATCCTTGAGGGATCTATGCCCATTTTCCGCACTGTATCCTGGTAAAGCAGGTTCAGGCTGCTGCCGCCGTCCATGAGGACTCTTGTGAGGTGAAAGCCGTCGATGACTGGGTCGAGAACCAATGCGGCAAAGCCGCCATGACGGATGCTAGTGGGGTGGTCCCTTCGATCAAAAGTGATCGGGAAGGAGGACCATGGGTTGAACTTTGGGGCGACTGGCTCCATCGCGTATACGTCCCGTAGCGCACGCTTCCGTTCCCTCTTGGGAATGTGGGTTGCGTATATCATGTTCACCGTCCGCACTTGTGGGGAAAACCCCTTCTGTCCATTGTTGTTCGGCGGCCTGGGCTCCTCCTCGTCGTCGCTATGTAGCCCCTTGTTTTTGTTTTCGGCTCTTAACTTGCCTGCCTGCTTGAACACCCAACAATCCCTGTTGGTGTGATTGGCTGGCCTTTTGGGGTGCCATGGATCTGGCACAAGCGGTCGAGTATTCGGTCCAAACTGGACGGGCCTTGAGTATTCTTTTTAAATGGCTTTTTCCGCTGACCAGATTTATAGCCTCTGAATCCGGCGTTGACTGCCGTATCTTCATTGCTGTCGCTGCTAACGCGGCGCTTTTGCTTATTTCGACGTGTCCTGCCATTTTTGTCCTTGGTATCCGAATTACCAGGGTTCTTTGATAAGTTGTTGCTGCGAGCTAGCCAGCTGTCTTCCCCCGCGCAAAAGCGGGTCATGAGTGTCGTGAGGGCTGCCATAGATTTCGGCTTTTCCTGTCCCAGGTGCCGGGCAAGCCACTCGTCGCGGATGTTATGCTTGAAGGCTGCTAGGGCCTCTACGTCCGGACAGTCGACTATCTGGTTTTTCTTTGTTAGGAACCGTGTCCAGAATTGCCTGGCCGATTCCTCTGGCTGCTGAATTATGTGGCTTAGGTCGTCGGCATCCGGTGGTCGCACATAAGTGCCCTGGAAGTTGTCGAGGAATGCGGCTTCCAGGTCCTCCCAAGAACTGATTGAGTCCGCTGGCAGGCTGTTAAGCCAGTGCCGGGACGGTCCTTTGAGTTTGAGCGGGAGGTATTTGATGGCGTGTAGATCATCGCCACGTGCCATGTGGATGTGAAGGAGATAATCCTCGATCCATACCGCTAGATCTGTCGTGCCATCGTATGATTCGATGTTTACGGGTTTGAAACCCTCTGGGATTTTTATGATCCATTACTTCATCTGTGAAGCATAGTGGGTGTGCGGCGCCCCTGTATTGGGCTATGTCACGACGCAGCTCAGAGGAGCTATGTCTATTGTGTTCGGCCCTGCCGGATTTGTTGGTATCCGGAGTGAAGATCATCGTCACGTGTCGTAGGGCGCCTGCGCGATCCGTAGATCGATCTTGTTTGCCTTGCCTTATCCTCCAGTGCATCTCGCGGGTCTGGCGCGTTTTCCCGTGCCTTAGTTGAGCGGCGTCGGGGCATGGCTTGTGTGGAGGGCCGAGAGGCCTCTCTGTCGCGGCCGCGAGGTGGCCGGTCTGCCATGTCGTGCGCTGGTGATGTAGGCGCTTCCTCCTCTGATCGGGGTAGTGGCCTGTGCTTTGGGTAGCTCTTGGAGGGGCGTTCGAGTTCATACTCTTCAGCCGCAAGGACTTCAGTCCATCTATCAGCTAGCAGATCTTGATCAGCTCTAAGCTGTTGCTGCTTTTACTTGAGGCTGTTCGCCGTGGCTAAAAGCCTGCGTTTGAAACGCTCTTGTTCGGCGGGGTCTGATGGTACGGCGAATTCTTCGTCATCGAGGCTGGCCTCGTCTTCGGAGGGAGGCATATAGTTATCATCCTCAACCTCTCGGTCTACCGCTCTCTCATGAGGGCTGGCTTCTCCATCTTCCTGCGCCGAATCTTGCTGGGGAGGGTGTTCTTCGGCGCTATCCGGGGTACTATTATCTCCGGTGCCGGAATCACCGTTTTTGCTTTGGCGGGATTTAGAGCGGCGCCGCTGACGCCGGCGCTTTGGCTGTTTCTTGGAGGTGTCATCCCCTGCTGTTCCCTCGCCATCTCCATCTTTTGGGGTATCCACCATATATATGTCATATGACGAGGTGGCTTTCCAGCGCCCTACAGGTGCCGGTTCTTGTTCGTCTCCAACCTCGTCGTCCATACCGTCGAAGTCTTCCGAGCCGAAGTCAAGCATGTCGGTTAAATCGTCGACAGTGGCTACCAAGTGGGTGGTGGGTGGGTTTTGAATTTCTTCATCGTACGTATCCCATCCTCGCTGACCGTAATTTGGCCAGGGCTCTCCTGATAAAGAGAGAGACTTGAAAGAATTCAGGATGTTGCCAAAAGGCGAGTGTTGAAAGATGTCCGCAGCGGTGAACTCCATTATCGGCGCCCAATCGGATTCGACCGGCAGGGGCGCGGGGGGTTCGGAGTCCGGGGAGGAATCCGAACCCTCGGGTTCACGGGTCACGCGGAGTGCGGGGCTGGCGTTCGGCTCGATCGCCTTTGAGATCGCAGCCCCCGAGGTGACGTCCAACCGTCCATCCTCGCTTGGCGCAATAGGCTCCGAGTTAAGGGTCGGAGCCGATGCGTATGCGGCCTCCAGGACACTGTTCGGAGGCAGAGCTAGATCAAGCCCGTCGAGGTAGTGCGGCGCACTTGGCTATGTGTAACGCCCTCAATGCGGCTATATCTCCCACGTGTCGAAGCACGACTTAGAGGTATAACCGCATTGAAAGCAATGTCGCAAGTGAGGTAATCTTCACACAACCCATGTAGTACATAAGGGAAAGAGATACATAGTTGGCTTACAATCGCCACTTCACACAATACATGAATAAAACATTACATCATACAGTTACAATCAGGGCCCGACTACGGAGCCAAAATAAAAGAAGAAACCCCAGAAGCGACAAAGGTCCCCGATCGACCCCAACTGGGCTCCACTACTGATCGACTAGAACGAAACAACACAATGCACAAGATCTTCATCGAACTCCTCCTTGAGCTCGAAGGCGTCACCTGCACAGTTTCATCGGCACCTGCAAACTGGTTTTGGAAGTATCTGTGAGTCACGGGGACTCAGCAATCTCACACCCGCGAGATCAAGACTATTTAAGCTTATAGGTAGGGTAAAAGGTATGAGGTGGAGCTGCAGCAGCGACTAGCATATATGGTGGCTAACATACGCAATTGAGAGCGAGAAGAGAAGGCAAAGCACGGTCGAACAACTATGATCAATAAGTGATCCTGAAACTACTTACGTCAAGCATAACCCCAACAACCGTGTTCACTTCCCGGACCCCGCCGAGAAGAGACCATCACGGTTACACACGCGGTTGGTGTATTTTAATTAAGATCAACTTCGGGTTTTCTACAACCGGACATTAACAAATTCCCATCTGCCACATAACCGCGGGCACGGCTTTTGAAAGTTCAAACCCTGCAGGGGTGTCAGAACTTAGCCCATGATAAGCTCTCGCGATCAACTAAGGATATTCCTTCTCCCCGGGAAGACCCGATCAGTCTCGGAATCCCGGCTATAAGACATTTCGACAGTAATAAAACAAGTCCAGCAAAGCCGCCCGATGCGCCGACATCCTGATAGGAGCTGCACATATCTTGTTCTCAGGGCAACACCGGATAAGTCAAGCTACAAGTAAAACCAGGCCTCGAGTTTCCACGAGGGGGCCCCGCAGGCTGCTCGGTTCGGACCAACACTTAGACAAGCATTGGCCCGGGGGGGCTAAATAAAGATGACCCTCGGGCTGATCAAACCCAAGGGAAAAGGATAGGTGGTAGGCAAATGGTAAAACCAAGGTTGGGCCTTGCTGGAAAAGTCTTATTCAAAGCGAACTGTCAAGGGGGTCCCATAAATCACCCGACCGCGTTAGGGACGCAAAATCCGGGAACATAACACCGATATAACGGAAACTAGGGCGGCAAGAGTGGAACAAAACACCAGGCATAAGGCCGAGCCTTCCACCCTTTACCAAGTATATAGATACGTTAATTAAATAAGATATATTATGATATCCCAACAAGTAAACATGTTCCAACAAGGAACAACATCTCCATGTTCCAACAAGGAACAAACTTCATCTTCACCTGCAGCTAATAACGCTATAAGAGGGGCTGAGCAAAGCGGTAACATAGCCAAACAACGGTTTGCTAGGACAAGGTGGGTTAGAGGCTTGGTTTGACAATATGGGAGGCATGATAAGCAAGTGGTAGGTATCGCAGCATAGGCATAGCAAAAGAGCGAGCAACTAGCAAGCAAAGATAGAAGTGATTTCGAGGGTATGGTCATCTTGCCTGAGATCCCGCAAGGAAGAAGAACGAGTCCATGAAGAAGACAAACGGACGTAGACGAACGGATCCTCACAATCACAACGTTATCGGAACTAACCTGAAGAAGCACACCGGAAAGAAGCAAACAACAAAGTAAACAACCACCACATAAACATGGCATGATATGCGAGATGTGGTATGCAATGCATATGCATGCTTCGGAAGGAAAAGAATGAACCAGGAATAATCTTGGCAAACCAAGTACGCCACTGGAAAGATGAGGCGATTTCGGTTGAAATCGATATAAAGAACACCGGAATCGGATGCACGGTTTGCAAATGACAAGCAAAACAAGAATGACGAGATTCTGCCATTAACAGCATGATGCTACTTAACAAGCAACAAGAAACTAAGCTACTACACCCAAACATGTCAACAAAGCATATGACAGTGATCTACTCAAGATGCTTGACAAAAGATGAACACTGAGCTATGGCTAAATCACACAACAACAGGTTCAAACAAGCATGGCAAAAGTGCAAAAGATAACAGGTTCACAGACTTAGTGAAAATAACATGCCAGAAATTAACATCAGGATGACATGTTTAGAGCAAGCAAACAACATACTACAGGATCAGGACATAGCAAAGTAAGGCATGGAATGAATCTACTCAAAGCACCTAACAAAAGTCCCTTACTGACCATAAGCAAAAAAAGATCAGAAAATATAATAACACCCATGTCAATTAAGCAAGTTTCGTTACAGGTTTCAGACTTAGCAGAAAACTAGACATGTCAAACACAGATAACAAGTAGGCATGTTCGTGAGCTCAAAGCACTCACTACAAAGCATTGCATGATAAAAAAAGCATACATACATCAAGAAGACATGGCATAGAAGATAGAAATGGTAAGAATAACATCATATCGTGCAAGGATCAACTACAACAAGCTTGGCAAAATCGAATAACATGTAAACAATCTGCCAGCAACATTTTATAGCAAAAGTAGAGCTCGATTGACTCAAGCTATGGCACTCCATAATTACAAACAAAGGCATGGATAGATAGAGCAAATCCACATGCTCAAAACACCCTTACTGATCATGCTCAAAAGAGGCATAGATCTCTCTGAAACAACATGAACACATGGCATAAAAATAACAGCAGGAAAAGACAGTGAAATTACTAAGTCTCTGAAATCAGCAACATTAAGTAACCTAGTTTGCATGCTTGTGCTAGTCACCACAAAGATCACAAAAATACATGGCATAAACCTCTGGAAAGATAGCATGGCATGTTACAAAACACATGTAGGACTCAACTTCATAGGGTGCAAACATCAATCATGGCAAAAATGACAAAAGTGCATGTTCTGAAACAGATCTGAAGCTAACATCACATAGCCCTCTTCTAACAGCATTTCGGGTATAAAGATGCGCTCAAATGAAAAAGATGCAATGAGATGAAATGATGTACTAGTCGAGGCGAACAATTCGATATATTATACGCACGAAACGGAGCCACGGATGCAGAGATATGGCATGATGAACATGGCAATAAAATGATAGAATTTCGGGGACTTAGCAAAAAAAGGACCTCGGGGAAGGTCAACGCGGGCAGCGGATCTGGATCGGGCCGGACTCCGGCGCGGGTAGCGGCACACGGAGACGGCGGGCGGCGGCGCACCGGCGTCGGGCGGCGAAGGAGGAGGCGGCGCGGCGGCGCGGTGAGGCGCGCGGCGCGGGCAGACGGGCGGCGAGGCGGCGCCGGCGACGGGAGGCGCGGGGGCGGCGGTGCGTGCGCGCGTGGCGGCGGGCGGACGGGCGGCGAGGCGGGGCCGGCGACGGGAGGCGCGGGGCGGCGGTGCGTGCGCGCGTGGCGGCGGGCAGGCGGTGGGGCAGGCGCCTGGCGCGGCGGCCCAGATCTGGCCCGGGGCGGGCCGGCCTCGGGCCCCGGCGGGCCGCGGGCGGCGCTGGAGGAGAGAGAGGGGGCGCGGGGCTGAGGTGGCAGCGCCGGATTGGCTGTGGGCGGCGGCGCGATTTCGTGTCGCCTTGCCATTGGCCGGGCGACGTGGCGGCGGGGTGGACGCGTCCGGCGCGGGGTGGACATGTCCGGCGCGGCGCGGAGGGAAGAGGCTAGGGTTCATCTGCCCGAAAATTCCGGGAGGAGCACATATTTATAGGTAAAGGGGGCTAGGAAGCTCCAAATGGAGTGTGGTTTTCGCCCACACGATCGTGATCCGACGACCGAGAGGATGGAGATGACTTAGATGGGTCTTGGGCCACTTTGAAAGGGGTGTTGGGCTGCACCAAAAGAGGCCTTCACGGTTACCCGGTTAACCGTTGGAGTATCAAACGACCTCCGATTGACCCGAAACTTGACAGGCGGTCTACCGGTGCTATATCAAGGCCGCTTGGCAAACCTCGGTCCATTCCGAGAAGGTTTAAAACCCGCACATGAAAAGAGGTAAAAGGGGACGCCGGGGGACATAGGAGCGCCGGATTGCAAAACGGACAACGGGAAAAATGCTCGGATGCATAAGACGAACATGTATGCGAATGCGATACACATGATGACATGATATGAAATGCAGATGATGACATGGCAAAGTGCAACACGCAAGCACATGACATGGCAACGACGGCGAATAACTGGCGGACACCTGGCGCATCAGATCCGGGGCGTTACACTATGGCTCGAACCCATCGAAGATCAAGTCTCCGCGGATATCAGCCGTGTAGTTTAAGCTTCCAAACCTGACTTGATGGCCAGGGGCGTAGCTTTCGATCTGCTCCAGATGACCAAGCGAATTGGCCCGCGGAGCGAAGCCGCCGAAGACGAAGATCTGTCCGGGGAGAAAGGTCTCACCCTGGACCTCATCGTTGTTGATGATCAGAGGAGCCATCGGGCCTAAAGGCGACGACACAGAGGAACTCTCAATGAAAGCACCAATGTCGGTGTCAAAACCGGTGGATCTCGGGTAGGGGGTCCCGAACTGTGCGTCAAGGCCGGATGGTAACATGAGACAAGGGACACAATGTTTTTACCCAGGTTCGGGCCCTCTCGATGGAGGTAATACCCTACTCCTGCTTGATTAATATTGATGATATGGGTAGTACAAGAGTATATCTACCACGAGATCAAGGAGGCTAAACCCTAGAAGCTAGCCTATGGTATGATTGTGTATGAAGATGATTCGTCCTACGGACTACAACCCTCCGGTTTATATAGACACCGGATAGAGTTAGGGTTACACAGAGTTGGTTACAATGGTAGGAGATCTTGAGTATCCGCATCGCCTAGCTTGCCTTCCACGCCAAGGAAAGTCCCTTCCGGACACGGGACGAAGTCTTTAATCTTGTATCTTCATAGTCCAGGAGTCCGGCTGAAGGTATAGTCCGGCTACCCGAACACCCCCTAATCCAGGACTCCCTCAGGGACCCTGTCTAATTTCTCATAAGTGGGGTCACTTTGATTATTGGCCCAAGTATATTTTCTCCCACCCAGAGGTAACTCTCTCAAACCAGCCTGTTCAATCATGGCATTAAGGACAAAACTCCAGTGGTCATTACTAGTGGGTTTGTTTTTTCAGTGCTATTTCTGATAACATTAAAATCTCCACCAATCATCATTGGAATGGAAGAGTTGTCTTGATACAATCTGGACAATTCAGCCAGATAGGCATTTTTGCCCGTAGTCTGAGCATCACCATAAACCACTATAGGATTCCATTCAAATTTGCTTTTTTTGTCAAACACCAAAATTCTTATAAATAATATCCCAATTTCCACATTGATAATATCAAAATTGTCACAATTAATACCTACTAGGATCTCCCCCTTGGTTGGGACCATCTCCATTCAAAGTTTCTCCCACCACACAAATTATGTAATTCATTTTTGGAAAAGCTATCTTTAATAGTTTCCTGGATCATAATAAAATCCAGTTTCCTATTGTTTATATTATCTCTAATGAAATTCTTCTTATTGTCCTTTCCAATCCCTCTAACATTCCAGAAAATTCCTATCATTTTCCTTTATTCTTATAGGTTCTTTTTTCCCCGAGCACACTAGCTGTCTTCCGGCAGGAGAACCCTGGTGAGTTCGAGCTAGTCTTTTTTGTTTTAGAAAAGAATTTTTTGAGATGTGTAAAGTGATCCATCTCTAATTCAGCATCAGAATGATCTTCATCAGAACATAATTCCTTAAGGTCCACATCTCCAATATCTATGAGGTTAGGTCCATCATGTTGGCATTCCTCTTCCTTTTTTGACAAATATGTTGTAAATAGAATTCTTTCCTGCATTGCTCCATCTTAGCTAGGATTTCTAGATTGGTCTCAATCATGTTAATAGAACAACCTAAGTCAATTCCAATTGTATCTGCCATAGCTAACAAAGAAACATCATGACAGTTCAGATTATGTATCTTACCATAGTTATCTTTGGCAGCAGCTCTTGCTTTGGCCAGCTCTTCAATCTTAGCATCTTGCTTGTCTGTCTGTCTCCCACATCTTCTAAGTTGTTCCTCCAAATCCTCACTGTTCTCTTTTTCATTGTTCCCTGTTTTAACTCCCACTTTTGTGCCAAAAGAAACAGACTTCTGGCTAGCATTATAATCCACTGCCTCATTGTAGTTGTTGTGATCATCCTCCTTTCTGTCAGTGACCATGATCCTCAGATCAGCATTAGTAATCTCCTCCATTTCTTTCTCTCTTGCTTCCCACATCACAATTTTATCAACACACATGTCAATCACTCCCTGCTGCTTATTAATAAGATCCATGAGTACTTTCTTATCCTGTTCCAGCTCCATGATCTTTTTTCTTCTTTCATTCTGAGGGCTTTCTGTCTTGCTTTGTCTTCTTCCAAGTCTGTTACTTTTTTCATAATCATTTCCAGACTAGTTTCTACTTTTTTTCTTGCCTCCATCTCCAAGGTTTGCTCTTTTTGTATCCTTATAATTTCCTCATTCTTCCTCTTCAACTCCTCAAATTCCACCATCCCTAGGCTCCCAAAGAGATCATCTCTTTTATCTCCAATTCCATTATCATCATCTCCTTTATGTCTTTTTCTCACGACCCCCTCACCATTCTCTGCCTCTATTTCCTCACTCCCTTGTCTCTTGTGCTCTCCATACCATCCCATCTCCACCACACACTCTAGCTCTGGTATGATCGTATATATCATCAAATCTTTGTCAGTGATCTCAGTGTAAGCTGGTATTTTTTTCATAGTCTCTTATTCCAACTTTGGCCCTGATTTTCTCCTTAGTGATTGTATTCATGTCAATCTCCAGCACTGGCCCAAGAGTTGCAGCTACCTCACACATCCCAAAAAAATGTTTAAAGAATTCAGGAACTTTCTCAAACTGGACCCAAACAGTGTGCAGTTTGCCAACAGCTTGTGAGTCAAAGCTCCATCCCTTCACATTGATCACAACACCTGATCCCAAAAGTGTAAAATCTTTGCACTTGTTCAGTTCCACTAGTCTTCCTTTGTTTGGAAATCTAACCAAAAAAGCTTTTTCTCCATGTTTTTTGCATCTCCATTGCCAGTTCCAGTTGAACATATAGTGTAGTCTGTCTATCAACTGTGTTTCATTGATCTCTCCTGACACCATAGTAATTATGGCCATTGGATTTGGATTTTCCCCCTCTAGAGCCTCCTTAGCACTTTGTACCAGCAACACCCCTAGTCCCCTGGTAGCTTACCCCACAAACTTAGGGACTAGCTTAATCTGTTTCAGCCAATTGCAATCATCAGTGACATGGTTCTTTTTTCCATAAATCACACAATGTCCAAGAGGGCAATCTTTTGTCAAGTGATTCGAGTCCTTGCATTTATTACATAGTGTCCTATTCACTCCACCAGTTCCTGGCCTCCCCCCATTCATACGTCTCCAACATATCTATAATTTTTTATTGTCCCATGCTATTATATTATCTGTTTTGGATGTTTAATGGGCTTTAATATGCTCTTTTATATTATTTTTGGGACTAACCTATTAGCCGGAGGCCCAGTGCCAGTTTCTGTTTTTTGCCTATTTTAGAGTTTTGCAGAAAAGGAATACCAAACAGAGTCCAAACGGAATGAAACCTTCGCGAGGATCTTTCTTGGACTGAAAGCAATCCAGGAGACTTGGAGTCGAAGTCCGGAACTCCACTAGGAGGCCATGAGGCAGGAGAGCACGCCCGGGGGGTAGGCGTGCCCCCACCCTCGTGGGCCCCTCGTAGCTCCACCGACATACTTCTTTCGCCTATATATACTCTTATACCCTAGAAACATTAGGGGAGCCACGAAACCATTTTTCCACCGCCGCAACCTTCTGTAACCGAGATCTCATCTTGGGGCCTTTCCCGGCGATCTGCCGGAGGGAGAATCGATCACGGAGGGCTTCTACATCAAAACCATTGCCTCTCCGATGAAGCGTGAGTAGTTTACCATAGACCTTTGGGTCCATAGTTATTAGCTAGATGGCTTCTTCTCTCTCTCTTTGATTCTCAATACAAAGTTCTCCTCGATGTTCTTGGAGATCTATTCGATGTAATACTCTTTTGCGGTGTGTTTGTCGAGATTCAATGAATTGTGGATTTATGAACAAGATTATCTATGAATATTATTTGGTTCTTCTCTGAATTCTTATATGCATGATTTGATATCTTTGCAAGTCTCTTCGAATTATTGGTTTAGTTTGGCCTACTAGATTGATCTTTCTTGCAATGGGAGAAGTGCTTAGCTTTGGGTTCAATCTTGCGGTGTCCTTTCCAAGTGACAGTAGGGGCAGCAAGGCACGTATTGTATTGTTGCCATCGAGGATAAAAAGATGGGGTTTATATCATATTGCTTGAGTTTATCCCTCTACATCATGTCATCTTGCTTAATGCGCTACTCCGTTCTTATGAACTTAATACTCTAGATGCATGCTGGATAGCGGTCGATGTGTGGAGTAATAGTAGTAGATGCAGAATCATTTAGGTCTACTTGACACGGACGTGATGCCTATATTCATGATCCTTAGATATCTTCATAACTATGCGCTTTTCTACCAATTGCTCGGCAGCAATTTGTTCACCCACCGTAATACATGCTATCTTGAGAGAAGCCATTAGCGAAACCTATGGCCCCCGGGTCTCTTTCCTATTATATTACATCTCTTTTATTTACATCGCATCTCGTTTACTATTTTGCAATCTTTACTTTCCAATCTATACAACAAAAATAACAAAAATATTTACTTTACTATCTTTATTAGATCTCACTTTTGCGAGTGACCGTGAAGGGATTAACAACCCCTTTATCGCGTTGGTTGCAAGGTTCTTGATTGTTTGTGCAGGTACTAGGTGACTTGTGTGTTGTCTCCTACTGTATTGATACCTTGGTTCTCAAAATTGAGGGAAATTGAAAGTGCTAGTTATTGACTAGAGGGGGGTGAATAGGCGATTTTTATGAAAGTCTTCAAAACTTAGAAGTTTCGAAGACAAAAAGTAGAAATGAACCTATTGATATGCAGCGGAAGGTAGACTACACTAAGCAAGCCATAGTCAAATATGTAATGAAGTGAATACACAAGGACTAATAGCAGCTAGGTAGTGAAGATCAGGATGGAAGATGCTATGAAACCAAACAACAGTAGTAGTCAAGCAATGAAGTCAAACAGATATGGTAAACAGGCAATGACTTCACGAAGACAAACTCTAAGTAAAGGGAAGGAGAGAATAGAACCAGTCACTTGTTGAAGACACATGATTTGTTGGACCAGTTCCAGTTGCTGTGACAACTGTACATCTGGTTAGGGAGGCTGAGATTTAACTCAGAAGACCGCGTCTTCACCTTATTCCCCTTGAGCTAAGGACACACAGTCCTCGCCCAATCACTCTGGTAAGTCTTCAAGGTAGACTTCCGAACCTTCACAGACTTCGTTCACCGGCGATCCACAATGGCTCTTGGATGCTCAGAACGTGACGCCTAACTGGCTGGAGGATTCACAGTCCTCAAGTGTAATAAGTCTTCAGGTCACACAGACAGAAAGACTTCAGTGATGCCTAACACTCTTTGGCTCTGGGTGTTTGGGGTTTGTCCTCGCAAGGATTCCTCTGTCTCAAAGGCTTCGAGGTGGGTTGCTCTCAAACGACAAAAGCCGTGCACTAACTCTGAGCAGCCACCAATTTATGGTGTAGGGGGTGGGCTATTTATAGCCACTAGGCAACCCGACCTGGTATGTCCGAAATGACCCTGGGTCACTAAGGAACTGACATGTGTTCCAACGGTCAGATTTCAAACACACACGGCAACTTTACTTGGGCTACAAGCAAAGCTAACTTATCCAGCTCTGGATAAGATTTGCTCTCATTGTCTTCGCTCGAAGACATAGGATTTGGGTTGAACATCACTTCAGTCATTCAGACTACGTTCACTTGGACCCCACTTAACAGTACGATGGTTCCTATGACTCAACAAGGAAGAAAAGGAAACTACGAAACAACTAAGTCTTCGCGCTCCATAGTCTTCACTAAATGTCTTCTCATGTCATAGTCTTCAATATGAATATCTTCATGTACCACCATTGTCGTCAATGTCTTCATACATTTTTAGGGGTCATCTCCGGTAGGTAAACCGAATCAATGAAGGACACTACCTGTGTTATCCTGCAATTCTCACAAACACATTAGTCCCTCAACCAAATTTGTCGTCAGTACTCCAAAACCAACTAGGGGTGGCACTAGATGCACTTACAGAAATACTTATGCTACTTTGTTGCATCACCCTTTTCTCTTCAAGGAAAAACCAACACATGCTCAAGAGGTAGCACCCATCCTGTGAATTTCTGTTGTTATACTGATCTCTGTCATTAGGACCAGATTCTCTCAGTCCTTGGGGTCCCCCTCCACTATTTATCATCAGTGTTCCTCTTCCTTGCTTTCCCAGGGTCCTGGGTTCTGAATTCACCTTGTTATCTTCACTAACTCTGGAATCAACACCACCCAGAGTCTGTCCAGTGCTAAGCCTAGGTCTGAGATTTGCCTCATTGCCAGGAAGAAGATTGCCTTGTGAAATTTGCGCTAATAGAGCGTTGAGCAGTACCTGTTGCTGTTGCAGCAGATCCTGTCCTCCTTTTCCTTGAGATCCAGCAGGCTCTCCCTGAATAGCACCAGTATCTTCTTCTTTTCCTTTGTTCTTGTTATTTGCAACCTCTCCATCTTCAGCTTCTCCTCTGGCAATTATATCATGTCTTGTTTCCTGTCACTCTTTAGATCTCCAGTTCTCTCGCCCTCTAGCAAAATCTCTCCTCTCCTCCCATGGCATATGGTTTCTGTGGTAATTCTCCCCTTCCTCTTTTCTTCTGTACTGCCACCCATCTCTCTCTCCTCTATTGAAACGACCCCCTCTTCCACCAAATCTTCCTCCAAATCGATCCATATCTTCTTCTTCTCCCTGCGGCGCACTGGTAAACCCTAATCCTGGTTCCTCCCCCTTTCTGCCTTTTATATATAGGTTGGAGTTAAGAAAGGAGAAAGAACCAGAAAGCGTATTCTCACTCTCCGTGTTCCCTTTCCTTGGGCCTAGCTGTCCTCTAGTTGGGCTCAAATCCAAGGCCCAATTCTCCAAGTTATCATCAGTAGTAGTCCTTCTCATTTGTTGTTTTTTTGTGATTCTACTACCAATGGCAGTATTGATCTCACAATTAGGAATAACCAGGATATCAGTGTCTAAACCTATCTCCGACCAAAAATCTGGTATAACACTTTTCTTCCTCATTTTCTCCATAACCAGAGCACCGTCTATAATATCTCTATTGATTTTGATGTTATCTGCAACCACCTTTTCCCCAACCTCATTAGAACTTTTCTTGTTCTGATTATGATCATCTACATTATTGTCCATATAATCTATTTTCACTTTTTTTTTTCATTTTTTCTTGCTGCCTCTACTATGACAAATAGTCATTTCGCTTTGGCATGTATTCAGCAAGTATTTCTGGGGAATGGTAATCTTGCCTCTCGGATCTGATGAGGCGCCGTCCTCCTCACCAGACTCCTCCCCAGCCAGCAACCAGAAGCGGTTGCCGACGGGGGAGAAGCCTAGTCCTTCGTCGCGAACCTGGCCGCCTCCTGAAGGCGCGGCGACCTGCGGAGGAAGTGCGGAGATCTGCGCGGGGTGTAGTTCTTCTCCTTTATCTTCTTCTCTCCTCCTTGCTTCTCCACCACCTGGCTCGAGCTTGCTCCCAGATCCATCTGATCCTTCCCCGAATCCGACTCACTGTCATCGATCTGAATGGGCACCCAGCGAGTCCCCGGAGTGGGGATGGCCATCACTGCCCCCACCACGAACTCCTCCGGACCGGTGGGGAAGCGGCGTCGCGAGCGGAACGCCCACCACTTCTGTCTCTGCGCCAGACACCGCCTTCTGTCTCCTCCATGGCCCAGACCAGAGCGGCCAGCGAGCTCGCCGGCGCACCAGATGGGGTGGTCATCCCATTCGGGGTGAGCCGCTCGTCTTCCTCCACCGTCAGGTTTCTGAAGACGCGCTTCACCGCGCGTCGCATCTCCTCCCTGGTTGAGAACCAGGATACAACCTCCCTCGCCTTCTCCAGCTTCACCTCGTCTCTGCTCGCGAGCTCCACCATAGCGCGCTCCATCTTCGTCCTCCAATCAGCCATGGTCGCCGGAGTCGCCGCGCCCGCGCTCTGGATGTGGATGCGATGGGCCGGGGTGGTTGGGGATTTTTGGCTTAGGTTGTGTCGACTCGCCTCCGAGGGTGGGGGATTTATTTCCCACCTCCCCCTCGCATTCATGGCGGACGCCTCCCTCGGAATTCCCCCCGCCGCCCCCAATTTCCAACACCGTCGCGTCTCCAACCCGGGCCATGTGGCACGGCATCCAAATTATCGAGCTCCATGAAATTTCCTCCCGATCTCGCAACCCTCGGCTGTCAACAATCCTTCCCTCCTCATCGATCAACGGGATTCTCCTAATCGTACCTTGGATGAGGAGAATTCTCCTTCGGTAGCATAAGATCCCTGCCTGTAGAAGATTTGGGATGTACAGGACCGGCCAGCTCTCATCGTCTCGATCTCCATCCGCCGGGGGATCGCCGTTGCGAGCGAGCGCGTTGACGTCGACCTTCTCCGGGAGATCGACCTCCCCCTTGTCGCCTCTCCGATCGTCTTTCTGGTCGCCGTCCGAGTCGCGTGACGCGTCAGCCATCCTCGGAATGATCAATTAGCGTGGGGCGATTACGGTACCATAATAAGTGTCTCAGTCTTGCACTACTTTTAGTATAAAGTTATATTAAAGTTGGGACAAAGAGAATAATTGGGTAGATGCTCATGAACGATGCCAGTGTTTTACGATTGATAAATAAAGTAAGTGGCGTGGAGTTCCTTCGAAGAAAAACTCGACTGGATAGGAGTCGAACCGGGTTGAAAGTCGAAGATTCCCCCGGCTTGTTTGGAAGTGGCCAGTTGAGCAGGTTGGAAATTTCAAGGGGCCACGAGCGTGAAGTCCACACGATCCAGCCCCGAAAAATATCCAAACCAAATCAAACAAGCACCCGCCTCGCATCGTCGTCCGCACCACCAATGGAGCTCTCATCCCTCCTGCCCTCCCTGTCCCCGCGCCGCGCCCTCCCGCTCTCCTTCTCCGCCGCGTCCAAGACGCCCCGGCGGCCGCGGCCGGCCGCCTTCGCCTGCCGCGCGGACGCCTCCCCGGAAGGGCCGTCAACCACCCGGCGATGGTTCGCCTCGCTAGCCGCCGCCACCGCAGGTGCCTGACGCCTCTCCGTTGTCCGCCGGTCATTTCTTGATTCAGTTTTATCACCGCCTGTCTGTCTGTCTGTCTGTATGTGCGTTCCTGATGGTTTTATGGCGCAGCCGTGGGGATTGGCGTCGCCCGAGGAGGGGAGGCTGGCGCCGTGTCGACCAGCAGGAGAGTTGTAAGAATCCGTGTGCCCGGTCGTGTCCTGCTTCAGTTGTTCAGGCTTTGGCATCGGATGAGACTGGGCTGACATTTTTTGCTGTTTGCTCTGTTGATTTGGGCAGTTTAGGAGCAACAAGATTCCCGAGAGCGACTTCATTACTCTGCCTAATGGCATCAAGTATGCATACATACTCTTTACTGATTTGCCCTGAGCTACTCTACCACTTGTACTGGGGTGTGGATTTTCCCCCTACTGCTAGTCATAGGTGCACTTTAGCTCTTGTGCTGTATAGGTGTGTCATAGTGTGAATTGGACCAGCAATTAGTAAGCTCTACAGACTGTAGAATGGTCAGTGCATCAGGCCAGTTACAGTGCATCCTACTGATCAGAAAATCTTACAAAATAAGATCGAATCTGTTCATCGTATGTGAAAATAGTTGCTGAAGATTTGGTGTATGTTTCTTTTTGTTGGACTTATAAGCCGAAGCATGCTTTTCTAATTAATCGTCATCACCTGAATGTGATGTAACTTACAAAGTGTTGAGCAGGTACTATGACATCAAAGTAGGAGGTGGGGCTAAAGCAGTTAAGGGATCGCGCGTCGCAGTATGTGCCACCACCAGTATTTGCATTTTATCAAGTTTAGCATTTCTAAAATCATGATGCAGCAGAAGAATCTATCATCATTTGCATTTGCACTGGCAATCATTGATGAGACTTATAAATGAATCTTTACTGATGAGGCCGAGGTATCATGAAATGGGAAATCTGAATTGTGCAAACTTTTTATTACCTCCTTGAAACTATGTAGTTTGATTTGACTCTCTGGTTTTATATGATAAATCATCGCATAAAAAGGTGACATCTTATAACTGTGAGAACATTCCTTTTCAAGCATGTACACAACACAGGTATCCTTTTGTTTTGTTTTGTTATGTTTTTGCTTGAGGCCCTGTTTGGAATGTAGGCTAGGAAAATTATAGGAATAAGAAAAGTGCAGGAATTAGATGACTTGTCGAATCTTATAGGAAACATAAAACACTTGAATTATACAACATATATACTACTCCCTCCGTCCGGAAATACTTGTCCTTGAAATGGTTGTATCTAGACTTATTTTAGTTATAGATACATCCATTTACAACCATTTTGAGGACAAGTATTTCCGGACGGAGGGAGTACTATATAGTGTACCTGTTTTAAACATCCGAATCACAAAACCAAGAAGCAATATGGACCATTGATAGAGGCCATCGGATTTTCCAAATTGTTGGGATCTGCAGCTACCGTGCATGCTACAGTGGAACAAAGGCGCTGCACTTGTTGCAGGAAAAGTTCATCTGATTTGCTGCTACGTCCATCAGAGCGTGTAGTTGGTCTGCCGCTGCTCCTCTCACGGTACACACACTGGCAGTGCACACACCAATCGCGTCAGCAAGACTGTGTTCTGGGTCTGCTAAAACCATACCCAATGTGCAATAAACTTTGGTCGTGCTTTGCACATGCCAATGTACTAGTACAACATAGTTGTTTGGACGCTTTGCAGGAAACCATCTCTTGGAAAGAGAGAAAAGAGGAGAGATAAAGAGACATGTTTTACTGGACTTATCAAAGGAATTGAAAACATGAGGTTTGAGCAAATGTTTAGGATCCTCCAACAAGTGGAGGAAAGGAAGGGTTCCTATGGGAATTCTTCAAGCAAACCCTTTCAATCGGAAGGGTGACATAGGAAAAAAATCCTATAGGATTTCATTCCTATGAAATTCCTACTTAACCCCCTTGTTCCAAAAAAGGCCTGAGTTGTTTTGGTCCTTTTCGGCAAATACGAAGTTCCAGAATTATTATTATTATTGATGATTTTGGACAAGAGTCAATTCCCCCTCCTGAAAATTGTAACATTGGCCTAAAGAAACCTTACATTACCTAATAGTGTTCCAACCCATACGTGTTCACTTATTCATACACTAGCTAGATGAATGTTCAGAAAAGTTGCAATTTGTTTTCAGCTTCATTTTTTTCAAGTATGATGATCAATGCCTATCTGAGTGTAGGTACATTACGTGGCCAAGTGGAAGGGCATAACATTCATGACAAGTAGGCAAGGCCTCGGTGTCACTGGTGGAACGGTATTGCCTTACATTTTTGGCTTCTTTCTGTGTAGGATAAATTAGCAATACTCTTCAGTAAATTATCTGTAGCCGTATTTCATTCAAGTATGATAGTTGTGTGATGCAGTATTTGAAAAGTGACTGTACTTCAAATATAGTTTTTCTGGTTTAACTTTCGTTTACTTGTCTTAAATCATCTGTAGCCATATGGGTTTGATGTTGGCAATTCTGAAAGAGGCAATGTTCTAAAAGGATTGGATCTCGGGGTTGAGGGAATGAAAGTTGGAGGCCAGGTGAGTAATTTCTATGGTTTCGTTTTGGTTTTGCTCTGCAACCTTTTATTTTCAAATAAACAATCCTGTGACTTTGTAGAGAGCTAAGGTATGTTGATACCAGTGACAGAACATGATGCTCTGCCACAGATAATTAAGCTTCCATCAGTCAACCCTTACAAATGATAGTATTGATGACTTTTAGAGGTTTTTTCTTTTATTATGATTATGAAATATATGCTAAGTTGCCTGCATCATGTCAAAAAGCATATATTCATTTTAGCTTCATATAAGTATAAAGATTACATAACAATCATTTCTCGGTTCCGATGAATTATTTACTTTCAGTGACCACTTTATACATGTGAGTATTTTGAGGCATGAACACACATACAAACTCGGCTGCTGTCATGATTTCTTATGTGGAGATCACTTTCATTCTGCAATATGACAATAATGAAAATTTCAGAGGTTGGTTATTGTTCCTCCTGAGCTAGCTTATGGAAAAAAGGGCGTTCAAGAAATTCCTCCTAATGCAACTATTGAGGTAAACAGTCATTTATTTTCATGCCATTTACATCAATAGTTATTCCATTCTTCTTCAGCTTGTTGCCAGTGTAACTTTGTTGGGATGTGGGGTTGGTGATGGATGGGATCTGGGCTGACGGCGGGGATGTAGGGCTGATGGCACGGGTCGGCTCCGACGGGAGGCCTCGTGTGCGGGGGATCTTTTTTTCCCATGGGGGAATTTTATTGACGGGGATAGAACTGATAGGTCCCCCCCCCACCCCCACCCCCACCCCCGGTCATAACACGTCCAATGTAACGGTCAAACAAACTGTGTTGACTTTTGTGCCACATTAGTGCTTATACGCGGGCTATCCCTGTTATAATCGTGTCAACTTAAAAAGAAAACACAAGCATCCATGTTTTTTGCTAAATTTTGCTCCAATACCGGTAGGTTTTAGTGAAGAAAAAAAAGTGGTAATTTTTTGAAATCCTAACGCCAATTGTGGTGATTTTTTGCTATTTACTCAATGTTTATCTGTTTTTAACAGCTGGATGTCGAACTACTATCGATCAAACAGAGTCCATTCGGGTATGTGCAGTTATTAGATAATATGCACATGGTATTATTTTTTTCTTGCCATTACTAACGAAAAACAATCTGTTCCACAGGAGTCCTGTGAAGATCGTTGAAGGATAATTGTGCATTGACTTCTGCAGACAATGATGTATATTTGAACATGCTGGAGAGTGTTACTGCAAGAAAGGGGGCTAGATGTATCAGATTTCAGTGGTGCTGTTGTGTATATAAGTGCACCATAATGTAATATTTGACTTTGGAGCTTTTTTTTGGGCTGGTTGGAGAATAAGCAAGTTCCATAAATTATATATATTCAATTCCTTTTTGCATTTTTTCAGGTACAACCCTTCTCTGTCTCTCTCTGTAACACACACACAGTTTGCAGCTTCATCATCTAGTTCTGACATTGTTTTTTAGTTCCAGTACTTGATTTTAAGGGTTTCAGTTCCTATGCAGTTGACTTGTTGCTGGTACTATAGCTGTCAAAATCTGCCATCTAGTTGCAATCCCATGGCTGTCCTTAGTAGCGATGCGAGCGCCAAATAGGAAATTCCGAGATGCTCTTAGTAGCGATCTGTATGCAGGCAATACTGAATAACACATTAATTTGGATAGTTTTTGCAGACTAAGCATGGGTGCTTGTATACGTTCACCACAAAAAACTGATAGTTCGTAGTCATAATCACAAGACAATGAGCCAATGGTAAGAATAACTGACCTACATACGATGATGTAAAAAATGTAAAATGAACAGAATAATAATGCTCATTTCGAAAGGAATCAATTGGATTATGGTGTGAAATGTTGGAATAACCCTAAACTGAGTAATAGCTTGTAAAATATGCCGTATTGATTTTTTTTTCTTTTAGAAAATGCAAAAAAATGCATCAAATATTACACAAATCGCTCGTCACGGCGAGAATAGCCATTGGTGGGCGCGAGAGAATGGCGAAGAGGGAAACGTGTGAGGCCGTAGGGCACAAGTCATCCCCTCTAAGGTATAGGTGCTTAGGGATGGTGTTTGGTAAAATAAACCGAGTTTTTCTTAAGCACCAGTGTTTGTCTCTATAGGAGGAGTACCTGATTAAGGCCCAGTTCTTTTCAGCTTTCAGTTCTTGCCCACAGAATCTGATGTCCGGTTCTTTTCTGAAATTCCAATCTGAGATTGTAGGATGAGTTGTGTTTTGACATGTTTGTAATGTCCCCGTACTAAAATTGTGTGCTAAATTGCTAACACTTAGTTGTTTCGAACAATTTCTCGTCGAATATGAGCATGAAAATGAATATCATAGAGTGCTAAATATTACAATTAGAATGGTTGTAAAGTTTCTTTCCTTGCAGAAGGAGTCAACTACAAATAGAAGGAATAACCTCAAGGTATAAAACTGACCGCAATAGCCTCACGTGGTGCGGTCGTGATTGTGACGCCCCCGATTCAATCGTACACTAATCATGCACGCAAATGTGTACGATCAAGATCAGGGACTCACGGGAAGATATCACAACACAACTCTACAAATAAAATAAGTCATACACGCATCATAATACAAGCCAGGGGCCTCGAGGGCTCGAATACAAGTGCTCGATCATAGACGAGTCAGCGGAAGCAACAATATCTGAGTACAGACATAAGTTAAACAAGTTTGACATAAGATGGCTAGCACAAACTAGGATACAATCGAAAGAGGCGCAGGCCTCCTGCCGGGGATCCTCCTACTACTCCTGGTCGTCGTCAGCGGGCTGCACGTAGTAGTAGGCACCTCCAGTGTAGTAGGAGTCATCGTCAACGGTGGCGTCTGGATCCTGGGCTCCATCGTCTGGTTGCAGCAATCGGGTAGAGAGATGGGGAAAAGGGGAAACAAGGCAACCGTGAGTACTCATCCAAAGTACTCGCAAGCAAGGAGCTACACTACATGGATATATGTGTAAAGGGCCATATCAGTGGACTGAACTGCAGAATGCCAGAATAAGAGGGGGATAGCTAATCCTGTCGAAGACTACGCTTCTGGCAGCCTTCGTCTTGCAGCACATAGAAGAGAGTAGACTGAAGTCCTCCAAGTAGCATCGCATAGCATAATCCTACCCGGCGATCCCCTCCTCGATGCCCTGTTAGAGAGCGATCACCGGGTTGTATCTGGCACTTGGAAGGGTGTGTTTTATTAAGTATCCGGTTCTAGTTGTCATAAGGTCAATGTACAACTACGGGTCGTCCTTTTACCGAGGGACACAACTATTCGAATAGATTAACTTCCCTGCAGGGGTGCACCACATAGCCCAACACGCTCGATCCCATTTGACCGAACACACTTTTCTGGATCATGCCCGGCTGCGGAAGATCAACACGTCGCAGCCCCACCTAGCCACAACAGAGAGGTCAGCACGCCGGTCTAAACCTAAGCGCGCAGGGGTCTGGGCCCATCGCCCTGAGCACACCTGCATGTTGCGAGGGCGGCCGGAAGCAGACCTAGCCTAGTGGCGTTCCAGTCCAATCCGGCGCGCGCCGCTCAGTCGCTGACGTCACGAAGTGCTTCGGCTGATACCACGACATCGAGTGCCCATAATTGTCCCCGCGTAGTTGGTTAGTGCGTATAGGCCAGTAGCCAGACTCAGATCAAATACCCAGATCTCGTTAAGCGTGTTAAGTATCCGCGAACGCGGACAGGGCCAGGCCCACCTCTCTCCTAGGTGACCTCAACCTGCCCTGTTGCTCCGCCATAAAGATCCACTCGCGGGTACTCCTACGAGCCGACCCGTCTTTAGTCACCACATGTATCATGTATTATGTATATACCCGTGATCACCTCCCGAGTGATCACGGCCCGATAGTATAGCACAGCAGACGGACAAGAATGTAGGGCCACTGATGGTAAACTAGCATCCTATACTAAGCAGGTAGGATTGCAGGTAAAGGTAACAACAGTAGTAGCAAGGATAGGCTATGCATCAGGATAGGAATAACGGAAAGCAATAACATGCTACACTACTCTAATACAAGCAGTATAGAGAAGAGTAGGCCATATCTGGTGATCAAGGGGGGGGGGGCTTGCCTGGTTGCTCAGACAAGGAGAGGTCGTCAACTCCGTAGTCATACTGGGTAGCAGCGGCGTCGGTCTCGGTGTCTAGCGAGAGAAGAGGGGGAAGAAACAATAAATATTTAAGCAATCAGATGCATAGCGATGCATGACATGACAAGTATCGGTGCTAGGGGTGCCCTATCGCTGTATGAGGTGATACCGGCGAAGGGGGAAAACATCCGAGAAAGTATCCCCGGTCTTTCGTGTTATCGGGCAGATGGGCCGGAGGGGGAAAGTTGCGAGTTCGATAGGTTAGGGATACGTGGCGGACGAACGGGCTGCGTATCCGGGTTCGTCTCATCGTTCTGAGCAACTTTCATATATAAAACTTTTTCATCCGAATTACAGTTTATTTAACTATTAATTTTCTAAGTTTTAAACATTTTCTAGAATTTCTGAATTTACTTTAATTCGAATTAATAAACAGATAAATTGCTATGGGTACACAGGAGTGTACCCAGCAACATGTGCATGTGTATGAGATGTGGGGCCCTGTTGACTGCACAGTCAGCAGTCAACAGTCAAAGATGAGAGGGTTGACTGGTCCAGCTAACATAATGGGCCCACATGTCATTGAAAGGTGTGTTTGATCTTCTCCACAGAAATAGTAAAAGGGACGGTCCCACCTGTCATAGGGACAATTTACTTTAACAGATTATTTTAATGGATTAGATAGTAGATGGGGCCCGTTCGTCATAGTCTCAAGTTAATTAAACATGGTTAATTTGCTTTAACTAAACGATTATGTTAACCTAATCCAGATTAATTATTAATTAATTAATTCATATTTTAATTATTATATTTTTAATTCTTTTTCTTTCTTTCTTTTTTTTAAAAACGTCCTGGTGGTGGGGGCCCCATGTCAGTGGCCAGAGGGGCCATGGCGGGTGACGGGCAGGGGGGCAGCGGGCGTAACCCACACGGGGTCGAGCCCGCCCGAGCGGTAACGGGGCAAGGCCACCGTGGCACACGCAGCCGCCGGTGAGTGGCGCGGTGGAGGCACGACAACGGCCAGAGGGAGCGGCGGGCGCCGGTGCCAGGGAGGCGGCCAGGGGCGGTTCGGCGGTGAGGGGCACTATGGCGGGAGGCGCGACAGGATGGACGAGCGCGCGCAACGGGATGCAGGGAGCGGCGTGGCGCGGCAGCAGGAGCCGAGGATGACGAGCGCGCGGGAGCGAGGCGACGATAGAGGCGGGCGCGCGCGCAGGCAGGGCGAGCTGCAGGCGCAGGGGGCCAGTGCGGGGGAGCAGCGTGGGTCGGCGGCGTCTGGACGGCATCGACAGTGAAGCGAGGCTGGCGCGCGGGTGCGCGCGTGCTCACCGCGAGCACGAGCATCGGGCGGCGCGTGCACGACTGTGGGACGGTGCGAGGAGCAACGAGGAAGAGAGGCCGGGGGCCTCACCGCGGATTCGTAGGGTCAAGGCAGCGGGGCTCGGGGAGGTCGACGGGGACGACGCGCGGTGGGGAGGCAGGCCGGCGGGAAGGAGGACGGGAACGCGTCGACGACGGAGAGGCGAGCGGCGTGGTTCCGGGAAGGCACGGCGTCGGGCGTGCGGCGAGGGGCGCCGTTGCCCTGGGTCGCTGGTCGAGGAGGAGGTGAGGACGGGCGGCGTCGGTGTGGCGGCGGGGCAGCACCGGGGCGTCGAGCCCGAGCCCGACTGGATCGGGGGAGATGGGGAGTGGGGCGCGAGTGGGGGGAAGTGGGTGCGTGGGTGGATTAGGGTTTCAGGAGTGGGGGTGGCCTAAGTAGGCCAGGGGTGGGCTGGCAGGCCAAACGGCCAACTGGGCCAAGGCCTGGTCGGGGGGGGGGGGTAAAGTTGTTTTTGTTTTGTTTCGTTTTACTTTATTTTTTTATTGCTTTGTTGTTTCCATCCACTATAAAATATCTACGCATTTTATAAAAATGTGTATTTTTGCACCATATTTACATATGCAAAATATGGCACCTCCCGAACATTTTTGTTTTAACTTTTGAAAACTTTTATTGTCGACATAAATTTGAATTTGGATTTTGAAACGGTTTCGATCTAAATGCGAGGTTAGCAACTAAAATCGAGGTGACGTGGCATCATTAGCAAAGGTTTACTGTAGCTAGATTATCCGGGCGTCAGAGTGATACTGTCATCTTCTGGTGGTAGAGCATTGGTACCTATAAATGGTAATGGAGGTTGTACATAAGATCATTAAAACTTGTCAAAATGCTCATCATGTAGCTTAGTATCACGAATCCAGTTGTGGGGACAGATGCATGCAGTGACAATCATCTTTTGGATCTTCATTTTGTAATATGGTATGCCTCCGAGAAGCCAAAGATTTTTCAACGACATTTGACGATGGTTGATGTCTTATATCTCCCCATCAGTGGGTGTTGTTGGAACTGGTAGATGATATCATTGAACTTTCTAATAAAATTAGCTTTCCCTATGTCAGTCAAAGTGCTGGCGGAACGGTGATCAGCTCGCACCTCCTCTACGCACACATCCACACCAATGGTATGCGCCGCACTGTCCCAGTTTGCTTTGGGTCCCTTGGGGTTTTCAACTTTCTCCATCTGCAACATCTATCCATTAGCACATACATTGATCAATCTATTGACCAAACATCAGCCAAAAGAACACATATATGCACCATCCAGTGCTGGCGGAGAAGATTGACATTTGAAGATTTAACACCATTGACACCAGCCATCGATTTAACAGAGAGGAGGAGGTCAGGGGATACAGATAGCCGAGGAGGAAGAGTAACTCACTAGAGAGCAGGGAGGGAAGAGGCGGCCTCCGACGAGCTCATGTGAGGGTGGGCAAGTTTCGGCAAGGCGAGGCCGGAGCTACTCAGCGAGATCGGGCGAGCACCGGCGAGGCGGGGCCGAAGGTGCTTAGCGAGACCGGGGCGGCCGCCGGCGTTGGAGGCAGTTGGGGATGGAGGGAGCCCGGTGGTGGCAGGGGTCGAGCAAGAGAGAAAGAAAAACAGTCTGACAGGATTGTTTTCGTGCATGCGACCATGTTCGGTCAAAGTGGCATACTGGATGTAATTCCAAGCTCTAAGGGATAGCAGCTTAATTCGAACCATTTTCTTTTGCGGGAGCTCGTAGAATCATGGGTTTGAGCCAATTTTTCATTGCACCGATTCTGATGATTCTCGAAAGATTTTGGAGAAGCAAGTCATAGTTTTTTTAACTTATTGATTCTCCAGACTCAACTGCTGAAAATCATGAAAAGAACTGGCCCTAAGTGTTCATCCCCTATAAATAAATACAAATGTTTATCTTTTTTTTATAAGCATCCTACTCCCTCCGTTCCTAAATAATTGTCTTGCTAGAGATTTCAACAAATAACTACATACGGAGCAAAATGAGTGAACCTACACTCTAAAATATGTCTACATACATCTGTATGTTGTAATCCATTTAAGATGGATAGAAAGACAATTATTTGGGAACGGAGGGAGTATATTGTACGAGGTCTAAATATCCCCACCTCAAGAAAAATCAGTTGACAAATACTACTATCTCAAGTGCATTTTACTCATTTTAAGCAAGTCAAACACAGCTCCGATTGATTCGCACAAAAACAACCGGTCCGACTCCAATCAGCTCCGAGTCACTCTGCAACAGCTTTATCCGGTCACCCGCTTTCTCGCCCCACATCATCTTCCTCCTCCCCCCTGCTCCTGACGGCGACATGTCCTCCGATCTAACCGCAAAAGCCGAGCGCCTCGCGTGCGGTTCCTTCCCACCCCATGCTTCCCCAGCACCTCCACCATCGCTAGCTCGAGCAGAAGAGTCAGCGCCGCAATGGCGGCACCCCCTCTCCTCCTGCTCGCGGCGGCCGCGGCCCTCCTCCTCCTGCCGCCGACCCCGGCCGCCGCGCGGTCCGCACCCGCGCCCGCCCGCGTCTTCTCCGTGGCGGACTACGGCGCGGCCGGCGACGGGTCACGCTACGACACGGCGGCCATCCAGGCGGCCGTCGACGCCTGCGCGGCGGCGGGGGGCGGCCGCGTGCTCCTCCCGGCGCCCGGGGACTACCTGACGGCGACTGTGCGCCTCCGCTCGCGCGTGGTGCTCGAGGTGGCCCCCGGCGCGCGGTTGCTGGGCGGGACCCGGCAGCTGGACTACCCGCCCGAGTTCCGCCGCTGGTACGTCGTGCTGGCCGAGAACACCACCGGCGCGGGCGTCACCGGCGGCGGCGAGATCAACGGCCAGGGCGGCGCCTTCGTGATCACGCCCAGCGCCCAGAAGAACGTCATGGTCAGCTGGAACGCCACGGGGGACTGCCTGGGCGACGAGTGCCGCCCGCGGCTCGTCGGCTTCATCGACTCCAAGGACGTCGCCATCCATGATATTACCCTCAACCAGCCGGCCTTGTGGTGGTCAGCTCTTCTTGCTCCCTTGCTTCGCTCTCATCGAACTCATAGAACTCATAGTACATTGGCAAAACCTCTGAACTGATTGAACAAATGTAGTGTAGTGTAGTCATGTAAATGCACTGACTTGTCTAACGGTCTCTGAAGTCTAAACTCGAATGATACTAGAATCAATTAAGTACACACATTCAACACCACCTGCTGTTATTAGTTGTTACTTGTTGTGGGTTCACTGAGACAGATTAATATTTAGGTAGGATTAGCAATCAGTTCATAATGATACTAGTAGTTAACCAACTACACACATTTGCAATCAGTTGTTGTTATTAGTTCTTACCTGTTATATGTCCACTACAGAGTACAGACTTGAATACACTTAGGTAGAATCACTGAACTAGAAAAACGAAAAATTCTTTCAACTGTTACTTGATATATGCTTGCATTCTCTGCAGCCTGCATCTTGTCAGGTGTGACAACTCGGTGATCCGCAATGTCTCTATATACGGGGATTTCGACACTCCTAACAATGACGGGATTGACATCGAGGATTCAAACAACACGGTCATCACCGATTGCCACATAGACACCGGAGATGATGCGATCTGCCCAAAGTCTAGCACAGGGCCTGTTTACAACTTGACAGCAACAAATTGCTGGATCCGTACTAAATCGTGCGCTATCAAATTTGGAAGTGCAAGCTTTTTCAACTTTGAGAAGCTGCTCTTTGACAACATTACTATAGTTGATTCGCATCGAGGACTTGGAATGCAGATCCGTGATGGAGGTATTGATTTTTTGCTTCCAATTGTGAATGAACTGTCATACTATCAGGCGGCATAACTGAATATCTTATTAAAAAAAACTGATATGTTGATTGCCACTTTGAGGCATTGGGGGTGGGGGCACTGCCCCGGCTCCCCTTCTAGGCCAAGCAAAGATAACAATTAACAGGTAGTGCTTGGGCTTAAATTTGACTCTGGATAAAGTGCCTTGAAATTTTACTTAGCAGTGATCCTATGTTGTACTTTGAGCTATTGCTTTAATTAGTGGGTCACTTAAGCATCCTGATTTGGAGATACATAATTTTGCAGGGAACGTTAGTGATGTGACATTTTCAAACATCAAAATGCGCACTAAGTACTACCATCCTTCATGGTGGGGGAGAGCTGAACCGATCTACATCACTACCTGCCCAAGGCACCCTGATTCCAAAGAAGGCACCATTTCAGATGTTCGCTTCATCAACATCTCATCAATATCAGAAAACGGTGTTTTCCTGGCTGGATCGAAGCACGGCTTGCTTCGCAACTTGAAGTTCAAGAATGTTGACCTGACCTACAAGAGGTGGACAAACTACACTGGGGGCCTGTATGACTACAGGCCTGGGTGCCAGAAGATGGTAAAGCACAGAACTGGTGGTATGATGCTGGAGCACATCTCAGGCCTGGAGGTTGACAATGTCAGGATGAGATGGTGGAGAGGAAGCCTGGAAGGGTGGGATGTTAACCCACTCCTCTTCCGGCCATCCACTATTGACGGGCTGTCGTTCCACGATTGGCAATCGCTGGATGTTCAATAGCGGACCAGCTGAATCTCACCCTTATGTCGATATGTATCATGTATCCATGACGAATAAGCCACGATTCTTGTGTGATATCTTTAAATAAAAGATCCCAATTCAAAACAGCACACTTTGTTGATTTCTGCTGTCTGCATACATGGGGTATTCTTTTGGGAAGTGTATAAATAAACGATCCAATCCCAAACAGCATGCTGTACTCATTTCTGCTGTCTGCATATAAGGAAGAGAGTCCCTGTGGCTTGGCTGTGTTCTGAGCTTGATTTGCATGAGCCGATTTGCACTTGTCAGTACTTGTTCAAGTGAACCTTCCACCTAAAGTGGACGAGTAATGAAGTTTAGTATGCTGTGACAGTTTAAAAGAGCTGATCAATGGCTTGTGTTTTGTCCTATGTTTTTTTTTCATGCTTCAGAATCATTTCTCCCCTATCAAAAGCCAGGTCAAGTAGATGGAGCTATCATTCATTTTTCAATTTGAGCGTTGAAGTTTCTAGGACTTTTTGAGGATAATATTGACAAAGGAATTTCTTATCAGTATTTGAGATTAACTAACACCTGCTGTACAATATACTATTTTTGTTGAATAAATATGGCAGGCTTTATAAAATCACGACTTGCCAAAGTACAGCTGTAGTACCTAGTTGAACTAGCCAACAAAAATCTAGTAGGAAATAATTCACATGGATATTTATCTAAACATAAATCTTGAACATATTCTCGTCTCTTTATAAAATTCTTAACTTTTTTTGGAGAGGGTACAGCTATAGCACCTCAGTAAACAACCCGACTAAAATTTAGACACACATAGCTTTTGTTTTTAGAAACCTTTGGACACACATAGCTAATATTCAAAAAATATGCTTGAAGCATATTCACATCTCATTTCTTTTTAGGGTCATTCACATCTCATTTGGAGAGGGAGTTCTCATCTTTCCTTAGTGAAAATATTACCCTTTTTTTTAGGATCAGTGAAAATATTAGTACTTGCTACGTTCCAACCTCCGGCCCACTAAAGATCACCCACTTCTTCATAGCGTAGCCCAACTCACTGACCAAGTCCAGCCCACTTACACCACTCTCTGCAGCGTCCACACCCCAGCCAGCCTCCTCGTCTCCGCAGATCAGCAGCCCCCAAATCGGCGACCCCTCTCTCTCCGATCTCCAATCCCCCACCTCGCACACGCGCACCAACCGGGCACGATGCGGGCGATCTCGTCGGCGGCGGGAGGGATGCTGCGGGCGCGGCTGAGCGCGGCGGCGCGCCTCCGCGGCGGGCACGGCGACGGCGGGGGCCGGTGGACGACGCCCGGCCACGAGGTGCGGCCCAAGGGGTACCCGATGAACCGCACGCCGCCGCCGCCGGGCGAGTCGCGCAAGTGGGAGGACTGGGAGCTCCCCTGCTACGTCACCTCCTTCCTCACCGTCGTCATCCTCGGCGTCGGGCTCAACGCCAAGCCCGACCTCACCCTCGAGACCTGGGCGCACCACAAGGCGCTCGAGCGCCTCCAGCAGCAGGAGCTCGCCGCCGCCTCCGCCTCCGCCGACGCCATTTCCGAGTGATCCGCGCGCAGCGCGCGCCACAGGTCTTCCTCGAAACCTAGGTTGCTTCTGTTCTGTTTTGCTTCCAATAAGGGTTGGTTGTGAACTTGTGATGTACCAATCTGATATTGATGGGACCTGGGCTGAACACTATATTTCTGTTTCTATTTTGTTTGTCGAATTTATCTGATGATGATGGCAGATGCCGTATGCATTTCGAAATGCCCTGTGATGTCCTGAACATTTTGAAATGCCTCGGCATTGTATTATCTTGTGTATCCCTTATTTATTTTTCCAACCATAACTTGCTACATGCTTTGGGAGCATAATTAGGACTGATTATACATATCTCTCTTCGCCTGAATTGACTTGTTGCAGAAGATAAATCAAATGTAGCTTTGAACAGCTTGAAATGTTGCTTGCTTCTTAGAACTTACAAGTGATGCTTGCTTTTGGGGGGCTTGGGTATTGTCTCTCTCTTTTTCTTTTCCAATGATGGGTGGACATTCTCTAGATAGAAGAAAGGTTACACATGATGTGTTACTTCAGTAAATGATCAGGACCTATCTTTATAGAAGAGACAGATAAATAATATGTGTGGATTACTAAATAAATTTGAGTCTTGGCACGTGCTGGAAGCTTGGCCTTTATTTCTACTAGATAAAATATGAACAGCTTGTTGAGATAATGTTATTAAAGTAGAGTATTGTTTGAACATTTGTTGCAAATTGCGATGAACCATGTTGTGTAAATCAGAGTTAAAATAGATATCATGAACAGTTACACACTTGAATTTCGCTGATCCTGTGAAGGATGTGTAATCCCATTATATTTCTGGACACCATGGTTGGTGGTAAATTTGCTCTGGTTATTGGATTAGGAGCTAGTTAAGCGTGATAGAAAGTCCGGAGAATAACTTTGCACTATATCTACTGCAGTTATTTTCTTTTTTGTTCATACTTTGCAGAGCTTATAAATGCATTGATTTGTTTCATGTCAAGTGTTCAACACAAACCTTCTACAGATGCACTATCACTACCAAGACACCATTAACTCTGAACAATAGTATCTTCTTCTTTATCTGTACTTCATTGTGCAGCTAGTTTAGTATTTGGCAAATTGAGGAAAGGAATGGGAGGGGAGGGCAAAGGAGTGAGTGCATCTCAGGACACGAGTGTAGAGGGTAAAAGGATAGAGTGAAATCATCGACTGGCATGTGGCTGGGCCCATTCCCAGCTAGCCACACGTCTCTGTGATAGACGGATTAGGGGAAAACTGGTTTATTCATTCTTGCCGAGAAGGAGAAATAACTTAAGACACATGTTCTTTGTAGGATAAACTAGCAAACAACTATCCTGACTCAAATAAGAGGCCAACTCAACTCCCAAACCAACCAAAGAGTATATGATCTTAAGGATCTCCTAGTAGCTTCCCTACATTATGTACAATCTACAATGTCAAGGAGGCCTTGCCTCATTTGTTGCTTTCTTCTCCAGCTGCCGCACGTGTTGGCTTACATGAGCTCTGGTATGTTGTACCCTAGTAGGAGTCCATATTATTAGAAGCCCTAAGTTTAGGTGACTTGTTTATCTAAATATTTGTGCCATGCCCAAGATGGTTTACCATCTCGTTTATCTTTGTCCACAAGATCATGAGTAATTCTAAACATGAAAACATTGAGATAATGCTTAAACAATGTTATAGGTAGCGGTTAGTGACATAGGACACTGGAAATGACTGTTTCTTTATTTCCTTATGATCAATGAAGGAGTGTAAACTGTTAACCAGTACGGTAGTTTGTTCTGTTGGAGAAGTGGCTGGGGAACGATTGTGTGACTGTAGGAGAGGTCTCAAACTGAATAGACTGTTTCATGGTTTCCGTGTTGTATCAGGTGGAATCTTGCTGTAGTTACTAGATCATATTTTGTGGAATGTCTTCGTACTGGTAGATCAGAGGGGTCAAGTTGAGTATCTGGTATATAGCACCTGTCCCAAACCTGTTTTGGGATACCTAGAGCCCCTGCATAAAATTGAAAGAAACCAAGGTAGTATGTGGGACATGGATTAACGATGTTATGGGTTTCTCAAAAATGTGGGTGGAATAATTCATGAACTGGATTACCTTTGTTGGAAAGAGAAATCTGGACAACAGAAATCTATCACTGCAGATGAACATTCTTGGCCATGCCCTCATTGCCCCACTAGTCTACTGTCAGTCTGTTATTTTTCCTGTGACACTTATGAATACTTTAATTCATCAGGTTTATTAGTTTCACAAATAATTTCCTAGAAGTGTGTGTACTCTGTGCATCAATACTGCCGTTCCAACTTTGTTTACAGAAAATGCTTACTTTCTTGAGAAAATATTACTTAAATTTTCAAGCAATCAATGTTTTCTCTTACGAATGACATGTCAGCAAAATGTTTGACTATTTGAGTATTCTGATTTTAGCAAGCATGGTGCCATACTGTTTTATATGAGCAAAAGGCGTGAGTTGAACCTAACTAAGCAGAAAAGAATGAGTGAATACTATGGCATATTGGCATTGAAATGCATAGCCACGCTGATTCTCCTCATTTGTTGACTTGTTCTCATTATATCAAGTTTCTAAAACGTCCTATATTAGAAGTTTAGAACTGACAAGTTAGGTGCCTGTGCGTTGCCACGGAACCCAAACAAAAATACAGAGGTAGCACTGTTCTCAAAGAGATGAAGCACAAGTAGATTTGAATATGGCATTTATGTTTGTATGGGAAGTCATGTTCTTTGATGATTCCCGTTATTCATGTGTTCAGTGAGCAAATGTGTAATCACACTATGCCAATTCTTGTGTTCTATCTCGAAAAAATATGCAGTATGTATGTTACCAATGTAGCAAATTCCAGTTTATATGCTAATCACGTACTTGTGAAATACAAAAAAAAAAAAAGGACATGTCCTTCGCTGAAATATTGTCCTATTTAACACGACATATCATAATCTGGATGAGATACATTGGAATATACTCTATAAACATTGATAAACTGTAATCATCAGGACCCTTTAGTTCAATAGGTTTAGAAGCATTCAGACCTTGTCATGACCACAATATAAGTAGATCATTAGGTTGCAAGCATTCGAGAGTTTACAAATGCTAAACTTTGTGTCAAGTAAGTAGACCCAAAAAACAACCAAAATGCCAAGACATTCACAAGTAGAGTGTGCACAATCTAGAAGTCTTTATTCCTCATTGCAATTACAAATGAAAGATGTCACATGAATGTTTTTAACTTTTTATGCTTAATAAAACTGATCGTCAAATGAAACAGCATCGGTTGTGCTAAACTTATAGGATTTTTCTTCTTCGAGGGCTATGAAGACAGTCATCTGTTAAGACCATGCTGACATGAGTTGAAACTCATAACAACAACTGACACTGAAGCAAATCTACATGATGTTAATATTTTCATAGTAGCAGTGTAATAGAGAATTGTTCCGAAGTCCAAAAGTTCCTGGTTCACGCAATATGACAAAAACCAATTATTCAGAATTCGGACTTGCTCAAAATTGAGGAACATTTTCTTTCACCAAAAGAAAAGGGAGGAACACTTCACAATTAGTATAACTTACTATGTACCATATAATTATAAGTTTAGTAAATTTGAATTAAAAAAAGAGAGCAAGAAGTAGCAAATAAAGGTATGCAAATGGTTCAGAACTTCAGATTTCTTGGATTTTGAAAAATCAAATAGAAGTGTATGGGTAAACTTCTTGGATTTAATTATTGTATAGTAGAAGTAGAAAGGCCAAAGCGAAGCCAGAGAGCTGTTAAAACTGCATTTCACATAGTAGAAACTGATGCCTTGAACCCTGGTTTGATTATTTATATACCACCTTAAGATTAGGGAATCAAATGGTATACTGCTTGATTAAACTGAATATGACAGGAATAATGTTGTAAATTTCATTACCACATGATGTCAACAGAGACAACTCCAAGTCCTATGCAATAAACCCTAAATAACATACAACTGTGCAATTTTGGCATTGTTCTACCAGAAGTCAGCTTGTCTTCTGTTGGTAGTTTGGCACCACCCAAACAGAACAGAATTTTGTGCAAAACAGTAGTGGCACAGTGACATGATTTTTGGCTATATTTCAAAACCCACCCGCTCGGTCAGATCACCAAAGTTTTGCACAATGCTTATAAACATATCGCCATTTCCCAGTGTTCACCGAAGACTGTTCCATGACAAAATTCTCTCAAATTGACAGATTTTGAGAGAAGTTAGCTTGAGTTCTCTGAAACAAACTATATAAGAATACACACACAGTAGCCACCTTGCTCGTCGTAACTCTGTTGCGAAGTGCCCTTCTATCATGAAATCCTCAAGAAGAAAACAAGATCAAAATCAAAGACAAGGACGGGATTATCTGCTGAAATAGGCACCTAATCGAACATTAAGCAAACTGGAAAAGGTCAAGCACATATATACCACTCATCCTCTATGGGCAGTTTGGCATCGGCAGTGCCGGGGACGAGTAGCTTTCCGTTGGCAGAGCCTGATACGCCCAAGCATACTCATGGCATCCTGTCACTGGTAGCCTCCATTGGTAGCACGGAAGAAGAGATGCTTGTCGGAAGTTGACATCCAGAGTCAGCACAAAAGTGTAGCAAACTCTACTATCGTCGTCGTCTTCGATGGCCTTAGCAGCCAGACTTAAAAGGAGAGATAACAACAAAAGCTTGAAGTCAACTCTGATTCATTAAGACCCTAAATACAACTACAACTACAAAAGGGAGGGACCCTTGCCCAACTCCGGCGGTCTCCGGGGAATAGTGGGGAGGGCCGGTCCACAAGGAATCTGGGAGCGTTTCTCGAATGCTCGGTTTCGTTCACGAGAGAAGGAGAAAGGAGAACCTTGCGTGGCGCGATGTGGAGTTCAGATGTCTGCACGGGGTGTCTTTGCAAAAGTGCAAGTGGATCGGGGACAACCCATCTCAGGTGGGCTTTGGCCCATATAAGACTATAATTCCTATTAATCCCAACTATTTGTAGCAGGATCAATATTGTTTCGAATTGAGATCGAGAGCAGATCGAATGAATCAACTGTCACTTATTCCATTGACGATCACAATATATATACAAGGGAACAGACGGGAACGAAGAGATGTGTCTGTTCGCAGGGGCGTGAGAGTGGGTCGCGACGGTTGCCGTAACAACCGCACGAGATATTACATAGGGAGGATTATCCCTTAATTAAGAGAATTAATTAAATCCTAACACTCCCCCTAATCCTTTCTTGTGCTTGCGATCGACCATCCTTGGAATAATCTCCTCCAAAAACCCTGTGGGAAAAATATGAGGAGTATAGTGTTTGATATGTTGCTAAAACTCCTTCAAACCCAGTAGGAAAAATAAGGAGAAAATGCCGCAAGATATAATGGTTATTGTCTGTTTTAACTCAATATGAGAAAAACCCATAGAATTAAAAGGACAATAAATATGTCATATATACTTTCTTAAAAACCCCGGTGGGGAAAACTGAAAGTATGACATATGATCTCATGTTGATATTACCTCATTAAAAAACTTTACGAGAACCTGTAAAGTAAACTCATGAAGGAAAAAAGAGTATACTATGATGCATTGAACAGGAACAATTCAGGAAGATACTCCCCCCGATTCTTGCAAAATTTGAAGCCGTCACCTACCAATTCCATGAACACATTTCTGGAACATAGAAGTTGGTAGAAACCCGATGAACAAATCAGTCGCATGATTTGACTTGCAAGATATGCAATATAGTGATATTGCTTATTATGGAACCTGTTTGCATCCGGGCAACACAAGAAACATTATCGTTGAGATAATGGTTGGTGAATGTAGCCATGAGGTCTGATTTGAAGACTCTTCATGAGAGGCTACCACACCTAGTAGGAACACTGAACTTGTCTATGATCTGATAGTGGGGATCTGATCGATGTATCCAATGATATTGGTGTTCAGATTTCTCCGAAACTGAAAAACCAGGACAAGATGTTTCATGCCTTGGAGATATCGAAAGATATTCTTGAGTACCAACCAATTGTGTTTGGTGGATCCAATGGCATTATGAAACGTTGAGTCCCAATATCTCATTTCCATCACCTCTTGGTCTAATAGATCTTTCTCTACGTCTAGAGAATGAACTACCATGAGAGTTATGGATGGATAAGATTTGTCCATAGTGAATTTCTCCAATATATTATGGATATAGACAACATATATAGTATACCATAATGTATGAATGAAGGTGCTCAAGTTGTAGTAACGAGCGGTATTTTGGTTTACCCAAATCCTTCATTTTAAACTCCGTCATTTAGATGATTACATGTGTCGTCATTGCAGACACACAAACATGGATAATCATCATTATAGGAGTAATCCTTGTGAATAAGGAACTCACTACGTCGGTTGTACCAAATGTACCGACAACAATAAGTCTTATGGTGACTTACTGATTTTACACAATGTATGTTGCGTATTGCATTTCGATTCAGAAGTGAGGTTCCGTCGGGAACTATCTATATCTGAATCTAGTGATCTACATGGATATGTAATCACTACATCTATCAACTGCAGAGATAGATGATTTTGAACTGCCAATGATATAAGTTATCGGAATGAGATTCCACCTCGGGAGAATAGTTGGGTATCTGCGTGAACCCTTGTACTACAATACTTGCTCTTTGTTTCACCACCTCGTTATTCTCAATTCTGTTTCCAGAAGAAAACTGGTGTAGGTACTGCTTATGAATACCTTCCCATTATTGAGCAAGATCATTTCTACCTAGATTATACCCTTTGCTTGAGTTCAGTCCGAGTGTTGATCACACTTTGCCATGGCCATGGTCTTTGGATCTGAATCATTTGTAAGGTTTTGCAATCTAGTTGAGAAATGTATGTCGACAATTGTAGACTTCCGGTTATATGATTCTCCAGTATCTATATATCAATATATAGTTGATGAAAATATCGTTACCCGTAGTGACTTCTCACGATTTCCCAATGCGATTGAGTCGGGTATTCCGATGTCCCGGTCATTGTGTGCACTATGACCTGGGTTGGTGGAGGTTTCCCATCCACTGGGTGTATACTACCCATTAGGTGTCTGTCAACGTGAAGTTGACTTGCATTTACTCATTCACAGGCCTTGATATCCTTGCTTGTGAGAAGCTGAATCCTGATGTATTTCTGCCATACATCTCCCCCTGTTGCTTTGAACGGGGAGTGGAGTGGATTTCGCTGGTACCTTCACTCTTTCAGGCGTACTTTTGCAGGATTGTAAGATTGTGTGACACCTTGATAGTCAGTAAATGAATCTGGCAGGTTATTTGCAATGTGTTGCAAATCTTTTGAACGCATGGTTCAGATCTTTGAGTACGTGGATTTGAGGCAGAAATGTGTTGAACATTCCACTAATTTCCTGGCATTCTTTATGGTACTTGAAATCTCCCCCTAATGCATTGAAATGTTCCCCATTGAATTAGCATACTGGCCTTGAATAACTCCCCATGGAGGGGCTTGAGGTATTGACGGAAATACAGTTATTCCTCACATAGATCCCAATTATATGTTGAGGGGCCAATGATGTATGCCGGGTGGTGATATCGGCATGCAACCGAATTACCGCAGATAGGAAATACTTGGTAGATATCCACATATCAAAGATAGAGGGAAATAATATTATGCATTTCTGTCATGAGCGTGTAAAACTGCATGACTCCAACGTAAAGTTGGTAAGCTGCAATTCCAAAGTAAAGATAATGCAATAAGCTTAACTCTTTGGACATGATTCTACCAAACCATTTTGAGTCTAGACATTAGGACAAATTGCTAAACTTCAATCCAAAGGCCATAGAGAAGGCCCTCAAGGAGAATTCTGCAATGTTATCTATTCGATTTGCTTGAAATCGATGTCAGGATAATGAGCCAATGGTTTCGTGTGAATAAAGCACACACTTAAGACCATCATGTGGATATGTCTTTTAGAACCATGGAATACCTGAATAGTCTACTCAGTGGTTGGGAAGATCCACTTACCTCGACTTGATGCGTTCAAGGAGTCTGAGTGGTTCAACGTAGACTTTAACGTGTGCGAGCCTTAAAATTAGCTTCCCTGTGTCACTTGTAATGCACATAAAATCCAAATGTTATTAGAATTTAGCATCATAATAATCATAAACTATTGGAATTGCTGATAGTTTCGGTTTCAACCCAATGTCTCGATGACAAAGGCGAGTATGCCAAGTTTGTCATGTACAAGACACTCTGGAAAACTATCTCGTACACAACATGTGCTATAGGTTGTGTCGTATGTGTAGTACAATCCAGATGATACACAGAGAATGTGCTTGCCATATCCGTTGCATATGGTAAAGAGAAGTTATTTCTCTTTGTTGTCATCATAAGTTTCGCTATGGAAACTATTTTGACGGATACCTTCATAGTTTAGTAGGGTACGAGTTAAACCTTTGCTTCCCGATGTTACTCGAGTACCCACAGGGATAATAAATATGACTCGAGTTGAACCAAAAAATACCTCATCGTGTCTAGCGATTTAAATATCTCCTTTCTCTCAATGAGAGTGGAAATATTGGACTTCCCTGAGTATAAAGTTTGTGGTGCATATGTCCACAAGGCACACATCATTTTTCATCGGATTGACTCCCGTAGAAATCTATATATAGACATGAAGATTCTCAATATGAAAATCACTGTCAGATATATATAATACATACAATATTTGTATCAAAGTGCTGATACAGTATATTATGATATACAATATATGATGACAACAATAATCATGTTCTTATTAGAACATCATAAATGGACATAAATAAATAGATCACTAAGGAGACAAAGCGACTAAATGTATAGTCTCCAAACATGTCGGTTGATGCATATTCAACCATCATGCTCTCCATGCTTATAGGGTCTCGTGACAGCTTGATGGTTTCAGGTTGAGGGTCTGAAGTGAGTTTCAAACAATTACCCTTGAGGTCCATTGCATCCCGGTGGCATGACTTCGATTGCACGCACTATCCCATGGGATGCAAGACTGATCTTAATGTCCATGACCCTCTTAAGTAAGTTGTGGCCATTGAAGGCAAGAGCGTCAAATTGTTAGCCATCGATCACATATAGAGGCAAGCCAAAGATAATTAATTTACAAGAAGTAAATTAAAAACCATCATGGTTTTGTAATAAGAATGCAAAATTTTGACTCATGTGTATAACTTGAAAATGTTCAACCTCAGTCATGGGAACATAACACATTGAAGATCATACAGATCTCACACTAATAGAGATAGTCTGCACATGGGCAGTAGATCCAACCCATTACCTTGTGTTTTCCTAATATAATGAGGGGGATGTTGTTGTCAAAAAAATTACAAGTTTGTTGTGCGGGAGAAATCAATCTCAACCGCTGTGACATGTTCATGAAGAATGTCAATGTGATAAACACACATAACATATCATCCCCGGTGAAAAACCGGTAGTTTATTTATATTACAAATTGCGTAATATAAATACATCTTAATGTTGCAAAATTAATAGATTTCAAGAAGGTGGCTCGAAATCATTAGTGTGAATCTCAAATTGCTAAGGATGACACCTTGAATTTTGCATATGTATTTGCAAGAAATTAAAAATCTCAATTGCAAATAGACATATTGATCTCGACATGTAGCGAACATGGAGATACATACATTCCGGAATACATCATACTAAACGAAAATACACTACTATTGTAATGAATAGTAATGATGTTGTAGACTTGATGTTCAAGTGAGAACTTGAATTGTATAGACCTCAAATTAAATGAGATGATCTTGCATCAAGTTACCGGATAATTCAGCGGGTGAATTAGTATTTTGCGAGAGAAAACTAATCTCAATCGCAATGAGATTGTTTTGCGAGAGAAGAAAATTCTCAATCACAAATCAACATTGTTGTGCGAGAAAACTTAATCTTAAACGTAAAACAATGTCATTATATCGGTAAAGAATATTTTATAGATCAAGCAAATAACAGCCACATATTTCTGGAATTTTTAAAACTCTACAGAAAATGAACTAAATGCAGATCTATAGATGGCCTTACAAGTGTTAATCAAGAACACTAGTAGTTGGACCAAGCTGCAATAATCTGAAGCAGAATCACCAGAGAAAATCAGCTTGGCCTATTCAACCAATACTTCAAACATCAGGTGTCTAATGCAAAATAGGGAAGAGATAAGGTTTCCCTTTCTCTTCGTTGGTATGGTCATGTGGATACGAATCGATTGATTCTATCGATTGCTTCAATTCAACACAGAGACCACCACCACAGGTGCATCAATGCAGGCGTTCTGCATCAGTTGCCGGGAGCCGCGTCGTGCGCTGCCTCACCTTCATCGGCCGCCTTCGTCGTCACCGGGACGTAGAAGATGCGGATGCAGCGCACCGAGGAGACTCTGCGGGTTCCGCCGTGAGCCGCCGTAGGGAGGGCGTCGCGCGCCTAGTGGTCGAGGCCGGGCCTCTCACCTTGTATGGGCACCGAGCATCAGAGGACGGTACATCAGTGCCGCGCAGACCGCTTCAGGTAGCCGGCCTTGCAACGGCGTCGCTGGTTACCGCCTCCGTGCCGGGAGGGAGCCGCTGCTGTCGCGCACCGCCATGGGAGGCCGGTGAGGGCTGCGCCATGGCGAGAGCCGCATCGCGCGCTCCAGAGGGAGGCCACAACCAGGGCTGCTTCCGTGATGGACGGAAGAGAGGAGCCGCGCCACGCACGAGTCGCCGCGGGTCGGGCAACACATCACGCCGTGGATGGCCATGGTTGTTGGTCGCCGTCTGCCAACGGCCGCGGGCAAGGGGCCTTGGCGGGCGCAATAGTGGCGCTGAGGGCTGTCGGGAGAAGATGCCTTCGGCGCCTCGCAACCGCCTCCCGTCGCTTTCTTTTCGTTCTGGCCAAATCGCTCGCCCAGTAGCGCGGCCTGGCGCGGAATCAGACGGGCAGTTCCGGCCACGGCTTGGCGCGGGCGGGCGCGGCCATGGCCGGTCGGGAGCCGGGCGAGGCCTAGCATAGGGCGGGCGCGCGCGAGGGCGGCCACAGCCTAGCGCTGCTAGCCATGGCGCAGGCGGGCGCGGCCACCGCTTGGCGCAGGGGCCCGACGATGGGCGGCCGAGCGGAGCGCGGCCGGGCGCACCGCACGGGGCGCGACGCACGGCCCGACGCGGGGCGGCGACCGCGCGGACGGGCGCGGTGCCGTCTCGAGAGGAGTAGCGCCGGGGCCGATGTCTCGTCTGCACTCATGGCGCGGGACGCCTTGAGGACTCCGCGCCGGCGACGAGATCGCGAACGGAGAGGACGAGGCCTAGGTTGCGTCTTCTCCATGGAGGGGAGGTTCTTCGGCGTTCATTCGCTCGATGGAGAGCAATGTAGCTGATAACGTGTTTCGAATTGAGATCGAGAGCAGATCGAATGAATCACCTGTCACTTATTCCATTGACGATCACAATATATATACAAGGGAACAGACGGGAACGAAGAGATGTGTCTGTTCGCAGGGGCGTGAGAGTGGGTCGCGACGGTTGCCGTAACAACCGCACGAGATATTACATAGGGAGGATTATCCCTTAATTAAGAGAATTAATTAAATCCTAACAAATATTATCATAAACATTGACATAAACTAGTCCATAAGGAGCAAACAAAGCAAGTGTCTGAAATTGTTACATCAGTGAGAGGCCTTGCTGCAATTTTTTTCGCTGTCGCCCAACCTAAGGGGAAACTTCAGAGGAACCCATGGGTGCGACCGCCTACAGGTATGGTTAAGCTTAATGTGGATGCAGCATTCAATCCTGACTCTCACCTTGTATGGGCACCGAGCATCAGAGGGCGTACATCAGTGCCGCGCAGACCGCTTCAGGTAGCCGGCCTTGCAACGGCGTCGCTGGTTACCGCCTCCGTGCCGGGAGGGAGCCGCTGCTGTCGCGCACCGCCATGGGAGGCCGGTGAGGGCTGCGCCATGGCGAGAGCCGCATCGCGCGCTCCAGAGGGAGGCCACGACCAGGGCTGCTTCCGTGATGGACGGAAGAGAGGAGCCGCGCCACGCACGAGTCGCCGCGGGTCGGGCAACACACCACGCCGTGGATGGCCATGGTTGTTGGTCGCCGTCAGCCAACGACCGCGGGCAAGGGGCCTTGGCGGGCGCAATAGTGGTGCTGAGGGCCGTCGGGAGAAGAGGCCTTCGGCGCCTCGCAACCGCCTCCCGTCGCTTTCTTTTCGTTCTGGCCAAATCGCTCGCCCAGTAGCGCGGCCTGGCGCGGAATTGGACGGGCAGTTCCGGCCACGGCTTGGCGCGGGCGGGCGCGGCCATGTCGGTCGGGGGCCGGGCGAGGCCTAGCACAGGGCGGGCGCGCGCGAGGGCGGCCACAGCCTAGCGCTGCTAGCCATGGCGCAGGCGGACGCGGCCACCGCTTGGCGCAGGGGCCCGACGATGGGCGGCCGAGCGGAGCGCGGCCGGGCGCATCGCACGGGGCGCGACGCACGGCCGGGCGTCGGGCGGCGACCGCGCGGACGGGCGCGGTGCCGTCTCGAGAGGAGTAGCGCCGGGGCCGATGTCTCGTCTTCACTCGTGGCGCGAGACGCCTTGAGGACTCCGCGCCGGCGACGAGATCGCGAACGGAGAGGACGAGGCCTAGGTTGCGTCTACTCCACGAAGGGGAGGTTCTTCGGCGTTCATTCGCTCGATGGAGAGCAACGTGGCTGATAACGTGTTTCGAATTGAGATCGAGAGCAGATCGAATGAATCAACTGTCACTTATTCCATTGACGATCACAATATATATACAAGGGAACAGACGGGAACGAAGAGATGTGTCTGTTCGCAGGGGCGTGAGAGTGGGTCGCGACGGTTGCCGTAACAATCGCACAAGATATTACATAGGGAGGATTATCCCTTAATTAAGAGAATTAATTAAATCCTAACAAATATTATCATAAACCTTGACATAAACTAGTCCATAAGGAGAAAACAAAGCAAGTGTCTGAAATTGTTACATCAGTGAGAGGCCTTGCTGCAATTTTTTTCGTTGTTGCCCAAGCTAAGGCGAAACTTCAGAGGAACCCATGGGTGCGACTGCCTACAGGTATGGTTAAGCTTAATGTGGATGCAGCATTCAATCCTGACTCTCACCTTGTATGGGCACCGAGCATCAGAGGGCGTACATCAGTGCCGCGCAGACCGCTTCAGGTAGCCGGCCTTGCAACGGCGTCGCTGGTTACCGCCTCCGTGCCGGGAGGGAGCCGCTGCTGTCGCGCACCGCCATGGGAGGCCGGTGAGGGCTGCGCCATGGCGAGAGCCGCATCGCGCGCTCCAGAGGGAGGCCACGACCAGGGCTGCTTCCGTGGTGGACGGAAGAGAGGAGTCGCGCCACGCACGAGTCACCGCGGGTCGGGCAACACACCACGCCGTGGATGGCCATGGTTGTTGGTCGCCGTCAGCCAACGGCCGCGGGCAAGGGGCCTTGGCGGGCGCAATAGTGGCGCTGAGGGCCGTCGGGAGAAGAGGCCTTCGGTGCCTCGCAACCGCCTCCCGTCGCTTTCTTTTCGTTCTGGCCAAATCGCTCGCCCAGTAGCGCGGCATGGCGCGCAATCGGACGGGCAGTTCCGGCCACGGCTTGGCGCGGGCGGGCGCGGCCATGGCCGGTCGGGGGCCGGGCGAGGCCTAGCACAGGGCGGGCGCGCGCGAGGGCGGCCACAGCCTAGCGCTGCTAGCCATGGCGCAGGCGGGCGCGGCCACCGCTTGGCGCAGGGGCCCGACGATGGGCGGCCGAGCGGAGCGCGGCCGGGCGCATCGCACGGGGCACGACGCACGGCCGGGCACGGGGCGGCGACCGCGCGGACGGGCGCGGTGCCGTCTCGAGAGGAGTAGCGCCGGGGCCGATGTCTCGTCTCCACTCGTGGCGCGGGACGCCTTGAGGACTCCGCGCCGGCGACGAGATCGCGAATGGAGAGGACAAGGCCTAGGTTGCGTCTTCTCCACGGAGGGGAGGTTCTTCGGCGTTCATTCGCTCGATGGAGAGCAACGTGGCTGATAACGTGTTTCGAATTGAGATCGAGAGCAGATCGAATGAATCAACTGTCACTTATTCCATTGACGATCACAATATATATACAAGGGAACAGACGGGAACGAAGAGATGTGTCTGTTCGCAGGGGCGTGAGAGTGGGTCGCGACGGTTGCCGTAACAATCGCACAAGATATTACATAGGGAGGATTATCCCTTAATTAAGAGAATTAATTAAATCCTAACAAATATTATCATAAACCTTGACATAAACTAGTCCATAAGGAGAAAACAAAGCAAGTGTCTGAAATTGTTACATCAGTGAGAGGCCTTGCTGCAATTTTTTTCGTTGTTGCCCAAGCTAAGGCGAAACTTCAGAGGAACCCATGGGTGCGACTGCCTACAGGTATGGTTAAGCTTAATGTGGATGCAGCATTCAATCCTGACTCTCACCTTGTATGGGCACCGAGCATCAGAGGGCGTACATCAGTGCCGCGCAGACCGCTTCAGGTAGCCGGCCTTGCAACGGCGTCGCTGGTTACCGCCTCCGTGCCGGGAGGGAGCCGCTGCTGTCGCGCACCGCCATGGGAGGCCGGTGAGGGCTGCGCCATGGCGAGAGCCGCATCGCGCGCTCCAGAGGGAGGCCACGACCAGGGCTGCTTCCGTGATGGACGGAAGAGAGGAGTCGCGCCACGCACGAGTCACCGCGGGTCGGGCAACACACCACGCCGTGGATGGCCATGGTTGTTGGTCGCCGTCAGCCAACGGCCGCGGGCAAGGGGCCTTGGCGGGCGCAATAGTGGCGCTGAGGGCCGTCGGGAGAAGAGGCCTTCGGTGCCTCGCAACCGCCTCCCGTCGCTTTCTTTTCGTTCTGGCCAAATCGCTCGCCCAGTAGCGCGGCATGGCGCGCAATCGGACGGGCAGTTCCGGCCACGGCTTGGCGCGGGCGGGCGCGGCCATGGCCGGTCGGGGGCCGGGCGAGGCCTAGCACAGGGCGGGCGCGCGCGAGGGCGGCCACAGCCTAGCGCTGCTAGCCATGGCGCAGGCGGGCGCGGCCACCGCTTGGCGCAAGGGCCCGACGATGGGCGGCCGAGCGGAGCGCGGCCGGGCGCACCGCACGGGGCGCGACGCACGGTCGGGCGCGGGGCGGCGATCGCGCGGACGGGCGCGGTGCCGTCTCAAGAGGAGTAGCGCCGGGGCCGATGTCTCGTCTTCACTCGTGGCGCGGGACGCCTTGAGGACTCCGCGCCGGCGACGAGATCGCGAACGGAGAGGACAAGGCCTAGGTTGCGTCTTCTCCACGGAGGGGAGGTTCTTCGGCGTTCATTCGCTCGATGGAGAGCAACGTGGCTGATAACGTGTTTCGAATTGAGATCGAGAGCAGATCGAATGAATCAACTGTCACTTATTCCATTGACGATCACAATATATATACAAGGGAACAGACGGGAACGAAGAGATGTGTCTGTCGCAGGGGCGTGAGAGTGGGTCGCGACGGTTGCCGTAACAACCGCACAAGATATTACATAGGGAGGATTATCCCTTAATTAAGAGAATTAATTAAATCCTAACAAATATTATCATAAACCTTGACGTAAACTAGTCCATAAGTAGCAAACAAAGCAAGTGTCTGAAATTGTTACATCAGTGAGAGGCCTTGCTGCAATTTTTTTCGCTGTTGCCCAAGCTAAGGCGAAACTTCAGAGGAACCCATGGGTGCGACCGCCTACAGGTATGGTTAAGCTTAATGTGGATGCAGCATTCAATCCTGACTCTCACCTTGTATGGGCACCGAGCATCAGAGGGCGTACATCAGTGCCGCGCAGACCGCTTCAGGTAGCCGGCCTTGCAACGGCGTCGCTGGGCACCGCCTCCGTGCCGGGAGGGAGCCGCTGCTGTCGCGCACCGCCATGGGAGGCCGGTGAGGGCTGCGCCATGGCGAGAGCCGCATCGCGCGCTCCAGAGGGAGGCCACGACCAGGGCTGCTTCCGTGATGGACGGAAGAGAGGAGCCGCGCCACGCACGAGTCGACGCGGGTCGGGCAACACACCACGCCGTGGATGGCCATGGTTGTTGGTCGCCGTCAGCCAACGACCGCGGGCAAGGGGCCTTGGCGGGCGCAATAGTGGCGCTGAGGGCCGTCGGGAGAAGAGGCCTTCGGCGCCTCGCAACCGCCTCCCGTCGCTTTCTTTTCGTTCTGGCCAAATCGCTCGCCCAGTAGCGCGGCCTGACGCGCAATCGGACGGGTAGTTCCGGCCACGGCTTGGCACGGGCGGGCGCGGCCATGGCCGGTCGGGGGCCGGGCGAGGCCTAGCACAGGGCGGGCGCGCGCGAGAGTGGCCACAGCCTAGCGCTGCTAGCCATGGCGCAGGCGGGCACGGCCACCGCTTGGCGCAGGGGCCCGACGATGGGCGGCCGAGCGGAGCGCGGCCAGGCGCACCGCACGGCACTACTAGAAAAAGGGCTATAGATGGGATTGACACTAATGGCGCACCAGACAAGAGGTGCGCCATTAGTATATACTAATGGCGCACCAGCTTCTGATTCGCCATTAGTGTTGAAACTAATAATGGCGCACCAAGTCAGTGGTGCGCCATTAGTATCAATTTTTTTTTGAACTAGCGTGCCTGTCCAAACATACTAATGGCGCATTAGGGCGCAGTGCGCCATTATTAGTTGCAACTAGTAATGGCGCACTTGTTCCGCAGTGCGCCACTAATGTTGTTTTTTTAATTATATTTTTTATTCTTTTTGTTGCAAAACTACTAATGGCGCACAGCTTAACCGTGCGCCATTACTAGTTCAAAGTAGTAATGGCGCACTGTGAAGCAGTGCGCCATTAGTATGATATTTAAATCGTATCCGGTCCCCCTCGCCGCCGAGCACCCCCCGGTCCACCGGCCGCCGCCGCCGACCCCCCCGCACCCTCGATTCCCCTACTCAACCGCCGCCGCCGACCCCCCGGCACCCCTCCCCTACTCAACCGCCGCCACCGACCCCCCACACCCCTCCCCCGCTCCACCGGCATTACTGTTTGATGATATTTTTTAAAAAATTATTACTGTCTTATAAAAAAATTACTGTTATGATTTAAACAAGTTTGAACATATTTAAACACAAATAAGTATCAAACAGCATTTTAAATGCATAAAAAAATTGTGGAGCCTGGGAATCGGCGGCGGCGGCCGGTGGACCGGGGGTGCTCAATTGTATTTCATGGGCACTTTTTAAACTATCATGGATATTTTTAAATTTCATGGACACTCGATCTCGATCCCCCTCCATCTCGATCGCTATCCCACCTCGCCAGATCCGGTCCCCCTCGCCGCCGAGCACCCCCCGGTCCACCGGCCGCCGCCGCCGACCCCCCGCACCCTCCCCCGCTCCACCGGCATTACTGTTTGATGATATTTTTTAAAAAATTATTACTGTCTTATAAAAAAATGTTACTGTTATGATTTAAACAAGTTTGAACATATTTAAACACAAATAAGTATGAAACAGCATTTTAAATGCATAAAAAAATTGTGGAGCCTGGGATTCGAACCCAGGACCTCCTGGTGTGAGAACTTGCTGCTGACCAGTCGAGCTAGTAGGGAAGACTTGATGTCTATCAGGTCAGGTTGTAGATAACCTGTTGGCTCGAGCAGAAAAAAAATACTAATGGCGCACCAGGGTGAGGTGCGCCATTAGCATGTATGTACTTATGGCGCACCCAGGGGTGGTGCGCCATTAATATTATGCCGCCCCTACTCCTATCGATCCCCTCTCTCTCCGTCGCCCTCTCTCTCGATCCCCTTTCCCTCTCCTCTCGATCCCGACGCCGCTGCCTCGCCGCTGCCCCGCCGCCTCGACGCCCCGACGCCGCCCCGACGCCCCGACGCCGCCCCGACGCCCCGACGCCGCCCCGACGCCCCGACGCCGCTGCCCCGCCGCTGCCCCGACGCCGCCTCGACGCCCCTACGCCGCCAACGTCGCCTGCCGCAACTGCGAGCACCAGGTACCCCCACCCTCCCCTCTCTCGCCCCCTTCCGCAATGCCATGCCGCGATTCCTGTCTTCGCGGCCCCCAAATCCTAGCTAGGGTTTTCTGTACTTGCCATTGTTCTTCTGTACTTGGTGAAACAATGATGAAACAATGAGTTGTAACCTTGCCATTGCCATCTAAGGTTAAATGAGTTGTAACTGATGAAACAATGAAACAATGAGTGATTAAACCCGTATTTGGAACAATGAAACAATGAAACAATGTCACCATTTTCATCATTAGTTCTAACTGATGAAACAATGAGTTGTAACATCATGCAGTTATTAGTCCATAGACACATCTGAGGTCTCTAACCTTGCCATTGTTCTTCTGTACTTGGAAGCCCATATTTATGACATTGCTCTCTATCTTTCCTGAATAATGATAAATAATGATAAAAAATGGTGATTAAACCCGTAAAAGTGGGGCAGTACAATGGAGGGGCCCAAAGGGTGCTTCCCACTAACAAGGAATTTCACTCCACTCACATTCAGCTAATGGCTAACAAATAATTAGTGGCAGGGTGATCTTAAGCACCTAGCTCCTGCTTGTTGGGACCTGACAGTGCTCGTATATTTATCTTTCTGAAAGAAAAAACATTAATTAGAGAACATGGCTAATATCTTGGTCTAATCAGTTAGAACTTTTTAAACTTTTTTATAGCTTGTCTATGCAAATACTAGTAGTTTTGACTTACCTAACAAGTGCTTTAGGCTTGCTTGGCTTAACTGAAGAGTTGGTATGATCAGAAAGTTCTCAAGCATGGAGTAGAGTCAATTTTGTATGGTAAATACTAGTAGTTATTCCCCCAAGTTTGTTGCACTCTGAGTTAGATAATGGATATTGTTTTTATGTTGCTGTAGGCAAAGTTCTTCTGATTGTTACAGCAAAGTTTGCATCAATTCAGAAGTTTGCTCCAGGAACTTGCTTCACAACAAAATTGTTGCTATGATGAGATGATACAATTAGTCGATGTATCTCTCTGAATCTTGGTTGTGTCATCTCATCTGTTATAGTTTCATCTGCCATAGTTTCGTCTGTAGCGAGTGTTGAAACTTATTTATCCATGGGAACATCGAGGAACTGCATTGTTGAATTCAGAATTACACAATTTGCAAGACTTGTTTATTTATCTGTGAGAAGGTACATTAAGAGATTGATGATCTGCTGCATTCTAAATTAGATACTGAGAGTTGTAGCTACAATTCTGTGGACTAGCAGCTAAGCTACACTCAGAAGTTTTTTTACAAAGTTTGTCAGCCAATACGAATCCTTGAATCACTGCCCCACCTTATCATGGTTTCATGCCAGTCCTTAAGATGCTTACAGGCTTGCATTGCAGGTACCCCGAGAGACCCTTGAGTTTGCCGGAATGTCGATTAACTTCCGTTCCGGCAAATTCGGGTACTCCATATGTCCTATTTTCAGCAAAGGTCATGCTGAAATTTTCCGTGAATTTTAGCATGACTTTGCTAAAAATAGGACATATAGGGTACTTGTGACTAATGTCTGTTATCATGCTTGTTTTATGATCTGTTGTAAGGGTACTAATTGGTCTCTTCTGCTGCTTATCAGAGATGGCGGGAAGCAGCCACCGCCGCTCTGCGACACAGCAATACGAGTTGGATGCTTCTGAGTTCTTCACTATCATACTTGGGACTTCAGTATCATCCATGACGCAGGTATATAAAATGAGAGATATCCCCTAGCTTGACCCATCTCATTATGATATCTGTTGTTTGCCTACATCACTCATTGTCCCAAACTGCAGAGGTTGCCTGACAGTTTTAAGAAGATGCTGATGGGTGAAGATCCGCCAAATAATGTGAAGGTGCGACAGGCCGGCAGCGGGTTTCGCAGGCTGTGGGATGTGGAGTTGGTGATCAAGGAGGGCCACATGTACTTGTCTCGTGGGTGGGAGAAGTTCTACCGTGCCTACGACCTGCGGCTGGGGTACTTCCTTCTCTTCAGGTACGACGACGACGCCACCACGCTCATCGTGAAGGTGTTCAACGCGACTATGTGGCGCATGCGCTACGCTGAAGATTATGATGCCGGTACGTTCTGCCTCTTGTTATTCCTCTACATTTGCCTTTGTCTCACATTGATTGTTAACGGTCATTGTTGCATTTGGACAGGTAATGGGAGCAGCAGCAGTGACAATGGCTACAGCCAAAGCAGCAGCGACCATGGCTGTAGCGAAAGCAGCAGCGACCTTGGCTGTAGCGAAAGCAGCAGCGACCATGGCTGTAGCGAAAGGAGCAGCGATTCTGGCAGCAGCATAGACAACAAGAAGGATGATCCGGACTGGAGTGCGGGAGAAGAGGAGCAGAGTGGGGATGAGGAGCTGCAGGATGACGATGGGCATCAGGCTGAGGATGACCTAGCGCTGGTGGTGGCTGACCAAGGGCAAGAGATGGTGGTGGCTGACCAAGGGCAAGAGATGGTGGTGGCTGACCATGGGCAAGAGATGGAGGTGGCTGAGGATGACCTAGCGATGGTCGTGCCTGAAGGTGGCCTCGCGATGGTGGTGGTGCTTGACAATGACCACGCACCGGTGGTGGCGCCGGCGATCCCACAGCTGGGCGACATGACCACGCCAATTGATGTAGAAGACTACATCCCACTGCCTCCACCGCCTCCACCGCCTCGCCGCTCTTGGCGCATCAGGCTGAGGAAGGAGAAGGAGAACAATGCATGAGGACTGAATTTTGTATCAATGTGAAACTTTTGTGAATTGATGGATAACGGTGTTGGATGAACAATGTGAAACTTTTGTAATATGTAACGATGGAACTATGTGTTGGCTATGTATGTATATATGATGGAACTTGTGTGTTGGCTATGTATGTTATATGGATGCTTGTTGTATATATATGTGTTGGATATCTCATAGGTGAAATAGTGACCTGAGATTAAAAAAAATAAAAAAATTGTTACTAATGGCGCACTACCATGTGGTGCGCCATTAGTATGCCGAGGTTACTAATGGCGCATCACGTTTCGATGCGCCATTAGTATGCCAAAGCACCTGGCTATACATGCCCCTGGGAGGCATACTAATGGCGCACCGTGCCCTACACTAATGGCGCACTAGTGGTGCGCCATTAGTATACCAAATACTAATGGCGCACCAGTGGTGCGCCATTAGTAAATATTACTAATGGCGTGCTAGTAATGGCGCACCCCTAATGCGCCATTAATGGCCAAATTAGGTGCGCCATTAGTAGCCCTTTTTCTAGTAGTGCGGGGCGCGACGCACGGCCGGGCGCGGGGCGGCGATCGCGCGGACGGGCGCGGTGCCGTCTCGAGAGGAGTAGCGCCGGGGCCGATGTCTCGTCTGCACTCGTGGCGCGGGATGCCTTGAGGACTCCGCGCCGGCGACGAGATCGCGAACGGAGAGGACGAGGCCTAGGTTGCGTCTTCTCCACGGAGGGGAGGTTCTTCGGCATTCATTCGCTCAATGGAGAGCAACGTGGCTGATAACGTGTTTCGAATTGAGATCGAGAGCAGATCGAATGAATCAACTGTCACTTATTCCATTGACGATCACAATATATATACAAGGGAACAGACGGGAACGAAGAGATGTGTCTGTTTGCAGGGGCGTGAGAGTGGGTCAGGACGGTTGCCGTAACAACCGCACGAGATATTACATAGGGAGGATTATCCCTTAATTAAGAGAATTAATTAAATCCTAACAAATATTATCATAAACCTTGACATAAACTAGTCCATAAGGAGCAAACAAAGCAAGTGTCTGAAATTGTTACATCAGTGAGGCCTTGCTGCAAATTTTTTCGTTGTTGCCCAACCTAAGGCGAAACTTCAGAGGAACCCATGGGTGCGACGGCCTACAGGTTTGGTTAAGCTTAATGTGGATGCAGCATTCAATCCTGACTCTCACCTTGTATGGGCACCGAGCATCAGAGGGCGTACATCAGTGCCGCGCAGACCGCTTCAGGTAGCCGGCCTTGCAACGGCGTCGCTGGGCACCGCCTCCGTGCCGGGAGGGAGCCGCTGCTGTCGCGCACCGCCATGGGAGACCGGTGAGGGCTGCGCCATGGCGAGAGCCACATCGCGCGCTCTAGAGGGAGGCCACGACCAGGGCTGCTTCTGTGATGGACGGAAGAGAGGAGTCGCGCCACGCACGAGTCACCGCGGGTCGGGCAACACACCACGCCGTGGATGGCCATGGTTGTTGGTCGCCGTCAGCCAACGGCCGCGGGCAAGGGGCCTTGGCGGGCGCAATAGTGGCGCTGAGGGCCGTCGGGAGAAGAGGCCTTCGGTGCCTCGCAACCGCCTCCCGTTGCTTTCTTTTCGTTCTGGCCAAATCGCTCGCCCAGTAGCGCGGCCTGGCGCGGAATCGGATGGGCAGTTCCGGCCACGGCTTGGCGCGGGCGGGCGCGGCCATGGCCGGTCGGGGGCCGGGCGAGGCCTAGCACAGGGCGGGCGCGCGCGAGGGCGGCCACAACCTAGCGCTGCTAGCCATGGCGCAGGCGGGCGCGGCCACCGCTTGGCGCAGGGGCCCGACGATGGGCGGCCGAGCGGAGCGCGGCCGGGCGCACCGCACGGGGCGCGACGCACGGCCCGGCGCGGGGCGGCGACCGCGCGGACGGGCGCGGTGCCGTCTCGAGAGGAGTAGCGCCGGGGCCGATGTCTCGTCTGCACTCGTGGCGCGGGACGCCTTGAGGACTCCGCGCCGGCGACGAGATCGCGAACGGAGAGGACGAGGCCTAGGTTGCGTCTTCTCCATGGAGGGGAGGTTCTTCGGCGTTCATTCGCTCGATGGAGAGCAATGTAGCTGATAACGTGTTTCGAATTGAGATCGAGAGCAGATCGAATGAATCACCTGTCACTTATTCCATTGACGATCACAATATATATACAAGGGAACTGACGGGAACGAAGAGATGTGTCTGTTCGCAGGGGCGTGAGAGTGGGTCGCGACGGTTGCCGTAACAACCGCACGAGATATTACATAGGGAGGATTATCCCTTAATTAAGAGAATTAATTAAATCCTAACAAATATTATCATAAACCTTGACATAAACTAGTCCATAAGGAGCAAACAAAGCAAGTGTCTGAAATTGTTACATCAGTGAGAGGCCTTGCTGCAATTTTTTTCGCTGTCGCCCAACCTAAGGCGAAACTTCAGAGGAACCCATGGGTGCGACCGCCTACAGGTATGGTTAAGCTTAATGTGGATGCAGCATTCAATCCTGACTCTCACCTTGTATGGGCACCGAGCATCAGAGGGCGTACATCAGTGCCGCGCAGACCGCTTCAGGTAGCCGGCCTTGCAACGGCGTCGCTGGTTACCGCCTCCGTGCCGGGAGGGAGCCGCTGCTGTCGCGCACCGCCATGGGAGGCCGGTGAGGGCTGCGCCATGGCGAGAGCCGCATCGCGCGCTCCAGAGGGAGGCCACGACCAGGGCTGCTTCCGTGATGGACCGAAGAGAGGAGCCGCGCCACGCACGAGTCGCCGCGGGTCGGGCAACACACCACGCCGTGGATGGCCATGGTTGTTGGTTGCCGTCAGCCAACGAACGCGGGCAAGGGGCCTTGGCGGGCGCAATAGTGGCGCTGAGGGCCGTCGGGAGAAGAGGCCTTCGGCGCCTCGCAACCGCCTCCCGCCGCTTTCTTTTCGTTCTGGCCAAATCGCTCGCCCAGTAGCGCGGCCTGGCGCGGAATTGGACGGGCAGTTCCGGCCACGGCTTGGCGCGGGCGGGCGCGGCCATGGCCGGTCGGGGGCCGAGCGAGGCCTAGCACAGGGCGGGCGCGCGCGAGGGCGGCCACAGCCTAGCGCTGCTAGCCATGGCGCAGGCGGGCGCGGCCACCGCTTGGCGCAGGGGCCCGACGATGGGCGGCCGAGCGGAGCGCGGCCGGGCGCACCGCACGGGGCGCGACGCACGGCCGGGTGCGGGGCGGCGACCGCGCGGACGGGCGCGGTGCCGTCTCGAGAGGAGTAGCGCCGGGGCCGATGTCTCGTCTGCACTCGTGGCGCGGGACGCCTTGAGGACTCCGCGCTGGTGACGAGATCGCGAACGGAGAGGACGAGGCCTAGGTTGCGTCTTCTCCACGGAGGGGAGGTTCTTTGGCGTTCATTCGCTCGATGGAGAGCAACGTGGCTGATAACGTGTTTCGAATTGAGATCAAGAGCAGATCGAATGAATCAACTGTCACTTATTCCATTGACGATCACAATATATATACAAGGGAACAGACGGGAACGAAGAGATGTGTCTGTTCGCAGGGGCGTGAGAGTGGGTCTTGACGGTTGTCGTAACAACCGCACGAGATATTACATAGGGAGGATTATCCCTTAATTAAGAGAATTAATTATATCCTAACGAATATTATCATAAACCTTGACATAAACTAGTCCATAAGGAGCAAACAAAGCAAGTGTCTGAAATTGTTACATCAGTGAGAGGCCTTGCTGCAAATTTTTTCGCTGTTGCCCAACCTAAGGCGAAACTTCAGAGGAACCCATGGGTGCGACTGCCTATAGGTATGGTTAAGCTTAATGTGGATGCAGCATTCAATCCCGACTCAATGCAAGGTACAGTTGGGGCGGTTCTTCGGGACAGCTCGGGGAAGTTCTTGGCAGTAAGAAACAATGTTGCGGGTGAATGCATGGATGCCCTAATGGCCGAAGCCCTGGCACTTCGGTTCGGTCTTAATTTGGCGCAAAGCTCCGGCTGCTCGAGACTGGTGATAAACTCGGATAATATCGATGCGATACAGGCAATGCAAGAGGGTGGTTTATTTGCGGGACCGGCCGCTGCTATTGTAGATGATTGCTACCACATGTCCCCTGATCTTGTCATAGCTCAGTTTGAGCATTGCCATCGTGAAGCAAATTCTGTTGCCCACGAGTTAGCAAGATTAGCTAGGTTCTCTCCCCCTAGCACCTGGTTCGATGAGGCCCCTAGTGCCTTACTTCCCCTTATTGTAAAAGACTCTTTGTTGGTTTCTTCTGAACAAATAAGGGGTTGGAGAGTTAAAAAAAATGTCCCTCTTTAGGAGTGACAACTTTTCTATAAACACAATTTGGGATCCACGCATCTTCCCAAATATTTATATTCTGACAATTTCCAACTCTTTATATGTAACCATGCTTCGCATAATTGACTCTCGCCATAATACTTTGCCCTTTTTAATTTTGCAATCAACAAATCACCTTTCAAAGAAATACTTGGCTATCAAGACTTGTGACACTAAAAGAATCAAGGTCCTCAAGGAGACACCACACTTGTTTATGCAACACCGCCAAATTGAAACAATTGATATCACGAAAATCCATCCCTCCTTGAGTTTTTGGAGACATTTTTCACCAATCCATCCGGTGCATCCTCTTTTGATTATCCTTGTCACCCCATGAAAAATGCGACGTCGTATTAGTGATTCCTTTTTTAGTTTCTTTAAGAAGTTTAAAGGCGGACATAGCATATGTGAAAATAGCATGACTAATAGTAGATTTGAGGAGAAGTTCCTTTCCTCCATGAGATAATATAACATTTCTTTCCATCCGGTCGGTCTTGTAAAAAAAAGCTTCCGTTGCACAAAAACATGTTTCCATCATGGAAAACATATCTTACTAAATAAATTATTCATTTGGAAAAAACATAATTTACCAAATTATTTTCAGAACAGCCTGATTTGTTCTTGAAAAGGAGACCGGGCGTGATTCTAACACTATGAAACAAATCAAAATTAACTAAGACTAACTACGACTAGGGTAAGACGCACATTCTCATGGGGAAGCCCCAATTCATCTTCCGATAGGACGCCATGGAGTGGTAGTCCGATACTCATACCTAAACCCCTCAGACTTAATTTTATGGCAACGGCTGCAGAGCTTCTTTACACTCAACTGAACCGTGGAGGGAACTTTCTCCAAGACATATTTACCAATAACCTCCAGCCCTTTGTGGGCGTACATGATCATACTCCTGCTTTTCGGGTTGCATTCACGTTTTTTCCCGACACAAGATTTTTCAGCGTCTCCATAACTACTATTGTCGTATACGGCGTCCAACGTAAGGCGCTCGAGCGAGGTTGCATTTTCAAGAATATGGCAGGTTAGTTCGACCATGCTCTTTGCAGAGCAGAAGCCCATTATCCTGACATTCTTGACGCTGCAATGGACATGTCCTGGCATCCGTCTCATGTTCGAGTCTCCATCAGAAATCAATTCATGCTTTACTCGAGTTTGTGATACCTGCATCCATAGGAATAACACATGAGTTAAATGGTTCCACAGCATGCAGATACTTGATATCGTGGTTGCAAGCTAGAGGATAAGTGACTTACACCCAAGACAAACTTCTCCAGGACAGGACAAGCATCCAGGAAATAAGCTAGAGAAAAATAATCATAGGATGGGGAAAAGCCCCCCGTCTGTCCATCATTAAGATCAATCTGCAGGTTCTTCAGGAAGAGGAATTTGACAGCTAAAATTGGCGTATTGAACATCTGCATATAGATCTTGGTTAAATCTTTCTTCCCTTAAAAAGTTTATAAACATATTCAATGGCACGACTACAGCTATATATATATATGAAACAAACCTGTCTCTGACAATCAAATCTACTGCTAGCCATCCTTGCAAAAACAACAATGGGAAAATTAAAGTTTGAGAATATACCTCTCCAGCCGAAGATAGGTTGAGGGTTTCAAGATTTGGCATAATGAATGGAAGCTTGGAACCAGCATCATGAACAATGTCAGATTCGTAGTAATCCAACATGTGCAGTCTCTTCATTTGCAATAAATCTCCAACCGGAAGTTTCTCTACGGCACCATCAATGCGAACAAAGCAAAGATTTGGAGCTCTATTCTCTATCACCTCCAGAGACTTGCAATGAAACACTGACAGGCAGCTGAACCGATTTAGCAGGCAAGATATCTTGAGGCGAATTATCTTATCGCAACTATTGAGACGCAACTCTTCCATAGCAAGAGAATTGGACAGAAGGTGCCCTAACTCATCTCCCGTGATGTGCACCTCCAACAGAAACAGCCTTGTCAAGCAACCAAGCCCGGCCGTGGGATGGAAGGCGCAACGGCTGAGGTGAAGATGTCGAATCGAGTTTCCACTCCCGTTGGATATAAAACCGGGCATGGGAACTCATAATGAACCGCGGTGCGTCCTAGAGGCATTGAAAGTTTGACCTCTTCAATCCCCGGAGTAACAGCAATCTCAAGCCACCTGTTGAGATAACTGGTGTCCAGAAAAGAACGAAGGTAATTATAACTAAGGTTGAATGTCTTCACGCCGCCTGAGTGTTTTCTCATAATGCGGTTGACTCTCTTGGCGAAAACCCGTGACAGTTTATCTTCTCTGCATGTATGTCCATCCAGGCCCAGCGTTTCCATACTTAAGGTCAGGTTAGGATGGGATCTCCAGGAGCTTAGAAATGTTTGAGACACACAGCCAGCTCGCGCAGCATCTGCCAGTGGCAGAACGGACAGTATATGATGCCAGATGTCCTGCAAACACAGGAACAGGAGAAAAGCTAAGTAAGTGGATCCTTTAACCAAGGGGGAGGGGGTAGGATCATATGCAATCGAACAGTGTTATTAGTGTCTTTCCTAAAAAAAATGTGACCTAATGTTGATTAATAAACAAGTAAACATCGCATTACTAGTTCCTAAAAGGTATAACACTGGAACGATGCTCTACTTGGAATTTTGAAGCTAGGACATAATGTGCAGAAGCACACCATCTACTACTTTCCATGCAGACCCATGGTTGCAGTAACAACTTCAACAGTGTAGTGAAATACTCCCTCCGTCCCAAAATATAAGAACGTTTTTAACACTAGCATAGTATCAAAAACGTTCTTATATTCTGGGACAGAGGGAGTATCATACTTGCGCTTCTGCAGCTCTGAAAGTGCGTACGTGTAGTTCTCAAAAAAAGTGCGTACGTGTATGCTTCTGGCTTCTATCATGTCTTGTTTTTTTTTATTCGGCGACTAAGATTCAATCGAAATTGCTCAACTTGTTGGCTTTGATTTCGTGACCCAGGAAGGGGCGAACCACCTCAGTTAAGCAGAGGCCGTCAGTTAAGCAGCAAGAATGACAGTGAACTGAGACTAACAGTAAGTGGAGTCCTAAAATAATGTTGTCAGAGCTTACAATTAGCCTAGCTCACAGTTCCAACAAAATATTGAAATAGAGTGGCTGACAGTGAATATCCGTATTCGGCTAGCTGGGAATCCTCCTCGGCGTTCTGCTGGCTTGGCGTTGCGTACCTTTGGAAGTTCCGGCGCTGAAGATCTCAATCGCGTGCGGCCTTGGGCTTGGGGATCATCGTCCTGTTCACCGGGCGAGCCCTTCCGTTTAGCCGCTGAAGCCGTCGACATTGTACCTAGGATAGGATAGGGCACATCATCCATGGTGATGAATAGCGCAGACATTAACGTAAGGAAACAGCAGCAAGCAAAGGCGACGGCCTGCGCGCCGGGAGAGAGGGGCGAGATCCGACTTGCTACTACCACGGGGTTGGAATTTCACCTCCTCCTGGAGCCGCCGAGCCGACGCGAGAGATCGGGGCCAGCAATGGCGACGGCGGCTCTATTTGCAGCTTCGCTTTGAATCGGACGAAGGCGATTCGCGGGAGAGGAGATCGGTGCGGTGCCGCCGCGCGCCACGGCCGGCAGCGTGAACCAAACCCTAAGCTGCTGACTTCGCGTGTAGGCCTTGGAGGCCTGCCTTTGCCAGCCCAATGGGAGCCATCTTGGATGGATACGTTTTTTTTTTCCAATTGGTCTGTGGATACGTTTTTACTGCACGCTTGTACCGTGATTTTTTTTTTCAGCCAGCTTATTCATCACTCAGGTATAGTAGATATTTCACCCTTTGCCGCTTTTATTTCTTTTGTGATGAAACGCATCTGCTTTGCTTAGCACCACCGAAACTGCTCCACAGACGATAAACCATGAACGATCTGTGGACGATTAAAGAATCCACCGGCTGTTACTCGGCCGTGAACAAAATTACTCGGCTGGATTTAATCGTCGGCTGCAAATCGTCCAAGTAGTGTCGTCTGAATAGCACTGCTCTAGCACCACAGCCTTTTGGATCTAGGAATGTCACACATTTGGCAGACCAATCTTGGTATGAGTACATACACTCGTCAGCTTTTGCGTAGATCCAAAGGCATGGCATGTCCTCCCGAGCTTTTGAACATGGATGTCAGTCCTTTATTGGATCCCTCCAGTGCACGTCTTGCTACTCTACTACCGTCTGGCGTTCTAAAAGTCGAGCATCCCGGTAGATTATCCCTGAACTGGTGAACTGAGCAGTGTTTCATTTATGCTTAAGGCCCCCTTTGATTTGCAGGATTTTCAAAAGGCGGGAATAGGGAAAATACAGGATTTTAGTGACATGTCCACTTGAATCCTATAGGATTAGCATAGAGTGTTTGATGCTACAGGAAAAACAAAGGAATTGAAAAAAGAGGTTGGAGTGGATGCTAGATTTCCAATGAAATGTAGTACACTTGATTCCAGAGGAAAAAATCCTATATGATTCAATCCTGTGAATCAAACGACAAATATAGGAAAAAATCCTAAGGATTCTAACCCTCCAAAATTCCCACGAAATTCCTTTGAATCAAAGGAGCCCTAAGTTTATTTCCTTGAACTTTTCTTGCGGCGGCAGCATCCGGGCCGATGACAATCCAAAAGATTGTACACCTGCAAATGGGTTTCATCACGCATTATGCTTTCAGCGAACACTGCAGGGATGAGATAATCTTTTTTCTGAGAGAGTTATCATAGACACTAGTACATATCGTCTTCCATGCCGTTGAGACAGTACATACTATCGCCTTCCGCAGAATTGACAAATTTGACCTCTGTCGGGGGAAATCTGCCTCCACGAACATCTATGGGGACCGAGCCCCTTTCTGGTTTGGCGGGGGGCGGAGGTCGCGCGAAGAGCGGATCGAGGCGATGCACACAAGGGGTTACCCAGCTTCGGGCCGCACGGATGCGTAAAACCCTACTGCTGCTTTGTGGTTTGTATTGTGTTCTTGCTCGGGAGCGCTGAGTGCTACAGTACACTCAGGCAACTAATCAGGCCGAGCGTGAGTGGCCTCCTTCCTTTTTCCTTTCCTTCTCTACGTTGCGCATGGGGCCTCCTTTTATATGCGCAAGGGGTTACCCACAGGTGACAACGTAGGCGGGGGTAAAACTGGAAAACCCTGTGTTGGGTACAGCTGTTGGCACAGTGCTATCATACCTAACTCTGACGACAGGGGACAAGGGCATTAAATGCCCGTCTAGGTCGCCCAAACAGTGCAGAAAAGGGACCGTCAGGGGCGCCACCGTTTGCCACGACGGCTATCCTGTCAGCGTTGCTTCGCCACCGCATGCCCCTGGCTGCGCAGCCTCTCGCCACGTACGCCTGGAATGGCGCCAGAGCGACACGTGGGTGGATGAGATGGAACGCAGGCGCGGGGTGGTGACTTGCCGCGGCAAGCGCCTTGCCGCGGTTGATGCCTTGTCGCGCCCGGGAGCTTGTCGCTCACCGGTCCTTGCCGGGACGCGTGGCGCGTCGCAGCAAGTCTCTTGTCGTGCCCTCGTCGGCCTTCCCGGCAAGCTCCTCGTGCCGGGGCCTTGTGCTTCGAGCGGCCGTCCCGGCAAGCTCCTCTTGCCGGGGCCTTGCTCTCTTCGGGTGGCCTTCCCGGCAAGCTCCTCCTGCCAGGGCCTTGGCTCAAATACTTTGTTCTTGGATGGCCCAAAAAGGGACCATGGAGAGTTTTGGCGATCACCTGGCAAGCCTTGCCGCGGGGTGCTACGACTGCCCGTGCACAAGTTCGGGGTACTAAGGTACCCCTACTTTAGTACACCGACAGGAGCCCCCCGGCCTGGGCCATACACGGTGCCGAGCGCTGTTGGGCCAGGCCCAAAACAGTGCACGGGCACGCGCGGCCTGGGTCACGCTGCATCTTTTTCTGCATCCACCACGCCCTCCCCGAATGGCACGCGTCGAACGCGGCATCGTGGGGAGAGGCGTGCGTGACGTGGGCGGCGTGCGCGGGGCTGAGCCCCGCAGGCATGCGTCACGTCGGAGGTGATTTGTTTATTCGGAAAGGCGAAACGCCCCCCTCCCCCTTATAAGCAGGGGAAACAGGGGCAGTCCGCCCACCCGCCAGTTGCGATTCCTCGAAAAATCTCCGCCACTTCCCACGGAGAGCAGCGTTCCGCCCCTTCCGTCGCCACCAGCGCTACCAACGCCGTCGACCTCCCTCCCTGCTTCCGCCATGGCCCCGAAGGGCGACAAGGGGAAAGGGAAGGCTGCGAAGTCGGCCGAGGCGCAGCGGCTTGAGGCGCTGCGAAAGGAGTGGGCAACCTTCCCCCCTCAGCTCGACGCGTTGGACCTGAGGAGGAATTCTACCTCTTCTGGTCGACGGGGACGCGAGCGCATCCGCGCACGAGGGTTCTTCCCGCCGCCGCCCAGAAGAAGTATCCGACTGGGTATCCCTTTTTTCCTCTGTTCTTCTATTGCGGGCTCTGCCCGCCCTTCTCTGAATTTTTCTGCGACATCATGAACACCTACGGGTTCCATCTCCTTGATTTCACCCCCAATGCTGTCCTGACCATGGCAATTTTCGCACATCTTTGCGAAAACTTTGTCGGAGTCTATCCAAACGTAGCCCTCTTCCGCCACTTCTTCACGCCTCGAGTAGAGAGAGGAGAGCCTCTCTCCGGCGGAATCGCCTGGATCTCGAAGCCTGGCAAGAAGGATGCTTATCTGGAGGGAGAGCTCCGCAGCAAATGGGAGGAGTGGAGAGCAGACTGGTGCCTGGTCGTCGAGAACCCGCAGCCATTCACTGTCGTGCGCCGAACTCCTGTGGTGCGCGGCAGGGATTGGAGCGACGTGGCTCCGGACGACGACAAGCTGCAGATTGCCGTTACCCGAATCCTGCGGCTCAGGCTTGCCGGGCTCACAGTTGGCGCCGTTGGCGCAGATTTCCTCCGCCGCCGCATCGCTCCCCTGCAGGAGAAAGGGAGACCCGCCTGGGAGTTCCAGAATGCGGCGGACATCATGAGGCTGCGCCCTGGCCTCAACTTCAATTTCACTGTCTTGGAACTTGATGGGACGCTCAGGGAGCTGTTCAAGCACGACCCCGATCACCCCGAATGGTTCAGGCTGCCGCAAGGCGTCGTTCTGTTGTGCAACAATTCGTCGCTCAGCCGCATCCTTGCAATGATGCCGCTGTGCGACTCGCACGGGATCGACTCCACTTGGCAGGAGCCTGCTGACGACGTCGTGCGGGCGTTCTTCGACGACTTGGTGGAGGTGCCAGTCGACCCCGCCGAGCAGAAGGGCCTCACCCGGGACACCATCGATGAGGAGTTGGCTCGCATCGCCTCTAGGATGGAAGAGGCGGCGGCAGCCGCGGCCGCGGGCGAATATGGATTCACAGTGGCGGAGGCGGACGCAGCGGAGGCGGCAAGCCTTGCCGATCGAGCAGAGTTTTACGGCGAGGAGGAGTCGGCCGGGCACGGCGTCGAGGGCGAGCCCGCCAAGGACACAAGTGGCTCGCCGGAGGTTGACGCCTCTTCCTCCCGACCTTCGGACAGCTCGTCGCAAGCGGAGCCCCCGGCTCAACCACGGAGGCGTCTCCGCAAGGCTGGAGACGTGGTGGGGCGGCAGACGAGCCAACAGCCGCAGCGCCGCGTGACACGCTCCGCTGTGGCAGCAGGAGCGGGGTCTTCGCAGGCCGCCGCTTCTGCTCCTGCCGCCCCTCGCGCCACGGTGGCAGCCGGGGCAAGGCCGTCTCAGGCTAGCGCCACCACTGCCTCCGCCAAGCGGCCGAGGGAGCCTACTCCTCCGCCTCCTCGCGCCAGAAGCGGGCCAGTCTTCGACTTCTCCGCGCTTAGCTCCGACGAGGAAGAGGGAGAGGAGTAAGATCCTCGTTGTACTTGTACTTCTTCAATTCTTGCAGTTGTGTCTCGCATCTCATTTGCTTTCCTCTGAATTTACTCCTTTTCAGGACTCTGGCTCAGAGGGCGGCAAAGAGAGCCAAGGTCCCGGTGGTCATCCTTGACGACGAGCCCACCGTGACGGCAGGGGGTGCGCCTGAGATGACCTTGTCGGACCCACCAACTAATCCTCAGAGCAACCCCCAACGCAGCCCCCAGCGTAAGCATATGATTTGCTTCCTGCCGTTGGGCGCGCCTGGGTACTCTTCGTTTGTTGATATCTGACTGTTGATTTGCGTAGGAGCAGAGCAGCCCCACCAGGAGCGTCCGGAGACCGCCCCCGATGCGCCACCTGCTACAACTACACCGCCAAGGGGGAGTTCCCCGGCAAGGGAGGAATCCCCGGCAAGGGAGCAGTCTCCGGCAAGGGAGCAGTCTCCGGCAAGGGAGCAGTCTCCGGCAAGGGACAGCACCGGCGACCCCTTGGCGACGGAGACCGTGACTGCAGACCCTGGCGCAGGTAACCTTCTTGCCTCGAAACTCCCCTAGGGTTCTTCTCTTTTTTTTGATCTCCTTTTTTGGATAGTTGCTTGACTTCTCTCCCTCTTTCGGCCTTCAGACCCGCCCGCCACGGACCCGATGGAGACCGAGGTCGTCGTCGAGGAGGACGTGCGCGGCCATACCGACGACGTGGCCGCCACCGGAGAGGCGGACGGTGCTGAAGATCTGGCCGGTGAAGAGGCCGCCAAGGCTGCCGCAGCAGCCGCTGGCGAGGGGGCCGGCGATCGCACTGGCGGCCCTGGGGCCGCAGGAGCGCCAGGCGCTGCGCCGACCGCCGATCCTGCTTCCGCAGCAGCGTCGGGCTCCGAGGAGCCCCAGCCAGGCGTCTACCTGAAGGCCGGCGATGATATCTTCATCAAGCTCCCCTGGGAGTCGACTTCCAGGGCGCCGGTCGAGGGGGAGACCTTGGATGGAGAGGTGCTCGCCTCCGCCGGGCTGACGCTGGTTGATGCGCCAAGCAGCGGCGGCGGCGAGCCTGAGGAGGAGCGGCTGCTCCGGAAGCTGGTGTCACTCTACCGCGCCCGACAAGCCAAGGTGGAACGCCGGGAAGCGCTTGTCGCGAAGGCAGGAGTGGACATGGAGAAGCGCGCCGAGGAGCTCCGGGAGCTCAACCAGGAGGCCCTCCGATCCTTGGCAGAGGAGCGGAGGCAACTCGACGAGGCGCGGACGGCCTTCATCCTCGAGAAGGCCGAATCCGAAGAGCAGCAGAGGCTTGCCACCGAGGGGCTGTCCGCGCGGGAGGGCGAGTTGGTGCAGCAGAAAGCCAGCCTCGCCAGCCACGAGGAGGAGGTCGCCGCGCGCGAGCAAGTGCTTGGCGGAGCTCTCAAGGAAGCGCAAGATGCTGCCGCGGCCGCCGAGGCCGCCAAGAAGGAGCTGGAGACGAGGGTGGCGCAGCTCGACACTGATATTAAGGCGAGCGGTGAGGAGCTCGCCGCGCTCAAACAAGAGCGCGAGAAGGGTGCTTATACCCTCGGCGAGCTGCAAGGACGCTTCGCCGACAAGATCAAGGAGCTTGACGCTGCCAAGGACTCCAATGTTGATCTCGAGATGAAACTGGCCACCTTGTCCAAGACGCTGGACAGCGCCAAGGAGCGAGAGACTGCCTTGCGGAAGGAGATCACGGACAACGAGGCGCTGTTGAAGAGCGCCGCAGTTACCCAGAACAACTTCAGGGCGATGGTGGAGCAGTGGACGGAGGGTCTGGTGGACATCGCCGCCTCCATCGACAAGGAGTTGTCGCTGCTGGGGATGGAGGGTCACGAGTATCCCTCCGGCGCGAACCTCCCACCCAGCGCCAAGCTCACTTCGTTCTTCAAAGGCGTGGCGACGGCCCTTCAGGAACTCCGGGATGCCATCCCAGAGCGGCTGGCCGACGAGACGCGCGATGCCTGCACTGGAGCCCTTGAGAAGGTGTTGGTGAAGATCGTCTTCCGCAACCCAGGCCTCAAGCTCACCAACGTCCTCAGATCCCTGCCGCCAGACGCTGACCTGGAGGAGATCAGGGCCCTCGTCGCGCCCATTGTGGAAAGGGTGGCCGGGATCAAGAGGATCGAGGGCGACCGTGTGGATTAGGCCGGCCGCCCTTTTCTTTTCTTGTCGCCGCTGGCCGAGTTATGAAAACAATTCATTAGGGCTGCGACAAGCTATCTTGTAATATAACTTCATCTTAAGTATTGAATGCACTGTTACTTCCTCTATTTGATTCCCTCCTTTGTATGTTATTGCCCTACGCTTTTAGGGAACTTGCCGGCGTAGGCACACTTGCTGAGTGCGGGACATCAGCAGCCCGCTGGCGGTGCCGTTGCCGGCAAGAAACCTTGTCGTGACTAGCCGCGGTTCGCTTAAGTTGTTGAGCAGGCTCGAAACGAAATAAGGGCGCAACTGCAGTTGCAGCACACTCAAGTCGTTGAGCAAGCTCGAAACAAAGTAAGGGCGTGAGTCTGGTCACAGCATACTTAAATCGTTGAGCGGACTCGAAACGAAGTAAGGGCGCGAGTAGCCACGAGCTGGTTCCTCCGCGCACATGTTTTCCATACAAAGTACGGTCGTTCGAGGAAGATAACCTTAGAATTTAAAAACTTGATTGCTCAAACTTTGGCAACTTAGCTTTTCCGTGGCTCGCTGCCCGGCAAGGTCGCTTTCTGGCAAGGAGAAACTTCATCGAACGTCGCCTGGTCCTCACCATTATCTTCCCCCTTCCCTCCCTGGCAAACTTGTGGGCGAGGGAACCTTCCTTTTCTTGAGAAGAAAAGGAAGAAGAGAAAATAAAGGTTCGGAGCCCCATGGCTCGTCATCGCTTACCGGAGGTCAGTGCTGTGCACAGGGTCTGCGCCTGGCTCTGTACAAAGGATCACATGCAACAGCGGCAAGACTTGTACAAAAGGGTGGTTGCCGGACGGGGTCCGACAACCGCGCCTTACGGGCGAAACTTATGAAGATGCCCAACGTTCCAGGAGTTGCTCACCGGAGTGGCATCTTCGGTCTCAAGGCGGACAGCGCCAGGCCTAGCGACTTGTTTCACCCGGTAAGGGCCTTCCCACTTCCTCGAAACTTCTGGCACTAACTTTGCGGCTATAAAAGCAGCGCAAAGCTTGCTGGTAGCGAGCAGCTCGCACAGCGGCCTGAAGACGGTCCTCCTCAAGGAGCAGCGCGTCATATCGTCGCAGCTGCTCTTGCTCGAGCTCAGCGTGAGTGAACACTCGAGGTGGCCCGTATGCGAGATCCGTGGGGCTAACTGCCTCCGCTCCATGGAATAGAGCGAAAGGTTGCCTGGTCATACCAGGGCTTACCTGCGCCAAGAGATGTCGGCGTATGTTCGGACGCCGTGGCACCATGAGCTGGCTCGACGACGTCCATTCCGCCGCCGGTGCCGTCCTCACCACCCGTTTGCTCCAGGGGCGGTGGGTTCGACGCGGACGGACCAGCCACCTCCGGAGCCTTCTTCTTCGGTGGCATGCCGATGAAGATGATGAAGATCTAGCCTGTGTAGAAGCCGGATCAGGTTCACACAACCTCGACGCCCCCTACCTGGCGCGCCAAAGATGTCGGGGGAAATCTGCCTCCACGAACACCTATGGGGACCGAGCCCCTTTCTGGTTCGGGGGGGGGGGGCGGAGGTCGCGCGAAGAGCGGATCGAGGCGATGCACACAAGGGGTTTACCCAGCTTCGGGCCGCACGGATGCGTAAAACCCTACTGCTGCTTTGTGGTTTGTATTGTGTTCTTGCTCGGGAGCGCTGAGTGCTACAGTACACTCAGGCAACTAATCAGGCCGAGCGTGAGTGGCCTCCTTCCTTTTTCCTTTCCTTCTCTACGTTGCGCATGGGGCCTCCTTTTATATGCGCAAGGGGTTACCCACAGGTGGCAAGGTAGGCGGGGGTAAAACTGGAAAACGCTGTGTTGGGTACAGCTGTTGGCACAGTGCTATCATACCTAACTCTGACGGCAGGGGACAAGGGCATTAAATGCCCGTCTAGGTCGCCCAAACAGTGCAGAAAAGGGACCGTCAGGGGCGCCACCGTTTGCCACGACGGCTATCCTGTCAGCGTTGCTTCGCCACCGCATGCCCCTGGCTGCGCAGCCTCTCGCCACGTACGCCTGGAATGGCGCCAGAGCGACACGTGGGTGGATGAGATGGAACGCAGGCGCGGGGTGGTGACTTGCCGCGGCAAGCGCCTTGCCGCGGTTGATGCCTTGTCGCGCCCGGGAGCTTGTCGCTCACCGGTCCTTGCCGGGACGCGTGGCGCGTCGCAGCAAGTCTCTTGTCGTGCCCTCGTCGGCCTTCCCGGCAAGCTCCTCTTGCCGGGGCCTTGTGCTTCGAGCGGCCGTCCCGGCAAGCTCCTCTTGCCGGGGCCTTGCTCTCTTCGGGTGGCCTTCCCGGCAAGCTCCTCCTGCCGGGGCCTTGGCTCAAATACTTTGTTCTTGGATGGCCCAAAAAGGGACCATGGAGAGTTTTGGCGATCACCTGGCAAGCCTTGCCGCGGGGTGCTACGACTGCCCGTGCACAAGTTCGGGATACTAAGGTACCCCTACTTTAGTACACCGACAACCTCAAAGCGAAAGTATTTCACAACTAAACTGTTTTTGAAAATATTTCACACTGTCGACCCTTTTGTGCAGCTCTCAATAGTAAGGCGCTGCACTCTACTGTGCAACTCCTTACAGTTAGGCGCTGCACAGTGTAGTGCAGCTCCTTACAGCTAGGCGCTGCACAGTATGGCGCCTGTGTGTTAGGCGCTGCACAGTAAGAGTGTAGCGCGTGCTGTTGGGCACTACACATTAGAGATCAGCTGGGTGAAATACTTTTAAACATAGTTTAGTTTGTGAAATAGTTTCGTCCTGTGGTCAAATTTAGGTTTTTTGCCATCGCCTTCGATGCCGTTCAGGCCCATGGAACGATTACTGTCACATGTCAGAACTTTTGCTTTAGTGCGTGGGCCGATACGTTGGACGCTTGCACATGCGCAATGTACTGGTCACAGCAGCAGTGATTGCAGGCAGGACTGTTAAGGTGTTAATGATCTGATGCTATGCTAGCCAGCTACCGCCCACTGTCGCCGTGCCCCCACTCTAGATGGAGACCGGTTAATCCATCGGACCGTTGGCCTCTCCTTTTCCTCCAGTCTGAAACTCTGAAATCTGAAATCCTGTGCGCGGCAGCCGGTGATAGAAAAGTGGCAATGTTTTCAAGCCCTGAGAGAGAGTAATCTGGCCCTGAATGCTCGATAACGAAATGAATGAACGCCCAATCGTTGTTGGCGAGCACCAAAGCGGAGTGTCGGTAGCTTGTCCTGGTCGAGAGGGGTCGCGATCTGTGTGGACGTCACGAGGCCCTCCGCTCCGCCCGGGCCAAAACTTTTTGTCCCCAAGCCGCAATGGTCGCAGCGGGCCTCTTTTATCCAATGAAGGTCGTCCAAGCACATACATACTCTTCCCATCTCTTGCTTGAGAACATTCCATCTCTTCCGGCAACATACATGCATCATCCGGGTCACATGGGGCGGGTCCGGCTCGCAGAGAAGCACTGTGATTTACTCCGGTGGGTAGCGGTCCAGGTCCTACTGTACCATGGTCTCGCGATGCGTCCATGTACAAGAAGCCGGCTCCGTACTGATGGAATTGTCTTGGCTCACGTCGGGATGTACGGTACCGCTCTCAATTATTTCGTATAAACTTCCAAAAACTCCATGGACATGGGATGAAGCTGGGAATGTAACATTTTCTCTCTCAAAACAGACTTTCGCCTTGCTCTCCTCTATAAATGAAATACAAATCAAATCAAAGTACACAGTCAAACGGTATCCTCTATTCTCTGATAGTTGCAGCCCACTATCTGTATTTTTCTTTTCATGCAACTATGCCACGTCATCAAGTCATGCATGTGGTCATATGTTACAATTTGTGCACCAATCTATTTATTCAACCATGCCACCTCATCAATCATGCACGGATTTGTTTCACTAATTTTTGTGCACACCATAGACTGTCATGTTACACACTTCTGTATCATGGCATATATACGTTAGACGCTTGGAGCAAATATATGTAGGTCATGTTACACTTTTGTCAAAAATCGTATCTCGTTTGACTTCAATCCAATAGGTTTCTTTTTTATATAACATTTTTTGACATGCTTCATATACTTTATTGTTTTTAACAGTTTTAGACTTTTAACATCTATTTATGCAGTAGTTTAGGCTTTTAACATCTATTTATTGGTTTTTGCAATAGTTTTAGGCTTTTACCACCCCATTTGACCGAGAGCATTCTTAAATTTGTTTTTGCAATGGTTTTAGGATTTTAACATCTATTTATGCGTCTTCTTTACCAAGGTTCCAGCAGCAACGCGTGGGGCAATATCTAGTATATAGTAGTGAGGAGGCCTTCTTATGACCTCGCAAAAAAAAAGAGGAAGCCCTCTTACATATCGGATCCCGGAATAATAAGAAAGCCTAAAGGCACGCAACTACATTGCCAAAAAATAACACATGTAGCCCTGAATACAACACCATGACATGCAGTGGCTGTGCCAAGATCAGAAGTCCGTGATGTCATAAATATGTGATGTCAAATCCACGTGTTTTCACCAATTTTATAAAAAATATTACATGATGTCTACTTATGTACAAAGGATTTGCCAAAAACCTATGTTGTCAATTGACCACACTCCTCTCGACGTGGCTTCGCCACTGATGACATGCCCTATGACACCTAAGTTCGACAATAGCGCCCTGAAGAGGGGAAACAACTTACGTAACGGAGCTAAATCCGGTAGATCCCTCGGTATGGTATTCTAAGCTAGGTGTTTTGGGACGATAGTAATAGAAACACAAAGTTTACTCAGGTTCAGACTCTTCAAAAAGTTAAAACCCTACGTCATACTTTCTAATTTATTGCATTGGAGTATATCAAGAGTACAAAGTATCGAGAGATTGTTGTCTTCTTTATCTATGAGTCTGGCTTGGGGAGGGGGGGGGGGTCCTAGGGTACATGGATCCTAATCGGCTGCGTACGAGGAGGTAGATTCATCCACGAATCCAGCTTCTTGTCGGCAAGTCTTCTAGAGTTTTCCTGCTATCCACCATGGGCTGCCCAGTGTGGCCCAGGTCGATAACCGACAAAGGGTCCTTAGCCTGGCCCACCAGGCCCGGAGTCGACATGGTGAGAGGTCACTTAGCCGGGACGCCGTCACTACGCGTCGTCGGCTCGTCACTATCGAGTCTTGGACGGACTAAGGTATTCATCTTGAACCCTAGCATGAAGAGGAGAAGCACAACAATGTCCTCAAGGGGAGAGCGGCACCTGCAGGCGTCGCCCCCGTCGGCGTCAAAACGTGAAGTTTTCGCTTGATAGCTCAATCGTGCCACCAAGATGCACCACAACCGCAATAAGCACAAGCCACCATATCCGGATATGAGTGTCACCACTGCCCGAGCGGAGAACAAGCTTGAGTTACCCGGCTCTACACCCCTCGTCGCCCAGATAACCAAAAGACACACCGTCGCCGCCTCAATGATGCCCGTCTGTTACACCTCTCGCCGCCCAGAGGACCAAAAGACACACCACTGCCGCCGCCATGATGCCCGCCGGAGAGCCAATTATGCGTACCACCATCCTGAGTTGCCGCTCGAGATTTCATCCCCTAGACACCGCCAACCATCCATGTTACATCCACCCAATCATGGTAGGAAGAGTGAAGGCACCGTCTTTCACTCCTAGCTCAACATCAGCCACCGAGTCTGGGTCATCACCTCCATGGTAGGAAGCGCCGACACATGCGTCCCCAACCAATCCTGGAGGATTAGGGTTGGCATACAACTTATTGACTATCGACAACCGCCGTCGAACAAGCTCGAACCCCGCCACACTCGTAGCCATTGACATTGATCCGTCCGACAACACAACAGCGCTCGGAGAAACCGATGCCAATAGACAACATGCGAGAAGAGCACAATCCCAGGGCAACCAACGTCGCCTCCCTATACCTGCTCACTGACGGAAGTCGTCCCCACCCCATCACTTACCATATCCACGCTGCCCGCCAAAACTAGCCTGCACACCAACGACCTGGATCGCACCACCGCCAAACCACGACAGTCGCGCCGTCCTATCGCCGCAGAGGACCTCGAGCACCCGGCCAACCACCATGAACCGCAGTGCGCCACTGCCCACGCGAGAGGCCAGCCCTGCGCCGCAAGGTCCACTAGCAGAGAGTACAAAGGGCCTCAACCAATTCCCTGCGCCGCATGACAACTCCCGCCTCAAACATTTTGATGGACAGCCTTGAAAATTCCCTTAAGAGCATCTACAACTGAACCTCTCAAACCCGCCTCATACGCCCGGGCGGGCCGCCCGTTCGCTGCCCGATCATGATTTTTTGACCCAGACGGGCCCCTCAAACGCCCAGGCTGACCGGCACCCCTCATATCCAGCCCAAACATGAGGCCGATATGGGGACGCCTGGGCCCGCCGACCCCGCTGCAGGTCGTAGCGGCCCCACCTGCAGCGACAGAAGCTCCTCCATCTTTCATTGGTGCAACCAAATTTTAGTCCCATATCGCCGGCCGAGACGGACGACGCCCGGCTTAAATAGCTACGCCAGCGGATGGCGGCAAGCTTGGTTGTTGTTGTGTAGGTCTATCAATTCTGGCATGTGTGGTCGAGATATATTTGACACTAGATTGCATTTCATTGACGGATGATTGTTCATCGAGTGTCAAGTTTGTCTCATATACGTTGATACCTCTACTACAATGACAGTAGATTTTTATTTTGTTTTCATGCATGGACGTGATTAAAAAAAAACAAGCCAACACCAATGTTCCCTTTGTGAAGGATATAGACCCTGACTATGAATCTTCTATGTGATAAACATAGAAAATTCATAGTAAGAGTCCATATCTTTAACAAAGGATGCAATGATGTCAGAAGCTTGTCCTTTCTGGACGACCCGGATATTTAAGCTGGTCGACTAGCTCATCAGTCGGCGAGGTGGGACTAATACAACTGTGAAAATGTTAAGAGCATTACTAGTAGAACCCTCAAACCCTCAAATCTAAAAAGCAGTTTTAAGGGTTGAGTTGTGCCACTTTTTGACACTTTTAAGGGTTGAAAAACAGAGGCAAATACTAGAACCCTCAAACCCAACCCGTAAACTGCTTTAAGGATTGGATTTGAGGGTTCTATTCTTTGCCTCGACCCCAACCTTTAAATCTATCATTTGACATCTCACAATTCATGACAACAAGAACACAATCAACTTCCAAACAAACTACCAAATGACAATCATTGATGCATGGTTTAATAGTTTACATCACAAAATCATCATCTTCCTCCTCTCATCGGCATCATCACCCAAAAGTTGCACCTCGGCGCCATCTCATAGACCACAAGCGAGCTCCATCAAGCATCTCCATGGGCACCGGTGGAGTCGTACACACCGCCATCACCACAACTACTCATCGGAGTGTCACCTCGAAAAGTAGAGGATGCAACACGGAACATCCGCTTCCTCTCTGCGATGTCTTCCTTGTAGTCCTTCCACCATTGCAATTGGTCTTCATCCATGTCCTTCTTGGACATCATCATGTGCTCTTTCTCCTCCACCATAAGTTCTTTCCATACCTTTGCCTCTTTGAGCTTGATCATCCTCTCCTCCAACTCGGCCTTGCGCTTTGCTTCTTCACGCTTTGCTTCAACTTGTGCAAGCTTGACCTCTTTCTTCTTCTCGGTGATAAGAAGCTTCGTCTCCAATGTCTTCGTTGTCAATTCTTCTCTTGCCTTCATCATGTGGTCCATCTTCTCCCTTAGGCTTGACGCCTCTTCTTCCATCTTCACCCTTAGCTTGCCCTTCTTGGTTCCCTCGGGCTTGCCCAAGTTCCTCTCCTCCTCATCTTCACTATCATCCATCCTTAGCATGGCCGACTTCTTGGGTGCGGTCTCTTGATCCCTCAACTTCCACTTGTCAAAGGTTTGAAGAATTGACCAAACATGCTTAAATGGGAATGCCTTGCCCTTGGAAGCGGCCATCTCCTTGTACCTCATGCCGGCAATTGTCTCCTATCAACCACACATAAATCACATAAGAACCCACCAATAGCATAGTGCACACACATAATCAAAAAAGTGAAGAAATATGTACTCACATAGTCACTCTCCACGGTTCCACTAAGTGGTGCATCTATCACTTGGTCCATGGCCGCACTCCAACGAGAACAAGCGGGCTTGATCAACTCCCACCGGCCTTGAAGCGACCGGAAAGAGCGATGGATGAACCCACTATTCTTCGGCTTGATCTTACAATAGACGTCCTCGATCCTTTGCCAATACCGTTTACCGGTTTGATCGGTGCCGGTGGTTGCATCCATTCCCACAGCTGCCCAAGCACGAACCAAGAGGACATCTTTCGCCTCGGTGTAGTTTGTCGACCGCGCGTGTGGGCGGGAAGCGGCGGTGAATGCCTCCTCCCCTATCTCAGCCACCTCCTCCTCGTCATCCCCCACCTCTTCCTCATCTTCCTCCTTCTCCTCCATGTCGTCTCCAACCCTAAAGGGGGCGAGAGGCGGAGCTTCGAGGTCCACCTCCGCGTTTTGGAGGAGGTCCATGAACGAGGATGGGTTTGCCATTTCCTCGAACACCTCGTGCGCGACGGGAGGAGGTTGGGCGACGGCGACCGCCTTGGGCTTCTTCCGCGTCCCGGGCTTCTTCCGCGGCTTCGAGGCCGCCCCTCGCGGCCCAAGGGAGGCCGCCTTCTTCCTCATCTTCTTCACAGCCGGGGCGACACGCGGCGGTGAGGCGGCGAGGGCGGGTGCCGGAACGGGCGGGGCGGTGACGGGGGCGGGAGGGGCGGCGGCGGCAGGAGGTAGTGCGAGGCCCGCCCGCCGCCGCTTGGCCCCGACGTGGGTCGCCGCGACCACGTCGGCGACGGCCGGTTGGGCGGGGGCGGGTGCGGGCGCCGGGGCGGGCGACGCGGCGGGGGAAGCGGGCGGGACGGGCGGGGCGGGAGCGGCGGCCGCGGCGGAGACGCCTTCCATGGCCGACGCCGAGGAAGAGGGCAGCGGGACGCGGGCGGAAGGGAGCAGTTGGCTCCCGCGCCAAAGAGGAGGCAGCGACGAAGAAGAGTGCGGGTTGGGGGGAGATTTTTGGTTTGAGGGTTGGACCTCTAAATTTTTTTACGGGTTTGAGGGTTTAGAGGTTCTAGTCTACGGCATTTTTCCGGCGAAAACTGTAAAAAAGCGGTTATTTTTAGGGGTTTGAGGGTTTGAGGGCACTACTAGTAATGCTCTAAGTATGAGCAATTTTCGGTGCCCAGCCGGCCCAAAACGGACATGATGATCGACGTGCATGGCCTGCATGTAATAGATGTTTTAAAAATAGGATACGTGGTTGTAAATTGTGAAATTTGAGGCACGCCCAGTCACTGTCCGCGGGCGTGTCCGTGGGCGTTTAAGGGTCCAAATTTGCAAACTCCAGCTGTAGATGCTCTAACATCGTCGTTAGACAACGGACCTTCCCTCTCCCAGTAAGCTTAGTGACAACAACACTCCAATGATTGTTTCATCAATCTCGACGCTCTACAACACAGGTAATAGAAACTGTTTAAGTACATATATGTGTCCATGCAAAAAAAAAGGTACATATATGTGCTTCTAGTAGCGGAGATGTTTTTGCCTTGCCTTGCTTGGGGACGTGAGAGCAGTAGTAGGCTTACTAACTTGGATACGTCTCGGTCAGTTGAAGACAGAGGTCACGCCTCCTGCGTTGCATTGCAACCCGGAGCGTAATCCGATTCTGTGACGACGATGGTTTCCAAGGACAGCGGCGCTGGCACCGCCGCCACCGACAGCATGTGCCGGTCACCGTTGTACGGGATTCGGTGTCTGGTCACCACTTACTTAATAACTAAAATAAATTCTGATTGTTCAAATGAATAGCTCATGAGAGCTTGGCAACCTAAAGAGTAATCGCCATAATGCATAGTTACAAATCAGTAGCAAAACAAATAATAATGATAATAAATCAGCAGCTATATTGTTTTCCCCATGCAGCTTGCATTTTTTTTTCTCATGAGATTGTTCATCAGTAGAGTATACTAGCACATATGCCCTTGCGTTGCAACGGAAAAAATTGATATTTTATGCAAGCATAATGTCCCACACCATCGGATTCACTATGAAGAACATGCTGCAACGTAGCATCCTTCTACAAAATGAACATAAAAGAATACATTGTAATTTAGCCGTGTTCATATTTTCTTTGCCGGGCATAATCCCCCACTGATTCCATTTAAGTATAATCCTTTTTAATGGCATTTAAGTATAATCCTTTCATTAATTACCATGACAACCTCACCCGTTTTAGTCGGGAATGAACTCCTTCCTTTTCCAATTTAGTAGCCCCAACACATTGAAGCGTACATATAGATCATTCCTTCTAAAAGATAGACAGGAGGTCATGTGTTTAATTCCCACAATGTTGATTTATTTTAACACAATTATTTTTCGCGGTCTCTATGAAAGCCCATAAAAGGCCCATCAACATACAAGTACCTGGCCCACATCGCTTAGCGTGTGTAAACCGACGAAAGGACTAAACCAAACAAAGAATACCTATTCCCTTCAATAGTAGGTAATGCAGCTTGCATTTTTCTCTCATGAGATTGTTCACCTGTAGAGTATATTATAACTTTGTTGGTATGTTCGCCCGAGGAAAAATATTATTGGCATGTATTGAAACATGTAGATATACTTATATAAACTCTTTTTAAGACAACAACAACTATCGATGTGTTAATGTCTTTAGTTCCTCATTTCTCTCCATAGAATTAGGTGATCTGACTGATCAACAATCAAATGTTGCCGGAGGAGAAGATTTGATCATGTTCATGGACTCAATTATATGCTCAAGTCAGCCAACTTGTGCATTTCAAGACTAGTTGTGGTAGTTAAAGTTTAACATACTAAAAAAAAAGAATTATCATAGACTCAATGTTAAGACAAAGCCTAAATTTATTAAATCCCAAACATAACAGATGAACATGCCAAGTTGGTTTGTTTGCCCCCGTGATTTTGCCTATATTGGCCTTCGATACTCAGCTCAATCGTCTCGGTGAGTATGGTTATAATCATTTTTATCACAAAAAGAAACAATTATAATTATTTCTTAGGCACCTTCATCGCAAGGTCATACAATGCTCAATGACATGAGTAATAGTGTGAAGCAGAGTAATAAAACATGAGTGGAGTTACATAATGGGACATGCCCCTAAATCTTCAAGAGTAAATTACACCCATGGTACATAAACTTGCAGCAGGATAAAAAAATCATACCTGAATTTTGACACCTCGTAAAAGTGGTATAACAACTCCGGTTTGGGTTCGCAATGAAATACCATATCCACTCAACCCCGAAATCATGAACATGCAGAATTGACTTGGTAAACACAGAAACCCTAATGGTATAAGGAGAAACCCTACTTTGTAAGTACAAAATCAAACCCAGAGATGACACATGGAGATATATTTTAATTAAATCACACTGCATACTTTCTCTCTCTCTCTCTCTCTCTCTCTCTCTCTCTCTCTCTCTCTCTCTCTCTCTCTCTCTCACGCCTGGAACCCTATCCCCCCCCGCCCAAATTCAGCGCCTGAAACAGCCGCTACATCGACGATCTTTTGGCCACTACTTCTGCAAACTCCTGGGTTTCTGTTGGGGATCGTTGCAGAAATTAAAAAATTTCTACGCATCACCAAGATCAATCTATGGAGTCATCTAGCAACGAGAGAGAGAGAGGAGTGCATCTACATACCCTTGTAGATCGCGAGCGGAAGTGTTCAAGAGAACGGGGTTGATGGAGTCGTACTCGTCGTGATCCAAATCACCGATGATCCTAGCGCCGAACAGACGGCACCTCCACGTTCAACACACGTATGGAGCGGAGACGTCTCCCGCGCCTTGATCTAGCAAGGAGGAGGGAAAGGTTGAGGAAGAGAGCTCCAACAGCAGCACGACGGTGTGGTGGTGATGGAGTGGCAGTACTCCGGCAGGGCTTCGCCAAGCTCTTAACGGAGGAGGAGAGGTGTTGGGGAGGGGAGGGGCTGTGCCTTGATGTTGTGTGCAGCCCTCCCCTCGCCCCTCTATTTATAGGGGAAGGGGGCCGGCCCCCTCTAGATGAGATCTAGAGGGGGCTTGCCCCCCAAGCAAGGAGGGGCGCCCCCTCCAGGGTTTCCCCCCCAACCCTAGGCGCATGGGCCCAAGGGGGGATGCGCCCAGCCCTCCAAGGGCTAGTTCCCTTTCCTCTACGGCCCATGAGGCCCTCCGAGAGAGGTGGCCCCTCCCGGTGGACCCTCAGAACCCCTCCGGTGGCCCCGGTACAATACCGATATGCCCCCGAACCTTTCTGGTGACAAAATGTCAACTTTCCATATATAAATCTTCACCTCCGGACTATTCCGGAACTCCTCGTGACGTCCAGGATCTCATCTAGGACTGCAAACAACATTCGATAATCACATACAAGTCTTCCTAATAACCCTAGCGTCATTGAACCTTAAGTGTGTAGACCCTACGGGTTCGGGAATCACGCAGACATGACCGAGACAGCCCTCCGGCCAATAACCAACAACGGGATCTGGATACCCATGTTGGCTCTCACATGTTCCACGATGATCTCATTAGATGAATCACGATGTCGAGGATTCAAGTAATCCCGTATACAATTCCCTTTGTTAATCGGTACGTTACTTGCCCGAGATTCGATCATCGGTATCCCAATACCTCGTTCAATCTCGTTACCGGCAAGTCACTTTACTCGTACCGTAATGCATGATCCCGTGATCAACCACTTGGTCACATTGAGCTCATTATGATGATGCATTACCGAGTGGGCCCAGAGATACCTCTCCGTCATACGGAGTGACAAATCCCAGTCTCGATTCGTGCCAACCCAACAGACACTTTCGGAGATACCTGTAGTGCACCTTTATAGCCACCCAGTTACGTTGTGACGTTTGGTACACCTCATGGTCTAAGGAAATGATACTTGACATTAGAAAAGCTCTAGCAGACGAACTACACGATCTTGTGCTATGCTTAGGATTGGGTCTTGTCCATCACATCATTCTCCTAATGATGTGATCCCGTTATCAATGACATCCAATGTCCATAGTCAGGAAACCATGACCATCTGTTGATCAACGAGCTATTCAATTAGAGGCTCACTAGGGACATGTTGTGGTCTATGTATTCACACATGTATTACAATTTACGGATAACACAATTATAGCATGAACAATAGACAATTATCATGAACAAGGAAATATAATAATAACCATTTTATTATTGCCTCTAGGGCATATTTCCAACAGTTTCAACAAGATTGTTCTGTTGAGACGGAGGCCTGGAGGTAGCAATGGACTTTACTCACGACGCGCCATTGATGGATGTAGAAGAAAGAGGTGCTGATTTCTTCAAGGGCCCATTTTATTTAATATATGGTCTTTGGCCTTTCTGAGAAAAAGGTCTATCACGAAGATGGGTGTAAGAGCATCTATAGCAGACCCCGTAATACGCTGACCCGCAAAACGCATTTGCAGTTCGCGGTAAAATGACTTTGCGGGCCGGCGCGGGCCGGCGCAGAGTTAGACCCCGCAAACGGACCCTATAAAAGGATATTCGTAGCAGATGCTTTTTTACAGGTCGGCTACCCCGGGTCTGCTCAGGCACCGCCGCGTCGACACACAAACCGAAAACCCCCAATAAGCGAATTTGACAGTGATTCCGACAAATGAGCTCAAATTCAAATGCTAAAACATAGTTCGCGCGCAGATAAAAGGATAGTTTTGTAGGACAAACGAAAAAGGACTTGCAAAAGCGACGACCACGTCCTTGATCATCTTGGTCGCTCTTCACTCCGCACCACCTCCATCGAGGTCATGGCCGCCCTCGAATCCATCGCCGGCACTTGTTCCCACTCCGGCACCAAGATCACCAACGGGCTCACTGAATGCATCGGCAATATTGGTTCCAAATCCCGATGAGAAAACATCGTCGGCACTATAACACGCACCAGCCGACGCAAGCATCCTCCTCTTCAAGATGTCCCTCCTTGCCATATCATGCCACTCTTTGGTGATGTCGTCCATGTCATTGCGGTTCAATGCCATGATCCTATTCTCTTTGGCAAGAAGCTTGGACATGGTTTTGTTCTCGGCGGCACGTGCTCTTCTCTCCTCAATGGCCGCCTTGCGCAACCCTCGTCCTTGAGCAATTGCCACTTCTCTTTCTTCTCCAGTGCCTTCTTCTCGGCCAACTCTTTCTTTGTCTCCAATGTCTTCGCTAACATCAACTCATTTGATTGCACCATGGCATCTATCTTGTCCCGCAAGCTCGATGCTTCGTGTTCCCTCTTGATCTTCTCCTTTGTCTTCTTGTCACCATCGGGCTTGTTCAAGTTTCTTCGGCCGCATCATCATCTTCATCTTCATCCATGTTGGTAAGTGAACCTATCTTCGGTGGGGATTCCTTGTCAATCAACTTCTACTTCTCGCAATCTTTGAGCATATCCCAACAATGCTCTAGCTTAATTTTTTTGCCTTCGGAAGCTTCCATGTCTTTGTATCTTTGTCGGGCAATTTTGTCCTACACAATTTAAACAAAGTCAAACGAGGCAATCACTTCATATGATGCAAAATGATGTGCACAACTTGGGGCGTGAAAGCGAACTCACATAGTCGGATTCCACGGTTTGACTTGAAGGTGCATTGCGTACTTGTTCCAAGCAAGCTGCCCAACTGCTGCAAATCGGCTTGATCACGTCCGAACGCCCTTGGAGTGACCGAAAGGTCCGTGGTGTACTATTGGGATGCTTGGCCATCATGCGGTACCCGTGCAAGCATCAAGAGACACCACACTCCAAGCCTTGATCAAGATTTGATCTTCCAAGATCGTGTAGTTCTTCAATCTCACACTTTTTTTGCTTGCGCTTCCTCATAAGCCCCCTCATCTACCTCCTCCATTTCATCTTCACCACCGCGATCATCCATGCCATCCTCCATTTCATTGTAATCGAAATCAGCGAATGGGGCCCTATCGATGTTGACGGTGTTGGTGTCCAACAAGTTCACGAACTCGGCAGTGGCATTGTTCGAACCACCGCTACATTGAGTGACATCAAGTCAAGAACAACCACTATGCCGAAAAGCGAAGCAAGAACAAGAGATCGAAGATGCATACCTTGCGGCCATTTCGTCGAACACCTCGCTTGCGGTGGAAGCAGCGCCGTTGAACGTCATCGTCGGGGAACATCTCGCCAGGGCGGAGGGAGTGGACGAAGGCTCCACCCTTTTCGTAGGGACCTACTTCCACTTCACGCCCGAAACCTTGCTCATCTTCTTCGTCGGCGGCCAGGCAGATCGCGCAGCAGCGGCGGCACCCGGCGCGCGTGCCTTTCTGGCGGGGCTAGCCGGATTGTCGCCCTCCACGACAACGTTGCCCTGCACGGAGGGGATTACTCGTGCGCGACCTCCACGGTGACGGGGGACGGCTGGGAGGCTTCCATGGCCGCGAAGAATGGCGGGAAAGATGGACCGGAGCGTGCGATGGTGGGGCAATGGACGGCCGACGAGGGGGGGGGGGGGTGGAGCGGGAACGGCCGCGCGGAAATTTCCCTCGCGCCAAATCTCGCCACGGATAAGGGGCGAGCTTGGGTGGGCCTCCCATCCCGTGAATCTAAAGGTTGAGGGCGAACTTTTGCCGCGCCCTGCAAAAACTTTTATGGGTCGGACACATTTGCGGAGTGTGTTCGGACAGGATTTTCCGCGCCTACCCATATTTTGGCAGCTATTTTGCAGGTCCGGGCTTTTTACGGAGTTTGCTACAAATGCTCTAAGACCTAATTGGCCAAGAAACATGGTAGCGCTACAAATATGCAACATACATAATTTAGCGATCAACTTGACAACTTGTGACGTGATCATGAGCGTACAATGCGATTTTTTTCACACTTACACTAATACATGGGGTGATATCTCTTTTGTCGTGGACATACGTAGAGTTATCTTGTTGCTCGTCTATCATGTCTAACTGTCAAGTCTCAAGAGACTATTATGTTTTAGTGCAAACGGCTCTTGAGCAGTTGCCATTCCCTATTAGGATACCATGTAATCCTGGCCATGGGCAGCCCGGCCCGGACGACCTGACCTTGCGCATGGGCCGGGCCCAGGCCCGTCGTATTAATTTGCTGTTTAAGAAAGAGGCCCAGCGGACTTTTAGCGTGATGGGCCAGGCTCGGGCCCGACAACCAGGCCAGGCTCGGGCCTGGTTTTTTGCATCGGGCTTCAGTAGGCCCGGCCCGGCCCGACAGATGGCCAGGTATACTACCATGTGATGACATTCGGACGGAATATGTTCAGTATGCATATAGTAAACTAAGATCAAAGATCCCCTTGGGTAAAACTAAGACCACAATATATTTTTTTCAAAAATATTGGATGGTTAGGAGGAGAGTGTTATCCCCAGCCCATCAGGGTTTAAGTTTTGATGCTCGCATTTATCCTGAATTTATTTTAGAATTTTCGACAATGCGGATTCAGTGGGAGAAGACGTTTCCGTCGATTGCGAGACGTCTACGATGACTTTGTAAAATCTCAAGATGGTATGATGGCTCGGTCTTTAGGATGTGCTCATAGTGGCAAGGTGTGCCTGTGTGCGTTTATAGGGATGAGTGTAGGGATGAAAATGGAGCGGAAAGTTCTTGTTTTTTTGGACGAAAAATGAAAACGGGGAGGAAATATGAAACGAAAATAGAAATTTGCAAAACTGAAATGAAAATTTTTAGGCGGAAACGGAAACAAAAACGGAATGGAGTTTTTCGGCGGAACAAACGTGGAAACGAAACTTTCTGTTTTTGTGAATATTGAATTTCCGTTTCTACTATAGGCCCATGGCTGCTTTGTAGCCCAACTACCAAACAACACACAATGACACGATGAGCAGAATGGATCATTTGAGGATCAACTTTTACTATCACACACATACTCAACTAGACCTATACGAAATTGTCATGTACTAGTACAATACTACCCTATGTTGCTAAGACAACCATATTATTTGTAGCCATATTAACAATTCCTTAAATTTGTTTTTTTTTGTGTATTTCTCTATGATTCAAGGGGGTTTGAAGTTTCGGTTAACACACAATTTTGTTTCCGTGTCTACTCTGTATTCGCTCCGTGTCTGTTTCTGATAGTATCCGTTTCATTTCTGGGGTTTCTGTATTCGTTTCCGCTTCTGCAAAAAAAATATGAAAAAGAAATGTGGTAGCATTCAGTTATATTCAGTTATGTTCGTTTCCGCTCCGTTTTCATCCCTAGATGAGTGTATGCGCGTTTAAATGAGCACTTTCCTGTGTTACTAAGAAACTAAGAAAAAACTATCAAACAACCCTGAAAAAGAAGGACAACGCTAACGCCCACATGTGTGGTGGGAGCCAAACCCGCCCACACGCCCTGTAGCACATAGACTACACCATGTAACCACATGCATGTAGAATTGTTTTTGGATTTTCTATTTTTAAAATGTTTTATCTCTTAAATGAAAAATTCGATTGAAGATCCGTTTTCACCATTAAATCCTTTGCGACGACATCTTTGAAACTAGATCTCATATTAATATATTTCGACGAAATTTTTTTTGGTTAAAAGTTGTCGTGTCTATTGCACATGAATTGCCATGATGTTTACACTGAAATTGCCACGATATTTTCAGCTATTTTCTTCTACATTTGAAAATAAATTTTGACATATTATAAGATGGGGAATTAAGAAACTAGACTTGCCATGCACCATAAGTTAAAATTGACATGATACATGCACTTAAAATTGCCATGGTTCATACAAAAAAAATATTTTCATGGTCAAAGTACTGGAATTGCCATCATCGAAAAACTAAAATTACCATGATCTACAAACTAAAATTGCCACATGACAACTTTAGTTTAAGCACTATGACAACTACAGCGTAAACATCATGTCAATTTTTGGGGAATTTTTTTTCGTCAAAACATGTCAACATGGGGTCTACTTTGAAGATCTCGTCGAGACTGATTTAATGGTGAAAACGGATTTTTAATTCGTTTTTTAAATTAGGAGATAAAACATTTTTTAGTCGAAAACCAAAAAAATTTCTACTGATGTCATCTGTTAATATGTGGCAAAATGAGTGGTGATGGAGGCGTGTGGACGATGTGCAAACGTCCACGCGTTAGTTTTTTCAAAAAAGAAAAAGACCGGCGGAAAGCGGTCGCTTAACCACACCGCGCGTGAAGCGACCCGATCGGCAGGCCTCGAAGCGCGCGTCGTGTGATATGAGAGCAGCGTCGGGCGCCAGCCCAAACGCACCACCGCAACCCCCACGCGCTGCACGCCTGTGACACCCCCTCGCCGCAGCATCATCGCCCAGTGACCGCTGGCCGCGTGCGCCGTCCCCTCTCCTCCTCCTCCCACGCCGGCCGCCGCCCCCCACAAACATTCCGCGGCGCGCACAGTCGAGGCTCCTGCGCCGCCCCTGCGACCCCGCGGGGAGCGCCCGGTGCCGCTCGCCCGGCATTAAGCCCCGCCCCGCCATTATATTATTAGAAAAAGAAACAGAGGAGGGAGCAACCGCTCGGTTTGGTTTGGTCTCGCGGCTCCCGGCTCCCGCTCAGCCGCTCTCGCTCCCGCCCGCGTCGCAGGGACCGAGGCGGCCACTGCAGGAAGAAGAACCCCGGTGAGGACCGCCGCTCTGTTCCCCCAAATCCTTGCTGTTGCGCAGTGGGGAGTTTCCCGTGCTCAAGTGGTCGATTCTAGATTTCCTTTTGCTGCATTGGTTCTTATTTTCTTCTCTCCTCTTCGTACTAGCTACTGTAGTTCTGTCGATGTGCCTGTAGCAAGGGATCCGGCATCCCTTCAGCGCTAGATAACCATAGCAGGGGATCCGGCGTTCCTTCTTCCCTGTTCTTGCTCTTGTTCCTGTAATGGGTGTGTAATTTCCATGGCAGCTACCTCATCTGGAACTCCGTTAGGCCAGGCATCTTGAATACGGATTTAGGTTCTGTTGGGTGTCCGCATTTGTGAAATTCAGTTACTCAGCTCTCTGATAAAAAAAAGTCTCTGACCATTCGTAGAATTCAGTTAGTCAGCTATCTGATATTTTTCTCTGGACATTCTTGAACTTCTTGGTGGTGGATTGCCGTGGCCGTTTGCTTGCAACCATGTGGATCGGAGCACTGCACTGCACTTGCATAGTTGCATACTTTCTTGCTTTGCCCGGTGATGGGAAATTCCAGGCGACGACTAGGACGCGTCCATTGTTCTTAGAGTCAAGTACTTCGCCAGTGCCGAGTTTACATTTGGTACAGCTTGTCAGATCTCCCTGCTGTCCAGTTTCGGTACAGCTTTGTGTCCAATTGGGAGTTGGGACCTCATTCTCCATCAAATGCAACCCAGTCCAACGGTCGTACACCCTCGCCGTGCCCCACGGCCATGTGCCTCCCAACCACCTCCCTCCCCCTCAAGTGAATTGCACTAGGAGACACATTGCCTGTACCCATTCTCTTGTTGCTGTTGGGGCATTAATTTTGTTGGTTAGATGTGTCTTTTGGTGTGTGTAATGCATAGCTGTCCAGATCTCGAGGCTTGATAGAGGAGTACTAGCTGTTTGATCCGGCGTCCTATCTCTTGTTTTACCACATGAGCATTTGCTTCTTACTGTGATGGTCATTATGCTCTATAGTGGATGTCTTGCTGAAAGCTGCATTTTATATTGACTGCTGTGGACGTTACTTGTCTGCTCTGAAATTCTAGTGCACAGTTCTACACAACTTTACTTTTTTTTTCAGTTGAAGCAAGTTACTATATGCAATTGTTTTCCATGTGCCCTTTACCATGGCATAATCATCATGATGGACCTTCCTGGATATCACTTTTTCTATCATGCCTATTGGCTCACTCAAGCTGCTAGGCATTTGCTCATGTTACTAACTTTGTTAATGTTCTGTCTAGGTATCAAGTGTCTAGTACACTCAAATGGGTGCTAGGGAGAACGGGGAAGAGAGAAATGACCATTCAACTGATGTGGAAGTGGAGCGAGATGCTAAACAAGGGAAGGAAGCTGAATCAGAGTATGAAGCAGCTAGAGACTCCTTTTCATCTCAAGGCGAGTCTAACAGCAATGAAGATACTAAAGCGAAAAGAGTCTCAAGGGTTCCGAAGAAGCTAGCAAAAAAGGAGACCAAGCCAAACAGCTCACGTCTGGCCAGAACTAATTCCACTCGTCTAGTCAACAAGCTGCAATATATTTCACCAAACAATAGTCCGAACAAATCACCGAAGCCAAGCAAAGCGGCTAATGGTGTTAAAACTGTTGAAGTTCAAAAGCCAGAAACTGTGGAAGTTACTTCTTGTCCTTCATCTGATGTGTCTGAGGAAACAAATGATAAAGCTATTGAGGGCAGAGCCACCGATGATAAGTCCACTGAGGACAGGGCCGATGATAATAAGACCACCGAGGGCACAGCTGCTGATGATAAGGCCATTGAGGGTGTAGAGACTGATGATAAGGCCAATGAGGGTAGAGTGACCGATCATAAGGTCATTGAGGGTATACCGACTGATGATAAGGCCATTGAGGTTATAGCGACTGATGATAAGGGCATTGAGGGTGTAGAGACCAGTGATACAGGCATTGAAGAAGCAAAGGAGATTGATGTCTTGGACGAAGCTCCGAAATGTGATCAGAGTACTGGCACTGATGATGAAATTGCTGATACTGAACAGAACATACTTGATGATGACAATTCAGTAGCATATGAAAAGAACGGTGAGAAGATTGAGGAATTAGAATCAAAAATTGAAAAGCTGGAGCAAGAGCTTCGTGAAGTTGCTGCCCTTGAGGTTTCTCTCTACTCTATTATGCCAGAGCACGGATGTTCATCACATAAGTTGCATACACCAGCTCGGCGTCTGTCTAGGTTATATATCCATGCATCCAAGTTTTGGTCCCCAGATAAGAAAGCTTCTGTTGCAAAAAACTCTGTTTCTGGGCTTGTGCTTGTAGCAAAGTCTTGTGGCAATGATGTTTCAAGGTAAATAAACGGGTCATAGTATGTCTTAACTTTATTCTGCACACGGCCATGAGTATTAACTCCTGCTAATTTGATTTAAGAATCTAATTTTGATGTAGGTTGACATTCTGGTTATCGAACACAATTGTCCTACGAGAGATCATTGCACAAACCTTTGGCATTTCAAGCCAATCACCTGCAGTTATGAATGCTTTCACTACAAACAGAAACAGTAATGCAAAAAAGCTTTACAAGAATTCCCCGCCAATGCGATGGAAAATGAATTCCAGTGGCAAGCAGGCTAGACCTACTATCATGCAGTTTCCAGATGATTGGCAGGAAACTGGCACTGTCTTGGCTGCATTAGAGAAGATTGAATCTTGGATCTTTTCTCGGATTGTTGAGTCTGTGTGGTGGCAGGTAAAGGTTCACCTCATTTTATCCTGGTAATTTTGTCAGAACCTTAAATTTGACCTGCTAGCTGTAAAACATGACTATGAAAATATTTCCAATTTAGTCATGTTGTCTATTCTGATCGGTATTTCTCTTCCTAGGCACTGACACCCCGTATGCAAACTCCTGTTGAGGATTCATCAACTCCAAGCATTGGGAAACCGTTAGGGCATTCTTCAGCTGATCAGCATCAAAGCACTTTTTCGATTGATCTTTGGAAGACTGCATTTTGTGATGCGTTCAGCAGAATATGCCCTCTTCGTGCTGGTGGACATGAGTGTGGCTGCTTACCAGTATTGGCCAAACTGGTAAGCTTTAAGTTTCTTTTCATCATTTGAAAAGAATAATATTCTTTTCTTTTGAGATATGTTTATGAGCTGCTCTGTTATCATCAGGTGATGGAGCAATGTGTAGCCCGTTTAGACATGGCTTTATTTAACGCCATCCTCCGTGAATCAGAGAATGAGATACCATCTGATCCAATATCCGATCCGATTCTTGACTCCAGGGTTCTGCCAATTCTAGCTGGCAACTTAAGCTTTGGATCAGGCGCACAGCTGAAGAATGCGGTATGTACCTAAGTGCAGATTGAAACCACATTGTTTTGGTTTGATGCTTTCAATTCCATGAAGAACAAACTAGAATAGGGCATTTCGATGATCTTAGTTCACTCCTTCCAAACAAATTCTATCATTAAATGTTGACACGGGAAATGACTCCCCAGGTTGGAAGCTGGTCCAGATTGTTGACGGATATGTTTGGCATGGACGGTGATGACTCTCACAAGGATGGCCAAGGTGCAGGGGGAGATGGCAATAGCAGAAGAGATGGAGCTGAATCCAATTCTTTTAAGCTGCTCAATGAGTTGAGTGATCTTCTGATGCTTCCGAAGGACATGCTTCTTGAGAAGTCCATCAGGAAAGAGGTCTGTGTCCGTGCATAACTCCTTGCTACACTCCTATCATAGGAGTCCTATGTCCTCAAAACACAAGATGTTAAATTGTTACAATTTTATCTTATATGGAACTGTCAGATGTGGTGTAGTTGAAATTTTGGATTTTGTGTTAGGTCTGCCCGTCGATTGGCCTTCCACTAGTAACAAGGATACTCTGCAACTTCACTCCAGACGAGTTTTGCCCTGATCCTGTTCCTGGCATAGTTCTAGAGGAGCTGAACTCTGAGGTATGTCCTCTCTTGTGCACACAGAATGTCATGAAGGTAATTATAACTACACTCTATTGACCTTTGTCATTCATGTCCCGCAGAGCCTGCTTGAGCGCTTCACGGAGAAAAATCTGATCAGTACATTCCCATGCACTGCTGCTCCTGTTGCGTACCGCGCCCCTTCATTGGAGGATGTAGCGGAGAAAGTGGCGGACACGAGTGGCAGCGCAGAGGTGGAGCAAAGGGCCTTGATGGTCCAGAGGAGAGGGTACACCAGCGACGACGATCTGGACGACCTTGGCTCTCCCTTGATGTCCCTCTACGACCGGAGCTCTCCGCCGTCGCCTTGTAACGGGGTTGCACATTTCAGTGCTCGGCAAGAAGGCTCCGCGGCAAATGTAAGATATGAGCTCCTGAGAGAAGTATGGTTTGAGCGTCATGACTGATCGAGCATCCTGTAAGACCTCTTGGGCAGTTGCTTTGCATAAAAGCGCGAACCAAGTAAGTGTTAGGGGCGTGAAGAATTTGCTTTTGCATCCGGCACCGAAGAATCAAAGAGGGATGATGGCTCCTCGCTGGTGTTGTTTCCTTTGCCCCCCCTCAGATTTGTCCACTGCAGAATTTCTACCCTTCATTCGTTCGCTGGTGAGCTCGTTCCTTAGTTGCTTTTTTTCTTCTTCTCATGTACTAGCATACATAGTGGAAAATTGTAAGGAAAGGATGGTGAATTCAATACTGGGTGTAAAATATTATTGCGAGTATGGACCTGTGGTGTAAGTACAAGTTGGAAGAAGTATGATCCTGGCCTGGGTACCTCGCCTGTTCCTTGTGTGTTTGATCATGACTGTATCTCTCTTCCCCGACAGTTTGCACCTCTGGTCAGAGGACTCCACTGGTGTTGTGCGTGCCTGAGCTGTTTCCGCTTTTCTAGTCTGGCTCCCATCACAACAGCTGCCCTTTTGCATTTCTGAAGGGAATAAACACCAGAGCCAGCAGGAGTGAGTGATGTGCAAGGGGGGATGGCTGGTGATTTACTCAGAGTGATCAGACAGAAATGCTGCTGCTGCCTCACGGTTTCAGTGGCGTACTCTGTTTTGTTTTTGTTGTTGTTGAGGGAAACGGCGTACCCTGGCTGTTTGAACGTTCGTACAAGCAAACTAGCAAACATACCTGGACTGAATGGAAATGTCGTGTCCACAAATCCTTGTGATGGCGAAGCCAGCTAGCACACTGGCAGCCAGCAACGGGGAAATCGGAAGTAGGACTGATGCAGCCACGAGCCGGATCTTTGCAATCGGAGCATTCCTTAGAGGATTTTCAGCCGCGCCCCCAACAGGCCCTCCAGTCAACTTTTTCGGCGCCGGCGCCAAAAAAACGCCCCAGTCGCGCCCCCAGGACGCCGAAAATCACCGGTTCGGCCCTTTTTTCCGCCCGGCGGTCACAGGCCGAACCCGGCGCACTGGGGGGCAATTGGGGGCTCCGGCGCGAGGGAAAAGCGCGGCTGGCCCACACCGTCAAGGGAAAAGTCAAGGTTTTCTTCCCCGACTCGCCTCCCACCCCCCGCGCCCTCGGCCGCCACTAGCTATGTCCCGGTGCTGCCCGCCGCCCTTCAACGCTAGATAGCCATTCCCCGCCGGAAAAATAGCAGAGCTTCGCCGCGGCAGCCCCTCCAACAATAGCTGGGCGTTTCCGGCCGCCGTTTCTGGTCGCGGAGGGGCAGTTTATTAGCGGCGGGTACACGCCCACCGGGCGCAAGGTGTTCGGCGATTTGCCTGCCTCGGTGATGGACTCGGATGACGAGGAAGCGCTCGCCGTGCTGCTGGAGGAGGAAGCCGAGGCCGACGTCCAGGAAGAAGAGCATCTCATGGTGCTCGCCGCCCTCGCCCAGCTGCTGGCGAGCAATGAAAAGCCGCGGCGAGGTGGCTCGACGCCGGGGCGGGTGAAAGCAAAGAACCGGCATCGTCTCGAAGGCTACTGCATGCTCTACTCCGACTACTTCGCCGATGCTCCACTTCGCGGCGAGAAAACATTTCGTCGCCGTTATCGGATGAGCCGAAAGCTCTTCCTCAGGATTGTGAATTCCATCCGGGAGTTCGACAATTACTTCAAGTGCAAGATGGATTACACCGGCTCATCCGAGAGTTTGACAATTACTTCAAGCGCCTTGGATTCACCTCCATCCAGAAGTGCACGACAGCGATGAGGATGCTTGCATACAGAGCTCCCGGTGATTCACTCGACGACTATGGGCGCATGGCCGAGTCCACCAGTATAGAGTGTTTCTACAAGTTCTGTCGGGCAGTGGTGGCAGTGTTCGGACCGTAATACTTGAGAACACCCAATGCGGAAGACACTGCTCGGATCCTAGCACAGAATGCAGCAAGAGGATTTCCTGGGATGCTTGGAAGCATCGACTGTATGCATTGGAAATGGAAGAATTGCCCATTTGCTTGGCAGGGGATTTATAAAAGCGCCAAAGGCGGTTGCAGTGTGGTACTTGAGGCGGTGGCCACACAGGACCTCTGGATTTGGCACTCCTTCTTTGGTATGCCAGGAACTCACAATGACATCAACGTGCTGCAGTGCTCTCCTGTCTTTACCAAGCTTGTTGAAGGTCATTCTCCTCCGGTGAACTTCGAGATCAATGGGCGGCACTACAATAAGGGGTACTATATAGCTGACGGCATCTATCCGAGATGGTCGACATTTGTGAAGACGATCTCAAACCCTGTGGCAGGAGGCAAGAACTCCTGGTTTGCGAAGATTCAGGAGGCTTGTAGGAAGGATGTCGAGCGGGCATTTGGTGTGCCCCAATCTCGATTTGCTGTTGTCCGGTACCCCGCTCAGACCTGGTCCAAAGATCAAATATGGGAGATTATGACTTGCTGTGTCATCTTGCACAACATGATCATCGAGAGCGAGCAAGAAGACCCAGTGTTTGACACTGAACCATACTACAGGCAGGGTCCTCTAGCCGAAGTTGATCACCTGCTACCGGCAACCTGGACTACCTATCTCAGTATGCGTCAGGAGATCCGAGACCCACAGGTGCATCATCAACTGCAGAAAGATCTGATTGAGCACCTATGGAGGCTCAAGGGGGACGCCGTGTGATGAAATATGAGTTTTTATTTGTTGAACTATATAATTTGTATTGAACTATTTGTTGTTGTACTATTTTGTTGAAGTATTTGATTTTTCTGTGATGAAATATGTGATAAGAATAAATTGTGTTGATAATTGAACGTCGAGACACGGCGAACCACGCCGAATATGGCCTATTCTTGCCCATATGGGCCCTTTATTCGCCGAAATGGGGCTGAAAAGTGGGCCAATTTCGGCGCCTGGGGACGAGCTGGGGGTGACGACTGGGCGCAAAACCGCCCCAAGCGCCGATTGTATCGCAGGCTCACCCCTAGGGGGCGATTTTTATGCGTCCGGGGGGGGGGGCAACGGCTGGAGATGCTCTTAGTTGCACAATTGTTAGCAACTTCATGGTTCGCTTCCTTTGATGTACTCCCTCTGTAAGGGCCCACTCTTCAAGCAGGAGCGGCTCACCTGGTCGCCCCCCGCGTCTGCCCCCGCTCGGGCGACTCGGGGGCTCCCCAACCCTAGCCGCCGCCGAGCCTAGCCCATCTTCCTCCCCTCCTCCCGTCGCCGCCAGAGGACGCTGTTGGGGAACGTAGTAATTTCAAAATTTTCCTACGCACATGCAAGATCATGGTGATGCATAGCAACGAGAGGGGAGAGTGTTGTCTACGTACCCTCGTAGACCGTAAGCGGAAGCGTTATATCAATGCGGTTGATGTAGTCGTACGTCTTAACGATCCGACCGATCCAAGCACCGAAAGCACGGCACCTCCTGATGAAGTCATGTACCTAGGGTAGGGTCATAGGCCTGCCCAAGGGTACCCTCCCCAAGGTCACTTACTAAAAGAGGCTGCTTACCAGTCGACCTAATAAGCATCCACTCGACTAATACAAAAACACTCGACGAGCACAGAGACACTCGACCATGAAGACTCACTCGACCATCGGAAGCACAGGAGCCACTCCGCATCCAAACGGTCTGTAATTAAATGGCCTTTATAGCCTTAATAGCGCTTTATACAGGGCGTTTCTAGTAACGCCCTGCCTTAATGTACCTTAAGATCCTTCATTACGTGGGCTGGCAGGGGTCTTGACGAACTCTATATAAGCCACCCCCCTCCACAGGAAGAAGGGTTTGCATCTTTGTAACACACACGCATATAATCCAGTCGACCGCCTCCGGGCTCCGAGACGTAGGGCTATTACTTCTTCTGAGAAGGGCCTGAACTCGTTAACCTCTTGCGTGTACAACTACTCCAAAGCTAGGATTCTGCCTCTCCATTCCTACCCCCATTCTACTGTCAGACTTAGAACCACGACAGTTGGCGCCCACCTTGGGGCAGGTGTTCTAGCGATTTGTTGGAGGAGTTGGGATTCTTTCGATATCTCCCATCATGTCTTCGAGCGGAGTCCTGGTCGAGGGCCGCGAGATCCGTCTCGGCGCCCTCACTTTCGTCGTCGATGACTCTGCTTGGCTCCAGGAGGCCCCACTCGACGTGGACGCGCTTCCCGCCCGCGGGGCAACGCACTTTCGCGCGTGCATTCGTGGCGTCCTCCTGCGGCAACCGTCGGCCCAGTACGGGTCAGCACCCGTTTCGTCCTCGCTCCCAGTTTCCCGCCGGCGCAAGCGCTCCGGTCGGTCGAGGCTCCAGCGGTGGGCGAGGCATGCATTGGCCCGCCAGTCGACCACCCCCCAAGTCGCGGCGATCGAGCCCGACGAATTTCTCTACGGCCTGTTCGATCTGTCGACTGGCTCCGCAGAGACTGCATCCGAGTGCGACAGCAGCGATACTGCGGCGGAGGTACTGATGGTCGACGGACCGCGCAGTCCCCCCGGATTCCCCCACACCGAAGAGGTTGCCGGAGGAGGAGGTCCGGCGCGGGGCCACGAAGAGTACAGACCCAAGCCCCTCACCTCGCTGCAGAGGGAGGAACTTCGTCGCCGGAACATGGACGCGCTTCACACTCCTATCGTTGGAGAAACCCCCGAGGCGCGCGCCTTGGAGGAGGCGCGCTTGGCCAACCTGGCTGAACGCACTCGACTGGAGAATCTCCAGAGAGTACTCGACGAGCGCGCTCAACCGCCGGTTCCAGAATCCAGTCGACGCCGCCTCTTTCAGCCACCAACTCAGGTATACCGAACTCCGATTCAAAATTTAGCAGCTGCAGCCCGCATAGCAGAGTCGATCCAGCCTTCTCAGTCAGAGGCAGGGAGAGGTCTGCTACAGATCAGAGATTTGCTCCGGGCAGCAGGGGATCAGAACTCAGTTGTATCACAGTCGCGTAACAGGATTCACAGCCGATCCATCGTTGCGAATTCTGTACAGTCGGCTCACAGTCCAGGATCGCCCCTGAGGCATGAGGAACGTAGAGGCCGGCATGATGATCAATATCAAGGCCGTGAGCGGTACGAACACCGATTCGATCGCAATGATCGACGTCGAGTGCCCACGCCTCCCCCAAGGGGTGGATCGTACGTTCCTCGGCAGCAAGATGACAGACGCCAACACAGTGCTGGGCGAAGGTTTCCAGTCGACCCCAGGGAACCAGGCTTTGATGCGAGATCCATTATCATTCAAGGTCTGGTCGACAGGAATAGAGCTCACCGAGAAGGCCATGACAGGGACGTTCCCTCCAGCAGCAGGGTTCATGTATCAGGACCAGAATGTTTTAGCAGAGCAATCAGGGCCGTAGTAATTCCTCCCAACTTCAGGTTGGCGACTGGAGTTAGTAAGTTCACCGGCGAGTCCAAGCCTGACACATGGCTTGAAGATTACCGAGTGGTTGTTCAGATTGGCGGCGGCAACGACGAGGTAGCCATGAAGCATTTGCCTCTTATGTTGGAGGGATCAGCTAGAGCATGGTTGAACCAGTTGGCACCCAGCAATATTTACACTTGGGAAGATCTTGCCCAAGTGTTTATCAGGACATTTGAAGGGACTTGCAAGCGACCATCAGGGTTGACAGAATTGCAGTCGTGTGTTCAGAAGTCGAGTGAAACTCTGAGGGATTATATCCAGAGGTGGATCACTTTACATCACACAGTCGAGAATGTATCTGATCACCAGGCAGTTTGTGCCTTCAAGGAAGGCGTCAAGAACAGAGAGCTGAGTTTGAAATTCGGTCGAACCGGAGATATGACATTTAGTCGGATGATGGAAATTGCCACCAAGTATGTAAACGGTGAAGAAGAAGATAGGCTCCGGAGTGGCAAGTACAAAGCAACTGCTAATGAGGCCGACGGAGGAAACTCCAGTCGGAAGCAAAAGCGCAAAGCCGAGCCAGCTGCTCCTGGAGAGACCTTGGCAGTGACCCCAGGAAAGTTTAAGGGGAAACCCAAGGGTCCCTGGAACCCCAAGAAAGTGAAAGACCAGGACGGGAACGATGTGATGGACTTACCGTGTCACATTCACACGAAGAAAGACGAGGAGGGTAAACTCATTTACCCAAAGCATACCACTCGACAATGTCGACTCCTGATTCAGTAGTTTCAAGGGAAACAGGCCAAAGACAAAGAGAAAGAGTCAGACAAAGTTGAGGACAAAGAAGACAGCGGTGAGGAGTACCCCCAAGTCAACTCCACCCTGATGATTTTCGATGATGTCGAAAGCAAGAGTCGATTGAAGGTTATCAATCGAGAAGTGAACATGGTCGCTCCGACGACACCGAATTATCTGAAATGGTCTCAGACTGCCATCACCTTCGACCAGTCCGATCACCCGACTCATATTGCTACCCCAGGGAGGCAAGCGTTGGTGGTCGACCCAGTCGTTGAAGGCACTCGACTGACCAAAGTTTTGATGGATGGTGGCAGTGGTTTGAATTTGCTGTATGCAGAGACGCTGAAAGGGATGGGCATTCCGATGTCCAGACTCAGCACCAGTAACATGAGCTTCCACGGAGTCATTCCTGGAAGGAAGGCTGAGTCACTCGGCCAAATCGCTCTCGATGTAGTTTTTGGTGACTCGAAGAATTTCCGGAAGGAAAAGTTGACCTTTGAGGTCGTGGATTTTCAGAGTGCGTACCACGCCATACTTGGAAGGCCAGCGTACGCTCGTTTCATGGCCCGACCATGCTACGTGTACCTTAAATTGAAGATGCCCGATCCCAAAGGTGTGATCACTATCACGGGTAATCGGAAGAAGGCAGAAGAGTGCTTCCAGAAGGGCTCCAAAATTGCTGATGCTCAGATGGCCGGAATGGAGTTACAAGAGTACCAGAAGACCGCAGACCCGAGTGATTTGTTGCGAGCCAAGAAGCCTGCCACAGAGTCAACATTTCAGCCATCCGGTGAGATAAAACAGGTTCACATCCACCCGACTAACCCCAATGCGACTCCGACCAACATCTCACTCGACTCTAAATAGGAAGAAGCGCTCATCCAGTTCCTCCGTGAGAACTGGGACATCTTTGCATGGAAGCCTGCTGACATGCCGGGTGTTCCCAAGGGACTGGCTGAGCATCGCCTTCGAGTCGACCCAAAAGTCAAACCAGTTAAGGAACATCTTCGACGGTCCGCCATCCAGAAGAGAAAGGCCATTGGCGAAGAAGTGGCTTGACTCTTAGCGGCAGAGTTCATTCGCGAGATCTACCACTCCGAGTGGCTCGCCAATGTTGTAATGGTCCCCAAGAAGGACAAGTCGTTGCGCATGTGCATCGATTTCAAACATATCAATCGGGCCTGCCCGAAAGATCACTTCCCTCTTCCTCGCATCGACCAAATAGTCGACTCGACCGCAGGATGCGAGAGGTTGTCTTTTTTAGATGCTTACTCCGGATACCATCAGATCCATCTGTATGGACCCGATGAAATAAAAACAGCTTTCATCACCCCGTTCGGATGCTTCTGTTATGTCACCATGCCTTTCGGTCTCAAGAATGCCGGAGCTACATTCATGAGAATGATTTAGAAGTGCCTGATCACTCAAATCAGTCGGAATGTAGAAGCATACATGGATGATATAGTGGTCAAGTCGCGAAAAGGTTCCGACCTGCTGACTGACCTTGCTGAAACATTTGCCAATCTCAGGAGGTATGATATCAAGCTTAATCCATCAAAATGCACATTCGGAGTTCCTGGAGGAAAGTTACTCGGTTTTCTTGTTTCCGAACGAGGAATCGACGCTAACCCTGAAAAAGTTGGCACCATACTCCGAATGAAACGCCCTGTGCGTGTGCACGATGTCCAGAAGCTTACTGGATGCTTGGCCGCTTTAAGTCGATTCATCTCCAGACTCGGTGAAAAGGCACTGCCTCTTTACCAACTGATGAAGAAGTCAGACAAGTTCGAGTGGACTCCAGAAGCTGATGCAGCGTTTGCAGAGCTAAAAGCTCTGCTCTCCACCCAGTCGGTGCTTGCTGCCCCTAGCAGCAAAGAGCCATTCTTGCTTTACATTGCAGCCACTGGACAAGTCGTTAGTACCGTACTTACGGTCGAGCGGGAAGAGGAAGGAAAAACCTTCAAAGTTCAGCGCCCAGTTTATTACCTTTCTGAAGTTCTGACCCCATCAAAGCAAAGATACCCTCACTATCAGAAGCTTGTTTATGGGATTTACATGACCACGAAGAAAGTTGCTCATTATTTCTCTGATCACTCCATTACAGTCGTCAGCGACGCCCCGTTATCAGAGATTCTTCATAACAGAGATGCAACTGGTCGAGTGGCAAAATGGGCGATTGAACTTCTTCCCCTTGATATCAAGTTCGAGGCAAAGAAAGCTATCAAGTCCCAAGCAATAGCTGATTTCCTCGCCGAGTGGACTGAACAGCAACTTCTGACTCAAGTTCACTCGGAGCACTGGACTATGTTTTTCGATGGCTCCAAGATGCTGAATGGGTCCGGTGCGGGGGTTGTATTGGTTTCCCCCCGAGGAGATAAGCTCAAATATGTCCTCCAGATTCACTTTGATTCCTCCAACAACGAGGCAGAATATGAGGCACTCCTATATGGACTGTGTATGGCCATTTCACTCAGCGTCCGTCGCCTTATGGTCTACGGCGACTCAGATCTGGTTGTTAATCAAGTGATGAAGGAGTGGGATGTCCGAAGCCCAGCCATGACGGGTTATTGCAATGCAGTGAGAAAGTTGGAGAAGAGATTCGAGGGGTTAGAGCTCCATCATATACCCCGACTGAAAAACCAAGCTGCGGATGATTTGGCGAAAATAGGGTCCAAGAGAGAAGCCATCCCCAGTGATGTGTGTTTGGAGCACATTCGTGCGCCATCAATACAGGAAGATCCTTTCACAGAAGAACCTCCGCAGCCAAGGAGCGCCAGCGATCCGACTGAAGTGGAGATTCCAGCCGTGGTCGACCTGATTATGGAAGTTGTAGTCGTCACTCCCGACTGGACAGCACCATACATCGCGTATATTATGAGGAAAGAGCTCCCAGAAGATGAAGGAGAGGCTCGACAGATCGTCCGTCGATCCAAGTCCTTTACAGTAATCAAAGGGCAGTTGTACAGAGAAAGCGCGACTGGAGTTGGCCAGAAGTGCATCACGCCAGAAGAAGGTTAGATAATTCTTGAGGATATCCACTCGGGGACCTATGGCCACCATGCGTCCTCTCGGACCATTGTGGCTAAAGCGTACCGAGCGGGATTTTACTGGCCAAGGGCGAATGAAATGGCAAAAGACATAGTCGACAAGTGCGAAGGGTGTCAGTTTTATTCCAACATGTCACACAAGCCCGCCTCTGCTCTGAAGACCATTCCACTCGTCTGGCCCTTCGCTGTTTGGGGGCTAGACATGATTGGACCGCTGAGAACTGGTAGAAGCGGCTTCACTCACTTACTGGTTGCAGTCGACAAGTTCACCAAGTGGATAGAAGCCAAACCCATCAAGAACCTCGATGCAAGCACTGCTATCAGTTTCATCAGAGAGCTGATATTCAGATATGGAGTTCCACATAGCATCATCACGAACAATGGATCAAACTTTGATAACGACAGATTCAAAGCCTTCTGCGCCTCCCAAGGCACGCGGGTCGACTATGCCTCAGTTGCCCATCCTCAGTCGAATGGGCAGGCAGAGCATGCAAATGGTCTCATCCTCAAAGGACTGAAACCCCGACTAATGCGTGATCTCAAGCACGCGGCAGGAGATTGGGTCGACGAACTTCCGTCAGTTCTTTGGGGATTAAGGACCACTCCTAATCGGTCGACTGGAAGAACGCCATTCTTTCTGGTCTATGGGGCTGAAGCGGTTCTGCCGAGTGATCTGCTTCACAATGCACCTCGAGTCGAACTATACTCTGAAGCAGAAGCGGAACAAGCTCGGCAAGATGCAGTCGACCTCTTAGAAGAAGAGAGGGAGATGGCCCTAATCTGCTCGACTATCTACCAGCAGGACTTACGTCGGTTCCACGCCAGAAACGTGAAGAGTCGAGCCTTTCAGGAAGGAGACTTGGTCCTCCGAGTGGATCAGCAAAAACCTCACAAGCTCGCTCCAACCTGGGAAGCCCCCTTCATCGTCACCAAAGTCCTCCACAATGGAGCATATCACCTCTACAACGTTGATCACCAGATCGACGAGCCTCGAGCTTGGAATGCGGAGTTACTCCGTCCTTTTTACACTTGAAAAAAAAACTCACTCGGTTGAGATGTAATAAAAGTACCTCTGTAGTTCTTTTATCTAAAGCAAGAATGTTATAGTTTTCACAGAAGATTGCTATTTCTTTTTGTTGAAATTTCCCCCAGTGGGTGGCTTAGCTGCGAATCCGTTTCGCCTAAGTTTGTAAAAAATCCTGCCGAGTGGAGAGCCAGCCTCCACTCGGAGGCTTAGCCGCGAATCCGTTTCGCCTAAGTATTCAAAATCCTACCGAGTGGAGAGCCAGCCTCCCACTCAGGGGCTTAGCTGCAGTCCAAGTACTCGCCTAAGTATTTAAAATCCTACCGAGTGGAGAGCCAGCCTCCCACTCGGGGGCTTAGCTGCAGTCCAAGTACTCGCCTAAGTATTCAAAATCCTACCGAGTGGAGAGCCAGCCTCCCACTCGGGGGCTTAGCTGCAGTCCAAGTACTCGCCTAAGTATTTAAAATCCTGCCGAGTGGAGAGCCAGCCTCCTACTCGGAGGCTTAGCTGCGAATCCGTTTCGCCTAAGTATTCAAAATCCTACCGAGTGGAGAGCTAGCCTCCCACTCGGGGGCTTAGCTGCAGTCCAAGTACTCGCCTAAGTATTTAAAATCCTATCGAGTGGAGAGCCAGCCTCCCACTCGGGGGCTTAGCTGCAGTCCAAGTACTCGCCTAAGTATTTAAAATCCTATCGAGTGGAGAGCCAGCCTCCCACTTGGGGGCTTAGCTGCAGTCCAGTGCTCGCCTAAGTATTTAAAATTCCTACCGAGTGGAAAGCCAACTTCCCGCTCGAGGGCTTAATAACAGTCCAATGATTTAGTCAAACTCTCAATATAATGAACGCTTCGCAAGGACGACAAGGCGCAGGTCGACTGCCTCCTTCTCCTTCAGAAGCTATATTCAAAAATCCTACCGAGTGGAGAGCAAACCTCCCACTCGGGGGCTTAGCTGCAGCCCAGTGCTTGCCTAAGTGATTAAAATCCTACCGAGTGGAGAGCAAACCTCCCACTCGGGGGCTTAGCTGCAGCCCAGTGCTCGCCTAAGTGATTAAAATCCTACCGAGTGGAGAGCAAACCTCCCACTCGGGGGCTTAGCTGCAGCCCAGTGCTCGCCTAAGTGATTAAAATCCTACCGAGTGGAGAGCAAACCTCCCACTCGGGGGCTTAGCTGCAGCCCAGTGCTCGCCTAAGTGATTAAAATCCTACCGAGTGGAGAGCAAACCTCCCACTCGGGGGCTTAGCTGCAGCCCAGTGCTTGCCTAAGTGATTGAAATCCTACCGAGTGGAGAGCAAACCTCCCACTCGGAGGCTTAGCTGCAACCGTGTGCTCGCCTAAGTCATTTTGAGTGAAAGTCAAGTCTCACTCGACGGATAAATCATGAAGATATTCAACGATAAATCAAGTTCAGATAAGATCGAAAGGTCCTGGACCGCAAATAAAAGTACTTGAGCCTCCAGCTCGACAGAGTTTATCGGTTACACAAACCACTCGACATTCCGAGGCAAATTTAAAGTGAGACACATCAGTTTTTTACTCCTCCGGTGGAGGACTGGATGGGGCAACAAACTCGTCCAAATCAATCCCGTCTGAGATACGAGTGGCAGCAGCAATGAAGGTCTCCATGAAGTCCTGGAAATTATGCTTCCTGGTATTGGCAACTTGGAGGGCGGCCAGCTTCTCTTCTCGCGCCTCCTTGCAGTGGACACGAACCAGCGACAGAGCAACATCGGCACCACACCTGGCAGAAGACTTTTTCCATTCATGCACTCGACTTGGGATTTCCTTCAGACGAGTGACCAAGGATTCAAGGTCATTCTGAAGTATCTGTTTTGGCCAGAGTGCAGAGTCGATCCGCGACACTGCAGCCTTCAGTCGAGCAAGGTAGTCCACCACGCTGGCGACGCGAGACTCCAGCCGGAGGACATTCATGGCAGCTTCGTCCTTCACAGGAGAGTTGATGGGGTCCAGACTGGTTTCCACTCGACCAGTTTCTTCCTTGAAGTTTTCACAGAATTCTGAAAGGTACAGTCCAAAATTATAATTGAATGATGAGTCGACAACGACAAGTCAATCGAGTAAAGGGGATTACCTTCAAGCATGAGGAATAGTTTCTTGGCGAGCCCTCCGAGATAAGCCTCCAGATCATTTCGCTTCCCCGCCATATGGCTGACCTTGTCAGTCAGAGCAATCTTGTCCTTTTTCAATTGACTTGCTTCCTTGTTGGCCGCGTCAAGAGCAGACTTCAGCTTGGCATTCTCATCTTCAAGCTGACCAACTGAAGCAAGCTTCTCTTCAGCGAGCTTCGTCTTCTTCGAAGCCGCCTTCTGTGCTTCCGCAAGGTCAAGATCTTTCTTCCTCAGAGCCTCCTCCAGTTGGTCTGCAAAACAATAATGAGAACGGAGTTGAGAATAGGCAGAAAAACAAAGACAGCCGTCGAATCCTCACCAGCCATACCTTTTGCTTCGTCCTTCGCCTTCCACAAGCTTTCCTGGGCAAACTTCAAGTCGAGGTTAAGCTAGACCTGTTTCTCCTTCAATTCAGCAAGATGAGCAACAAGCTCGCAAGACTTCTGCAAAGAGTCAATTGACAAAAGACATCAAAGACAAGTCACTTCCGAGTGACTAAAGGAAAAGTTGTAGCACTTCTAAGACTACAGCCGAATCAAAACATTCGACAGTAGCCTCGGGGACTACACCCAGTGGGTGCACTCAGCGTGCCCCCACCGGTAATCTTTCAAAATTCTGCTCGATCAGTCGACCAAATATGATTCTAAAGCCATGACTAATAGTCAGCGGTCAGCCGCATCTAAAAAAAGGAGAGCATAAAGTTCTTTAGACTATAGTCGACTGCCAGCAGTCGACCATAGCCTCGGGGACTACACCCAGTGGGTGCACTCAGCGTGCCCCCACAGGTTTTTTTGGTTCCACTCGACTTGGTCCGACCAGGCCGAGTGAAGAAGTTTGAAAGTATAAAGACTATAGTCGACTGCCAGCAGTCCACCATAGCCTCGGAGACTACACCCAGTGGGTGCACTCAGCGTGCCCCCACAGAAATTCAATCGACACACACACCCTAGTGGGTGTACAAACAGCAAAAATCTTCAGAAAGAAGCAGTTTTCAGGTGGCGTTTCATAACGAAACAAGACAAGTCGACTTACCTGAACATTATTCTGAAGAGCTGAACTAGCATCATAAGCCGCCTGACCGGCCTTTCGGATCACCTTCACTTGTTCCATCATAATCCCTGCTTGGCATATGGCTTCCTTAGCAGCGCTCACTGGGTCTTCTGGGACGTGGTGGGTAGCAAAAAGAGATGGTGGAGCAACAGTCGACGAAGTGGGTCGAGCACTCGTCAGCGGTACATCAAAAGTCACTAAAGTCCGAGTAGCATCACCTCCATCCCGAGCCACGACCTCAGGCGCCGGGGTAGCTTGTGGAGTCTTGCTGGCCAGAGCCTTCCTGTTCCCCCTCGCCCTCAGCGGCACTTCGTCGTCGTCATCAGGGAGGTCAATGACATGAGGAGGAGCTGCAAGAAAAGTTCAACCGACCGAAATGATAAGAAATCAGCAGTCGACCCAAAACAAAGCATCAGTAATTATACCCGGGTTGGAGGTAACATCGTCTTCCATCTCCTGATCATCACCCTTGGCGGAAATCTCCGAGGTAGCAGCACTGCAAATTTCAAAAGTTAGTCGACTCGCTCAATGAATCGACCAAAATCTGTCACATTCAACAAGAGAAGACAAGTTCAATTCTTTACCCAGAAATGGTGGGGATAGTCATCTTCATCCTGGGCAAGGCCTTGGGGGGCTTGGACGGTGTCGCACGCGGATGCTTGGGAGCTTTTTCAGTTGGCGCAGGCGAAGAGGTCCTGGGACGCTTCGACGACTGCCCAACAGGAGCAGTCGCCTTGCCCCGCTCCCGCGCAGGGTCGTGCGTAAGCTTGGACCGCTTTTCTGTGTGACGAGGTTCAGCTTCCTCTTCCTCCTCCTCCTCCTCACTGGAGTCGGCGTCGCCGCCTCCCTCCCCTTCACCATCGGACTCCCACTCCTCTGGCTCGTCTCCGCTCTCGCCTCCGCTCGCCTCTCCTTCCACGGCCTGCTCCTGCACTCCATTGGGCGTCGAATACATTTCAGTAATTTCCTGGAGAACAACAAACAAGGTAAAGGTCAATCGACTGTCTCGGAAGAGGAAACAAGCAGATTGAATATTGCAGATCAGTCGGAGAAAGGTGTTTGTACCTTATCTGGTTGACGAGACTGGTCGAATGGGAGAACTCTCCGGGCACCTCGAGGATTGTCCTTGTTCCCAGTGATGGCAGTCATCCACCTCTCCAACGTGGCTTCGTCGACCTCCTCTGGATGAACCCGAGTAGTGTCATCGGTACCAGAATACATCCACATCGGATGGCCTCGGTATTGCAGTGGCTGAATTCGCCGTCGGAGGAAAACTTCCAGGAGATCCATGCCAGTCACCCCGTCGCGAATAAGCTGGACTACGCGCTCCATCAACAACTTCACTTGGGCCTTCTCCTCCGGTAACACCTTCAGAGAAGATGGCTTGTCTACTCGACTCATGGAGAAAGGGGGGAGCCCAGTCGACTGGTCTTGGCAGTAGAACCAGGTCGACTGCCACCCTCTAACCGAGTCGGGCAGAGTCATCGCTGGAAAGGCGCTCTTGCCCCTCGTCTGGACTCCGAGTCCCCCGCACATCTGGATCACTTGAGTTCTCTCGTCGTCTGGGTTTGTTTTCTTCACCGACTGAGAGCGACAGGTGAATATGTGCTTGAAAAGCCCCCAGTGCGGCCGACATCCCAAGAAATTTTCACACAGCGAAACAAAGGCAGCGAGGTAGACGATGGAATTGGGAGTGAAATGATGGAGTTGCGCCCCAAAGAAGTTCAGAAACCCTCGGAAGAAAGGACTCGGCGGCAGAGAAAACCCACGATCTACATGAGTGGCCAGAAGAACACACTCACCCTCCTCAGGCTGCGGTTGCGACTCCGTTCTCGGGAGCCTCGCCGACCCGTGGGGGATCAGTCCCTCGTCGGCCAGATCGGCGAGGTCCTTCTCGGTGATGGTCGAGCGGATCCAATCTCCTTGGACCCAACCCCGCGGTAGCTGGGACTGTGACGAGGATCCGCCCCGGCTTGACGCCCTTCCCTTCGCCGTCGCCGTCGCCTTCTTCGCCCGCTCCAGAGCCGCGGTCTTCTCCTTCCCCATTGTCGCCGGCGAGACTGGTGCGAAGCGGCGGCGCTGAGAAAGCTACGGGTGCTACAGAGAGATTTGGGGGCGGAGGGAGACGAAGATTGTGTTGGCACTGTTCAAAATACCCCCGTCCGGCGCCTTAAATAAGGCCACTTTCGAGTGGCTGACCGGTAGGCCCAGGCAATCTATCAAATCCCGCAACAGGCGCGCGAGCGGTACGTGGCGAAAAAGGCGGCGCGAAGATCGAGGCGTCATCGTCTCGTCCCATCCGAGTGCCGCGGTTTTCTCCGCTTCACGCGCTTCCCAAAATTCAGATCCCGTGAAATCCGCTACTGCAGAACAACCAGCCAGACAGCGAGTCTCCACCGATCTGTCGCTCGGAGATCCTCAAGACCACGAAGTTCACTCGACAAACGCAAAGAATGGATCAAGGCGACTGAAAGAGAATTTGAAGCCATCGCTGAAAAGCCATTGATCCAGAGCAAGACACACTTGCAACGCAAGAAACAGGTCGGAAGACTATCAACTCCTTCCTCACTCAAACCTTGATCCATTCGGGGGCTAATGATGAAGTCATGTACCTACGGTAGGGTCATAGGCCTGCCCAAGGGTACCCTCCCCAAGGTCACTTACTAAAAGAGGCTGCTTACCAGTCGACCTGATAAGCATCCACTCGACTAATACAAAAACACTCGACGAGCGCAGAGACACTCGACCATGAAGACTCACTCGACCATCGGAAGCACAGGAGCCACTCCGCATCCAAACGGTCTGCAATTAAATGGCCTTTATAGCCTTAATAGCACTTTATACAGGGCGTTTCCAGTAACGCCCTGCCTTAATGTACCTTAAGATCCTTCATTACGTGGGATGGCAGGGGTCTTGGCGAACTCTATATAAGCCACCCCCCTCCACAGGAAGAAGGGTTCGCATCTTTGTAACACACACGCATATAATCCAGTCGACCGCCTCCGGGCTCCGAGACGTAGGGCTATTACTTCTTCTGAGAATGGCCTGAACTCGTTAACCTCTTGCGTGTACAACTACTCCAAAGCTAGGATTCTGCCTCTCCATTCCTACCCCGCATTCTACTGACAGACTTAGAACCACGACACCTCCGAGTTTTAGCACACGTTCAGCTCGATGACGATCCCCGGACTCCGATCTAGCAAAGTGTCGGGGATGAGTTTCGTCAGCACGACGACGTGGTGACGATCTTGTTGTTCTACCGTCGCAGGGCTTCGCCTAAGCACTGCTACAATATTATCGAGGATTATGGTGGAGGGGGGCACCGCACACGGCTAAGAGAATGATCACGAAGATCAACTTCTGTGTCTAGAGGTGCCCCCTGCCCCCGTATATAAAGGAGCAAGGCGGGAGGCCGGCCGGCCCTAGCAGGGCGCGCCAGGAGGAGTCCTCCTCCTCCTAGTAGGAGTAGGACTCTCCTACTAGGAGGGGGAAAGGAAGGGGGAGAGGGAGAAAGAAAGGGGGGCGTCGCCCCCCCTCTCCTAGTCCAATTCGGACCAGAGGGGGAGGGGGCGCGCGGCCCACCCTGGCCGCCCCTCTCTCTCTCCACTAGGGCCCATAAGGCCCATTACTTCTCCCGGGGGGTTCCGGTAACCCTCCGGCACTCCGGTTTTCTCCGAAATCACCTGGAGCACTTCCGGTGTCCGAATATAGCCGTCCAATATATCGATCTTTATGTCTCGACCATTTCAAGACTCCTCGTCATGTCCGTGATCACATCCGGGACTCCGAACAAACTTCGGTACATCAAAATATATAAACTCATAATGAAACTGTCAGCGTAACGTTAAGCGTGCGGATCCTACGGGTTCGAGAACAATGTCGACATGACCGAGACACGTCTCCGGTCAATAACCAATAGCGGAACCTGGATGCTCATATTGGCTCCTACATATTCTACGAAGATCTTTATCGGCCAGACCGCATAACAACATACGTTGTTCCCTTTGTCATCGGTATGTTACTTGCCCGAGATTCGATCGTCAGTATCTTAATACCTAGTTCAATCTCATTACCGGCAAGTCTCTTTACTCGTTTCTGTAATACATCATCTCGCAACTAACTCATTAGTAGCAATGCTTGCAAGGCTTATGTGATGTGTATTACCGAGAGGGCCCAGAGATACCTCTCCGACAATCGGAGTGACAAATCCTAATCTCGAAATACGCCAACCCAACATGTACCTTTGGAGACACCTGTAGAGTTCCTTTATAATCACCCAGTTATGTTGTGACGTTTGGTAGCACACAAAATGTTCCTCCGGTAAACGGGAGTTGCATAATCTCATAGTCATAGGAACATGTATAAGTCATGAAGAAAGCAATAGCAACATACTAAACGATCGGGTGCTAAGCTAATGGAATGAATCATGTCAATCACATCATTCTCCTAATGATGTGATCCCGTTAATCAAATGTCAACACATGTCTATGGTTAGGAAACATAACCATCTTTGATTAATGAGCTAGTCAAGTAGAGGCATACTAGTGACGTTTAGTTTGTCTATGTATTCACACAAGTATTATGTTTCCGGTTAATACAATTCTAGCATGAATAATAAACATTTATCATGATATAAGGAAATAAATAATAACTTTATTATTGCCTCTAGGGCATATTTCCTTAAGTCTCCCACTTGCACTAGAGTCAATAATCTAGATTACACAGTAATGATTCTTACACCCATGGAGCTTTGGTGTTGATCATGTTTTGCTCGTGGAAGAGGCTTAGTCAACGGGTCTGCTACATTCAGATCCGTATGTATCTTGCAAATCTCTATGTCTCCCACCTGGACTAGATCCCGGATGGAATTTAAGCGTCTCTTGATGTGCTTGGTTCTCTTGTGAAATCTGGATTCCTTTGCCAAGGCAATTGCACCAGTATTGTCACAAAAGATTTTCATTGGACCCGATGCACTAGGTATGACACCTAGATCGGATATGAACTCCTTCATCCAGACTCCTTCGTTTGCTGCTTCCGAAGCAGCTATGTACTCCGCTTCACATGTAGATCCCACCACGACACTTTGTTTAGAACTGCACCAACTGACAGCTCCATCGTTTAATGTAAATACGTATCCGGTTTGTGATTTAGAATCGTCCGAATCAGTGTCAAAGCTTGTATCAACGTAACCATTTACGATGAGCTCTTTGTCACCTCCATATACGAGAAACATATCCTTAGTCCTTTTCAGGTATTTCAGGATGTTCTTGACCGCTGTCCAGTGATCCACTCCTGGATTACTTTGGTACCTCCCTGCTAGACTTATAGCAAGACACACATCAAGTCTGGTACACAACATTGCATACATGATAGAGCCTATGGCTGAAGCATAGGGAAAATCTTTCATTTTCTCTCTATCTTCTGTAGTGGTCGGGCATTGAGTCTTACTCAATTTCACACCTTGTAACACGGGCAAGAATCCTTTCTTTGCTTGATCCATTTTGAACTTTTTCAAAACTTTGTCAAGGTATGTGCTTTGTGAAAGTCCAATTAAGCGTCTTGATCTATCTCTATAGATCTTAATGCCCAATATGTAAGAAGCTTCACCGAGGTCTTTCATTGAAAAACTCTTATTCAAGTATCCCTTTATGCTATCCAGATATTCTATATCATTTCCGATTAGTAATATGTCATCTACATATAATATCAGAAATGCTACAGAGCCCCCACTCACTTTCTTGTAAATACAGGCTTCTCCAAAAGTCTGTACAAAACCAAATGCTTTGATTACACTATCAAAGCGTTTATTCCAACTCCGAGAGGCTTGCACCAGTCCATAAATGGATCGCTGGAGCTTGCACACTTTGTTAGCTCCCTTTGGATCGACAAAACCTTCTGGCTGCATCATATACAACTCTTCTTCCAGAAATCCATTCAGGAATGCAGTTTTGACATCTATCTGCCAAATTTCATAATCATAAAATGCGGCAATTGCTAACATGATTCGGACAGACTTAAGCATCGCTACGGGCGAGAAGGTCTCATCGTAGTCAATCCCTTGAACTTGTTGAAAACCTTTTATGACAAGTTGAGCTTTGTAGACAGTAATATTACCGTCAGCATCAGTCTTCTTCTTGAAGATCCATTTATTCTCAATTGCTTGCCGATCATCGGGCAAGTCAACCAAAGTCCATACTTTGTTTTCATACGTGGATCCCATCTCAGATTTCATGGCTTCAAGCCATTTTGCGGAATCTGGGCTCACCATCGTTTCTTCATAGTTCGTAGGTTCACCATGATCTAGTAGCATGACTTCCAGAACAGGATTACCGTACCACTCTGGTGCGGATCTTACTCTATTTGATCTACGAGGTTCAGTAGTGACTTGTTCTGAAGTTTCATGATCATTATCATTAGCTTCCTCACTAATTGGTGTAGGTGTCACAGAAACCGGTTTCTGTGATGTACTACTTTCCAATAAGGGAGTAGGTACAGTTACCTCATCAAGTTCTACTTTCCTCCCACTCACTTCTTTCGAGAGAAACTCCTTCTCTAGAAAGTTTCCAAACTTAGCAACAAAAGTCTTGCCTTCGGATCTGTGATAGAAGGTGTATCCAACAGTTTCCTTTGGATATCCTATGAAGACACATTTCTCCGATTTGGGTTCAAGCTTATCAGGTTGAAGCTTTTTCACATAAGCATCGCAGCCCCAAACTTTAAGAAACGACAACTTTGGTTTCTTGCCAAACCATAGTTCATAAGGCGTCGTCTCAGCGGATTTTGATGGTGCCCTATTTAACGTGAATGCGGCCGTCTCTAAAGCATAACCCCAAAACGATAACGGTAAATCAGTAAGAGACATCATAGATCGCACCATATCTAGTAAAGTACGATTACAACGTTCGGACACACCATTACGCTGTGGTGTTCCGGGTGGCGTGAGCTGCGAAACTATTCTGCATTGTTTCAAATGTACACCAAACTCGTAACTCAAATATTCTCCTCCACGATCAGATCGTAGAAACTTTATTTTCTTGTTACGATGATTTTCAACTTCACTCTGAAATTCTTTGAACTTTTCAAATGTTTCAGACTTATGTTTCATTAAGTAGATATACCCATATCTGCTTAAGTCATCTGTGAAGGTGAGAAAATAACGATATCCGCCACGAGCCTCAACATTCATCGGACCACATACATCTGTATGTATGATTTCCAACAAATCTGTTGCTCTCTCCATAGTACCGGAGAACGGTTTTTTGTCATCTTGCCCATAAGGTACGGTTCGCAAGTACCAAGTGATTCATAATCAAGTGGTTCCAAAAGTCCATCAGTATGGAGTTTGTTCATGCGCTTTACACCGATATGACCCAAACGGCAGTGCCACAAATAAGTTGCACTATCATTATCAACTCTGCATCTTTTGGCTTCAACATTATGAATATGTGTGTCACTACTATCGAGATTTAATAAGAATAGACCACTCTTTAAGGGTGCATGACCATAAAAGATATTACTCATATAAATAGAACAACCATTATTCTCTGATTTAAATGAATAACCGTCTCGCATCAAACAAGATCCAGATATAATGTTCATGCTCAACGCTGGCACCAAATAACAATTATTTAGGTCTAATACTAATCCCGAAGGTAGATGTAGAGGTAGCATGCTGACCGTGATCACATCGACTTTGGAACCATTTCCCACGCGCATCGTCACATCAACTTTAGACCACTCTTTAAGGGTGCATGACCATAAAAGATATTACTCATATAAATAGAACAACCATTATTCTCTGATTTAAATGAATAACCGTCTCGCATCAAACAAGATCCAGATATAATGTTCATGCTCAACGCTGGCACCAAATAACAATTATTTAGGTCTAATACTAATCCCGAAGGTAGATGTAGAGGTAGCATGCTGACCGCGATCACATCGACTTTGGAACCATTTCCCACGCGCATCATGGGCCCGAATCCAGGACTCCCTCAGTAATGTCGGTGTCAAAACTGGCGGATCTCGGGTAGGGGGTCCCGATCTGTGCGTCAAGGTCGGATGGTAACAGGAGACAAGGGACACTTTATTTTACCCAGGTTCGGGCCCTCTCGATGGAGGTAAAACCCTACTCCTGCTAGATTAATATTGATGATATGGGTAGTACAAGAGTAGATCTACCACGAGATCAAGGAGGCTAAACCCTAGAAGCTAGCCTATGGGTATGATGATGGTTATCATGTGTTCGTCCTACGGACTACAACCCTCTGGTTTATATAGGCACCGGATAGGGTTAGGGTTACACAGAGTCGGTTACATTGGTAGGAGATCTTGAATATCCGCACGCCTAGCTTGCCTTCCACGCCAAGGAAAGAACCTTCCGGACACGGGACGAAGTCTTCAATCTTGTATCTTCATAGTCCTGGAGTCCGACTGAAGATATAGTTCGGCTATCCGAACACCCCCTAATCAAGGACTCCCTCAGTAGCCCCTGAACCAGGCTTCAATGACGACAAGTCCGGCGCGCAAATTGTCTTCGACATTGCAAGGCGGGTTCCTCCTCCAAATTCTTCAAGAAGATAATAAACACCAAAAAATAGTGTCCGGCTCTGCAAAACAAGTTCCACGTATTGCCATATAGAGAATAATACAAACACAAATCAAATCTGCTGACGTATTCCGCAGTGCGTCATAACACTGCGACCAAGCCTTCTGTATGGATTATTTTTTGTTGTTCCACCGCAGCACGTTCAACGAGGCGGTTTCCTTGGCACGTCTTGTCGAAGCAGAGATCGTGTGCCCCCTTTAACGGGATTCTCATTAATACGGACGTGGGTAACCCAACCGTGCCCGTTAAGCATGTCCTGCCTTGATTAAAGGCTAGTCCAAGACGGTTACGGGGAGGGCTCTTGATATTCTGCCTCTTATAAAGAGACCGAGACCTTGCTCCCCTCTCGTGTTCTAAAAAAAAGCTCGCCCATAGCCTCGAGTTCCAACACCCCAGGCTTTTAGATTCTAGGCGCACCGGACCATCGACAATGTCCGGCTCCGGCCTTCAAGGCCAATGGATGCCCTCCTCCGTTACGGAGGAGGACGTATCAAGGTTGAGGGAGGCTAGGTTCCTGACCAGCGAGATCCCGCACAGGTTGCCTGCTCAAGGACATGCGATCCCAAGCCCTCAGCCTGGTGAGAGCGTAGTATTCATCTCCCACTTCCTTCGGGGATTAGGCTTCCCAACGGATCCTTTCGTAAGGGGGCTGATGTTTTATTATGGGATGGAATTCCATGACCTAGCTCCGGAGTCCATCCTCCATATCTCCTCCTTCATTGTTGTGTGTGAAGCGTTTCTCCATATCACTCCTCACTTTGGATTATGGCTCAAGACCTTCAAGGTAGAACCGAAGATAACCGAGGGGCGTCACGTAGAGTGCGGAGGTGCTGTTATAAAAAGGAATACCGATGCTCCATGGCCCGAGGGCACTTTTCAAGAGGAGCTCGGCTTATGGCAACAGGAGTGGTTCTACATCACCTCTCCTCGGGGCACCACTTGGGTAGCGCCTCCCGCCTTTCGCTCGGGCCCCCCACCACGTTTAACATCGTGGATCAACACAGGGTTAGATCGGGGCTTGCCCAAAGACGTTCCTCTGTTGCAGGGCCGCATAAAGGATCTCCTAAAAGGAGACCTCAACCTGGTCAAGGTGACACGTTATGCTGATTCGCCGGACACTGCCCGGCCAACGTCGCCCCCTCCGCTTGTGGGAGTTCAACCCAGAGGGGCCGCGAGTTCTCCGAAATTTCATGGGCGTGACGCCTACGGAGATGTATAGACTGTTCTTCGGACCACAAGGAGTGAGTCCGGATTTGACCGAGGATGCTGGTTTAAGCCGCAACTGCCCGGATACAGAAGTAGGCGACCTTGCGCCCGGACCTTCTATCCGTACAATTGACTTATTTTTTTAACAGTACTTCTCCTTTTTACGCAGGAGTGGATAGCGAAGGCGAAGCTGGTCCGGTGTCCGGCTCCCCTTCCCGAGACCAAGCTAGATCCTGTGCTAGTCAGGATGTTGGAGGTTGCGCCTCTGGAGGAAAATGAAGGGGCGGACAAGGAAACCGTGGCCTCTTCGAAAGGGGCCATCCCAAAGGGGGGAATCGACAACTCCTCTCCAAAGGGGAAGAAAAGGGCCGCCTCTGACGACCCGGGAGCCGTAGCTCCAAAGCGGGGGAAAGAATCCGCGTTAGAGGACCCGACGTCGGGGAGCCCCTCGGCCGAACTAAATCCTCAAAAGGAGCAGCCCTCCAACGAGCCGTAAGTAGAAAGAGAGTCATTCTTTTAAGAGAAATCCTTAATTTATATCTGAGAAGTTTTAACCGAAACCTTACCTTGTAGTTCGGACCTCGACCCTTCTCGGCAGAGCTCGTCATCGAGGGATCTTCTTCCGGAGATGATGGAGAGCGGAACGCCTCCTCCTTCATCGCCTAGCAAGGCGGGCGATGCCGAAGTGTCGTCGCAGAGGATTTCTCCGAATCCGCCAGAGGCAGAAGGTGATCATGCGCCCCCCCGGGGTTCTCCGTATCCGGCCTCCGAAGAAGGCCATGGGACGAGTTCGGCACCATCTGGTGTTCGGTCGGAGGAGCTGAAGGTTCTGCTGGGCCGAGCCTCTGTTTCAGAGGAGCATCGTGTGTTGATGCACACGGTGATTGAAAAGATTTCATCCGCGGAAAGCGGACTGAACGAGGCCGTTAAGAGTTTACTGTCGGGCCTTGAGGTACGTTTTGAATAACGAACATTAGTGCTAATTGCACATAATAACATGCGCCCTGTATAGATAGTAGCCCCTGAGACTCTGTGTGCCGCAAATATTAGCGGCGCGCAGAGGATCTTAATCCCAGGTCCTTTAAGTGGCACCTTTGTATGTAGGTGGCAGGTTGTCCGGAGTCGAGCCGGACTCGAGATTTTGCCGAAATGAAACGGCAACTCGATGAGGCAGAAGCCGACATCGTGCTTGTTAACAAGCGGCTTGATGTTGCTCAAGGTATTGAGTTTATTTGGCGATTGTTAGTAAGAGGAGCTTTATGTCAATATCTTACCTTGTGTATGCTTGATGCAGATGGTGCGGCGGCCGTAGAAGGACTTAGGGACGAGCTCGCCAAAGCAAAGGAACAAGCCAGAAAAAGCGATGCGGCTGCCGGAATAGCTTGTGAAGAGCTAAAAGCCGAACAGGCTTCCCATTGCCGAAGCAAGGAGGAGATGGCTGATATAGCCGTGAAGTTGAAAAGTGCTACTGACCGTTGCAAACTTCTTGAAGAGGAAGGTCGAGCCCGGCAGACGGATTTAGAGAAGGCCGTCGCCGATGCCAAGGACGCCCGCTCTGGTATGAGAGCGTCAAGGGAAGAGCTGCGTCAAGCCGGACTAATTGCGGATGGAAAGCCCTTCCTGCTGCAGAGAAAATTTTGTGATCCGAAGTTCGCCCCGTTGGACCGAGCGTGGAGCGTGGAGGACACCTATCTGGATTTGTCGGCTAGTGCCGCTGATGCGACTAGGTACTTTCAAGATAAGAAAGATCATGAAGTGGAAAAGCTCTTCTGGTCGCAGTTCACTAATCCAGAGCGTCCACTATCAGTGGATGATCGCCTGGCCCAATGGGCCGAGCTGAATAGGTTGTCCGGACTCGCCATGAAGTATGCCATGGACCACCTGTGTCCGGGGAGATCGAAGCCGAGAAGCTATTTCAGTTTGGTGCAGCAATTTCTTGACGTGGTGCCTCGGATTGAAGCTCTAAAGAGGTCCGCTTGCACAGAGGGCGCGCGGCTGGCTCTTGCCCGTGTCAAGACATACTGGGCAGATATGGAGCCCACCATTGTTGCGTCCCGTGATTCGGATAAAAGCCGAATTCCTTCCGAGCACTATTTTGAGGAAGTCCTCGTGGGCGCTCGTATAATAGAGACGCAGTGTTCGAAAGATGCTGTTTTATGACAGCATATGTAATCGTAGATCAATATTTTTATAAATTGTAATGGCATAATTTAGACTTGTGCCTTCAAGTATTAATAACACCTCCTGTGCGGCCGTTTTAATATATAAATTCTGAAAGATTGCAGTCGTTGGCTTCAGCCCCCACGCACATAGTGCGGGGGTGCACGCGGAGAACGCATTTTCACACTTAACCCAACGTCTTGGTCCTACAAAGGAGGTGATAGCGCCGCGGGCTAGGCAACCGGACTATAATGCTTTAACACTTTCACTTAGCCATAGGAGCTTGACAGTGGGACTCTTTAGGTAGCCCTTTAATGGCGACTGCATTTACCCGAATTCGGGACGTATATGTGCCTGACTGGGAAGCGGCCCTTCGTCAAAACGGAGGAATTCGATAAATTCCTATAAGTCATTGAGTGACGACCAGTCTCGCGCTACATCATGACAGTCGGTTTTCGGCTTTCTCTACTGAGGTGCTCACCCGGCCGAACCGGGGCACAATCGCAGTAGTTCTCCTGGTGCAACCTGAGCCGACAGAACAGAACGTAAGGTGGCCGAACTTAGGAGCCGGGCAACCCAACATGTGACCAAAATCATGACTCGGAGCTGATGCATATAGTGCCAAAACTCGCGACGCCGAACACTCCCTAAGGTGTTCGGTCTTTGTGGGTGCGTGTGAAACAACACCCTTGAAAAAGAAAAAAGCCCCTTGTGTCCAGGTACGAGCAAGAATTCTGGCGTGGCCACATGCCAAAACGCCAGTCTCCTCCATGGTTATAGTGAGGTAAACCAGGGGATGTATAGCAGCAAGAGACAGTAAAAAAGGTTTACGCAGGGTCTTAATCTAAGAAGAATCCTTTGGGGCGGGTCCCTACTTCACGTCTGCGCCTGTGTCTCCGCTGTGCCATGTCCTGGACGGGCGCCGTACGACGTTCATCTGTAAAAGGGAATAACTAAATTGAAAAATGGGTCGTGCGGATCAAAAAGAATAATAAATAAAATGTGAAGTGAGAAATAGATACGGTCGAGTTTTATTGTCTCTGCGTACAGCCCCTGGTGAGGCGTACCAAGCCTATAACGAAAATAGGCTTGTGCCGAACTCATTGAGTCCGGGTCCGCGGCCTTTTGTGACTTACATCGAAAAAGTCTTTTGGCTGGCGAGGCCATTTTGTTGGGCGGCCGTTTAAGCGGCCGCACAATCCTCTGTTTGGAGGAGATGTAGTTTAGTATGCTCCCTTTAAAGAGATGATGCCTCGAGGACCGGGCATCTTTAGCGTGAGGGATGCATAATGCGGTATCGCGTTAAAGCGAGCGAAAGCTCCGCGTCCCATTAGTGCTTGATAGCGACTTGAAAACGGGACTATGTGGAAGATAAGCTTTTCGCGACGAAAGTTATTGGCAGAGCCAAATATGACCACAAGCCGGAGAAAACCCATACAGTGGGTGTCCGGGCCTGGTGCTACTCCTTGAAAGGAGGTTTTACTGTGACGGATTCGTGCTGGGTTTATGCCCATGCGGTGAATTGTATCCTGATATATCAGATTTAGTCCACTACCACCGTCCATAAGGATGTTGGTAAACTGGAATCCGTCTATTATTGGATTAAGTATCAGGGCAGTCCGGCCTGCGTGTTTGATATTGCGAGAATAATCTAGCTGATAAAAAATGATTGGCTTTAGTGACCAGTGGCCAGACTCCTGAGGGATAGGCTTGAATGTGCGGACCTTTATGGGTGCCTCATGCCTTGTTATGTGAAGTGAGTTCACTGTTTTGACTTCTTGCGGGAAGTTCTTTTGCTTCCTGGTGTTCTGCTTTTGGGGTTCGTCCTCTTCCTCACTTGGTGTGTCGAGCCCCTTGTGTTCGGCGTTAAGCCTTCCGGATTGTTTGAAAACCCAACAGTCTCTGTGGGTACGATTAGCAGGCTTTCCAGGAGTACTGTGTATCTGACATATCCTGTCCATGATTCTCTTTAGACTGGACGGATCTTCCCTATTATCCTGAGGGGGTGATTTTGTCTGATTTTGCCGTGAGCCTTTGAATCCGGCATTGACTGTCGTGCTCTTCGGACTTTTTCTTTTGATTCGGCGAAGGTCCTTGTTTCGCCGTGGTTTCCCGTTTCCATCCCTGATTTCTGATGTACTTGGGTCGCTGGGGCTACATCGTGCCAACCAGCTGTCCTCTCCTGCGCAAAAGCGGGTCATGAGGCTTGTGAGTGCGGCCATTGTTCTTGGCTTTTCCTGGCCGAGGTGTCTGGCGAGCCATTCGTCTCGGACATTGTGCCTGAAAGCCGCTAGGGCTTCGGCGTCCGGACAATCCACTATTTGATTCTTTTTAGTGAGGAATCTGTTCCAGAACTGCCGAGCTGACTCCGGATTGCTGAGTTATGTGACTGAGGTCGTCTGCGTCCGGGGGGCGGACGTAGGTCCCTTGAAAATTTGCTCGGAAAGCGTCCTCGAGCTCTTCCCAACTTCCAATTGTGTTTTCGGGAAGGCTTTTAAGCCAGTGCCGGGCTGGCCCTTTAAGCTTAAGGGGTAAATATTTTATGGCGTGGAGATCATCTCCTCTAGCCATATGTATGTGGAGGATATAATCCTCGATCCAGACTCCCGGGTCTGTTGTTCCATCGTACGCCTCTATGTTAACGGGTTTAAATCCCTCTGGGAATTCATATTCCAGGACCTCATAGGTGAAACATAGAGGGTGTGCGGCACCCCTATATTTGGGTGTGCCGGATTCTGATGGTGGATTTTTTGCATTGCTTGCGAGAGCTTGCTTTCTTGGCCCGTAAATGGACCTGGCTGGGCCATGATGCGAGTCTTTGATTGTGTCGCATGCCGCATTGAGTGCGGCGCCGTTTGCCGTATTGTAGTGACTGAGAGGTCGTTTATTCGACCGTGTAGCCTTTTTGTTTTTCGAGTTTGGGGGCTCTAGGGCCTCCTGGTCGAATTCGGGCAGTAGCTTTCTCTTCGGATAACTTTTGGTGCGGCGGCTGCCGCCGTATTTGTCTGCGGTCTTGATTACTTTGCTCCATCTTGTTTTGAGTGCATCTTCCGCCGTCTTTAGCTTTTGCTTCTGCTTCTTCATGCTTCGTGCTGTGGCGACGAGCCTTTCTTGGAGATTCTTCTGCTCCATGATTTTATCCGGCGTAGTATCGTCCGGAGTTCTGTTATGACCGGGGGAGGACTGTTCGTCCTCTCTGCCCGTGTTACCCTGTTCAGACGGCTGTTCTGGGATGCGTTCGTCATCTGCCGGCTCGTCCTGCTCTATGGCTGGGTCTTGATCGAGGCGGGGCTTCGCTCGGCGTTTACGTCGCCGCTTTGAGTGCTTTTCGGAGGGTTTACCCTTCTTTTCGCCCCCTTCTTCCTCATTGTGAGTTTTTTCAGGTGTATCCACCATGAATACGTCATTAAGTGGGGTGGAGGTCCAGTGCCCTATGGGCGCTGGTTCCCGTTCGTCTCCGTCTTCGTCGTCCATACCGTCGAAGTCTTCGGAGCCGAAGTCGAGCATGTCGGTTAAATCGTCGACAGTGGCTATTAAGTGGGTGGTGGGTGGGCTTTGAATTTCTTCGTCGTCCGAATCCCAACCTCGCAGGCCACAGTTCGGCCTGGGCTCTCCTGAAAAAGAGAGAGACTTGAGAGATTTCAGAATATCACCGAAAGGCGAATACTGAAAGATGTCTGCGGCGGTGAACTCCATTACCGGCGCCCAATCTGATTCGATTGGCAGGGGCGCGGGAGGTTCGGAGTTCGGAGAAGAGTCCGGCTCCTTGGAGTCATGTGCCATGCGGAGTGCGGGGCTTGCGTTTGGCTCAATGGCTTTTAAGATCGCAGCCCCCGAGGTGACGTCCAACCGTTCATCCTCAAAGAACGCAGCGGGCTCCGGATCGAGGATCGGGGCCGGAGCGTATGCGGCCTCCAGGACACTGTTCGGAGGCAGAGCTATATCATGCCCCTCGAGATAGTGCAGCGCGCTTGGCTGTGGCTTGAATCCGTCGAAGATCAGGTTTGCGAGGGTATCTGCCGTGTAGTTTAAGCTTCCCCACCTGGCTTGATGGCCAGGGGCGTGGCTTTCGATCTGCTCCAGATGGCCAAGTGAGTTGGCCCGCAGAGCGAAGCCGCCGAAGATGAAGATCTGTCCGGGGAGAAAAGTCTCACCCTGGACCTCATCGTTGTTGATGATCAAAGGAGCCATCGGGCCTAAAGGCGACGACACATAGGAACTCTCAATGAAAGCACCATTGTCGGTGTCAAAACCGGCGGATCCCGGGTAGGGGGTCCCGATCTGTGCGTCAAGGTCGGATGGTAACAGGAGACAAGGGACACTTTATTTTACCCAGGTTCGGGCCCTCTTGATGGAGGTAAAACCCTACTCCTGCTAGATTAATATTGATGATATGGGTAGTACAAGAGTAGATCTACCACGAGATCAAGGAGGCTAAACCCTAGAAGCTAGCCTATGGGTATGATGATGGTTATCATGTGTTCGTCCTACGGACTACAACCCTCCGGTTTATATAGGCACCGGATAGGGTTAGGGTTACACAGAGTCGGTTACATTGGTAGGAGATCTTGAATATCCGCACGCCTAGCTTGCCTTCCACGCCAAGGAAAGAACCTTCCGGACACGGGACGAAGTCTTCAATCTTGTATCTTCATAGTCCTGGACTCCGGCTGAAGATATAGTTCGGCTATCCGAACACCCCCTAATCCAGGACTCCCTCAATGACCATAAAAGATATTACTCATATAAATAGAACAACCATTATTCTCTGATTTAAATGAATAACCGTCTCGCATTAAACAAGATCCAGATATAATGTTCATGCTCAACGCTGGCACCAAATAACAACTATTTAGGTCTAAAACTAATCCCGAAGGTAGATGTAGAGGTAGCATGCTGACCGCGATCACATCGACTTTGGAACCATTTCCCACGCGCATCGTCACCTCGTCCTTAGCCAATCTTTGCTTAATCCGTAGTCCCTGTTTCGAGTTGCAAATATTAGCAACAGAACCAGTATCAAATACCCAGGGGCTACTGCGAGCATTAGTAAGGTACACATCAATAACATGTATATCACATATACCTTTGTTCACCTGGCCATCCTTCTTATCGGCCAAATACTTGGGGCAGTTCCGCTTCCAGTGACCAGTCTGCTTGTAGTAGAAGCACTCAGTTTCAGGCTTAGGTCCAGACTTGGGTTTCTTCTCTTGAGCGGCAACTTGCTTGCTGTTCTTCTTGAAGTTCCCCTTCTTCTTCCCTTTGCCCTTTTTCTTAAAACTAGTGGTCTTGTTGACCATCAACACTTGATGCTCCTTCTTGATTTCTACCTCTGCAGCTTTCAGCATTGCGAAGAGCTCGGGAATTGTCTTATCCATCCCTTGCATATTATAGTTCATCACGAAGCTCTTGTAGCTAGGTGGAAGTGATTGGAGAATTCTGTCAATGACGCAATCATCTGGAAGATTAACTCCCAATTGAATCAAGTGATTATTATACCCAGACATTTTGAGTATATGCTCATTGACATAACTGTTCTCCTCCATCTTGCAGCTATAGAACTTATTGGAGACTTCATATCTCTCAATCCGGGCATTTGCTTGAAATATTAACTTCAACTCCTGGAACATCTCATATGCTCCATGACGTTCAAAACATCGTTGAAGACCCGATTCTAAGCCGTAAAGCATGGCACATTGAACTATTGAGTAGTCATCAGCTTTGCTCTGCCAGACGTTCTTAACGTCGTCAGTTGCATCAGCAGCAGGCCTGGCACCTAGCGGTGCTTCCAGGACGTAACTTTTCCGTGCAGCAATGAGGATAATCCTCAAGTTACGGACCCAGTCCGTGTAATTGCTACCATTATCTTTCAACTTTGCTTTCTCAAGGAACGCATTAAAATTCAACGGAACAACAACACAGGCCATCTGTCTACAACCAAACATAAACAAGCAAGATACTATCAGGTACTAAGTTCATGATAATTTTAAGTTCAATTAATCATATTACTAAAGAACTCCCACTTAGATAGACATCCCTCTAATCCTCTAAGTGATCACGTGATCCAAATCAACTAAACCATGTCCGATCATCACGTGAGATGGAGTAGTTTCAATGGTGAACATCACTATGTTGATCATATCTACTATATGATTCACGCTCGACCTTTCGGTCTCCGTGTTCCGAGGTCATATCTTTTATATGCTAGGCTCGTCAAGTTAAACCTGAGTATTCTGCGTGTGCAACTGTTTTGCACCCGTTGTATTTGAACGTAGAGCCTATCACACCCGATCATCACGTGGTGTCTCAGCACGAAGAACTTTCGCAACGGTGCATACTCAGGGAGAACACTTTTACTATGATAATTTAGTGAGGGATCATCTTATATTGCTACTGTCAATCAAAGCAAGATAAGATGCATAAAAGATAAACATCACATGCAATCAATATAAGTGATATGATATGGCCATCATCATCTTGTGCTTGTGATCTCCATCTCCGAAGCATTGTCATGATCACCATCGTCACCGGCGCGACACCTTGATCTCCATCGTAGCATCGTTGTCGTCTCGCCAATCTTGTACTTCTACGACTATCGCTACCGCTTAGTGATAAAGTAAAGCATTACAGGGCGATTGCATTGCATACAATAAAGCGACAACCATATGGCTCCTGCCAGTTGCCGATAACTCGGTTACAAAACATGATCATCTCATACAATAAAATTTAGCATCATGTCTTGACCATATCACATCACAAGATGCCCTGCAAAAACAAGTTAGACGTCCTCTACTTTGTTGTTGCAAGTTTTACGTGGCTGCTACGGGCTTAGCAAGAACCAATCTTACCTACGCATCAAAACCACAACGATAGTTTGTCAAGTTGGTGCTGTTTTAACCTTCGCAAGGACCGGGCGTAGCCACACTCGGTTCAATTAAAGTTGGAGAAACTGACACCCGCCAGCCACCTGTGTGTAAAGCACGTCGGTAGAACCAGTCTCGCGTAAGCGTACGCGTAATGTCATTCCGGGCCGCTTCATCCAACAATACCGTCGAACCAAAGTATGACATGCTGGTAAGCAGTATGACTTATATTGCCCACAACTCACTTGTGTTCTACTCGTGCATATAACATCAACACATAAAACCAGGCTCTGATACCACTGTTGGGGAACGTAGTAATTTCTAAATTTTCCTACGCACACGCAAGATCATGGTGATGCATAGCAACGAGAGGGGAGAGTGTTTTCTACGTACCCTCGTAGACCGTAAGCGGAAGCGTTATACGTGGTTGATGTAGTCGTACGTCTTCACGATCCGACCGATCCAAGCACCGAAAGCACGACACCTCTGAGTTGTAGCACACGTTCAGCTCGATGACGATCCCCGGACTCCGATCCAGCAAAGTGTCGGGGATGAGTTCCGTCAGCACGACGGCGTGGTGACGATCTTGATGTTCTACCGTCGCATGGCTTCACCTATGCACCGCTACAATATTATCGAGGATTATGGTGGAGCGGGGCACCGCACACGGCTAAGAGAGCGATCACGAAGATCAACTTCTGTGTCTAGAGGTGCCCCCTGCCCCCGTATATAAAGGAGCAAGGGGGGAGGCCGGCCGGCCCTAGCAGGGCGCGCGAGGAGGAGGAGTCCTCCTCCTAGTAGGAGTAGGACTCCCCTCTTTCCTACTCCTACTAGGAGGGGGAAAGGAAGGGGGAGAGGGAGAAGGAAAGGGGGGCGCCGCCCCCCTCTCCTAGTCCAATTCGGACCAGAGGGGGAGGGGGCGCGCGGCCCACCCTGGCCGCCCCTCTCTCTCTCCACTAGGGCCCATAAGGCCCATTACTTCTCCCGGAGGGTTCCGGTAACCCTCTGGCACTCCGGTTTTCTCCGAAATCACCTAGAACACTTCCGGTGTCCGAATATAGCCGTCCAATATATCGATCTTTATGTCTCGGCCATTTCAAGACTCCTCGTCATGTCCGTGATCACATCCGGGACTCCGAACAAACTTCGGTACATCAAAATATATAAACTCATAATGAAACTGTCATCGTAAGTTAAGCGTGCGGACCCTACGGGTTCGAGAACAATGTAGACATGACCGAGACACGTCTCCGGTCAATAACCAATAGCGGAACCTGGATGCTCTTATTGGCTCCTACATATTCTACGAAGATCTTTATCGGTCAGACCTTATAACAACATACATTGTTCCCTTTGTCACCGGTATGTTACTTGCCCGAGATTCGATCGTCGGTATCTTAATACCTAGTTCAATCTCTTTACCGGCAAGTCTCTTTACTCATTTCTGTAATACATCAAATTGCAACTAACTCATTAGTAGCAATGCTTGCAAGGCTTATGTGATGTGTATTACCGAGAGGGCCCAGAGATACCTCTCCGACAATCGGAGTGACAAATCCTAATCTCGAAATACGCCAACCCAACATGTACCTTTGGAGACACCTGTAGAGTTCCTTTATAATCACCCAGTTACGTTGTGACATTTGGTAGCACACAAAATGTTCCTCCGGTAAACGGGAGTTGCATAATCTCATAGTCATAGGAACATGTATAAGTCATGAAGAAAGCAATAGCAACATACTAAACGATCGGGTGCTAAGCTAATGGAATGGGTCATGTCAATCACATCATTCTCCTAATGATGTGATCCCGTTAATCAAATGACAACACATGTCTATGGTTAGGAAACATAACCATCTTTGATTAATGAGCTAGTCAAGTAGAGGCATACTAGTGACGTTTAGTTTGTCTATGTATTCACACAAGTATTATGTTTTCGGTTAATACAATTCTAGCATGAATAATAAACATTTATCATGATATAAGGAAATAAACAATAACTTTATTATTGACTCTAGGGCATATTTCCTTCAGACGCCGCCGGCTTGCGCCCGGAGGCCGACGACGGTGGCGGGGGCTCTTCCTCCCTCCCGCGTCTCAGGGGTGGCGGGGCCCCAACATGCGTGGAGGTGTGGTTGATCTAGAAGCGACGGCGTTGGCTTCGACGATAGCGGCGGTCGACCCTGCCTCGGTCCACGGGCGGCGGCTGACCTGGATCGGGCGGCGGTGCGATGCGGTCTTCGACGGCATTTCATCCGGCTTTAGATCGGCTGCGGCATCGAGGGCCTGGTGGACTGCTTGGCGGCACCCATGGCAGATCTATTCTGGCCGGTGTAGCTAGTGGTGGTTGAAAGTGCAACTATCCCTAGGTGGTTTTGGTAATTCATAACAACATATAGCTCATTGAGCTAATGCTATTTCAAGACAATTATTTCAGGAAGGCTCAATGATTAGCATGGCATGGATGGTGAAAGTGGAACCCTCAAACTGCTAAGGACAAAGGATTGGCTCAAGCTCAAAAGCTCAAGACTCTTCAGTTTACATTTTAGTGATCCAAGATCACATTGAGTCCATAGGAAAAGCCAATACTATCAAGGAGGGATGAGGTGTTGCTTAATGAGCCTTTTGCTTCACGTGCTTAATGATATGCTCCAAAATCCTCAGCTACTTTCCCATATCCACATATGACCTAAACCCTAAGCCAAACTCGGTCCTACCGATTCTTTCTATCCGGCGCCACCGAGTTTCACATGTCATAAGCCACTGCCAAACCCTAGCAAATCCGTTGTACCGATAGGGATCTCGGTCTCACCAAGATGGGGTTGCAATTTCTCTGTTTCCTTTTCGTAACTTTTCGATCTCACCGAAAGAGCGGATCGGTCCCACCGATATTGCAATGCAAACTCTCTGTTTCCCTTTTGTAACTTTTCGGTCTCACCGAAAGAGAAAATCGGTCCCACCGAGTTTGCCTGACCAACTCTCTAGTTAGCTAATTACCAAATCGGTCTCACCAAGTTTGTGTAATCGGTCTCACCGAGATTACGTTATGCCCTAACCCTAACCATATCGGTCCTACCGAGTTGCATGTCAGTCCCACCAAAAATATGTAACAGTCACTAGGTTTACTATTTCGGTCCGACCGAGTTTGTTGATTCGGTCCCACCGAGATTGGTAAATTGTGTGTAACGGTTGGATTTTGTGTGGAGGCTATAAATACCCCTCCACCTCCTCTTCACTCGGGGAGAGAGCCATCAGAACACATCTACACTTCCAACTCATATGTTCTGAGTAAGAACCACCTACTCATGTGTTGAGACCAAGATATTCCATTCCTACTATATGAATCTTGATCTCTAGCCTTCCCCAAGTTGCTTTCCACTCAAATCTTGTTTCTACCAAATCCAAATCCTGTGAGAGAGAGTTGAGTGTTGGGGAGACTATCATTTGAAGCACAAGAGCAAGGAGTTCATCATCAACACACCATTTCTTACTTCTTGGAGAGTGGTGTCTCCTAGATTGGCTAGGTGTCACTTGGGAGCCTCCGACAAGATTGTGGAGTTGAACCAAGGAGTTTGTAATGGCAAGGATATCGCCTACTTCGTGAAGATCTACCGCTAGTGAGGCAAGTCCTTCGTGGGCGATGGCCATGGTGGGATAGACAAGGTTGCTTCTTCGTGGACCCTTCGTGGGTGGAGCCCTCCGTGGACTCGCGCAACCGTTACCCTTCGTGGGTTGAAGTCTCCATCAACGTGGATGTAGGATATCACCACCTATCTGAACCACGGGAAAAACATCCGTGTCTCCAATAGCGTTTGAATTATCCAAACCCTTCCCTTTACATTCTCGCAAGTTGCATGCTTTACTTTCCGCTGCCTATATACTCTTTGCATGCTTGCTTGAATTGTATGATGATTGCTTGACTTGTCCTAAAGTTGCTAAAATCTGCCAAGAACTAAAATTGGGAAAAGGTTAAGTCTTTATTTGGTCAAGTAGTCTAATCACCCCCCTCTAGACATACTTCCGATCCTACAAGTGGTATCAGAGCCTTGGTCTCCATTTGCTTTGATTTCCATAGCTTTTGGTGGTCATAGCCTTGGCTTCACAACCTAGGAGAGTATGGCGTCTAGCGAGGGAAATTATCACCGTAGAGGTCCTTACTTTGATGGTACTAATTTTGCTAGTTGGAAGCATAAAATGAAAATGCATATTCTCGCACATAACCCCGCCGTTTGGGCTATTGTGTGTGTTGGTTTGCAAGGTGACTTCTTCGATGGGAGAGAACCAAACCGTGAAGCTACCGCAAATGAGTTGAAGATGCTACAATACAATGCTCAAGCTTGTGATATTCTCTTCAATGGATTGTGCCCCGAAGAATTCAACAAAATCAGCCGTCTTGATAATGCAAAGGAAATTAGGGATACTTTGATTGATATGCACGAAGGTACCGACTCCGTCAAGGAATCCAAATTGGATGTGCTTCAAAGTCAACTTGACAAGTTCAAAATGAAGGATGGTGAAGGTGTCGCTGAAATGTACTCTAGGCTTGCTCTCATCACAAATGAGATTGCCGGCTTAGGGAGTGAAGAGATGACGATAGATTCATCATCAAGAAGATCCTAAGAGCCTTGGATGGAAAATATGATACCGTGTGCACATTGATCCAAATGGTGCCCAGTTGCAAAGATTTCAAGCCAACGAAGGTCATTGGAAGAATTGTTGCTCATGAGATGTCACTCAAGGATAAAGAGGAACTTCACAACAAATCAAGTGGTGCTTATAAAGCCTCATGTGAAGCCCCCACATCATCAAGTGAGAAACAAAACTTCAACGAGGAATTGAGCTTAATGGTGAAGAACTTCAACAAGTTCTACAAGAGTAGAAGCAAAGATAGAAGCTCCAAGTCAAGGTCCTACAATGACAAAAGATCTTCTAGTCGAGGGCGAAACTGCGACAATTGTGGAAGACCCGGACACTATTCAATGAGTGTACGGCTCCCTACAAAAGAAGAGAAGATTCTCCAAAAAGAAGAAGCAAAAGAGAAGAATCACCATCAAGAGAGAGAAGGAGTAGAGATGATCGTTATGAACGAAGATACTCACGAAGAAGCAAGGATTCGGAAAGAAAGGAAAAATCATCAAGGAGCTACACAAAATGAAGACATCAAGCTCATGTTGGTGAATGGGTATTCGGCTCCGACTCCGACAGCCACTCCGAGAGAAGTTATCACTCCGACTCCGAATATACTCAAGATGAAGGTGTTGCCGGTCTAGCACTTGTGTCAACCAACTCCTACGACATATTTGACTCACCAAATGAAGGAATTGGAAGATGCTTCATGGCCAAAGGTCCTAAGGTAACACACCCTGAGTATGTTGATTTTAATAGTGATGAAGATGACTTGTTAGGTGATGATGATTTACTTGTTGACAACTCTAGTGATGAATACTATGATGAAACTTCAATAAATCATGCTAAAACAAATTACAATGATAAGGAGAAAATTGAGGCTCTAACTAAAGAACTAAACACTCTTAAGTTAGCTCATGAAACTATCTTCGAAGATCATCGAGAACTTTTAAAAGCTCATGAGAAGTTACGCTTTGAAAAGCTCAATCTTGAGCAAGAGCATGAGTTTTTAAAGGCAATCAATGATGATCTCCGCAAGAAAAGTTCTTCTTACATTGCCAAGTGTTTACTCTTATCCACTTACATGCCTCAAGTCAAGTCTAGTAACAAGAACAAGAAAGATTCTTTCTCTAGTAGTAACAATGATCATGTTAAATCCAATGTTGTTGCTTCTAGTAGTTCTCTTGATTCCACTAATGATTCTTTTAGCCAAGTTACACTTGAGCAAGAAAATAGCTTATTGAAGGGAATTATAGAGAAAGGAGTGTACAAAAGCCTTGCCGGGAGTAAGCAATTCGAGGAAATTGTACGCAAGCAAGGAAGGCACCGGAAGAATCAAGGTGCTGGTTTTGAACGAAAGTTCAATGCCAATGGAGTTGAGTGGGAAGAAGATCAATACCCCAAGACAAAGTTTGTTCCACAATAAGAGAAGTATGATCCTACTTCTTTCAAGGGGACACAAGCTCACGATGATCTTCCACCACAAGACTACAAGCAAAAAGGCAAGGACAAGCTTCAAGAGGAAATTGATACATTTGAAGAAGCTCCTAAGACCTTAGTCAAGTGGATTCCCAAGACTACTTCAAGTTCCACTTCATCAAGTATGACTACAACTCCAAGGATTCCCATCAAGATGGTGTGGATCCAAAAGAAGAAGAACTAGAGAGTTCTTGAGGGTGACTCCACCAACATACTTCACTCTTATCATTTTGGCAAGAACAAGTGCAATCAACTTCCACATCTTGCACTAGTTCAAGGAGTCACAAACCCTCTTGTTGGTAAGTCAAGGGACAAGGTAACCTAAAAGTTTTCATGGACATCATCTTGTGTGTGCATCACTGTATGTCTATGGATATCCTTGTTTGTTCCTTGTGTGACTAACCCATGTAGGTATTGAAAGTGAAATTCACTCAAAAGGATAGCTCCAAGTGATCTACATCAACATTGAGCATCCACATCTTCAACATCTACATGAAGTCATCATCGACAAAACCCAAGGTTAGTTCATCCCTCTTAGGGGGGATATCACATCTAGGGGGAGCTTTACTCTAAGACTTGAGCTAAAGCAACTCTAATGATGTGAACACAACAATGCTTTATGTAAAAGTGGTAACCCCACTTGAGCTTAAACGATGAGTATGACCTATGATCAAGTGTTCTCATTTGACTCCTAAGTCAATATACTCATATATAGATGACCTAGTCATCGCCAATTGCTTGATAGATGCTAGAATTGTGCATGCTTTGTCACATATTTCAATTTCCATTTTATTGTGTGAGCATGTTGGTTGCATATTCTACTAATTCGAGGACATCCACTTGTTGTTTTGATTGTTTGGCTTTATTTTTCTTTTGCCAAGTGGATGGACAAGAATGCCTAAGAACCTCCTCTAGCTATCTATGCTTTTCTCGTCTCAAACTCTATTCATGCTACATCACAAAATTGATCAAGTCAGATTCGAACCACTCTGTGTGAGGAGCACTCAGAGTCCCTGATTTGTCATAGACTTAAACTTCCAAAACCTCTTTGTGATTCTCGGTCTGACCGATACCCCACTTTCGGTCTTACCGGGATCATTAAGTTGATCTATGTTTTCGATCTCGGTGCAACCGATTTGAACCTTTCGGTCACACCGAGTTGCAATAACTGTATACAGTTTTGCATCTCGGTGCCACCGAGTTGTTCCACTCGGTCACACCGACAGGGTCGGGCTATATATAGACACGGGCAAAAATTTGGAAATTTCTTCGAAGCCCTTCGCCCGCGCGATAGCTCGCTCTGCCAACGTGGTCTCCGGATCATCTCCTCGCCGCCAGCCGCCTCCAATCGCTGGTCTCCGTCGCCGTCAACGGAATTCAACCCCGCCGTTGCCGCCGTAGCGAGTCTCCGCCGAACTAGGGTATGGACTCTATCTTTGTGCTATTCCCCAATCCGATTCCTAGCAAATTGTGATCATATTGTTTCTAGCCACGTTTGAAACACTCCAATCCAGTCAATGCGATTCATAGAATAGGTTTGATTCGAAATTTTAGGGTTAGGTTTCCGCCAAAACCATCTCGGACCCACCGAGTTGAAAAACTTGGTCCCACCGATTTGGCTCATGCCATTGCACAAGTGAGACTCGGTCTGACCGAGTATTGCTAATCAGTGTGACCGATTTTGGAACTCTGTGAAACCCTAGCAGTCTCGGTGCCACCGAACTATGACTCGGTCTGACCGAGTTCACTAGTTTAGGTTCCAAAACTGCTTCGGTATCACCAAGTTTAAAAAATCGGTAGATCCGAAATGATTTCTGTGGGAAACTAAAACTAAGATTTTGAATCATTCTTTTGCAAAAATCTCTGCATTTTGTGATGCTTATCCACTCTACCTCTTCTATAAACTATTCACAGGGTCAGCAGTCAGCTTGTTCATCATGTCAGATCATAGTGACAGACATAACATGTCAGAACAACCAGTGCACATGAGTGAGGGCACTAGTCCCTCCAGTTCTTCAGATGAAGGCAGCAGGAGCACTCCCAGTAACCTGCCAAAAGCTGCCACCAGACAAAGGAAGAAATGAACCTCAGAATCAGAGGATGAGGACTATGTGGCAGAAGAAGAAGCTACTTCCAAGAAAGTTGTGCTTAAGAAGGAGTATGGCTCAGCTGCAGCCATCAAGCCAGGGATGAAAATCAAAAGGTCCGCAGGCAGGCAGCCTATGCCAAAGGCCAGAGCCTCAACAGAGATTACTGAGAAGCCTGCACCCAAAGAGCCAGTTGCTGCTGAAGGGAAGAAGGAAAGGAAAAGAGGCAGATGGTGCAAGAAAGTTGATCCCATGGCTGAATTTGAACAACATTCTTCTAATGAGGAAGAAGAAGAAGAGGTTGCTGCACCAGCACCTAAGGCACCCAAGCTAATGGGTGATGCGATCAAATCAGGGGCTACGGTATCCAAGCCCAAGGAAGCACCCAAGACTGCATCAAAGGCCAAGACAGCTCCAAAGAGGAATACAAGGAGCATCCCAGCTGCTGAAAAGAACAAGACACCTGTGCCTGACACTTCAGAAGAAGAGGAAGGCCAAGTTCTCAGAAAGTTGAAGCCCAAGATCCCAGACCACAATGATGCTCATCCTGTGGCTAAGGATATGAAGATCAGAAGTGACTCAGGGTGAGAAAGTGGAGAGGAGAAGATCCATATGCTACCAGGAGGAGAACTGCTGTTGACTACAGGTTCCACACTAAGGAACAACAGGACTTCTATGAGACAGTCTTGTTGGATAAGAAGCCCATTGTGTGTGATATGAGATGGGTCGACTGGGAATACATCAAGGACAATGAAGAGCACTATCCTGGAGTGCAAGACAGCTTCAAGGCTTGTGGAGTAGCTGACTTTGTTGGGCAGAAGCTCACAAAATGGAATGAAGAGCTGATCATGCAGTTCTACTCCACAACACACTTTTATCCAGATGGCAGAATTGTATGGATGTCTGAAGGTACGAGGTACCAATCAACAATTGCTGAGTGGGCACAGCTCATCAATGCCCCAGAGGAGCATGAGGATGACCTAGATATATATGCCAAGAAGAAGATGGACCACAACTCTATGTCCAACATGTACAAGGAGATCCCAAACAAGGCACTTGACACTTTCAAGTTTGGATCAGTACATTATCTTCTATCAGGATTGCCAACCATCAATTGGATACTGAGGCACACCTTGTTGCCCAAGTCAAGTGATCACAAGATGATCAGAGGCCATGCAATCAACTTGCTTCATATCTTTGATGTACCATAGAAATTCAAAGTCATGAGCCTCATGGTAGAAATAATCAAGAGGACTGCAGCAGACCAGAAGAGGAGCTGTGGATATGCCCCTCAGATCCAGGAGCTGATTAACTCCAAGATGGGCACAGGCATATACCTCTTGGACAAGGAACATTTTCCTATTCATCCAGATTTTGAAGACAATGAAGTTGTGATGAACAAGGATGAACCATCTTCAGCCCATGCACAAGCACAGAAGGAGAAGTCAAGGAAGGAGAAAGCTGCAAAGATGCCAACTCAAGAGGAGGCATCTGAATACTTCTTGAAAACCAAGCAAGAGCAGCTTAGTTACTTGATTGCATCCACCCTGAGGATAGAGAAAGGACTGGCCACCCTCACTCAGAATCAGGAGAGCTTAGAGAGGATCGTAGAACAAAAGTTCCATGACTTGGATGTCAAAGTGACAGAAATCCAGTCTGCAGTGGAGCAACATCAAGATGACATGCAGGAGAGGAAAGGGAAGACTACCACTGATGCATTTGCCAGAGTGCCATGAGCCCAGAGGTCGTCTGCAGTGCCAGTTCCTAACACAAGAGCCACCACCTCAGCTCCAGCCACAGCACCAGCCCAACCAGCTCCAGCATCTACTTCAGCTCCAGCTCCAACCATGTCTATAGAAGCCTTCGTCCTTGGAGTGATCCAGACTCCACCACCACCAGAAGATCAAGCCTGAGTGTCGATCTAGCACTATGCATTTTCTAGGAACTTTTTGGTAACTTGTTGCCAAAGGGGGAGAAAAATGTATAGATCATAGACTTCGAGAGAGAGTGTGTGTTGCTTTTATTCTCTCTATTTGGTGGTTTTTCAAACTTTATTTGCTTTTGGTCGAGATACTTTGGTTGTTTGCTTGTGAGACATTGATGATCATGTGTTTGATCATAAGCTACACTTATGCATGCTTGATATATCTTATCTATCTTATGTGATCATTCACTTTTCTTGGTGATGAGTGCATGTATTTCATTCTTATCATTTTGAGCGCTCCACCAAGATGTATGTGACATGGAAGAGTAACCCATGATTCTAACTCTTTGTGCATTTGCAGTCCAAAGCAAATTTTAAATATGCACAAATTTAGGGGGAGCTCTTACTTATCACATACTTCTCAAAGCGATGATATAATTCATTCTTATTATCATTTGTCGAAGCTTTGATCTATATGTTGTCATCAATTACCAAAAAGGGGGAGATTGAAAGTGCAACTATCCCTAGGTGGTTTTGGTAATTCATAACAACATATAGCTCATTGAGGTAATGCTATTTCAAGACAATTATTTTAGGAAAGCTCAATGATTGGCATGGCATGGATGGTGAAAGTGGAACCCTCAAACTGCTAAGGACAAAGGATTGGCTCAAGCTCAAAATCTCAAGACTCTTCATTTTACATTTTAGTGATCCAAGATCACATTGAGTCCATAGGAAAAGCCAATACTATCAAGGAGGGATGAGGTGTTGCTTAATGAGCCTTTTGCTTAATGTGCTTAATGATATGCTCCAAAATCCTCAGCTACTTTCCCATATCCACATATGACCTAAACCCTAAGCCAAACTCGGTCCTACCGATTCTTTCTATCCGGCGCCACCGAGTTTCACATGTCATAAGCCATTGCCAAACCCTAGAAAATCGGTTGTACCGATAGGGATCTCGGTCTCACCGAGATGGGATTGCAATTTCTCTGTTTCCTTTTCGTAACTTTTCGGTCTCACCGAAAGAGCGGATCGGTCCCACCGAGATTGCAATGCAAACTCTCTGTTTCCCTTTTGTAACTTTTCGGTCTCACCGAAAGAGCAAATCGGTCCCACCGAGTTTGCCTGACCAACTCTCTAGTTAGCTAATTACCAAATCGGTCTCACCGAGTTTGTGTAATCGGTCTCACTGAGATTACGTTATGCCCTAACCCTAACCGTATCGGTCCTACCGAGTTGCATGTCAGTCCCACCGAAAATCTCTAACAGTCACTAGGTTTACTATTTCGGTCCGACCGAGTTTGTTGATTCGGTCCCATCGAGATTGGTAAATTGTGTGTAACGGTTGGATTTTGTGTGGAGCCTATAAATACCCCTCCACCTCCTCTTCACTCGGGGAGAGAGCCATCAGAACACATCTACACTTCCAACTCATATGTTCTGAGTAAGAACCACCTACTCATGTGTTGAGACCAAGATATTCCATTCCTACCATATGAATCTTGATCTCTAGCCTTCCCCAAGTTGCTTTCCACTCAAATCTTCTTTCTACCAAATCCAAATCCTGTGAGAGAGAGTTGAGTGTTGGGGAGACTATCATTTAAAGCACAAGAGCAAGGAGTTCATCATCAACACACCATTTGTTACTTCTTGGAGAGTGGTGTCTCCTAGATTGGCTAGGTGTCACTTGGGAGCCTCCGACAAGATTGTGGAGTTAAACCAAGGAGTTTGTAAGGGCAAGGAGATCGCCTACTTCGTGAAGATCTACCGCTAGTGAGGCAAGTCCTTCGTTGGCGATGGCCATGGTGGGATAGACAAGGTTGCTTCTTCGTGGACCCTTCGTGGATGGAGCCCTCCATGGACTCTTGCAACCGTTACCCTTCGTGGGTTGAAGTCTCCATCAACGTGGATGTAGGATAGCACCACCTATCTGAACCACGGGAAAAACATCTGTGTCTCCAATAGCGTTTGAATTCTCCAAACCCTTCCCTTTACATTCTCGCAAGTTGCATGCTTTACTTTCCGCTGCCTATATACTCTTTGCATGCTTGCTTGAATTGTATGATGATTGCTTGACTTGTCCTAAAGTTGCTAAAATCTGCCAAGAACTAAAATTGGGAAAAGGTTAAGTCTTTATTTGGTCAAGTAGTCTAATCACCCCCCTCTAGACATACTTCCGATCCTACAGTGGTGGTCATCTTCTTCGTCGGCGGTGGCCGGCTAGAAGCTTGGTGACCGGATCTCGAGATCCATCATCTAGTCCTGGCTGCGAGTTGGGGAGACATGGTTGCCAGTGAAAACCAAGATGACGGCAGGCAATGGCAGCTTTCTACATCGTTACCTTGATGAAGGCATCGTCGTGTAACTACTGTCGACCCACTCGTGCTGGTCCGGGTGAAACCCTAGGATCCGGTGTTCCAGACCGGACGATGGCGGCACTGCGGTGTCGTTTCTCTCTTGGGAGCATCGTTTGTGGAGCAGCGTTGGAAGTCAGAGGCAGGTGGTGGAGCGGCTTCGTCTTGCACGGAGTTTCGGTGGAGATGTCAAGTCATGCATGACCGATAGGTGCTACACTTTGTCATGCCTGGTCGGTAGGTGCTACGCACGACACGACAGATCTTCCAAGGACTTCAAGCTGTGTCGTCTGGTGGTACTTGGCAGCATGGCGCTGAGGTGTATCAGTGGCGACCGCGATGTGCTCAGCTGTTTGCGCGCAGGGAGGAGGTGCCGTTGGGTGCCTTGGTGGCGTCGACGATATCTAGACCGAGCAAGGTTGATGCATCAGTTTAGTTCTGAAGATGGAGCGGTGGCAGTCGGCGGTGGTGGCCTCTGAGAGCACGCTGGACCAGTGTGTGCCCCAGACCCAGCAAGTGGCTAGGTTAGGGTCTCAGGTCTTGGATGTTAGGCTTGGCTGCGATGTCTGTTCGGTATTAGGCCCAGGCTATCTGCGCCCCTTCATCAACTGGATAGGTGTAGCGACGTTTTTTGCTTAGATGGCGGCTTTAGTCTTACTGTTGTATGACTTTGTAAGGTCTTGTGAGAATAATTAATAAAGTGGCCGTATGCATCGCCCAGATGCAGAGGACGGGGGTCATCCTCCTTTTCTAAAAAAAACTCCATCCGTAAAGAAATATAAGATCGTTATGGAGGCAATCCATTGGTTTAGACTTTAGAGTCCCTAGTATTTGATGTGCTGTCACCGACCCATACGGTTTTCCTTCCCTTCCCCTCGTAACCAGCAGTTTTGGCAAACTCTTCCCCTCGAGGCTCCGGTAGTGAGTCCATGGATTCACCTTCCCTCCTCCTGTCGCTGCCGTTCCGGTGGTTGGTGGCGAGGAGGGGAATCCCGGTACCTCGGCTCTTGCTAGTCGTTTAGGCATGAGTTTTTTAGTCCTCACATGGACGGTGTTCACTAATGGCGCACCAGACATGTGGTGCGCCATTAGTGTGATAGACAGTAATGGCGCACCAGACCCACGGTGCGCCACTAGTAACAATTTTTTTTCCAAAAATACTAATGGTGCACTGATACGTCTCCGTCGTATCTACTTTTCCAAACACTTTTGCCCTTGTTTTGGACTCTAACTTGTATGATTTGAATGGAACTAACCCGGACTGACGCTGTTTTCAGCATAATTGCCATGATGTTATTTTATGTGCAGAAAACAAAAGTTCTCAGAATGACCTGGAACTCCACGGAATATCTTACAATAAATAATAAAAAATCCTCGCCAAAGATGAAGACCAGGGGGCCCACACCCTGTCCGCGAGGGTGGGGGGCGCCCCCCCTAGGGCGCGCCCCCTACCTCATGGGCCTCCTGGAGACTTTCCGACACCAACTCCAACTCTATATATTTGCTTTTGGGGAGAAAAAATAGTGGAGAAGAAATCATCGCGTTTTACGATACGGAGCCGTCGCCAAGCCCTAAAACCTCTCGGGAGGGCTGATCTGGAGTCCGTTCGGGGCTCCGGAGAGGGGGATTCGTTGCCGTCGTCATCATCAACAATCCTCCATCACCAATTTCATGATGCTCACCGCCGTGCGTGAGTAATTCCATCGTAGGCTTGCTGGACGGTGATGGGTTGGATGAGATTTATCCTGTAATCGAGTTAGTTTTGTTAGGGTTTGATCCCTAGTATCCACTATGTTCTGAGATTGATGTTGCTATGACTTTGCTATGCTTAATGCTTGTCACTAGGGCCCGAGTGCCATGATTTCAGATCTGAACCTATTATGTTTTCATGAATATATGTGAGTTCTTGATCCTATCTTGCAAGTCTATAGTCACCTACTATGTGTTATGATCCGGCAACCCCGAAGTGACAATAATCGGGACCACTCCCGGTGATGACCATAGTTTGAGGAGTTCATGTATTCACTATGTGCTAATGCTTTGTTCCGGTTCTCTATTAAAAGGAGGCCTTAATATCCCTTAGTTTCCAATAGGACCCCGCTGCCACTGGAGGGTAGGACAAAAGATGGCATGCAAGTTCTTTTCCATAAGCACGGATGACTATATTCGGAATACATGCCTACATTACATTGATGAATTGGAGCTAGTTCTTTGTCACCCTAGTTTATGACTGTTACATGATGAACCGCATCTGACATAATTATCCATCACTGATCCAATGCCTACGAGCTTTCCGTATACTGGTTTACGCTTATTTACTTTCCCGTCGTTACTGTTACAATTACTACAAAACATTAAAAATATTACTTTGCTTTCTTTACTCTTTTGTTACCGTTACCACCACTATCATATTAATTTGCTACTAAACACTTTGCTGCAGATACTAAGTTTCCAGGTGTGGTTGAATTGACAACTCAACTGCTAATACTTGAGAATATTCTTTGGCTCCGCTTGTGTCGAATCAATAAATTTGGGTTGAATACTGTACCCTCGAAAACTGTTGCGATCCCCTATACTTGTGGGTTATCACGCACTAGGGCACAGTGCGCCATTACCAGTTTTAACTAGTAATGGCGCACCTGCCACACAGTGCGCCACTACTATTTTTTTTGCAAAACTACTAATGGCGCACCACAAGCTGGTGCGCCATTAGTAACCAGGGTTACTAATGGCGCATTTGTGGGTGGTGCGCCATTAGTAACATGGGACCAGCTAGATATTTTGGATAGCCACACCTACACACTCACTTTCCCCACTTCATTCTCTCCACCTCCTCCTCCAAGCTTGTCTCGGCTGCCTCCTCCTCCTCACCTCATTTGCACCATAGATTCATCCAAATTAAGTGGTTAAATTACCTTTTTTGATAGGTAAGTAAGGGGAAAGCTATCTTTATGTTGTAGATCTACTTTTTTCTCCCTCCAACAACGTGCACATGCACTTTTTATGGCCTTGCTAGATCTATGTATGTTTGTGGTGTTGCATATGTTCGTGGTGTTGCATATATGTTTGTGTTTGCAGGTACCGGTATTTGAAATGCGATAGTTGCCAATATTTTTCCGGAATGTTGATTCATTTCCGTTTCAGCGAGAATTTTGGCACTATGCATTATTTTTGGTCCTATTTTTAGGGAAAGTCATGCCAAATTTTTTCTTGGTTCTAAAATATTGTTTTGCTCTACCCCGCAGGTGACCATGGTCCGCACGATGACCGAAGGCATCATGAATAGGTTTTTGAGCTCCGCGAAGGCCGAGATGCTTCAAAAGAATGAGACGGAGATAAGATGTCTGTGTCGAAGATGCAAGCTGAAGAGCCTTATTGCAGACCCGGATTCCGGGCAGGTGCGGGACCACCTGCTCTTGCGTGGTTTCATGGATGGCTATCGGTGGCAAGGTGATGAAGATGACTATGAAGTCGTCCATGGGGGCCGGGCAAGAAATGAGGAAGGGCAACAAGACAACCACCGCGGCTCGGGCGGGAGAGAAGACGAAGAATCTCCAGGACATGATCACGACGGTGATGCTGTACACAGTCATCATGTAGAAGATGCAGGACATGATGATGAGGAAGATCAAGACGAAGGGCATGATCATGAAGATGAAGATGCCGGAGTAGACGACGATGGACCATCGATGGGCTGGGTGCAGGACCCTCATATTCAGGAGCCGCTTCTCAAGCAGACGGATAACGCAAGAGCTGCCGCCCGAGAGAAAGCCAAGCTGGATCAACTGGAGATAGACGCGGTTACTCCATTGTATGAAGGATGCAGACCTGAGGGTACCTGCCTGAAAGTAACGCTCATGGCTCTGGAGATGAAGGTAAAACACAAAATGACCGACGCATGCTTCGACGAGAACATGTCATTCTGGCACGAACATCTTCCCAAGGGGAACAAGTGCCCGGCCAGTTTCGTGGAGGCAAAGAAAATCGTGTGTCCTCTGGATTTACCGCACGTGAAATACCATGTGTGCATGAACAATTGCATCATTTATCGGGATGAGCACGCGGAGTCTACCATATGTCCGGTGTGCGGCGTCACTTGATACAAGAAGAGGAAGAAAGCTCCTCGAAAAGTGGTGTGGTACTTTCCGATCACTCCTCATCTGCAGCGGTATTTCGCGGACTCTAAGGTAGCAAAGCTCCTGCGTTGGCACGCGGATAGGGAGGAGAAGAAGCGAGAAGATGACGCAAATGATCCGGAGATAAATAAAAAAGACAAGATGCCGAGTCACCCTAAGGATGGGAGCCAGTGGCAAGCGTTGAACTTCGAACACCCAGAATTTGGGAAGGATCCAAGGAGCATCGTGCTAGGCGCGAGCACCGATGGAGTCAATCCTTTTGGCAGCCAGAGAAGCACACATAGCACCTGGCCTGTGTTTGTGTGGATGTACAACCTTCCTCCCTGGTTGTGCATGAGGAGGAAGTTGTTGGGGAACGTAGCAGAAATTCAAAATTTTCCTACGTATCACCAAGATCTATCTATGGAGAAACCAGCAACGAGGGGAAGGAGAGTGCATCTACATACCCTTGTAGATCGCTAAGCGGAAGCGTTCAAGGGAACGGGGTTGATGGAGTCGTACTCGCCGTGATCCAAATCACCGATGACCAAGTGCCGAACGGACGGCACCTCCACGTTCAACACACGTACAGCCCGGTGACGTCTCCCATGCCTTGATCCAGCAAGGAGAGAGGGAGAGGTTGAGTAAGACTCCATCCAGCAGCAGCACGACGGTGTAGTGGTGGTGGAGGAGCGTGGCAATCCTGCAGGGCTTCGCCAAGCACCGCGGGAGAGGAGGAGGGAGAGAAGCAGGGCTGCGCCATGGAGAGGTGAGAACTCGTATGTCTTGGGCAGCCCAAACCTCAAGTATATATAGGGGGAGGGGAGGGGATGCGCCCCCACCTAGGGTTCCCTCCCCAGGGGTAGCGGCAGCCCCCAGATCCCATCTGGGTGGCGGCCAGGTGGAGGAGAGGGGGAGGCGCACCAGGGGTGGGCCTTAGGGCCCATCTGCCCTAGGGTTTGCCCCCTTCCCCTCTAGGAGGCGCCTTGGGCCTTGGTGGAGGGGCGCACCAGCCCACCTGGGGCTGGTCCCCTTCCACACTTGGCCCATGCAGCCCTCCGGGGCCGGTGGCCCCACTTGGTGGACCCCCCGGACACCTCCGGTGGTCCCGGTACACTACCGATGATGCCCAGAACACTTCCGGTGGCCAAAACCATACTTCCTATATATAAATCTTTACCTCCGGACCATTCCGGAACTCCTCGTGACGTCCGGGATATCATCCGGGACTCAAAACAACATTCGGTAACCAGGTACATCTATTCCCTATAACCCTAGCGTCATCGAACCTTAAGTGTGTAGACCCCACTGGTTCGGGAGACATGCAGACATGACTGAGACGTTCTCCAGTCAATAACCAACAACGAACCAACAGCGGGATCTGTATACCCATGTTGGTTCCCACATGTTCCACGATGATTTCATCGGATGAACCATGATGTCGAGGATTCGATCAATCCCGTATTCAATTCCCTTCGTCTACCGGTATAGTACTTGCCCGAGATTCGATCGTCAGTATCTCGATACCTTGTTCAATCTCGTTACCGGCAAGTCTCTTTACTCATTCCGTAACACATCATCCCATGATCAACTCCTTGATCACATTGTGCACATTATGATGATGTCCTACCGAGGGGGCCCAGAGATACCTCTCTGTCACACGGAGTGACAAATCCCAGTCTCGATTCGTGCCAACCCAACAGATACTTTTGGAGATACCCGTAGTGCACCTTTATAGCCACCCAGTTACGTTGTGACGTTTGGCACACCCAAAGTATTCCTACGGTATCCGGGAGTTGCACAATCTCATGGTCTAAGGAAATGATACTTGACATTAGAAAAGCTTTAGCATACGAACTACACGATCTTGTGCTATGCTTAGGATTGGGTCTTGTCCATCACATCATTCTTCTAATGATGTGATCCTGTTATCAATGACATCCAATGTCCATGGTCAGGAAACCGTAACCATCTATTGATCAACGAGCTAGTCAACTAGAGGCTTACTAGGGACATGGTGTTGTCTATGTATCCACACATGTATCTGAGTTTCCTATCAATGCTATTCTAGCATGGATAACAAACGATTATCATGAACAAGGAAATATAATAATAACTAATTTATTATTGCCTCTAGGGCATATTTCCAACAGTCTCCCACTTGCACTAGAGTGAATAATCTTGTTCACATCGCCATGTGATTAACATTCACAGGTCACATCGCCATGTGACCAACATCCAAAGAGTTTACTAGAGTCAATAATCTAGTTCACATCACTATGTGATTAACACTCAATGAGTTCTGGGTTTGATCATGTTATGCTTGTGAGAGAGGTTTTAGTCAACGGGTCTGCAACATTCAGATCCGTATGTACTTAGCAAATCTCTATGTCATCTCGTAGATGTCGCTACTATGAATCCGATTTACTCTACTCAGAGCTATCCGGATAGGTGTTAAGCTTGCATCGATGTAACTCTTTACGTCGAACTCTTTATCACCTCGATAACCGAGAAACATATCCTTATTCCTCTAAGGATAATTTTGACCGCTATCTGGTGATCTACTCCTAGATCACCTTTGTACCCTCTTGCCAGATATGTGGCAAGGCACACATCAGGTGCGGTACTCAGCATGGCATACCGTATAGAGCCTATGACAAAAGCATAGGGGACGACCTTCATCCTTCCTCTTTCTTCTGCCGTGGTCGAGCCTTAAGTCTTAACTTCATACCTTACAATTCAGGCAAGAACTCCTTCTTTGACTGATCCATCTTGAACACCTTCAAGATCATGTTAAGGTATGTGCTCATTTGAAAATTACCATTAAGCGTTTTGATCTATCTTTATAGATCTTGATGCTCAATGTTCAAGTAGCTTAATCCAGGTTTTCCATTGAAAAACACCTTTCAAATAACCCTATATGCTTTCCAGAAATTCTACTTCATTTCTGATCAACAATATGTCAACAACATATACTCATCAGAAATTTTATAGTGCTCCCACTCACTTCTTTGGAAATACAAGTTTCTCATAAACTTCGTATAAACCCAAAATCTTTGATCATCTCATCAAAGTGTACATTCCAACTCCGAGATGCTTACTCCAGTCCTTAGAAGGATTGCTGGAGCTTTGCATACTTGTTAGCATCTTTCAGGATTGACAAAATCTTCTGGTTGTATCACATACAACCTTTCCTCAAGAACAAGGAAACAATATTTTGACATCCTATCTGCAAGATTTCATAAATAATGCAGTACCTGCTAATTCCAATAGACTCTTAGCATCGCTACGAGTGAGAAAGTCTCATCATAGTCAACTCCTTGAACTTGTCGGGGAACATCTTAACGACAAGTCAAGCTTTCTTAATGGTGGCATTTACCATCATTGTCCGTCTTCCTTTTAAAATCCATCTGTACTCAACAGCCTCACGACCATCGAGCCGTTCTGCCAAAGTCTACACTTTGTTTTCATACATGGATCCTCTCTCGGATTTTATGGCCTCGAGCCATTCATCGGAATCCGGGCCCACCATCGCTTCTCCATAGCTTGTAGGTTCATTGTTGTCTAGCAACATGACTTCTAAGACAGGATTACGTACCACTCTGAAGTAGTACGCATCCTTGTCGTCCTACGAGGTTTGGGAGTGACTTGATCCGAAGTCTCATGATCAGTATCATAAGCTTCCACTTCAATTGGTGTAGGTGCCATAGGAACAACTCCTGTGCCCTGCTACACACTAGTTGAAGTGACGGTTCAATAACCTCATCAAGTCTCCACCATCCTCACACTCAATTCTTTTGAGAGAGACTTTTCCTCGAGAAAGGACCCGCTTTGAGAAACAATCCCTATTGCTTTCGGATCTGAGACAGGAGGTATACCCAACTGTTTTGGGTGTCCTATGAAGATGCATTTATCCGCTTTGGGTTCGAGCTTATCAGCCTGAAACTTTTTCACATAAGCGTCGCAACCCCAAACTTTTAAGAAATGACAGCTTAGGTTTCTCTAAACCATAGTTCATACGGTGTCATCTCATCGGAATTATGTGGTGCCCTATTTAAAGTGAGTGCGGTTGTCTCTAATGCCTAACCCATGAACGATAGTGGTAATTCGATAAGAGACATCATGGTATGCATCATATCCAATAGGGTGCAGTTATGATGTTCGGACACACCATCACACCATGGTGTTCCAGGCGGTACTAGTCGTGAAATAATTTCCACAATGTCTCAATTGTGTACCAAACTCGTAACTCAGATATTCATCTCTATGATCATATCATAGATATTTTATCCTCTTGTCACGACGATCTTCAACTTCATTCTGAAATTACTTGAACCTTTCAATAATTCAGACTTGTGTTTCATCAAGTAAATATGCTCAGTATCTACTCAAATCATCTGTGAAGTAAGAGCATAACGATATCCACTGCGTGCCTCAACACTCATTGGACTGTACACATCAAAATGTGTTACTTCCAACAAGTTGCTTTCTTGTTCCATTTTACTGAAACCGAAGCTTTCAGTCATCTTGCCCATGTGGTATGATTTGCATGTCTCAAGCGATTCAAAATCAAGTGAGTCCAAACGGTCCATCTGCATGGAGTTTCTTCATGCGTATATACCAATAGACATGGTTCACATGTCTCAATCCTTTTCAAAAATGAGTGAGTCCAAAGATCCATCAACATGGAGCTTCTTCATGCGTTTTATACCAATATGACTTACATGGCAGTGCCACAAGTAGGTGGTACTATCATTACTATCTTATATATTTTGGCATGAACATGTGTATCACTACGATCGAGATTTCAATAAACCATCCATTTTAGGTGCAAGACCATTGAAGGTATTATTCTAATAAACAGAGTAACTATTATTCTCTTTAAATGAATAACCGTATTGCGATAGACATAATCCAATCATGTCTATGCTCAACGCAAACACCAAATAACAATTATTTAGGTTTAACACCAATCTCGATGGTAGAGTGAGCGTGCGATGCTTGATCATATCAACCTTGGAAACACTTCCAACACATCTCGTCATCTCACCTTTAGCTAGTCTCCGTTTATTCCGTAGCTTTTATTTCGAGTTACTAACACTTAGCAACTGAACCGGTATCTAATACCCTGATGCTACTAGGAGTACTAGTAAAGTACACATTCACATAATGTATATCCAATATACTTCTATCGACAGCCTTCTCATCTACCAAGTATCTAGGGTAATTCTGCTCCACTGGCTGTTCCCCTTATTACAGAAGCACTCAGTCTCGGGTTTGGGTTCAACCTTGGGTTTCTCCACTAGAGCAACAGCTGATTTGCCGTTTCATGAAGTATCCCTTCTTTCCCTTGCCCTTCTTGAAACTAGTGGTTTCACTAACCATCAACAATTGATGCTCCTTCTTGATTTCTACTTTCGCGGTGTCAAACATCGCGAATATTTCAAGGATCATCATATCTATCCCTGATATGTTATAGTTCCTCACGAAGCTCTAGCAGCTTGGTGGCAATAACTTTGGAAAAACATCACTATCTTATCTGGAAGATCAACTCCCACTCAACTCAAGTGATTGTTGTACCCAGACAATCTGAGCATAAGCTCAACGATTGAGCTTTTCTCCCTTAGTTTGCAGGCTAAGAAAATCGTCGGAGGTCTTATACCTCTTGACGTGGGCACGAGCCTGAAATCCCAATTTCAGCCCTCGAAACATTTCATATGTTTTGCGACGTTTCGAAAACGTCTTTGGTGCCTCAACTCTAAACCATTTAACTGAACTATCATGTAGTTATCTAAACGTGTATGTACGATGTTCGCAACATCCACAAATGACGTTTGGGGTTTAGCACACTGAGCGGTGCATTAAGGACATAAGCCTTCTACTGTCCGCATAATTGCTACTGTTAACTTTCAACAATATTTTCTCGAGGAACATATCTAAAACAGTGGAACTAAAGCGCGAGCTTACGACATAATTTGCAAAAATCTTTTGACTATGTTAATGATAATTAAGTTCATCTTATGAACTCCCACTCAGATAGACATCCCTCCTGTCATCTAAGTGATTACATGATCCGAGTCAACTAGGCCGTGTCCGATCATCACGTGAGACGGACTAGTCATCATCGGTGAACATCTTCATGTTGATCGTATCTACCATACGACTCATGCTCGACCTTTCGGTCTCTTGTGTTCCGAGGCCATGTTTGTACATGCTAGGCTCGTCAAGTCAACCTAAGTGTTTCGCGTGTGTAAATCTGGCTTACACCCGTTGTATGTGAACGTAAGAATCTATCACACCCGATCATCACGTGGTGCTTCGAAACGACGAACTTTCGCAATGGTGCACAGTTAGGGGGAACACTTTCTTGAAATTTTAATGAGGGATCATCTTATTTACTACCATCGTTCTAAGCAAATAAGATGCAAAAACATGATAAACATCACATGCAATCAAATAGTGACATGATATGGCCATCATCACTTTGCTCCTTTTGATCTCCATCTTCGGGGCTCCATGATCATCATCGTCACCGGCATGACACCATGATCTCCATCATCGTGTCTTCATGAAGTTGTCTCGCCAACTATTACTTCTACTACTACGGCTAACGGTTAGCAATAAAGTAAAGTAATTACATGACGTTTATGTTGACACGCAGGTCATAAATAAATTAAGACAACTCCTATGGCTCCTGCCGGATGTCATACTCATCGACATGCAAGTCGTGATTCCTATTATAAGAACATGATCAATCTCATACATCACATATATTATTCATCACATCCTTTTGGCCATATCACATCACATGGCATACCCTGCAAAAACAAGTTAGACGTCCTCTAATTGTTGTTTGCATGTTTTACGTGGCTGCTATGGGTTTCTAGCAAGAAAGATTCTTACCTACGCAAAACCACAACGTGATATGTCAATTGCTATTTACCCTTCATAAGGACCCTTTTCATCGAATCCGATCCGACTAAAGTGGGAGAGACTGGCACCCGCTAGCCACCTTATGCAACTAGTGCATGTCAGTCGGTGGAACCTGTCTCACGTAAGTGTACGTGTAAGGTCGGTCCGGGCCGCTTCATCCCACAATGCCGCCGAATCAAGATTGGACTAGTATCGGTAAGCATGTTGAACAAAATCAACGCCCACAACTACTTTGTGTTCTACTCGTGCAAAGAATCTACGCAATAGACCTAGCTCATGATGCCACTGTTGGGGAACGTAGCAGAAATTCAAAATTTTCCTACGTATCACCAAGATCTATCTATGGAGAAACCAGCAACGAGGGGAAGGAGAGTGCATCTACATACCCTTGTAGATCGCTAAGCGGAAGCGTTCAAGTGAACGGGGTTGATGGAGTCGTACTCGCCGTGATCCAAATCACCGATGACCAAGTGCCGAACGGACGGCACCTCCGCGTTCAACACACGTACAGCCCGGTGACGTCTCCCACGCCTTGATCCAGCAAGGAGAGAGGGAGAGGTTGAGGAAGACTCCATCCAGCAGCAGCGGCGTGGTGGTGGTGGAGGAGCGTGGCAATCCTGCAGGGCTTCGCCAAGCACCGCGGGAGAGGAGGAGGGAGAGAAGCAGGGTTGCGCCATGGAGAGGTGAGAACACGTTGTCTTGGGTAGCCCAAACCTCAAGTATATATAGGGGGAGGGGAGGGGCTGCGCCCCCACCTAGGGTTCCCTCCCTAGGGGTGGCGGCAGCCCCCAGATCCCATCTGGGTGGCGGCCAGGTGGAGGAGAGGGGGAGGCGCACCAGGGGTGGGCCTTAGGGCCCATCTGCCCTAGGGTTTGCCCCCTTCCCCTCTAGGAGGCGCCTTGGGCCTTGGTGGAGGGGTGCACTAGCCCACCTGGGGCTGGTCCCCTTCCACACTTGGCCCATGCAGCCCTCCGGGGCCGGTGGCCCCACTTGGTGGACCCCCCGGACACCTCCGGTGGTCCCGGTACACTATCGGTGATGCCCATAACACTTCCGGTGGCCAAAACCATACTTCCTATATATAAATCTTTACCTTCGGACCATTTCGGAACTCCTCGTGACATCCGGGATCTCATCCGGGATTCCGAACAACATTCGGTAACCACGTACATCTATTCCCTATAACCCTAGCGTCATCGAACCTTAAGTGTGTAGACCCCACGGGTTCGGGAGACATGCAGACATGACCGAGACGTTCTCCAGTCAATAACCAACAGCGGGATCTGGATACCCATGTTGGTTCCCACATGTTCCACGATGATCTCATCGGATGAACCACGATGTCGAGGATTCGATCAATCCCGTATTCAATTCCCTTCGTCTACCGGTATAGTACTTGCCCGAGATTCGATCGTCACTATCTCGATACCTTGTTCAATATCGTTACCGGCAAGTCTCTTTACTCGTTCCGTAACACATCATCACGTGATCAACTCCTTGATCACATTGTGCACATTATGATGATGTCCTACCGAGGGGGCCCAGAGATACCTCTCCGTCACACGGAGTGACAAATCCCAGTCTCGATTCGTGCCAACCCAACAGATACTTTCGGAGATACCAGTAGTGCACCTTTATAGCCACCCATTTACGTTGTGACGTTTGGCACACCCAAAGTATTCCTACGGTATCCGGGAGTTGCACAATCTCATGGTCTAAGGAAATGATACTTGACATTAGAAAAGCTTTAGCATACGAACTACACGATCTTGTTCTATGCTTAGGATTGGGTCTTGTCCATCACATCATTCTTCTAATGATGTGATCCCGTTATCAATGACATCCAATGTCCATGGTTAGGAAACCGTAACCATCTATTGATCAACGAGCTAGTCAACTAGAGGCTTACTAGGGACATGGTGTTGTCCATGTATCCACACATGTATCTGAGTTTCCTATCAATACAATTCTAGCATGGATAATAAACGATTATCATGAACAAGGAAATATAATAATAACTAATTTATTATTGCCTCTAGGGCATATTTCCAACAGAAGTACATTCACATGAGTAAGCTAATTGAAGGGTCGAAACAACCAGGGAACGACATCAATCTATATCTGGGGCTGCTGAAAGAGGAGCTAGACACGCTGTGGAAAACGCCAGCCAATACGTGGGACGCCGTAGAGAAAGAATATTTCCCTATGGGAGCCGCACTGCTCATGACGGTGCATGACTATCTCGGTTACAAATATGTCGCGGGGCAGGTGGTCCACGGATTTTCTGGATGCGTCAGGTGCATGGATGACACAACATATCGCCAGCTAGATAGAGATCCCGGGTCTTCGAAAACCGTGTTCATGGGACATCGAAGGTGGCTTTGCGACGATGACCCGTGGAGAAAACGCAAGGATCTGTTCGATGGTGAAACCGAACCCCGAAGACTCCCGCGTACGAGGAGCGGCGAGGAAATAGACGAGCTGCTGAAAAATTGGAAAGATTACCCACTGCTGGGAAAGAAGCAAAAGGCGCCAGAGCCGGGAAAGAAGCGAAAGGCGCCAGAGCCGCTGCTGAAGGTATGGAAAACGAGGTCTGTTTTCTGGGACTTGACGTACTGGAAGATCCACCGTGTGCCTCACAGCCTTGATGTCATGCATATCACGAAGAACGTGTGCGAGAGTCTGCTTGGTACCCTGCTCAACATGCCAGAGTGGACCAAAGATGGGCCGAAAGCAAGGGCAGACTTGAAATCAATGGGCATCAGGGAGGAGCTTCACGCTAATGATGATGATGATGAGGCGAAGCAGGACATGAAAAGTCATGGCAAAGGCAAAAAGGCCAAGAAGACCGGAAATGACTTCCCTCCCGCGTGCTTCACTCTAAGTCAGGAGGAGATCAATCAGTTTTTCACCTGCCTCGTAGGAGTAAAACTTCCTTACGGCTACGCGGGGAAGATAAGCAGATACCTAGACTCAACGAAGCAGAAGTTCAGTGGGTGAAGTATCACGACTGTCACGTGCTGATGACGCAGATACTTCCAGTTGCAATCTGTGGGATCATGGACGCGCACGTCCGTGAAACGCTATTTGGCCTATGCAACTTTTTCGACGTTATCTCTCGGAAGTCGGTTGGCGTGAGGCAACTTAGAAGGCTACAGGAAGAGATCGTGGTGATACTATGCGAGCTTGAGATGTACTTCCCGCCCGTATTCTTCGACGTTATGGTGCATCTGCTGGTCCATATCATGGAGGATATCATCCAACTCGGGCCGACGTTCCTGCATAGCATGATGCCGTTCGAAAGGATGAATGGTGTCATCAAAGGATACGTTCGCAACATGTCACGTCCAGAGGGAAGCATAGCCAGGGGCTTTCTGACCGAAGAGTGCATCTCCTACTGCATGAATTATCTAGGCATCGAGAACCCCGTTGGTCAGCCCGTCAACAGGCACCTCGGCAGGCTCGCTGGATGGGGTCACCGTGAGGGTCGCCCTGAAATGCATGTCGACTTCGAGGGTCGACTCGCCGACTTTGAAAGAGCAAACCTAGTCGCGCTACAACACATAGACGTGGTCGATACTTGGGTGGTAGAGCACAAAACCTTTATTGAGAAGACGTACAATGACCGAGGCCAACAGAGGACGGACGGAGATATAATCAAAGAGCACAACTCATGTTTCACGCGTTGGTTCAAGCAGAAGCTTCTGTCGTACCCTTTACATGAGGATTCTTCCGCGGAAGAACATCTCATATTCGCCTTGTCATAGGGCGCCGAGCACAACCTGATGACATATGAGGCGTACGATATCAACGGCTACACATTCTACACCGAGGGAAAGGACATGAAGAGCGATGGTTATCAGAACTCCGGGGTAACAATGGAATCCTACACCGGTAACGACAAGGACAGATACTACGGAAGGATCGAGGAGATCTGGGAGCTGAGCTATGCTGGAGAGATGGTCCCGATGTTCCGTGTCAGATGGGCCAAGAGCGTCATAAAAGAAGACCGGTATTTCACCACCATGGTTATACCCGAAGCCAAATCCAAGACCGCGGGCGCAAACGTCACCGTGAAAAATGAGCCATGGGTACTGGCTTCCCAAGTGGACCAATGCTTCTTCATTACTGACCCGTCAAAGCCCAGTCGTGTTGTCGTGAGGAGAGGCAAAAGGAAGATCATCGGAATGGATGGAGTCGCCAATGAGCAAGACTTCGCCAAGTACGACGACCCGAAGATGGAACATGACGACGACGACGAAGTACCAGCATACACCACAAGAAGAAGCAGGACCACTCTACCTAAAGGACGTCCGTTCAAGAGAAGAACTCCATTTACGAAAAATAAGGGCAAGAAGATTGTGAACAGGTAGCTAGCTAAGATCGATTGTATTTAAATTGTAGCCTTCATTTCTCGATTGTATTTCATGGGCACTTTTTGAACTCATGAATATTTTTAAATTTCATAGGCACTTTTTGAGTTCATGAATATTTTTTCAAATTTGATGATATTTTTTCATATTCAATATGAAAAAATATAGAATATTCATGAGGACACTCGATCTCGATCCCCCTCCACTTGATCGCTATCCCCCTCGCCAGATTCCCCTCGCCGCCGAGCACCCCCCGCACCCTCCCCCGCTCCACCGTCGCCGAGCACCCCCCACACCCTCCCCCGCTCCACCACCGCCGCCGACCCCCCGCACCCTCCTCCGCTCCACCGCCGCCGCCGACGACCCACCGCACCCTCCCCCGCTCCACCGCCGCCGATGACCCACCGCACCCGCTCCACCGCCGCCGTCGACCCCCCGCACCCTCCCCCGCTCCACCGCCGCCGCCGACCCCCCGCACCCTCCCCCGCTCCACCGTCATAAATGAATGCAACTAAAAATAAAAAAACAAATTTGATTATATTTTCAAATAACAAATTTGATGATATTTTCAAATAACGAATTTGATGATATTTTTTCATATTCATAAATATTTTCAAATAACAAATTTGATGATATTTTTAAAAAAATTATTACTATTTTTATAAAATTTATTACTGTTTCATATTCATATTCATTTTCTAAAAAAATATTAGATGCAACAAAAAATAATAATAATAAAAATTACTTATGGCGCACCGCTGGGTGGTGCGCCATTGCTATGCAAAAAAAAGTTACTTATGGCGCACTGCTGGGTGGTGCGCCATTGCTATCTAAAAAAAGATTACTTATGGCGCACCGCTCGGGGGTGCGCCATTGCTATAAAAAAACATACTAATGGCGCACCGCCAGGGGGTGCGCCATTAGTAATCTTCTCCCCTAGCTAATTCGCCCGATCCCTTCGTCCCTCCCTCGCCAGATCCACTTCCCCCCCCTCGCCACACCCTCACGCCCCCTCCTTCCGCCGCCTGGTCATCATCCCCCGACGCCATAGCCACGCCATCATGCTCCCCTTGCTCTGTCGCTGATCCCAGAAGCACCGCCGGGTCTCCCTCGTCCTCCCCGACCACTCACGCGACTGGAAGAGCCCCGAAGCATCGTCCCCGACCCCTTCTTCCTCTTTCGGCCACGGAGATCGCCGGCGACCCCACGCCGTTCCCAGCCCTCCCTAGTAAGCCCCCTGACTCCCCTCCCCCGCGCCCCTCACTTCTCCGTGGCTCGTGCCTGCCGCGCGCCCTTGGTCTGACTTCTTGGGCTTACCTCGAGCATGCCCGCACGCTAGGGTTCCAGCGCTGCCGGCGACCTTGCCGCCGCCGTCCCGGACCTCGCCGCCGCCGTCCCAGTACTCCCCTCCGCCGGTACCCACTCCCGTCGCAGCCCAGCCGTCCTCCATGGCCCTCTGCACCGGCTGCCCCTCTGCCCTCTGCCGCAGCGGGGACAACAGGAAGCCGCCGCCGCGCCCCTCTACACCGGCTGCCCACGGTGAGCCATCGTTTCGCAGCTCATGTCTTCAAAGTCTAGAGAAAGCATGTATTTCAGAGAACAAATTCGTAGTTATACTAGGGCACACAGCATTTAAAGTACTCTGAAATTCAGTTCTGAAATTTTTTGTTAGATAGTGGCTACACTAATCTAGAGTAGTATCCTAATCTGATGGAGTACTCGATTTAAAACTCCTGGAGCATCATGACAGAAAGATGCAGTATTATTTACTGAAGCATCATGATAGAAAGATGCATTCAACACCTGGAAGAATAACACAAGCTGTAAATTAAATAACATGCTCTGCCAATTACTTACTGTAGATTCTTCCAAATTTTATATATGTCAATGTATCTACTGCTGTTGCTTGCTCAGAATAGAGGATGATCAGCGACAGTTTGTGCAGTTGTGTTGTGTAGTATGACAAAACATGTAAATGTACATTACATTGTTGCTCAACGCCATTTATAACTCTGTCAAATTCAGACAGACCATAGAATGCAGTAACAAAAATTTAGATTGGTGTTGGAATGGAGTCAAAATTCAGACATGTAGCCTTGTAAGCAAAAGTATATTTGTGGTGCTATAACCTTTTAATCAAAGTGGGTGGATGGATCTACATCAGCCATTTCTTCTGCTACTTGTGAGGAGAAGTAGTGATGCTGATTAACGCAACATATATGGTAGTTGACACAATCAGTCTATAAACAAAATTGTACAATCTTTTTTATGAAGATATGCCAAACTCCTCAACAGTTGGTTAGTCTCATTAGGGTAAAATAATATGATACTTTGTTAAATTAGAAGTCGTCAACATGCTGCTGATGAACTGCTGATGTATCCTGTATGATGTATGTGATGCTGCTGATGTATGGTTTTTTATCAAGAGGCCAAACATTCATCTAGTTTTGCTATGAACTGCTGCTAATGATTTTGCAGGTACCCGGAGAGGCCCTTGAGTTTGCCGGAATGTCGATTAACTTCCGTTACGGCAAATTCGGGTACTCCATATGTCCTATTTTCAGCAAAGGTCATTCTGAAATTTTCCGTGAATTTTAGCATGACTTTGCTAAAAATAGGACATATGAGGTACTTGCGACTAATGGATGGGCCGGGGTATCTTAGTACTTAATTAAGTAGGATCAACTGCCCTTTTATTCTTGCTGCATTAAACCATAGGTGGCAATAGAGCCAAGTGATTAGGCCCAACTTAGAATTCTCCTTCCCTTTTCTTGATAGGGTATATATTATTAGAAGATACCCATATATATCAGTCAACCTAGCTAGGGTGCCTCGGCATCGATAAACCCTAAATGATGAAAACTTAACTTAGCATTTAGGGTGCCTCAGCATTGACAACCTCTAAATATAAAACCTTGGCTTTTAGGGTGCCTCGGTGTCGATAAAAACCTAAATGATGAAAGCTTAGGCTTTTAGGGTGCCTCGGCGTCGACAAGCCCTAAATGATAAAAGCTTAGCTTTTAGGATGCCTCGGTGTCGACAAACCCTAAATGATGAGACCATGATCTTGTTCCTTGAGAATAACTAACTTTTTGACCAAACTTTTTTCCCATTTAGAGCGAAACATGGCCCACAACGATGAGGCCGGCGGTTCGGGCAAGCAATTCTGGGAGCTGTCCCAGGAGATAGAGGAAGAACCTCACCACTATGAGGACGCCGCGGAAGACACCGATCCTGACTACACAACCCCTAGTGGCGTAGGGGATGACACTACTGATGGTGCTGCCGAGGATGCCACCACTGATGATGGCAGCGCACGCACAGATGGCAGCCAACCGAAGAGGCAACGGAAGGACCGGTGCCCGAACGTGCTCGGCACCGTCAAGGACGAATTTACTGAAGTGAACTCCGACGGGCATCCAACAGCGCCCAAAGAAATAGTCAAGGGGTACTCGGTTCAGCTCGGTTGCATTCTCCGGAGCACCGTCTCAATCAACACCGAGAACCTAAGGCATAAGGACCGAGGGAATTTGCGCAACCTCATCTTCACGAAGCTGCACGAACGATACAAGTTCCCTGCTGACTTTGAAAACACACGCCTCTCAGGGAATAAAGTGAACAGTGCTGCCCTCACAAGGATGAGCACGACCCTGTCTACTTGGAGAAGCGCGATGAAGAGAATGATTGACAAAGGTGATAGTTATGAGAAGATCAAGGCGAAAAATCCTTCGATCAGCAAAGATGACTACAAGGAGTTCAAGATCAAGTGTGAGAGCAGCGCAACCTCCGAATCAAGTCAATGGGGGAAAGAAATGCGGGAGTTGAACTTAGGGGTCCACCAACTCGGTCCCGGCGGTAACAGAGTGGCGGAGCCTATATGGGACAAGGAGGACGCGGAGCGTGCCGAGCAAGGCCTAATGCCCCGCTTCGAGAAAGACCGTGACAAGCAAACCAGGAACTATGTCAGGGCTCGGTACAAGGAGGACCCGGTAACAAAGGATCTTAGCACGGATCCAAAGACTAGGGCGCTTGAGCTTGTTCTGGTAAGGAATACACCCCCGCGTAATTAGCTCCATATGGTTGCATTCTAATTAATGAAGCCAAATTTCTAAATGGCTCACATTCCTTCCGTAGGAGACTGAAAGCAGTAGCGTGGGATCGGCTCAGAGCTCCCCTTGGGGCAGCACTCTAAATAGGGCGTTGAACGTAATGAAAAACAATGATAAGCTTAGTAAGCCGTTGTCAGCTGGTCGTGTGGCCGGCAAAGGCTTGTCCACAAAATGGTCGTCATACTATAACGCTGGTGGGCGAAAGGAGCGAAAGACCAGCTCGGAAAGCCAGTTGCGCGAGGTTCAAGAACTCAAGGCACAAGTGGCGCGGATTCCGGAGATTGTCCAAGAGCAAGTGCAACAACAACTGGGAACGACGCTCACCGCCATTGTGCCTACCTTGATTGAGGGGCTTCAGGTGTGGATTGCAGGCGCGGCCAACAGGGGCCGCCCCCGGTTCCCAGCTTCACGGCCAGCAACTCGCACAACGCGCAGGCGGCGCCATTGGTGTCTCCGGCGGAGGCGGTATTGGTGTCTCCGACGCCGGCACGGGCATTGGAGCTTAATGCACCTGGGTGTACGCCGGACGACACCTCGGCAGCAAGCGGCCCCTCCGTTAGTTGCACGCCCGTCGTTGGCGGTGCCTCGACATTAGACGAGCTCGACGCCATCACGGAAACTAATTAAGCCTCTCGGCCGAGGACTTCATCCCCTAGCCTTTGACTGGGCATCCCTGACGCCCTACATGTTTTCGCAGGGCGCCGCCGACGTTCCGTGCACCCTCCTGCACTTCGTGAACGACGAGTTGGTCGATGTCGCCAAGGGCAGAATCGTTCAATCGGGCAACCCCGTGTTCCACGGTAATCCGATGCCACCCACCGTGTATAGGGTTCAACTGGTTCGGGTGCTGCCAGGCTGCGACGAGTTGTTACCTTGGATTCGACCCGCCGGGGCCGATGAACATGATAAGATGACCCTCAGCGCCTGCGTAAGCTAGCCCCTGCTTTAGCCGAAGAGCCAGATTCGTTTGGGGATGGGGGACACCACCCCACAGACAACACCGCCAGTCGTGCCGGCGCCAAGCCATGGCAAGACCGCCGCAACGCTACCGGACATGCCGGACATCCCTATGGCACAGGATCCGAACATGCATATGGCACAGGATCCGGACGACGACGACAACGACGATGGTACATTTACCAACGTCGATAAGTACTTTGCTGAACATGGGTACGATGACGAATTCTTGGGGCCTCCTTCTCAAGAACCCAACCCTGCAAAAGACGATCGCGATCTAGCTGGTACCGCGGAGAAACCCAATTGCAACAGGCGTCGTCTGGCGTTCAGTTCTCAGGAGACACCTCCAGCTGCCGCCTTCACCGAGCCTCAGATAGCCGAGGTGCGAAATATTATCAGCCCCAACACACTCAAGAAGGCGGTCTGTGAGCAGAACTCGGTCCCATTACAACAGAAGAAGAAGGGAAGGAAAAGAAAGAGTAACAAGGGTGCGAGCCAGCCGGCACCGAGTACGATCCATGCTCAGGACGGTCCACCTTCACCTAAGGATATCTCGAGGAGGGTGCATCTGGCGGGTAGGCCGATACTACCGACTAATCTACTCAATGCTGCAACCGGTGCTATGCGGAGTCTGCATGACAGTGTTCTTTCTTTGGAGAAGCGGCGTCCCTCCGAGAATGATGTGGCATACTCGATTTTTGTGGCGAAGGTGCCAGAGGGCAAGGGCTTTGTGGGTAATTCCATCGGGGGTACGATTGTCCTGCGGTTTGATGACATCTTCGCTATGTTTAGCCTTCATCCGCTGCACTACACCTTCGTTCGGCTATTTTTGCTGAGTATGGAGATGCGGATCATTAGAGACAAGACCCCGGACATCGTGATAGTCGACCCCTTCTACATGCGTGCCAAGATCTTGGGCATCGCTGGGGACCGGCAAGTCGCGAGTTCATACCTCGAAGGCGTCATTCTGGCAAACCCAGATAAGGATAACTTCCTTGTGCCTTACTTTCCCGAGTTTTGAGTAGTGACACACATTGCACACTTATCCTCTTAAGCCCAAAATATTCCATGGCCACGTATTTCGACTCGTACCGTCAGTCGAAGAAAGACTACACAAATATCAAGAAAGTTCTTGATGATGTTCTCCCCGGCTACGCCACATAAGGAGGCACCTTCAGCAGGCCAGTTCGTAGGTATGGCAAGAACGTGTTCACCCATAATACGATGTTCCTCTGCGTCAAGCAACCGCCTGATGGTCATAAGGATGCCTACTACACCCTCCATTACACGCAGGCGATCGTACGGGACCATAATCACCTTCTGCTACCAAATAATCTCAAAGATTGGGCCACACGCTTGTCGGCAATCCAGGACGCGGACATCAGACAAGAATTCTTTCGCATCCAGTCAGAGTTTGCGAAAATCATCCATCAAGATGTCCTTCATACCTCGGGGCAGTTCTACCTCAGATATCAACCGTCCAACAGTGAGATAGAAACAACGCTACAAATGCAGGCTGACAACGCCCGCGATTTCATGACCATCACGAAAGACGGCGGCTTCATCCACGCTCCGGTCCCTGAGTCGACTCAAAAGTAGTGATGCTATGTAGTTCTGAAATGTCGATTGGCTCATGTTGTAATATTAAACTTTAATGAACTTGTATGTCTCTTTGGTTTGGACAGTCGTTCAACTTATATGTAATCGATGCTATTAATGTGTTGCTTTTCTCTTCCGATCCTTTTGTTGCATACTTATATATTGCTTATGTATTGTCTGTGAATTGTTACTAACGTTTTGTTTGGCTAGTGCATAGAGATGCCATCGTATGTCGTGTACAAGGGTAAGGTTCCCGGAGTCTACGACAACTGGGAGGAGTGTCGGAGACAGGTTCACCGTTTCAGCGGTAACAGTTACAAAGGGTACACCACTAGGGCGGAGGCGGAAATTAGATACGCATGCTATTTAGCGGGAGAGAGGAGGGAGCGTTGGAGGAACCGAATGAAGACCAGTTTCATCGCGATTATGCTCACTGTGATGACCGCAACTCTCTTCTATGTGATGGTAGTTTAGATGATCGATATCGATTTGTAATGTGAAGACAAACTCGCTACTCGCGGTTTCGAGACTTGTAATGTTCTAACTTTGTTCGGTATTTTAAATTCGGAGACTAATATGATGAATTGTATTCGGAGACTAATCTTCTATTGTATTCGATAAATCTGCTGTTTATATGTTGTGCTCTCTATATTATGTGCAGTAATATGTTTTGTAACCTGTGCAAATATCAGAAAAGAAAAAAAATAATCCCTAATATTCATACTAGTGTCGCACCACTCAGCACACTAATGACGCACCGCAAAAAGGACTCTAATGGCACATCATCCACTAGTGCGCCATTAGTATGCCAAAGCACATGGGTAAATATGGCCCACTGGGAGGCATACTAATGGCGCACCGTGTGCTATACTAATGGCGCACTAGCACATGGGTAAATATGGCCCCTTGGGAGGCATACTAATGGCGCACCGTGGGCTATACTAATGGCGCACTAGCACATGGGTAAATATGGCCCCCTGGGAGGCATACTAATGGTGCACCGTGGGCTATACTAATGGCGCACTGCATGGTGCGCCATTAGTAAAAAAATCTAATGACGTGGTGCTAGTGGCACACCTGTAGTGCGCCATTAGTAGGCAAAACAGGTGCGCCACTAGTAGGCCTTTTCCTAGTAGTGCTTCTTCGAGTTGGTCTTGCGGGCTTCGATCCTTCTAAAGTTTGTCTGTCTGAACGGAGTCTACGGAGCTCCATATATATTCCTGCCCGCTCCTTAGGGTGGTGTGGACCTGATGTTTGGGTTTCTCGTTGTGTCTGCGCGATGACGAGTTCTGGTGTCACTTCGGATGGATTCAAGGCTTCAACAATCACGATTGCGGCTCCATGGCCCTGACCCTTAGAGGCATCTGCACGAAAAAATTCCGGCTAACATCGACAAAGGCCAGACCCACTCCATAGGTGAGCAACACTGGCAGCCTAGCGATGATATTTGTCGTTTGGTGGTCCAGCATACCTGGCCATAAGTCGGGCCAGATCGGGCCTAAATAAGCCCCAGCAGACCTAGGCCCGGGCTTGCCCCGGTAGATTTCAAGCCCAAGCCCAACCCAACAAAGGAAAAGCCCGTCGGGCCTCGAGCCAGGCCTCTTCCCTAAAACACAGAAATGCAAAGCCCATGCCCAGCCCAACCTGGCCTTTGGGCTCAAAACTTAGGCCTAGGCCTGCTGTAGGAACGGAAGTATGTCTAGAGGGGGGTGATTAGACTACTTGACCAAATAAAAACTTAACTTTTTCCCAATTTTAGTTCTTGGCAGATTTTAGCAACTTTAGGACAAGTCAAGCAATCATCACACAATTCAAGCAAGCATGCAAAGAGTATATGGGCAGCGGAAAGTAAAGCATGCAACTTGCAAGAATGTAAAGGGAAGGGTTTGGAGAATTCAAACGCAATTGGAGACACGGATGTTTTTCCCGTGGTTCAGATAGGTGGTGCTATCCTACATCCACGTTGATGGAGACTTCAACCCACGAAGGGTAACGGTTGCGCGAGTCCACGGAGGGCTCCACCCATGAAGGGTCCACGAAGAAGCAACCTTGTCTATCCCACCATGGCCATCACCCGCGAAGGACTTGCCTCACTAGCGGTAGATCTTCACAAAGTAGGTGATCTCCTTGCCCTTACAAACTCCTTGGTTCAACTCCACAATCTTGTCGGAGGCTCCCAAGTGACACCTAGCCAATCTAGGAGACACCACTCTCCAAGAAGTAACAAATGGTGTGCTGATGATGAACTCCTTGCTCTTGTGCTTCAAATGATAGTCTCCCCAACACTCAACTCTCTCTCATAGGATTTGGATTTGGTGGAAAGAAGATTTGAGTGGAAAGCAACTTGGGGAAGGCTAGAGATCAAGATTCATATGGTAGGAATGGAATATCTTGGTCTCAACACATGGGTAGGTGGTTCTCTCTCAGAACATATGAGTTGGAAGTGTAGATGTGTTCTGATGGCTCTCTTCACGAATGAAGAGGAGGTGGAGGGGTATATATAGCCTCCACACAAAATCCAACCGTTACACACAATTTACCAATCTCGGTGGGACCGAATCAACAAACTCGGTCGGACCGAAAAGGTAAACCTAGTGACCGTTAGAGATTTTTGGTGGGACTGACATGCAACTCGGTAGGACCGATATGGTTAGGGTTAGGGCATAACGTAATCTTGGTGAGACCGATTACACAAACTCGGTGAGACCGATCTGGTAATTGGCTAACCAGAGAGTTGGTCAGGCAAACTCGGTGGGACCGATTTGCTCTTTCGGTGAGACTGAAAAGTTACAAAAGGGAAACAGAGAGTTTGCATTGCAATCACGGTGGGACCGATTTGCTCTTTCGGTGAGACCGAAAAGTTACAAAAGGGAAACAGAGAGATTGCAACCCCATCTCGGTGAGACCGAGATCCCTATCGGTAGAACCGAATTGCTACGGTTTGGCAGTGGCTTATGACAAATGAAACTCGGTGGCGCCGGATGGAAAGAATCGGTAGGACCGAGTTTGGCTTGGAGTTTAGGTCATTTGTGGATATGGGAAAGTAGCTGAGGATTTTGGAGCATATCATTAAGCACATGAAGCAAAAGGCTCATTAAGCAACACCTCATCCCTCCTTGATAGTATTGGCTTTTCCTATGGACTCAATGTGATCTTGGATCACTAAAATGTAAAATGAAGAGTCTTGAGCTTTTGAGCTTGAGCCAATCCTTAGTGCTTAGCATTTTGAGGGTTCCACTTTCACAATCCATGCCATGCCAATCATTGAGCTTTCCTGAAATAATTATCTTGGAATAGCATTAGCTCAATGAGCTATATGTTGTTATGAATTATGAAAGTGCGTTATATCGACTAGAGGGTGGGTGAATAGACGATTTTTATGAAATTCTTCATTGAGGATTTTTCTCATGAGGAAATTCCTTAGCGAAGAAATACTAGCAGCGGAATAAGTACTCAGAAGTAAACAAAATAGATTACATGCATGGTCATCATGATGAAATGAAGACAAACACAGAGTACAGAAAGCGTAGGCACAGGATAACTCTAGATGAAGACAAACAGACTGAAGAAATTGAACTGAGAAATTTGTGAAAGTCTTCAGTCAAAGTCTTCAAACATAGATATGAACAAGCAGACAACACAGTAATGAGGAAATGAAAGTGTTGAGGAAATGGAACCAGTAAGCTTGGTGAAGACAATGATTTGGTAGACCAGTTCCAACTGCTGTCTCAGTTGTACGTCTGGATGGAGCGGCTAAGTATTTAAACTCGAGGACACATAGTCCCGGACACCCAGTCCTGAGCACGCAGCTTGGGACACCAAGTCCTCACCGTATTCTCCTTGAACTAAGGACACACAGTCCTCGTCCAATCACTCGTGGTAAGTCTTCAGGTGACTTCCAAACCTTCACAGACTTGGTCACTCGGCGATCCACAATTCCTCTTGGATGCTCTAGACCTTGACGCCTAACCGTCTGGAAGAAGCACAGTCTTCAAAGGTAACAAGCGTTGGATCCATGCAGGATCAATCTCTTCAGTGATGCTCAATCACTTTGGGTTTGTAGGTGTTTTGGGTTTGGGTTTGGATTTTCCTCACTTGATGATTTTCGCTCAAAGTCCTCGGAGGATGGGTTGCTCTCAAATGACAAGTGTCAAGTTCTCGCTGAGCAGCCAACCAGCTAGTGGTTGTAGGGGGCGGCTATTTATAGCCTAGGGAGCAGCCCGACATGATAAGACATAAATGCCCTTCAATGATATGACCGTTAGGTGGACAAGATATTTTAGGACAGCTGGCGCGTAGCACAGCAACGGTCGGAAATTTGGAGTACAAATTCCTCAGGGCTATCATGTTCCTCACTGTGTAGGCAATTCGCACTGGCGAATTCCTAACTCCTCAGTCAGAGCAAAGTCCTCAGTGACCAGAAGAACTGCGTCTCTGTCACTGAAGAAATTGACTGAACTGTATGAGATTTCCAATGGCTTCACTCGAAGGGATTGGTAGGTGTAGGATTTGAGTTGAGCATCACATGGAAATTTTCTCCTTAGTATTTCCTTGACCCCCTTTAACAGTACGGTGTTTCCTATGACTCAAGAAAGCGAAAAACGAAACTACGAAAACAAAAGTCTTCACGCTTCACGTTCCTCGAACGAATACCAAGTCTTCAAGGTCACACCAATTTCTTCACTTTCAAAGTCTTCAGAAAGTCTTGAGAAAGTCTTCAGAATATCAAAGTCTTCACTCGAAGAACTTCATTTTTAGGGGTCGACTTTTACTGTAAATATCAAACTCCTCATAGACTTATAGACCTGTGTACACTCATAAACACATCAGATGCTTAACCTATAAGTCTTCAATACACCAAAATCACTAAGGGGCACTAGATGCACTTACAATCTCCCCCTTTTTGGTGACTGATGACAATATAGGTTAAGTTTTCAACGGGGATAAATATATGAAGTGTAGAAACTAATATTGAGGAATTTGATTGCAAGATATAGAAGAACTCCCCCTGAAGTTGTGCATAGTGAGGAATTTGCTTTTGAAGCAATGCACACTTGAAGAGTTAAATCATGGAGATCTCCCCCTATATCTTGTAATTCATACACGCATTTGATATATGATATGAAGAATTTGAAATGCATGATGAAATATGGTGCCTGATGCAATTCAGCATGCGTGTGATAACATTAATGAGGAATAAGCATGCAGAATCGCGCATCAAAAGTATCAGAGCTCAAGCATGTATCGAAGTATCAGAGCACCGAGCATCATAGGGTTTAAGATTACAACTCGATCCAATAAAAGTTTCGGAAGAACGAGAGTTGCAACTTAAAAAAAATATGCCCTTATTATAGACCCGCTTGAAGACTAACTCAGATTTTCTCCCCCTTTGTCATCAATGACCAAAAGGATCGAAACTGAGGACTAACGCCCCTGAAGATATTCAAGTTGGTGGAGGAGCGCCAGCGTTGTTGGGGTCGGTTGTTGAAGTAGGGCCCGCTGCAGTGTCGTCCAAGTCTTCATTTTCATCAGTGTTGCGTGATGAAGAATATGAACTGGCCACCAAAGAAGGAACCTTGACCTTCTTGAATTTCTTCGGCGGAGGTGCCGACCAGGCAAATTCTTCTTTGAGGCCCATGTTCTCCAAATCTTCAGCACTATAAACTTGAGATAGAATAGCCCAGGTGCGGTTGAGGGTTTCATGAAGGTAGTAACGGTTTTTCTTCACTGCATTATGTGTGGCAGTCATGTTGTGAAGAATTGAACCAAACTGACGCTTGACCCATTTGTGATTGCGATCAACCTTTTGATGAAGACTGAGGAGTAACTCACGATCAGTCATCACCCTGGGTGCTGTGGCTTGAGGATTTGGCTTGGCAGTGTTAGCAGCAGAATCATGTGTGGCAGAGTCATCATTGGTGGAATAAGAGGCAGCCTTGCGAAATTGACCATCCAATGGACGAATGCCTTCATCTATCACAGCAGTGGCCTTGCCCTTTTCGTCAGCTGAGGAAAATGTCCTTTTGAGGACTTCAATAGGAGGCAAGTAGCTGCAGTGGTTGAGAGTTTCAGCCTTGTAGTTGAGTGAAGACCTTGTCCTGATGAATCTCATAATCCAAGGTGCATAAGGCTTCAGATCAAATGGTGACATAGCAATGTTGGCCAGAGCCCTCATGAAGAAATCATGTAAGTTTATGGGAACGCCATGTATGATGTTGAAAAGCATATTCTTCATGATGCCAACAATTTCTTCATCAGAAGAATCGTGTCCTTTGATGGGACTTATTGTCTTCGTCAGAATGCGATAGACAGTCCTGGGCACATACAACAATTCCTTGACGAGGAATTTGGTACGAGGTGATTGCCCTGGCTTCAGAGGCTTCATGAGCACTTGCATATAGTGATTTGACAGTTCAGGTTCATCATACACGCAACACGCATCTTCAGTGGGTGGACTAAGAGAAAGGCAGCGAAGCAATTCAGATGTTGGGGCCTTGTAGTGAGTATTTTCAGTCATCCAGTCCAGAACCCATGAATTGACATCTTCAGAGTTGCCAGTGATGTGCAGTGTAGCATAGAACTGAAGAATGAGTTCTTCATTCCAATCGCATATATCAGTGCAGAAATTAAGTAGCCCAGCGTCATGAAGAACACTGAGGACTGGCGTAAAGCACGGCATAGACTCCATATCCACGTGAGGAATATGTGCATGGTCGAAGACTTTGTCTTTGTTGAAAAGTACTGAGGAATAGAAATTTGCTTGGCTGGCTGTCCAGAAACGCCTCTTCCTTATGCGAGCAGAGTCATAAGGATTGTATTCAGTGAAGAATACGTGCTCGCCATAGAAGTCTTCAGCCTTGAATTTCTGTTTCCTTGAGAATGGATCCTTTGGCCTTGGCAGAGGAGTGGCAGTGAGTTGCATCACAACCTCAGGAATCACAAGCTCAGGTTCTTCAGGCTGAGGAATTTCTGGTTCCTCCTCAGGTGCAGTCACCTTTTCAGTTTCAGCAGCAGTTTCTTCAGCACTAGTGGCTGGAATTCCTTCATTTACAGGTGCAGTAGGATGAGTTTCTTCAGAGCCCATTTGAACAGTTTGTGCAGGGGAGTGAGGAATTTGCTGCAGTGGGGTGAAGAGTGGGGAATTTGGATGCTGACTTTCCCAAAAGTCGTCATTCATTACTGGAGTTGTGCTTCCAATATCCACATCTTCATCATCAATTTCTTCAACACCAGCCTCTTCAGCATCAAACTGAGGCATTGGTGATGAGACTATTGGGGTTGAAGGGAGTGTATCTACTCCAATTTCTTCATCAATCTGCTCTGAGGAAGCAGCGGACTGAGTTTCTTCATCAGATCCACTTGGGATCGCATAATCTTCACCAAAAGGAACAAGGTCCTTTGATGGCATGGAGGAGATAGGAATGGCATCAATAGGATTTGCAAATGAGCTTGTCATTGGCTTCATCTTCTTGGGAGCTGAAGATTCTGAAGCAGCTGATGCCTTCCTTTTCTTCACAGCAGCTCGCTCTGCAGCCTTGGTTTTCTTCACATCTAAAGCAGAGGGAAGAATTGGAGTTGGAGTTGGTGCAGGTGGAGCTGAGGAATCTGGTTCATTTTCTTCAGGCACAACTGATGCAGTTGCCCTGATCTCTTCATTTTCTTCGGGCGCACCACTACTGGATGCCCTGGCAATTTCGTTAGTGGCTGGAGCAGAGTCATCAGCCTTCGAGCTGGCATTTTCTTCAGCAGTCTGAACATCGTCAGCTGTGCTGGCATGTTCTTCAGTGGGCTGAACAGATGCTTCAGCTTGAGGAATTTGTGTTGAGGCTGCACCCTTGGTGAAGGTATTAGTTAGCCTCACAAATCTGACCTTGGCTCCTTGCCAATCAGCATAGTACGAGTCAAAGTTGTCGCTGAGGGCTTTGATCTCAGCTTGCATCTTGACGAGTTCATCAGGAGTCATCTTAACAACATTTTTCTTCAGTAACTTCTCTTTGCGGTACTGGGTCTTCTTGATCTCTCTGGCCCGATCATATTTCCACTTCTCCTCTTGGATGAAGTGAGTCATCATGTGACTTTGGCCAAGTGTCAGCTTGAAGTCAGGCATAGGTGTGTTGGGATCCTTGTGCTAGAGATCAATATAGTCTAGGATCGCCCTTGGATCCAAAAGCAGGGGCACAGATGTGCCTTTGGCTTTAGCAGCCCTTTCTTGGCGGTCCCTGATGATTTCAGTAAGTTCTTCTTCATCAGCATCATCATCATCAGATGGAACAGAGAAGACCACTTGCTTCTTTGGACTTGGGCGAGTGCCGCGTCCAGCGGTAGCCTTTTTCTTCAGTAACGAGGGTCCAGCTGAGGATTTTGGTGCAGCTGAGGAACTAGCTGAGACACCAGAGGCAATAGAGATGCCAGGTGTCCTTTGGCATGAGGCCAGATGCACAGGAGCTGAGGACTTTGTGGGAGCAGGAGCAGTATGAGGAATTTGCATCGATGATTTTGAAGATTCTGGCCGTGAGGGCGCAGCTGAGGAACTTGGCCGTGAGGGCACAGCTGAGGAACTTGGCCGTGAGGGCATTGAAGGTGAAGCACTTGGCTTATGAGCAGGCTTCTTCATCATTGATTTCCTCGGCTTGGCAGAAACCTCAGTAGCAGCAGCAGCAGATTCTTCATTAAATTTCCTCACTGCTTCTTTTGCTTGCTTTTGCAGTTTACGCTGGCGCTTGGCCCATTCTTGAGTAAAATCCTCACCGCGTTTGATGCTAGTGGGATCAGCCACTTGGCCAGGTGCCAATGGAGGGCGTTGACATGGAGGGTTTACGGCGAATTTCTTCATGTACTTAGGAGTAATATATCTGTACTCCCTCCATTCTCTTGCCCATCTCCTTTCAATCTTCTGTATGCGCACCTTGCGCTGATTTCTATCTTCTTCAGGAGGTGTGCAGTACCCAGCAGAAATGTCCTCAGGGATTTCAAATGCAGTCATGACCTCTGGTTTCTTTCGTCCTTTCTATGGCCTTTTACCTTCAGCCATTTTCTTCGGATGAGGAATTTGAACAATGGAATTCTCTGAAGAAGTATGCAACTTTTCTTCGAGGAACGCTGCAAATGAGTTAAGTTGATGAGAACCTAAGGATTCAGCAGCGGACATGTGTACCTGTGAACAGACTATAGTTGCGAGGAATTTGAAGAGGTCATATGCGTTCTCAGAGGGTTTTTCATAAAGAACAAGTTTTGAGGAACTTGACCAGATTCGTCTTGAGGAATTTCACTAAGCTCCATATATATCCTAGGTTCCAGAGTTGTATAGATTGAGAATCCACACAATTGAGGAATCTTGAAGAAATTTAGACTTAGGGAAATGAATCAAGAACAGAGAACAAGTGAGGTGTTTTGTGTGTGAGGATTTGAAGAATAAAAACACCTTTGAAGATTTTGTAGAAAAACTTCGAATCAAAGAGGGCAGTAAAAATAGCTTTTAATTACCCTGAATGAAGAACACGACGAACTGTAAGTAGAAACGGTGAAGTTCGTCAATGCAGATCTTCCACGCCCTAGCTTGGCGGAGGAAGATGTCTATGGCGGCGGCGGAGGTGAAGATTTCCGCAGTCGGCGCGAGTACGTCGGCGACGAGGTCGAGGCAGTGAAGCTCTTCCTCACCGGCGGCGATGAAGTAGCGGCGGCGCTAGGGTTTGGAAGCTCGAGCGGGGGAAGTGAGGTCGAGCGGGGTAAAGGAAGTGAGGACGGCGACGGAGGGGTATTTATAGCCGCAGTGAAAAACTCCTCGTCCGAAGATTTAGGACGAACGTGCCCCTGGCCATTCTCCTTCACTTGACATGTGTCACCCACGTACTGTGTAGTGGAGATCGTGTAAGATCGTGGGTGAGTAAAATAATCCATCGTGGGAAGTGGAACGGTTTGAGCGGCAAAAACGAAAGTTTGGATAAGATCAGTTTTAACGTTCCGTTCGCAATTTCTTCAGCTGACAAGGACACAGTGAAGAATTTGAACGAGTTTCAAATAGAACGCACATGAAGAATTTGTGAATAGACTGGATTGAGTATAGCATAGAGGGGAAGGGTCCGATCACATTCACTTAGTAGAAAAGTTCAAACTTGAAGAAATAGCTATAAGTGAATGCTGTAGAGGACATAAACTCATATATATATATATATATATATATATATATATATATATATATATATATATATATATATATATATATATATATATATATATATATATATATATATATATATATATAGTCAATGAGGAAAAACGACGGCAAAAGTGAAGAATTTGCAAAGTTGAAGAATTTGAAAAACTAAGGAATTTCAAAAATGAGGAAAAACTCAAATTGAGGATTTTCAACTTTTGTGGTGGCGTGACCCACCGTGTAAGAATGATGATTTCAGACACCGCGTACAATTGTCGTAGGGTTCTGAGAATCAATTCTTCATTAATTTCTTCACACTTAGAGTGTTATTCTTCATTGATTGAAGAAAAACGTTTCTTCATGTGTTGCACATCTAAGTCATCAATTATGCATAAGTGTTAGGATGAGTGCATTTTCAAAGTACATTCAAAGATTCTAAGATATTTAGCTCACACCGCAACTTGCTAAATCTCTTCTCATCCAAGGGCAGGGTGAAGATATCGGCTAGCTGTCCTTCAGTCTTCACATGCTCAATAGAAATGTCGCCCTTCAACACATGATCACGAAGAAAATGATGACGAATCTGAATGTGCTTTGTCTTCGAGTGCTGAACTGGGTTGTGAGCAATCTTGATGGCACTCTCATTGTCACAGAGGAGAGGCACATTCTTCACGTTGACTCCATAGTCCTTGAGCGTTTGCTTCATCCATAGTAGTTGAGCACAGCAAGAACCAGCAGCAATGTACTCAGCTTCAGCATTAGACAGTGATACGCAGTTCTGTTTCTTCGAGGACCAACAGACCAAGGATCGTCCGAGGAAATGACAAGTACCAGATGTTGACTTGCGATCCACACGGTCACCAGCATAGTCAGAATCAGAATATCCAATGAGGTCAAAGTCTGAGCCCTTGGGGTACCACAATCCTAGTGTTGGTGTGTGAGCTAGATATCGAAGAATATGCTTCACAGCCGTATGGTGTGATTCCTTCGGTGCAGCTTGAAATCGTGCACACATGCAAACACTAAGCATTATATCTGGCCTAGATGCACATAAGTATAATAAAGAGCCAATCATGGAGCGGTATACCTTGTGATCGAAGTCAGTACCATTTTCATCAGTGCATAGATGACCATTTGTGGGCATAGGAATTTTGAGACCTTTGCAATCTTGCATGCCGAATTTCTTCAGGACATCCTTGAGGTATTTCTCCTGAGATATGAATATCCCATTGTGCTGTTGACGAATTTGTAGACCTAAGAAGAATTTCAATTCTCCCATCATAGACATTTGATATTCTTCACTCATCATATAGGCAAATTCATCACTATAACGTTGGTCAGTACAGCCAAAGATGATATCATCAACATATATTTGGCACACAAACAGTTCACCATCATATGATTTAGTAAAAAGAGTGGGATCGAGTGAACCGGGTGTGAAGCCTTTCTTCATGAAGAATTCCTTCAATGTGTCATACCACGCCCGTGGGGCCTGCTTGAGGCCATAGAGGGCCTTGTTAAGTCTGAAGACTTTGTCAGGATGTTTTGGATCTTCAAAACCTGGTGGTTGAGCAACATATACTTCTTCCTCAATCTTACCATTGAGGAATGCACTTTTCACATCCATTTGGTATAAGATCATATCATGATAGTTAGCATAGGCAAGTAATATGTGAATAGCTTCAAGTCTAGCAACAGGTGCAAAAGTTTCATCGAAATCAATTCCTTCAACCTGTGTGTAGCCTTGAGCTACTAGTCGTGCCTTATTCCTCACCACAACACCATTTTCATCTTGCTTGTTGCGGTAGATCCACTTTGTACCAATGATGTTATGCTTGCGAGGATCGGGACGATTGACCAGTTCCCATACGTTGTTGAGCTTGAACTGATGTAATTCTTCTTGCATGGCCTGAATCCACTCAGGCTCCAGAAATGCTTCATCTACCTTAGTGGGCTCTGTGATAGAGACAAAAGCAAAGTGCCCACAAAAGTTAGATAGATGTGAAGCTTTTGAGCGTGTGAGAGGACCTGGTGCTCTAATGTCATCGACGATCTTCTCCACTTGCACTTCTTTTGCAACGCGAGGGTGAGTTGGTTGCCGTTGAGGAATTTGATCAGCATTTTCTTCAGCATCAATTTCCTCAGCATTTTCTTCAGGTGCATCAGCTTGATGTTCTTCACGTTCTGGAACGAATTCTTCAGCAGATTCTTTAGTAGGAATGATATCTTCAGTATCCTTGTGCTTGATCGATTCCTCAGGTGCTGGTTCATCTAACACAGAAGGTAGGTGCTCTCTTTGCGAGCCATTAGTTTCATCGAACCGCACATCTACAGTTTCAACAATCTTGTGAAGAACATTGTTGAAGACTCTGTAGGTGTGCGAGTCCTTTCCGTAACCAAGCATGAAACCTTCATGTGCTTTCGGTGCAAATTTAGAGTTGTGATGAGGATCTCTAATCCAGCATTTAGCACCGAAGACTTTGAAATAACTCACATTGGGTTTCTTGTCAGTGAGGAGTTCATAGGCAGTCTTCTTGAAGAATTTGTGAAGATATACTCTATTGATGATATGGCACGCAGTATCAATTGCATCAACCCAGAAACAACAAGGGGTTTTGTACTCATCGAGCATAGTGCGAGCCATCTCAGCAAGAGTCCTGTTCTTGCGCTCCACGATGCCATTCTGTTGAGGATTATAAGGAGCAGATAATTCATGAGTAATACCAAGTTCATCAAGATAGTCATCGAGACCCGAATTCTTGAACTCAGTGCCATTGTCACTTCTGATGTGCTTGATCTTCACACCAAAGTTAGTTGAAGCCCTCGAGGAAAATCGTTTGAAGACTTCCTGCACTTCAGTTTTGTAAGAGACAAGGTGTACCCATGTGTAACGAGAGTAATCATCAACAATAACAAAGCCATATTGAGATGCTTCATTTCAAACAGAGGAATAATGGTTAGGACCGAAGAGATCCATGTGAAGCAATTCAAATGGGCGTGTAGTGGTCATGATAGTCTTCGCTGGATGCTTGGCCTTTGTCATCTTTCTAGCTTCACATGCACCGCACAAGTGATCCTTGAGGAATTTGACATTCTCAATGCCAATGACATGCTTCTTCTTCGCAAGCGTGTGCAGATTGCTCATGCCTGCATGACCAAGTCGTCGATGCCATAGCCATCCTTCTGAAGCTTTTGCAAGTAGGCACACGGCAGGTTGTGAATCTACAGAGAAATCAACAATATACAAGTCTCCTCTCCTAAAGCCTTCGAAGACTTTGGATTTGTCAGCTTCCATAATCACAACACAACGATACTTGCCGAAGACAACAACCATATCAAGATCACAAAGCATTGAGATAGACATAAGATTGTATCCTAAGAACTCAACAAGCATGACTTTGTCCATGTGTCGATCCTTTGTGATAGCAACCTTACCTAGACCCAATACCTGACTTTTGCTTTTATCAGCGAAGATGATATGCTTCATGTGTGATGCTGATAAGGGAGCATCCACCAACAGATTCTTGTCACCGGTCATGTGATTTGTACATCCACTATCAAGTACCCATTCAGTGGCTTTGGGTTGATCATCCTGCAGATGAATTAGTGCAACTTACGAACCTCATATACTTCAGTAGTGAAGAATATGACATCACAATTCATCAGATCAATTTCATCAAGCAGTAGAACTGATAAAATAGAGGGAGGACGTGTGAAATGAAAGCTCATTTCATCATGGTTAGCCTGCGTCCTTTCAGGCAATTTTTTTGTCAGGTCCCCAGCAAATTCTTCAGACGTTACAGCACGTCTGGAGACCTGACTCTGCAGAAGAGATTAGTTCTTTTTCTTCACCACCCACATCTGAAGGGGTGGCAAAGAGTTCATCATTCTGCGAGCTCCATATGAGAATGGTGGCAAAGCAGCCAAACCATTTCGTTTCACATAAGAGGGGTTAGGGTAAGCATATGAATAAGCAGAGAAATTTTTCGAGGACTTATGAACATAATAATTTGAAGAATAATGCTCATATTCATAGCCCTTGACTCTTCCCTGCGAAACAGAGTTGTTAGCACGATGATGTTCATATGAGGACTTTGATCCATGTGAGTAATTTGATCCTCTTGAGGAATTTGGTCTGTATGAGGACTTGGATCCATATGAAGAATTTGGTCCACATGAGGAATTTGATCTGGGGTTCCTTTTCTTCACAGGTGGTGTCACGAGGACATTCACCTGAAGACTTTCGAGGCAACTTTTGGGAACCCAGATTTTCTTCATAGGAGAACCATTCCTGCAGTTAGTGCCAACATATCTAGCAAATACTTCACCATTCTGATTTTTGAACAATTTATAGTTGGAGTCAAATGACTCATCAGAAGAATGAGAAGATTCACATGTATAGCCAGATAAATTAGATGGATCAACTGGAGGTCCCTTTGCAGCAACCCATGTGGTTTTGGGGTACTGCTCAGGCTTCCAATATGTACCATCAGCATTGAGTTTCCTCTCAAAGGCAATACCCTCTTTCCTAGGGTTCCTGTTGAGGATCTACTTTTTAAGCACATCACAGAGAGTCTGATGCCCTCTGAGGCTTTTGTACATGCCTGTCATGTACAATTCCTTCAGTCCTGCATCGTCAGTAATACTATCAATGTCCTCAAATGAGGAATTAGTGATAGCAGAGACAGGTGAAGAATGTGTAACATTTGAAGCATTTGAACATTCAGGTGAAGAATTAGCAGATTCTCGTTCAATGCATTTTAGGCATGGAGGAATGAATTCTTCCTGAGCAGCGCTGATTTGTTGAGCAAGTAATGAATCGCGCTCCTTCTGAAGATCTTCATAACTCACTCTCATCTTCTCAAAATCAGACAGGAGAGAGTTATGCTGATCTTGAAGAGAGTCATGCTTGGAATGAAGTCTCTGAAGACTTTCAGCCAAGGCTTGTGACTGATCGATTTCTTCACCCAACATATCATTGCTCTTACTAAGCATATCATTAGCTTTTTGCAAAGCTCTTTGTTGTTTTGCAGCAAGGGAAGCAAGTTTGACATAACTGGGTCCAAATTCATCACCAGATTCTTCATCACTAGACTCAGATAGGTAGCATTCAGTTACCTCAGGACTTTTTGCCATAAGGCATGAAGTAGAGGATGATGATTCTGGTTCGAATGTCATCGATTTGAGTGATTCCTTGAAATCCTCAAACCAAGGATCATACGGGTTCGATGGCCTTCATAGACATCAGAGAGACGGTCCCAGACAAGCTTCTGCCATCTTGCACAGATCGGTCAGACCAATCTCAGTGACGGTCCATAGCTCGCTGTCCATCACCATGAGACGCTTCTTCATCATAGCCTTCCATTTGGGATACTCGTGACCGTCAAATATGGGGCACGACACTTTCTTCGTATCTGCGGTCGACATAACTAAACTCCAGGCGGTTAAACCAAAATCACACAGAACAAGCGAGTACCTTGCTCTGATACCAATTGAAAGTGCGTTATATCGACTAGAGAGGGGGGGGGGTGAATAGACGATTTTTTATGAAATTCTTCACTGAGGAATTTGCTCATGAGGAAATTCCTTAGCGAAGAAATACTAGCAGCAGAATAAGTACTCAAAAGTAAACAAAATAGATTACATGCATGGTCATCATGATGAAATGAAGACAAACACAGAGTATAGAAAGCGTAGGCACAGGATAACTCTAGATGAAGACAAACAGACTGAAGAAATTGAACTGAGGAATTTGTGAAAGTCTTCAGTCAAAGTCTTCAAACACAGATATGAACAAACAGACAACACAGTAATGAGGAAATGAAAGTGTTGAGGAAATGGAACCAGTAAGCTTGGTGAAGACAATGATTTGGTAGACCAGTTCCAACTGCTGTCTCAGTTGTACGTCTGGTTGGAGCGGCTAAGTATTTAAACTCGAGGACACACAGTCCCGGACACCCAGTCCTGAGCACGCAGCTCGGGACACCAAGTCCTCACCGTATTCTCCTTAAACTAAGGACACACAGTCCTCGTCCAATCACTCGTGGTAAGTCTTCAGGTGACTTCCAAACCTTCACAGACTTGGTCACTCGGCGATCCACAATTCCTCTTGGATGCTCTAGACCTTGACGCCTAACCGTCTGGAAGAAGCACAGTCTTCAAAGGTAACAAGCGTCGGATCCACGCAGGATCAATCTCTTCAGTGATGCTCAATCACTTTGGGTTTGTAGGTGTTTTGGGTTTGGGTTTGGATTTTCCTCACTTGATGATTTTCGCTCAAAGTCCTCGGAGGATGGGTTGCTCTCAAATGACAAGTGTCAAGTTCTCGCTGAGCAGCCAACCAGCTAGTGGTTGTAGGGGGCGGCTATTTATAGCCTAGGAAGCAGCCCGACATGATAAGACATAAATGCCCTTCAATGATATGACCGTTAGGTGGACAAGATATTTTAGGACAGCTGGCGCGTAGCACAACAACGGTCGGAAATTTGGAGTACAAATTCCTCAGGGCTATCATGTTCCTCACTGTGTAGGCAATTCACACTGGCGAATTCCTAACTCCTCAGTCGGAGCAAAGTCCTCAGTGACCAGAAGAACTGCGTCTCTGTCACTGAAGAAATTGACTGAACTGTATGAGATTTCCAATGGCTTCACTCGAAGGGATTGGTAGGTGTAGGATTTGAGTTGAGCATCACATGGAAATTTTCTCCTTAGTATTTCCTCGACCCCCTTTAACAGTACGGTGTTTCCTATGACTCAAGAAAGCGAAAAACGAAACTACGAAAACAAAAGTCTTCACGCTTCACGTTCCTCGAACAAATACCAAGTCTTCAAGGTCACACCAATTTCTTCACTTTCAAAGTCTTCAGAAAGTCTTCAGAAAGTCTTCAGAATATCAAAGTCTTCACTCGAAGAACTTCATTTTTAGGGGTCGACTTTTACTGTAAATATCAAACTCCTCATAGACTTACAGACCTGTGTACACTCATAAACACATCAGATGCTTAACCTATAAGTCTTCAATACACCAAAATCACTAAGGGACACTAGATGCACTTACAAATTACCAAAACCACCTAGGGATAGTTGCACTTTCAATCTCCCCCTTTTTGGTAATTGATGACAACATATAGATCAAAGCTTCGACAAATGATAATAAGAATGAAACATATCGTCGCTTTGAGAAGTATGTGATAAGTAAGAGCTCCCCCTAAATTTGTGCATATTTAAAATTTGCTTTGGACTGCAAATGCACAAAGAGTTAGAATTATGGGTTACTCTTCCATGTCACATACATCTTGGTGGAGCGCTCAAAATGATAATAATGAAATACATGCACTCATCACCAAAGAAAAGTGAATGACCACATAAGATAGATAAGATATATCAAGCATGCATAAGAGTAGCTTATGATCAAACACATGATCATCAATGTCTCACAAGCATAACAAAGTATCTCGACCAAAAGCAAACAATGTTTGAAAAACCACCAAATAAAGCAAGAGATAAAAAACAACACACTCTCTCTCGAAGCCTATGATCTATACATTTTTCTCCCCCTTTGGCAACAAGTTACCAAAAAGTTCCTAGAAAATGCATAGTGCTAGATCGACACTCAGGCTTGATCTTCTGGTGGTGGTGGAGTCCTGATCACTCCAAGGACGAAGGCTTCCGTAGACGTGGTTGGATTTGGAGCTGAAGTAGATGCTGGAGCTGGTTGGGCTGGTGCTGTGCCTGGAGCTGAGGCGGTGGCTCTTGTGTCTGGAACTGGCACTGCAGACGACCTCGGACCTCGTGGCACTCTGGCAAATGCATCAGTGGTAGTCTTCCCTTTCCTCTCCTGCATGTCATCTTGAAGTTGCTCTACTGCAGTCTGAATCTCTGTCACCTTAACATCCAAGTCATAGAACTTTTGTTCTACGATTCTCTCTAAGCTTGCCTGGTTCTGAGTTAGGGTGGCCAGTCCTTTCTCAATCCTCAGGGTGGATGCAATCAAGTAACTGAGCTGCTCTTGCTTGTTCTTCAAGAAGTACTCAGATGCCTCCTCTTGAGTTGGCACCTTGGCAGCTTTCTCCTTTCTTGCCTTCTCCTTCTTGGCTTGTGCTTGGGCTGATGATGGTTCATTTTCATTCATCACAACTTGGTTTTCCTCAAAATCTGGATGAATAGGCAAATGTTCCTTGTCCAACAAGTATGTGTCTGTGCCCATTCTTGAGTTAATCCACATCTGGATCTGAGGGGCATAACCACAGCTCCTCTTCTGATCTGCTGCAGTCCTCTTGATAGTCTCTACTATGAGGCTCATGACCTTAAACTTTTGAGGCACATCAAATATATGAAGCAGGTTGATGGCATGACCTCTGATCATCCTGTGATCTCCAGACTTGGGCAAAAGTGTGTGCCTAAGGATCCAGTTGATCATAGGCGGACCTGACAACAAGTGTTTTACAGACCCAAACTGGTGAGTATCAAGATCTTCTGCAGGAATCTCTTTGTACATATTTGCCATAGTGTTATGATCCATCTTTTTCTTGGCATAGACATCCAAGTCATCTTCTTTTTCTTCTGGGGCATTGATCAACTTTGCCCATTCCTCAACAGTTGACTGGTACCTTGTACCTTTAGACATCCATGTGATCCTTCCATCTGGATAGAAATGTGCTATGGAGTAGAATTGCATAATCAGCTCCTCATTCCACTTTGTGAGCTTCTGCCCAACAAAGTCAGCTACTCCACAAGCTCTGAAGCTATCTTGCACTCCAGGGTAGTGCTCTTCATTTTCCTTGATATATTCCCAATCAACCCATCTCATGTCACACACAACTGGCTTCTTGTCCAATAAGACTGTCTCATAGAAGTCCTGCTATTCCTTAGTGTGGAACCTGTAGTCAACAGTAGTCCTTCTCCTGGTAGCATATGGATCCTCTGCTCTCCATTTTCTTAGCCCAGAGTCTCTTCTGATCTTCATATCCTCAGCCACAGGATGAGCATCATTGTGGTCTGGGATCTTGGGCTTCAACTTTCTCAGCACTTGGCCTTCCTCTTCTTCAACAGCAGCTTCAGGCACTGGGGCCTTGTTCTTCTCAGCAGCTAGTATGCTCCTTGTATTTCTCTTTGGTTTTGGCTTTGGAGCTGGCTTGGCTTTGGATGCAGCCTTGGGGGCTTCCTTGGGCTTAGATGCAGCTGCCCCTGATCTTATAGCATCACCCATCAGCTTGGGTGCCTTAGGTGCTGGTGCAGCAACCTCTTCTTCTTCCTCTTCTTCATCCGAAGAATGCTGTTCAAATTCAGCCATGGGATCAACTTTCTTGCACCATCTGCCTCTTTTCCTTTCTTTCTTTGTTTCAGCTGCAACTGGCTCTTTGGGTGCAGGCTTCTCAGGAATCTTTGTTGAGGCTCTGGCCTTTGGCATGGGCTGCCTGCCTGCTGGCCTTTTGACCTTTAAGCCTGGCTTGTTGCTCTGTCTTGAGCCATGCTCTTTCTTGAGTTCAACTTTCTTGGAAGTTGCTTCCTCCTCTGCCACATAGTCCTCATCCTCTGATTTTGAAGTTCTCTTCTTCCTTTGTCTTGTGGCAGCTTTTGGCAGGTTGCTGGGGGTACTCCTGCTGCCTTCATCTGAAGAGCTGGAGGGACTAGTGCCCTCACTCATCTGCACTGGCTGCTCTGATAGGTTCTGGCTATCACTCTGGTCTGACATGATGAACAAGCTGGCTGCTGACCCTGTGAATAGTTTATAGATGAGGTAGAGTGGATGAGCATCACAAAATGCAGAGATTTTTGCAAAAGATTGATTCAAAAACTTAGTTTTAGTTTCCCACAGAAAGCATTTCGGATCTACCGATTTTTAAACTCGGTGATACCAAAGCAGTTTTTGGAACCTAAACTAGTGAACTCGGTTGGACCGAGTCACAGTTCGGTGGCACCGAGACTGCTAGGGTTTCACAAAGTTCCAAAATCGGTCACACCGATTAGCAATACTCGGCCAGACCGAGTTTTACTTGTGCAATGGCATAAGCCAAATCGGTGGGACCGAGTTTTTCAACTCGGTGGATCCGAGATGGTTTCGGCGGAAACCTAACCCTAAAATTTTCGGATCAAACCTATTCTATGAGTTCATTGACTGGATAGGAGTTTATCAAACGTGGCAAGAATCATTATGTTCACAATGTGCTAGGAATCGGATTGGGGAATAGCACAAAGATCGAGTCCATACCCTAGTTCGGCGGAGACTCGCTACGGCGGCAACGGCGGGGTTGATTCCCGTTGACGGCGACGGAGACCAGCTACTGGAGGCGGCTCGCGGCGAGAAGACGATCTAGAGACCACGTAGGCAGAGCGAGCTATCGCGCGGGCGAAGGGGTTCGGAGAAATTTCCAAATTTTTGCCCGTGTCTATATATAGCCTGACTCTGTCGGTGTGACCGAGTGGAACAACTCGGTAGCACCGAGATGCAAAACTGTATACAGTTATTGCAACTCGGTGTGACCGAAAGGTTCAAATCGGTTGCACCGAGGTCGAAAACACAAATCAACTTAATGATCTCGGTAAGACCGAAAGTGGGGTATCGGTCAGACCGAGAATCACAAAGAGGTTTCGGAAGTTTAAGTCTATGACGAATCGGGGACTCCGAGTGCTCCTCACACAGAGTGGTTCGAATCTGACTTGATCAATTTTGTGATGTAGGATGAATAGAGTTTGAGACGAGAAAAGCATAGATAGCAAGAGAAGGTTCTTAGGCATTCTTGTCCATCCACTTGGGAAAAGAAAAAATAAAGCCAAACAATCAAAACAACAAGTGGATGTCCTCGAATGAGTAAAATATGCAACCAACATGCTCACACAATCAAATGGAAATTGAAATATGTGACAAAGCATGCACAACCAATTCTAGCATCTATCAAGCAATTGGCGATGACTAGGTCATCTATATATGAGTATATTGACATAGGAGTCAAATGAAAACATTTGATCATAGATCATACTCATCGTTTAAGCTCAAGTGGGGTTACCACTTTTACATAAAGCATTGTTGTGTTCACATCATTAGAGTTGCTTTAACTCAAGTCTTAGAGTAAAGCTCCCCCTAGATGTGATATCCCCCCTAAGAGGGATGAACTAACCTTGGGTTTTGTCGATGATGACTTCATGTAGATGTTGAAGATGTGGATGCTCAATGTTGATGTATATCACTTGGAGCTATCCTTTTGAGTGATCTGCACTTTCAATACCTACTGGGTTAGTCCCACAAGGAACAAACAAAAATATCCATAGACATAAAGTGATGCACACACAAGATGATGTCTATGAAGGCTTTTAGGTTACCTTGTCCCTTGACTTACCAACAAGAGGGTTTGTGACTCCTTGAACTAGTGCAAGATGTGGAAGTTGATTGCACTTGTTCTTGCCAAAATGATAAGAGTGAAGTATGTTGGCGGAGTCATCCTCAAGAACTCTCTAGTTCTTCTTCTTTTGGATCCACACCATCTTGATGGGAATCCTTGGAGTTGTAGTCGTACTTGATGAAGTGGAACTTGAAGTAGTCTTGGGAACCCACTTGACTAAGGTCTTGGTAGCTTCTTCAAATGCATCAATTTCCTCTTGAAGCTTGTCCTTGCCTTTTTGCTTGTAGTCTTGTGGTGGAAGATCATCTTGAGTTTGTGTCCCCTTGAAAGTAGTAGGATCATATTTCTCTTGTTGAGGAACAAACTTTGTCTTGGGGTATTGACCTTCTTCCCACTCAACTCCATTGGCATTGAACTTTCGTTCAAAACCAACACCTTGATTCTTCCGGTGCCTTCCTTGCTTGCGTACAATCTCCTCGAATTGCTTACTTCCGGCAAGGCTTTTGTACACTCCTTTCTCTATGATTCCCTTCAATAAGCTATTTTCTTGCTCAAGAGTAACTTGGCTAAGAGAATCGTTAGTGGAATCAAGAGAACTACTAGAAGCAACAATATTGGATTTAACGTGATCATTGTTACTACTAGAGGAAGAATCTTTCTTGTTCTTGTTATTAGACTTGACTTGAGGCATGTAAGTGGATAAGAGTAAATGCTTGGCAATGTAAGAGGAACCTTTCTTGCGGAGATCATCATTGATTGCCTTTAAGAACTCATGCTCTTGCTCAAGATTGAGCTTTTCAAAGCGTAACTTCTCATGAGCTCTTAAAAGTTCTCGATGATCTTCGAGGATAGTTTCATGAGCTAACTTAAGAGTGTTTAGTTCTTTAGTTAGAGCCTCAATTTTCTCCTTATCATTGTCATTCATTTTATCTTGATTAGCATGATTAATTGACGTTCCATCATAGTATTCATCACTAGAGTTGTCAACAAGTAAATCATCATCACCTAACAAGTCATCCTCATCACTATTGAAATCAACATACTCAGGGTGAGTTACCTTAGGGCCTTTGGCCATGAAGCATCTTCCAATTCCTTCATTTGGTGAGTCAAATATGTCGAAGGAGTTGGTTGACACAAGTGCTAGACCGGCAACACCTTCATCTTGAGTATATTCGGAATCAGAGTGATAACTTCTCTCGGAGTGGTTGTCGGAGTCGGAGCCGGATACCCATTCACCAACATGAGCTTGATGTCTTCGTTTTGTGTAGCTCCTTGATGATTTTTCCTTTCTTTCCAAATCCTTGCTCCTCCATGAGTATCTTCGGTCATAACTATCATCTCTACTCCTTCTCTCTCTTGATGGTGATTCTTCTCTTTTGCCTCTTCTTTTTGGAGAATCTTCTCTTCTTTTGTAGGGAGCCGTACACTCATTGGAATAGTGTCCGGGTCTTCCACAATTGTAGCAGTTTCGCTCTCGACTAGAAGATCTTTTGTCATTGTAGGACCTTGACTTGGAGCTTCTATCTTTGCTTCTACTCTTGTAGAACTTGTTGAAGTTCTTCACCATTATGCTCAATTCTTCGTTGAAGTTTTGTTTCTCACTTGATGATGTGGGTACTTCACATGAGGCTTCGTAGGCACCACTTGATTTCTTGTGAAGTTCCTCTTTATCCTTGAGCGACATCTCATGAGCAATAATTCTTCCAATGACCTCCGTTGGCTTGAGATCTTTGTAATTGGGCATCATTTGGATCAATGTGCACACGGTATCATATTTTCCATCCAAGGCTCTTAGGATCTTCTTGATGATGAATCTGTCGGTCATCTCTTCACTCCCTAAGCCGGCAATCTCGTTTGTGATGAGAGCAAGCCTAGAGTACATTTCAGCGACACCTTCACCATCCTTCATTTTGAACTTGTCAAGTTGACTATGAAGCACATCCAATTTGGATTCCTTGACGGAGTCAGTACCTTCGTGCATATCAATCAAAGTATCCCAAATTTCCTTTGCATTCTCAAGACGGCTGATTTTGTTGAATTCTTCGGGGCATAATCTGTTGAAGAGAATATCACAAGCTTGAGCGTTGTATTGTAGCATCTTCAACTCATCCGCAGTAGCTTCACGGTTTGGTTCTTTCCCGTCGAAGAAGTCACCTTGCAAACCAACACACAAAATAGCCCAAACGGCGGGGTTATGTCCAAGAATATGCATTTTCATTTTATGCTTCCAACTAGCAAAATTTGTACCATCAAAGTAAGGACCTCTACGGTGATAATTTCCCTCGCTAGAGGCCATACTCTCCTAGGTTGTGAAACCAAGGCTATGACCACCAAAAGCTATGGAAATCAAAGCAAATGGAGACCAAAGCTCTGATACCACTTGTAGGATCGGAAGTATGTCTAGAGGGGGGTGATTAGACTACTTGACCAAATAAAAACTTAACCTTTTCCCAATTTTAGTTCTTGGCAGATTTTAGCAACTTTAGGACAAGTCAAGCAATCATCACACAATTCAAGCAAGCATGCAAAGAGTATATAGCAGCGGAAAGTAAAGCATGCAACTTGCAAGAATGTAAAGGGAAGGGTTTGGAGAAATCAAACGCAATTGGAGACACGGATGTTTTTCCCGTGGTTCGGATAGGTGGTGCTATCCTACATCCATGTTGATGGAGACTTCAACCCACGGAGGGTAACGGTTGCGCGAGTCCACGGAGGGCTCCACCCACGAAGGGTCCACGAAGAAGCAACCTTGTCTATCCCACCATGGCCATCGCCCACGAAGGACTTGCCTCACTAGCGGTAGATCTTCACGAAGTAGGCGATCTCCTTGCCCTTACAAACTCCTTGGTTCAACTCCACAATCTTGTCGGAGGCACCCAAGTGACACCTAGCCAATCTAGGAGATACCACTCTCCAAGAAGTAACAAATGGTGTGCTGATGATGAACTCCTTGCTCTTATGCTTCAAAATGATAGTCTCCCCAACACTCAAAACTCTCTCATAGGATTTGGATTTGGTGGAAAGAAGATTTGAGTGGAAAGCAACTTGGGGAAGGCTAGAGATCAAGATTCATATGGTAGGAATGGAATATCTTGGTCTCAACACATGAGTAGGTGGTTCTCTCTCAGAACATATGAGTTGGAAGTGTAGATGTGTTCTGATGGCTCTCTCCACGAATGAAGAGGAGGTGGAGGGGTATATATATCCTCCACACAAAATCCAACCGTTACACACAATTTACCAATCTCGGTGGGACCGAATCAACAAACTCGGTCGGACTGAAAAGGTAAACCTAGTGACCGTTAGAGATTTTCGGTGGGACTGACATGCAACTCGGTAGGACCGATATGGTTAGGGTTAGGGCATAACGTAATCTCGGTGAGACCGATTACACAAACTCGGTGAGACCGATTTGGTAATTGGCTAACCAGAGAGTTGGTCAGGCAAACTCGATGGGACCGATTTGCTCTTTCGGTGAGACCGAAAAGTTACAAAGGGGAAACAGAGAGTTTGCATTGCAATCTCGGTGGGACCGATTTGCTCTTTCGGTGAGACCAAAAAGTTACAAAAGGGAAACAGAGAGATTGCAACCCCATCTCGGTGAGACCGAGATCCCTATCGGTAGAACCGAATTGCTAGGGTTTGGTAGTGGCTTATGACAAGTGAAACTCGGTGGCGCCGGATGGAAAGAATCGGTAGGACCGAGTTTGGCTTGGAGTTTAGGTCATTTGTGGATATGGGAAAGTAGCTGAGGATTTTGGAGCATATCATTAAGCACATGAAGCAAAAGGCTCATTAAGCAACACCTCATCCCTCCTTGATAGTATTGGCTTTTCCTATGGACTCAATGTGATCTTGGATCACTAAAATATAAAATGAAGAGTCTTGAGCTTTTGAGCTTGAGCCAATCCTTTGTCCTTAGCATTTTGAGGATTCCACTTTCACAATCCATGCCATGCCAATCATTGAGCTTTCCTGAAATAATTATCTTGGAATAGCATTAGCTCAATGAGCTATATGTTGTTATGAATTACCAAAACCACCTAGGGATATTTGCACTTTCACCTGCCCCGTGGGCAAGACCGGGCCGGGACGTATTGGGCTATTTCGGGCCGTGTCGGTTTGGGCCGACCTGGCTGGGTTTCCCATTGCCAGGTATATGGTCCAGGGACCTCAATGTAATTTTTACCATGTTTGAGATGCTTTCTATTTTTTTGCTGAACTTCTATACACTAGTAGAAAACGGACCCTAATATAATATATTTGGTTCATTTTCGGAAAACAAGATTACCTATAATGTGCCTCAATTTTATTATGTGGGCGGAATTGGCTTCTAAATATGCAAGAGTAATCACTATGTCATTGCCTGTGTGTTTTTTTGTTGGCATTTTGGCCAAATTTGGCTTCAAACTAAAGATTTTTTGGGTTGAGTACCATCTTTCTACTTGCGTTTGAATGATTAGGGTGGAAGATTTTTTTTGAGAGTAGATTAGGGTAGAAGATGTAGCCGCATGACACCATTAAGTGGAAATGGTCCATCTAAGCCCAAGCCGAAGCAGTGAAATCATGGTTTGTTGCCGCTCTCTGCCACACACGGGACGGGAGACGCTAGCACACAGAGTCACTAACATGAGGTAATCAGCCCACTGGTGTAAGGTGGCACCACCACATAGCAGCGTTATTTAGTGTTTAGTGACCAACATAGTATTACTTCTTGCAATGATCACATATAAAAGGAACACTTTCATTGAATAATTTTCTTTTGGCCATGAGTGTGTCGTATAAAACTAGTCCATCATTTGAAAAATAGTTGCTTCAGGTCAAGACTTTTATTGTACATGGAAAACCCTAATGAACTGAACATGGCAAATATGGCACATCACATAGGCTTATTATCCAGCCAGCGTTGAGCCATGGCAAGACTTTCCTTAGGTCGATATTCTATGGCTGAGTGCCCACCACCCTATGTAAGCAATTAAACAATAATTATTGCAGCATCACATTGTTTCTTCTATCGAGTCCTAGTAATAACTTTACATCATGGAATGAAAAATACAAGATAATGTACCTTTAATGTCGCAAATTTCATATGGTTGGCGTATGTGATTGTAAATCTGCACCAAAGACAATATAACAAATAAATAAATAAAGTTGAAATATCAAGCATGTACATCTTTTCACAAATTCATTTGCTCTATTGATGTGAACCTTTTTTGGTCTATGTTAAAACTACTTTACATCCTAGTGTGTGGGGCACCAAACTAAATAGAAATATTAGATTAATTCTCTAATGAATGATAATACTTATATACATAGACAAATTTACCCTCCCGCCAGACCACCGAGATGCCATGCAATCATCAACTATCCAGAAGTTGAAGGATCTAATCCATGCATGTGTGCTCAAACATGGAATCCAGATATCATGGTCCCCGCTGCATTTAGAGGTCATTATTTCAAGACATTGATCAAGTTTCAATCAACACATATAAAAACCAAGCAGAGAAAAATCACACCTGAACACAAGTGTGCGGTAGCCCCTGGTTGTGAGGTTGAAATGGTACTCTATGCTGCTAGGGGCATCAAATGAATAGGGCATACTTTTTTTGCATCTCTTAAACTCTCCAATTGTTCCCTAGATGGATGCAAAGAGTCAACGAGTCAACAACGATAGGATGTTTGGAAATCCTACAACAATTATCTATGAAAAGGTTAAGGTGGTGCTCAGATGTCTACTCTCAATAGCTGGAGTTCCCGTATTGTCAAAGCATCATTTATTTTTATGGGTCCGAACTAGAACTATATGAAATAAATATATTACTCAATTCTAGGACAATTTAGTCAATGTTGCTACTACCTCTGTTTAGGTGAATAAGTCATTCGCGTAGTTCTAGGTCATCGATTTGAGCAATTAAATATGTGTTATATGTCATGAAAAGTATATCACTAGATTTCTACATGGATGTAGTTTCTAAATATATATTTTTGTCACATATAATACATATTTAGATACTTAAATCATCGACCTAGAACTACACGAATGACTTATTCACTGAGACGAAGGTAGTACTTGAATTGCGCCGAAAGTATTGCATTCCTGCTCAAGCCAATTCATCCACAAGTCGAAATTGATGGAGAGAGGAGGACAATATATTTCAATACCCCCCCTCACATTTATGATATAATTTTTAGTCCTTGGTCATGGGATCAATGTAGGCCACATAATATATTTTTTAATACAGTGCTGGTAGGGTCTTGAAGTTGAGACCCATTGGCTCCGATACAATATTTAATTCATGCTACATCCAATTTATCCAAAAGTCCAAACTGATGTTCAGAGATGAACAATATATTTCAACAGAAAGGTCCGCTAAACCAACATTCGACATGACCATTGGACTACCATACACATGGCAAAAGCTAACATGGGCTAAGATTGCCAAATCCAATAAGAGATGTGCCACACTACTAGTAGTTGCATTAATTAATTCGTTCAAATGACATGATATGGACGCAAAGCAAATTAAATATGCCATATGATAACTAATTAATCATGTATATATAGTTTTCCCAGCTAATACACAGGGAAAATATGTCATATGGTTGGCTACCTGCTTCAGCCCAAGAGCATATCTGGTGGAGTCAATGTTCGCCCATACATCAGATAGGCAGTAACGATATGCCTACGTATGAGAATGCAATTGTAGACAAAATTTACATCACATAAATATAGAAACATAATTCTAACTGAACTAAAGAACACTTTTATAAAGTTACTAGTTTAGGGTAAGTATTAGAGTAACCTACATTACAATTGATGGGTAGGTTGTTCGGTAGATAGCTCACTTTGCTGGGTGTATTCTTCTGACAGAAATCTACGTCTTAACAGATCGTGTTCACATTTGATACCCAGGATATGTTCTTTTTCAATTTCAGAAATGAGCTGCAATTAATACATGGACCAATATAATATACAGAAATCAAATGGTAGCTTGTATAAGTATTTTTTAGCCTAGTAAGAATCTTACATCTTCCATAGTATTAAGGACCATGGCACACATTTTATTCCTTGGTCTTATATAGCGTCCTTTACAGTTTCTCATTGCTGCCTTTCAAAAAGGAGAAGGAAAAAATATTACCACTTCAATACGTGAATGTGTGTGAATGTGGAATTACCTCGCATATTTGACTAGATATAATTCCAACACCATGAGCATACGATATTTGGAAATTGTTATCATAAAACATGGAGTCTGTAATTGGGTTGCCGACAAGATAGCCCTACAATTAGTGAGCACAGTAAAAATAAGGATAATGGTAACACGCCTTGTATTCCTTACTATTATTTTGTGTAGTTTATTGAATGAAACTATTAGTTACTTGAATCTTAGTGAATTTACTTGCCTTGAGATTAATCCTGGGTTGCTTCCCTTGTTTGATTTCTGAAGCCAAAATGAAGATCATGCTAGGACTAACTACTAGGATAGGAGGCCACGATTAATCACAAGTAACTCTGGACATGAATTGGCATAGTTGTCTATTTACTACATATACAGACTGATGAATTGCAATACCTTTCATATATAGTTTTCTACTTACTTTACCAGATTATTATATCCTTGTTTATTTTAGAATATGTGTAGAACAATTTCACAATCTTTGGGTGGGATTTCTTGACTCCCTGCTTATCCCTGGCAAGCCAGATAAGATTCGGTGGAAGCTCGCCACCTCAGGCGAGCACTCTTCCTCCTCTGCCAACAATGTGCAATTCCTCGGCATCACATCCACAAGAATGACTCCTATCGTTTGGAAGCCATGCGCCACCCAAGAGCAAGTTATATTCTTGGCTCGTCATTCAGGTACAGATTTTGATGATCGATTGGTTTCAAAAGAGAGGTTAGCCCAAGTGCAGGGTTTGTAAGCTTTGCAAATCCAATCCTAAAATGATGATAAATCTTCTTTTCAAGAGCAAATTCTCTAGACATATTTTGCTGGGGGTTGCATCATGGTTAGGCCTCCACGTCTTCCATCCCAATTCATGGAGCAGTGATACACCCGCCAGCTCGTTGTGGATGAATGCCACCATGAGGGTCACCAATCCAAGAATCGACGACTGTGGCTAGACTGACCAAACCCAACCTAGACTAAAGAAAAGGTACAACACAAGGCATGGAAGCAAGGACCATCTACTACAAGAACCTGAAACCCAGTCTGCAACAACGCGACCAAACTCTACAACCATTATGATGAAGATGGCATCGACTAAAGGTAAAACATCATAGGGACAAATTCATCACTAGCCTTGAGCCAAACAACTTGCACGAGCATAGGGGCAAACATCTTTGAGAAATTAGGCCACTAGCCAAATGATGTTGGACCTACGCCACCCATTTCGTAGAAGGGGGACCATGGGATGGATGCACAGATTGGAGGGAGCAGAAGGGCGCACATGAGTACTAGGGATGAATACAATTATGACCTACAACCTACGAGGGCAATGCAAAGACACAACCCACGAGTAGCATGAAACGAACTGCCTTTAGTGTGTGACTTGTTGTGATGTAACACCCTGAGCACCCACAAACGACCAATGGCTAACCATCACAAAACCATGACCAAAACCGCCTGCTGGCTGGACAGGAGTCGAACGTAGGCAGTTGTGCCAGATCCGGCTGAACCGCCGCTAGATCAGGCTGATAACAACCAAGATCAACCTATTCGGCGACCAAATAATGAACAAGATAGCTGCAGACATAGACATGTAAACTAGGCTCCATGCAAGCGACGATGATGATCCAGGTGAGCCTGCCGCATCTGACAACCATGCCAACTAGCGTTAGCAAACATGGAGGGATGGGGGGGGCATGGGTTTGTGAGCAGCTTCAGGCCGATGGTTTTAAGTAGGTTGGAGTTGGGGCTCGCAGCGATGAGACTAGGGACGACAATGAGCTATGGGGACCCTGTTGCCCTCATTAACCGTGTGTGCTTACTGGCGACGTCAGATGGTGGTGGCAAGGGAGGGAATGGCATGTGGAACTAGGGTTTGGGAGTGGCGTGGGGCAGACTGCTTTTAGCGAACTTTTGAGTTGCCCCCCGCCATTGAAGTTTTTGTAATCCTGCTACCTCTTGAGCACGGCGTTGGTTTTCCCTTGAAGAGGAAGGGTGATGCAACAAAGTAGCGTAAGTATTTCCCTCAGTTTTTGAGAACCAAGGTATCAATCCAGTAAGAGTCCACGCTCAAGTCCCTTGTACCTACACAAACAAATAAGAATCTTACAACCAACGTGATAAAGGGGTTGTCAATCCCTTCACGACCACTTGCAGAAGTGAGATCTGATAGAGATGATAAGATGATATTTTTGGTATTTTTATGATAAAGATTAAAAGTAAAGATTGCAAAGTAAACAGCGCCAGAAATAGCTTGTTGACGGGAGATTAATATGATGGAAAATAGACCCGGGGCCATAGGTTTCACTAGTGGCTTCTCTCAAGATAGCATAAGTATTACGGTGGGTGAACAAATTACTGTCGAGCAATTGATAGAATTGAGCATGGTTATGAGAATATCTAGGTATGGTCATGTATATAGGCATCACGTCCGTGACAAGTAGACCGACTCCTGCCTGCATCTACTACTATTACTCCACACATCGACCGCTATCCAGCATGCATCTAGAGTATTAAGCTCATAAGAACAGAGTAACGCTTTAAGCAAGATGACATGATGTAGAGGGATAAACTCAAGCAATATGATATAAACCCCATCTTTTTATCCTTGATGGCAACAATACAATACATGTCGTTTCCCCTACTGTCATTGGGATCGAGCACCGCAAGATTGAACCCAAAGCTAAGCACTTCTCCCATTGCAAGAAAGATCAATCTAGTAGGCCAGACCAAACTGATAATTCGAAGAGACTTGCAAAGATAACCAATCATACATAATAATTCAGAGGAGATTCAAATATTGTTCATAGATAATCTTGATCATAAACCCACAATTCATCGGATCTCGACAAACACACCGCAAAAGAAGATTACATCGAATAGATCTCCAAGAGAATCGATGAGAACTTTGTATTGAGATCCAAAGAGAGAGAAGAAGCCATCTAGCTAATAACTATGGACCTGAAGGTCTGAGGTAAAGTACTCACACATCATCGGAGAGGCTATGGTGATGATGTAGTATCCCTCCGTGATCAATGCCCCCTCCGGCGGAGCGCCAAAAAAGCCCCCAAGATGGGATCTCACGGGTACAGAAGGTTGCGGCGGTGGAAATAGGGTTTTGGCTCCTGTTATGATGTTTCCAGGGTATATGAGTCTATATAGGCGAAAGAGGTCGGTCAGGAGAGCTACGAGGGGCTCACGAGGGTGGGGGGCACGCCTCCATGCCTCGTGGCCTCCTTGTTGATTGCTTGACGTCCACTCCAAGTCCTCTGGATCACGTTTGTTCTGAAAATCACGTTCCCAAAGGTTTCATTCCGTTCGGACTCCGTTTGATATTCCTTTCCTTCGAAACACTGAAATAGGCAAAAAACAACAATTTGGGCTGGGCCTTCGGTTAATAGGTTAGTCCCAAAAATAATATAAAAGTGTATAACAAAGCCCATAGAACATCCAAAACAGATAATATAATAACATGGAACAATAAAAAATTATAGATATGTTGGAGACGTATCAAATCCTGATACTCTATTTCACTCTCCTTTGTTAGGGAAACATAAAAAAATTGCACCCTCTTAAGAAAAACATATGTACAAGCTTATTACCTTGTGAAATGTGTTGCGCGATAATTGGGAACATCTCTCCAGCATATGAACTTCTTCCAACAAAGAAATGATTTGACTGGTAGCATGGGTGATCGATAAACCACTACATCAACATGCATAAGATGGTAAGAAATCCATTCAACTACAAAATAGTAAATAGAAAGATAAGTTTCACCTTGTTGAGAAATGTTACGATGTGCAAAGTAGATGAGAAATCCGCAACATCATGATGACTTTCTATATCACGAGCATATGAGAAACTAGTACCCACTGGAGAATCCAACAAGATGATGCTTGCCACCTGAATATAGTACATGCTTATTGGACAGGAGATGTGGATACGAATGTCTGGAATGTTAAGATTAAATCATATCTCACCTTCGACCATGAATCGGGATTATAGGCCAACTCTAGCAAACTACCATTATAAGGTGCAAGAACAAATTTCATTGGACCTGTGAAGCTAATATTATGTATATATCATGTAAAATATCAACAAAGATCGATCTGGTGGTGAAAATAGTATGATGTGGTTAGTGAGAGAAACTATTTTTTTATAAGCCAACACATTCAGTCGTTTTCAACAAATATTGGTTTTGTGTTCAGTCATCTAGAGCAGAGGGTAAAAATGCTTCCCACTATTGCATGTGCACCTGCATCAGGAAATGCATGCTTACTCCCTCAGTTTCCTTTTACTCCGCATATAAGATTTGGTCAAAGTCAAACTGCACAAAGTTTGACCAAATTTATATAAAAAATATGAACATCTACAATACTAAAACTATATAGTATGAACATATGTTTCATGGTGCATCTGATAATATTGATTTCATATTGTGAATGTTTATATTTTTAATATAAAGTTAGTCAAACTCTACAAAGCTTGACTTTGACCAAACCTTATATGCGGACTAAAAAGAAACGGAGGGAGTACTAGATAACTTATTTTATTGTCAGGCATGCTATATAGTAGCACATCTGTTGTTATGCTACACTATCATGATATAATATCAGATCCTATTTTTATTCTTTTAATTGTATGCGGTAGCAAAATGCCTAGTTGGCATGTATGATACTTGCTATGATATCCCCACTATGGAAGGTCTTATCTTACCCAATAGTTTGCCAGGGATTCACACCCATGTTATATTACAAAGAGGTACTTTAAGAGCAGTCCTAGTGCTCCATGTGTATTATATCTAAAGCTTCTCATGTAGGCAAAATCTGAGGGGCACCCTATTTAATGAAATCTTTACCATATTGTAGTCTAGATATGGCTCTTAACATCAAAATCATGAAAACTGATGCCTCTTGTTTAACGGAGCACCTTAAATGATCAATTTTAGATACACACTAATATACAAGGCATATTTAACAATCTGTCATCTAACTCCTACACCATTTAATTTTACATGAAGGTTCATGTTTTTATCCTTTTCTTTTTCTCTTTTATATTGATTGATTTATGTTTTTTATTTGTCTTTTTTCATGTCTCACACAACTACACTTGCATGCACGTGCACCTGCACCCAACTGCAGTTGCACGTTCGCATGCCTATGCTATTGTAATTGCACGCAACCTAGTTGTACGCAATTGCATGTCCACCGGCCACATGCAACTACAGTGCATGTCTGTATACCAACGTGCAAGTGCAGTTGCACTTATCTGATTGTGCACAACTACATATTCATGGATCTCACGCAACAATAGTTACACACCCTTCGGTTGTGCACAACTGCATTTCCATCAGAAGCGTGCAAACGCACTTGCACACCCGTTTGTTGTGCACAACATGCAACCGTAGTTGCACATTTGTGTACCTATGCGCAGCTGCACATCCACTCACAGTCTGCAACCGCAGGTACTGACCTGCGCACCTATGCGCAGTTTTTTTGCATGGTAATACGTGTCTCATTCATATTATAAATAATAAAGTACAAGTCACGTAAAGACCGACATAATAAAACTGAAAAGATAACAGAACATCTCTGAGCTTGACACCAACGACTGTCACCTGCCTTCGTCACCACCACAACAGCCACAAAAAAAGAATGACAAATCACCTCCTCACCCGAGCTCGGCGCGGCTCCATCGCTGATATTCAACTTTGCGGACCTCCAAGGTGGCTCATCAAAAGTGAAGCCATTGCCGTTGAACGCTGTTGGGGAACGTAGTAATTTCAAAAAAATTCCTACGCACACGCAAGATCATGGTGATGCATAGCAATGAGAGGGGAGAGTGTTGTCTACGTACCCTCGTAGACCGAAGCGGAAGCGTTGACGCAACATAGAGGAAGTAGTCGTACGTCTTCCCGATCCGACCGATCCAAGTACCATTACTCCGGCACCTCCGAGTTCTTGGCACACGTTCAGCTCGATGATGATCCCCGGGCTCCGATCCAGCAAAGCTTCGGGGAAGAGTTCCGTCAGCACGACGGCGTGGTGACGATCTTGATGCACTACCGGCGCAGGGCTTCGCCTAAGCACTGCAACGATATGACCGAGGTGGAATATGGTGGAGGGGGGAACCGCACACGGCTAAGGAACGATCCGTAGATCAACTTGTGTGTCCTAGGGTGCTCCCCTGCCCCCGTATATAAAGGAGCCAAGGGGAGGGGCTGGCCGGCCAAGGGGTGGCGCGCCAGGGAGTCCTACTCCCTCCGGGAGTAGGATTCCCCCCCCCCCCCCAATCCTAGTTGGAATAGGATTCCTCAAGGGGGGGAAAGAGAGAGAGGGGGGCCAGCCACCTTCTCCTAGTCCTAATAGGACTAGGGAAGGGGGGAGGCACGCGGCCACTAGGGCTGCCCCTTTCTCCTTTCCACTAAGGCCCATTAAGGCCCATATCGCTCCCGGGGGGTTCCGATAACCCACCCGGTATTCCGGTAAAATCCTGATTTCACCTGGAACACTTCCGATGTACAAACATAGGCTTCCAATATATCAATCTTTATGTCTCGACCATTTCGAGACTCCTCGTCATGTCCGTGATCACATCCGGGACTCCGAACTCCTTCGGTACATCAAAATGCATAAACTCATAATAACTGTCATCGTAACATTAAGCGTGCGGACCCTACGGTTCGAGAACAATGTAGACATGACCGAGACACGTCTCCGGTCAATAACCAATAGCGGGACCTGGATGCCCATATTGGCTCCTACATATTCTACGAAGATCTTTATCGGTCAGACCGCATAACAACATACGTTGTTCCCTTTGTCATCGGTATGTTACTTGCTCGAGATTCGATCGTCGGTATCCAATACCTAGTTCAATCTCGTTACCGGCAAGTCTCTTTACTCGTTCCATAATACATCATCTCGCAACTAACTCATTAGTTGCAATGCTTGCAAGGATTAAGTGATGTGCATTACTGAGAGGGCCCAGAGATACCTCTCCGACAATCGGAGTGACAAATCCTAATCTCGAAATACGCCAACCCAACATCTACCTTTGGTGACACCTGTATTACTCCTTTATAATTACCCAATTACGTTGTGACGTTTGGTAGCACCCAAAGTGTTCCTACGGGAAACGGGAGTTGCATAATCTCATAGTCATAGGAACATGTATAAGTCATGGATAAAAGCAATAGCAACATACTAAACGATCGGGTGCTAAGCTAATGGAATGGGTCATGTCAATCAGATCATTCAACTAATGATGTGACCTCATTAATCAAATAACAACTCCTTGTTCATGGTTAGGAAACATAACCATCTTTGATTAATGAGCTAGTCAAGTAGAGGCATACTAGTGACACTATGTTTGTCTATGTATTCACACATGTATTATGTTTCCTGTTAATACAATTCTAGCATGAATAATAAACATTTATCATGAATTAAGGAAATAAATAATAACTTTATTATTGCCTCTAGGGCATATTTCCTTCAAACGCATCATACCGGGGCAACACCCCGGACACGCCATCGAACTCCAGATCTGGCACCCCATCACGACTAAGACGCCAAAGGAGGAAACCATACCTGCCATCCACGAACCACGAAGCCAGCACACGTTCCGTCTTCCACATGTCGTCGATGCAGACCACAATCTGCATCCACTTCTAAACTACCTCCCAAGCTCCGCGCCGACGCTGGAGCAAACTCCGTCGCAACGGCGGCACCCGAGGACACAGGCAGCACTCGAGAGCTTTATTCAACAGAAGTACTAGCTAGTAAGCCCATAGAGACAAGACGGTCAGAGGGATGATGAGGGCCTCACCAACTTCGTAGAAAATCAAGCTAGAGCAGTGGGGTCCACCTGTCAGCCACAGGATCACGGGTCCGTGTCGGGGCTCCTCTCTGACTCCATGAAGTAGTAGAAGAGCTCCGTTCCTGTCTCCTCGTCCACGTTGACGTACGTGCAGAAGCACAAGAGCCATTAGAAAAAGAAGAAGAAGCATGGAAGCTTACAGTAAGAGGCAGAAGCTTTGCTTACGCGGTCTCCAGGTGAAATGGAAGGCGGCGATGGAAGTCGGGGAGATGGGTCACCACTGTTGAGTATATTGATTATTAGGAAAGATGAGATAGATTAGGATTTGTTCTGGTTTGTCTTGTACTTCAAGTAGATCATTATACTTCTATATATATATGCCCACGAGGCTTAAGCCTGCACCCAGATACATGGTCTCGGGATATCATTTGTGATGAGCAATCCTCTGATAATGAGAGGGCTCAAATGGTCTCTATTATGTGGGCTATATGGCATTCAAGAAATTGAGTCACCCATGACGATGATCAACTGGATCTGTTTGTGTCAGTTCAGTGCATCAGAGAGGACCTGGCGGTGCTGGATATTCCACCGTCTCATGCTTCGGTGTTGCCGGGCCATGGATGGACTCCTCCAGAGGTAGGGGTGGTCAAAATTAACACTGACGGGGCTGTGAGTATGGATTCCGACAAGGTGGGTGTGGGTGGTGTTGCACGATCTTCCACGGCCTTGTTGGGTGCATGGAGCAAACCCCATGTGGGGGTTACTGATCCGTTCATTAGGGAAACCTTGGCATTGCGCGATGGAGTGATTTTTGCTAATCTTCGCGGTTTATCTCATGTGATTATGGAAACAGACTGTCTGGATATTGTTAATCTCTGGAAACATCGTCACAATAGCTTATCTGTTGTGGTACCGATACTTTTAGAAACTAGATGATGCATTGCACGTTGTTGCGGGAATGTTTGCAATATTTCAATGAGATTCTGATTATATGGAACATGAATTCTTGAAACAATGGTTTTTGAAGTTATATAGGAATTAAATGTAAATAGCATAATAAAATGGAATTTTACATGCATGCATGTTGTAGTGGATTTTTAATATGCATAGTTGCATGCTGAGGTGGGCCTTTCCTTATGCATGTTGAATGATGAGGTGGCATGCTTGCATGTTGAGAGAAATATGTTAGTGGGGGCTAGCTATTTAGATATAGAAGATTGGAGAGTGAAAGGATCGAGAAGAGGTGTCTAGAGGGGTGGGGGTGAATATACTCTTAGCAAAGAAAAGTAGCAGTTTTTAATTTCTTCAAGTTAAGGTGGAGTTTTAGCACAAGTTTAAACATTCACAATACATATCAAGCAAGCATGACAAGAGTATATGAGCAGCGAAAAGTAAAGCATGCAATTTCCGAGAATGTAAAGGGATGAGATTTGAGTGTGCAAACGCAATTGGAGACACGGAGATTTTTGGCGTGGTTCCGTTAGGTGGTGCTATCGTACATCCACGTTGATGGAGACTTCAACCCACGAAGGGTAACAGTTGCGCGAGCCCACGGAGGGCTCCACCGACGAAGGGTCCATGAAGAAGCAACCTTGTCTATCCCACCATGGCCATCGCCCACGAAGGACTTACGTCACTAGGGTAGACCTTCACAAAGTAGGCGATCTCCTTGCCCGTACAAACTCCTCGGTTCATCTCCACAATCTTGATGGAGGCTCCCAAGTGACACCTAACCAATCTAGGAGACACCACTCTCCAAAAGGTAATAGATGGTGTGTTGATGATGAACTCCTTGCTCTTGTGCTTCAAATGATAGTCTCCCCAACATTCAACTCTCTCTCATAGATTTGGATTTGGTGGAAACATGATTTGAGTGGAAAGCAACTTGCGGAAGGCTAGAGATCAAGATTTATGTGGTTGGAATGGAATATCTTGACCTCAACACATGAGTAGGTGGTTCTCTCTCAGAAAATGTATGCTGGAAGTGTAGGCATATTCTGATGGCTTTCCTCACGAATGAAGAGTGGGTGGAGGGGTATATATAGCCTCCACACAAAATATAACTGTTACACATAATTCACCAAACTCATCTCGGTTTGACCGATTACACAACCTCGGTGGGACCGATTTTGGTAATGAGCTAACCAGAGAGTTGGTCAAGCAAACTCGGTGAGACCAATTACAAATCTCGGTTGAGCCGAGATTACTGCAACAGGATCCAGAGAGTTTGCAAGCCCATCTCGGTGAGACCGGGATCACATCGGTGAGACCGAATTGATTAGGGTTTCTGGCAGTGACTATGTCAAATGAACTCGGTGGTGCTGGAGAGAACAAATCGGTGGGGCCGGCCGAGTTTGACTTTTGGTTTGGGACATAAGTGGATATGATAAAGTGGTTGAGGGCTTTGGAGCATATCACTAAGCACTTTGAACAAGCAAGCCATTAAGAAACACCTCATCCCCTTTTAATAGTATTGGCTTTTCCTATGGACTCAATGTGATCTTGGATCACTAAAATGAAAATGCAGAGTCTTGAGCTTTTGAGCTTGAGTCAATCCTTTGTCCTTAGCATCTTGAAAGGGTTCCACATCCTCTTTTCCACGCCACTCTATCTGTTGAACTTGTCTAATATATACTAGATAAAAACATAGTCCAACAAGAGATATGTTCACTAGTGCGCGTCGGTCCTAAACAAACGGTTTAAAACCCCTTTCCGCGATGGCATTTGGAACCTTCACCAAGTGAGTGTGGGTGATAGGGGGTCCATCCCACACGACCCAGAAACCGTCGGGGATATGCCCTCCTCGCACACACTCTAGGCAAAATGAGGTCGTGTGCGACCTGCGAGCGCTCAAATAAATACGTGCAGTAGAGCTAAAAAGTACAATTATACGACAAAAAAATTTCCGGTCGCAAGTACATCCCACACAGTCAATCTCCGCTAAACATTTCCGTTCGTATGTACATCCCACATAGTCGCTCCAAGGAAAACGTTTCCGTTCACAGGTACATCACACACAATTTTTTTCGTTAAATTGTTTGTTATAGCGTTGCCATTGCACATGATATTAATAATTTTATCGTTTGTGTTATTGAATGCATCACACACGGTGCGTAGAAGAAACTGTGTGGCAAAGGCTGTCCATCACACACACTTTTTATGTGGTAAACGTTTGCACAAGGTGGCCTAACACAAACAGTGTTCAAGAGAAAGTCGTGTGTGCAGTGGAGATTGACCGCACACATAGTGAATCCTAGAAACATTTCTGATCTCCACCTATATCGCAGACGTTTCGCTTTCGCAAACCATGTGCAGTGTAATCCCTAATTAATCCCTAATTTAATAATCACATGTTTGAATTTGAAAGTAGGCAATCACTTATTTCATATCCAACCATGTTTATTACAAATATAGGTTCAACCACGAATCCATAATTCAATGCACAAGTACATATATTGAAGAACTACAAAAGCACTAAGTAAAGAATGATGAACCACAGTTGTACTAAAGACTGTAAAGAGAGAGGCGAAAGACATTATGGTTGCTGGAGAAGGTGAAGCGGAATGCCCATATTGTGCCCTCCGCCATGCGTAATGCGCGCACGACTCTAGGCCAACCCCTTGTGATGGCTGCCCGTCCATCCTTCACTATCTTCATTAGGACTTCTCAATGCTCATTGTAGTCTGGATGAAATACTTTAACCTTCATTGCGTGTCCACCAATCATGTACTTTGCGAGGTAATCTTGAGTGAACTGCTTCGGGAACCACTGGGAACGAAAAATATTCAGACATTGTTGTCTAACAACTCATTACGGGCAGTAAAAAGAGAAGGCTGCAGAGTTTGTAGTTACCATCCTACAACTCATTGTTGTGTTGGATAGAGCATAAACAAATAATTTGCTTGCCACCATTCATATCTTTTTGCTAATAATCCTTATCAGTTTCCTCACTTGATGCTTGTTCATCAATATCTCATTGCCCCATATGCAAAAAGTGTCGATGCGAAGATCCTTGCCAAGGGCATATGTACCTACAAGCAACAAGTCAGTATTAGAAGCTAACTAGTGTCCAGGCCTGGATCTATATGCAGTACATTATGGAATGACGGGGGGAGTACAAGCCGAGGGATGAAGCTAACCTCGGTGGAAAATGGTGGCCACTCCCGTTGTTGTCCTACATAAGTAGTGGAAAGGCATGATAAGTACGACAATCTTAACATCAAACAAATATAGAAAGGTAAACAACATCATCTCCAAATGATAGCTTGAATGTGTTGGTGTCAGCATGCTGTTAAAGTAGATATAAAATGGAAGGTAATGTTACCGACAGCAGGCTTAACAGCCATCAAATATTGCAATTCAAACTGGTATTGTTGAAAATGAATAGAACGTAGGTAATGCTTAAACATCACACTAGATAAATGTGTAAAACTGAAATAAAGGGCATGTGTTAACTACACCAGGAATAACTGGAACCAAATATAGCCATTCAAACTGGTATTGGTGTAGTCGAGCGGCACAGTTCCGACTTGCACATAATGAACAACACATTGTGAATGACTAAAATAAACAAGGCATAAATGACCAGTATAACAACCAAATATAGCCATTGAAAACTGGACAGAGTCTCACTGCAACCAACCTAACAAAAAAATACAGATAAACATGGCATATGCTTGAAAACTGGACAAATGCTCACTGCAACCAACCTAACGAGCACATAAAGATAAACAAGGCATCTACTTGATAACTGGACAAATGCTAAAAAAGCAACCTAACAACCAAATACAGATAAAAAAGGCATCTTCTTGATAACTGGACAAATGCTAAAAAAAAGCAACATAACAACCAAATACAGATAAAGAAGGCATCTGCTTGATAACTGGACAAATACTCACTGCAACCAAACTAAGAACCAAATACAGATAAACAAGGCAACTGCTCGATAACTGGAAAAATGTTCACTCCAACCAACCTAACAACCAAATACAGATAAACAAGGCATCTACTCACTATAAACAACCAAATATAGCCATTCGTGAAACTAAAGTGGACAATTCATACTTAAACATCACATAGACCTATTGAATAATACATTTTTGCATAACTTAAATAATTAAACACGGCACCGTTAAAGCACCGCACGACAAATGCTACTACAACAAAGGGTACGGGTTGGCAAGCTAGAAAAGGTAAGATTTGCTGGTAGAATGTTGCCTCTCATTTCATGGACGGGATCCTTCCAGTTGGAAGAGCACAACCCCATGGTGCGCTCTCTGATGTCACATATGGGATGTTTCACCTTGTAAGAACCGTCATTGGTGCCCTCCTCGTGGTCGTGGTCGATGAGATCTGACTTGGCAATTGAGGATCCCAAGCCGCCACCGTAGAACGTGTCTTTCAGAAGTGACAAAATGGGCTCGATGGCGTATAAAGCTCGCAAATCCTTGACCGCTGGGCGGAGGAGATCAGCAGCAGGGCCTGATAAGTCTCCAACGTATCTATACTTTTTGATTGTTCCATGCTATTATTTTATGTGTTTTGGATGTTTATGGGCTTTATTAAACACTTCTATATTATTTTTGAGACTAACCTATTAACCGGAGGCCCAGCCCAGAATTGCTGTTTTTTTTGCCTATTTCAGTGTTTCGAAGAAAAGGAATATCAAACGAAGTCCAATTGACCTGAAACTCCATGGAACTTATTTTTGGACCAGAAGAAGCCCACGGAGTACCGGAATTGCACCAGGGGAGTCCCAGGCTGCCCACGAGGGTGGGGGGCGCGCCCCCTGCCTCGGGGACAGCTCGGAGGTCCACCGACGTACTTCTTCCGCCTATATATCTCCATATACCCTAAAAACTTCGGGGAACAGAATAGATCGGGAGTTCCGCCGCCTCAAGCCTCTGTAGCCACCAAAAACCTCTCAGGACCTTGTTCCGGCACCCTGCCGGCGGGGGGAACCCTCACCGGTGGCCATCTTCATCATCCCGACGCTCTCCATGACGAGGAGGGAGTAGTTCACCCTCGGGGCTGAGGGTATGTACCAGTAGCTATGTATTTGATCTCTCTCTCCCTCTCTCTCTCTCGCGCGCGCGTGTTCTTGATTTGGCACGATCTTGATGTATCGCGAGCTTTGCTATTATAGTTGGATCTTATGTTTCTTCTCCCAGTCTACTCTCTTGTAATGGATTGAGTTTTCCCTTTGAAGTAATCTTATAGGATTGAGTCTTTATTGATTTGAGAACACTTGATGTATGTCTTGCCGTGTGTATCTGTGGTGACAATGGGATATCACGTGATTCACTTGATGTATGTTTTGGTGATCAACTTGCGGGTTCCGCCCATGAAATTATGCATAGGGGTTGGCACACGTTTTCGTCTTGATTCTCCGGTAGAAACTTTGGGGCACTCTTTGAGGTTCTATGTGTTGGTTGAATAGATGAATCTGAGATTGTGTGATGCATATCGTATAATCATACATACGGATACTTGAGGTGACATTGGAGTATCTAGATGACATTAGGGTTTTGGTTGATTTTTGTCTTAAGGTGTTATTCTAGTACGAACTCTAGGGCTGTTTGTGACACTTATAGGAATAGCCCAACAGATTGATTGGAAAGAATAGCTTTGAGGTGGTTTCGTACCCTACCATAATCTCTTCGTTTGTTCTCCTCTATTAGTGACTTTGGAGTGACTCTTTGTTGCCTATTGAGGGATAGTTATATGATCCAATTATGTTATTATTGTTGAGAGAACTTGCGCTAGTGAAAGTATGAACCCTAGGCCTTGTTTCCTCTCATTGCAATATCGTTTGTGCTCACTTTTATCATTAGTTACCGTGGTGTTTTTATATTTTCAGATTACAAAAACCTATATCTACCATCCATATTGCACTTGTATCACCATCTCTTCGCCGAAGTAGTGCACCTATACAATTTACCATTGTATTGGGTGTGTTGGAGACACAAGAGACTCTTTGTTATTTGGTTGCAGGGTTGCTTGAGATAGACCATCTTCATCCTACGCCTCCCACGGATTGATAAACCTTAGGTCATCCACTTGAGGGAAATTTGCTACTGTCCTACAAACGTCTGCACTTGGAGCCCAACAAAGTCTACAAGAAGAAGGTTACGTAGTAGACATCAAGCTCTTTTCTAGCACTGTTGCCGGGGAGGTTAGTGCTTGAAGGTATATCTTTATATCTTGCAATCGAATCTTTTTGTTTCTTGTTTTAGCACTAGTTTAGTTTATAAAAGAAAATTACAAAAAAATTGGAATTGAGTTTGTCTCATACGCTTCGTCTTTTTAATATCTTTCGTGAGTATGATGGAAAGGAAAATTGTGCCAAAGTGTTAGAAGAAGAATGCATTAAAATGTTTGGCACTAAATCTTTGAATGATGAGCATGATTGCAATGTTGTTAGTATGAACTCCTTGAATATCCATAGTACTAATGATGATTGCACTAGTTATGATGAAAATGCCTCCTATAAACATGTCAATTTTTGTGGAGTGCATTGGGTTTGCAAGTACACACCAAATAGGGCAGATAGATATTGCAAGAGGCATAAGTACTTAGAAACTAAATTGTTGCAAGAAGGTCTTGATGATTGCGCTGAAAGATTCAATATTTATCGCACCCCTTGTGAACTTTGCAATGAACATGGTCATTTAAAGTTCCCATGCTATTTGTTTCATGATCAAGCCGTGTCCAAATATTGTGATTATTTGATTACCCTTGAGCATCATAAAGAGCTTAGAATTCTTTTGGGGTATGAAGAAATGAAACGTATAACTGAGGGTATTCCAAAATTTAATCTTGATAGATTTCTTGATTTTGATCTAGAGAAGATTTATATGCATTGTGCGGTGAATTGTATTGAAAATCCTTATATTGCCAATTACATAAAGAAAAGAAAACAAAGAGAGGATGATGAGAATACTAATGAAAGGGAAGATACTTCCCAATATCCTCCTATTATTTCTTATGATGAATCAGGTAACGAGGAGGAGCCTTCTATTCAACCAATCTCATTAATAAGGAGCTCCAAAAAGAGGATTGAACCCACACATGAGGTGAAGAAGAAGAAAAGAAAAAGGAAGAGAGGTAAAAAGGTATCTCTCCCAAATAAAGTTGCTCCTATTATTGTTGCGCCTCATGAAAATGAATCAAAAATAATTCTGGAAGATGATGCACTTGATGATGATCTTGTTATGCCTATTGCTTGTTGTGATGATTATGATTGGGAAGATAATGATGCTTCTTATGATCTTGAAAATCTTTTTGGCACTTGCTTGGAAGAATATGATAATAATGTTTGCTATACTATTGGTGCTATCCATACTATTAATGATGAGAGTGATTATGCTTATGATATGAAAAGGCCCAAGCTTGGGGATGCTATGTTTCATTAAGATGATGTTTTTGAGAATATGTTTGCTGCAATTAATGTTTGTCCCAAGCTTGGAGATGCTACGTTTAATGAAGATGATATTTTTAGCCTCCCAAGTTTCGATATGCAAAGTTGTTATGATGATAGCATGCCTCCTACGTATGATGATTATATTTATGAAAGTGGATTTGGAGAGGTCATGACTTTATTTAGAGATATATCCACTATCTTGGAAGAGGTTTCAACTGATTATGATGAGAACAAAGTTGCTACTTATGATGATTATTGTGATGAAACTTATGCTATAAAAGGTAGTGATGATTATACTTATAAAACTTGTCATGATTATGATTTCCCTTTTTCTAAACATTACTCATTTAATGTGGAAAAAATTTATAGTATTCAAGTCTCTTATGATACTCCCACTATTCCGAATGAGAAAAATGTTGCTTATGTGGAGAGTAGTAAATTTTCTATGCAAGTAGATCATGAAAAGAATGCTTTAGGTGCTGGTTATATTGTTGAATTCATTCATGATGCTACTGAAAATTATTATGAGGGAGGAATGTATGCTTGTAGGAATTGCAATAATATCAAGTTTCCTCTCTATGTGCTTAAAATCTTGAAGTTATGCTTGTTTTGCCTTCCTATGCTAGTTGATTATTGTTCCCGTAAGTTGTTTGCTCACAAAATCACCTATGCATAGGAAGTGGGTTAAACTTAAATGCGCTAGTCATATTCTTCATGATGCTCTCTTTATGTTTCAATTCTTATCTTTTATGCGAGCATCATTGAAATCATCGTGCCTAGCTAAGGGCGTTAAATGTTAGCGCTTGTTGGGAGGCAACCCAATTTTATTTTATTTTCTTGCTTTTTGGTTCTGTTTAGGAATAAATAATCCATCTAGCTTCTGTTTAGATGTGGTTTTATGTTTTAATTAGTGTTTGTGCCAAGTAGAACCTTTGGGAAGACTTGGGTGAAGTCTTTATGATCATGCTGTAAAAAACAGAAACTTTAGCACTCACGAGATTAGCTTCAACTTTTACTAGAGAGTGCTATATAGTTGATTCTTTTTCCAGATGATTACTAGAAAAAATTCCTCAGGTCGAATTTGTTTTAGAATTCTTGGAGTTCCAGAAGTTTGCGTTAGTTACAGATTACTACAGACTGTTCTGTTTTTGACAGATTCTGTTTTCATTGTGTTGCTTGCTTATTTTGATGAATCTATGGATAATAAACTAGTTTATAAACCATAGAGAAGTTGGAATACAGTAGGTTTAACATCAATATAAATAAATAATGAGTTCATTACAGTACCTTGAAGTGGTGTTTTGTTTTCTTTTGCTAACGGAGCTTACGAGTTTTCTGTTGAGTTTTGTATTGTGAAGTTTTCAAGTTTTGGGTAAAGATTCGATGGACTATGGAATAAGGAGTGGCAAGAGCCTAAGCTGGGGGATTCCCAAGGCACCCCAAGGTAATATTCAAGGACAACCAATGGCCTAAGCTTGGGGATGCCCCGGATGGCATCCCCTCTTTAGTCTTCGTTCATCGGTAGCTTTACTTGGAGCTGTATTTTTATTCACCACATGATATGTGTTTTGCTTGGAGCGTCATGTCATTTTATTTTGTTTGAATACCAAGATCTGAAATTCTTAAATGTTAGAGAGTCTTCACATAGTTGTATAATTATTCGACTACTCATTGATCTTCACTTATATGTTTTGGAGTAGTTTGTTGTTTGCTCTAGTGCTTCACTTATATCTTTTAGAGCACGGTGGTGGATTTGTTTTATAGAAACTATTGATCTATCATGCTTCACTTAGATTATTTTGAGATTCTTAAATAGCATGGTAATTGCTTGAATAATCCTAATATGCTAAGCATAAATGATTTGTAAAAATTCTTATGAGTGTGTTGAATACTAAGAAAAGTTTGATGCTTGATAATTGTTTTCAGATATGAAGATGGTGATATTAGAGTCATGCTAGTTGAGTAGTTGTGAATTTGAGAAATACTTGTGTTAAAGTTTGTAATTCCCGTAGCATGCACGTATGGTGAACCGTTATGTGATGAAGTCGGAGCATGATTTATTTATTGATTGTCTTCCTTATGAGTGGCGGTCGGGGATGAGCGATGGTCTTTTCCTACCAATCTATCCCCCTAGGAGCATGCGCGTAATACTTTGCTTTGATAACTTGTAGATTTTTGCAATAAGTATATGAGTTCTTCATGACTAATGTTGAGTCCATAGATTATACGCACTTTTCTTCCTTCCATCATTGCTAGCCTCTCTAATATCGCGCACTTTTCACCGGTATCATATACCCACCATATACCTTCCTCAAAACAGCCACCATACCTACCTATCATGGCATTTCCATAGCCATTCCGAGATATATTGCCATGCAACTTTCCACCGTTCCGTTTATTATGACACGCTCCATCATTGTCATATTGCTTAGCATGATCATGTAGTTGACATTGTATTTGTGGCAAAGCCACCGTTCATAATTCTTTCATACATGTCACTCTTGATTCATTGCATATCTCGGTACACTGCCGGAGGCATTCATATAGAGTCATATTTTCTTCTAAGTATCGAGTTGTAATTGTTGAGTGGTAAGAAAATAAAAGTGTGATGATCATCATTTTTAGAGCATTGTCCCAAGTGAGGAAAAGGATGATGGATACTATGATTCCCCCACAAGTCGGATGAGACTCCAGACGAAAAATAAGAAAAAATAAAAGAAAAGAGGCCATAAAAAAGAGAAAAAAAAGGCCCAAATAAAAAAATGAGAGAAAAAGAGAGAAGGGACAATGTTACTATCCTTTTACCACACTTGTGCTTCAAAGTAGCACCACAATCTTCATGATAGAGAGTCTCTCATTTTGTCACTTTCATATACTAGTGGGAGTTTTTCATTGTAGAACTTGGTTTGTATATTCCAATGATGGGCTTCTTCAAAATGCCCTAGGTCTTCGTGAGCAAGCGAGTTGGATGCACACCCACTTAGTTTCTTTTGTTGAGCTTTCATATACTTATAGCTCTAGTGCATCCGTTGCATGGCAATCCCTACTCACTCACATTGATATCTATTGAGGGGCATCTCCATAGCCCGTTGATACGCCTAGTTGATGTGAGACTATCTTCTCCTTTTTTGTCTTCTCCACAACCATCATTCTATTTCACCTATAGTGCTATGTCCATGGCTCACGCTCATGTATTGCGTGAAGATTGAAAAAGTTTGAGAACATCAAAAGTATGAAAAAATTGCTTGGCTTGTCATCGGAGTTGTGGATAATTTAAATATTTTGTGTGATGAAGATAGAGCATAGCCAGACTATATGATTTTGTAGGGATAACTTTCTTTGGCCATGTTATTTTGAGAGGACATAATTGCTTAGTTAGTATGCTTGAAGTATTATTATTTTTATGTCAATATGAACTTTTATCTTGAATCTTTCAGATCTGAATATTCATGCCATAAGTAAGAAGAATTACATTGAAATTATGCCTAGTAGCATTCCACATCAAAAATTCTGTTTTTATCATTTACCTACTCGAGGACGAGCAGGAATTAAGCTTGGGGATGCTGATACGTCTCCAACGAATCTATAATTTTTGATTGTTCCATGCTATTATATTATGTGTTTTGGATGTTTATGGGCTTTATTAAACACTTTTATATTATTTTTGGGACTAACCTATTAACCGGAGGCCCAGCCCAGAATTGCTGTTTTTTTGCCTATTTTAGTGTTTCGAAGAAAAGGAATATCAAACAGAGTCCAATTGACCTGAAACTCCACGGAACTTATTTTTGGACAAGAAGAAGCCCACGGAGTACCGGAGTTGCACCAAGGGAGTCCCAGGCTGCCCACGAGGGTGGGGGCGCGCCCCTGCCTCGTGGACAGCCCGGAGGTCCACCGACGTACTTCTTCCGCATATATATCTCCATATACCCTAAAAAGTTCGGGGAACAGAATAGATCCGGAGTTCCGCCGCCGCAAGCCTCTGTAGCCACCAAAAACCTCTCGGGACCCTGTTCCGGCACCCTGCCGGAGGGGGGAACCCTCATCGGTGGCCATCTTCATCATCCCTGCGCTCTCCATGACGAGGAGGGAGTAGTTCACCCTCGGGGCTGAGGGTATGTACCAGTAGCTATGTGTTTGATCTCTCTCTTTCTCGTGTTCTTGATTTGGCACGATCTTGATGTATCGCGAGCTTTGCTATTATAGTTAGATCTTATGTTTCTTCTCCCCGTCTACTCTCTTGTAATGGATTGAGTTTTTCCTTTGAAGTAATCTTATCAGATTGAGTCTTTATTGATTTGAGAACACTTGATGTATGTCTTGCCGTGTGTATCTGTGGTGACAATGGGATATCACGTGATTCACTTGATGTATGTTTTGGTGATCAACTTGCGGGTTCCGCCCATGAACTTATGCATAGGGGTTGGCACACGTTTTCGTCTTGATTCTCCGGTAGAAACTTTGGGGCACTCTTTGAGGTTCTATGTGTTGGTTGAATAGATGAATCTAAGATTGTGTGATGCATATCGTGTAATCATACATACGAATACTTGAGGTGACATTGGAGTATCTAGATGACATTAGGGTTTTGGTTGATTTGTGTCTTAAGGTGTTATTCTAGTACGAACTCTAGAGCTGCTTGTGACACTTATAGGAATAGCCCAACGGATTGATTGGAAAGAATAACTTTGAGGTGGTTTCGTACCCTACCATAATCTATTCGTTTGTTCTCCGCTATTAGTGACTTCAGAATGACTCTTTGTTGCCTGTTGAGGGATAGTTATATGAACCAATTATGTTATTATTGTTGAGAGAACTTGCACTAGTGAAAGTATGAACCCTAGGCCTTGTTTCCTATCATTGCAATACCATTTGTGATCACTTTTATCATTAGTTACCTTACTGTTTTTATATTTTCAGATTACAAAAACCAATTTCTACCATCCATATTGCACTTGTATCACCATCTCTTCGCCGAACTAGTGCACCTATACAATTTACCATTGTATTGGGTGTGTTGGGGACACAAGTGACTCTTTGTTATTTGGTTGCAGGGTTGCTTGAGAGAGACCATCTTCATCCTACGCCTCCCACAGATTGATAAACCTTAGGTCATCCACTTGAGGGAAATTTGCTACTGTCCTACAAACCTCTACACTTGGAGGCCCAAAAACGTCTACAAGAAGAAGGTTACGTAGTAGACATCAGGGCCGTCGAAGAGATCGACAGCGGTTGAACCAGAGGGGTTGGGGATGGACCACTTAACCTATGACATGGCCCGCGTGAAACCGTCGGTGTGGGAGAGCTTGATATCATAGCCAGCTTTCCCGAGATACAGTAACACGCTAGCCCGCTGACATGAAGCCTTCGGCATGGCAACATAGTCAACGTCTTCATCGGCTTTCGTGGCGATGTGTTGCTCCGGCATCGACAGGCCGGGGCGAACGGCGGCCACCTCGCCAACGTCTTCCGGAGAGGCTATGATAAACCTCTTCTTGGCCGAACGCTCGTCGGGCTCCCCGGGATACGTGGTCGGCCTTAGGCTGCGAAATTCTGGAGCAGGGGATGTGGATCTTGTGGGGAGGGACACCGCAGGCATCATCTAAAAACTCAGGGGAGTGGGGCCACGGTATGGGAATCGCTGGGTAACCTGAACTTTATTATCTAAGCTAGGAGGAACGGGCAGACCGGCAGGGTTGGCAGCAGCTAGTTTGTTTTTTAGTAATGGTGGGTGGACTATGGAGGGCGGGGTGGTGTTTGAGGATACGGCGCGGCTACTGAAAATTTTAGTAATGGTGGGTGGAGATGCTAGTGGACGAGGGAGGGCGACGGTTCAAATGCCTCGGCTACTGCAATTTTACTATAAGGTCGGTGCTGGAGGAGTGTGGGCGATGGTTGAAGTACGACGGCTACTAAAATTTGGGTAAAGGAATTGATGCGGGGCGGGAGTGCCCAAGATTGCGCACGGTCCAATAACAATATGCGGGTATGATAATAAGGAAAAGTGGCGTGGATCCACCGATTTTTGCAACGCTGAAGGCGGTAGTTTGTTTTTTATATTTCTAGCTAGCTCGTCTATCGCACACGATTCGTCCTAATTTCCAAATAAACTTACCCGCCTTTAGCTTGCACAGGTGGTGGTTTTATAGCGCACTTGCATCGCACACGGTTAAGCCAGTACCTCCACCCTTTGCTCGCGCTTGCGCGGTCGTGGTGATTTTAGCGGACTTGCATCACACACGGTTGAGCCAGTACCTCCACCGTTTGCTCGCGCTTGCGCGGTCATGGTGATTTTAGCGCACTTGCATCGCACACGATTGAGCCAGTACCTCCACCTTAATGTGCTCGTGCTTGCGCGGTCGTGGTGATTTCAGCGCACTTGCATTGCACACGGTTGAGCCAGTACCTCCACCTTAATTTGCTCGCGCTTGCACGGCCGTGGTGATTCACATCGCACTTGTATCACACACGGTTAAGATATTATACCCTGTGTCCGTTGAGGGTCATCAGAGTCTTTGCAGCAAAAAATAACGTTAGAGAGGGTCAAAAGACAACCACACCAGCATGTGGACCAAATATATATGAGTGAAAAGGGTGGTCTGTGATGTTTAAAATTCCAATGCACAACTTTGACCTCGCGGGCCCATGGTTGGGCGCATCGTTGAAGATCAATGAGAGGGGCTGTCAGTGTCAAAACCGGCAGATCTCGGGGTAGGGGGTCCCGGGCTGTGGATTCTCGGATCAATGGTAACAGGAACGAAGGAGACGATGTCTTGACCGAGGTACCATGCGTAATAATCCAGCTTGGGAAATCTTCTTCGACCCATAGTTCGACATTTTTCCTGCCGACCTGCACCTCGGTGTTGGGTCCGAGCATAAATCCTGCAGTACACTACCAGGCACTTTTTAAGCATCGACAATATCAACAGGGGGCTATGACTTGAGCCAAATCCACCAAAAGCCAAGGTACACTGAGGAGTCCTCGTCAAAATGTTCTTGGATATTGCTTTATATGCATCAGTTTGGAATTGTGCCTTCGGTCAATAGTTGGGTTGCCCGGCTCCTGTGCTTGCCTCCTACGTTTCACTTTGCTTGGCTAGGTGCACAAAGGGAGAACCACTGCGATTGTGCTTCCAGCTAGCATGGTTAAGCGCCTCAGTGGAGAAAGCCGAAAACTGACTGTCACAATAAGCGTAAACTGGTCAGCGATCCGATGACTGTATTAAACTATAAGATCGATAGAGGTCACCCCGTGTTTAATGATGGTCCGTTCATAACATTGGTCGGAGTGTTTACGGCTTGACCTCGAGTGTCGCCGAACACTAACCGGGGGCTAGTAACTGGCCTCCCAACTTTAAGCTCCTATGACTAAGTGAAAGTTATAAAGCCCGCATATCTGATTACCTTGTTTCTGCTAGCACAACCGCCTCCGGGCACCGAGACGTCGGCTAAGGGTTGCCTGGTTATTGCGGAAACACCCTGCGTAGCATCTACAAAGGGGTGGAAGCCGATGATGGGCCACTTTCAAATGATAAACGGTCGCAACGGAGTCAAAATAAACATATATCATCATAGTTTGTATTCATTACACAAGCGCTTCCTTCCGTAATTATCATTATAAAGCCATAACTATGCATCAATTTGACTTAAGATTTTGGCCAAGCTGGGTTGCCTGGCTCCTGTGCTTACCCCTACATCCCCGATCGTTCTACTAGGCGGTAAAGGGAGCACCTCTGTGATTGTTACTACCGGGTCATCCGAGTTAGTACCTCAGACTGGGTGAAGACGAAAGCTAGCCATCTTAAAGGATATAATTGGTCGGCAACGACGGAAGTGAAAATTTAGGTTCGCTAAAGACCACATAGTTCGGTAACTTTCCCCAAACTAAATCCTCAATACTTTTGCTCCCACGTTGATCGGAGCTGAGGTTTCATGATCATGCTTAGCATGACAACCCAAAGAAGGGATCCGAGAGCGGAACTATTTTCTTTGGAAGACATTTCTTATGTTAAACAGTAATATAACATATCTCTCTGCGTACCTTTGTTTATAAAACCGTATGGCCGGATTACCTTGTTTGTCGTAAATATTTGCCCTCATAGAGGCTTTACAAAGTAGGACAAACACTCCTCGGCTACTGGCCGAGGAGGTTGAAGCTGATGGTCGGTCAACAAAGTTTTGTACAATGCGGATCCGAGCATTAATGATGTAGAGTACTTCGATACATAGAATCATTACACATAATTTGTGGTTTTACTTCAGATATTGATCCTTAATTCGCCCCCCCCCCCCCCCCGTGCCCACATTAAGGCTGGGGGGCTACTGGGCTTCGGGCTTATCATTCACTAATATTAAAGGGGCACATCGATCCCCTGATTTGGTGTTGCCACCCGGCCAGTGTCTTGGGGGCTACTGCATTGCCTATTCACTGCAGAAAATTCAAAGTGCTCAATTTTCGGCTTGACCGAACTATGGGCAAACGCGTCTTTGGACAACAATAGGCACCATCTGGGACCTATCCGGCATCAAGCTAATATATTACGAGTGACCTCTCAAAACCCTCTCTCAAGGACCCGTCAGCCGATCACTATCTCCTCTAATATATTACACTGTGTTTCTATTCCCACATACGCTGCTGAGCTAGGAGTTGATCCTCAGGCCAATTTCGCGAATCGACTTGAGTCTCAGGGGCTACTAGGATCAGCGGTTTCATGTTTTCCTTCAGGTGCATCTCGGGTTTTAGACCGACACGCACCTTGAGGGCTATTGGTTACATATATATATATCGACAGTGAATAAATTGCACCGATCGGAAAAAATTCCATAAACAATCGGCCCAAGACCAAGGTGGTACACCACCTCGGATGTTGCCCGACATAAAGCTCGGATACAAATGGCTGGCTCCATAGAGGGCATTTCTAGCATTAAGCTCGGCAAAACTCCTTCAACTTTTTCGAACCAAGGTGATCTATGACATCTCGGATACAGTCCGACGATGGAGCTCGGATGGAGTCCGGCGTTGGAATTCGGCTGCAAGAGGATACCTTAGATGTAGTCCAGCGCAAGAGGACACTGCCGCACGGGAACAACATCAAACCCGAGGTGTGGCATAAAAATAACAAGGCATTGATAAAGGCCAAAAACTTAAAGGGGCTCCTCGGATACCTGACTTGTAAACTCTTCGGATTCATTTCAGCGATCATCAAGATCGAAGATGAGAAGATTTGTTGAACCAGTTTTCAAGACTGACGACCGAAGATGAAGAATGTTCGGAAGAATCGAGGAGCGTCCCCAACTTGAAGACCGGTTCAGGGGGCTACTAACGGTGTCCTGGACTAGGGGGTACTCACGTCGTCGTCTCCTTACCAGCTGGATCGGGCCGAGGACCCCCATGGCGGTTCACTCATGGGCCACTCCGGGCAGCCCATGCTGCACACAAGGAATATTCCACAAGACTTGATGATCAAGACAAGGACTCCTCTCCACCATTGTATTCGACTAGGACTCTTATTATCCTAGGCCTCCGGTACATTATATAAGCTGAGGCCAGGCTAGTCGATAGATTATTATGACATTATTCATCATACCCTTAGGTTTTAGACCACAACATATGACCTCGAGGTAGATCAACTCTGTACTTGATACTTGTGGGGACCCCGACTCATAAGTCGAGATCACCGAATGCACGTGTACAGTGATCCCAGAGATCAATGCTCACTGAACACACAGAAGCTGAATAACAAGAGTCTTACATCCATACATACCGTATTACACTAGTAGGACCATTATGGTCAAGCCTTGAGTATAACATTGCAGCGGAAATCTTCGTCGATAACTTGGACCCATGCCATCTGCCTTAACCCTACAGGCATTCTGACTGGGAAGCGTCCTAGCTCGCATATTCGTCACCAAAGTATTCTTCTTCGTATCATGTCTTTTCATGCCTGGCCAATAAAATAACCAGTGGCAAGCCAATGAGTACTTTGAATGTACTCGCAAGCAACCCAAGGGTGATAACAGAATAATTATGCAAGGCACTACTGCTAATTTGGCATTTTTGCGGAAAGCTAGTTTTTCTCATGCAAGTATGATCAACATTTATCAAGGATATGAATGCGTCTGCAACAAGTATCAGGAGGTTACATACACCAACATCGGGATAGAGTTGTGAACAACTCATACTCAAGCTCAACGTGACTTCCTCACGAATCACGTCAACAGATTTACCAAACCGTGTTGTTTGTCAGAAACATATGGACGTGGTCTAAGCAGCACCACCCAACTGTCCTTGACTGTGGACACGGCTATTCGAATAGTTTTACACTCTGTAGAGGTTGCACACTTTACCCACAAGATCCGGGGAACTTCCGTGTCATCCACGACCCGCGATACCTCAAGTACCCGGGGTAAGCACCCGATCACTATCTTTCCCTAGACAACACTAACAAAGAGTCCACTCGTTGTTCCGTATCCTCACGATGTACATCATACGAGACTCACTCGAGATCGTAACATCCGAGAGGGGATACAACGGTGTATCCGTATCCCTATAAAAACAGTCATGGCTGCCCTACCTGGCACGACCCCGTCCCGAGAGAGAGCACCAACTCTCCCCCGTCACTAGTAATGTGGGCTCCAAGCTAGTATCGGCCTAGGTAATCAATAATGCCCTTTCCCATACAAAGCTAGAGTGGTTGCGCATGTAAGGTTGGGACAGTCAACAAATCTTATATCTAATCCGTTTTCGAAAACAACACACACACACACTTGCCTCGGTACACCACTTCGTCATCAAGTGGCCACCCATCTCATCATCTCCCTCGGGCATAAGTGGCACCCGATGGGGTTTTCGAAAAGTCCTTTGAAAAAAATACTTTGCCTCCATCACCATGTGTCGTGGAATTGTCACGGCAGATGTCCTTAGTGTCAGGACTTAGTCGCGAGGCCAACGCATCTATGTGGTAGCTTGAGAGGGGTTGAGTGGGACGAGAGACACAGGGCGGATCAACACGCAAGACAAGGATTTAGACAGCTTCGGGCCCCGGGAAACATCATCCGGTAATAACCCTACATGCTGTTTGAGGCTAGGTCTCATTATCATCCCGAGGGAGACGCCATAAACCGGCTCTTGTGTCTAGCCCTAGAGATTATTGATTGCTTGTAGCTTGTAGCTTCTAACTTGTCCCTCTTTGGGGAGCCCTGCCCCTCCTTATATATGTTGAAGGGGCGGTTTACATGTGGAGTCCTATTAGGTTTAGGACTAGTCTATCTCTAATACAAACCGGATACAAGTCCTGGTCTTTAACTCTTTGTAAGACAAATATTCCTTTCCTCTTAAACCGGCCCACAATAGTTGAACCGGCCTTCATGAACCGCCAGACGGGCCACCGGGTCTTGTCGCTCCTCTGACCCGTCCGTCGGGTTACCATTGAGTTACAACGTCCAAGCGGGCTGCTTGTAAACCGCCAAGGTCAGGGCGGGTCTTCAGCTAAACCGTCAAGTCCGGCCGGTTTAACTTCCGGCCGGTTTACACCGCGGGGTATATCCCCGACATTAGCCCCCAAGTTTAGTCTTGGATTTATCCATGGTAAACTTATGCTGCAAATAAACACCAGAACAAATTTGACAGGTTGTGCTCCGGATTAAAAATTCTTGTAAACCGGCATCTGATCATCCTTAGTCTTTGCCATTTCCACCTTCTAGAAAATCCGGGTCAATAACCAGCTTCATATTCAACTTGCTGACATTGGTTTCTCATAGAAAATATATTTGTGAAAAAATAATCCACTTGAGCCAGCTTCCAAAACGCCGGTTTAAGAAATATTGGTCTTGAAATATTCATCTGATATTCAGCCGGTTTGAAGATGACCCCGGTCTTGAAAACTTGCTGGTTTAACATTACCAAATGGCCGGGTTATAAAAACTGACGACCCCGGATTATGATTGTTGCAGACACCGGTTCATGATTGTTGCCAACATCGGTTTATGATTGGTGACGCCGAGTCAATCTGATTTGCTCAACAGAGAATTTGAAAATCTTTCTTCGATAATAATAATATAATACCTGTCTTTCTTCGATAATAATAATATAATACCTGTAGCCCCCAAGTGTCGGGTTGTCATGCTTGCAGCAACCTGGGACTTGTAATTGACTGATGCCCATAAAATTTCAACCAATGTAGCCCCCAAGGGCCGGGTCATTATGTAATAATCAGCAGGGACTTTGTAAATATAATCTTGTAAACTTTGAACAGCAATGTGTGGCCCCCAAGGGCCGGCTCAGTAAGATAATATTGAGCTGGGACTTTGATATATACTTCTATGAAAATAACATCATATGATGTAACCCCCATCATGGGGCTTGAATCCACGTCCACAAGGTTAACAGCCTTGTGCTTTACCAACTGAGCAGTGGACCCTTCAATATAATGGATAAAATGCTTTGTACCTTGAACAGTTGACAGGAGCAATTGGTAGCCCCCAAGCGTCATGGTGCATGCTTGCAGTGACATGAGACTTGTATATTTGATATAATCTCAACTTTGAATAATGTAGCCCCCAAGTGCCGGGTTGTAAACCTGCAGCAACTCGGGACTATTCCTTCAATTGTAGAAAATGATAACCATTGCGCTAAAGCGACTTTGAAAACCTTAATCATAATTTTAATAACCTTAATAAAAATCCAGCCATGTTGGCTATTCAAGATAATATAATCTGGTATGAAAACCTTATTCATCCAATATCATAATGAAAATTCAGCCAAGTTTGGCTATTTGAATAATATAATCCAATAATTTATAAGCGCATGATTCCAATGGTGCAATCCAAATATATACTGGCGACTTATAATCCAAACCCAGACCGGTTTTAATAAACACTGGATAATTTATCATCATACTGGCGATTTAATGTCTTAAAGCCAGGCCGGTTTAACAAACACCGGATAATTTATAATCATGCTTTATTCAACCTGTTTCTGCATACAACAAGTTTAAAGTGTCCTGGCGGTTTACCGCCGGACGGGTCATAACGCCCAATATTTAAGAATAATCAAATATGAAATATATCATACCTGTGATATAGTCGGTTTACCAACCTTCCATAGTAGGGGAATTCTGAGTAATGATAACTCCTTCCATATTGCGCCGGTTTATGATAAAACCGTACCGGGCTGTGATAAACACCGGTTTAACAATATACAATACCGGTGACTTGTAGTCAAACCAGACCGGGCTGATAATCTCCGGATTATTACTTGATCATGTACTCACAACTTGTAGTTGAAAGCCGAGCCGGGTTGATAACCACCGGTTTTGCTTCATAATAGGATGGTAACAGAAAATTAAACCGGGCAGATAATCTCCGGTCTAAAAATGGACCGTGTTCCGCCAATTTAGCTGTTTGAACCGGTACAAAATATTGTCGGTTTAAAAAGCACAAATAAAATAGCAACTTCTCAAGAAAGGCTATTAAAGCAAAAGCAATGGCAACAATTTTTTGCAAAAGAAGAGCTCTACCGAGCTTGGTCAGATGGAATTACCATGGTCAGATGCAACCAAGCCCCCCGAAGGCGTAGCAATGGTGCCAGTCAGCCAGGACCCCAAAATGACTCGTGGCGTTACGCCGGCCAAGTGGCATTGCATTGGTTCGGATTCGACCAAGCCCCCAAGTGGCTTAGTGGCCTAGGGCCGATCAAGTGGCATTGCATTGGTTCGGACACGACCAAGCCCCCAAATGACTTATTGGCTAAAAAGCCGATCAGAAGGCATTACCATCATCAAGACATGACCGAGCCCCCATAAGGTGTAACTACGGTTCAAGTCGATTAGGTCCCCAACTGACTTAGTGGCAAATGTGCCAGCCAGAAGGCATTACCGTCGTCAAGACATGACCAAGCTCCCGGAGGTGTAGCTACGGTTCAAGTCGACTAGGTCCCCAACTGACTTTGTAAGGATAGCTATGTTCTCTTTGGTTCGAATACGACCTATGTTTGAACAGGAAGCCCCATGTTTGAACCGCGCATCATGGCAGCAGGTCCTCTTCAGTAATTTTTAACCTTTTTGCAAGAGATAAATTTTTCTTGAACCGGGATCTTGAACCGGATACTAAGAGCTTCAAAGCTTTGTGGGAGACATCTTTCCCTTGAACCGGATTTTAAACCGGAATCTTCGTTTTCAGCCGGAAATTTTCTGACGGCCTTTAAACTCGAACTTGCGAGAAGTTAATTCCTTTTTGAACCGGACATTGTTAAACCGGATTTGAGAGCTTCAGTGATACTGACTTCCCTTCAGTCAGGTTTCAAACCGGAATCCTTTCTGATGATCCGAAACTTCTTCATTGAGTCGGGATTTTGTAACTATCATATACTTTCTAAGCCGGGAATTTTCTGACGGCCCTTAAATTTTCATCAACATAACAGTAGCCTCCGGGATCGGGTTATCTTTCCCTCCATCGTCCTCGGGTTTTTAAACCGGCTGAAACTGGCAAGACTTGCTGCGTCATATCATCGTAGCCCCCAAGTCTCAAGGTGACTCGAGGTGTTGGCTTGAGATTCTCCATCTTTGACCGTGATATAAACCGGTATAACTTGTATATCATTGGTGTTGATAACACGATGTGAATACACAGAAGGTTGAGGTGACTGCGGCGGGTTGTAAATGATCCCGTATGAACCGTGTCAGCAACTCGGCCAATGGTTCCTTCCAACTGGTGATTTGAAGTTTAACCAAATTGTAGTGGCGGTGACTTGTGCGCCTGCCCATTGATCCATCCAGTGCAGACGGCGGTTGATGATAATTTGCCTCCAATTTGAAAGCAAACCGGGCTACCCAAGTAGTGACTGGCTTTATACTCAATAAACAGCTTATGTAGAGAGGTGTGGCCTGGCGTGTTGATGTAGACCAGGCTGCGAGAGACGGACAGCAAAGATGACCGCAGCATCAGAGGCAGCTCGGACAGATGATTCGGCCGCGGCCTTGTAAACCGGCATGGACGGATGAGTTAATCGCAGGCGCGGTCCGAGCAAGCTGATGTAAACCGGGTCGTAAAGAAGGCGTCTTGCACGCATCCATTCACCGTGTAATATGGTATGGACAAACACTGGGCATGATGTTGCCAGCGCGTGCTCCGTACCCATGGTATGAGCCACTTTTTTGTTGTGACTAATTATCCTGCATAAAAGGTATTGCAGGCGAGAGTAATTGTTCTCGAATTTTATAAAAAAAAATATATCAATAAAAATTGACTGGATGGATTTAACCTGATATGTTTAGCTGGAAATTACCCGCCGTGATGTTGACGATCCGGTCGCAACATATAAACCGGCGCGGACGAGCAAGTTGTCCTCCACGTTGTAAGCTGGCGCGGACGCGTGAATCGACCGCGAGAGCGGACGGGCGAGTCGTCCATGGCGTTGTATCCGGTTCACTGACAAAAATCTCGCCTGTATATCAATCCGTCCCGATGCACTTGAATGTTTTTTCTTCTGGTTGATCCTTTGATTACTAGAATTGCTATCTGTCAGTCCAACTTAGATCCTATCTAGCGGCGAGCTAAATTCATCATTGCAGGAAGCCAGCGTAGTGGCTAACGCCGAAGCCTTCCGCACGGGAGACCAGGGTTCGATCCCTGCTGCACCCTTTTTCTCCCCTTTTCTTGTCTCGCATGAGGTTTGTAGATGGATCACTTTGATTGAAAATACCATGCTGTGACTGTCAAGTACGTGGAGGGATAACTCAATGCGATGCAGCACCTTTAAACCGGAAGAAAATAACGAAACGTCATCTGCCTCCCTCTGCTGACACAAATCATCTGGACTCCATGCACTTTATTTTCACTCCCTCCACCTGATTTAGTGTAGATGTGTTGAACCCTGGCCGGTTTAGCGTAGCAGAGGGGCACCCATAGCAGCGCCAAACCGGCCACAGCGGAAAGTGAACTGCGTCTGCGGCAGGTCGAAGCAGCTCGCGATCTCGAGGCTAAACCAGAGCGGTTTAGAAGAAGGCCGCGGCAGCGGGCGAAGCGGCGACTCGGAAAAGAGTTGACCCCGGTGGGGCAGCTTCAGAGGCGGCTCAACAGAGCAGGGTGCGGCGATTCAAAAAAGAGTTGACCCCGGTGGGGCAGCTTCAGAGGCGGCTCAACAGAGCAGGGTGCGGCGGGTCCAGTTTGAAGCTTTGACAGAGACGGCCATGAGGCCGGACGGCTTGAGGCGCTGCGGGGAGTCCGGCTCGGCGTGAGGTCGCGAGGTGACGTAGGGCCGCGGCAGGTCTAACGAAGCGGGAGCGCGGCCCGGTTGGAGACTGATGGTGGCGAGGCCGGTTCAGCGCAGCGCTAGGTAAGGCGAGCCGCAACTGGGTCACGGCCTCACGGGGCGACCCCAGGTTCAGTAGTAGTGGCGACGGGGAGGCCGGGTCAACTTGACTCGGCAGCGGTTCAATACCGGGACAGCAGCCTATCTCCGAAGCTGCAGCAGAGGCGGTTTGAATCGAAAAATAAGGTCGTCGGTGATCTGGCAACGCAGCAAGCCACAGCTGCGGTGGACTGGTGACTCGAGGCCGCGGGGTGAGGGTTGAGCCCGCTGTAGATGATTGGCGGCGGAAGTAGCTGGACCGGCCTGGAGGCGATGGCTTAAGCTCGGCCACCGCAGAGACGGCGCGGCACCGAGGCAGCGGTTTAGAGGCGCAATCGCGACGTGGTGACGGAGTCCTGGGCCGTATCTTCTTCCCGCGGTGGCGTGGATGCAAAGGATCTGTACAGGCGCGCTTCTACGCCCGACAGCGACAGGACCGGTTCAATCCGGTGGGTCGACGAGGTATATTTCGCGGCAGCGGCGAGTTGGTAGTGTGGTTTCTTGTTTCAGCCGCGGAGGCAGCAAATACTCAAGGCGAGGTGACGGACCGACGCTTCGGCCATGCCAGAGCTGCAGCAGCGGGGGAGCGGCCGGGTCAACCCAGGTGGGTTTGACCCAGTTGTGGTAGTCGTGAATGTAGTACGTAGACCTGGCACTTAGTGGTCCTCCTGTAAGATGCGCTAGTATGGTAACTAGACTTTTGGATTTGTTGGATCCACGTAGATGTATCACTGATGGTCTTCCCATGAGTTGTTGTTTGTTTCAACTTTCTCACGCAGATGACTTGCTTTTGGCAGTTGATGTACGAGTCTGTCTTGGGACTTGATTTTTCCAACCGCAAACGGATAGGAACGGCTCAGCGACATTGACTGGAGGAGGTGACGAGCGATCCGTGGTGGCCAAGGAATCCGGGATGGTTGACTTTGTTTTTACGCCCACGTCCATATATCCTCCGGGTCGTAATCGTACTTGTTTTTTTTTCTTATTGTTGTGGCGGAGATCACAACGCCCAACAACGCTTTTTTGGCAAGAAGTAACAGCAGCAACTCCTTGTCTCATCTGTACTTGACGCACCTGAGAAACCGGCAGCAGCAGAAACTCGACGTTCTCGGCGACTTGTGGTTTAACATGCCGCAAAAATCTCCTATCGGTTCGTGCGACGTGATCCTTGCACTGATCGGTTTTTAACTTGCAGCGGCGGCGGCGCACCCAACGCCATCTTAATTTTCTTGAACTCAAAACTTTCATCTGCTTAACCGCGAGCTTCTCGATCCCTGAAGAGATCCCTTCAAGACCTCAACACCACCGGGCGCAGGCCCCACGGTGGGCGCCAACTGTCGTGGAATTGTCACGGCAGATGTCCTTAGTGTCAGGACTTAGTCGCGAGGCCAACACATCTATGTGGTAGCTTGAGAGGGGTTGAGTGGGACGAGAGACGCAGGGCGGATCAACACGCAAGACAAGGATTTAGACAGCTTCGGGCCCCGGGAAACATCATCCGGTAATAACCCTACATGCTGTTTAAGGCTAGGTCTCATTATCATCCCGAGGGAGACGCCATAAACCGGCTCTTGTGTCCAGCCCTAGAGATTATTGATTGCTTGTAGCTTGTAGCTTCTAACTTGTCCCTCTTTGGGGAGCCCTGCCCCTCCTTATATATGTTGAAGGGGCGGTTTACATGTGGAGTCCTATTAGGTTTAGGACTAGTCTATCTCTAATACAAACCGGATACAAGTCCTGGTCTTTAACTCTTTGTAAGACAAATATTCCTTTCCTCTTAAACCGGCCCACAATAGTTGAACCGGCCTTCATGAACCGCCAGACGGGCCACCGGGTCTTGTCGCTCCTCTGACCCGTCCGTCGGGTTACCATTGAGTTACAACGTCCAAGCGGGCTGCTTGTAAACCGCCAAGGTCAGGGCGGGTCTTCAGCTAAACCGTCAAGTCCGGCCGGTTTCACTTCCGGCCGGTTTACACCGCGGGGTATATCCCCGACACCATGCATATTCCCGTCCCTTTGTGTAGCACTACTTAGCATCCTATCTACTCCCACCGGCATAACCCTCACAAGGAGGTAGGGTCATGCACAATGCAAGTATCAACGAGGAAGTAACGGAGCAACCCATCAAAGTGGCTACCACCTCATCATGATTCCGTTGCAACAACAATAAAGTGCTATATGAGATGCATAAAAAGGGTTTCATAGACATGGTCAAAGGGCTACTTTCCTGGTTCATTAGAGTCTTGAGATCTTCTGGTCCTTCTCCAAGTACTCCGTCTACTTCGGCAACTAACGTCGGAAACAATCACAATAAGCAACACAACAAGGCAAGAATAAATGTGCTCTAAAAATATGAAGTTGACTTTTCTTGGATACCTCTGGTCATATGAGGAATGACAAAAGTGATTTCATTGGAAGTGGATCTATGTATATCTCTAAACATTTCGATATGATGGAATCAAGGGGTTTATGGAATTGCAAGAAGTGTACAGAAGAATTATTTTGAAAAATGAGCAAAGGCACCCATTTAACAAACGATGATTTTAGAAGCATCTAGGAATTGGTTTCACTGGATTTGGAGTTCAAATGGATTTCCTATGAATTTGCAAAGTTGGCTATATATGAAGAAATAGACCATTATTTGATGTGGCACATATGGTATTGGGAAAAATGTTCAGAAACTAAGTTTTGCTCTTATAGGAATCTAGGAATTTGAATCATGGGGTTTGGATCAAATATGAGCTCTCTGTGATTTTCCAAAGTTCATCACAGAAATAGGAAAAATGGGTTTTTATAAATATTTGTGAATAGAAAGTTTCTGGAAAAATGTGCAAATAGCACCATGTGATAGGGAATGAATTTAGAAACTACTAGAAATTTGAATCATCAAATTTGGAGTTAATTTGAATTGTTTATGGATTTTTGAAGTTCAATGGAAAAAGAAAAAGAAAAAGGGAAAGGGCTTTACCCTTATCAAGCGCACACGATGAGAGGTAGCAGTGGGCCGGCCCAGCTGCTCGGCCGTCCGGGCGACAGGGGCGACGTCGAAGGCGGCTTCACGCTAGTGCGCCTTTAGGCGGGGGAAGCGGTTACGCCAGACGCCGCTTCCACTTAAACGGGTGGGCCTGCCCGCTGGGTCACCGACGCACGAGGCCTAGCACCCAGGCCGTCGCCTACCTCCCGCTTGAACAGAGCAGAGGCAGGGGAGGCGAGGCCGAGCGGGGCGCTGGCGTGCTCCCCGGTGGTTCCGGCCGTCCCCGACGGCGTCCGATGTACCGGTGGACTCGGGAGGCAGAGCCGCGCCCATCCATGGGCGCCACGCAGGCTGGGGAGGTCCAGGGCGACGACGACTTGGATGACGGCGGAAGGTGGCGTCGGGCGAGATTGGGCACGGCGTTACGGTGCGTCCTCGGACGAGGGAAAGAGCGTGGGAGCTCCGCCTTGCTCAGGGGAGCCTGCTGGTGGAGAGAGGAGAGGGAGAAGAGCTCGGGCTCGGGTGAATTTAGGTGGATGCCGGCGGCGGCTCTCCGGCCATGGAGGTGGTTGGAGGGCACGAGGAGGGGAGTGGGTTGGTCCAGGGGGTCACTGGGAGTGAGAGAGGGCGAAGGGGATCCAGAGGGAGGCCTGGGACGGCTTTATATAGCGAAGGCCTCGGTTCATCGTGGGCTCATGCGCCGGCGAGCTCGTGCTCGTCGCTACGGGCCTCGGGATGGTGATGCGCCGTGTCTAGGGCGTTCGTGGAGGAGGTCTACGACCAGGGGAAGGGAGAGAAGGAGCGGGGAAGTGCTAGGGCATCGCGCGTGTGAGGCTGCTCATTGGAGCGCTCGGGCGGCTGGTGCGCGTGCGAGAGGAGGCAGGAGGAGGAAGAGAGAGGAGGGGGACAGGGTGGTGGCGTGTTGCGGACGTCGAGGCACCTCGACTAGCGCAAGGGGGAGGCCCTAGGTGGTCCGGTGGCTCGGGTAGAGAGCGGCTACAGTGCGTGGGTGCACTGTAGCATGCTCTGGAGCACGTCTATGGCATGCCATGGCATAAAGAAAGGGGAGTGGGCACGGACACTTGTTCCAGTAGTGCCAGGAGGTATTAGGATAGTAGGGGAAGCCTTGGATGCCTTGTGGAACCAATGGAGTGAGGAGGGAGGTGAGAGAGAGGAAGGTGCTATCCAGAGGGGTAAATGGGGGTGTTTCACCCCTCAATCATTGAGCTGAGGCCAGGGAAGAGTTACTGGAGATAGGAGAAGACTAGGAGGAGCTGTGGTAAAAAGTTGAGCTCAAGGAGATTAGTGGAAGGGGTCAAAATGGTGTTTTTGGAAAAATGGCAGAAGGTGTTTGATGTTTGTTTGGGTAAGCAAATGAACTCCATTTGGTATGAGGCTCCACGGGGTGAAATGGCACATATAATTAGGGCCTTCCACCAATTTGTAGCTTATTTGGCCAAAGTTGCCAATGCAACTTTTGTAAACCCTAGAAATTAGCAGAAATGGCTTTACCAAGATTTAGTCATGCAAATCAATTCTCCTTGATGCACCACTTGGAGTAGTGGCCTCGTTTGGTCATGTGAACATGCTCACAAAAGTTGGGGTCAAGGAGAAAAAGTTGGCAGTACAAACTTGTTCAAATTTGGTTCTGGACAAAAAGGGTTTTGGGGTACTTTGATAAAGATAACATTCTCTCCAACTTGTGCCATTTGGTCTAGATGCGTTATTACACCATTTGAGCATGTGCACCAAGTTTGAGAGCATTTAGACATGTTTGACAGTGCAAAAATGTTCAAACTTGAAAAAGGACAGAAGTGGTTTTGAGAGGGTTTCATGGGGTTATACTATTCTCCATGACATGGTACTTGGCAAGATCATCAAAAAAGTCGTAGGAGGTTTTGTCCAATATTTTGATCATGACCATATGTTGAAACTCATATATATGGAAAATATATGCCCATTGAGTCTCCCTAATTTTTCTCAAATATTTTTAAAGCTTTAAAACAATTTTAACCTATTAAAGACCATTTCTGGCCTTAAGAAAAATCCTTTAAATAAAATAGGAAAATAACTTTTAAAATTATATTTTTGTGGTTTCTGGGTAACCTATATCTAATAGGAGTCAAAAATATTTTTGGAAAGATTTTTATTGCCCTTAATTAAGTATTTGCAGTGCAAACCTCAATCAAGGGGTTTTTGGAAAACTAATTTTCTGAAAATACTATTTGGCCAAATTATTTTTGTAAGAAAATACTATATTGCACTATACACATGGCATGATCATTGGGAAGAGGTTTTGGTTCAAGGAGAAGGAGTATAAGAGTTGGATAATTTATTTGATTTTCAGAGCACCAGCAAACAACAGTCAAACATTCAATCAAAGCAAAGACAAAACACTCAAAAGTTTTTGTCAAACCACATTTTATCATGATTTATTAGCTTAAGTGTTGTGGCATGAAAATCAGGGTGTGACAGACCTACCCCCCGTACAAGAATCTCGTCCCCGAGATTCCCAAACTAGGCGCGGAAAGGAATACAGAAACTTGGATTTGGGCTAGTCTTCATGTCCTCATACTGCTTCTGCTTCCGTTTGGTGCTCCATTGAACCTTGAAGTACTCGATGGCGTGGCTTTGTGTTTGTCATCCTGCTTGATCCAGATTACAATTGGGGTCTCTCGCGTATGTCATACTGGGCTGGGGGTCAATGGTCCGGTGATTGATGCCCTGGTAGGGATCGGGCTAGTTAGGGAGTTGGAAACACTTTCGGGGGGGTGTCGCGTGGAAAACGTTGTGCATTGTGGGTAACTCCGGTGGTAACTCTAGCAGGTAGTCGTCTACTTTTCGTCTCGAAGTGATCCAAAAGGGGGTTGTTGAACCTAGGAGTGATCTCGAAGAGGGCCGATGAATCTTGGCGTGGGTTTCCTTGTCATGAAAATGCTTGGTTCCCTTGAGAGGTGTGGTTTGTAGATATGCACCGTCTTTGACAAGGAAGTTCACTTCTTGACGATGATGGTTGGTATAGTTCTTCCTCCTTGACATGGCGGTCTTCAGATGTTCCCTAACCGGTTGTACGGTTCTTCTTCCGTCTTCGGGTAGGCAAGTATATCACCAAAGAAAGATGGCAACTAACTTGTCCGAGTACTCCGTGAAGACTTTCCCACTGGGTACATAGGGTATAGGTTGGGGTATCGGTGGTGGTCATGGTTGGGTATTGGCCAAGGTTTCCTTGTCCTAGAGCCAAAGCCCATGGTGGTGATTCTGACCATATCGTGGCTTGGTGGGGCTTAAGGGTTTCAAGGATTCTTAGTGTGCGAGCGAACGTTTGTCACCTTATCCTTAAGCACGGTTCCTGAGATGCCAATTGTTCTATCTAGTCCTTTAAACAAATAACCTTATACCACCGAAAGCATCAACTCTTGTAGGTCAGCTCCAATCATCACCATGCTATTATTATCCTCATGACTCCCAAGGGGAGGTCTAACAAATCTATACATGTCAACTATCCCCAAACTCATATGCATGGCTACCCCTAAAAATCCATGGGTAGAGCGTATAAGCTGCCAAGCTTGAATTTAATCACCACAATCCAAGTGCTCAGTCTATTGATCCAAGGTCCATGATAAAGCATCTCTATCCTAAGGAAACACGTCGTAAGCCACTCCAAGATCTTGTTTCCTTCCTATGAATCAACTCCAATAGCCCATTAACTTCCATCAATCACTACATAATCCATTTAATTCTACAAATCCAATATTTATGGTGTTCCACATGATCTTCTAATGTCCTATAATCCTCAAATACTTGAAAAGGGTTATCTTTACTATAGTCAGTCCACCAATCTGCATTATCGGGGTCAAGTAACTTCCAACCTCCAGCTTATATAGATCCTTAAATCAATTCCAATCTCCTAGCTTATTATCCATCGAGAAACATGGTATCACGATCAAGATCATCAGTCTAAATCCAATTTAGTCCGAACCATGTAGACTTACTCAACATCTATACTCAACTAGGATCACCTACTTAAATCCAAATCTCATGCCCAACGAGAATTCCTACATGTTTCCACCAAGTCATTATCACAATGTCAACTATCTCCTATCAATATCCCCTGGCTAAGTCAAATCCTCATACTTCCAAGAATTCAGCTTGCGATCTAATTGTGCTGCGAAATCCAATTTATCCAGGGGAAAGCTATGCTACTCTATAATCATGATCCAGTCACGTTCATCTACCAACATGAAAGCCTCATAATCCACCAAATAGTCTCAGATGATTCCTCAAAGTCATTGATATAAATTCATCAAGTCATTTGTCCTCTATTCCTATATCCTTAATCTGGTCTTTCCTATGGCATCGTCAGTTCTGGTGTTGTATTAGGATGATAATGTGCTCGTTCACTATGTCCACTAGTTCCATAATGAACCCAGTGTTGTGCAAGCTCTATGGAGGCTTAACTGGTTCTCTTGCAATTCTATGGGTTAAGCACATGGTTAAGGACTGGAGCTGGGGTATCTCGTGAAGTCTCGAAGGGTCTAGGAATGGGTTTCTAGTCTGGAGGGTTAAACATAACTCTACGGGGTTTCACTTGGTCGAGGAGGCTGCAACAAAAAGTCTTCAGTGCTAGTTGGCTGCCGAGGTGGAATTCTTGGTGCATCTTGTCTTGCTAGCCTTCAGTTGATGAGAGGGGTGAGAGGGATAAGTAGCATAGAGGAGGGGAATGCCTAAAGGGGCTTCTATAGTGCAGGTGCAAACAAACAAGTGCCAAAAGGGGCCAAACACAAACAACAAAATAAGGAAGGTGATATAGTCACGTACTTGTTGCCTAGGGCAAAAGTTGTGACCTATCTTAAAACACAAACAAATAAAAACAAGCAACACACAGTCATGGTTCTATTCGAACCATCATATGGACTCGACTGTGCATAGGGGGTACACGACTCATCCTACCCTAAGGGTTCTCGGACTAAGTAGTCGTGCTTTACTTCGTGCCTCATGCAGTCTTCTGGATTTTTCCTCAGGTGTCGCTACGTCTTTTGTAGTTGTTTGATGAAATGATCCGGGTTGGCCTGAAGAATCTTCAACACTTCTCGCCTGATGAGATGATGGGGTGAAGGTGGCTCCTCGTAGCTGGCATTGACTTGGTCTTCTCTTGTCCTCTTAATCATGATGATCGCCTTTGCCTTTTTAAGGTGTCAGCGGTTCCAGGTGGCCATCCTTTATGCAATGACATTAACAAGGCATAATAGAGGTCCAATCCGTCGAACACATTGTTGACAATATCGTCACCGAGAGCAGGGGATGAAGAGAACCGTTTTCCTGCTCACTATAGTGAGGCGGACCAAATGGCTAGGTTCTCATCCACCGGTGGTCGCCGATACAACAACGGTAGTGATAGGGTTTCCCTATTAGCGATGTATATCATGATCTTAAATATCCTATGCCCTGATCATCATAGGCTAAGGTCACATCATCTTGGAGCATTGTTAAGGGTGTCACCATCTTCTGGGCCTTCATGTCGTCATTCCTCGAGGATGTATCTTCTGTTGGTATCGTCTTGTGGTGGTGTCGCCAATCTTGTGTTCGGAAGAGGTGGGTGAGTGTTTAGCAAGGTGTACTCTTTCTAGGCTATCCAGGAGGATTACAAGGAATCCCGTTGTCAGGGGCTTGAGGGTGCTAGCGACCAAAAGTTTTGAAGGGGAAGAGATCAATAAGGAAAGTATACCTTAGTTTTCGAAAAACTCAGAAGGGAAGACAAGTATAGATAGTTTTGAAAACTAGTAGTAGTTTTAAAGAATAGTTTTACCCTAACTAACGACCATGCTAACTAAGGCTTCCTACAGTCAGGATGGCTCTGATACCAGCGCTGTGGGGACCCCGACTCATAAGTCGAGATCACCGAATGCACGTGTACAGTGATCCCAGAGATCAATGCTCACTGAACACACAGAAGCTGAATAACAAGAGTCTTACATCCATACATACCGTATTACACAAGTAGGACCATTACGGTCAAGCCTTGAGTATAACATTGCAGCGGAAATCTTCGTCGATAACTTGGACCCATGCCATCTGCCTTAACCCTACAGGCATTCTGACTGGGAAGCGTCCTAGCTCGCATGTTCATCACCAAAGTATTCTTCTTCATATGATGTCTTTTCATGCCTGGCCAATAAAATAACCAGTGGCAGGACAATGAGTACTTTGAATGTACTCGCAAGCAACCCAAGGGTGATAACAGAATAATTATGCAAGGCACTACTGCTAATTTGGCATTTTTGCGGAAAGCTAGTTTTTCTCATCCAAGTATGATCAACATTTATCAAGGATATGAATGCGTCTGCAACAAGTATCAGGAGGTTACAGACACCAACATCGGGATAGAGTTGTGAATAACTCATACTCAAGCTCATCGTGACTTCCTCACGAATCACGTCAACAGATTTACCAAACCGTGTTGTTTGTCAGAAACATATGGACGTAGTCTAAGCAGCACCACCCAACTGTCCTTGACCGTGGACACGGCTATTCGAATAGTTTTACACTCTGTAGAGGTTGCACACTTTACCCACGAGATCCGGGGAACTTCCGTGTCATCCACGACCCACGATACCTCAAGTACCCGGGGTAAGCACCCGATCACTATCTTTCCCTAGACGACACTAACAAAGAGTCCACTCGTTGTTCCGTATCCTCACGATGTACATCATACGAGACTCACTCGAGATCGTAACATCCGAGAGGGGATACAACGGTGTATCCGGTGCCCTGTAAAAACAGTCATGGCCACCCTACCTGGCACGACCCCATCCCGAGAGAGAGCACCAACTCTCCCCGTCACTAGTAATGCGGGCTCCAAGCTAGTATTGGCCTAGGTAATCAATAATGCCCTTTCCCACACAAGGGTAGAGTGGTTGCGCATGTAAGGTTGGGACAGTCAACAAATCTTAAATCTAATCCGTTTTCGAAAACAACACACACACACTTGCCTCGGTACACCACTTCGTCATCAAGTGGCCACCCATCTCATCATCTCCCTCGGGCATAAGTGGCACCCGATGGGGTTTTCGAAAAGTCCTTTGAAAAAAATACTTTGTCTCCATCACCATGCATATTCCCGTCCCTTTGCGTAGCACTACTTAGCATCCTATCTACTCCCACCGGCATAACCCTCATAAGGAGGTAGGGTCATGCACAATGCAAGTATCAATGAGGAAGTAACGGAGGCAACCCATCTAAGTGGCTACCACCTCATCATGATTCCGTTGCAACAACAATAAAGTGCTATATGAGATGCATAAAAAGTGTTTCATAGACATGGTCAAAGGGCTGCTTGCCTGGTTCATCAGAGTCTTGAGATCTTCTGGTCCTTCTCCAAGTACTCCGTCTACTTCAGCAACTAACGTCGGAAACAATCACAATAAGCAACACAACAAGGCAAGAATAAACATTTCTTGGATACCTCTGGTCATATGAGGAATGACCAAAGTGATTTCATTGGAAGTGAATTTATGTATATTTCTAAACATTTCGATATGATGGACTCAAGGGGTTTATGGAATTGCAAGAAGTGTATAGAAGAATTATTTTGAAAAATGAGCAAAGGCACCCATTTAACAAAGGATGATTTTAGAAGCATCTAGGAATTGGTTTCACTGGATTTGGAGTTCAAATGGATTTCCTATGAATTTGCAAAGTTGGCTATATATGAAGAAATAGACCATTATTTGATGTGGCACATATGGTATTGGGAAAAATGTTCAGAAACTAAGTTTTGCTCTTATAGGAATCTAGGAATTTGAATCATGGGGTTTGGATCAAATATGAGCTCTCTGTGATTTTCCAAAGTTCATCACAGAAATAGGAAAAATGGGTTTTTATAAATATTTGTGAATAGAAAGTTTCTGGAAAAATGTGCAAATAGCACCATGTGATAGGGAATGAATTTAGAAACTACTAGAAATTTGAATCATCAAATTTGGAGTTAATTTGAATTGTTTATGGATTTTTGAAGTTCAATGGAAAAAGAAAAAGAAAAAGGGAAAGGGCTTTACCCTTATCAAGCGCACACGATGAGAGGTAGCAGTGGGCCGGCCCAGCTGCTCGGCCGTCCGGGCGACAGGGGCGACGTCGAAGGCGGCTTCACGCTAGTGCGCCTTTAGGCGGGGGAAGCGGTTACGCCAGACGCCGCTTCCACTTAAACGGGTGGGCCTGCCCGCTGGGTCACCGACGCACGAGGCCTAGCACCCAGGCCGTCGCCTACCTCCCGCTTGAACAGAGCAGAGGCAGGGGAGGCGAGGCCGAGCGGGGCGCTGGCGTGCTCCCCGGTGGTTCCGGCCGTCCCCGACGGCGTCCGATGTACCGGTGGACTCGGGAGGCAGAGCCGCGCCCATCCATGGGCGCCACGCAGGCTGGGGAGGTCCAGGGCGACGACGACTTGGATGACGGCGGAAGGTGGCGTCGGGCGAGATTGGGCACGGCGTTACGGTGCGTCCTCGGACGAGGGAAAGAGCGTGGGAGCTCCGCCTTGCTCAGGGGAGCCTGCTGGTGGAGAGAGGAGAGGGAGAAGAGCTCGGGCTCGGGTGAATTTAGGTGGATGCCGGCGGCGGCTCTCCGGCCATGGAGGTGGTTGGAGGGCACGAGGAGGGGAGTGGGTTGGTCCAGGGGGTCACTGGGAGTGAGAGAGGGCGAAGGGGATCCAGAGGGAGGCCTGGGACGGCTTTATATAGCGAAGGCCTCGGTTCATCGTGGGCTCATGCGTCGGCGAGCTCGTGCTCGTCGCTACGGGCCTCGGGATGGTGATGCGTCGTGTCTAGGGAGTTCGTGGAGGAGGTCTACGACCAGGGGAAGGGAGAGAAGGAGCACCAGCAAGGAGAAGAGGTTTTGGATCATTGGGAAGAGGTTTTGGATCAAGGAGAAGGAGTATAAGAGTTGGATAATTTATTTGATTTTTAGAGCACCAGCAAACAACAGTCAAACATTCAATCAAAGCAAAGACTAAACACTCAAAAGTTTTTGTCAAAGCACATTTTATCATGATTTATTAGCTTAAGTGTTGTGGCATGAAAATCAGGGTGTGACAATACTCCATCAATATAAACAAGAGCAGGACGTAGGGTTTTACCTCCATCAAGAGGGCCCGAACCTGGGTAAAACATCATCTCCTTCATTCCTGTTACCATTGATCGGAGAATCCACAGCCCGGGACCCCCTACCCCGAGATCTGCCGGTTTTGACACCGGCAAGGGCCAGAAGTAAAGAACCACCTGGAAGTGTACAAATATATGTACGAATATTGGGGATGTTTAAAACTTTAAATACACAATGCATAACTTTGGTGGCACCTGCCTCGCAAACCCGAAAGCACCCTAACAACCACCTAGCTAGGATATATATAATGACATAATGTCGTACCTAGCTAGGATGCTTGGCCCACCACCTCCCACTTCGTGTCAGCAGGGTGGATGCACGTAATGATCGATACTTTGGTCATACATGCATGTCGCCATGACCTACCAGAAGACGGACCAATGAATCTTTCGTTTGGTCAAATGAAAGTTGTTGTTGTCAATAAACCGCTTGGGCCAATAGATTGTTGAACCATCATAAAATCGCACGAGCGGGACCACAAAACCAGCACCTCTTTGCATGCGGCCCAAAATGATGTACTTTGGGAAGGGGGATGTGTGTTTTCAATATAGAATAATGTACAATTTAGATGTGGTGCCTACCTCTCGATACAGACAACAACCATGAAGGCAAGGTAGCTGAGGACGAGATACGTACGCAGGGCTTGATGTAGGTCGAACCCAGCGATCCGAGCATCTGGGAGGGAATCCTGACAACGCATGAGCTGAAGCTTTGGTTGACCGATATTTGACGATGACCGGCCCTAACATAAACTAGGAGGAATCCATTCATGGCCCACACATATGTTGGAAATATACCCTAGAGGCAATAATAAAAGCATTATTATTATATTTCCTTATTCATGATAATTGTCTTTATTCGTGCTATAATTGTGTTATCCGGAAATCGTAATACATGTGTGAATAACAGACAACAACGTGTCCCTAGTAAGCATCTAGTTGACTAGCTCGTTGATCAATAGATAGTCATGGTTTCCTGACGATGGGCATTGGATGTCAATGATAACGAGATCACATCATTAGGAGAATGATGTGATGGACGAGACCCAATCCTAAACATAGCATAAGATCGCATAGTTCGTTTGCTAGAGTTTTCCAATGTCAAGTATCCTTTCCTTAGACCATGAGATCGTGTAACTCCCGGACACCGTAGGAGTGCTATGGGTGTGCCAAACGTCACAACGTAACTGGGTGACTATAAAGGTATACTACGGGTATCTCCAAAAGTATCTGTTGGGTTGACACGGATCGAGACTGGGATTTGTCACTCCGCTTGACGGAGAGGTATCACCGGGCCCTCTCGGTAATGCATCATCATAATGAGATCAATGTGATCAAAGTGTTTGATCACGAGATCATGCATTACGGTACGAGTAAAGTGACTTGCCGGTAACGAGATTGAACGAGGTATTGGGATACCGACGATCGAATCTCGGGCAAGTAAAATACCGATTGACAAAGGGAATCATATACGGGATTAATTGAATCCTCGACATCGTGGTTCATCCGATGAGATCATCATGGAGCATGTGGGAGCCAACATGGGTATCCATATCCCGCTATTGGTTATTGCCCGAGAGCCGTCTCGGTCATGTCTGCATGTCTCCCGAACCCGTAGGGTCTACACACTTAAGGTTCGGTGACGCTAGGGTTGTGAAGATATGTATATGCAGTAACCCGAATGTTGTTCGGAGTCTCGGATGAGATCCCGGACGTCACGAGGAGTTCCGGATTGGTCCGGAGGTGAAGAATTATATATAGGAAGTGCAGTTTCGGCCATCGGGAATGACCTGGGGGTCACCGGTATTGTACCGGGACCACCAGATGGGTCCCGGGGGTCCACCGGGTGGGGCCACCCATCCCGGAGGGCCCCATGGGCTGAAGTGGGAGGGGGACCAGCCCTTAGTGGGCTGGTGCGCCCCCCAAGGCCCACCCCCTACGCCTAGGGTTGGAACCCTAGGGTGGGGGGCGCCCACTTGCCTTGGGGGGCACTCCACCCCCTTTGGCCGCCGCCTCCCTTGGGAGATCCAATCTCCCAGGGCCGGCGCCCCCCCAGGGGCCTATATAAAGGGGGGGAGGGGGCAGCCGCACCCTTGCCTTGGCGCCTCCCTCTCCCTCTCCAACACCTCCTCCTCCTCCATAGAGCTCGGCGAAGCCCTGCCGGAGTACTGCAGCTCCATCACCACCACGCCGTCGTGCTGCTGCTGGAGCCATCTTCCTCAACCTCTCCTCTCCCCTTGCTGGATCAAGAAGGAGGAGACGTTACGCTGACCATACGTGTGTTGAACGCGGAGGTGCCGTCCGTTCGGTGCTAGGATCTCCGGTGATTTGGATCACGTCGTGTACGACTACTTCATCCCCGTTCTTTTGAACGCTTCCGCTTGCGATCTACAAAGGTATGTAGATGCATTCGATCACTCATTGCTAGATGAACTCATAGATGGATCTTGGTGAAACCGTAGGAAAATTTTTGTTTTCTGCAACGTTCCCCAACAGTGGCATCATGAGCTAGGTCTATGCGTAGTTCTCTATTGCACGAGTAGAACACAATTTGTTGTGGGCGTAGATGTTGTCAACTTTCTTGCCGCTACTAGTCTTATCTTGCTTCAGCGGTATTGTGGGATGAAGCGGCCCGGACCAACCTTACACGTACGCTTACGTGAGACCGGTTCCACCGACTAACATGCACTAGTTGCATAAGGTGGCTGGCGGGTGTCTGTCTCTCCCACTTTAGTTGGAGCGGATTCGATGAAAAGGGTCCTTATGAAGGGTAAATAGAAGTTGACAAATCACGTTGTGGCTTTCACGTAGGTAAGAAAACGTTCTTGCTAGAACCCTAATTCAGCCACGTAAAACTTGCAACAACTGTTAGAGGACGTCTAACTTGTTTTTGCAGCAAGTGCTTTGTGATATGATATGGCCAAAGTTGTGATGAATGATGAATGATCTATATGTGATGTATGAGATGTTCATGCTATTGTAATAGGAATCACGACTTGCATGTCGATGAGTATGACAACCGGCAGGAGCCATAGGAGTTGTCTTTATTTTTTGTATGACCTGCGAGTCATTGAGAAACGCCATGTAAATTACTTTACTTTATTGCTAAACGCGTTAGCCATAGTAGTAGAAGTAATAGTTGGCGAGCAACTTCATGGAGACACGATGATGGAGATCATGATGATGGAGATCATGGTGTCAAGCCGGTGACAAAGATGATCATGGAGCCCCAAGATGGAGATCAAAGGAGCTATGTGATATTGGCCATATCATGTCACATTTGTTATTTGATTCCATGTGATGTTTATCATGTTTTGCATCTTGTTTACTTAGAACGACGGTAGTAAATAAGATGATCCCTCATAATAATTTCAAGAAGTGTTCCCCCTAACTGTGCACCGTTGCGACAGTTCGTTGTTTCGAAGCACCACGTGATGATCGGGTGTGATAGATTCTAACGTTCACATACAACGGGTGTAAGACAGATTTACACATGCAAACACTTAGGTTGACTTGACGAGCCTAGCATGTACAGACATGGCCTCGGAACACAGAATACCGAAAGGTCGAGCATGAGTCGTATAGAAGATACGATCAACATGAAGATGTTCACCGATGTTGACTAGTCCGTCTCACGTGATGATCGGACACAGCCTAGTTGACTCGGATCATGTTATACTTAGATGACTAGAAGAGGGATGTCTATCTAAGTGAGAGTTCATTAAATAATTTGATTAGATGAACTTTATTATCATGAACTTAGTCTAAAATATTTACAATATGTCTTGTAGATCAAATGGCCAACGTAGTCCTCAACTTCAACGCGTTCCTAGAGAAAACCAAGCCGAAAGACGATGGCAGCAACTATACGGACTGGGTCCGGAACCTGAGGATCATCCTCATAGCTGCCAAGAAAGATTATGTCCTACAAGCACCGCTGGGTGACGCACCTGTTCTCCCTGCAGAACAAGACGTTATGAACGCTTGGCAGTCACGTTCCGATGATTACTCCCTCGTTCAGTGCGGCATGCTTTACAGCTTAGAGCCGGGGCTCCAAAAGCGTTTTGAGAGACATGGAGCATATGAGATGTTCGAAGAGCTGAAAATGGTTTTCCAAGCTCATGCCCGGGTCGAGAGATATGAAGTCTCCGACAAATTCTTTAGCTGTAAGATGGAGGAAAATAGCTCTGTCAGTGAACACATACTCAAGATGTCTGGGTTGCACAACCGCTTGACTCAACTGGAAGTTAATCTCCCGGATGAAGCGGTCATTGACAGAATCCTCCAGTCGCTTCCACTTAGCTACAAGAGCTTTGTGATGAACTACAACATGCAGGGGATGGTAAAGACCATTCCTTAGGTATATGCTATGCTAAAATCAGCAGAGGTAGAAATCAAGAAGGAACATCAAGTGTTGATGGTGAATAAAACCACTAAGTTCAAGAAGGGCAAGGGTAAAAAGAACTTCAAGAAGGACGGCAAGGAAGTTGCCGCGCCCGGTAAGCAAGTTGCCGGGAAGAAGCCAAAGAATGGACCCAAGCCCGAGACTGAGTGCTTTTATTGCAAGGGAAGTGGTCACTGGAAGCGGAATTGCCCCAAATACTTAGCGGACAAGAAGGCCGGCAAAACAAAAGGTATATGTGATATACATGTAATTGATGTGTACCTTACCAGTACTTGTAGTAGCTCTTGGGTATTTGATACCGGTGCAGTTGCTCACATTTGTAACTCAAAGCAGGAGCTGCGGAATAAGCGAAGACTGGCGAAGGATGAGGTGACGATGCGCGTCGGGAATGGTTCCAAGGTCGATGTGATCGCCGTCGGCACGCTACCTCTACATTTACCTACGGGATTAGTTTTAAACCTCAATAATTGTTATTTAGTGCCAAGTTTGAGCATGAACATTGTGTCTGGATCTCGTTTAATTCAAGATGGCTACTCATTTAAATCTGAGAATAATGGTTGTTCTATTTATATGAGTGATATGTTTTATGGTCATGCTCCGATGGTTAATGGTTTATTCTTGATGAATCTCGTACGTGATGATGCACATATTCATAGTGTAAATACCAAAAGAGTTAAAATTGATAATGATAGTCCCACATACTTGTGGCACTGCCGCCTTGGTCACATAGGTGTCAAACGCATGAAGAAGCTCCATGCAGATGGACTTTTAGAGTCTCTTGATTATGAATCATTTGACACGTGCGAACCATGCCTCATGGGTAAAATGACCAAGACTCCGTTCTCAGGAACAATGGAGCGAGCAACCAACTTATTGGAAATCATACATACTGATGTGTGCGGTCCAATGAGTGTTGAGGCTCGCGGTGGCTATCGTTATGTTCTCACCCTCACTGATGACTTGAGTAGATATGGGTATATCTACTTAATGAAACACAAGTCTGAGACCTTTGAAAAGTTCAAGGAATTTCAGAGTGAGGTTGAAAATCAACGTGACAGAAAAATCAAGTTTTTACGATCAGATCGTGGAGGAGAATACTTGAGTCACGAATTTGGCACGCACTTAAGAAAATGTGGAATAGTTTCACAACTCACGCCGCCTGGAACACCTCAGCGTAATGGTGTGTCCGAACGTCGTAATCGCACTCTATTAGATATGGTACGATCTATGATGTCTCTTACTGATTTACCGCTATCTTTTTGGGGCTATGCTTTAGAGACTGCCGCATTCACTTTAAATAGGGCTCCGTCGAAATCCGTTGAGACGACACCGTATGAATTATGGTTTGGGAAGAAACCTAAGCTGTCGTTTCTAAAAGTTTGGGGATGCGATGCTTATGTCAAGAAACTTCAACCTGAAAAGCTCGAACCCAAGTCGGAAAAATGCGTCTTCATAGGATGCCCTAAAGAAACTATTGGGTATACCTTCTACCTCAGATCCGAAGGCAAGATCTTTGTTGCCAAGAATGGATCCTTTCTAGAGAAAGAGTTTCTCTCGAAAGAAGTAAGTGGGAGGAAAGTAGAACTTGATGAAGTGTTACCTCTTGAACCGGAAAATGGCGAAACTCAAGAAAACGTTCCTGAGGTGCCTGCACCGACTAGAGAGGAAATTAATGATGATGATCAAGATACTTCTAATCAAGCTCCTACTGAAATTCGAAGGTCCACAAGGACACGTTCCGCACCAGAGTGGTACGGCAACCCTGTCTTGGAAATCATGTTGTTAGACAACGGTGAACCTTTGAACTATGAAGAAGCGATGGCGGGCCCGGATTCCGACAAATGGCTAGAAGCCATGAAATCCGAGATAGGATCCATGTATGAAAACGAAGTGTGGACTTTGACTGACTTGCCCGTAGAGCGGCGAGCCATAGAAAATAAATGGATCTTTAAGAAGAAGACAGACGCGGATGGTAATGTGACCATCTATAAAGCTCGGCTTGTCGCTAAGGGTTATCGACAAGTTCAAGAAATTGACTACGATGAGACTTTCTCACCGGTAGCGAAGCTGAAGTCCGTCTGAATCATGTTAGCAATTGCCGCATTCTACGATTATGAAATATGGCAAATGGACGTCAAAACGGCATTCCTTAATGGTTTCCTTAAGGAAGAATTCTATATGATGCAGCCGGAAGGTTTTGTCGATCCTAAGAATGCTGACAAGGTGTGCAAGCTCCAACGCTCGATTTATGGGCTGGTGCAAGTATCTCGGAGTTGGAACATTCGCTTTGATGAGATGATCAAAGCGTTTGGGTTTACGCAGACTTATGGAGAAGCCTGCGTTTACAAGAAAGTGAGTGGGAGCTCTGTAGCATTTCTCATACTATATGTAGATGACATACTTTTGATGGGAAATGATATAGAACTCTTGGACAGCATTAAGGCCTACTTGAATAAAAGTTTTTCAATGAAGGACCTTGGAGAAGCTGCTTATATATTAGGCATCAAGATCTATAGAGATAGATCAAGACGCCTCATAGGTCTTTCACAAAGCACATACCTTGATAAGATATTGAAGAAGTTCAATATGGATCAATCTAAGAAGGGGTTCTTACCTATGTTACAAGGTGTGAAATTGAGCTCAGCTCAATGTCCGACCACGGCAAAAGATATAGAATAGATGAGTGTCATCCCCTATGCCTCAGCCATAGGTTCTATTATGTATGCCATGCTGTGTACCAGACCTGATGTAAACCTTGCCGTAAGTTTGGTAGGAAGGTACCAAAGTAATCCCGGCAAGGAACACTGGACAGCAGTCAAGAATATCCTGAAGTACCTGAAAAGGACTAAGGAAATGTTTCTCGTTTATGGAGGCGACGAAGAGCTCGTCGTAAATGGTTACGTCGACGCTAGCTTCGACATAGATCTGGATGACTCTAAGTCACAAACCGGATACGTGTATATTTTGAATGGTGGGGCAGTAAGCTGGTGCAGTTGCAAGCAGAGCGTCGTGGCAGGATCTACATGTGAAGCGGAGTACATGGCAGCCTCGGAGGCAGCACATGAAGCAATTTGGGTGAAGGAGTTCATCACCGACCTCGGAGTCATACCCAATGCGTCGGGGCCAATCAAACTCTTCTGTGACAACACTGGAGCTATTGCACTTGCCAAGGAGCCCAGGTTTCACAAGAAGACCAGGCACATCAAGCGTCGCTTCAACTCCATTCGTGAAAATGTTCAAGATGGAGACATAGAAATTTGTAAAGTGCACACGGATCTGAATGTCGCAGATCCGTTGACTAAACCTCTCCCTAAGGCAAAACATGATCAGCACCAGAACTCTATGGGTGTTCGATTCATCACAATGTAACTAGATTATTGACTCTAGTGCAAGTGGGAGACTGTTGGAAATATGCCCTAGAGGCAATAATAAAAGCATTATTATTATATTTCCTTATTCATGATAATTGTCTTTATTCGTGCTATAATTGTGTTATCCGGAAATCGTAATACATGTGTGAATAACAGACAACAACGTGTCCCTAGTAAGCCTCTAGTTGACTAGCTCGTTGATCAATAGATAGTCATGGTTTCCTGACTATGGGCATTGGATGTCAATGATAACGAGATCACATCATTAGGAGAATGATGTGATGGACGAGACCCAATCCTAAACATAGCATAAGATCGCATAGTTCGTTTGCTAGAGTTTTCCAATGTCAAGTATCCTTTCCTTAGACCATGAGATCGTGTAACTCCCGGACACCGTAGGAGTGCTCTGGGTGTGCCAAACGTCACAACGTAACTGGGTGACTATAAAGGTATGCTACGGGTATCTCCGAAAGTATCTGTTGGGTTGACACGGATCGAGACTGGGATTTGTCACTCCGCTTGACGGAGAGGTATCACCGGGCCCTCTCGGTAATGCATCATCATAATGAGCTCAATGTGATCAAAGTGTTTGATCACGGGATCATGCATTACGGTACGAGTAAAGTGACTTGCCGGTAACGAGATTGAACGAGGTATTGGGATACCGACGATCGAATCTCGGGCAAGTAAAATACCGATTGACAAAGGGAATCGTATACGGGATTAATTGAATCCTCGACATCGTGGTTCATCCGATGAGATCATCGTGGAGCATGTGGGAGCCAACATGGGTATCCAGATCCCGCTGTTGGTTATTGCCCGAGAGCCGTCTCGGTCATGTCTGCATGTCTCCCGAACCCGTAGGGTCTACACACTTAAGGTTCGGTGACGCTAGGGTTGTGAAGATATGTATATGCAGTAACCCGAATGTTGTTCGGAGTCTCGGATGAGATCCCGGACGTCACGAGGAGTTCCGGATTGGTCCGGAGGTGAAGAATTATATATAGGAAGTGCAGTTTCGGCCATCGGGAATGATCTGGGGGTCACCGGTATTGTACCGGGACCACCAGATGGGTCCCGGGGGTCCACCGGGTGGGGCCACCCATCCCGGAGGGCCCCATGGGCTGAAGTGGGAGGGGGGACCAGCCCTTAGTGGGCTGGTGCGCCCCCCAAGGCCCACCCCCTGCGCCTAGGGTTGGAACCCTAGGGTGGGGGGGCGCCCACTTGCCTTGGGGGGCACTCCACCCCCTTTGGCCGCCGCCCCCCTTGGGAGATCCAATCTCCCAGGGCCGGCGCCCCCCCAGGGGCCTATATAAAGGGGGGAGGGGGCAGCCGCACCCTTGCCTTGGCGCCTCCCTCTCCCTCTCCAACACCTCCTCCTCCTCCATAGAGATCGGCGAAGCCCTGCCGGAGTACTGCAGCTCCATCACCACCACGCCGTCGTGCTGCTACTGGAGCCATCTTCCTCAACCTCTCCTCTCCCCTTGCTGGATCAAGAAGGAGGAGACGTTACGCTGACCGTACGTGTGTTGATCGCGGAGGTGCCGTCCGTTCGGTGCTAGGATCTCCGGTGATTTGGATCACGTCGTGTACGACTACTTCATCCCCGTTCTTTTGAATGCTTCCGCTCGCGATCTACAAAGGTATGTAGATGCATCCGATCCCTCGTTGCTAGATGAACTCATAGATGGATCTTGGTGAAACCGTAGGAAAATTTTTGTTTTCTGCAATGTTCCCCAACAACATAACCCTCATTATCGGTCAAAGGGATGATATATATACACTCGGGGAGCCCACAAATATCCATGTCGTCGCAAAAAACCGCACAAGGGAGACGTGGTCGATCAGAAGACCCCGTATACACTGCATGCGGCCCAAAAATATGTATGGGTACGATGGTGTATGATGTGTTTAAATCCCAAATGTACAACTTTGATGGGCCACGCGAACTACATTACAAACCGAACACCGTACCCGACTCCAAGCCTGGTTCAATACCTATGATGTCAGTTTCCCAACTTCGAGGCGGCGGCGGGGGGGGGGGGGGGGGTCGTCCCACGCATGCGCTCAAACTTTATTTTGTCTAGAATGGGACACATCTATACACCTATATAGTGTGCGAATAACTTTGAAAGTTGCTCGTTGGATGAAGCCAATCCGACGGTACAGAGATGGCAAATCCGAGCACTACTGGCCGTTGGATATCATCTACATTCCACCAGATTCTGCCACATGTACAATCTAGAAGACTCCATGGTTGAACTTAAGCATAATGCACAAACCTCAAAACACAAGCACTTCTCCTTTGTTCTCCAGAATCTTCCATATATTAATTGCCCAAACCTTTTTTTTTCTAAATGAATTGTCACTTTTTGTTTTTACCTTTACAATGCACAGTTCCATGAATCTTAAAATAGTTTTTTTTATAATTGTAACATCCCAAATTTTCAATTTGGAATGTTATACATTAGATCATCATGCATATCATATTTTATTTGCTTTTGGTTTTGATCCTAGAAAATCCTAAGCAACTCAAGGACCCACAGAGAGAGTTGGGGATTTCGTTATTTTCATATTTGAGTTTTCTCAAATTTTGAGAATAGGATCATTTGATTTTATTTATTTATCATCAAATATTTCTATTACAGAAGTATGAGAGAGGGAATAAAATGACTTTCCAAAACATAGAAATATTGAGGATTTAATAATAAAAATCAAATAAGATTTATTTCGGAGTTTTTTGATATTTTTATTTGAATTTAGGAAAAATATGCGTTTTTCAAAATTGCATTTAGGGCCCAAATAAATGTTCACTTTGTCGGGCTTGATTTTAGAAGCCCGGAAAAGTTTATTTAGGGATTTTTGGAGTCAGTTTAGTATTTCTTTTTATTTTTCTTCCGAGCGTAATTAAAAAAAGAAACGAAACCGACTCTGGGCCGTACCCGAGCGGGACACTGCCCGGGGCAGCCTTTATATACCCGCGCCCCGAGCCCCCCAGCCCATAAGCCGCCACCGCCGCAGCCCACCCGCGCCTAAACCCTAATCCTAGCCGCCGCCAGCCGCCGCCGCCGCCTGCCCACACGTCGCCCGAGGTCCGCCGCCGCCTTGAAATTCGTGTCGATTTTATTTAAAAAAACCGATTGGTTTTCTTCGGGTTTTTTTTCAGTTTTTTTTTTATTTATTTTATTATTTTCGGTTTAGGTTAATTAACGAACGTCCGTTCGTTAATCCGTTCGTCGTTTTTCTTTTTCTCGGATTTTCCACGGTTATTTTCTGATCGCGATTTCTGATCCGATTTTCGTTTTAGTATAACATTTTGCTCGTTTATCGTTTTAGTATAACCCTCTATCCGATTAATCAACTTAAACAAGTTTTTGCTACTGTAAAATTTGACTTAGGTCCAGATTAGTAGAACGAAGTTGTTTTCTTTCGCCGTTTGACTTCTGTTGCTTCATTCGATTTGATTCTTTTTGCAAACCGGAGTTATTAAGTTGAACTTTTTGGTAAGATCTCTTATTTGAGTTTTACCTGTGCATTAGATGAGTACTTATTGTATGCTTGTTTGTTTGTCTGCGATAGAATACCCGGAGTGCGCTGCCTGTTACTTCGAATCTCTAGGTTTCGCGGATCATCAGCAAGGCAAGTAACACTTTGACCATACCTCTTTTACTACCCAATTTTATTGTATTAGATCAATCCTCAAACACTGCATGATTAGGATCTAATTTAAATTGTGGGATGGGAAGTAGTTGAGGTAGTACCTATTACCTGTTTATTTATGAAACCTTTGGGAGTTACTTCTACGTTTGCTTATTATGCCATGCTATGCTAGTAGACGTGGATTGGGTGAGTGATATCCATGATAGATGTGAGTTTGTTAATTAATGGTTTATCTAAGGTGGCAACTTAAACACACATCTGGGTGGATTGAGGTACCTGGGTATTCCAGGATTGCCTGTTTCTTTTTGGACCGCCACCCAGGCTCAAAGGGATCATGAGATTATTCAAACTAGAAACTTCCGTGTCCAGCCACAAGCCATTATGGGCTCTTGCATAGTTGATTAAGTCATGCGAACTCTTACAGGGTAGACTAGCAGATGTAGGGGAAACTATGTGTACCGGTCTATCCATCGTAAGGTGCTAGCACTTCTGAAAGACTGTGTCTCAGTCATCCGTTTCTCAAACGCCATGTAGTGCGAGAAATCTAACGGAGGCGATCGAGTCTTGTGGGGAAAAGTGCGCAAATCTCTGCAGAGTGTACAAACTAATCATGGTTAGTCGTGTCCCCGGTTATGGACGTTTTGAGTATCTAGTATTTTGGATATCATGTGAATCTCATCATGTTACTTCTAAATTAATATTGTTGGGTTTTAATGATGATTATTTTTAATTGGGATTGAGGATGCTGTCAACCATTCTCAATGTTTAACAACCACTATGATAGTTTAATAAATTTATTCCTTGCAGTAGGGAAAAACTGGCTTTACACAAAACTGTAACCATAGAGCTTTCCACCGGCCATATATGCATGTAGTATAGGCTTAATCATTCATTACTCTCTATGTGTTACATTGCCAGCATATTCCATGTGCTGACCCGTTTCGGGCTGCAACGTTTCATGTTGCAGAATTTTCAGACGACGAGTAAGGTGCCTTTTAGGTTGTGGTTCTATACTCAGTGATGCCGTTCGAGTTGATGGACTCGCTTATCTTCCAAGCCTTCCGCTGTTATCGTTATTAGACGGCCTTAAGCCATATTTATTGTAATAAGTTCTCTTTGAGACATCGATGTAATAAGTGTGTAATTGCTACTCTGTTATAAATCCTTTGAAGTACTGTGTGGTGTCAGCATTACTGATCCAGGGATGACACCTGAGCACAGAGGTCAGACTGTTTGAGGTCTTGCCGCTACAATAAAACTAATTGATTTTGGATGAGATGAACTATAAGAATTAAACGAACATCTACATCATGCATATCTGGGAGAAGAGGCGGGAAACCCATGAGAGGAGTGGCGAGAAACGGTAGCCTGTTTTGAATGAAAACCTAGTAGAGAAGGAAGCGTGAGCTACACGACGCATGCGCATAGTGCTTACCCATGTACTACATGTGCTGTCGAAAGGGCTCAGGGTTGCCGTTCGATCTGGGAGCATCCAATGGTGCACACGTACGATCCGTGGGGTTTGGGTTCTGGCCAATCAGAACGCACGACTCAGATCGCGCGCGCAACGGGGTTGGGGGGGATATCATACGGAAACCAACATTCGGTAGAAACCAGTGAAAACCACGAGAAAAAGATGTTTTGAAGTTTTAGAAAAATGCGGGATGTTAAGGGGATGATGTTTTATTGCCACACAAAATTTCAAGTTGAAACACATTACGAGATGTGAGCTATGAAAAAGACAAAATCAGTGTTGAATAGTGCCGAATAGTAATGTCACTATTCAGGGCGGAATTTGTCTTTTTCATAGCTCATAGCTCGTAACGTTTTTCAACTTGAAATTTTGTGTCGCAATAAAACATCACCTTCTTAACATCCCACAATTTTTTTTTAGATTTTTCTGAAACTTTAAAATATGGTTTCCACAAAGTTTTCATTGGATATCGGCTTTCGTGAGTGAACCGTGTGCTATTTGAAAACATTTTGTGAGAAGAATCTCGGTTTTTAAATCCCCATAAATCCAAATCTAAGCTGAAAATCATGAAACCTGCCATGGTGTCACGACATGGCACTTATATGTCGAGGTATTTTTTTCGTCCATTGTGGCGCAAGTTTTATTACAAGCCTCTTACAAACCGGAGCTTCTCTCAAAGAAGCCTCGTGGTTCTGATAGGGAAACGTGTCCCCCTTGTGGGCGAAACGTAATCACTGCCTCTTTTCACCTTGTGTTTTCTTCCACGGGCAACATGGAACGACTTGATATCCGTGCTGAAATTTAAACTTATTCAGGGTTCGTTTGGCCTTTTATACACTAATTGAGTTTCCTATGCATTTAATGTCCATAATTCAAATCTGAACTACAAATACATGCTCCAGTTCACCAAAATAGCTAGAAAAATTATACATGTGTCCTTGGGTGCATGTTTAGGTCCCATGCCAGGAATGGGAACGATTTACAACCGTACCGGTGTCATGGCTCGTCTTCAAACATTTCGAATCTCGGTTTTTAAGTTTCCATAAATCCTAAACTCACCAGAAAGTCATCAAAGGTGGCATGGTGTCACGTCATGGCACATATATGTCGTGGTAAAAACATTGTCCAATTTGGGCCAAGCTTTACTACAAACCTCTTACAAAAAACTGGAGCTTCTCTCAAAGAAGCCTCGTGGTTCTGATAGGGAAACGTGTTCCCCTTGTGGGCGAAACGTAATCACTGCCTCTTTTTGCCTTGTATTTTCTTCCACAAGCAACATGGAATGACAGGATATCCGTGCTGAAATTTAAACTTATTCAGGCTTCGTTTGGCCTTTTTATACACTAATTGAGTTTCCTAGGCATTTAATGTCCATAATTCAAATCTGAACTACAAATACATGCTCCAGTTCACCAAAATGGCTAGAAAAATTATACATGTGTCCTTGGGTGCATGTTTAGGTCTCATGCCAGGAATGGGAATGAACTGCAACCGTATCGATGTCCTGGCTCATCCGCAAACATTTCGAATCTCGGTTTTTAAGTCCCCATAAATCCTAAACTCACCAGAAAGTCATCAAAGGTGGCATGTTGTCACGTCATGGCACATATAAGTCATGGTAAAAACATTGCCAATTTGGGCCAAGCTTTATTACAAACCTCTTACAAATCGGAGCCTGTCGTAAGAACCCTCGTGGGAGAGGCCACTGCTAGCATGTCATCCCTGACTTGGAATTTCCTGCACTTATGATTGGAACTATTAGCAAACATCCGCAACTACTAACGTTCATTAAGGTAAAACCCAACCATAGCATTAAGATATATTGGTCCCCCTTCAATCCCGTATGCATCAATTTCTATGCTAGGTTGAAGCTTCTGTCACTCTTGCCCTCCAATACATAGTCCTATCAACATACAACTAACCCTATGGTGTGATCCACGCGCGCGCTCATATGATGGGCACCAAAGGACAGCAACATAACCACAAGAAAATTAAATCAATCATAGCAATTCATCAACCACCGATAGGACAACGAAAATCTACTCAGACATCATAGGATGGCAACACATCATTGGATAATAATATGAAGCATAAAGCACCATGTTCAAGTAGAGGGTACAGCGGGTTGCGGGAGATTGGACCGATGTAGATAGAGGGGGGAAGGTGATGGAGATGTTGGTGAAGATGGCAGAGGTGTTGGTGAAGATTGCGGTGATGATGATGGTGGCCGCGGCAGCGTTCCGGCGCCACCGAAAGAGAGGGGGAGAGGGGCCCCTTCTTCTTCTTCTTCCTTGACTTCCTCCCTTGATGGGAGAAGGGTTTCCCCTCAGGTCCTTGGCCTCCATGACATGGGAGGGGCGAGAGCCCCTCCGAGATTGGATCTATATCTTTGTTTCTCTCTGTTTCTGTGTTCTGGTGTTCTGCCCTTTCACCGTTTCGTATATATATGGACATCCGTAACTCCGATAGGATTGAAACCTTCACCGAGATTTTTTCCTGAAAATTAGCTTTCTTGTGGCCAAAGAAGAGCATCAACCGCCTTACCTGGGCCCACGAGGTGGGCAAGCGCGCCCCCTGCCTCGTGCCCCCCTCGGGCACCGTCTCGCGTTGATTCTTCTTCCCATATTCTCCAAATATTCCAAAAATATTCTCCGTCCATTTTTATCCCATTTGGACTCCGTTTGATATGGGTCTTCTGCGAAACATAAAACATGCAACAAACAGGAACTGGCACTAGGCACTGGATCAATATGTTAGTCCCAAAAATAATATAAAAAGTTGCCAAAAGTATATGAAAGTTGAATAATATTAGCATGGAACAATCAAAAATTATAGATACGACGGAGACGTATCAGCATCCCCAAGCTTAATTCCTGCTCGTCCTCGAGTAGGTAAATGATAAAAAAAGATAATTTTTGATGTGGAATGCTACCTAGCATAATCTTGATCATGTATCTAATCATGGCATGAATATTAAGACACGAGTGATTCAAAGCAATAGTCTATCATTTGACATAAAAACAATAATACTTCAAGCATACCAACCAAGCAATTATGTCTTATCGAAATAACATAGCCAAAGAAAGCTCATCCCTACAAAATCATATAGTCTGGCTATGCTCCATCTTCACCACACAAAGCATTCAAATCATGCACAACCCAGATGACAAGCCTAGCAATTGGTTCATACATTTTAATGCGCTTCAGCCTTTTCGGCCCTCACGCAATACATGAGCACAAGCCATGGATATAGCACTATAGGTGGAATAGCATATGACGATGGAGGTTTGTGTGAGAAGACAAAAAGGAGAAAGTCTCAGATTGACGCGGCTAATCAACGGGCTATGGAGATGCCCATCAATTGATGTCAATGTGAGGAGTAGGGATTGCCATGCAACGGATGCACTAGAGCTATAAGTGTATGAAAGCTCAAACTGGAAACTAAGTGGGTGTGCATCCAACTCACTTGCTTATGAAGACCTCGGGCATTTGAGGAAGCCCATCATTGGAATATACAATCCAAGTTCTATAATGAAAATTCCCACTAGTATATGAAAGTGATAACTCAAGAGACTCTCTATATGAAGAACATGGTGCTACTCTAAAGCACAAGTGTGGTAAAAGGATAGTAACATTGCCCCTTCTCTCTTTTCTCTCATTTTTTTGTGGGCTTCTTTGGCCTCTTTTTTTATTTGGGCTTCTTTGGCCTCTTTTATTTATTTCTAAAGTCCAGAGTCTCATCCTGACTTGTGGGGGATCATAGTCTCCATCATCCTTTACTCACTGGGGCAATGCTCTAATAATGCTGATCATCACACTTTTATTTACTTACAACTCAATATTACAACTCGATGCTAGAACAAAGATATGACTCTATATGAATGCGTCTGGCGGTGTAGCGGGATGTGCAATGATCTAGCGTAGCAATGACATCAAAAAATGGACAAGCCATGAAAACACCATGCTAGCGATCTTACGATCATGCAAAGCAATATGACAGTAAATGCTCAAGTCATGTATATGATGATGATGGAAGTTGCATGGCAATATATCTCGGAATGGCTATGGAAATGCCATGATAGGTAGGTATGGTGGCTGTTTTGAGGAAGATATAAGGAGGTGTATGTGTGACAGAGCGTATCATATCACGGGGTTTGTATGCACCGGCGAAGTTTGCACCAACTCTCGAGGTGAGAAAGGGCAATGCACGATACCGAAGAGGCTAGCAATGATGGAAGGGTGAGAGTGTGTATAATCCATGGACTCGCATTAGTCATAAAGAACTCATAGAGCAAATTACTACTACGCATGCCCCTAGGGGGATAGATTGGTAGGAAAAGACCATCGCTCGTCCCCGACCGCCACTCATAAGGAAGACAATCAATAAATACCTCATGCTCCGACTTCGTTACATAACGGTTCACCATACGTGCATGCTACGGGAATCACAAACCTCAACACAAGTATTTCTACAATCCACAACTAGCCACTAGCATGACTCTAATATCACCATCTTTATATCGCAAAACTATTGCAAGGAATAAAACATATCATATTCAGTGATCTACAAGTTTTACGTAGAATTTTATGACTAACCATGTGAATGACCAATTCCTGTCATCTCTCTAAATAGATATAAGTGAAGCAAAAGAGTTTAATTCTTTCTACAAAAGATATACCCACGCTCTAACAAATATAAGTGAAGCAAAAGAGCATTCTACAAATGGCGATTTTCTATGTAAAGAGAAACAGGCAATCCAAACTTCAAATGATATAAGTGAAGCACTTGAAGCATTCTATAAAGCCATACTCAAAAGATATAAGTGAAGTGCATAGAGCATTCTATAAATAAAACAAGGACTATCTCATACCAGCATGGTGCATAAAAGAAAAATGAAAACTAAATGCAAAGGACGCTCCAAGATTGCACATATCGCATGAACGAAACAAATCCGAAAACATACCGATACTTGTTGAAGAAATAGGGGATGCCTTCCGGGGCATCCCCAAGCTTAGACGCTTGAGTCTCCTTGAATATTTACTTGGCGTGCCTTGGGCATCCCCAAGCTTGAGCTCTTGGCTCTCCTTCTTCTCCTCACATCAAGACCTTCTCGATCATCGAACACTTCATCCACAAAAAACTTCAACAGCAAACTCGGTAAGATCCGTTAGTATAATAAAGAAAATCACTACTCTAAGTATTGTTGCAAACCAATTCATATTTTGTTTTTGCATTGTGTCTACTGTAGTATAACTTTTTCATGGCTTAATCCACTGATATAAATCGATAGTTTCATCAAAACTAGCAAACTATGCATCAAAAACAGAATCTGTATAAAACAGAACAGTCTGTAATAATCTATTCTACAAAAATTAGGAAAAATAAACAATTTTTATAGAAAGACAGTGCAAAAAGAATCAGAAACATTTGACGTTCCAGTAAAAAATTAAAAATCGCGCACTACAGCCATAGTTTCTGTCCTGCATCGTACAAACCAACAAGCATTGTAAACATCCTAAAGGCAAACCTTGGCACATTATTTTTATAATACAATGGAATTGTACAAGGGGATAATTATTTTTGTTGAAAAGTTTCTGTAATCAAGATTCACAAAGTTTCCGTGAGCGTGAACAAAGTTCAAGGAGCTCCCCCACTTCAACAATGCTTGTCTCTCTCACTTTCACTTTCCTTTTTGAAAAGTTTTGGGTTCCCCTCTTTATTTGTTTTGTTTTTAAACTATATAAAAGCACACAACAGAAGTAAATGACTCTCTAAAACTTCCGGGTTGTCTCCCTGGCAGCGCTTTCTTTAAAGCCATTAAGCTAGGCATATTGTGCTCAAGTAGTGAATCCACCCGGATCGCAAGGTATATCAAAGCCAATTTTAATTAACAATGATTTGGCATTTAGTAGTGAGCACAAAGTAACATATATCAAGAAATAACGAAGTCTAACTCTCTTCCTATGCATCGGCATGTCATAAGAGAACAATTCATACACACATAGTTAAGGCCAATGCATAGTATAAACAGTTTCTTGCAATGTTATCATGTTGGAAACATAGAGAGGTGGAGATATAGTTCCTCTCTCATAATAATTGCAAGTAGGAGCAGCAAGCACATGAATATTATATTCATCAAAATCATCATGTGCAACGGTAAAAGGCAACCCATCAATATAATCCTTAATAAGGGCAAACTTCTCCGATATAGTGTAGTCGGGAGAATTCAAAAAGATAATAGGACTATCATGCATGGGTGCAATAGCAACAATTTCATGTTTAACATAAGGAACTATAGCAAGTTCATCTCCATAAGCATAATTCATATTGGCATCTTGGCCACAAGCATAGCAAGCATCATCAAAAAGGGATATTTCAAGAGAATCAACGGGATCATAACAGTTATCATAGCAATCATCCTTCGGTAAGTGAGGGAGTCCTGGATTAGGGGGTGTCCGGATAGCCGGACTATAACCTTTGGCCGGACTGTTGGACTATGAAGATACAAGATTGAAGACTTCGTCCCGTGTCTGGATAGGACTTTCCTTGGCGTGGAAGGCAAGCTTGGCAATATGGATATGTAGATCTCCTCCCATTGTAACCGACTCTGTGTAACCCTAGCCCTCTTTGCTGTCTATATAAACCGGAGGGTTTTAGTCCATAGGACAACAACAATCACACCATAGGCTAGCTTTTAGGGTTTAGCCTCTCTGATCTCGTGGTAGATCTACTCTTGTACTACCCATATCATCAATATTAATCAAGCAGTAGTAGGGTTTTACCTCCATCGAGAGGGCCCGGACCTGGGTAAAAACATTGTGTCCCTTGTCTCCTGTTACCATCCGCCTAGACACACAGTTCGGGACCCCCTACCCGAGATCCACTGGTTTTGACACCGACAGTAAGCATGAAGGGAAATTAAACAATTTATGAGTTGAAGAGTTACTCTCATTAGAACGTGGGCATGGGTGATCAATCCGCTCTTCCTCCTTTTGTTCTTCGCTCTCCTCCTCATCCTTTTCATCCAATGAGCTCACGGTTTCATCAATTTCTTCTTCCATAGACTCCTGCAAAATATTAGTCTCTTCTTGGACAGCGGAGGAGTCCTCGATATATGGTTTAACATAGACATTAGAAGCACAATTCTCATAACAATATTCACGTATGGCAAAATTTTCAGATTTGTAAAGAGTAGCATCATACTTTTCATTCAAAGAAGCAATTTCATAAGAACCCTTAAAAGCAACAAATTCTTCAATTTGTTGAACATCATAGTAATTATAAACACCCTTAGCATACGAAGATACGATGCCATTATCACTAAACTCACATTGGTAGGGAAGGTGTTTCTTAGGGTTTTCAGAACAACAAGTAAAATCATATATTTCACATAAATTCCAAGCATAGCATTGCAAACGATGAATTTGACCCAGTAAAAGTTTCCCTTTTTTAGATATGCGATGTCGCACATAACAAGCATGCTCATCTAAAGATTTGCCCTCAACTAAGCTAGTTGGGGTTTCAGCACGAGCACATAGGGATCGAAGATGATCCAAGTAATAAGCTTCAGGAGTGTGATAGATTTTGAGTGGTTCTTCAACCATTGGTTCAGTAGGTACAACTAATTTTGTTGGTATTTTGCGTTTCCTACCCATAACTAAAGATAGAAAACAACTTAGAACAGCAAATAAAAATCACTTAGTGATAAAGCAAACAAGCACAAACGTGAATATTCACCCCACGCTATGAGTCCCTAGCAACGGCGCCAGAAAAAGGTCTTGATAACCCACAAGTATAGGGGATCAATTGTAGCCTCTTCCGATAAGTAAGAGTATCGAACCCAACGAGGAGCTAAAGGTAGAACAAATATTCCCTCATGTTCTATCGACCACTGATACAACTCTACGCATGCTTCGCGTTCGCTTTACCTAGAACAAGTATGAAACTAGAAGTACTTTGTAGGTGTTTTTGGATAGGTTTGCAAGGTAATAAAGAGCGCGTAAATAAAAAGTAGGGGCTGTTTAGATAAAGAAACAATAAAGTAAATATAGCGAGTGTGGAAAAGTGGTGGTAGGAGTTGCGAAATTGTCCCTAAGTAATTGGCTACTTTACTAGACCGATAGCAAGTTTTATGTGGGAGAGGCCACTGCTAGCATGTCATCCCTGACTTGGAATTCCATGCACTTATGATTGGAACTATTAGCAAGCATCTGCAACTGCTAACGTTCATTAAGGTAAAACCTAACCATAGCATTAAGATATATTGGTCCCCCTTCAATCCTGTATGCATCAATTTCTATGCTAGGTTGTGGCTTCTGTCACTCTTGCCCTCCAATACATAGTCCTATCAACATACAACTAACCCTACGGTGTGATCCACGCGTGCGCTCATATGATGGGCACCAAAGGGTAGCAACATAACCACAAGAAAATTAAATCAATCATAGCAATTCATCAACCACCGATAGGACAACGAAAATCTACTCAGACATCATAGGATGGCAACAAATCATTGGATAATAATATGAAGCATAAAGCACCATGTTCAAGTAGAGACAGCGGGTTGCGGGAGAGTGGACCGCTGTAGATAGAGGGGGGAAGGTGATGGATATGTTGGTGAAGATGGTGGAGGTGTTGGTGAAGATCGCGGTGATGATGATGGTGGCCGCGGCAGCGTTCCGGCGCCACCGGAAGAGAGGGGGAGAGGGGCCCCCTTCTTGTTCTTCTGCATTGACCTCCTCCCTAGATGGGAGAAGGGTTTCCCCTCTGGTCCTTGGCCTCCATGGCATGGGAGGGGCGAGAGCCCCTCCGAGATTGGATCTATCTCTCTGTTTCTCTCTGTTTCTGTGTTATGGTGTTCTGCCCTTTCACCGTTTCGTATATATATGGAGATCCATAACTCCGATTGGATTGAAACCTTCGCCGAGATTTTTTTCTTCTGAAAATTAGCTTTCTTGCTGCCAAAGAAGAGCAGCAACCGCCTTACGGGGGGCCCATGAGGGGGTAGGCGTGCCCCCTGCCTCGTGCCCCCCTTGGGCACCGTCTCACGTTGATTATTCTTCCCATATTCTCCATATATTCCAAAAATATTCTCCGTCCATTTTTATCCCGTTTGGACTCCGTTTGATATGGGTTTTCTGCGAAACATAGAACATGCAACAAACAGGAACTGGCACTGGGCACTGGATCAATATGTTAGTCCAAAAAATAATATAAAAAGTTGCCAAAAGTATATGAAAGTTGAATAATATTGGCATGGAACAATCAAAAATTATAGATACGATGGAGACGTATCAAACATCTTCATCATATTGTCCTTCTTCTTGGCCTTCTTTATTGTTGACGTTGTCGTTCTCTTGTCTTGGAGGAGAAGGAGGTTGATGAGGTTCATCTTGGTGTACTTCCTCGTTTTCTTCATCTTAGTGTGTCCCACTCGTGGATGCTTCCATGTCAACTCTTGGTTCACCTTGTCGTTAGGTAGAAGCTTCCAATTGGACGGACGAGGTACTCTCCTTCACCTATGTTGGATGAATCTTGCCAATAGACGAGTCTTGGATTGCTTTCGAAGGGTCTTTGTGTCCTACATCAATTGGCAATTGCTCTACTTGCGAGCCGTTAGATTTGCTCTACTTGCGAGCCATTAGATTCATCAAACTTCACATCTATCGTCTCTTCAACCTTTCGGGTGAAATTGTTGTAGGCACGGTAAGTGTGAGAGTTTGAGCCATAACCAAGTAGGAAACCCTCATGAGATTTAGGAGCAAATTTAGAACGATGATGCTTATCAAGAATGTAGCACTTTGAGCCTAATACTCGAAAGTATCCAACTTGGGGTTTGTTACGGTGAGGAGCTCGTATGCCGTCTTGTCGAGTAGCTTGTGAAGATACAAGGGATTTGTTGCATGACAAGATGTCTCAACCGCTTCTGCCCAAAAGTGTTTTGGAGTCTTGTACTCATCAAGCATCGTTCTTGCCATCTCAATAAGAGTCCGGTTCTTCCTCTCAACAACTCCATTTTGTTGAGGTGTGTACGTAGCCGAGAACTCATGTGAAATCCCCTCTTCGTCAAGAAAGGTATCCACATTTGCGTTCTTGAACTTTGTTTCATTGTCACTGCGAACCTTCTTGATCTTCACTTCAAATTGATTTTGGGCCTTCCTAGCGAAGTTCTTGAAGATCTTTTGAACCTGCGATTTATCATCAAGAAAGAAATCCCACGTAAATCTTGAAAAATCAGCGACTATGACTAGACCAAATGAGTTTCCACTGAGACTCTTGTAGGCATTGGGACCAAAGAGATCCATATGAAGTAGCTCGAGCGGTCTTCTTGTGGTCATGATGTTCTTCACGGGGTGACTTCCTCCAACTTGTTTTCCTGCTTGACAAGCACTACACAATCTATCCTTGTCAAATATAACATCTTTCACTCCAAGAATATGATTACCTTTAATAAGCTTATCAAGATTTCGCATGCCCACATGACCTAACCTTCTATGCCACAACCAACCTTTAGAAGATTTAGCAACAAAGCAAGCTCTAAATTGAGCCTTTTTAGTCAAATCGACAATGTAAAGATCACCTCTACGTATACCGGTAAAGACCATATTATGATTATCTCTACGAAACACTTGGCAATCTACTTCAGTCAAAAGGACATTTAAACCAAAGTCAGCAAGTCTAGATATGGAAAGTAGATTATGGCCAAGAGATTCAACAAGCATAACATTTTGTATGGAGCTATCATGTGAGATGGCCACCTTACCAAGGCCAACCACCTTACCCTTTGAGTTAACACCAAAAGTGACATACTTTCGAGGGCCGTCGTTTTCGGCAACCTCGCGGAACATATCCTTATTTCCATTCATATGATCGGTACATCCACTATCAAGGACCCATTCCTTTTCTCCAGCCATGTAGCCGCGAAGATTAGCCACAATACCAAAGTGTCTCATAGACTCATCAAGATCGAAGTCACTATCATCATCCTCATCATAGTATCCGTGTTCAACATCGTCTTGTGATGGGTCATTTCCTAGAGAGAGTGATTCATTAGATTTATGACCATGACAATGTGCATCTTTGTGGATTCTAATGACTTCGGATATGATATTGCTAATCATTCCAACATCTCCTTTGGCACGCATAAGGTCACAAAGCTCTAACAAGCAATCACCATACTTGGGATCATTAGGACTTATCTTAGTCAAAGCAATAGACTTATGAAGGATCTCATCTAAGTTTTTCAAGGAATAGTTTGGAAATTGTTCCTGAAGAAGTCTCCATATAGTGTAGGCACAATCAAGAGTGGGCAAGCAACCAATCAGGTTTCGAGGCAAACCTCTAGTGATAAGATTAACAGTTCTAAGGTTGCCGATCATGTCAATGGAATCATCAAGGGTAGGTGCAAAGGATCAACATGAGGTGCACAAAGGCTAGTAATATACTTTCTCAAATGATATTCATTGAAAATCACAAGAATCTCATTTTTCCACTCATGAAAGTACTCTCCATCAAGCATAGGCACTCTACGTCTAAGACTCCCCAACGTAGACTCATCCATCTTCCTCCAAAGTTGTTTAAACAAAAGCAATAGAGACCAAGGCTCTGATACCAATTGAAAGGATCGAGAAGAGGTGTCTAGGGGGGTGAATAGACTCTTAGCAAAGAAAAGTAGTAGTTTTTAATTTCTTCAAGTTAAGGTGGAGTTTGAGAACAAGTTTAAACATTCACAATACATATCAAGTAAGCATGACAAGAGTATATGAGCAGCGGAAAGTAAAGCATGCAATTTGCGAGAATGCAAAGGGAAGGGATTGGAGTGTGCAAACACAATTGGAGACACGGAGATTTTTGGCGTGGTTCCGATAGGTGGTGCTATCGTACATCCACGTTGATGGAGACTTCAACCCACGAAGGGTAACGGTTGCGCGAGTCCACGGAGGGCTCCACACACGAAGGGTCCATGAATAAGCAACCTTGTCTATCCCACCATGGCCATCGCCCATGAAGGACTTGCCTCACTAGGGTAGATCTTCACGAAGTAGGCGGTCTCCTTGCCCGTACAAACTCCTTGGTTCATCTCCACAATCTTGACGGAGGCTCCCAAGTGACACCCAACCAATTAAGGAGACACCACTCTCCGAAAGGTAATAGATGGTGTGTTGATGATGAGCTCCTTGCTCTTGTGCTTCAAATGATAGTCTCCCCAACACTCAACTCTCCCTCACAGATTTGGATTTGGTGGAAACATGATTTGAGTGGAAAGCAACTTGGGGAAGGCTAGAGATCAAGATTTATGTGGTTGGAATGGAATATCTTGACCTCAACACGTGAGTAGGTGGTTCTCTCTCAGAAAATGTATGCTAGAAGTGTAGGCATATTCTGATGGATTTCCTCACGAATGAAGAGTGGGTGGAGGGGTATATATAGCCTCCACACAAAACCTAACTGTTACACACAATTCACCAAACTCGGTGGGACCGGACCAGAAAACTCGGTCGGACCGATTTAGTTCATAATGTGACCGTTAGGCTTTTTGGTGGGACCGATATGATCAACTCGATGGGACCGATGTGCTAGGGTTAGGGTAAAACCTCATCTCGTTTGACCAATTACACAACCTCGATGGGACCGATTTTGGTAGAGCTAACCAGAGAGTTGGTCAAGCAAACTCGGTGAGATCGATTACAATTCTCGATTGAGCCGAAATTATTGCAACAGGAACCAGAGAGTTTGCAAGCCCATCTCGGTGAGACCGGGATCCCATCGGTGAGACCGAATTGATTAGGGTTTGTGGCAGTGGCTATGTCAAATGAACTCGTTGGCGCCGGATAGAACAAATCAGTGGGGCTGACTTTGACTTTTTGTTTGGGACATAAGTGGATATGAGAAAGTGGTTGAGGGCTTTGGAGCATATCACTAAGCACTTTGAGCAAGCTAGCCATTAAGCAACACCTCATCCCCTTTTAATAGTATTGGCTTTTCCTATGGAATCAATGTGATCTTGGGTCACTAAAATGAAAATGCAGAGTCTTGAGCTTTTGAGCTTGAGCCAATCCTTTGTCCTTAGCATCTTGAAAGGGTTCCACATCCTCTTGTCCACGCCACTCCATCTGTTGAACTTGTCTGAAATATACTAGATAAAAACAGTAGTCCAACAAGAGATATGTTGACATTAATTACCAAAACCACCCAGGGAGCACTTGTGCTTTAAGAGAGCTAGCTTCATCTTTTGCTTCTTTCCATGTTCAACATGTAATCAGATCAGCCAATGTACCGGCCCATCTTTGTGCAAAACATGCATGCACACTGCTGTTTACCCAAAGTTGGACCGATTCTAGACCCTCTTTCCTGCTCACTAGCCTTCTGGCTGATGATCCCATGAGTAGTTTTGTTGAATAAAGCTCTCAAGTTGGAATGCAAAAAAAAACAGCAACTGTTCCACCAAATCTTTGTTTCTCCCTTCTAACATGGTATCAGTTTCCGGGTTCTAAACCCTAGCCGCCGCCGCCGCACCCGCGTGCCGCCACCAGGGCAGTCGGCCTTCATGACCGCCACTGGGGGCCGCGCCTCCCGTACCTAGGGTTCGTCCACTGGTCGTGTTGACCGGCTGGCCTAGAGAGTCTTTTCCCCGAGCCCTTGTGGGTTTTTCGCTCTCTCGCCGGTCGTTTTGATCGGCGTTTTTTTGGTTTTCTGATCTATGCTTGATCGGTTTTGTGTCGCCCGCCGCCACCGTCGACCCCCGTGCGCCTCTACTCCGACACCGGCGTGACCGTCCGGCCTCTTCATCGACCCTGTGGCCTCGTGCGACAAGCGGCCCCTAATGGCCGTCGTCCGCACGTCTGCCCGCCCGTCGCCCCGACCGGCGGCCTCACGCAACAGGCAGCCCCTCATGTCCGTCGTTCGCGCGTCGGCACGCTTGTCGATCTACGTCGGCCATCACCGCCCTGTCCCCGAGTTCAGCATGCCCCTCTGCCGATCGAGCAACAGGTTGCCGCTGCGTCGCCCCGTCAGGCCATAGCGCCGCCGCCCCGTGGTTCTCCCCGTGGCTGCACCGATCTGCACCGCCACTGCGTCGCCCCTTCGGGTTGTAGTGTTGCGGCACGTGATCCTCGCCGCAGCCCCGAGGCCGTTCCCGTGGTTGCATCACCTAGTGCGCTGCCGCTACGTCGCCCCTTCGGGTCGTAGTGCCGCATCCCACGGTCAATCGCCGCACCGAGGCCGTCAGCTCCAGGCCGTCCCCGAGGCTGCACCGACCCTCAGGTTGCCTCTGCGTTGCCTCGTCGGGCCGTAGTGAGTGTGGCACGCGATCTCTGCAACCGCCCTAAGGTCTTCCCCGTCATTGCCCCGACCTGCCCGCCGCCGTTGTGTCACCCCTTCGGGTCGTAATGCTACGGCCCACGGTCCACCGTCGTCCACGCGCGTTGACTTCCGCGTGATATGCGTTGCGCCGCCTCCCTTGGCGCGGGAATGTCACCGTCCGCGCCCGTCTTCATCATGTTGTTGGGTTCATTATCGCCTACTCCGAGCACCACCGCCACGCTCCTTCTCTAGCCGCCGCCTCCTTAGGCCGCATCCGTCGATGCTCTTCTTTCGCAGCTCCACAGTGACTACCTCGACACTGGCGACCCCCGACTCGACACCGACCACGGCGTTCTTCGCACGGCTACCTCGAATATGGCTACACCACCTACGCTCCCGGCTACCTCGACAAACGGCACAAAGGGCTACCGCCTTGCTTGAGCAACCCTGTCGGGTTTCACTCCAGCCACGACTTCCGTGATGCATCGACCGTTATGACTGTGGGGGATGTCCGTCAGCTTGCCTTCAGATTCTTCTCCGGTCTCACCGTCTGTGTAGCTACCGTTGTGACTGTGAGGGGGTGTTGAGTATATTGATTATTAGGAAAGAAGAGATAGACTAGGATTTGTTCTGGCTTGTCTTGTACTCCAAGTAGATCATTGTACTCCTATATATATGCCCACGAGGCTCAAGCAATACAACAACTACTCCACCAAATCTCTCTTTCTCCCTTCTAACAACCACTGAGGGAGTCCTGGATTAGGGGGTCCCCGGGCGTCCGGGCTGTATGACATGGTCCGGACTGGTGGGCCGTGAAGATACAAGATAGAAGGCATTTCCCTGTCTCCGGATGGGGCTCTCCTTTGCGTGGATGGCAAGCTTGGCGTTCAAATGTGTAGTTTCCTTTATCTGTAAATCGACTTTGTACAACCTTGGGCACCCCCGGTGTCTATATAAACTGAAGGGTTTAGTTCATAGAGACAATCACAAATCATACATTCTAGACATCTAGGGTTTAGCCATTACGATCTCGCGGTAGATCAACTCTTGTAACGCCTATACTCATCAAAGTCAATCAAGCAAGAAGTAGGGTATTACCTCCATTAAGAGGGCCCGAACCTGGGTAAACATCGTGTCCCCTGTCTCCTGTTACCTTTGATCCTCAGACGCACAGTTCGGGACCCCCTACCCGAGATCGGCCGGTTTTGACACCGATATTGGTGCTTTCATTGAGAGTTCCGTTGTGCCGTCGACAGAAGGTTCGATGGCTTGATCGATCATCTACAACAATCATGTTTCAAGGGAGACTTTTCTCCCAAATTTTTGTGTTCGGCGGCTTCGCGCTGCGTGCCAACTCGATTGGCCACCTTGAACAGATCGACAGCTACACCTCTGGTCATCAGGTCAGTTTTGGAAATCTGAACTATGTTGCTGATATCCGAGGAGACTTGATCTTCGAAGGATTCGCGGCCCCAACCACTACTTTGGCCTTAAATCCGGAGCAAACTACCAGGTCCGAAGATGGGAGTTTAGAGCCTACCGGACTCTGTGCAATTATGAAGCTCAGAGATCTGATACGTCTCCAATGTATCTATAATTTTTTATTGTTCCATGCTATTATATTATCCATCTAGGATGTTTTATATGCATTTATATGCTATTTTATAATATTTTTGGGACTAACCTATTAACCTAGAGCCCAGTGCTAGTTTATGTGTTTTCCTTGTTTTTGAGTTTTATAGAAAAGGAATACAAAGCGAAGTCCAATTGACGTGCCAATTTTTGACGATTTTTGATGGACCAAAAGAAGCCCCGGGAGTAAAAGAGTTGTCCCATAAGAGTCCCGAGAAGTCCACGAGGGTGGAGGGCGCGCCCACCCCCTGAGTGCACCCCTCTATCTCGTGGACGACTCGGAGACCCCCCTGACGTGAGACCTCCGCCAAAAATTCCTATAAATACAGAAACCCCTAGAACATAACCTAGATCGGGAGCTCTGCCGCCGCAAGCCTCTATAGCCACCAAAAACCAATCGAGACCTTGTTCCGGTACCCTGCCGGAGGAGGAATCCCTCACCGGTGGCCACCTTCATCATCCCGGCGCTCTCCATGAAGAGGAGGGAGTAGTTCACCCTCGGGGCTGAGGGTATGTACCAGTAGCTATGTGTTTGATCTCTCTCTCTCTCTCTATCTCTCTCTCTCTCTCGTGTTCTTGATTTGGCACGATCTTGATGTACCACGAGCTTTGCTATTATAGTTAGATCTTATGATGTTTCTCCCCCTCTACTCTCTTGTAATGGACTGAGTTTTCCCTTTGAAGTTATCTTATCGGATTGAGTCTTTAAGGATTTGAGAACACTTGATGTATGTCTTACATGTGCTTATCTGTGGGGACAATGGGATATTCACGTGATCTACTTGATGTATGTTTTGGTGATCAACTTGCGGGTTCCGTGACCTTGGGAATCTATGCATAGAGGTTGGCACACGTTTTCGTCTTGATTCTCCGGTAGAAACTTTGGGGCACTCTTTGAAGTTCTTTATGTTGGTTGAATAGATGAATCTGAGATTGTGTGATGCATATCGTATAATCATACCTGTGGATACTTGAGGTGACATTGGAGTATCTAGGTGACATTAGGGTTTTAGTTGATTTGTGTCTTAAGGTGTTATTCTAGTACGAACTCTATGATAGATCGAACGGAAATAATAGCTTTGTGTTATGTTACTACGGACTCTTGAATAGATCGATCAGAAAGGATAACTTTGAGGTGGTTTCGTACCCTACAATAATCTCTTCGTTTGTTCTCGGCTATTAGGGACTTTGGAGTGACTCTTTGTTGCATGTTGAGGGATAGTTATATGATCCAATTATGTTATTATTGTTGAGAGAACTTGCACTAGTGAAAGTATGAACCCTAGGCCTTGCTTCCTAGCATTGCAATACTGTTTTTGCTCACATTTATCGCTTGTTACCTTGCTGTTTTTATAATTTCAGATTACAAAAATCTATATCTACCATCCATATTACACTTGTATCACCATCTCTTCGTCGAACTAGTGAACCTATACAATTTACCATTGTATTGGGTGTGTTGGGGACACAAGAGACTCTTTGTTATTTGGTTGCAGGGCTACTTGAGAGAGACCATCTTCATCCTACGCCTCCCACGGATTGATAAACCTTAGGTCATCCAATTGAGGGAGATTTTCTACTGTCCTACAAACCTATGCACTTGGAGGCCCAACAACGTCTACAAGAAGAAGGTTGTGTAGTAAACATCAAGATCCGGAGGGGACTGCGTCATCGGCAAACCCGGAGTCGAATCGGGCTCCCCTGTCATCGGAAGGCCGGACTCGCCCCCGGATACTAGCTCCGAACTCTCGAGGTCCACGTCACATGAGCATGGCCAGGAGGCTCCAGCTAATCATCACAGCGAGAATCCTGAAAAAGAAGGAGCAACAACTCCAAGACGAACAGGAAACACTCAACGACAGATGGACCCAGGTCCTAGCTACCGAAGAGTACGGCCTTCAACACCCAGTAAAGAGTTATCCGAAGCGTCGGCTACTACCACAATTTGACGATGAGGCCCTCGAGCCAATACCGTCAAGACACGACCGCGCTGATGAACCAGACCGGCCACCGCATGGACAGGACGGAGCGGCCACTCAAGCCGAACACCAGCCCGCACCACCCCGCCGTAGAGGCAGAGAGACAGCGGCCCCAGGATACACCTATGACCTACGACGGGACCTGGACAATAGAGCCGGCCAGACCAGATCAATCTATGGATCAAGGGGCGTGCCCCAAAGTGAGAGGAAGGCCATCAGGCCTGGCACGATAAGAACAACCTCAACCGGGCCGAAAACCGCATACGGACGTCGTCTGAACTCCGTCATGACATCGCCCGATACAGAGGCGCCGCACACCCCTTATGCTTCACCGGTGAGGTAATGGAGCACCAGTTCCCAGAAGGGTTTAAACCCATGAACATTGAATCATACGATGGAACGATGGATCCCGCGGTATGGATCGAAGATTTTCTTCTCCACATTCACATGGCTCGCGGTGATGATCTCCATGCCATCAAGTATCTCCCACTAAAACTAAAAGGACCAGCACGACACTAGTTAAACAGCCTCCCAGAAAACTCTATTGGTAGTTGGGAAGATTTGGAAGATGCCTTTAGAGGAAACTTCCAAGGCACATATGTCCGGCCTCCAGACGCCAATGACCTTAGTCACATAGTCCAGCAATCCGGAGAGTCATCCCAGAAGCTCTGGACCAGGTTCTTAATTAAAAAGAACCAAATTGTCGATTGTCCGGACGCCAAAGCCCTCGCGGCCTTCAAACACAACGACCGGGACGAGTGGCTCGCCCGACACCTCGGCCAAGAAAAACCGAAGTCCATGGCAACTCTTACCGCACTCATGACCCACTTTTGCGCGGAAGAAGATAGCTGGCTAGCTCGCAGAAGAAACAACACCAACGACCCTGGCACCTCCGAAGCCAGAGACGGCAACGGTAGACCACGACGCAATAAACACAAGCGTCAAAGCAACAATGAAAATGCCGAAGATACGGCGGTCAACGCCGGATTCAATGGCTCTAAACTAGGTCAGCGGAAGAAGCCATTCAAAGGAAACAAAGATAGTCCATCCTGTTTGGACAGGATACACGATCGGCCTTGTCGGAAGGGCCGCCAAGCGAGGACGATGAAGAGCCTCGCCCACCGAACACAGGGGGACATAACAAATTTTCCCCCGAGATACAAATAGTGAATATGATATATGTTACACATATCCCCAAGAGGGAGTGCAAGCGCGCTCTTAGGGACATCTACGCCATAGAGCCGGTCGCCCCAAAATTCAACCCCTGGTCAGCCTGTCCGGTCACTTTTGATGGCAGAGACGATCCGACCAGTATCCGTTATGGAGGTTTGGCATCATTGGTCCGCGATACAATTATCGACGGATTCCATCTCATGCGAGTCCTTATGGACGGCAGTAGCAGTCTTAACCTGCTTTATCAGGACACTGTTTGCAAAATAGGTATTGATCCGTCAAGAATCAAACCCACTAAAACCACCTTTAAAGGAGTGATACCCGGCGTAGAGGCCTGCTCACCGGATAATTTCTGAAGCAAAGACTTGATCTTCAACATCGTTCCCTTCCGCAGTAGCTATCATGCACTGCTCGGACAAACCGCTTTCACCCGCTTCAATGCAGTCCCACACTACGCTTATCTAAAGCTTAAGATGTCCGGGCCACGCGGCGTCATAACGGTCAACGGAAACATGGAGCGCTCCCTCCATACCGAGGAGCATACCGCAGCCCTCGCAGCCGAGGTACAGGGTGGCCTTATTAATCCGAATACTACACCGGCAGTCAAGCCCCCGGACACTGTCAAACGAGTTCGATCTACCCTGCAGAATAATAGTCCGGCTCGTCCAGAGCTAGATTAGCAATTCAGCCTCCATCCAGACCCCCACCCAATTGCGGTATACGTATCGCGCGTACATAACTATGCATTAAAAATACCATGGGCAGGGACAGAGGCGCATTAAGGACAAAGTCCACAATACGGCTCGACCCTATTCGAACCTTAATCTCCTTCTTCTTTTCTTCTCTTTCTCTCATATTTCAGGTTCTTTAAAACCCAAATCACTTGTCGGTGGCGCAAAGGGCCCCTTACCAGGCCCCTTCTACATACTTGATCATTAATCCTCTTAAAGGATCCTAAACCAAAGGTGAAAAGCGGCACAGACGTGCGGCAGGGTGTCCAAAGGATCTTCACAACCACCTTTTTTTAAGGATCTGTATGGAGCTTTTCCCTTGTTCTCAAATTCTTGGCATGTAAAATAGCCTCGATGATTGTGGCATTCTCTATAAGAGCGTGTTTTGATGTATCAGTCAGACCATAATGGAAACAGTTTTCCCGACCTTATTCGGTATTAGTTTCCCTAATAATCTATATTCCACCCTTTACATTAGATTGACAGACACATATCAACATGATTTAAAATTGCCAGGGGCTCTATTCAGCCATATATATTATCAAAAATAGAAAGTCGGAACACTCTCAGAGTAGACTTCAGCGTCTCCAATACTACATTATATGCATCGGCTCCGAATCATGTCTTTGGTCAATAGTTGGGTTGCCCAGCTCCTGTGGTTACTACCTTACGTTCCGTTTGTTCGGCTAACATAGTAAAGGGAGAACTACTGCGATTGTGTTTCTGGTTCGCCCGGTCAAGCACCTCAGTACAGAAAGCCAAAAACTTGCTGTCATGATGCAGCGAGAGCTGGTCAGCAATTCGGCGACTTACTTAATCTCTAGCAATTTCTTCCATATTACATGAAGGACTGGCTCTCTCCCAGTCACGCGCATAAGGCATCCACGTCCGGATAGCCGCACACGCACTAGGGGCTATCTCACAGTCCCATTGTCAAACTCCTATGGCTAAGTGAGAGTGATAAAGCCGCATAGTCTGATTGTCTGGTTCACCGCGCTGACACCTCCTTTACGGACCAAGATGTTGGGTCAAGTGTGGTCATGTGTTATTCCGAACATCCCTGTAGCATCTACGTGGGGGCTGAAGCCGACGACTGGTTATCTCTCAGGGATAAAAACGGCCGCACAAGGGGAACAATACTTTAAGATAAAAGGCACAAATATATTACAAAGCTTCAGTTCATGGCACAACGCCTGTTCAGGTCAGATACGTTTACTCGAACATGATATCCTTCAAGCATTGACCCTCTATCAAACGGGCACCCTCTAGGACGTCTTTGAAATAGCGCTCCGGCTTGCGGTGGTCCTTGCCCCCGGGTGGGCCCTCAACCGCCACGACGGCGGCCTTCATTTTCGCCCAGTGCATCTTGACATGGGCAAAGGCCATCAGCGCACCTTCTATGCATGCCGACCGCTTGACTGCGTCAATTCGGGGCAGCGCGTCAACAAGTCGCTGCACTAGGCCGAAGTAGTTACTTGGAATGGGTTCGGTTGGCCACAGCCGGACTATGACGTCCCTCATGGCCGATCCGGACATCCTATGCAGCTCGGCCCACTGCGCCATCTGGTCATTCAACAGCGCTGAGCGCTCCTGCGCCGTGAATTATGACCAGAATAGCTTCTCCGTCGTGTGCCCTCCTGGGCCCGGAAGAACTGCGCGGCGTCGGTGGTACTCTTCGGAAGATCCGCAAAGGCGTCTGGAGAACTCCACAGTCGAGTGAGCAAGGCATACTTCTGATTGCCGGATTTACTCTATAACAGAAAGGGCTTACCAGCCACTATCTGTTCAGCCTGCTTGATCTCCTCACGCACCGCACGGGACTCGGCCGCTTGGGCCTTATTCTCCTTTTCCAAGGACTCGCGCTTGCTGGCGGCATCCTTGAGTTCTTGCTCTACTTCGGACACCCACTCCTCGTATTGGCGGCGGGCAACCTGCTCGGCCTTTAAATCTATGGCCGCTTTGTCAGCGGCCACTTGGCTCACCCGTGCCCGCTCCTTGGCTTGGGCGAGGTCGCCCCTCAGGGTCTCGACCGCGGTTGCACTACCTGCAATATTGAATAGGGAAACACAGGAGCTTAGACTCTGTATGAGTATTTTACTTCAGGTGTGTAAGCATTTTGTCAAAAACACACATTGCGCCTCATCAAACCTCTTGTTGATACGGACGAGATCCTCATTGGCCAGCCCCAGCTTCTGCTTGAGCTCAGATACTTCGGCGGCCTGGGCAGTTGCCGCTAATAGTGAAGCTTGTTCCTCAAAATAGACAAGTACATTATCTCTTGGGAATTTTTTCGATCCTCTGTCCGGCCTTTTTCCCAAAAGACGAACAGAGTATCAGGGGCTACTATCTATACACAGGCATATTTTTTATGAAAAATGGCTAGAGACATTACATCGCATACCTAAAAGCCTGTTAATAGGCTTGTGAAGGCTTAGTTCAGCCCGCTTTTGGCAGACTGAACCTTCTCAACAACCGTACTCATCAGGGTACGGTGCTTCTCCACGACGGAAGCACGTTGCAGTGCGTCCATCAGAGGGTTCAGCGCCTCCGGATTAGTGGAGGCTGCCTTCGGAGTAGGCGCTCCCCTTTCTTTGAAGGGGGTTGCTCGCTTGATTCTGGAGCCACATTGGTCTCCGGAACGGTGATGGGCTGGGTGCCGGATTGGTTAGGGCCCCCGTCGTCAGTTTCCATGGGGGTTGTGCCCCCCATGTTTTCGGCAGCCGAGGCATTATCCTTTGGCGCCGTCTTGGCGGTCCCTCGTGCCTCTCCACGGCCCGGAGAGGTCCTTTGGGATAACACCTCGGCATCATCCGCAGTAGGTGGCGGGGAGGTTCACGGAGGCGTCTCGCTCTCCATCATCTCTGACGCCAGAGAGTTCCCCGACGATGAAGACAGTTGGGGGAGATCGCGGGCCGGACTGCAACGCATGATTTAATATGATTCCCACCACTCGCAAAAGATTGGATGTGTGTAGAGCATCCTTAGATACTTACGATTCGGCCAGGGGCTTGGCCCTGGCACAATGCTTGGGGATGGCTTCGGCTTCTGAATCCGAACCATCCGAGAGGGATATCTCCCCCCTCTTGGACGCCTCTGCCTCCAGATCTACGGAGGCCGCCCTCTTCTTCCCCCTGTAAGGAGGGTCGTCTTCTTCCTCCTCCTCTTCGTCTTCATCTCCCTCATGGGAAGAGGGAGCCTCAGCCCCTCCGGACGCCGCATCCGAAGTACCTTTATGGTGGAGGCCGCTTTCGACCTCCTTGCTTTTCTTCTTCTTGCCCTTCTTTGTTGGCGCCTGGTATGGCGTCGGGACCATCATCCTCATTAGTAGAGGATCAGTTGGGTTTTCGGGGAGTGGAGTCGGACACCTAATCCGCTCCGCTTTCTTTGTCCAGCCCTGTTTAGAGGATGGAATTCTTAGTGCACCCCTTTGACTAACGAACTAAGCTATGTTCGGAAATTTAACACTTACAGGGGTGGCCGGATGATTGCAGTCAAGGCTGATGTCCTCGGACGTCTTCGGCCACGACTTCTGACCCTTGAAGAGCAGTTTCCAGATCTCTTTGTGCGTCGTGCCGAAGAATCGTTGTAGGGTCCGCGGCCCTTCCGGATTGAACGCCCACATGCGGAGAGGCTGTCGCTGGCAGGGAAGGGATCGGCGGACAAGCATCACCTGGATCACGTCAGTGAGGCCGGTGTCCTTTTCTATGATACTTTTGATGCGCATTTCCAGCATCAACACCTCGTCGGACGAACCCCAGTCCAGACCCTTGTTGGTCCATGACGCGAGCCGCAACGGGGGTCCGGATCTGAATGCAGGAGCGACCGCCCATTTGGTGCTGCGGGGTTCGATGATGTAGCACCACTCCTGCTGCCATATCTTGACGGTCTCCACAAAGACCCCCTTGGGCCAGGTAACGTTGGGGAGCTTGCTCACCATGGCACCGCCGCAATCCGTGTGCTGCCCGTCGACCACCTTTGGCTTCACGTTGAAGGCCTTGAGCCACAGGCCGAAGTATGGGGGGATGCGGAGGAATGCCTCACACATAACGATGAATGCCGAGATGTGGAGGAAGGAGTTCGGGGCTAGATCATGAAAATCTAGCCCGTAATAGAACATGAGTCCGCGAACAAAGGGGTGTAGGGGAAACCCTAGTCCGTGAAGGAAGTGGGGGATGAATACCACCCTTTCGCCGGGCTCTGAAGTGGGGAGGATCTGCTTTAGGGCAGGGAGCCTGTGCGTGATCTCTGCAGTCAAGTACCTCGCCTCCTGGAGCTCCTTGACGTCCTCCTCCGTCACGGAGGAGGCCATCCACTTGCCTTGAGAACCGGATCCGGCCATGGCCGGAGAAGTTAGTGCTGGTGCGAAAGACTGGAACTTGGGCGCTGGAGCTCGAGGATGGGAAGGCTGAGGAAGAAGAAGGCATGGGGTAACAAGATGGATTTTTATCCGTTTATATAGGCTGTGAATATCAAGCGCCCCCCTCAAGCCTTAAAACTCGCCTATTCCCAAGGGGTCGTGCGAATGACATGGTTGGATTACCCAAGCCCGCATTGATGAGAATCCTGCAATAAGGGGACACAATCTCTGCTTTGACAAGACGTGTCACTGGAGTTAGCGTCTCGAAACGCGAAGTGGGAGGCCGAAAAACGGTTCGAAATAATAAAGGGGCCAGACGTAACGTTTTGCTGAAGAAGCTGTCAATAGACATGCCTTATTTTGATTAAATGTTGTGCCCTTGTGGTCGAGGGTTGTAACTATTATACAGAGCTGGATATAGTTCTCTTGGTCAACTACTTTGAAGTATTCGGAGGAGGAACCGCCTTGCAAAGCCTAAGACAATATGCGCGCCGGACACATCGTCATTGAAGCCTGGTTCACGGGCTACTGAGGGAATCCTGGATTAGGGGGTCCCGGACGTCCGGGCTGTGTGACATGGGCCGGACTGGTGGGCCGTGAAGATACAAGATAGAAGGCCTTTCCCCGTGTCCGGATGGGACTCTCCTTCGCGTGGATGGCAAGCTTGCCGTTCGGATGTGTAGTTTCCATTCTCTGTAAACCGACTTTGTACAACCCTGCCCCCCTCCCCGGTGTCTATATAAACCGGAGGATTTAGTCCATATAGCCAATCACAAATCATACAGGCTAGACATCTACGGTTTATCCATTACGATCTCAAGGTAGATCAACTCTTGTAACCCCTATACTCGTCAAAGTCAATCAAGCAGGAAGTAGGGTATTACCACCATTAAGAGGGTCCGAACCTGGATAAACATCGTGCCCTCTGTTAACTTCGATCCTCAGACGCACAGTTCGGGACCCCCTATCCGAGATCGGCTGGTTTTGACATCGACAACCACCATCGCTTACCGCGAGAGCGGCAGAAGAAGCACAACGAGGGGAACGACGAGACTCAGGAACAACAAGGAAGACATGCCCTCAGCTTCTCACGAGATGGTGTCCAACTGGCATCTCTTTTCCTTGCCTGTCGTCGACCTTATACAACTCACGTTTAAACGCGGGTCCTTCTAGTTCTAGATCTGTTGCCTGCCATTAATTCAATCCACGTGCTTGGTCTGCCCGCCAATTCATTACCAATGCAACCCTTTCCCTTCTACATCTGTTGCATGCAAGAGCCGTGCCCATGCTGGGCTGGATAGATAGCTGTAGTTTTGTTTCGTCCTCCTTAGAGCATCTCCAACAAATGATGAAAGGTTTGATGTTTAAAAATGGTTTTAGGGTACGAGAGAGAAGACTCTTGGGCACCAGAATTTTTTTCTACCGTAATAGATGATGTAAAAGTCGTGCTAAAAAATTAAGAACCACATGAAACATGACAATCCGACGGTGGGGAGGACGGGAGGCGGGGACGGTGATGGTGATGACGGCGGCGTGGAAGGCCAGGGATATCAGTGAGGAGCTCTGGACAGCGGTGGGAGCTCGGGGATGACGACAAAGCGGGACAGCCGCGGCAGACGGCACTGAGCGGCAGGGTGGGGCGGCCGCGTTACGAGCTCGGCCTGGTCGGGCGCCGCGAAGGAGGTCGCCGAGGGGCGGAGTGGGGCGGTAGGGTTCACGGTGGTTGGCGAAGTGGTGGCGGCGGCAGCTGGTGGCCGGAATCGGCCGGCACGGAGCCAGGATGGAGTGGCACGGCGGTGAAAGTTCACACTGGCGGTTGGGTTAATGTCACAGACGTTTTTGTTTTCCTCCAGCCGCTAGTGGTGCTGCAAATATGCATCACTTAGAGCTAAAATTTTGAGGTAGCTCGAATTTTGTTCATCAACAAGTAGAACTACATCATCTGTTTGAGGTGGTTTTCTGACCCGAAATGCGCCAAACGGCTGTTTTTTTGGCATCGCCGCTGTTTTTTTTTTATCATATGTTGGATGGAGATGGTCTGCCTTTAGTTTTGTTCAAGACTGATATTGCTAGCTTAGAGCTAACCGAGAGCGAGAGCGGTAGAAAGATCAGAACGAAGGGAACGACGAGACTTGGGAGCAATAAAAGGAAAGCGATACCCTTGTATAGTCCTGGCCATCTCAGGCCCGGCCTTGTCGGCCCACCTAGGCCCGGCCCTAAAATCCAAGGCCTAGGCCCGATGGGCTTGCTCGTGGGCCGGGCTTGGGCCTGAATTTTGAGCCCACCAGCAGGGCTGGACGGGCTTGGGCTTGGCATATTGGCATTTTAAGGAAGAGGCCCGGCCCACGGCCCTAAGCCCTAAGGGCTTTTCAGGGCTTTTTACCAAATGGGCCGGGCTTGGGCTGGAAAAGTAGGCTCGATGGTAGGGCCTGGGAGGGCCTGGGCCTCAGTTTTCTGCCATGGGCTTTTTCAGGCCCGGCCCAAGCCCGGCCCGGCCCGGCCCATGGCCAGATATACCCTTGTAGTACCGTTGTACAGCTTCTCACGAAATGGCGTCCAATCGAGCGCGAGAGCGGCTTCTCCTATACAGCCCAGATTTGGATGTGGATCTTGTAAAATAATACAATAGGTCGCACAGGAATCAGAAGTTGATTACAAAATTGAGAGGTTTTATGACCCGTCTTAATTAAGATGGGACATCCGTCAAAAGGAAAATGAAAATCTTATTCCTACGTATACTTCCCACAACTACTTACTACTCCCTCCGTTCCCCGTTCCCAAATAATTGTCTTTTTAGAGATTTCAACAAGTGACTACGTACGGAGCAAAATGAGTGAATCTATACTCTAAAACATGTCTATATACATCCGTATGTTGTAGTCTATTTGAGATGGCTAGAAAGACAAATATTTAGGAACGGAGGGAGTAGTTCATTTAGGTCATAACTACCTTCATGAGTTTAGGTAACTGATTCCCGATGGTGGAGGAGGGAGGCTGACGACGGAGATCGACGAAGCCCTTCCGTCGCCTTGCGGGGGCTACACGGGAGGGGAGAGGAGGGTACCTGGCCGAGACTTCATTGGCTCGTTGCCATTCTCTTTGTAACGCATGGGACGGGAGACGCTAGCACACAATGTTGCTAACATGGTAATCACTCCACTACTACCACGAGCTGGCAGTACTGTGTACCAGTGTTCTGTAATGTTTAGTGACCAAATATTGTATTACTTCTTGCAATGTTCACATATAAAAGAAACACTTCATGAAATGGAAAATTTTGGTCGTCAATGTATCTTGTAAAAACTGGCCCGCCATTTGAAAATAGTTGTTGGAGGCCATGTCTTTTATTATACATGAAAACCCCAAATGAACTGAACATGGGAGATACAACACATCACAGCGGCTTATTATCCAACCAGCGTTGAGCCATGGCAAGACTTTCCCTAGGCCGATACTCTATGGCTGAGTGGCCGCCACCCTGTGTAAGCAATTAAACAATAATTATTGCAGTGTCACATTGTTTCTTCTATCGTCCAATCCTATCAGTAACTTTATATCACGGAATGCAAAATACAAGATAATGTACCTTTAGTGTCGCAAATGTCAAATGGTTGGCGTATGTGATTGTAAATCTACACCAAAGACAACACAACCAAAAGAACAAAATTAAAATATCAAGCATGTACTCTTTCCACAAATCCATCTTCTCTATTGATGTTAACCTTTTTTGGTCTATGTTAAAGCTACTGTACATCCTAGTGTATGGGGCAGCAAAATAAACAGAAACATCATATCACTCTTCTTATATACACAAGAGCATGTACTCGTTCCACAAATGCATCTTCTCCATTGATACTTATATACACAACTTACCCTCCAGCCTGGCCACCGAGATGCCATGCTCTCCAGTCATCAACTATTGACAAGTTGAAGGATCTAATCCACGCATGTGTACCCAAAAATGGCATCACAAGGTCATGGTCGCCGCTGCACTTAAGGTGATGATTTCAGGGCATTGACAAAGTTTCAATCAGCACATGTAAATACCAAGGAGAGCAAAATTGCACCTGAACACAAGTGCGCGGTAGCCCCTGCTTGTGAGGTTGAAATGGTACTCTATGCTGCTCGAGACCTCAAATGAATAGGGCATACTTTTTCTGCATCTCTTAAACTCTCCAATTGTTCCCTAGATCGATGCGATGAGTCAACAAGTCAACAATGATCAAAAGTTTGGAAATTCTACAACAGCTATACTATGCAAAGGTTAAGGTGGTTCTCACATGTCTACTCTCAATAGCTAGAGATTGTTAAAACATCATTTATTTTTATGGGTCTCAACTAGAACAATGTGAAATGAATATATTACTCAATTTAGGACCATTTAGTCAATGTTGCTACATGAAATGGCTATGTTTATTCAACTCTAGGACCATTTAGTCCATATTATAGTCAGCGTTGTGCCGAAAGGCCTAGCATTCCGACCCCATTGGATTGTTATTCACATGTCAAGAACTAACATGGACTAAGATTGCCAGATCCAATAAGAGTTGTACCACACTGCTAGTTGCAATTAACTAATTTAGATGACATGATATGGTGACGAAGCAAACCAATTATCTCATATATGCTAGCTACTTGATCATGTATGTATGATTTTTTGCAATATGTATGCATACTTAGCATAAAGGGAAATAGGTCATATGATTTATTACATGCTTCACCCCAAGAGCATCTCTGGTGGAATTGTCATTCGCCCAAATATTGGATAGGTAGTAACGGTATGCCTGTATATGAGAATCCAACCATAGACAAAATTCATATCACCGGAACGCAAAAACGAAATTCAAATCAAAATTAAAAAAACTTCTATAAAATAATCACTCCTTGGTAAATACTAGAGTAACTTACAAAACAATTGATGGTAGGTTGTTCAGGAGATAGCTCGCTTAGCTGAGCATTTTCTTCTAACATAAATCTATGTCTTAAGAGATCCCACGCACATTTGACACCCACGATATATCCTTCATCAATTTCAGAAATGAGCTGCAATTAATACAAGGGATCAATATAATGTTCACATGTACAATGTTAGCTTGTACAAGTAATTTGGACCTAGTAAGGATCTTACATCTTCAATAGTATTTAAAGCCATGTCACACAGTTTATTCTGTGGTCGTATATAATTTCCTTTACAGTTCCCCACTGCAGCCTTTGGAAAAGGAGAAGGAAAACAATATTATCACTGCAATTTATAGATGTGTGTGAATGTGGAATTACCTCATATAGTTGATCAGATATAATTCCAACACCATGAGCATATTGTGCTCTGAAATTTCTATCATAATCCGAGCCTGTGAAAGGGTTGCCGACTAGATAGCCCTATAATTAATTGAATTAATGAACACAACAACTGATGAAAACACACCTTTCATTCATTACCATCACTTATTTTAGTTTATAAAATGAAAGAATGAGTTGCTTTTGGGGGCATAACTATTAGTAGCTTTAAGCCTGATGAATTACTTGCCTTGAGATTAATCCTGGGTTGCTTCCCATGTTCGATTTCTGAAGCAAAAATGAAAATCACATTAGAACTAATTACTAGGATAAGAGGCCATGGTTAATCACAAGGAACTCCAAAAATGAATGGACACTCTTGTTTATTTACTATATACATATATTGACAGAAGAATTAATGCAAAATTGTATTTAAAAAATCTTTAGCACAACTTACATTACCAGATTATGATATCATTGTTTATTTTAGAGTCAATGTCTAGACTTACCTTGTGAAATGTGTTGTGCGATAATTGGAGTCAACATTCCAGCATATGAACTTCCTCCAACAAAGAAAGGATTTGATTGGTAGTGTGGGTGATCGATAAACCACTACATCAAGATGCATAAGACGATAATTCACACACATATTTTTTTCAACTGTAAATACCTAACAAAGAAAGATAAGTTTCACCTTGTTGAGAAATGTTACAACATGCATAGAAAACGAGAAATCCCCAACATCACGATAACCTTCCAGGTCACGCGCGTAGGAGAAACCCGTACCCACTGGAGAATCCAACAGGATGATGCTTGCCATCTGAATATAAAATACAGGCTTACTAGAATAGAGATGCAGAGAGGGACGTCATCAATGTTAAGATAAAATAGTATCTTACCTTGGACCATGAATAGGGATTATAGGCCATCTGTGGCAAGCTACCATTGTAAGGCGCCAACACGAATTTCATAGGACCTGTTAAGCAAATATCACTAATGTATATTTCATGCAAAAACATAAAAGAAAAGATCAACCCATTGGTGAAACTCCATGAGGTGCTTAGTGAGAGAAACTAGTTATTTGATGAGCAAATCTAGCAAAACGTGATATCATGTTCTTTAATTTTTCTAGAAGCTGACATATTCAATCGTTTTCAACAAAACTTGGTTGTGTGTTTAGTCATTTAGAGTAGTGGCGGGAGAAAGTGCCTTCCACTATCTAAACCATAAAGTGTTGCATGCATTCCCGCATACGGAAATGCATAGGATTTGTCTGGTGCTACACTTCTATTAGGCTGGTCATAGTGGGAATAACTTAACTGGTAACATAACGCCTTTTAAGACAAATTTGCTTATGTGGCATGTAGTTAATGAGGAGAGAGGTGTTTGGAGTAACATAATATGTTACTGTAACATAATATGTTTCTGTAACATAACGGAACCCAAAGCAAAATTAGTCTACAATCTAATAAATGCAACCATCTATGATACTACTTCTCTGTTACTTTGCACTATGATACTACTTCTATATTACTTTGCACTATGCAATCATCTATAATATGCATGACACTAGTCTAAGTTACTACGAGAAGTGCATCCATGCACGCAGCGGCAGCTGCACACACGGCATCGACGGCGGCAGCAACTTCGCGATTCGAATCAGGCAAGCACTAGTTGGAGTATAGATGAATGTTGGCTATTGTATATGCGCATTGGAAGGTCCATGACTGACAGCATGACCTGACACAAGTGGACAAGCCGCGGGGTCTGTGCAGCACAGGCCCTCAATTCATTTTACTCCCTCCGTTTCTCAATATAGGGTGTATAGTTTTTGGCACGGAAATTAAAGAACGCATGTGGAGGAAAAATTTCACAAGTTTTGAGAGAGATTACACCTGACTAATTGACATGAGAAAATAGAGGAGCTTGCCTTATATAAGGAAATGTAACCAAATCCCTTAAAAATTATCCAAACGAGTGGTGCAACGCAATAAACCTTATATTTCGGATTTTTTCTCAAAAATCTATACACCTTATATCAAGGAACGGAGGGAGTATCACGTAAGACCATAGTACCTGCAAAGCGCAGTAGCGGCCAGAGGTTTCCCAAGTTCACATATCTAATATTCTTAAGAAGTTGCTCCCTATTTTTCCCTATTCTTTCATCATGCACACTATCCATGTCAGCAATGTGCCACATCATTATTCAGTTTGCAAAAGCAGCCAATCAAATGGTGGGAAAAAATATGTTTTTTTCCATTCTTATTCTCCTGCAGTCACGGTCGAAAAAAACCCCTGTTTTTTCCCTCACCTGCAGCCGCTCGGCTTCTCCCCACGGCCCAATAATCCCCCTGATTAACTCCTCTGCCCATTGATCTCTACCCATTGGTTTCCATCTTCAGATTTCGATTCATCTTCTCCATTCTCCTATAAACTTTCGTCTTCGCCGCAACGATTAGAAGCGCACGGGCCGTCGTCTGCCTAGACAGCTGCCGCCCTAGCCATGCACCCCACGAGCGCGCCCACCGCCGCCCATCTCCCACCTGCCACCACGTCTGGACCCCGCAGGTCACCGCCAGCGGCCAGTGTGCCGTCGCCGTCCACCTCACCGTCGGCGCCGCCCTCGACCATGCCGCTGCGCGCCACCAACCGCCAACCCAGCCACACGCCGTGTGCCACCGACGATAGCCTCACCCATGCCCAGCTGCTGATCCGCCTCCTCCAACACTGATCTATGCCCGTGATTCAACCTCCCGCCGCCGGTCAGCATCCTTCAGCGCCACTGGGCACGGCTCCCACCCTCCTCCCTCACCCAATGGCCTGACAACGTCCAGCGACGCATGTGTCTGTGGCCCCAACGACAAGCCTGCTTCTTCCGCCTTGATCCAAAGATGACGATCTGGAGGAGGCCACGACGGTGTCCCATTTCTTCTCTGGTCAAGCTCTTCTTTTCTTCTGAATGAGGCTTTTGTCTAAGTTCTTGTGCTCTTCTTTAAAAAAAATTACGAAACACAACTAGATCACTGTTTTCACTCATAAGAACGGGAGCACACCTCAAAATGAGGTGAAAAGTTTAGTTGCAGATGCATCGTGCAAGGTCGACAGAAGGAAATAAAGAAGGATGAAATTACAGTAGAAGGATAAGTAGGATTAGACGATTAGTGATTGAAAACCGCAAAGCAGCAAAGGCCTGGACTGGTTACACTTTTCTTAGCCGTGATTACCCAGCCACCGGACGCTCTTGATCCAACTGTCCGCAAGGTGCCCAGCTCCAGAACAATGGAATCACACTTATGCAGGAACGATGAAGCTTCGAGGTTGGAAATGCGGTCAGTTCGCTCCATCCATATGTGCCACCAAATAATCACGACCAGGGGCAAGAAAGCATGCACTCGGCAATCAGGAATATAGTCCAGAGCATGCAGCCACCAGTCAATCAAGCTACGTAAAAAATGGTATGTCTCTCTTGCGCCTCACCTGCCATACATTGGCATATGCCGCCGGCTGAACCTAACCTATCTGTCACGGGATATGCATATGTAGTGGTACAAAGATAAATGGTGGGGTGCGAAGCAGCTGGTGGGTTCTGGGGGATACCATCGTCCCATCACACGCTGTCGCCATCCGCTTACAAAAAGGTTTCAAAAGCTCCCTCTTTGCCACCACTGTTACCTTTTGTCTATTTGGGTAGCGTTATTTTTTCTCTTGAATATTTTAGCGATTAGAAATGTTGGATCTCTTGGTATTTGACATAGTTGGAATCGGTGCACTTTACTGATAATTCTCTTTATGTTTGTGCGGAAATATATTTGTTCAACAAATAATTCTCTTTATGTTTGTGCGGAAATATATTTGTTCAACATTTCAAAATGTATTAATAATCAATCATACAGTATATGTTTTTCTTTGAATCTACTCATAGAAACCACAAAGTCCCGCGGCAAAACGCAGGGTATCATCTAGTATCATAATTTCTCCCTAACAAAAGCTTTCCCACCAGCTAAATCGAAGAGACTACACAGCGAGCTAGCAATTTTTGCTAGATTTTCAAATTGCCACGAACAAATCTATCAGATGAAAACAAAGTACCAGAAACAAAGATTTATTACCACAAATTGCCACGACACACCATTGCCACTGACAAATCTATCAGATTTTATACCCGAACCTGGCAGTAAGGTTCAGTCGATCCCTTTGATCATTACCACACTGGTACGTGTGCACTGGGCAGGACGGTGGACCAACTGATTAGGCCAACTCCACCGCACGACCCCGAATCGTCCGGGTCTATCCGTTTGGGATTAAACGGACATATGAGACGGTCCAGCGCACGACCCTTTTCGTAAAAAACGTCTGTTTCTTGTTCGTCTAGCCCCATCCTAGACGCAAGTTTGAGTTGGGTTTGCGTCTAAAGCGGACACAAGCAGACGCTTTCTGGGTCGTCCTCGTCCGGCCTTGTCCCTTTTGCATGTGACCCTGGCCCGCCTGTCATCCTCTCTCCTCTTCTCTCTCACGTGGCCCACCATGCCCACCTACCATCCTCTCTCTCCACCCGAGACCAACAGAGACGGAAAAGATGGGGCGAGTCCATGGCGAGGCGGCCATGGCGCGAGCGCGCGCGCAGGGGGGCGGCTGCGAGCTGGTTGCATGCCCGAGCGGCCACGGCATGTAGCGGCAGGGCGGACATGGCACGGGCGCGCGGGCGTAGGGGGCGGCGGCCAGCACAGTTGCGGTGGCGGGCGCAGCGGCGAGCTGGCTGCAGGCGCGAGCGGCCTGGCTGCAGGCGCGAGCGGCCACGGCATGCCGCGGCGGGCGCGAGTGCGCGGCGGTGGCCGGGCGAGAGGGCGGGGAGCAGGCGCGGGTGCGCGGCGAGCGTCGGGAGAGAGGGCGGGGCGGGGGCGCTCGTGCGGGCGGGGCGCGGCGTCGGCTAGGCGAGCGGGCGGGGAGCGGGCGCGAGCGCGGCGCGACGGGGCGGCGGCGAGCGCGACTAGGCTGCCGGGGCGAGCGCGAACTCCGCGGGCGCGGCAGGTGCGGGGCCGAGCGCGGCGCGGCGACTCGCGGCGGCTACGGGGGCACGGTGAGCTGCGGAGGGGCGCGCGGCGAGGGTGGGGCAAGCGCAGGGCGAGGCCAAGGCGCGCACGGCGAGGCTGGAGCGAGCTCGGGCGAGGCCAAGGCGCGCGCGGAGGTGCGGCAACGAGCTCGGGGCGAGGCCGGGCTCGGGGTCGAGCGCGGTCGAGCAGTGCGTCCGCAGGCGGCGCGGCGAGGCGGCGGGGAGCACGGCATGCAGGCTGCGGCGAGCGGACGGGCGCGACCGAGGTGGCGAGCGGCGAGGCGGCGCTGGCTCTGGGGCGGCAGGCGCATGGCCGGGGGAGGCTGTACTCCAATACGAAATAAGATTGTAAATGAAAGTTGGTGAAAGGCAAAAGAAGCAATTGGTTATCAAATGCCGTGACTTCATCTAGCTTTATTCTATATTTCTCATTCTATTGGTATGTATAGTATCTTTCATCTGCTTTTTCATACATTCTGCCCACAGCCGTTAGGTATTATGACAAAAGGAACCAGCATGTTGCTGTTGAATCTATAGATAGAGAAGAGGGCACATTAGGATTGCTTGTTAATGGTTGATCAAGCTTGATGGATTCCCCCTCTGAAACAAGAAGTTCTGGTCGTATAATATCAATCACTTGGCGTCCATCTGATGAAGGGGCTAGGCGCTCACCTAGACACCTACTATCTACACATTTCCTCTTTGCGTTGGCTCCATCAGTTTTGACTGCGAGTCGCTTTAGTTATCTCAAATCTTTGGCAGGAAGGGGCCAAGCCAAATAGTGCTCTTTAGAAGCGTAATCCGTGCTTGAGAGCGTGGCGAGAGATGGACAAGTTGGGGTGTTCTGCAGCGTTGGGCGCCTCAAACGCAAACCGGACACACATGTCTGTTTTCACACCCATTGCCACCCCAAAAAGACAAAACTCGAACAAAGCGGACGTCCGTTTAGGGTTTTACGGTGGAGTTGGCCTTAGGACGAGAGAAGATGGAGGAGAGGAACAACACAGCCCATCTGCAAGACCGTGTCTCCCAGGCAACTTTACAGAAAACGATAACCTGCCCCACAGAGTAAAAAAATAGAGGTACCTCACTGCACACTCTGCGGACAGGCTCCTATTGCGTCAGAAGTGCACCCCACGAGACCGACGTGGCCAAGGGTATTCGCATGTATCAGCCGATGTATGTCCACTTTCCCTATTGTGTACGGGTCACCTCGTCTGGACCATAGCGGTTGGATAGCTGCGATCAGCTGCGCTGCGTGCAGGAAGGCCGTTCTCAAGTTAATACCCACTATGACTAGCCTTATCTGACTCAATAGCTTACTAAGGATTCGCGCCCACATGTTGTATTCCAAAGGTATATGTCTTAACTTCAATATTTTTTAATTGAATTAAATACAAGGGTCACATTCGACAACTTTTAATGGTGTTAAGCAAGTCCCGAGCCATTTGACAACTAAGAGCATCTTTATCAGACCTCGCAAAATCCCGACTCGCATAAGTCTTTTGCAGTTCGCGGAAAAGAGTATATGCAGGCTGGCGCAGGCGAGGGCAGACTCGGACCCCGTATAATCAACCCGTAAAAAGGAATATTCTTTGAATATACCGAACAGACCCAGAGCTAGCTCTTTTTTTTAGTCGTTTTCTTGCTCGCGTCAATCCGGCGAACAGGCGGACAAGGGAAAACGCGAGGCGAGCGCGGCGCGGGCGGAGGCCAGGGCTACCGGGGCGGCGCGAGCGGCGGCCGGATCGAACGGCCGGCGCATCGAGCTAGCTAGCTAGCTCCGTTCGAATGGATTGAGCTAGGTAGCTAGCTAGCTCCGTTCGAATGGATTGAGCTAGGTAGCTAGCTCTGTTCGAGCGCGGCGGCCGGGAGGCGGCCGGGCGCGGCGGCCGGGCGAGCTTCATGGTGTTGGCGGGAGCAAAGCTTCCTCAACCGTCAATGTGACCGGTATGCAAGGTCGTGGCAAAGTTGCCCTCGAAACTGCATATATGAGGGTTTCGCGTTCGCGTTTAGAAGGCCCTTTCAAAAAAATTATGGGTCGGACGATTTTAAGGGGTCTGTTGGTTTCGACTGAAACTGTAAAAACGGTTATTTTGTGGGTTTGATCACTTATGCGGGATCTGCTAAAGATGCTCTAATAAGGGTCCCATCCGCATGTGGATTACTGCACTCGACCGGAGCTTTGAATCAGAAACAACCAACATAGTGGTTGCAAATTTGTGCTAAGTAAGATCACTGATCAATCATGAATATCCCTATTTATTATGGGTTTCAGTTCTTCAACATATATGTCAAACATTTTAGTCCAATGTTTTGGATTTTGTATGGATAAAAAAATTTCCTTCCCAGAAAACCAAGAACTCCATTATACTAATTATGTGAACTTTGTGAAAAAGACATTCACTGATCTAATGGAGACTGTTAAGTAGTTGTATGATATCAGTTCTAGGAAATTTCATGAAAATAAATCCAGAAATTTATGCCTTCTACGGAAATAGGTAATCTCATAATATGTGGACAAGGCATAGGTTTGTCATTACGTGCAATAACTCATGTAGTCCAGTGTTAATTTTAGTTATTCCCTGTAACCAATGTAATCGCCCTTTAATAAAAAAGGCTTTCGCCTCATTTTACAGATAAAGCAACAACCGAGTACATAGGTAACACACATACACCAACCCGTTGTAGTCACCCCCTTGGCCTTTAGTCACTCATGTTAGAAATTTAGTGTTTTTGGTCTACCCCTATTTCTTTGTGCTTATTGGTGATGCCGTTCATAATTCGCATATCAGAGTCTAGGAAGTAAGGACCTTCTTATACTGTCTTTCCAAAAGGTCCACCTTTTATACATATAAGATTCGTAGTCGTTACAACTAGTTTTCGGGATAGAGTTCAGATCAAATTACCAACCACGATAATATTTGTATGTTAACAGATTCTACCCGTTATGTCCCCGAAACACGCGCTTGTGAGCAACGCGCCATAGAGTGTAAATTTCTTTAATTACATAGATCAACATTAGGGCTGTAATCTAACTATACGATCTAGCTCCTTCCAATCATCAGTCTTTTCAGTATAAATAGTATATTGTATTCTACTGATAATCGACCAGCTTCCTTAAGCATATATTATTTCAGTACATTCCAGCAAGTAACAATTCCATGCTAAACATGTAAAGCAAATCCATGTATAATTCTATAACGAGATATTCCGAATATTAACAATTCCAAGTAATTTCAATATAGTTGCAGGTATACCTGGCCATACCTCGGGCCGGGCCGGGCTTCGGGCCGGGCCGGGCCGGGCCAAGCCCGACGCAAAAAACCCAGGCCCGGGCCCAGCCCGGGCCGGCCATCGGGCCTGTTTTCTGGGCCCGAGCCCGGCCCGAACACGTAAAAGCCCGTCGGGCTCCGGGCCGGGCCGGCCCGACCTTCAGAAAAGTGCAAAAATGACGGGCCCGGGCCCGCTCCGGCCCGGCCATCGGGCTCAAAATCTAGGCCCGAGCCCGGCCCAGGAGCAACGTCGGGCCGGGCCGGGTCGGTTTTTTTCGGGCCGGGCTTCCCATGACCAGGTATAGTTGCAGGACACATAATTCCAACAACTCATAAGAGTGTTTTCTTATTATTAACTATTGGTCCATTAAAGTGGGTGCAAGGACTTCTTTTTTTGTAAACTTCACAGGTCTGTTAAAAGCAATGTTTTTAATAGCGACTATGCCAAATAGCGGCGGCCCTCCAAATAGCTATAACCTTGCTATAGCTAGCTGGCTATTTTGTAAGTTTAGCGAGGTATGCCATATAGCGGCACCCGTTCAAACCGCTATAACCCAGCTACGGGGCTATTTAAAACTTTGGTTAAAAGGTGCCAAACTTTGTAACACAACCTGATACACATTTGCAAACTCGGACGATTTGCTCATCTAGCTTTCAATTAGAGATTAATAGAAGTAAACTTCACTCCTTATCTTAATCTGATGCTGTAATTGACAGCATGGCGGCTTCCTTCTAGCCAGCTAATATGTTGGGCGAATAAGCCGCGGCGATGCACCGGATGCGAGCTAGCCGGGTCGGGCGCGTCGGGGCCGCGGGTGTTTATGTGTGCGTGCGTGTGGTGTACGGGGTGGTCGTGCAAGTGTACACCGTAGGTGTGGGTGTGGGTTCGAGTTGGTGCTCGAGGAAAAAGCCGTTCATGCGGCAGGCATATGTGCGCCGGAAAAACACCACGGTGTCCTGTGTCTCTTCTTTCTTCTACCTTCGTTCGTGCGAGAGAGAGCGAGAGGGAGCTGGGCACCGACGCAAAGAGCAAGCTAAGGCTCGGCGCCAACATAATACACCAGAAACGGAGGATGAGGGCCTCACCAACTTCGTAGAAAATCAAGCTAGAGCAGCGGGGTCCTCCCGTCAGCCACAGGATCACGGGGTCCGTGTCAGGGCTCCTCTCCGACTCCACGAAGTAGTAGAAGAGCTCCGTCCCCGTCTCCTCGTCCACGTTGACGTACCTGCAGAAGCAGAAGAACACTCAGAGAAAGAAGAAGCAGCATGGAAGCTTGCAGGAAGATGCAGACGCTTGCTTACCCAGTCTCGAGGTGGAACGGAAGGCGGCCATGGAAGCCGGGGAGATGGGTCACCACCGTCGCCGAGCGCGAGAGCGGCAGCAGAAGCAGAACCAAGGGGACGACGAGAGTCAGGAAGAAGGAAGCAGCCATACCCTTAGGCAGCTTCTCACGAGATGGTGTTCAACGGCATCCTTGTCTGTCGTGGACCTTATACAGCTCAGGGTGGGCGCAAATCTTGCGAAGTAATGACTGACGTGACCACAAATTAGGAATCGTATTTACGCTCGCTTCCTCTAGATCTATGCCTGCCATTTCAGGCCACGTACTCAGCTCGGTTTGCCCGCCATTTCAGGCCACGTACTCTGCTCGGTTTGCCTGCCATTTCATTAGATAAACAAGGCAAGGTCATTTCCATGCCAACTCCCCTCTACATGTGTGCATGCAAGAGCCGTGGCCATGCTGGCCTGGGTAGCGCCTTTGTTTAAGATTTTGTGGCTAGCTTTTGAGTATGCCTAGTTCATAATTTAAAAAAAAAGTTAAATACAACTATAGGTGCCCTAGCTTGTCCGGCACGGTCAGTTTAATGTCTAAACTTAAAAAATACATAAAAATGGTGCCGCAACTTGTCTAGACGTTTAAATACGGTGTCTCTGGACGTATGCCGCCGTATCAAGTGTCCGTGTGGCATGCCAGCGTGTCGTTGGGCCACATGTCAGTGGCTGCGGGCGAGTTGTGAGCTATGCGTGTAATTTGTTTTACAGAATGCCCCTGAACTTTAGTTAATTCTCGGGAAAAAAATCGTTACGCGCACTGGACGGATGCTGTTATTTTTACGAGAACGCGCTTGTATTTTAATTAATTCTCACAAAAATATAAACACAAGCTGGTATGAAGGAAATTCAAACCACTCTCTAAAAAAAAGGGAATTCAGACCACGGGCATCCTGGTTGCCTAACAAACAAGCGGACCAAGAGGCCACACTTTGGTTTACATTTAACTGCTAGCTAGCAACTTATATGCACGATTCCACGTATTGCTTTGCACATGTTTTTCCAGTGAAGTTTCTGTTTATTTTTCATGATACATAAATTTTCCCATATAAACAAATTATTATTATTATCAATATGCAAATATTGTTTATTTTATATCTTTATTCTATTTTCGTTATTGTATACCTTAAAGAGATAAACATGAATTTTTTCTAAAATTTATGTGGACATAAAAAGTTGAACATATATTAAAAATTATTGTGTAAATATATGCATCTTCATTGAGGACCATAAGCACGAACAATTATTGTGTATCTTCATTCTATTTTTAAAATGCAAAATTATTTAAAATTGATAATATTGTATTTTAAAAACTGTTCAACATGTATTAAATATTATTGTATGACAATAATAAATCCCAGAAATGTACTAACATGTTAATCATGTTTGTATAAATTTAAGAATAATATTACACAATATCTTTTCAATACACATTCAAAATTTTCAAAAAAACACGGTGAACATTTTCTAAAATAATATGGAAATGAAAAATGAACATGAACGTGAACGTGTCTTTCACGAAATGCTCACCATGTTTTTAATATACGTTCAACTCTTTAATTCCACATCAATTTTGAAAAAGTTCATGTTTATCTCTTCAGAGTACACAATAATGGAAATGGAATAGAGATATAAAATAAACAAAATTTCATATTGATAATTATTCTATTTTTTCATATGAAAAGAGTTATGTATCATGAAAACTAAACAGAAACTTCACTCGGAGAAAGACAAGATAGTACTTGGAATAAATAAAAAGAAAATTACTCTAGTAAAAGCATATGCAGAGTGATACGTACAATCATCTGTATAAACTGCTTGCTGATAATTAAGCGCAAATCAGACCGTGGCTGCCTGGTTCGCTCGATTGTCAGGTGACGAGGATGTCCCGTGTTCGAATTCTCTGTACGCTGGCTTCCTAGTATTTTTTGCGAGTATTAATTAAAATAAAGGGGTATTTTTGCGAAAATTAATTAAAAATCCAAGGGCATTCCTGTAAGAAACAACACGCATAGCTCACAGCGCGCGTCCAGCGCCAGCAACCACTAACATGTGGCCCAGCAACAGGCTGGCATGCCACGCGGGCACTCGATACAGCGGCATACGTCCAGAAACACCGTATTTGAACGCCCAGACAAGGTACGACATCACTTTTGTGTATTTTTCAAGTTTAGACACCAAACTGACCGTGTCAGACAAGTTAGAGCACCTGTAGTGTATTTAACTCTTCGAAAAAATATATTGCAAATAGTATAAAATGTTTGGGAATTCAAGAAATGTTTTTTATTTTAGAAAATGTTTGAAAATTTGTAAAAATAATGTTCATAATTTGAAAAATGTTCAGATTTGAAATATGTTCATGAGTTTAATTTTTTTTCATAATTTCACAAAATTGTATCTCGGTCAAGCAGCATAATATGCTCATGGTCGTTCAAGATTATGATTATTTTTCTTTCTTTACAACGCACGGACCTTTTTGCTAATACTAGAGCCAACCGAGCCCGAGAGCGGCAGAAGAAGCAGAACCAAGCGAACAATGTAGTACGAAGACTACATAACCCTCGCAGATTTATTTATTTATTACTCTCTTCGTTTCTTTCTTTACAACGCACGGACCTTTTTGCTAATACTAGAGCCAACCGAGCCCGAGAGCGGCAGAAGAAGCAGAACCAAGCGAACGATGTAGTACGAAGACTACATAACCCTCGCAATTTATTTATTTATTACTCTCTTCGTCCCTAAATAAATGTCTCAACCTTAATAGTACAAAGTTGAGACACTTAACTTGTGACGGAGGAAGTATTAAAGAAAAATCTCGCAGATCACAGGTAGAAAAACTAAGACTAGCCACACTGGGAGTAACATATGTGCTAACATCACACATATCTAGATAAAATAGATGATGTGACAAGCAATTAATGAAGAAAGATAGGCATGTGGTAACATAGCTATTTACCAGTACCATGCATTTTCTCCCCTCCCTCACCTCCCGCGTCGCCCCCCGCAGGCGATGGGAAGGAACCTGGCCGACGCCGAGCACCACCCCTCCCCCTCCCCTCCCTCCCCTGCCGCCGCCAGAGGGCATGATCGGGCAAAGCCCAACCAGCGCCGGCGGCGGCAGGGATCTCTGCCCCCTTGCGCGTTGGATCCGGTGCGGGTCGGAGTTGATGGGCTAGGGCGTCGCTATATGGAGTCTCGCGACGGCGCGTCTCGATCCCTGGCAGATCCTTCTGGTGGTGGGTTGCGCGGTGAATCTCTGCAGGTGGCACGCGTCTCTTGTTCGCGGCGGCAGTGACCTGGCCCAGATCCACTGTCTGTTGGCAACGGGCGGCGAGGGTTGCGCATGGCATGGTCCGGCGGCTGGTGTCGTCCTTTGGGCGGTTGTGGCCGACGGTGAAGGTGACCAGGGACTGAACTTGGGCCGTGAAGATGGATCACTGGAGATTCTCGGAGATCCGACGGTTCCTTACATCTTCTCGGCGTGACACCGACCGGTTCCAGTCAGCTACGGGCCGGGTTGGTACAACTGCCAATGAAAATCGCGTCAACTTCGGTATTGGCGGACGATGGTGGCGTCTTTGACGTCGTTTCCTTGTCGAGGCATCATCGTTGTGGTCAACGCCACATCGCTCGGGCTGCGGCGGGGGATACCCTAGATCTGGGTCTCCCGGCTTGGACAATTACAAAGTTTTCGGTGACGTTGTCCCTCTCGAGGGAATTTTTTGGAGCAGGTGCTGACTGGAAAGGCTATGAGGTGGTGCGGCGTGGCATATACCGCATCAACGACGGCGTGGCGCGGCGGGGTCTCGGCGACATATGCGTGACTGGACGCGCGCTGGGAGGTGGTGTTGTCTGGAGTCGTGGCAGCGTCGACGATAGGCCTGACTAGGTCGATGCGTCAGCACTTGTTTTGAAGATGGATCGGTTGAAGACGGCGACGGCGGCCTCTCAGAGTGCGCTAGACAGGTGTGTGACCCAGTCCCGTTATGTGGCTGGGCTCACTACAAAAAAAGACACATCCGTGACATTTTGGGCCGAACGGAAATTTTTTTGTCATATATATGACACTTCTATGACGATAATTATGACAAAACCCGGTATCATCATAGATGTGGTGGGCTCCTACTTCTATGACAAAAAATCATGACAGAAAAATGGGCTTTTCGTCCTGGGCGGGCCGGAGACGCAGTTGCAGGACATTCTTTGGACCGTCCATGACGGAAAAAACCGTGGTAGAAGCAAGGGGGAGGAAAATTTCGGGGAGTTCCCGGTTACGGTGGGAGGTCGGGGGCCGAGCGATGCGCGTTTTCTCTCGTACACGTATGCGCGTGTGTGCGGGGCGTTGGCTCTAACTGAACCCGAGCGAGGCGTTGGGCTCTAACTGAACTCGAGCGATGGCACTGTAGGCTACGCGTTACTGAACCCGAGCGATCGATCGATGGCTGTTAACTGAACCCGATCAAGCGATTCCTTCGCTACTGCTGCTAACTGAAGCCGATCGATGCTGCCTCTGGATGAACAGTGAGCGTTGCGCGGGGGGGGGGGGGGTTGGATAGTTCCCGGTAGGGGTGGATGAACAGGACCCAGTGGTGTTGCCTCTGGATGAATAGGACCCGATCGATCGAGCCGGTTGGGGATGGATGAACAGGACCCCGTGGTGTTGCCTCTGGATGAACAGGACCCCGGTCGATCGAGCCAGTTGGGGCTGGATGAACAGGACCCTGTGGAGGGCTGGATGAACAGGACCACCCTGTGGAGGGCAGGATGAACAATAGACGGTGGAGGGGTGCCCGTGGAGGGGTGATTGAACAGGACCCTGTGGTGTGGAGGCTGGATGAACAGTAGACGGTGGAGGGGTGGTTGAACAGTAGCCGGTGGAGTAGCGCGCAGTGGAGGCTGGATGAATAGGAGCCCGTGGAGGCTGGAGGAGGTCGACGGTGGATGAACAGTAGCTCGTGGAGGCTGGAGTGGGTCAACGGTGGAGATGAACAGTATCCCGTGGAGTCCTGTTTTGCGGTACGCCACACCCCTCCCGATGAACAGGACCCCCGTTTCGACCGTAGCGCTCCAACACAAGTCCGTTTCCTCTGTTTTGCGGTACGCCACACCCCTCCCGATCAACAGGACCCCGTTTCGACCGTAGGAGGTCCGTTTCCTCCGTTTTGCGGTACGCCACACCCCTCCCGATCAACAGGACCCCTGTTTCGACCGTAGGAGGTCCGTTTCCTTCGTTGTGCGGTACGCCAGGCCTCGTTTCCATCGCCTCTTCCGTCCAAGCCCTCCCGATGAACACGACCACGCATTCTGTTCCGACCCAGCCGGTTGGCTCCCACGCGTCCCGTTGCCTCCCGATGAACACGACGCATTCCATTGCCTCCCCATGAACACAACGCATTCCGTTGCCTCCCCATGAACATGACGCATTCCGTTGCCTCCCTATGAACACGGCGACGATGATGTTTCTCCGTTCCGACCCACCAATGTCGACGAGCCCTCGCCGTACGTATGCGCGAGTAGGCGTTCGAGACCCCGCCCGCATGTACACATACGTGGCCATATTTTCTTTCTTGCACCCTGGCCGCCTCTACTACGACACGTGTGCGCCTCTACATCCACTAGTATATATGTGCGTACACGTTCGCGACCGGAATGACAACGCTACGTACGCTTCGACCAGGTGGGTCCCGACTATCAGGCACTTCCTTGCGTGCGAAGATGTAGCTGGTGGGTCCAAGCAGTCAAGGGCAAACGTTTTTTTCATGAAATACGGTGGCCCGTCCGGTGGGTCCCCGCTGTCAGGTGGAGGAATAATTATTTTGCGCGTAATAAGGAGACACTTCCTTGCTGCGGCTGTGGACCCAGCTGTCAGCGTCTTCACGCACAGTACTCTTCCGATGGAAGTCGGTCGTTGACCATATTGATCACGCTGCACCGAGAGCACCACGGCGGTGGACGACGGCGAGGCCTAGGAAGGGGACGACGCGGAGCCGGGGAAGACGCGACAGTGGAAGCCCACGCGGAGAGGAGTACGAGGGTTCACTGGTCCGGCTGCGGTGTGAGGCTGCCGTCGCCGCAGGGCCTGGCCAGCGATGGGAATAGTAGGGGGCGGTGAGGCCTCCGCGGCAGCACAACCGGCCACGGGAGGCAGGAGCATGCGGCACGACCGGCGCTGCTTTGGGCAGCTAGAGCAAGAAGACCAGAGGTTGAAGAAGCACTATGGCCGTTGGATGGACATCGTACGGTCATTGAAGCTAGAATCGTTCATATTGACTAAGTTGACAAAGCCCTTCGTCCCTGTCAACTTAGTAGGCCCACAAGTCAGCCTCCCACGAAGGTGGGCCCAGCTAGCCGGGGGAGTATTCATTTTTTTATGTGTAATAAGGAGGCACTTCCGGTGGGTCTGAGCTGCCAGCGAGGGAACGTTTTATTCGCGAAATACGGTGGCCCGTCTAGTGGGTCCCAGCAGTCAGGGGAAACAATTTTTTTCGCAAAATACTGGTGGCCCGTCTGGTGGGTCCCCGCTATCAGGTGGAGGAGTAATTATTTTCCGCATAATAAGGAGGCACTTCCTTGCGGCTGTCGTGGACCCAGCTGCCAACCCCTCCACGTACAATACTCTTTCCATGGAAGTCGGTCGTTGACCACATTGACCACGCCACGCCGAGAGCACCACGGCGGTGGACGACGGCGAGGCATAGGAAGGGGACGACGCGGAGCCGGGGAAGACGCGGCAGTGGATGCGCATGCGGAGAGGAGTACGAGCGTTCACCGGTTCGGCTGCGGTGTGAGGCTGCCGTTGCCGCAGAATAACAGGGGGTGTGGGTGAGTATAGGGATGCCCTGGCCAGCGGTGGGAGTAGTAGGGGGCGCTGAGGCCTGCGCGGCAGCATGGCCGGCCACGGGAGGCGGGAGTAGGCAGTCCCGCCGGCGCTGCTTTGGCAGCGGGAGTAGACGGTCTGGATTGGGTATTCTTCAGAAAAAATAAACTGGGCTCATTTTCACAAAGAAAAAATAGCTGGGCTGGTCACATGGTGAACATAAAATATAAGCCTGGGCTAGACGGGCCACAGCCCAGTTCAAACCCTGCTCCGTCTCAACAATACCAAACAAAAAAATACTGCTCGAGTAGCTACGTCCCAAGTGTCAGCCAATCTTGTGCTGTTCTCTTGTCTATTGACTATATACACTCATAATATCGTGGGTCCCAGATGTTAGGAAAACACTAGGAGAAAGCATTTTATTTTTCCATACGCTGACGTGGTGGGCCCCTACTGTTATCCTCTCCACGTACTTCTGCCGATTCCTGTTGTTTGCTGACCATGTTGACAACGTGAGAGGGCGGCGTCGCGGCCAGCGCACCAAAGCGCGCGGAGGACGTCGGCGTTAACGATTTAGGAGACGGTGGGGCGGCGATGCGTGCGCTGAGGTACAGCCAGCCGTGGGAGGCGGAAGCAGGCGGCCCCGCCGGCGCAGGTTTGGTTTTGGCGGCTGGAGGAAGACAGGCTGAAGAAACACGACAGACTGTAAAAGAAGCAGGAGTACTTAACAACTTTAACTGAAACCAGCAGGGGCACTTAGCAACCAAAGCTGAAAGCAGTATGAGTACTTATACAGGTTCAACCGTACAAAGCACGCCTCGAACAGTGCTACTTTGCCTACAGTTAACCAAGGGTGAGGCCGCCAAGCCCCAGGACAAGGCCCAGGTGCCACCCCGCGCATCCACAACCTTCTGAAAGCGGCTTCATCTCGCAACGTGGTCAATAAACAGGATATTCGCTTTAGAGCCATGGAAAAGCATGAACATAATCTTATGTCCTATTCTCCAAGATGGACGGGCCTTCATTATTTGAGACCACCCATGAATAAGTATCTTTTCACCTCCAAGGGGAATTGAGTAGGTCGACATAAACATCATTTTGTGACCAAGCGCAAGTCTGACCCGACCATGGTCAGGCATCTGTATAGGAACAATAGAACTCGACAGTTCCTATTTCAAGAAGATCACAGATGTAAAAATGTGTATAAGCAATAGTTTATGAACAACATATATAACAGAAAATAGCTCGTACCATAAGTTTCTCGACACAGTTAGACCTGTTCAACGAGTGCAGCAGTGGCACACATATCCCACGTGGCCTTCCACCATTGAAACGCCCCACAAGGACCTCAAGACGATCAATAAAGTGTAGGAACTTGTGGATGTCGATCCAGTCAACTTCAGTGCCATTAGTAACAGCCGAGTTATTACAGAGTAACAAACGAGCAGACTGCTTAACTATGAAAAAACCTACACGTGCCACCAATTATAAGAAAATGTTAGTTAGAAGTAGCATCTTCATGAGAGAGTCGTTGCTACTTCTAAAGTTAAATTGTGATTAGTTAGACAGAATAGGTGGATTAAGAAGTAATCGAGGCAACAAGCAAGAACCAGATACAAAACTAACATGGATGGACAATTGGAATGACATCGGGGTGGAAGATCGCAGTGAAGATGAGACCAAGTTCTGCTATTTCCATCAACATTCATGCGCCAACTTTCAGTCCGTAACACTCGAGAAAGTTTATCCAAGTTCGGCCATAAAAAAGCAGCGATCTTCTTGGTTCATGAACCCAACTCGGAACTTATATCCATGGCTTGTCTTCACTGTGACCATTAAACTAGTGTATTCAGTTATGGCAAGGCCGAGCATCTTGAGTACATGTGTTCTGGCAGAGCAAATAATACACTGCAGGAAAAATAATATGAGAATACAGCATGTTCAAAAAAACCCCACCCTCCCGGATAGAAAAGAGGAGTCTAGGAACATACTGTGCGCGTTTCAAAATGTTGTGTTAGGATGAGAAGGAACAAGTGTGGCGTCTCGCCGAGGGCGCAGAAACCTGTAGAGTACTCGCACTTTGGGCACTGCAAATGAAACACACTAGATTCAGTAGGAAGAAAAATGCATCAACGGCGGCGGCTGCCATCCTAGGATTACCTGCGACCAAGGGACTTGGGTTTATCGGGGATGGATGAAGAATTCGTACTTGGTTCTCCATGAGAAAACCCTATGCAATCGCCGAGAGGGGGTTTTCTCTGAACAAGTAGACGAGGGAGAAGGGGATTCAGGCCCAGTGAAATATTGTCGCTTCGTCCGTCCAGCTTACTGCTAAAGCTGGAAAGGGGGTTGTGATTTGACGGCTCATTGGGTATTACTGCGGCACTACGACCGAGGTGTGTCTACCGTGAAGTTGTGCACTCTAATTTGTGCATATGGCACGTGGACCCCGTTGCCGGTTGCCCCACACATCAGCGAAAGGAAGTAGAAAGACAGGAGTAACTAGTTACACATAAATATATTTTTTGACAGAGAGATACTCCTTCTGTAAAGAAATACAAATCTTTTATATCACAGGCTCACCTTGCCGAGAAATATACTCCCTCTGCAATGCACGTGCATTATGGGGGTCCAGCTTTTTTATGGGGGTTCAACTGAGAAAATAATACTCAGATAGGCTCATGGTTCTGGACTTTGGGCCACAGGCCGACCCTGCATGTTTGGGGGCCCATGTGTTCTACCTCAACACTTTTCATATTGCAAGCGATCGGTACGGCGCTGGTTTTAGATGTTGTCGCAAGGCGAATACACAAAATTGAATAAAGCACGACAGCTTATGGAATGAAATCGAACGACAGTTCCTAACCAGCAATCAGAGTTGCAATTCTATCAACGATATACCATGTGATAAAGAATACTTTCGTACTACTTATACACACAGGACACTTGTTTCATCATGCCAGATTATTACATCAAAATCTCTCGGAGGATAGATCAGTTCGGCAGTTGCGTGCTGCTAATTTCAAAGTTGATTTGGACCAGCTCTCCTTGCCGAGAAAGTTCGATTTTGACATCATCCCCTACCGCAAGATATGATTTAGATTTGAACCTTGACCATCCTTTAGCATCAATCATCATGCGACCATCCTTTGTACTTACGGTATATTGAGCAGGTTCATTCACACCAAGGCTGCACATGGTAAGAGAAACTTGGCCGCGGTCGCCCGGATTGTTGAACGACTCCCTCGTTGCTCTAGGAATTCTCTGTTTGCAAACAAGAAGACATACCCAAACAGTTAGATCAACATAGTGAATCATGTGAAACAACATGGAAAGAAAAAAGAACGAAGCACTTGGGCGGCCAATGCTTACCAAGAAGGTGGACATGTCGATTTTTGTAAGGACTTTGTTATATGAAGTGCCAACTGCATCCCAGTCTATTGCCGGTGCAACTGCACGGGCCGGAGCAGATGCAAGTGCAAGTGTTGGTGCAGGTGCCGAAGCCGCTGCTGCTGCCGGAGATGGTGCTCCTTGTAGAGCTGGTGCCGGTGTCGGAGCAGGTGCCGGTGTTGATGCCCGATCCTTCGGTAGATCATACTGATCCGCTGACGCGGTCAGTGCCCAATCCTCAGCTGGATCAGACTGACTGCTGCCGCTGTCAGTGCTAGAGCAACTGCCGGTGCTCGATCTGTGCGAGACAGCGGCGATCGTGTCTGGTCTGCTATGATCAGCTTTCTACCTTGACTAGGATCCGTGACCGTGATCCATTCTTTTTCTTCATTTCTTTTAAACGCGAGAAGGACTAATTGTGGTGTTTTTGTTAAACCAAATTGTAGTTCATCATAGGGATTCAGCTTGTACTCAGACAACAGACTGATCCAATTTTTTCCAGTAATATAAGTGATGGACGGTGCCTTCGTTACTGACACGACATAAGAAGTGAAACTTGCAAAAATAGCCATCGTAGAGCAAACCAAACGGTTTATTCTGTGATGAATGTCACATGGCAAAACCTGCATCGTAAAATTGCAGGAAAAGAAAGAAAACATGACATTAAATCAATAAGATTTAGACAGTAAATCAATAAGATTTACTTGATGTGACACGGGTGAATCCTTACCAGGAAATCACTATGTTGAAGTACTAAACAGAAGATTGATCGTCCAACTACGCGTGGCATGCAGGGGCCCCGCCTACTCCCACAAGCAGGACAGTCCAATGGTCGTGACAAACTGTATGGACCGAACATCCATGGGACTAGAAATCCTGGTGGGTGCGATAAACCCTGCAATGCATACAGATATTGGAGTGTAATCATAATTGATAGACCGTCCTCACAAAAAATATGATATGGATACTTCAAAATATACACACTGAATTGAGTGGACAGATATTAACATAGACCGTTCTCAGGACTGACCACACACCAAAAGCGGCAGTGCTAATAAACAATATAGGGTTCACAAACACAAATCAAGTACTGAACAATAGTACTTACTACAGACAAGCAAAGTTGCACTAACTAAACTCTGCAGACTATTTCTTGCCACCGACCTACGGGATGAACCCCGCATAACTGACTAGGCTATGGACTTCGTGTGAGATGTCTACATGCACCATCACCATCTTGTCAACCTTGGAGAACCTAACAAAGTGGTCTTTCGACTCATAAACATGATGATGAAGACATGCCGCATCGGATTTGTTGGGAAGCTTAACAAGAACCACACCCTTCGTAATCAAAGGCACAACCAGGAAATTGTTGTGGTCAAGTACAGCCTCGAGAACACGCCTGACAACAATGCTATAGGAAAACACTAGTTCAGGACACGTGGCGACAAGGACACAGCAGCTGGATAGTTCAGCAGTAGAACTCATCATCAGGTCTTCCAGTTCACACGGCATCACTTTGAGAACTTCATCTCCACTGCGGACATGGTTCTAATTCAAACAGAAACCATATTTTATTACTACCTCCGTTCAGAAATATAAGATGATTTTCGATATTATACTCCATATATGACTACATATACGCACAGAAATGAGTGAACAAAGACACTAGAACATGTCTTCAAAGGCATGAGAGCAGAGGGATTACATGCAATATCCATAACACAAGTTACTGAGGCAAATATACCCTCTTAAAAGGTAGCATTGATGTTCATAAAGTACTCCCTCCGTCCCAAAATTCTTGTCTTAGATTTGTCTAGATACGGATGTATCAAGTCACATTTTAGTATTAGATACATCCATATCTAGACAAATCTAACACAAGAAATTTGGGACAGAGGGAGTAGTTGAAAGTAATCTATAAGAAATCAGTGTCAACCTCTCGCATGTTTTGGTCAAAAGAGGAATTTAGAACCGTCATTTGGCTCACAAAAATCACATGCAAGATCACCCAGAAAGTTGTACTACTAGTACTAGTATTGCGTGTTAGATGAAAAAACACGATCAAGATCGAGAAAAAGATCGTCAAGAAGAGATATTACCTGGACTTGCTTAATGAGGGATCCCGGAGAGGGGGGCTTGGACAGGGCGATGGCTTTGAGCTTGTCTGCGGTAGTCTCGGCGGGGTGCTTGCACTAGTAGAAAAAGGGTCAAACGTGAAGCACATTAGTGCCGGTTTGTATTTGAGCCGGCACTAATGTATACATTAGTGCCGGTTCCAACGGCTAGCCGGGCCGCTCTCATTAGTACCGGTTCGTGGAGAACCTTTAGCACCGGTTCGTGCCACGAACCGGTACTAATGAGTGTGGTGGCAGGATGTTGTCAGACTGGGTACCCTCCAGCCCCTTTAGTAGCGGTTCGTGGCACGAACCGATACTAAAGGTCACCCTACATAAACCGTTCGTCCACCCGAGCTCGCTCTGTTCTTCCCCTTTCCCCTCTCCTCTCTGTTCTTCCCCTCTCCTCTCGAGCTCATCACACATTTTGCCCAAAATTTGTCAAGATTTGAAGGCCCCCATCCATTCAAATGATCACAAAGGTTAGCAACTTTGTCCTTTCATCTCTCATTGCTAGATTAGCTCTTGCAATGCTTTATATAGTGATTAATTTGTGAGTTTAGTAATTTGGGAGGAAATATATATATGTGCTAGTATTTGATTTATATGCAATTTGAGGTCAAAAATAACACTTAGTTTGCATATGTAGGTGTGGTTTACTTAGTGCCTTCTAAATCTCCGTCGTAACCACCGTCGATCGCCCGCACCGTCCCGTCGCCGGCACCACCTTGTGGTGAGCCTCTTTGTTCACGAAATTTTATATAAAAATTGATGTTTGTGTGATTTGGATATATAGCTAGTTACTCGTATAATTATCTTACCCGTACGTTCTTTGTTATACATATAGGGCCATGGTTTTGATATCCGTCCCCGTCGGCCCTCGTCCTTGTTATGATTCGGATGTGGTATATATATTCTCTTTTAAAACTAGTTGCATTTCGTGTTTATGACAAATTATGCCCATCAAGTTGACATAGGAATTTTTTCTAGGAGGTATGTGAACCGGAAATTCCAACCGACCCTATTGTCGAGAGGTTAAATTTAGTTGAAAGAGAAAACGAGAAATTGAAAGAAAAATTGAAAAGAATTGAGGGGGAGAAGATGCAATTGGAGTTGCATGTTGCCGATGTCGTCGATGATCACAAGATCAAGATGGAGAAAATGCGCTTGAAGATTAGAAAGATTAGAAAATATGCCATCGATAGTGAGGCTTGGTATCATTAGGCTGTTGGATCCATTGTTACCTTAGTTGCGATCTTGATCGCATTTGTTGTTGCATTTAAATGCTTTAGCTAGAGAGTTATTTGTTTGTTGCATTTAAGTGTTGTATGAACTTTATGTATGAACTTGTATTAATTTGGTCTATTCGGTGTTGTGTAATGAAGATGAGCCGGCAATGGATGTACGATGACCGATGCTCTCCCGAGTTCATTAATGGCGTGCAAACTTTTCTGCTTGCGGCTGAGGCAAACAAGCGGGCGGATGGTTTTATGCCTTGTCCATGTGCTGTCTGTAAGAATGGTCAAAATTACTCTAAGTCAAGAACCATTCACTTCCAACTGTTTAAGTCCGGTTTCATGCCCCACTATAATGTTTGGACCAAGCACGGAGAAAGAGGGGTTATGATGGAAGACAATGAAGAAGAAGAGGACGACGACAGCTATCCTGGCCATGGGTTCCCTGAATACAATGATACTACAATGGGGGAAGAAGCTGAGCCGGTAATGCGGGAAGAAGCTGAGCCGTCAATGCGGGAAGAAGCTGAAGAAGAGGCATCAGATGAGCCCGTTGATGATCTAGGTCGGGCCATTGCCGATGCAAAGAGAAACTGCGCAAGTGATTTGGAGAAGAAGAAGTTGCAGCGCATGTTAGAGGATCACAAAAAATTGTTGTACCCGAATTGCGTAGGTGACAAGAAAAAGCTGGGCACCACACTGGAATTGCTGCAATGGAAGGCAGAGAATGGTGTATCTGACAAGGGATTTGGAAATTTGCTGGTAATGATAAAGGATATGCTTCCAAAGGACAACGAATTGCCCGAGAGTACGTACGAAGCAAAGAAGGCTGTCTGCCCTATAGGGTTAGAGGTGCAGAAGATACATGCATGCCCTAATGATTGCATCCTCTACCGCGGTGAGTACGAGGATTTGAACGCTTGCCCGGTATGTGGTGCATTGCGCTATAAGATCAGTCGCGATGACCCTGGTGATGTCGAGGGCGAGCGCCCCAGGAAGAAGATTCCTGCCAAGGTGATGTGGTATGCTCCTATAATACCACGGTTGAAACGTTTGTTCCAAAACAAAGAGCATGCCAAGGCGATGCGATGGCACAAAGAAGACCGTAAGAAAGACGGAAAGTTGAGAGTACCCGCTGACGGGTCGCAGTGGAGAAAAATCGTAAGAAAGTACGGGAAGGAGTTTGCAGATGACCCAAGGAGCGTATGGTTTGGTCTAAGCGCAGATGGCATAAATACTTTTGGGGAGCAGAGCAGCAACCATAGCACCTGGACTGTGACTCTATGTTTGTATAACCTTCCTCCTTGGTTGTGCATGAAGCAGAAGTTCATTATGATGTCAGTGCTCATCCAAGGCCCTAAGCAACCCGGCAACGACATGATGTGTACCTAAGGCCATTAGTTGAAGAACTCTTACAACTGTGGAATGGAAGAGGTGTATGTGCGTGGGATGAGCACATGGGGGAAGAATTTGACCTAAAGGCGTTGCTGTTCGTGACCATCAATGATTGGCCTGCTCTCAGTAACCTTTCAGGACAGACAAACAAGGGATACCGCGCATGCACGCACTATTTGGACGATACCGACAACATATATTTGGCTAATAAGAATGTGTACCTGGGATATCGTCGATTTCTTCCGAGCAGGCATCCCGTAAGAAAGAAAGGCAAGCATTTCAAAGGTGAGGCGGATCACCGGACGAAGCCTCGCCACCGTACTGGTGCTGATGTACATGATATGGTCAAGGATTTGAAGGTGGTCTTTGGAAAGGGTCCTGGTGGACAACCTGTTCCGAATGACGCTGACGGACGCGCACCCATGTGGAAGAAGAAATCTATATTTTGGGACCTGCCCTATTGGAAAGACCTCGAGGTCCGCTCCGCAATCGACGTGATGCACGTGACGAATAATCTTTGTGTGACCCTGCTTGGCTTCTTGGGCGTGTATGGGAAGACAAAAGATACACCTGAGGCACGGGAGGACCAGCAACGTATGCACGGAAAAGACGGCATACATCAGGGTCATGCAAGCTACGCTCTTACCAAAGAAGAGAAGGAAATCTTCTTTGAATGCCTGCTCAGTATTAAGGTACCGTCTGGCTTCTCGTCGAATATAAAGGGAATAATAAACATGGCAGAGAAAAAGTTCCAGAACCTAAAGTCTCATGACTGCCACGTGATTATGACGCAACTGCTTCCGGTTGCATTGAGGGGGCTTCTACCGAAAAACGTTCGATTAGCCATTGTGAAGCTATGTGCATTTCTCAATGCAATCTCTCAGAAGGTAATCGATCCAGAAATCATACCAAGGTTACAAAATGATTTGGTGCAATGTCTTGTCAGTTTCGAGTTGGTGTTCCCACCATCCTGCTTCAACATCATGACGCACGTCCTAGTTCACCTATGCGAAGAGATTAACGTTTTGGGTCCTGTATTTCTACACAATATGTTCCCCTTTGAGAGGTTCATGGGAGTCTTAAAGAAATATGTTCATAACCGTGCTAGGCCAGAAGGAAGCATCTCCAAGGGCCGTCAAACTGAGGAGGTCATTGAGTTTTGTATTGACTTTATTCCTGACCTTAAGCCGATTGGTGTTCCTGAATCGCGGCATAAGGGCAGACTGGATGGAAAAGGCACGCTAGGAGGGGAACAAATAATATGTATGGATGGACATTCTCTCACTGAAGCACACTACACAGTTCTACAGAATTCCGCCTTGGTGGCTCCATATATGGATGAACACAAGAATTTGCTACGCTCCAAACACCTGGAGCGGTCTGATGACTGGATTACACGTGAACAAACCAGGAGTTTCGCCAGCTGGTTGCAAGCACGTACCATGCATGACACCTCTATTGAAGATGACCTGTACTTGCTGTCCCAGTTACCATCTTCGAATATAATGACTTTCAAAGGGTACCAGATAAATGGTAATACATTTTACACGATCGCCCAAGATAAGAAGAGCACCAACCAAAACAGTGGTGTCCGCTTTGATGCAGAAACCAAGACGGGAAAGGAAACATATTATGGTTATATATATGACATATGGGAACTTGACTATCGACGTGGTTTGAAGGTCCCTTTGTTTCGGTGCAAATGGGTCAATATGACACGAGGCGGGGTAACGGAAGACCCGCAGTACGGAATGACAACAGTGGATCTCAACAATCTTGCGTATGCAGACGAACCATTCGTCCTAGCCAATGATGTGGCACAGGTTTTCTATGTGAAGGACATGTCTACCAAGCCAAAAAAAAGAAAAGATAAGGAAGCGAATGCATCGTACGATGAGGCAAAGCGGCACATAGTTCTTTCTGGGAAGAGAAACATCGTGGGAGTGGATGACAAGACAGACAAGTCAGAAGATTATGAAAAGTTTGATGAAATTGCTCCATTCACAGTGAATATTGACCCGAGCATCCCGTTAAATGATGAAGATTTTCCATGGCTACGACGCAAAGGGACACACGCGAAGAAAAAGTTTCACACCCAAAGATCTGGGATGTGATCGGCTTAACTATATATCATCACTTTCTTCTGTGTTTCACACCCAGGAGGGATCTCTGTAATAGTTAGGGTAGCTAGTTATGTGTTTTGGCATTTGAAACACGCAGAAACTTTCAACCTTTTATGTGCAAGCAAATTCTTTCATGCATTTACTGATTTTTTCAGCTAAATGACCCTGAAATTGAAAAGCATTTCAAATGAACTCAGAAAAGGTTGAAAGTTGGCATGGTATCATAATTTCACCCACATAGCATGTGCAAAAAAGTAGAGAGGGTTACCGCAAAAACTGGATGCACTTCGTGTACAAAATGGACAATCTGTTTCGAAGTATCAGGGTTTCGGACGAAAACTCATCCGTTACAAAGGCATTTCATTTTTTAAATAACCTAAGCATTACCAAATTGAATATAATGATAAAACACACTAATATTAAACATAAGAAAAAAGAATCACTGAAAAATCTATTTTCAAAGTTAAGTTATTCACAAAAATAAATAAAGCAAAAAAAATAAGAAAAAAAGCCCACCTACTGGGCCACAGCGGCTTGCATACGACTAGAAACCCAAATTCAAGTTGGGCCAGGATGCAGGCCCGCTAGCCCAGTAGGCCCAACAGGGCATCGCAGAACAGGTAGGCCTAGAAGGCCTGCTTAAGAGAGGAGCTCGAGACAACAGGGACGGCGGGGCTTATAAGCAGGTGCGAGTGCCCCTCGGCTAGCGAGGTGGGACTAAACTTTTATGCCCCTCGCCTGACAGCGGACCCCCCCTTTAGTACCGGTTCGTGGCACCAACCGGTACTAAAGGGGGGGGGCCTTTAGTACCGGTTGGAGCCACCAGCCGGTACTAAAGGGGGTCGCTTCCCGCCGCTTGGGCTAGCCAAAACAGACCTTTAGTACCGGTTGGTGGCTCCAACCGGTACTAAAGGTCCATCCTATATATACAACACTTGGAAAAATTTCAGTTTCCCTCTGTTTCTTGCCTCTGTTTCCTCCCTCCGTCGTGCCTGCCCCGATCGACGTCGACGTCGCCGCCGCCGCCCCTCGTCGTCGACCCCGGCCGTGCGCGCCCCCGCCCCGCCCCGTCGTCCCCGCCGTCCCCGTCGCCGCACCCCGGCCGCCCCGTCATACGTCGCCGCTCCCCCGTCGCCCCGTCGTCGCCGCCACGTCCCGTCGCCGCCCCGTCGTCGCCTCGCCGGTGAGCTCGCCCCGGCCGCCATGTCGAGTAGTTCCACACACACACACACACTACACACACACACACACACACACACACACACACACTACACACACACACACACATTTTAGCAATTTTTCTGTTTTGTAGTTATATAAATATTAGAATTGTTATAGAAATGTTAGTTATATAATCAGGAAATTTTAGAATTAGTTTTAGTTATAGAAATAGTTATAAAAAAGTTAGAATTGTTAGAAAATTTTCTGTTTTTTAGTTATAGAAATATTAGAAATGTTATAGAAATGTTAGTTATATATAGCATTGTTAGAAATGTTATATAAATGTTAGAAATTTTAGTTATCATAATCCAATCATTAAAAAAATGTTACTTTTTGCGGGCATGCATATAGCTACTATTTGTTGTCGACGATGCCCGGCCCGCATCCTCGCCGTCGACACGTCCGCGACGACGTCCAGCTGACCCATGTTCGGGACTGGGCTCCGCCGGGCTGGCACTGGGAGGTGCTGCCTGGAGGGGCGCGCCGCTTGATGAGGAACCCGGCCCCGGGTCCCGTCGTCGACCCTGAGCTCGTTTGGTGGTGTTCGTGTGGGCCAGTTTCGGTGCGGAGGGAGCCGGCCCCGCTGGAGGTGGTACGTCGTCGTGTCAGGGAGGAGGACGAGCACGTCCATCGCTACATGGTTGCGTTAGAGGGCGGCAGGTTCTCCAATACCTGGCAGTTTCTTCAGGGATCTCACTTCAGCTATGATCCTGTGAGGGTTCCTTCTCTTTGGGTGTCCACCGCCCACGCCACAGGAACCGCGAGTGTCCTAGATTCTTCTGTAGTATTCGATCTTTATTAGCTACCTAGCCAGTGATGTATTCGAGATTATATATTCGAGACGATGTATTCGAGATTATATATTATTCGAGATGATGTATTCGAGATTATATCTGTTATTCGAGACGATGTATTCGAGATTATACTAAATTGTTTTATATTTCTTTTGGCATAGTTAAATAAAAGCTATGGCGAACAATACCGACAGAGAGAGAGAGAACAGACCATGTTCGATATGATACGCAAGCCAGATGATGATCGTAATGAAGAAGATTTTGACGGCTCCGAATTTCTAAACAACACCGGAGAGGGTGATATGATATTCGATCGCGATGACCGAATTGATGAAGTCATGAACTACGATTATGACGATGATGAAGAACATGTTGATCCTGAAACAACAAACACCGGCGAGGTATATATATTTATATAAGCAGGAATCCGGTGATCGTCACATGTTTTAATAAATGAGTTGAAGATATATTAACGAATCGATCTTTCTTCTTTCAGCCATCCGGATCGAGCAAATCTTCAGGAAAAAGGACGAAACGAGGCCCGAACAAAAAGTTGAAGGAGGGCGTAAAGTATAATATCGAGGCATTCAGACCTAATGGCGAACCATTAGTGCCTAAGAAGATTGCGGACAAGTTCGTTGTCAGTGCGGAGTTCTTGTGAAAGACCTACTCCCGATCTCCCTTCAAGAATGGAAAAAGCCAGCAAAGCCACGTCCAGATGTTACTTTTGTCGACGAGAATCAAAAAAATCTGCTTTGGGATACTCTCATGGAACATTTCACCCTACCAGATCATTTCACAAAAGCAGATGTGCAGAAAGTCAAGGACGCTGCTTTGAGGAAGATGGCGGTTGCATTCAAGAACTACAAGAGAACGACGTGGGAGAAGTACGTCAAGGATGGAAGGAAGACTCCAGTATTTGAGGGGATACTAGAGAATCAAAGTGCTCATTGGGACGATTTCGTGAAATTCAAGGATTCAGAATTAGCTAAGGAACGGTCGAGAATAAACAAGAAGAATGCCGAAAAAAAGGATAAGTTCCATAAGCTGGGGCCAGGTGGCTACGCGGTGGCAATGCCTAAGTGGGATAAGTCTGAGAAAGAGATGGAGGATGCAGGTGTCACTCCGGTTACTAAGAGCTGGCCCCCCAGGTGCAGGACTTGGTTCTATGCGCATGGGGGGAGTTGGACCCGAAGACAGGCAATGTTTCAACGAAGGCATGTCTGAACGGAGCCGACGATGCGATACTTGTTGCAATAGAAGAGGCTCGATCAGGGGTGTTCCAGCCCAACAGAGAGAACGACGAGCTTACACGTGCCCTGGGAAATCCTGAACACCCGGGAAGAACACGAGGCAAGGGCGCTATTCCGTGGTATGAGGGGTTTTTGGACTGGAACGCCGACTACAGAACCCGTGCGAGAAAGAAGATTGCGGAGGAGAAGAAGAGGAAGATGGAGGAGGAGCAGAGGAAGCGGGACTATGAACGCCTTCAAGGCCTTGAAGCAAGTCAAGCGGAATTGGCAGTTAAATTCCAGCGGCAGCAGGAGCAGATCGACTCACTTAGCCAGCAAAGGGGGTCTCAGCAGCTGCAGCAGCTAGCGGATGATCCAGCATTGGATAGCACCGCCCCATCCATGCCGAGAAGCAGCGTGGGTTCCACCCCGGGCGACGCATTGCTGGATAGATACCCCGTGGATGACATCACGGAGAACAGTAACTGCGAGCTACACTTCAAGATGAAAAACATATCCATGAAGGTGGCGGACGCCGTTGCTTTTCCAAATTCCCCCGAGGCAACCTTCCATTGCAACCCGATTCCAGCGGGCTATGCTCGTGTCTTGGTTGATGAGGTGGTGGACCCATATTCAGAGCTTCAGCTTGACATTCCTGGAGGTGACGACGAGCACACATTGGGAGAGGCCATACATCATGTCATCCTATGGAGAAAGGATTGCATCATCTTTCGAAGGCCACCGACACCGCGTCACCCGACTCCTCGTCGAAGTCCGCCACCGATTCAGCAGACTCCCGCTCCTTCAAGTCCACCAACGTGTGAGGCCAGTCCTCCTCCTCCAAGTCCGGCAAAGTGTCAGGCCACTCCTCCTCCAAGTCCGACACAGCGTCAGACGTCCACTCCTCCTCCAAGTCCGGCAAAATGTCAGGCCACTCCTCCTCCAAGTCCAGCACAGCTTCAGGCCACTCCTCCTCGTCCAACTCAGCCCCGTTAGCCGTCGCCGCCGCCTCAGCAATCGCAGAATAGACACCCCGCACATATGGTGCGTAGCGGTACCAGTCGAGGTCATAGTACAGGAAGTACAGGCGGAGGCAAGCGATATAAATATGGTCCAAACCTCGATACTCCTCTTCCTGAGAGGGCTTACGACAGGACCAAGGAGCAAACCAATGCCATAGTGCGGGCAGAAGTCGACGCCCATTTTGGACCGAAACCGCCACCGCCGCCAAGGGAGAAAGTGCCTGTGGAAGTTATTGACCACTTCATTCGTATGGCTGAACCACCAGCTCCTAAGCCTGTTGACTCAGACTATGAGCGCCACATCAGGAAGTTAAATCGACAACGTCTACAGAAGGAGGCGAGCTCGAGCTCGAGCAAACAACAAGCAGCTGTCAAAAAATGCGGGAGAACCGTTGCCTAGCTGGGAGAACAGTGGGCGCAACCGATCCCCCCGCTTGTTGTGCCGCCAACAACACGTGACAGTACGCGTGGCCAATATTATTGTGGGCAAACAGTTTACGTTCCCCAGGTGGGCGATCTGGTAATAACCCAGGAGCATATAAAGCAGGCTGAAGAACTCAAGATCACTGTTGGACAACTCCTCGAGATCGAGGACATGCCTGTGCTTACAGAGGAGGAAATAAAACGGAAATATGTCCGGGGCCAACCTTTGGTCAAGCCAGAAGATGTCAAGAAGCTCCCAATGAGAATGTATGAATTGCATCAATGGTACATGGACATTACCAAGAGGTCCAATCGACAGTCCCTCATGGTGCAAATCAACAAGGAACATTTCTACCATGACAAACCTGGGACCGTTGAGTATTCTGAACTGTTTCAGTTATACAATCAAGACGCACTCGACAAATCTATCGTCAGTTGCTATTGTCTGTAAGCGATTTCTTTCTGTAATTTAATTCTGAAGCTAGTTGTATTGATCCTTTTGATCAATCATTACCTGTAATTATCCTCACTATATTCTTTTCTGTGGTACTATGCAGGATGAAGATGTATGAAATTAAAAAAGGTGGACGCTATGGCATTGGGTTCATTGACCCAAACACCGTTAATGAATTCACATGGAATATAAGCGACTATTATAAAAAGCAGGTAGAGGACAGCATGTTCGAGTTCTTGAAGGACCTCAAATACAATGAAGATATACTACTTCCTTACAACTTCAAGTGAGTCACACTTTCTTGTACTACAAATTCTCTGTTTTTGCCTACTAGCTAGCTAGCTACATGTTTTTGCTTACATATATATGCCCGCTTAATTAAGACATGCAAACGTGTGTGCATGCAGATTTCACTGGATCTTGTGTATCATTAAAGTTAACGAAGGAACAGTTGAAATACTGGACTCACTACTCTCAGAAAATAAAGACTATAACATCTTGTTTGGGATAGTCAACAGGTAATTTCAATCATTATTAACTATATATCTCGGCCTATTTAGTTCGTCATTTCATGATATGAACTATTTAATAACCCCTTTATTCATTTTCTTTGTCGGCGGGCAGGGCTTGGGCAAGGTTCATCAGCGTCACGGAAGGCGAATGGAAAGGACAGCTGAGATGGCTTTGACCCAGAGTAAGTAATTAAGTAGTGTGGTAGCTAGCTGCCATCTTTTTAATATTATCATGCTTGATTAATTATTATCTGATCAAATTAAATTCCATTCTTGTAAAGGCCATAAAGCAGGCGCAGGGGACTGATCTGTGTGCATACTGCGTTTGCGAGAACATTCACATGATGGCGTCCGAAAGGAGCAGATCTCAAAGACAGGAATGGGTACGCTTGTCAGAACACTATTCACAATTTGTGCACCATTATCGATATCTAGTCACACAACTAATACACATGCATATTGATCTTCTTCTTAACAGTTCACAGAGGTGCGGGACAAGCTCCTAGATACGGGGCGCGTAGAAGCACTTCAAGAGGAAATAGCAGGATTTTTGCTCGACCAGGCCATAAATCTGAAGGGAGAATACTATTACCCGCTACCGCCCCCATTGACCAATTAAGTCATGAACCACTTCCAATTTGTCATCGTGCTCCGAAGGCACCAATTAGGCTAATGCGAACTGGCTCCGAAGGCAACATGCATATGTACGAGAAATTGTATATAGCTATATACATGCATGTGTGTATGTGTGAATTAATATGGTGTGGTTTTGTGTGAGACATTGATGATCTATATATATATATATATATATATATATATATATATGATTGGTTCTACTAGCTACCATATATATGCATAACGTGTACAATGTGTAGTATCGTAAAATACCAGCAAACGAAAAAGAATTAAAATGAAAAATACAAAATTAAATGAAAAAGAAATCATAAAACCAAAAAAAAACCCCAAATATTTTAGTACCGGTTGGTGTTACCAACCGGTACTAAAGGGCTTCCGGCCCCCGTAGCTGGCTCGTGCCACGTGGTTGCCCTTTAGCACCGGTTCATGCTGGACCGGTGCTAAAGGGGGGGGCTTTAGTGCCCAAACTTTAGTGCCGGTTATGGAACCGGCACTAAAGGGCCTTATGAACCGGTGCTATTGCCCGGTTCTGCACTAGTGTTGCGCTTCTTTGTACCATGAGCCTCGACGGTTTTGGCCCCATGTTACTATTGTTTCTTTCTCCTCCTTCATATTGACCTTTTCTATCTTTGCCAATAAATGATGAGCCACAAAAGGATTCATTTTTTTCGTGTCATGGCTGATTACTCCTTTTTTCCTTTTTAAAGAGTGGCATTCTATGTCCAATATCTCGATCGAGACTCTTGAGGAATCTTTTCCATTCTTTGGTTATGTTTGGAAAGATAGAAATAAAATGACTACAATTTTGGGTATTCACTTAATTTTGTTAGGTCTAGGTGCTTTTCTTCTAGTACTCAAGGCTCTTTATTCTGGCGGTGTATATGATACCTGGGCCCCTGGGGGGGAGATGTAAGAAAATTTACCAATTTGACCCTTAGTCCCAGTGTTATATTTGGTTATTTACTAAAATCTCCTTTTGGTGGAGAAGGGTGGATTGTTAGTGTAGATGATTTAGAAGATATAATTGGTGGGCATGTATGCTTGGGTTTTATTTGTGTATTTGGCGGAATTTGGCATATTTTAACCAAACCCTTCGCATGGGCTTGACTGCAAGACTCACCCGTCGAGCAGAGACGAAAGTCGTCCTTAGTGATCCGATGGTGCCGAGTGGAAGGGCCGCCGCTCAACGGATAAAAGTTACTCTAGGGATAACAGGCTGATCTTCCCCAAGAGTCCACATCGACGGGAAGGTTTGGCACCTCGATGTCGGCTCTTTGCCACCTAGAGCTGTAGGTGGTTCCAAGGGTTGGGTTGTTCGCCCATTAATGCGGTACGTGAGCTGGGTTCAGAACGTCGTGAGACAGTTCGGTCCATATCCGGTGTGGGCGTTAGAGCATTGAGAGGGAGCCATAGACATCACTTCGGCCGGTGCTCCAGCGTCCATCAAGAAACTGTCAAATAGAAATAAAAGAAGAAAAGAGAGGGAGTTATAGGATCAGTCTCGGGGTTGCAAGACCGGGCCTTGGCCAGAATCAACACCATTGATGCGCTCACCTTTCTTTCTTTGGGAGAGAAGAACAATGGCAGAAGCGGGTCGGGGTTTTCTTGAAGAAATGAGGAACAAGATGAGGCAGAAGCGAGGGTTGGGTAGAGAGGAAGCTGAGAGAGAAGAGTGAAATGTTGGTTGCTTCGTCCATCCAACTTACTGCTGGAAAGGAGGGGGTTTTGTGATTTGACGGCTCATTGGGCATTCTGCGGCGCTTCGAACGGGATAGTCTACCGTCACTCTAGTACGGAGTAATTTAGTGCATGGCTGGTGGACCCCGATGCTGGCTGTCCCACACGTCGGTGAAAGTGAGTAATTTAGTGCATGGCTGGAGGAGGATCCGCACGGTAGAGCATGTCCACTGTTTTTCAGAAGAAAAAAATGATTACAGCAAGCGTTTCCACTCTTACGACGGAGGAGTGCGAAACACGGCAGCCACTTGAACATATACAGTGCTCCTACTACTAGGCATGTGCAGTGGTTCATACGTCAGTACTACACAATCTTGTTGCTAGTGTAGTAAGATATGACGATAACAAATGATGTTGTGCGCATGTCAACTACTCCTATATGTAACATAGTACCACTTTTTCGACTGTCCGGTCGAGAATGAACGGTGAGATTAATGTTAACAGAACTAGGTCCACTGCGCACGGAGAGTACGGTGCTACACTACTCCATGAAACATGAACCATATGAAGCACGAATAGTGTTAGGCAGGGTGTATGAAGGGTGCACGGGATGGGAGCAAAAGTTCCCTTCTCGACCCACTTTTGGGTGTTTGGCAGAGTGCATGACGGGTGCATGAGTCCACACTAGTAGGTTGACAAAAATACACGAAGAGGAAACAACTATATTGAGATGAGAATGCAACCAAACACACCCACACGCTTTGTGCTACAGTGACTAATCTGCACCGTCTGAGTTTGATCCAACGGTCATGTTGCGCCAAGACATGGACATGCCCATGTAGAGGGCGCCTAAACACCACCGAAGTCCCCCTGCTTCTCGAGGCGCACGACGTTGGTGATGCAGGGTGCAACCGCCCGCAGAGCCCGCTCCCGGTCGGCGGGAGCCAGCTCGTCAAAGACGGCGTCCAATGGCACGAATGGATTCCGGTGACGGAGCCCTGAAAGGATTCGCCCGGCAACGGCGACGGCAGCCCGCAACCCCTCCTTGTCCAGCTCAGCCCCCACCATCGCGCGGAGACGGCTCAGCTCCTTGGAGATATAGGTGAAGAAGGAGGCCAGGTCAGGAAGCCGCAGCTCGTTGAAGTCGACCGGGTGGTCGAACGGGTTTAGCCCGACGGCCGGCATCGTTACGCTGGCACGACGGTAGGCATCGCGCAGCCGCAACACGTGCGTGGCAACTTGGTTCACCAAGTGGCTGAGGCGATCCTGGACCTCGTCACGATCGGCCCGCTCGCGCTCCAGCCGGCTCCCCTGACGGCCTATCATATCTCCCGCTTTCTGCAGCAACACCGCCGACGCCTCGAGCATCTTTGTGGTGGACGCCTGCCGCTTTTGAAGCTCCGTGAGCTCCTGCACATAACGGAGGAGTATGGCACTCCTCTCCTCCTTGAGCTCACGGAGCTCCACGTCCTTGGCCCTGAGCTCCGCATCCTTGGCATGGAGCTCCTGTGTCAGGCGCCTCACCTCGGACTCCGTGATCTGCTGCGCCACCATGGCACCAGGTAGAAGCAATGGGGAGAGGAAGCAAAGGGGGCGAAACGGCTGAAAGGCAATGCAATCTACGGGAAGGCGGAGGGAGCGGGGAATCATTTGGTTTTCACCACGGTAAAACACCAGTCGATGACTTCTCACATCAGGGAGCAGTGGGTTTTTACAGGCGGAGTCATCGTGACTAATTGCTGTCGCGCCTGCTTCCGTCAATCAAAAAAATTAAAAATCCTGCCGTGCCTGCTCCCGTCAATCAAAAAATTAAAAATCCTGCCTCACCCAAACACCAGAGCAACGCCGCAGTGGATATTTAAATTTACCTGCCGGCAAGTAGATAAAAAAGGGGTGAAAAAAATGTGGCGGCGGCCTAGCTAATCGGTCGAACTAGCCCAACTAGCTAGCCACCATGCTTCACTCATGTACTCGGCGGGAAAGGTGGTCTTTCGTGATTTGACGACTCATTTACTTGCTTTGGCGCTACGACCGAGGAGGACCCAGAAAACGCGCGGTAGGGCGTCCCACGTCAGGAAGAATATATGCGTGCACCACCCGGGAGGACCCCGAAACTGCGCGGTAGGGTGTGCCACGTCTCGGCATGGAGGAAAAATGTGCGTGTAAAAATATACTGTATCAGACGTAGTACCTATGGTTCGACCTCGGGACCCAGCCAGTCGGTCGAAAACACCCCACTAGCCACATAGCCTCATCATGCAAACATGGCACGAAGGATAGATGTGGTTAGCTCCGTCTCGACCAACCACAACGTCTCTTGTTCTAGACAATTCTTCTATTTTCGAAGCTTTTTTAGTTGTAATAACACCACGGCAAGCTAGCGCCGCTCTTCGTGTGTGCCCGTGCAAAGGTTAGACGATGGAGAGAAGAGAGATTGAGATCGCAGACCTGGGACCCACCAGTAAGTGAGACAACGGTCATGCACGTGTTGACGAGGCACTCCCTCTACTCTACTCAACGCAAGTACTGTATAAATAAAATCAAGTTATGGGACAAAGCCAACAATCGTTCGGTTTTTTAGGCTATCGACTTACACTTTGTAGTCCAGGTTGCCAGTTCGAATCTCGTCTTTCAGATTTGTTAGTTTTAGGTCCAAATTTGATTAATGACAAGTGGGACCCCTGTGTGTTCTTCGGATATTTCAGTGTAGGATGGTTTTTTTGAACAAACACTTTGCGCGGTTAGACAAGTAACGGCACGAGTTACACGTATTTTGCAAGTTTACGAACAAAAATGACAGCGGCATAGAATATCACATCCACCCCATAGCTTAGATACTATGGTGATATGAGTTTTTACACCGTTTGAAGTGAGATCCAATGGCTTGGGAGTAGTCTTTGTAATTATGCGCAATTTCCAAACTCTCCAAAGGTTTTTTTGCAAATAAAACATTCAGGCCTCGTGTGTGCCGCCGCATCTTCGATCCAACGGCTCCCCGGTGCTCATATTAGGTGCTCCCCGTAGCTTAATTACCAGCTACGGTCATATGAGCATCTAGGTCGTATGATTAGTCATCAGATGGCACATGCGTAGTACTTGTACTTTCTGCGCATTTCCCAAAATCTATCAGCCGTATATTGCAAAACCATTCAAACCTCCTACTGTGGGCCGTTAGATCTCAGTGAACTCGTATCACCATAGAATCTACGGTGCAGGAGCACCTCATACTCTCCCGTGCGAGAAAACATAAGGTGCTATCGCAGCTTGGATGCTACGGTGATACGAGCTTGGAGGTCGTTTGATCTGAGATCCAATGGCATCTGAGCAGTCTTTGTGCTTGTAAGCAGTTGCCGAACTCTTTTGGGGCTTTTCTGCAAAAAAACCATTCGAACCACCGAGGAGGTGTTGGTTCACAAATCCAACGCCTCCGAAGAGCTTGTATAACCAAAGCATCTAAGGTGTAGTAGCACATGATATTCTTACATACAGGAGAATATGGTGTCCTCCTTCATCTTAGATGCTACGGTGATACGAGCTTCGAGGTCGTTGGATATGGGATCAAAGAGCATCTATGTAGTTTTTGTACAAATTGTGTGCAATTCTCAAACTCATCAAGGTTTCCTGCAGAAATATTAAGACACATCATGTGAGCTGCTATATCTCAAATCTACAAGCTCCAAGCAACTCGTATCGGCATACAACATCTAAGGTATGGGGGCACATGATATTCTCCCAGGGAGGAGGGGTGGGGGTGCACAACCAATCGGTGGTTGGGAGGGTGGGGACAAATATAATCTAAACAACCCTAAACAGAGCTCCACAATTTTATCTAAGGTCGAGGGGTTGACCCCCGACAATCATAGCTCCGCCTAAACACAACATTTGCATGTACTGTAGTACTAGACTTAATATTCATGTTTCAGTTTCATGTTCATTTTAAATATTGAACTGAGGACCATGGATGTCTTACATTTTACTCCCTTCGTTCCTAAATATTAGTCTTTTTAGAGGCTTCGAATGGACTGGCACATACGGATGTATATAGACATATTTTAGAGTCTAGATTCACTCATTTTGCTCCGTATGTAGTCACTTGTTGAACTCTCTAAAAGACTAATATTTAGGAATATAAGGAGTATTTTTGAATTCGTGTCATACATGCATGGTTTGGAAAAATAGATGCACTATACTTATTGGATTGTTATTGTATTCGTGCGTGTGTGTGTGTGTGTGGTCATATGCTTGATACATACAAACTTTTCTCACCTCCATATTGTTCATTTTTTAAATTTGAATTTGCATTGGAAAAATTACTAGTGATACCATGAAATGTGAAATCCACGTTGAGATCACTATATCACAAACTCACTCTAATTCAACAACTCGTCATAAATCAAGTACCACGTTGAGATTAGTATTTGCAAGGAAAATACGCGTATTGTAATACACATAGATTCGTTCGACAATTTAAAAGGTTCCTTTCGTATTCTCGAATGGTAGGACCCAACGGCGTACCAGCCAGACCTTGGCTCGTGTTGATCCTAAAAAAACTGGCTCGTGCCCTTCGGTGGCGTGCGTGGTACGCACATTAGGCAACCCCAACTAGTCGAGCCTCAGCGTTTCAAGTCGAAATATCTGGCGGCCAGAATTCCAGCCCTAGGAAATTCCCCTCATGTCCCCGGTCCATAATGACTACCGATGAACAACAGAGGGATGCTTTAGTAACTAGACAACGTTACCTACCGTGCCGAGCACGGCTTAATTCCCTCGGTCGCCGCTCGTCAAGGTCACCCGTCAACTTACTACTACACCAGGATTATCCTTTTACTCTGCATATATAACTTGTCTGAAGTCTAACTAAGCAAAATGTTTGACCAAATTCTTTCTTAAGAAATACAACAGGACAGATGTACATCTTGAAAATTTATTGCATGATGCAGGTTATGATATTGTTTCGAATCCTGGATCTTAAATTTCAGAAAATCCAAAAGTGAGCATAAATTCTTGAAACTAAGCATGGTCACGTGATATGGCACAGATATTACTTCGTAAGTTTTTTCTTCAATTTGAGACAAGCTGCTTATGACAAGTTGCACAAATGAAGAGCCAAGATATTTTGGAACAAAGACCTGTCACGTTAAGGCGAACCCTTTCACTATTGAAACCGTGGGCATTTACGTGCCGCCACGACTCCCCGCTTCTCATCGGCAGGTGCCGTCCGAGCAAGCGTGTGAGTCGACGGGAGGCATGCGAGCAGACCGCTGCACTGGCTGTCAGGGAGGCATGCCAGCAGACCGCTGTGCAGGTTCACCGGGAGGCGAGCCCTTTGACCAGGCTCCGCCGCCCACCATCGTCCCAACTGCTCCCACTTTTAATGTCGCCAGCGCCGCAGTTTAAAATCAACCCCGCACTACCCGGTATCGCTACAATCCTCTCTCTTCCTCTCTGATTCTCCTGTCGTCTACCTCCAACTAGCCTGACCTAAACGTACGCCATGCCGCATCACGATGGTCTGCCCTTAGTGTTCCAGTTTCCTGAGGAAGACACCCAGCCGGAGTCTCAAGAACGTAAGGCGCTTTGGGACGAGCTTGAACTAGCCTTGCGGGAAGACGCCGCGCCTGTCCCTGCTCCCATTCCGGCTTCCGTCGTCCCGACTGCGCTAGCGCCCATCCCCGTGGCATTGATGGGTTGGGAGACGCACATTGTCGCCGAGCTTGATCCCACGGGGTTCCACGAGGTCCCCGCCGACTTTCACGCGCCTGTGCACCTGCCAGCGCATGCGCCTGCGCGTGCACTGACCTGCGCGCCCGTGCCGGTGCATGTGCACACGAATGTCTCTGCCGCGCCGTTGACAGCGCCTGTCCCCGCGTGGGTGCTAGTGCCCACCTCAGCGGCATGGATGGCTGTCGTCGACCGCTTCCTTGCACCAACACCAGTCGCCTCCTCCCGCTAGTCGACTCGCTCCGAAGTCCAGAACATTTTGGCCTTCCTTGAAGCTAGGCCAACGTCCAGGAGTACGCCAACAACGGCGCAAGACGCTGCCGTCGCCGTCGGTCAGTGGCCCGACAACACACAGAGCACGACAGATGAGCCGCTTCCCACCGCGAGACGCCCCCGCCGCCGCCGCGTAATCTAAATTTGCCAGGAAAAACGTTCGGATTGCCATGCTTAAAATCCGAACGTTTATCATTTCCGTTTATTTTATATCGATCGTCGTATAATTTAAAGTCGGAGTCAGACTGAACGAAGTGTATGGTTTGATCGATTGAATGTTCTGCTAGAGCCGTATCAAATTAAATATAAAACATCATCAAGCCACATGTATTCCTTGTTATCCAACGACCTAGACTGCTTCAATGTCGAGCGCTCAACATGTTTAGCGTGCAGTTAATTTCATGCCAAAAATAGTGCTAATCACATGACAACACACAAATAATATCCTAGTAGTTAATATCCGCATGCACTTAATATACTTCCAAATTAACGTGCATTGCACGTACACACTGACTAGTGCTGCTAGTACGTGAAACTGGTGCTGTGACTTGTGAACGTGTTCAGATATGGTCAACGGCAACATCGCCCGCGAGTTCTTCCTGTTTGCTCGTGCGTCTAAACGCAGAAGGGGAGGAGAGAGAGAGAGAGCACACATGGAACCCACCAGTAAGTGAAGGCGAATAGTACTAAAAATAATATTACAAGTTATCCATTATTTAGGCTGTGGTAATATAAAAACATTATGTGAACAAAGGGGGTACAACAAACATTGCTATTCTGCGTATGTTGCCTACTCTTGACGTGCGGCTTGAAGGCCCAATCGCATGTTCGATCCTCGTCCTTTATTTTTTAATTTGTATATGGGTCCAAAAAATTTTCATGACATGTGGGCCCTTCGGTGTGTAGTTTGTACCACTTTAATTTGTGGGTCGAAATTTGTTCCATTCCAAGTGGACTATCGGTGTGTAGTTTTGTAGCTTACTTATAATAATTAAAGAGAACAACATAGTTTTTTCAATAATACCATGGTGCGACGTTGAGGGCGAGAAAGGACGTGCGAGAGAGCGATGAACGAGCCAGAGGGAAATCAACTAGGGCAGTTGCGTGGGTTGCAACGGTGTTTGGAGTAGTTGTGGGCCGAATGCTACGAAAATATAATCTAAACCGACCGAAATAAATGCATACACAAATTAATCCAAGGTTGGAGTGCCCCTCGCAATGTAAATAGGTTCGGCTTTGCGAGGGATGGAGCGGTAGTAGCTTCAACGCGTGGAAGATACGGTGTGAGAAAGCGAGGTCAATCGAGAGACATATAGATAGAGAGACAAAGTGAGTGTGGTCCGACATTCATTGAACACATGTATATGCTCTGGAGAGACATTGTCCGATTGAGCTTTTTGGCAAGGGTGAGGGCTGTAAGATAGAGCTTGAGAGATGATCCAGTCACAGACGTGTAGATATATTTTGTGCGTGGGAGGAAGCAAGGTCAACCAATCACATAGGGTCGTCGTGCGATCGAAAGAGTGAGACGAGTTGGAGAGAGTGACCTAGATAGACGATGTGCATGAGAGAGTATACAATGTGAATAGGTCGAATTGGGCTCAAACATGGTGATATATCGTTTTTGTCCGAGAAAGAGCAAGGTCAATCGAGACATACGTAGAGAGAGAGAGAGATTGAGTGAGCGTGGCCCACCATGAGGTCGAAAGAGTGGTGGCGGCTTGGATGGACTGACCTAGATAGACAATCTGCGTGAGAGAGTATAGAGTGTGTCGATCGAGGCCCGAACAGGGAGATATATCATTTGTGTGTGAAATAAAACGAGGTTAAACGAGACTCCGATAAAGAGAGCGAGATTGAGAGAGTGTGGCCCGCCGTGCAGAAGAAAGAGCGAGACAGTATCGAGGCAGTGACCTAGATATACAACGTGCGTGCGTGCGCATGCACGAGAGGTTGGGGGGCTAGATAGGCAATGCATGTATTTAGCACGAGAGGGTGAGAGGGAGAGGGGGGAGAGAGAGCTCGGCATGGGGTGCAATGGCGGGTGTGCGAGGTAAATACATTTGGTAACAGAGTGGAAAAAGGGGTTGTGTAGTTGAGAGACTTAGAGATCGAAACATGGAGAGAAAGAATGAACGTGTGTTGGAAACCGATAGCTTCCTAAGGTGGTTAGGAGAGGAAGATTGACCGATACAGGAAGTATGTACCGTTTGTGCCGGGGGGCTAAAAACAACATTTGAATGTACATAGTATGTGACTTAATATCGATGTTTCAATTCGGTGTACATTGTAAGATTTGAACCGAGGACCAGGCATATGGGTAATTATTTCGAATTCGTGCCATACTAAGTTTCGAAAAGTTGACATTGACTCAGTTTGTTGTGCTATTTTGTAGGTCATATGTTTGAATCCATCCAAAAGTTTTCTCACTACCATGGTGTTCATCATATACATATGAATTTGTATTAAAAAAAGTAGCATGGATACAGTGAAATGCAAAATCCACGTTAGAATTGGAGATCGCTATGTGACACACACTCTAATTCAAATAACTAACTACGTGACACACACTCTAATTCAAATAACTAATTATGTGACACACAGTCTAATCCACGTTAGTGTGGGTACCGTTTCAATTTTTTTTCAAATAACTCCTCATTAATTAATTTATAGTACTCCCTCTGTTCACTTTTATAAGACCTTGAAGACATTTCAGACAATGTGCAAAACAGTTCATTTTAAGTTGTCTGAAATGACTTACAAAAGTGAACGGATGGAGTATCTCGTTTCGAATGACTAATTATTGCAAGGAAAACACGGGCATGGTAATACATACAGATTCGTTTGCAAATGAAAGAAGATTCGTTTGCATTCTCAAATGTAGGCGCACCAGGCAAACCAGGGTCGTGTCGGGGTGGACGCTGCTTTGGTGCCTTAAAGGCAACTGCCTTTGGGTCACTAACATGTGAGCCAGCCACCTGTTGGGCCCATATGTCATGGACACAAAGGCAGGTGCCTTTAGGCACCGAAGCATAGTCCTGGCGAGGTGCTCGCGTGTGTCGGACGGACGCATAGCACCCAGCCACCCACCCCCTCCCCCCCAAAAAAAGGACGACGACAATATAATTTCGTGCTTCCACGTTTCAAATTGAAATATCTGGCGGCCCCAATTCCAGCCCTGCGAAATCTCTCTTCTCCATCGTCCCCTTCCGCGCCTAGATTGCTCAAATCCCTAATTCACCGCCAACCCTCAAATCGCCCCTCGTCTCGTCTCTTTCCCCACCTTTGTGCCGGACGACGACGAGGAAGACGACGGTCGCGCTTCACCACCGCACCGGAGCTACCTCATCTACGCCCTCGTCCACCGCACCGGGTGGTCCACCAACAACATCGGCCGCCGCAACTGACGTGCCTCACAGACACCGAGTTCCACCACATCAGGTGCGCTTCACCGACGCCGTCTCCTAGCTCACCGAGGCTACTTCACCGAGCACATCGTCGCACCTCCGCCCCCCGAGGCCGTTGGGGCTTCACCAACGGTCTCGTCCATCGCATCGTAGTGCTCCGCTGCCACTCAAGATCTGCATCCGTGCGCGGCCAGCCAACGCCAGCGCATCACCCTCAACGGCTCTGAAGTGACGCGCACTCTAGCTAGGCGAGCATGCCCAAACGCCGGCCCGAACTAGGTATCCACACATCATTCCCTTGTGCACTGTTCCAACGATGTTTGGATATCCTTTCACTGCTCTCTTAGCTTACACGCCTATGCAACTCTGACCTTAACTCTTATTTCTTCTGGAGATATCATCTGAAACAAGCAAATCCATATTTTAGCGAAGCATGACGGCGCTATGGGATTTGGTACACATCCTGCACACCCGTATAATCTTGTAAGTATCTGTCCTCCGGTACAACATCAAGGCTGATTCCTCTTATTTGATCAACCATTCGTCGTGTCAAAAATGCAGAGGGGGATGCAAGGAGCACAAGTCCTGCACATCCAAGCAAGTGGTAACATGGACTTGTACATGGAACATCCTAAGCGCAAGCAGAGCTGCAGTGAGCCTGTACAACGAGCTAGCGTAAGTCCCTGTATTTCATTTAATTCATACTGGCATTCATGTATGATTTGTGTGCAGTGGCTGATCCACGAATTCAAGTTACCAGGGGAGAACATTTAACTTAAAAAATACGAGGGCACTTGCACTCCAGAAATCAACATAACTTGAGAAATGTGAAGCTACATGCACTTTGAAAACCAGCTAATGATCCAAAGTAGTTCAGATTATAAACACTAAATGATGCAAGCACCAAAAGACACAAAATGAAACATGGTGTACAAGGACTACAAACATGGTCTGTACCTGCTTGAATTATTCATTCTCTGGCTGAAAATATCGAAGTGTAATTGTACGTATAACCAGTGCGCAAACTGCATATCAATATATCTATCCTGCACAAGTATGCCAATAGTTTCAAACAACAGATTATATAAGTATTTATGCTATGTTGTCATGATACGGGGACTTTCTGGTAGATGGCCTCGACGTTTCCTCAAGCTATGAAAATGCACTATAATTTGCTTGTCATCAATGCCTGCAAATCTCTGTCTCTCTCAACATAGTAGATCATCATTAGACACTAAATCCTTCAATGAGCTTGCAAAATGCTTGCATTAGATCCCTCATTAGACACTATATGTTCATCACCAGGAGCATGTAAAATGTTTGCATCAAATCCTTCATTAGCAGTCTGTTCATTAGACACTTCAGGCTCAACAATAACATGAGCTTGTATGTTTGCACCGAAAACTTGATTAGATACATCAGATTCAGTCAGTTCAGTATTGATTGGAGGAGTTATAAAATAAGTAGAAATTGGTTTCATTTTCTCATAGATTCCCTACATACAAGCAGTTTTACAACACCGTCAGGTTTAACAATTGGCCAGAAATTGAAGAGTTGAATTAGATATAATCAAGGATGTGATGTACCTGCTCGTTGCGCATGCTACTCTTGCAAGCTGCGACTGTCCGTTTGCGCAAGCTCGATGCCATGCCCGTGCTGCCGCCGCTGCCTCCCACGCAGGCTACACCCAGGGTTGGATCTTCATCTTCTTATCCTTCCGTTCACTTGAAGCCCGGCGACCGCCCTCCAACGAGGGCGCGAGGAAGTGCTGTGTCGGTCTGTCCAGCGGCGACTAGGTTAGGAGCGAACCAGACTGGGCGTTGGAGCGAATGAATTGGGATTTTTCCTGCTGTCGATCAATATGGGAAGCGCTGGTTTGGGCCGCGAGCCTGCTATAGGGCCTGCCTTGCACTTATGTTATTGGCCCATCCAAATTGAAATATTTTTCTTCATTTTTTACATTGCCTTCTCGTGCGTTGGGACAAACAAAACTGGCGTGAGCCAACCTGGACGACTCAAACTAGGTGCACACTTTCCAGCCACCTGAGGCGGCCGCCCATACCAGCCCCTATGGTGGCGTCGCCCTTTTTTGCGTGTATGATTGGATAGTGAAAAATATTCTAGTGGCGCTTTTGATTTACCCACAGAATGGTTGAATTGCTTGTTTCTATGAACTGAGTTCGCCAATAATGTGAAGGATGCCAGTCTTTTCATCCTATTGTAGATTGCTTAGATCTCGATATGCCAAAAGTAATCGCATGAAATATACAGTAAAAGCCACTGTGATGTGTTTGGCTACAACTAGTCTGACTACACGTCCTCATATAACATATCAAGGACGCACCATCTTACCAGATTAACCATTCGACTTACCCATGCAGTGTGGGAAGAAAAAAGTATTGGGACTGCGTATCCAAGCAATTGATGCCATGGACTCCTTCGTACAACCTTGTAAGCGAAAAAGAAGTTGCAGTGTGCCTGTACAAAGAACTCGCGTAAGTTCAGTTACCTGCTTCTCGGAATTTTAGTTAGCCACTTATTGCAAAATTGTTCAATTACATTGCTTGGCTTAATTTAGTTTGCTACTGATTACATAATGGCATAGCCTATTAATCATATTGTAGACTGCTCCTATCTATGTTTTTGATACTTACTGATAATAACTACCTGTTTGCCTTAACTTAAATATCTACTTGTTTGTTTAATTACTTTGCTGCTGCAACAGCGGGTTACAATGATGTTAATAACTACTTTTCAGCATCCAATTAAAACTCTTTAATTCCTTGTTTGTTTAACTGGTTTGCTGTTATAACTCCCAGTTGAGATGTTTTGCTAACTTCAACTTTTCTGAATCCAATCGGAACTTTAATGGCAAAACAGGTTAGCCCAAGATCAAAGAGCGAGGTCCCCATGGACGTTGCATCATCCCACAGCAGTGGCAGCGGCCCAATCGTGCATTATGAATTGCCAACTGTTGATGCTCTGGAGGCTAAACTAGTGGTAGAAAGAGATTCTGCTTCTGCACTTAGAGATGAAGTTGACATGTTGAGGAAGCAAACAACACAATCACAAGCAGTACTCAAGACAACCATTAAATATTTGGTGGATTTCAAAACGAAGGAAGCTGAGACTGACCAGATTGTTAAGGTCCTGAAGGAAAAAAGGAAATTAAATTCCTACTTGGTAAATCATAGGTGAAATGTTCTTTCCATAGTTGAATAACCTTTGTGTTGTCTGTTCATGTAATCAATCAAACCATTTGTTTTAGAGATCATGTAAGAATTGTTTTTTTGTAATTTTATTTGAGCACAAGTCTGTATTAATTGATAAGACTCGGAGACATTTCATTTGGATTGCTGTGCCAGACCTACAAATATGCCAATCGGGCTGAATGTGCATTCAGCAATAGTAGTATAGATGGACCATACGTGGCACGCATCGGAAAGGGCGAAGATGCTGGCTAAAAAAAGGATGATGTTGTAGCAAAAAAAAGTACAGCGGCCTGGCTTATGTATGTTAGTTGATATTATTGATCCATATACTCTATAAGTGTTTATATGTCTGTTAGTTCCGTACATTCTTGGTTGATTGACTCGGTATTTGAATCTTGATACATCGCTTGTGTACATATCTAAATGGGAGTACACATTATGCTACGTGTGACATTTGAGTTGGACATGAAGTGTTCCAAATATTCGAATTCACCTTAAACTGGATTCTAGTTTCTGAATTTGAGTATCGGCATTTGTAAACCATATTCATATATGACAGTGGAATACATCTTTGACGTCCTTTTGAAGATATATAAAAACACATAGAATATTTTATAAAGATTCATACAGGAATACAAAATGGATTCGAATTTAGTTGCCAGGGTAAACGTGGATGCTTATTGTCCCAAAATTCGAAAGAAACAGCAAAATGTCCACTCCCACATCGGCTGCCCGAAGCCAAGTGTTTGGGAGATGGAAATTACTGTCTACCCATTACACGGACAATCCATCGGCCCGATTACCACTGCTCTAAATAGGGGTAAGTTAGTAACTTCAATTAGACGTGACACGACCGCCTCTGATCCCATTCCGACACGGTGGGCGTCAAACATGGGCGGCAAAACTCATTTGATTCAAGCTCCTCTGAAAGACCTCTATTTCTCCCTCCATTCCCCATTCATACACCGTGGGCACCAACCGTGGGCGGCAAAACAAACTCTCCTCATCCAAAATAGATGTAGGCTAATATTTTAAATAGGGGCAGATGTGCAACTTCAATTAGACGTGACACAACCGCCCTACCTGTCAGCCCCGTTCATACACCGTGGGCGCCAACCGTGGGTGGCAAAACACCCTCTCCTCGCCCGAAATAGTTACCGGCAAATATTTGGGAGATGCGAGATTACCGTCCTATCCCCAAACGACGAGACGTCCAAATTTGAAACGGGGGATAAGTTCGTAACTTTCCCATATTTCAGACAGGCGCGTCCCAAAAACATGGTTCCCCGTACCTCTCTCTCTCTCTCTATTTTCTCATTCATACACCGTCCGCGCTAGAACACCCCATTCCCACACCAGCCTTCGTCCGCCACCCCATCCATCGTCGCCATCCTCCACCACATCCATCGCCACCGTCCTCCACCATGCCGGAACACCTACCAAGACTGCATCGTCCACTGCTAGAGATGGACGTTTCTCATCCACGGCGACAGACCAATAGCCTTGCATCGCGTCCTCTCGCTTCATCGATGCTGTCGTCCTCTTTGCCGGGGCCGCTCACACGACCTTCTCTTCCACCGCAATGGGACTTATCCCCCGATGCACCCGTCTACCGTCGCAGATTTGCTTCAACGCCACCGACAGCCATCGCACCCCCGATGCCTACACGGCGCCGCAAGAGAGGTGGTACTTCATATCTCCTCAACTTTTTGATCTCAACCAGAAAATAGATGTTAACTTGGTTAATCTACTTTATTTTCAGCTTTTAGAATTTAGTTCTTAGTTCGAAGCAAACAATGGATGCTAAATATCATTTCTCCGGTTTGCAGCTTCAAATCTGCCATGGCACAGCCATAATACGGTTTAATTGATCATGCTTAGGGTTTAATTGATCATGTTGGTTCCGTGGTGGTTTCTTTTATAGAAATCAGAGGGGAAACCCTCTTTTGCTAAAAAAAATATATGCTTAGAGTTTCCCCCTTTTATGATCACTATACTATCAGAATACGTGCTTCGTGTCATAATAACACTCCTCCACCCATCAAGCTAAACAAGCTTAGTTGTTCAAATACGAATCTGATATTATTAAAACAGAGTTGTTTAATTGGCCAGCTAAATGTTCCTAAATTAGTTTCGAAAATGCATGTTCGCCGCTCGGGTGTGTATCTCTGTGTGTGGTCTGGTCAGCATGGTTGGGGAGGTGAACTTTGCATATGCAGGGGTTTATAGGGAGACACTCGCCGAGTTGAAACCGCAATGCATTCCATAGATAATCTGACTACTTTTTATGTTTTCATGAATCTCAGATTCTGAACAGCATCATAATGATTATGAGCTTGTGCGCATGAAAAGAATAAAGTAGAACAATGCCATGGCTGTCAAACTTGGCATTAAGGGACTGAAATCAAGTCTAGATGCAATGCAATGCAAACACTCTCCACCTACAGATTCATGCTCAGAATATGATCCTAACAGTGATTCTGAGCTAGAGGGAGACCTAAGTCAATGTAGCTCCCTAGTGGAGGAGTCAGAGGAAGATGCCCTATCTTATTCACCCATCAAGGTACTTGCTCTAACTTTCCAAGGTTACATTGCTCGCACATATCTTGCAACTGATGCTTTGCATTGCTTCTACTTTGTTGAACTGCCATTAGCTTAGTTTACACATCGTGTATGTGGATATGCCCTGCCTATCCATTTTCAGTACATATTCCATTTGTCATCATACCATATTTATCCATTCAAATGTTGTTCTTGTGTATCAGACGTTCAAAAAGAAGAGGGTGATTGCTGATCGTGGAGGAGCACAAGAAAAGTATTTGGAAAAGGTAGTGGCACCTGATAAATCAAATAGCCCATTAGGTGTAGTTGCAATATCACCTGACCCACAAAATACCCCAACTCTAGCAGACTCTAGCCCTACTACACTGGTCATTTCTGATGCCCCAACTCAGCAGACCCCAACTGCAGCAAATATTATGATTATGCCAGTTTACATAGCACCAGCTGTACGACGCAAAACCCCCATTCCAGCAAAGAGTACACCAAATCCAGTTGCCAGATCCCTTTTCGAACCAGAGAGAGCCCCAATTGCAGCAAATAGGACCCCTGTTCCATTTCTTCCCAGTTTAGAAGATGAAGCTTATGTTGTTGTCAGGAACTTTGTGCGCATCTTTCCTTCATGGAAAGATTATACCGCAGACACAGAACAATTTCCAGTCTTCCTCTGCAACTTACGCGTAAGTAATGTACTAATGTTATTCATGGTCATTACTGCATATCTTTCTGCTGACAGAAGACACAAGATTTCATTCTTTTAAATAGGCGAGGCGCAAACTGGATTGTGATGACGAGCAAGGGTTGGTTGCGCTTTTCAAGCACTCGTTGATGAAGTATCGTTCCTACCTAAGGCAAGCGCACTTCGATGGCAAGCCTCTGAACAAAATTTCTGTAAAGTCTCCGGTGCTACATTTATCCGACGGTGATTGGAATAATCTTCTTACACATTGGTCTCGGCTGCAGCGTAAGGTACTGTCTATGATATCACATCACAATTTGAACTACAATTCTGCATTTGTCTTAATGTCTCACTTGTACAAAAACTGTTAGCAGAAGAACATTCGTTCTCAAGGGACCACTGAATCTCACAACTATACTGCACACTGCATTGCTCTTGTGAGTACCTCTTGCCCTGTATGACCATACTTACTTTCATAGTTGTTTGATTATGTAGCATCACTGCACATGTTAGCCTCGTAATCGTCCATTTGGTGGACATTATAAGATCCATATGGACTCTTACATAAATTTAGAATCAACCCAATGCTTTTGAAGAGGTTTAGCTCTGCAGTCCTCTTGTAAGGACTGAACGTGGTCTATCACTATACTTACATTAATAGCTACTCCCTCCGTCCCATAATATAAGAACGTTTTGTACAGTACACCAGTGTTCAAAACACTCTTGTATTATGGGAAGAGGGATTGGTTCATTTTGTAGCATTCTGCATCTTATCTCCCTCGCCCACCATTTACTAAAAAAGATCAGATCTATATTTAATCTTACCAACAAGTAGAATACACAGACAATGCCAGTGCAGAAGTGTAGCCCATTGCTCTTGTCAGTACATTTTATCCTGTAACGCTTGTACTTCCAGGGATTGGTAGTTGATTATGTAGCATAAATCTGCATCTTATGTTCATTATCCTCTATCCCTTCCAGTATTATCATATCTATAATTACTCTCTACAAAATGTAGAGTACATGCAATGCTTATGAAGAAGATTTTGTGCTGAAATTCTTGAGTTATCCTTCCCTTGCCATGGAGAAGGGTATTATAAAGCCGGTGTTAACTGTTAATGTAAGTCAGTCCTTCTAAAGCCTTTATCCTCAACTGCTGTTTAATTTGCTCATACCCCCTATCGTTTACTGCTGTTTAGTTTGCTGTTTCTACCAAAATGCATGTTCGTAAGAACCGTAAGTTCTAAGTTTTACTTGTAAAACCAAATTCCTTATTCATACCATGCACATTACTTAATACTCCCTATATGTATGCTTGTTTTTGTGGGTCTATAATCCAGTGTGTGGTGAAGCAACCCATGTTTGCACCTTGTCATCTCCTGTTTTATCTTACTGATGTGGCTGATGATATGAACAACATGCCATGCACATTATCCAAAATAGATACAACGATTTTATTTGCCCTTCATCTATGCTTGTTATGTTGACATGGTAATCCAGTAGTGTGGTGAAGCTCCCCGCATTATGAACAATGCCAAATTATGCTATTGATATTTTGAACATACACTTTGTTTTCTAATATGAAATTGGATAGAATTGACAGAACAGTTATCATCTTTGTTTACACACGTGCAAAACATGTCATCTCTCTGCTTTGTTTCAGGGTGATATGCCTGATGGCATGCACAACTCTGCTGAAGGCTGTGAGACAAACCCAACATATATTGCAGCAAAGAAGGCAAAACATCTTGAAAACAGCGAGACAACCCCAAAGTCTTGTATTGATGTAGTGTTCAAGTTACTTGAGACTAGCAGTCAGACAAGCTCACAGAATTCGTTGTCTGAATCAGTTTGCCTTCTTCAGACCCAAGTTCTAGCAGAAAGGCATTCTGCAACTCAACTTCGACTTGAAGTCCTATCTCTAAGAAAGATTGCGGAGAACACCAATGAGAACCTCATCGCTAAACAGCTACACCTAGAAGCTATGACCGACATGCTAGGCCGGTCTCATAGCCTTGCTCAGCAGCTTGCGCAGCAGTTCCCCCGCAAGGCTAACCTTTCTTGAACTATCTTGGAAGTGGTCTTGGTTCAGTATTATTTTGTTACGCTGCAATGGTGCCCAGTTTTTGTAATCTGCTTCTTCGTTGCGCTTTATGATCACTGGTGGCAAACTTCGATGCCCAGTGGATGTAATATACCTTAAATCCTTTATTGTGTAGTGTAGGTTTATTCTTAGTTACTATGTCGTAATTTCTTTATTGTATAGAGTAGGTTTGTTCTTAATTCCTACTAGTTACGCAGCAGCCCGAAATGAACCCCGGCCCATGATTGTGCGAATCAAATCACGGGCTTTTAACAGGACAAAATTGTATGGGTCCTAGTTTGGCCCAATCAGATATCGGCTGCGAGCAGGCCGGATGCAAACCGGGCCGTAGTTACGCCCAACTATATGACGGGCTTTTAACAGACTGAAATTAATATAGGGCCGAAATGTTAAACGGGCCCTTAACAGGCCAAAACTAATATCAGGCCGAATTACTAAGTGGGTCTTTAGCAAGTGGACCCAAAATCATAGTGTCCAGTTGACAGGCCGAATTTGATATGGGCCATAATTGAGCCCAAAGCCTCTTAAAGGGCCGGACCTGATCTGGGCCGTAATTTGGCCCAGAACGTGGTAGGCTTTTAACGGGCCGGATCTCATATGGGCCAATATTAGGCCCGGAGCGTGGCAGGCCATTAATGGACCGGATCAAATATGGGCCGGCATTTGGCCCAAAACATGGCAGCCAGTTAATGGAGCGGCTTACTAGGGTCCTCAAAATCTTGTGGGCCTACAGCTGGGCCGGCCCATTAATGTCGGCGAAATCTTGTGGGCCTTTAGCTGGGCCGGCCCATTATGACCCGCAAGAATCTTGTGGGCCTTTACCGGGCCGGCCCATTATGGCACAAAAAAATCTTGTGGGCCTTTACCTAGGCCAGCCCATTATGGCCCGCAAAATCTTGTGGGCCTTTAGCTGGGCCAGCCCATTATGGTCTGCGAAATCTCATGGGCCTTCAGCTGGGCCGGCCCATTATGGTCCACAAAATCTTGTGGGCCTTTAGTTGGGCCGACCCATTTAAACTTGTTGGGCCGTGCCACGTGTCGACGTATAATCGGCGCCTTCTGTCCAGTGAGTGGATGACATCTGTCCCGACGATGAGCCGACACGTGTTTCCTCTAGCCAATGATGATTTTACACGTGGAAAATCTCCATTGGTCGGGGCTGTTAACGGGTTATCGGATCAAAAACCCGACCCGATAGCTTAACGACGTTCTGTTATGGTGGATGCCACGTGTCGGTCACCCTTGACGAAAGCACTTATGTGACGCGCGATTTATCATCATGGAAGTGGACACTTCCGTGATGATAATTCTGGTAATGTCATGGAACACTTCTACGACAGCACAACTATGACTATCTTGATTCTGTCATAAATTTTTCATGGATGTACATGCATGACAAAAAAAGCGACCTACTGTGACAAACACGTATTATCATGGAAGTGTATTTTTTGTAGTGGCTAGGGCATCCGGCTTTAGATGTTAGACTTTGGTGCGATGTCTGTTTTGTATCCGGCTTGGACAGTTGGCACCCCTTCATCAATGGGATAGGAGTAGGACTAGATGGTGGCTTCAGGCTTGCTGATGTACTACTTTGTAAGGTTTTTGTGAATAATTAATAAAATGGTTGCATGCATTGTCCATATGCAGAGGCCGGGGGTATATCCTCGTTAAAAAAACTAGTTACTAGTAGTATGAATAACATCACACATACCAATGCAAGATGAGTCTATAACCTAATAAATGAAGTGTTGTATGATACCACACATATGTTACTGCCCACCATAGAGGTCCATTTTGCATTATGTTTTCCTACTGTTATTTATGATGTTTTTACCCATAATAATGCTTTTTGGAGTAATTATAATGCCTTTTCTCTCATAATATGCAAGGTATACACAAAAGGGAGAATTCCGACAGTTGGAAATCTGGACCTGAAAAAGCTACGTCAAGCCACCTATTCTGCACAACTCCAAACAAGATGAAACTTCACGGAGATTTTTTATCAAATATATGATGAATATTGGAGCAAATAACTATTAGAGGGGGCCCACTAGGTGGGCACAACTCACCTGGGCGCGCCAGGGAGCCCAGGCGCGCCCTGGTGGGTTGTGCTCACCCAGGCCCACCTTCGGTGCCCATCTTATGATATATAGGTCATTTTGACCTAGAAAAAATAAGGAGAGAACTTTCGGGACGGAGCACCGCCGTCTCGAGACGGAACTTGGGCAGGAGCAATTTTGCCCTCCGGTGGAGCGATTCCGCAGGGGGAACTTCCCTCCCGGGAAATCATCATCATCATCACCACCAACAACTCTCCCAAGATCCAACAACTCCCCCATCTTGGGGAGGGCAATCTCCATCAACATCTTCAACATCACCATCTCATCTCAAATCCTAGTTCATCTCTTGTGTTCAATCTTGTTACCGGAACTATAGATTAGTGCTTGTGGGTGACTAGTAGTGTTGATTACATCTTGTACTTGATTACTATATGGTTTATTTGGTGGAAAATTATATGTTCAGATCCAATATGCTCTTTAATACCCATCTGATCTTGAGCATGATTATCATTTGTGAGTAGTTACTTTTGTTCTGGAGATCATAGAAGAAATCATGTTGCAAGTAATATGTGAACTTGATATGTGTTCGATATTTTGATAGTATGTATGTTGTGATTCCCTTAGTGGTGTCATGTGAACGTTGACTACATGACACTTCACCATATTTGGGCCTAAGGGAATGCATTGTGGAGTGGCAATTAGATGATGGGTTGCGAGAGTGACAGAAGCTTAAACCCCAGTGTATGCGCTATTCCGTAAGGGACCGATTGGATCCAAAAGTTTAATGCTATTATTAGAATTTATTCTTAATACTTTTCTCGTAATTGCGGATGCTTGCGGGAGGGTTAATCATAAGTAGGAGGTTTGTTCAAGTAAGAACAATACCTAAGCACCGGTCCACCCACATATCAAATTATCAAAGTACCGAACACGAATTAAACAAACATGATGAAAGTAACTAGATGAAAATCCCGTGTACCCTCAAGAACGCTTTGCTTATCATAAGAGACCGTTTTGGCCTGTCCTTTGCCTCAAAAGGATTGGCCTATCTTGCTGTACTTTTGTTACTACTATCGTTACTTGTTCGTTACAAATTATCTTGCTATCAAACTACTTAGTTACTTACGATTTCAAACTTGCAGACATTACCTTACTAAAAACTACTTGTCATTTCCTTCCGCTCCTTGTTAGGTTCAACACTCTTATTTATAAAAAAACTACAATTGATCCCCTATATTTGTGGGTCATCAAACTACGCGAATGACTTATTCACCTAGACGGAGGTAGTACATATGTTACTCCCCGTGTGGGTAGTCTAATATATACATGTTACTAGTCTAAGTTACTCTCCATTATGACTAGTCTAAGGGTCGCGTAATAACCACCACCAGCTGATCTGGAACTTACCACCTCTATCATTTAATCGCGACATCGATTCTAGTGTCTCTGCTTTCCTGCTAGGTGCATGGTCCCGAGGAGATCTCTTTTTTTAGCATTACGAGAAGATCTCTGACCATTGAAGATCTTGTGTCTGGATCATTAGGAAGAAATTCCGATGGATCTTTTTATGTCGGATATTGCTCTAATCTAGACCCAGGGCTTCAGAGTTAAACTTGGTCATGCATTAGCCTAGTTCGGTAATAAACGAGACCCACCAGTTGATCGTCAAAAGATGGTTGAGGTTGGAAGGAGCCTGGCCCAACACCGGCAACATTCGGGAGGGCACGGCTATGACTGCTGGATCCTATTCGGCGGCCTCTGCATCCGATACAGTACAATCCACAAATGGGCGCATACCCCCCTACTCCGCTGGGCCGGCCCATCTAGATTTCCCCCCCTGTGTTAATCATAGGGCAAAAAAAATATAAAGGTACTTGGAGTCGAACCGCATAGCTCCTCCTTAATAGCAAGCTATAGTGACCACCGTGCCATCCTCAACTCCGTGCTAAATTTCATATTTTTATGTCTTTTCTTCTTTCCTTGTTTCTTCTGTTTGTGCTTTTCTGTTTTCGTTTTTCTCTTTTCTTTTTTCTCTTTTTCTTTTTCTTCTTCCTAGGTTACCTTTTTTCAAATCCGTGACCTTCTTATTTAAAATTGATGAATTTTTTATCAAATTTGATGAACTTTTTTTTCAAATTCGATGAACTATTTTCAAATTAGGTGAACTTTTATTGAATGGGGTGATTTTTTTCGATTTTCATGAACTTTTTTCAGAATTTGATGAACTTTTTTTTAAAATCGGTGGTTTTTTTAAATTCAATGAACTTTTTTTGAACGAGGTGAACGTTTTTTTTGAATTCAATGAACTTTTTCCGAATTTGGTGAACTTTTTTTCAAATTAAATGAACTTTTTCATATTCGATGAACTTTTTTGATAATTCAATGAACTTTTTTAAAAAATTGATGATGAATTTTTTTCAATTTGTTGAACTTTATCAATTTTGTAGATTGTTGTTTCTAAATCCATGAACATGTTTTTCAATTTCGATGAACTTTTCAAAATTGATGAACTTTTTTCAAATTCGATCATTTAAAAATACTATGATTTTTTTTGCAAATTTGATGAACACTTTTTGAAAATCGGTGAACTTTTTTCAAGTTCGTCAACGTTTCTTAAAAAATGATGAACATTTTCAAAATCCATAAATGTTTTCTTATCACGATTTGTTTTGTAAAAAATGCAGTGGTTATGTGCAACAAATACGGCGTGATAGTGTTTTTTTAACACAGTACAGACGCAAGCGCTCGTATACACGCGCATACACTCACCCTATGAACGCACACACGCACACCGTACCCTATGAGCACCTCCGAGAGACTGAGCCGGCATATCATCTTGAAATTTACGAAGTCACCGTAGGCACCTCGTCATCGACGGGAATATCTCCTCCCACTGAATGCGCATCGCCGGAAATCCTGAAATAAATTCAGGAATAAATGCGAGCACCGGGACTTAAACCCTGATGGGCTGGGAATATCACAGTCCCTCTAACCATCCAACCACATGTTGGTTCGCTACGGCGCGCGATAGTGTTATTAGGTGTTTTAGGCCATCCGAAATCACTGATGGCTTGTAGGTGCAATGGTTAGGGCGCCTATGTCCAGCGTGCCGGAAGCCACAGACCACAGCCTCGTGTTTTTTCTTTTTTTCACGTCTTTGTTGTTTTTTGCTTTTCTCTTACCTTTGTTTATACTTTCAGAATATTCTAAGTATATTATAAAGAAATCTTTACATATAATATTTGATGAATATTAATAAAGCATTTGAAAAATGTTAAATGTGCATAGAAAAAGTATTTCTCATTTATACAAAAATGTAAACAATGTGTATGAAAAAAGTTGATCATATATTTAAAAAATATCAAGCAGGCAATGCAAAAATGGTAATAAAACATTTGAAATTCAAGCATTTGATTTTTTTTAATATGTATGGAAAAGATGTTTCTCATGTATATGAGAAAAGTATATAAAAATATACAATGTGTATGAGAATAAGGTTGATCATGTGTTTTAAATTAACAGCATAAAAATGTTTCTAATGTATACGAAAAATATATGACTTGCATGGAATAAAAGTAGACTTCATGAAATATATAGTTTTTAAAATGTTATTTTCAAATAAAATGTTAAACATGTATATAAAACTGTACCTGGTGTATAAAAAATGTACATTGTGTGTGAAGAAATGTCTATTCCCACTAAAAAAATGTTCTCCATGTATTTGAAAGATAGGGGAAGATTTGGTCTTGAGCAAGCTACTGATCCCTTGTGACTATTTGGGAGTCATAAATGACCTAAAGATGGTCGATCACCTTGGCGCTTATATTGTATTATATTGAAACAGAATAATTCACTTCCCGCAAAAAAAAAAAAGAAACAGAATAATTCACGGAAGCAAGTAATGATGAGGCACATAGACTTGCTAGGATGGCTACATCTCTTGAGGTGGGCGCCATATATGGCTCACGGATCTGCCAGACCATCTTTCCATTCATGTAAACATTGCTACTTGAAATAAAGTGTGTTGTTATGAGCATGCTAGCGCGGTGTTGCTAATATGACATAATCAGACCCTCAGCTGCGGGGCAACACCTTTGCATAGCAGCGTCCTTTAAAGTTTAGTGACCAAACATCGTATTACTTCGATCAATGTTCACGGATAAAAGGAACACTTTCATGAAAATGAATTTTGCCACGAGTGCATCTTTTATAGAACTCGTCCGTCATTTGAAAAATACTTGGTGGAGGTCTGCAGAACTTCTATTGTACATTAAAAACCCACATGATTCGAGCAAGCAGAAAATGACAAATTTAAATAGGGCAGATCATAGAGGCTCATTATCCAACCAGCGTTGAACCATGGCAAGACATTCCTTAGGTCGGTGTTCTATGGATACGTGGCCACCACCCTGCATAAGCAATTAACCAATAATTATTGCAGTGTTACATTTTCTTCTGTCCAATCATGTCCGTAACATTATATCACAGAATGGGAAATACAAGATACCGTACCTTTATTGTCGCAAATGTCATATTGTTGGCGTATGTGATTGTAAATCTACACCAAAGACAACACATGTGTTCCTTGTCAAGTAACCAAAAACTGAAATGTCAACAAAGTAAACAGAAGAAACATGTTTGCTTTACCCTGCAGCCTGCCCATCAAGATGCCATGCTCTCCAATCATCGACTATGGAGAAGTTGAAGGATCTAATCCACGCATGTGTGCTCAAAAATGGTATCACAAGATCATGGTCTCCGCTGCACTTAGAGGTCATGATTTCAAGACGCGTTGACCAAGTTTAAATCAACACATATAAAATACTGAGGAGAATAAATACTCCACCTAAACACAAGCGCACGATAGCCCCTGCTTGTGAGGTTGAAATGGTACTTTATGCTGCTGGGGACCTCGGATGCGTATGGGATACTTTTCTTGCATCTTACAAACTGTCCAGTTGTTCCCTAAATGGATGCATTGTTTCAATGATGATTGGACCATGTTACACAAAGGTTAGGGTGGTGCTCGATCGTCTACTCTTAATACAGCTAGAAACTCCAATATGTCACATAACATCATTTACTTCTATGGGTCTGAATTGCAACCATGTGAAACGGCTATGTTACTCAATTCTTGGATCATTTAGTCAACCTTCCAGACTGCATCGTGTCGAAAGGCCAGCTAAACTAGCATTGCGATCTGGCGACAAAGCAAATCAAATATCTCATATGCTAGCTACTTGATCATGTATGCATATAGTTTTTTAGAATATGTATGGAGACTTATTATAAAGGGGAAAACATGTCATATATGATTGGTTACCCGCTTCACCCCAAGAGCTTCTCTCGTGGAATCGTCGTTCGCCCAAATATTACATAGGTAGTAACGGTATGACTACACATGAGAAGGCAAAATTCACATCATCAGAATGCAAAAATGAAATTCATATCAAAATAAAAGTGAATATTCTTTAAAATGATCACCCTAGGGAATAACTTACAAAACAATCTAAGGTAGGTTGCTCGGGAGACGGGTCACTTAGTTGAGTGTATTCTTCTGATAGAAATCTATGTGTTAACATACCACTTATACAATTGACACCCAGGATTTGTGACACATCAATTTCAGACACGAGCTGCAATTAATACAAGGGACCAATATAATATACTCAAGTCCAATGGCAGCTTGTATAGGTAATTTTGGAACCTGGTAGTAGTAATAGAAATCTTACATTTTGAAAAGTGTTTAGCACCGTGGCACACATTTCGTCTGTCGGTGTTATATAGCTTCCTTTACAATTCCGAATTGCAGCCTTTGAAAAAGGAAAAGGAAAATAGTGTTACCACTGCAACTTATGAATGTGTGTGAATGTGGAATTACCTCATATAGTTGATCAGATATAATCCCAACACCATGAGCATATGGTACTCTGAAATTCTCATCATAATCTGAGCCTGTAACAGGGTTGCCGACTACATAGCCCTATAAATAGTTGAATTAATGAACACAATAAAGAACAAAAGGTGATGAAAACACACCTTTTATTCATTACCATCACTTATTGTAGTTTATTAAATGAAACCATTAGTTGCTTGAAGCCTAGTGAATTTACTTGCCTTGAGATTAATCTTGGGTTGCTTCCCAAGTTCCATTTCTGAAGCCAAAAGGAAGATCATGTTAGAACTACTAGGAGATGAGGCCATGATCAATCACAAGCCACTCCAAACTAGAATTGGGACATTTGATTATTCACTACATTTTTTTAGAAAAGGAGGATGACCCCCGGCCTCTGCATCTGGGCGATACATACGGCCACTTTATTAATTATTCTCACAAGACCTTACAAAGTAATACAACAGTAAGACTAAAGCCGTCGTCTAAGCAATAAACTGTTGCTACACCTATCCAGTTGATGAAGGGGCGCAGATAGTTTGAGCCTAATACCAAACAGACATCGTAGCCAAACCTAACATCTAAGACCCGAGGACCCATCCAGGATGCCTGCCGGGCATGGGTCTTGCCAGTCCGGCGTGCTCTAAGAGGCCGCCGCCGCCAACTGCCACCGCTCCATCTTCAGAACTGTACTGATGCATCAACCTTGCTCGGTCTAGCTATCGTCGACGCCACCACGGCGCCCAACGATACCTCCTCCCTGCGCGCAAACAGCTTAGCACGTCACGGTCGCCATTGATACACCTCAGCACCATGCTGCCAAGTACCACCACCCGACACAGCTAGAAGTCTTTGGAAGATCTGTCGTGCGTGGCACCTGCCGACCAGGCATGACATAGCATAGCACCTGCCGGTCAGGCATGACTTGACATCTCCACCGAAGCTCCGTGCAAGACGAAGCCGCTCCACCTCTTGCCTCTGACTTCCAGCGCTGCTTCACAAATGATACTCCCAAGAGAGAAACGACACCGCAGTGCCGCCATCGTCCGATCTGGAACACCAGATCCTAGGGTTTTCCCAGGAGCAGCACGAGTGGGTCGACAGTAGTTACACGACGATGCCTTCATCAAGGTAACGGCGTAGAACACCGCCATCGCCTGTCGTCGGCTCGCTTTTCACCAAAAACCATGTCTCCCCAACTCACAAGCGGGACTAGATGATGGATCTCGAGATCGAATCACGAAGCCTCTGGCCGGCCACCTCCGACGAAGAAGATGACCACCACCACTAGCTACACCGGCCAGAACAGATCTGCCAGGGGTGCCGCCAAGCAGTCCACCAGGCCCTCGACGCCGTCGCCGGTCTAAAGCCAGATGACATGCCGCCGAAGACCGTATCGCGCCGCCGCCCGATCCAGGCCAGCCGCCGCAGCAGCCGCCCGTGGCCCGAGGCAGGGCCGACCGCCGCCGCCGTCGAAGCCATCGCCGCCGCTTCTAGATCGGTCGCTCCTCCACGCATGTTGGGGCCCTGCCACCCCTGAGACGCGGGAGGGAGGAAGAGCCCCCGCCACCGCCATCGGCCTCCGGCGGCGGCGGGAGGGAGGGAAGAAGATGGACTAGGCCCCGACGGCGGCTAGAGTTGGGGAGCCACCTGAGTCGCCCGAGCGGGGGGTGACGCGGGGGCCTGGGACTTGGGCGACGCCGCTCCTCCAATTATAGATAGATAGGGCGACCGAGTGTGCCTCTTCGCACCAGATTATTCACTACATATCCTGATAAAGTCCTACAAATTTTTACCTTAAATTTTCTTTGCTGCAGTTGGAATTACCAGATTATTATGTCCTTATTTATTTTAGAATCTATATCCAGAGTCCAGACCTACCTTGCGAAATGTGTTGTGCAATAATTGGAGACATCTTTCCAGCATATGAACTTCCTCCAACAAAGAAAGGATTAGATTGGTAGTGTGGGTGATCGGTAAACCACTGCATCAAATGCATTAGACAATAAGAGGACCACACACTCTTTTCTCAACTTCAACTGAAGTACATAGAGACATTGGTTTCACCTTGTTGAGAAATATTAAGACATGCATAGAAAAGGAGACATCCCCAACATCGTGATAACCTTCCACATCACGAGCGTACGAGAAACCAGTACCAACTGGTGAATCCAACAGGATGATGCTTGCTGTCTGAAATTCTGAATATAAGTTGCATGCGTACTTAAATGGAGATGTAGAGAGTGACGTCATCAATGTTAAGATTAAATAATATCTCACCTTGGACCATGAATAGGGATTATAGGCCAACTGTGGCAAACTACCATTATAAGGTGCCAACACAAATTTCATAGGACCTGCGGAGAAAATATCACTGACGTTATTAAAATAAAATACGAATAAAGATCTACCTGGTGGCGAAAGCACTATGGAGGTGTTCAGGTGGATAAACTAGTTATTATTTTAGTAGAGCAAAACTGGGAAAACGTGACATGGTGTTCTTCATTTAAAATAAATAAATTACAAGCTCGTTTTCAGCAAAAATTTGTCTGTGCATTCAGTCATCTAGAGTAGAGGCTTGCAAAATGCCTTTCACTGTCTAAAACATGAAGGTTGTATGCATTTGTGCGTCTTGCTAGGTTGCTTTGTTGGCTTGGCCCTAGCCAAGAGTAAGAAAGACAGGCGAGATATCGGTCTCTGCATAATGAATTACGCTTTTCATCCTGTAATTTGACACCACATTATCAGGTTTGCAAATGATACCGGGCCCTTACGCTAACTGTTACACCATTTTCCTCCCTTGTCTTTTTAGTTTTTGCCCAACCCCATGAGTAGATACTACCTGATGTACAGTTAGTCGTGCACCAAGTCCATGGAATTCAGAACAACCTGATAAATATTTTCATACTCAGCTGATTTGCTCAGCTAGCTTCGAATTAGAGATTAATAAAAGCTGAACTTCACTCTTTAACTTAATCTGATTCTGATCAGAGGAAGGAGCCGTAGCAATTGACAGCAACGGCAGCCAGCTTCTAAAGCTAGCTAGTAAACACAAGAGGAAGGTAGGATGAGGGTCTCACCAACTTCGAAGAAAATCATGCCAGAGCAGAAGGGCCCACCCGTCATCCACAGGATCACGGGGTCCGTGTCGGGGCTCCTCTCGGACTCCACGAAGTAGTAGAAGAGCTCCGTTCCCGTCTCCTCGTCCACGCTGACGTACCTGCAGAAGCACAAGAGCACTTAGAGAAAGAGAAGAAGAAGCATGGAAGCTCACAGGAAGAGGCAGAAGCTTTGCTTACCCGGTCTCCAGGTGGAACGGAAGGCGGCCATGAAAGCCGGGGAGATGGGTCACCACCGACGCCGGGCGCGAGAGCGGCAGAAGAAGCAGAACGAGGGGAACGATGAGACTCGGGAACGACAAGGAAGCTTTACCCATGGTGTCCGACGGCTTCTCTTTCCCTTGTCGGTCGTGGACCTTATACAGCTCGGCTCCGAATGTACAGTAGTATCCGAGGTTTCGGGTATCTAACTTATGGAGGTGGGTCATTAGAAAGCGATCAGTGATTCCAGCTAGCATGATAGGACAGGCAGGGAAAGTGATTACTGATTACTCTCGCACAGACGGACAGGCCACCTATCGTGATTATACTGAGACCACGTGAAACGCGTGAAGTAAAATAGAAACAATATACAGAGACACTGAGGCTACGTGTGCATGTCACGGAACGAAAAAGTTTAGGCGGTGTTCAAAAAAAAGTTTAGGTGGCCGCTAGGCGTCGGTAGAATCCATTTTTATTCTCTCTTGGTTTTTTGTTTCGACTTCGCATTTGTTTTCTTTGTTTTTTCGTCGGGTTTCTTTGCCTTTTCATTGATGTTCTTTGTTTCCTTCTTGGTTTTCACTTATTCATTTTTATTTCTCGGTTTCGATTGTTTTTTATTTTCTTCCTTGTCGATTTTGACCAGTTTCTTTGTTTTTACTAGTTTTTCCTTTTAATTATTTTCTTAGTTTTTCCTGGTTTTCTTTTGTTAGTTTCTTTGCTTTTTGTTAATGTTTTTCTTTTCATTCCTATATTCTCCCTTTCGTTGCTTACTTTTTTGTTACTTTCTTCATTCATTTCATACTTTTTTGTCAGTTTTTTTAAATCGGTTCTATTTTTTCCTTGGCTTCTTTATGGATTTTTTTCGGGTTTCCATTTTTCTTTGTTTGTGAGGTCTTTCTTTTGTTTCTTTCTTTCGTTTATTTGATTTTGACCACTTTTCTTGGGTTTTTTCATGAACGCATGACTATTATTTTGATACACATTTGTACATTTTGCGTATACATCAAATATCATTTTTATACATGTTTTACATTCTAAAAATACATGATTAACATTTTTCTAAATATGTTTGAAGGTTACTGTATTCATACAGATTATGCATTTTTTATATATATGAGCAAAATTTCTAACACGTGTTTAACTTTTTGTAAATATATGATTAAAATATTTATACAGTCGATCAATATTATCTAAAATTAACATTTTATATTTAGAAATTTTCATACAGATTCTATATTTTTGTATACATCAGTAATGTTTTTTATACACGTTTAACATTTTTGAAATAGATGTTCAACATTTTACAAATATATGTGTTTGTTGAGTAATGTTTTGATATGCATTGTATATTTTTGATATGCATCAGGAAGTTTTTTTTACACATTTAACATTTTGAAATATACGATTAACTGTTTTTTATGCACAATCAAACTTTTTAAAAGTTATGTTTTTATGTTCAATTTTTTAGTACACATTCTACATGTTTTTGTTCAATTTTGAAATCACGTTAAAAAATCAATAGATGAGTAAATTTTTTAAGAAACATAAATTTTTGGATGTCTACTTTTCCTAACACATTATACATATTTTGTATACATCAATAACATTTTTTATATACATGTATAGCTTATTTAAAAAATGGTTCACATTTTTGAAAACTTATTTTATATTTTGTCTACTTTTTCCCATACAAATAATACATTTTGTTGTATATATCTGATATATTTTTTCTATACACATTTTTATTGTTCAAATGCATGACTAATATTTTTTTTAAATGTATGTAAAGTATATTTTGTAATATGTAACAATAGAATATTTGGTGTCTAAATAAAAGTGCAATAAATAAATAAAATAAGTGAGGCAGTGGCTTGCCCAGTATGGCGCTTGCTTCTGGCGGGGCTAAGGCCAACTCCAGCGCGTGACTCCATCCCGTCCGGCCTCGTCCGTTTGGGCAAAATGGACAGACCCCAAGGCCCAGCGCGCGACGGACTGGACACATCTGGTCCGTTTTGTGTCCGTGCCGACTCATTTCGAGCGCAAACATGCGCCCGGTTTGGGTCGCGGCGGACAGCACACGGACGCGTCGCTCGTCCGCTTCGGGGCCGCATGGGAGGAGGCCACCTACCTCCCAGCGCCCAACATTAATGCGCACGCGGGGTCGGCCCCACCTGTCATCCGCCTAGGCGAACGGTCGCCGTCCTTCTTAAATGGGTCACCGATCGCAGTCCACACTCCCCACTCCAGCCCGTGCTGCCTCCTCGAAACCCGACACTCCCCAAACCCTAGCTCTCCCTCTCCCCATCCTCGATCTCGCTGGCCGGCCGCCACGCAGCCATGGGGTTCTGGAACACCGACCACAAGGGGAAGCACGACCGCAAGGCTGGCTCGTCCTCGGGCCACCGCCGCCGCGGTGTCAAAGAGGAGCCCGCATCACTATCGCGGAGGGCCCCCGCGCCTCCCGCATTCTCCATCGCCCCTACGGCCGCCGGCGAGCGCGACCGGCACTACATCCACGCGGATGTATGTCATCGTTATTGGGAGACGAGGACGCCGCTCCCCTGGAGCGACTTGCAACTCGCCAATAACGGGCATCTCTCCGCCAACCGGGTGCCGATCCCGCTGGTCCCGACGAGTGGCCGAGCGTGCCGCGAGGAGATCGAACGCCGATGTCGTCTCCTACCAGATGACCTCTACTACGACCCCAGGTACGCTGTCGACTCCGACCTCCGGGCACGTGGTTTCGGGACGAGCACGACATGCGGCGCGCCTCCTTCGCCGGCACCTCGTCGGGGCCGCGGCGGCCATGTGAGCACCGTGCGTGCTTCAAGCCCTCCCAAAGTGCGCGGGCGTAGGGTGGTGCGCGGCTTCACGCCGACGCCGACGCTCTCTCCATCGCCACCACCTCCTCCTCGCATGACAGAGGAGGAGGAGGCCCGGCCCCTTCCAACGTGTCATGGAAGACTCGATGAACACGCACGACGAGCGGCGGTGGGAGGGCCTGGAGACCATGATGGCCCTCTCTGCCGCCGGCGACGTGGCCGTGCCGGAGCTGGAGATGATGAGAAGGGAGGAGGTGCTAGAGGAGGAGCCCGTCGCCGCGTTCCGCCAGGGCCTGGTGGGCCAATGGTGGAGCTGGTCAAGCACGGCTCCGGACATGGCCGACGCCGTGGGGGGCGTGAACTGGTGCCTGATACGTCTCCAACGTATCTATAATTTTTTATTGCTCCATGCTATATTATATTCTATTTTGGATGATTAATGGGCTTTGTTATATACTTTTATATTATTTTTGGGACTAACCTATTAACCAAAGGCCCAACCCAAATTGCTGTTTTTTTGCCAATTTCAGAGTTTCGCAGAAAAGCAATATCAAATAGAGTCCAAACGGAATGAAACCTTCGGGAACATGATTTTCGGAACAAACGTGATCCAGAGGACTTGGATTCTACGCCAAGAAATCAACCAGGAGAGAACGAGGCAGGGGCGCGCCTACCCCCCTAGGCGCGCCCTCCACCCTAATGGGGCCCACGTTGCTCCACCGACATACTTCTTCCTCCTATATATACCTATGTACCCCCAAACCATCAGAGGCATCCACGAAAACCTAATTCCACCGCCGCAACCATCTGTACCCGTGAGATCCCATCTTGGGGCCTTTTCTGGCGTCCTGCCGGAGGGGGCATTGATCACGGAGGGCTTCTACATCAACACCATAGCCTCTCTGATGATGTGTGAGTAGTTTACCTCAGACCTTCGGGTCCATAGTTATTAGCTAGATGGCTTCTTCTCTCTCTTTGGATCTCAATACAAAGTTCTCCATGATTCTCGTGGAGATCTATCGATGTAATCTTCTTTTGCGGTGTGTTTGTTGAGACCGATGAATTGTGGGTTTATGATCAAATTTATCTATGAACAATATTTGAATCTTCTCTGAGTTCTTTTATGTATGATTGGTTATCTTTGCAAGTCTCTTCGAATTATCAGTTTGGTTTGGCCTACTAGATTGATCTTTCTTGCAATGGGAGAAGTGCTTAGCTTTGGGTTCAATCTTGCGGTGCTCGATCCCAGTGACAGAAAGGGAAACGACACGTATTGTATTGTTGCCATCGAGGATAAAAAGATGGGGTTTATATCATATTGCATGAGTTTATCCCTCTACATCATGTCATCTTACTTAAAGCATTACTCTGTTCTTTTGAACTTAATACTCTAGATGCATGCTAGATAGCGGTCGATGTGTGGAGTAATAGTAGTAGATGCAGAATCGTTTCGGTCTACTTGTCACGGACGTGATGCCTATATACATGATCATACCTAGATATTCTCATAACTATGCTCGATTCTATCAATTGCTCAACAGTAATTTGTTCACCCACCGTAATACTTACGCTCTTGAGAGAAGCCACTAGTGAAACCTATGGCCCCCAGGTCTATTTTCCATCATATTAATCTTCCAACACTTAGCTATCTTTATTGCCTTTTATTTTACTTTGCATATTTATTATAAAAATACCAAAAATATTATCTTATCATATCTATCAGATCTCACTTTCGTAAGTGATCGTGAACGGATTGAAGACCCCTTTATTGTGTTGGTTGCGAGGTTTTTATTTGTTTGTGTAGGTGCGAGGGACTTGAGCGTGGTCTCCTACTGGATTGATACCTTGGTTCTCAAAAACTAAGGGAAATACTTACGCTACTTTACTGCATCACCCTTTCCTCTTCAAGGGAAAACCAACGCAGTGCTCAAGAGGTAGCAAGAAGGATTTCTGGCGCCGTTGCCGGGGAGGCTTATGCAAAGTCAAGTCAAGATTTGAACTGCCGACAACGAGCCATTTCTGGCGCCGTTGCCGAGGAGTCTACGCAAAAGTCAAGACATACCAAGTACCCATCACAAACTCTTATCACCCGCATTACATTATTTGCCATTTGCCTCTCGTTTTCCTCTCCCCCACTTCATCCTTGCCATTTTATTCTCCCTCACCTTTCCGTTCGCCTTTTTTTCGCTTGCTTCTTGTTTGCTCGTGTGTTGGATTGCTTGCTTCTCACTATGGCTCAAGACAATACTAAATTGTGTGACTTTACCAATATCAACAACAATGATTTTCTTAGCACTTCGATTGCTCCTCTTACTGATACTGAATCTTGTGAAATTAATGCTGCTTTGTTGAATCTTGTCATGAAAGATCAATTCGCTGGCCTTCCTAGTGAAGATGCCGCCACCCATCTAAATAGCTTCGTTGATTTGTGTGATATGCAAAAGAAGAAAGATGTGGACAATGATATTGTTAAATTGAAGCTATTTCCTTTTTCGCTTAGAGATTGTGCTAAAGCTTGGTTTTCGTCTTTGCCTAAAAATAATATTGATTCATGGAATAAGTGCAAAGAAAGAACCGCTAGGATGCGTGCTAAGAAAGATTGCTTTGTGAAAGCGTGTTGTTCTAGTTTCTATGAAAATAAAGATGAAGATCTAAAAGTTATTGATGTGTCTCCTATTAAATCTTTGTTTTGCAATATGAATCTTGATAATGATGGGACTGAATATGAGCCACCTTTACCTAGAAGGTGTTCCAAAAATTCTGAGTTTTTAGATCTTGATGCAAAAATTGGTAAAATTGGGATTGAAGAGATCAAAACTTTAGATATTAATGAACCCACTATTTTGGATTTCAAAGAATTTAATTATGATAATTGCTCTTTGATAGATTGTATTTCCTTGTTGCAATCCGTTCTAAATTCTCCTCATGCTTATATTCAAAATAAAGCTTTACTAAACATATCGTTGATGATTTGATGCAATCTTACGAAGAAAAACTTGAGTTGGAAGTTTCTATCCCTAGAAAACTATATGATGAGTGGTAACCTACTATTAAAATTAAAATTAAAGATCATGAATGCTATGCTTTGTGTGATTTGTGTGCTAGTGTTTCCACGATTCCAAAAACTTTATGTGATTTGCTAGGTTTCCGTGAATTTGATGATTGTTCTTTGAACTTGCACCTTGCGATTCCACAATTAAGAAACCTATGGGAAGAATTAATGATGTTCTTATTGTTGCAAATAGGAACTATGTGCCCATAGATTTTTATTGTTCTTGATATAGATTGCAATCCTTCATGTCCTATTATTCTTGGTAGACCTTTCCCTAGAACGATTGGTGCAATTATTGATATGAAGGAAGGAAATATTAGATTCCAATTTCCGTTAAATAAAGGCATGGAACACTTCCCTAGAAAGAAGATTAAATTACCTTACGAATCTATTATGAGAGCCACTTATGGATTGCCTTCCAAAGATGGCAATACCTAGATCTATCCTTGCTTTTATGCCTAGCTAGGGGCGTTAAACGATAGCGCTTGTTGGGAGGCAACCCAATTTTATTTTTAGTTTTGTCGGTGGAAAACGACACCTATGGGATCACAAGAATCCCTACTGCGGTTGCGGGGCGCGGGGTTGAGAGAAGAGCGGATCTAACAGAGAGCACGCGGTTCGTTTATCTAGGTTCGGGCCGCGAGGATGCGTAAAACCCTAGTCCTGTTTTGGTGGATGTATTATGAGTTCTTGAACTAGCTACGGAGTGTAACGAGCTCCAAAAAGCCCAATCCTCCTCCTCATCACCTTGGGCCTCCTTTTATAGAAAAAGGGGTTGCCACAGTGGCACACAAGAGGTGGAAAGGCAACAGTGTTGCGAGGTTATCCTTCGTATTACAGGACAAGATGCATTTAATGCATCGCGCAGGTGTCCCTTTGCTTTATTGGGGACGGGGGCGAGGCCCGTCCCGTACGTCACCGCTCTTCCTTGCTTCGACACGCGCCCTGGCCAGTGATGCGTGCGGCGCCATGTAGGCAGGCCGGCAGCTGAGGTGGCATGGTGGTGGAGCCATCGCGGGGATCTGCATGCCGCCACGCAGGCGCTTGATGGGTTGGCCTGGGAGCTGCATGTCGCCACGCAGGTGCCTACCCAGTTGGTTGGGCTGGCAGCTATATGCGAATGGCGGTGGAAACTTGGTCGCCGGCGGGCCTAGTGGTGGCCCTGCTAGCACCCTTGGTAATGGCCTTGCCGGGTGGCCCGACAAGGGTCTTGTCGTGGCACGCTGTCGTCCCCGGCAACGGTCTTGCCGTGGTACGCCGTTGTCCCCGGCAAGGGTCTTGCCGGGGATCGTCGTCTTCTAATCCTCGTCTATTCTTGGATATGTCTCCACAAAGATCTGCATGCCACCTTGGAGGTGCCTTCCCATGCGGATGATGGCGTTGGGGATCGTGGGCTCAAGAGTGGCTCACTCCAATGGTGTGGGGCGAGCTGCCCTGGCAAGGGTCTTGCCGGGGCTGCCCCCGGCAAGGGTCTCCTGCCGGGGGAACCTGCTTTGTCCCTTTGCTCTTTGTGGCCTTGGACTTGGCGTTGTTCTGGCCATCTTGGGCTTCGGTCTTACCTTGGCTCACCTCCCTCGCTCTGCTTGGTGTGGTCGCGGGCGCGACTCTGACTGCCCGTGCACAGGTAAAGGGGTACAAAAATGTGCCCCTAGTTTTGTACACCGACAGGAGCTCCCGGGCCTGGGCCACACATAAGCGCGATACGTTGTTGGGTTAGGCCCAAAACGGTGCGCGGGCAGGCGGGGCGGTTTTTACCGCGGTAAGATTTTTTGCGCGTTGTGCTTCCCATGACCCGTGCGCGCGGTGCGATGTGGAGGGGCGTGCGTGACGTGGGCGGCTTGCGTGGGGCGGTTTTCACACGCATGCGTCACATCACAGTAAAGAGGCGGCTCACGCCTTCCCCATAAAGGGAGGGAGGCGTGGAGGCGCGGCTCATTTACTGAATGGGGCCGGGGCGCAATCTTCAAGGCATCCACTCCCCACGATCACGGGGTGGGGAGAGGTCGCCTCACCTGTCCCCTTGGTTCTGCATGTTTGCCACGCGTATTTCATGCGCTCGGGGTGGCAAATGCTGGAGGCGGGAAACCGGGCCGTCGCTGGTTGGGGCAGCGGGTCGGTCCTGGTTCCCTGCGCCTCCCGTGTCTTGATTGGCCGAGCAGGGCGGCCGAGCCCCAACCCTGTTCCTCTATAAAGAGCGGGAAGGGGAGATGGCATCCCGCATTCTTCCATCTTCTACCTTCCTTTGCTTCAGCTCCTTCCTTTCATTAGTCATGGAGAAAGGGAATCACGGTCCATCGACGGTGGCGGCGAGGGTCGCCGCTCGACAACGCGTCCCTCCTCGTCCTGCGCCCGTGGTGGCCGAGCCGGCCGCGAGGGGAAGGGGGACGGGGTGAGGCCGTGGGCGAGGCCGCGGAAGAGGTCGCACTGCTCGGGGAAGAGGAGGGCGGGGCAGCGCGCCAGCTTCGCCCCCGCCCATGGTGCCTTTCCCGATGGAAGGCCATGCCAGAGACCAGCCCCGCGAGTCCTTCATTAGCCTGCGCCGGCCTCCGCGTCGCCATCTTCGTCTTCCCGCCCCGTTTTCTCAAGAGATGGAGCATGACCGGCCCCTATCCCTCATATTGCACATGAGGGGTTGCGGGAACGGGGGCACGCGGGTCGACGTCGACTTCCCGGCTCCTCGACTCATGTACCTCCGTCGTGGGTGGAAGACATTCGCTCGCATCCACAGCCTGACGACGGGGCTCATCCTCTACTTCAAATTGATGGAGGACGGCCTACTCTCCGTCAAGGTGTTCGAGGAGTTCGGAACTCGCCTGAAGTGTTGCGTGGAGAGCTCCTCCGATGGAGATTCTGACGATGGAAGCTCTTCCTCGAGCAAAAGTGACGAGGAGGACAGCGGGGTGAATAGCGGGGACGAGTCCGACTAGGCGTCGGACGCCCCGCTGTCGGTGGAAACAACACCTATGGGATCACAAGAATCCCTACTACGGTTGCGGGGCACGGGGTTGTGAAAAGAGCGGATCAAACAGATAGCACGCGGTTCCTTTACCCAGGTTCGGGCCGCAGGGATGCGTAAAACCCTACTCCTGCTTTGGTGGATTGTATATCTGTGTTCTTGAGCTAGCTATGGGGCGTCGAGAGCTCCAAAAAGCCGAATCCTCCTCCTGGTCGCCTGGGGCCTCCTTTTATAGAGAAAGGGGTTGCCACAGTGGCACACAGGAGGTGGAAAGGGTACAGTGATGCGAGGTTATCCCTCGCATTACATGACAAGGTGCATTTAATGCGCCTTGCTTAGGTGTCCTTGCTTTATCGGGGGCGCGGGAGAGCCCTGTCTCGTCCGTCGCCGCTCCCTCCCATGTCGACACGCGCCCTGGCCAGCAGTCCCTGCGATGCCATGTAGGCAGGCAGGCAGCTGAGGTGGCGCAGCGGTGGGTCTCCACGAGGATCTGCATGCCGCCATGCAGGTGCCTGCCCAGCTGGTTGGGTAGGCAGGTGCATGCGAACGGTGGTGGAGGTGTGACTGGCGTGGGCCTGATGGTGGCCCCACGGGTTTTCACGGCGAAGGCCTTGCCGCGGCCCCAGCAAGGGTCTTGCCGGGGTCCCGGCGAGGGTCTTGCCGTGGCGCCTGCTGTCATCCCCGGCAAGGCTCTTGCCGGGGGCCTTGTAGTCCTCCTTGGCTGGGATCCCGCCAAGGATCATCATCTTCTAAAGTGTGCATTTGATCTTGAATGTCTTCACAAAGATCTGCATTCCACCACGGCGATGACTCCCGAATCCTTGCCCCACGGGGGTAGTGGACTCAAGGGTGACCCGCTCCGTAGGCGTGGGGCGAGCTGCCACGGCAAGGGTCTTGCCGGGTTAGCTAAAGCTGCCCCCCGACAAGGTTCTTGCCGGGGGGGGGGGTCTGCTCTGTCCCTTTTGCTCTTTGTGGTCTTGGTCTTGGCGTCGTTCTGCTTCTCTTCAGCTTCGGCCTTACCTTGGCTTACCTCCCTTGCCGCGCTCGGTGTGGTGGCGCCCGTGGCTCGGACTGCCCGTGCACAGTTATAGGGGTACAAAAAGTGTACCCCCCTTTTTGTACACCGACAGGAGCCCCCGGGCCTGGGCCACGCATAAGTGCAACGCGTTGTTGGGCTAGGCCCAAAAACGGTGCGCGGGCAGGCGGGGCGGTTTTTACTGCGGTAAGTTCCTTCGCACGCTGCGCCTCCCATGCTTCCCGTGTGTGGCGCGGCATGGGAGAGGTATGTGTGACGTGGGCGGCATGCGTGGGGCTGAGCCCTGCGCGCATGCGTCACGTCGCAGTTAATGTGAAAGGAGGCGGCCCGCGTGTTCCCCCATAAGAAGGAATAACCGCGGGCGCGCTGCTCACTTTCTCCTCTTCCTTCGTGCCTTTTCCAATCTCAGAGCCGTCCTTCCCTTTCTTCCTTCCCTTGCAAGCTTTTGCTGCCGCCCGCCGTCGCGGCTTCGCCACCCCCTTCCTCAACCCTCTGGACTCCTTGGCCGCCATGGCGCCTAAATCCGCCAAGGGCAAGGGGGTGGCTAAGGGCTCTGGGATCGTGGAGCCGCCGGAGAGCGCGCTGTCGGGGGACAAGACGAAGTCCGCCTTCTTCTTCGCCTCGACGGTTGACGTTCATGACCTTCGGGCCGCCTTCAAGCCCCTGTGGGGAGTGAAGACGGGGGGAGAGAACTCGGGACACCCGGCGACGCGCATCATTCCTGCCGCTTGCGCCGATCCTGCCCCAAATCAGTACCCCTTCTTTGTTGATTACTTTTCTTGCGGGCTATGCCCTCCTTTCTCTGATTTCTTCTGCGACATCATGCACACCTTCGGTTTTCGCCTCTTGGATTTTACTCTGAATGCCGTGGCGTGCATGTCTTGCCTTACGCATCTTTGTGAGGGCTTTGTCGGAGTGCAGCCCAACACGGCGCTCTTCCGCCATTACTTCTACCCTCGAATCCAAACGGGAGGTGTTGTCGCTGGTTGCATCACCTGGATCCCAAGATCCAAGGAGGCGTACCCGGATGGTGCCGTGAGGGAGAGGTGGGACGAATGCCGTGACCGGTGGTGCTGGATTGAAGATGAAGACCAGCCAGAATTTTGCAAGGTCCGCCGGTCCGCGGCAATGATTGGGGTGATGTCGACGCCGCCAACGGGAGGCTTACTATCGCCACCACCAGGATTCTCCGGCTGACCCAGGCTGGGCTCACCCTCAAGATGATCGGGGGGGATTTCATTCACCGTCGGATCGCCCCGCTGCACAATAAGGGGAGGCCAGCTTGGCTTTTTAAGAATCCGGCTGACATTCTGCGGCTCCGCCCCAGCCTCGACCCCAACTTCATGGTGATGGGGCATGCCCACTTCTGCCAGCGGCTCTTCTAGCTGGAAGTGGATCGCGATGGCGAGGTCGAGCTGACCAGCAAGGCCGCAAGGGTCGCCGTAAAGGCCGGCAAGGTCGTCAAGGGGCCGCTCTTCAAGTTGCCAGCGGGGGTGGTCCCGTTGTGCAATAACTCGCGCCGGTCTGAGATCATCGCCATGATGCCGGATTGCAACGCGCACGGCCCCGTTCCGAGGTGGAGGGAGCCGTCGGCCGCAGATGTGCAGCAATTCTTCGACACCTTGATCGAGGTGTATGTTAATGCTGACGCCGAGCAATGGCTTGTCAAGGACACCACCCAGGAAGAGCTGGACTACATCGCCACCAGGGCGAGGGAGGCACAGCTTGCTCTGGAGGTCGGCAGTGCCGGGGGCGTGGAAGACGAGGTCACCGCGGCCGCGGAGGAGGAGCAGTTCACCCTGTGGGCGGCGGCCACTGGGGAGGCCAGCGGCGCCGACACCGGAGCTCCACTCGTCGAGGACGCGGCCAACGAGTCGTCGTCGTCGGAGGGCGTAGCGGCAAGTTCGACGCCAGCCAGGGGAAGAGGGCGAGTCCTGCGGCGGGCTGGCTCCAGCGAGCCGGTCCGGCCTGGTAGGGCCACGCGGCCTCAATTGACCCTGGAAGGGTCCGGGAGGCACACGAGGGCCTCAGTAGCGAAGGGGCTGACGAAGGCCGCTGAGAAGAGGAAGGCGACAGCCCCCTCCTCATCTGGGCGCACACAGACCCCGGCGCCTTCTTCGCCTCCTCCGGCAGGCGTCGACTCGGATGATGACGCGGAGCTTCCTTTTGATCTCGGGCCTCTCAGCACGGAGAGGAAAAGGAAACTGGCGGAAGAGGAGGAAACGGATGACGAGTAAGTACTCTGTTCCTTACCGTCATTTCTATTTCCCTGAATTGGATCGCTTGTCTTGACCCATTTTTGCTTTTGTAGGGATGCAGAGACGTTGGCCCAGAGGGTGAAGAGGGCGAGGACTTCGGCGAGCGGCCAGTCCCCGACTAGGGCTTCAAAGACACCACTGGTGGTGCTGAGCAGCCCGGACAGCAGCCCCTGGCGCAGCCCCCAGCGTAAGTTCGTCACCCTCTTCTCACTCGACATGCGGTAGGCGCTCGATGCCACGACGCTGACCTTGTCGGGTCTGCAGGAGGGGAGCGGCAGCAGGAGGAGCCGCAGAGGGCTACTCGTAACACACCACCCCCATCGACTACGCCGCCGCGGGGGGCGTCCCCGGCAAGGGCGTCAGGCACGGAGTCCACACCCATGGAGGAAGAGGAGAACTTAGGCGCTGGTGGCTCTGCCTCGGCGCCAAATGCTGGTGGAGAGGGGACCTCTGCTCCACAGCCCGGCACTGGTGAGTCGCCCGTCCTTCATCTCTGTTCTTTTTCCTTACACTTTTCTTGGCTTCATTGTTCCCGCTGCTGCCCAGGTCCTCCTTCAACTGACGCGGAGGACGTGGATGCCGTTGTCACAGATATTGCCGAAGAGGCCGCGGCTGAGGCCGACAAAATTGCCGCCGAGGAGGCCACCAAGAATGCTGACGAGGCCGCCGCTGATGAGGTCGCCAAGGGCGCGGCGAGGATGCCGCCGCGGGGGCCGCCGAGGCTACCGGCGAGGCTCCCGCCGAGGACGCCAGTGGTGGTCCTGCCGGGGAGGCCGGCAAGGCCCCCGCCGAGGAAGAGGTGATGAATTATCAGCCTCCCTCCTCCTCAACCTCGGGCCCCGGCACGTATCTGAAGGTGGGCGATGATCTTTTCGTCCACCTTCGAGGGGCGTCAAGCCGAGCGCCCGCCGAAGGGGAAGTTTTTGACGGCGAGGTGCTTGCCGCCACCGGGTTCAAAGTTGTCGACGCGCGAGATGTTGGAGGCGATGGTTCTCCAGAAGAGCAGCTCTTCCGCGCCATGGGGGCCAATTTCCAGAAGCTCCAGGTGCTCCACCGTGCCCGTCTGGACAAGGTCAAGTCCAGGATGGCAACGGTGGACAACGCGGAGGAGGACTTCAAGGCGCGCGTTGTCGAGGCGCAGGCCTGGTTCCACCAGAGTCGCGAGGAGCAGAGGGCCTTTCAGGAGAAATTGGCCCAGCGCGATGTGGAGCTCTCCCTGAAGATGGCCGACATCGAGAAGGCCCAGGAGAAGGCGGCGAACTTGGCTACCACGGCCGAAGCCGTCCGGAACCAGCATCAAGCCACCTTGGACTCCCAGGAGGAGGACCTCTCCGCGCGTGAGGCGAAGCTTGCCGCAATGCTCCGCGGCAAGGATGAGGAGCTCGAGGCCCTTATCGCGCGACGGACCCGCGAGCTGGAGCAGAGGCACGAAGAGGCACTCGATGCCCAAGCTCTGAACCATGCCGACAGGGTGAAGGAGCTGGAGGCAGAGCGGGACGAGCTGAAGGAGCAGGCCCTCAAGCTATCTGGCGAGAAGAACACGCTCAACCGCGCCTTGGTAGAGGCGCAAGGAACGGTCATCAGCAGGACTGGAGAGCTCTCCGAGGCGCAGAACTCCATCAGAGACCTCAGGCTGAAGCTGGAGGATCTCGAGAAGCTATGGTCGGAGAGCAGGGCTCGGGAGGAGACCTTGACCAGGAGCCTGGAGGAGGAGAAACAGCTGTGGGCGAACAAGGCCGCCTTCCACCAAGAATACGTGGCGGGCGAGAACAGGTGGATCAGCCATCTGGAGGTCGTCACCGGCAGGGTCACCTCGCAATTGGCCACCATGGGGATGCCAAATGTGAGGTACGCCCCTGAGCGCAGCAGGACCGTCAACGCCAAGCTGACCCAGTTCTTCGAAGGCGTCCTCGGAGCCTTGGCCTATCTTCACTCCAACAGGACGGCCACACTGGCCGAGGAGGCCCGGCGGCTTTGCCGGAGGGTCGTGACCAAGGTCCTCACCAACATGGCGCACTGGAATCCCGACCTTGACTTCACGGTCGCGATGATGAGCTTGCCGGTTGGTGTTGACCTCACGGTGCTCAAGGAGCGCATCATGCCTATCACCGACTGCATCGCCGAAATCAAGAGGGTGGAAGGCCAGCGCCAGGACTAGGCGTCCCGTTCTTCTTCACCGCTGCGGGTTCCCGACCAAGACAAATTTTATCCTTAGTTAGAACCGCATGAACGATGTGATGTAATATAACTTTGAAGTACTCTTAATTTTCATGCATGTTATTTCCCCGTTCAATTCCCCTTTGTATGTGTGCCCTACGTCGATCGGGAAGGCTTGCCGGCGCGAAAGCCCCAAGCGGCATCTTGGGAACGGATCCCCATGGCCTGCCGGGTACGCGTGCTGCCGGACAAGCCACCTTTCCGTTCCGAACGCGGCCGCTCGAACTGTCGAGCTTGACTCGAGTCAGAATCGAGGGCATCGTTGGTCGCGAAAGGCTACTCTGCCACTTTCGACGCAACCGCTTGAGCTGTTGAGCGGACTCGAAACAGGGCAAGGGCATTGCCGATCGTGGTAGAGCGCCCTGGTGTGCAGATTTTTCATACAAAGCGAACATCTCCGGGGGGGGGGGGGGTAACCTTAAATAAGAAAGGTAGCAATAAACAAGGGTTTGGTGCAACTTAGCTTCTGTTCGCGATCGCTCGAGCGTCGACCTTCTGGCCTCCTTTCTTCTTCGAGGGTCACCAAGATGAAGGAGCGTCGGGCTAACTGCCAAAGCCGATTCTCACAACTGCGTGTCAGGTGTCGGTGGAAACGACACCTATGGGATCACAAGAATCCCTACTACGGTGGCGGGGCGCGGGGTTGTGAAAAGAGCGGATCAAACACATAGCACGCGGTTCCTTTACCCAGGTTCGGGCTGCAGGGATGCGTAAAACCCTACTCCTGCTTTGGTGGATTGTATATCTGTGTTCTTGAGCTAGCTATGGGGCGTCAAGAGCTCCAAAAAGCCGAATCCTCCTCCTGGTCGCATGGGGCCTCCTTTTACAGGGAAAGGGGTTGCCACAGTGGCACATAGGAGGTGGAAAGGGTACAGTGATGCGAGGTTATCCCTCGCATTACATGACAAGGTGCATTTAATGCGCCTTGATTAGGTGTCCTTTCTTTATCGGGGACGGGGGAGAGCCCTGTCTCGTCCGTCGCCGCTCCCTCCCACGTCGACACGCACCCTGGCCAGCGGTGCCTGCGATGCCATGTAGGCAGGCAGGCAGCTGAGGTGGCGTAGCGGTGGGTCTCCACGAGGATCTGCATGCCGCCATGCAGGTGTCTGCCCAGCTGGTTGGGTTGGCAGCTGCATGCGAACGGTGGTGGAGGTGTGACTGGCGTGGGCCTGATGGTGGCCCCACGGGTTTTCATGGCAAGGGCCTTGCCGAGGCCCCGGCAAGGGTCTTGCCGAGGTCCCGGCGAGGGTCTTGCCATGGCGCCTGCTGTCATCCCCGGCAAGGCTCTTGCCGGGGGCCTTGTGGTCCTCCTTGGCTGGGATCCCGCCAAGGATCATCATCTTCTAAAGTGTGCATTTGATCTTGAATGTCTTCACAAAGATCTGCATTCCACCACGGGGATGCCTCCTGAATCCTTGCCCCATGGGGGTAGTGGACTCAAGGGTGACCCGCTTCGTAGGCGTGGGGCGAGCTGCCACGGCAAGGGTCTTGCCGGGTTTGCTAAAGCTGCCCCCGGCAAGGATCTTGCCGGGGGGGGTCTGCTCTGTCCCTTTTGCTCTTTGTGGTCTTGGTCTTGGCGTCGTTCTGCTTCTCTTCAGCTTCGGCCTTACCTTGGCTTACCTCCCTTGCCGCGCTCGGTCTGGCGACGCCCGTGGCTCGGACTGCCCGTGCACAGTTATAGGGGTACAAAAAGTGTACCCCCCCTTTTTGTACACCGACACCCGCGCCTGGGCGGGTGCGGCAGCAGCAGCATCTGCACCTAGCCTTTCCTCCGGCAGGGGTTTGCCGAGGGCAGGGCCAGCTCCTTGAACTTCTCGGGGCCGTCTCCTTGGGCGGCTGGCGTCGGGAGGCTGCGGAAGAGGAAGAGGGCGGGCGGCAAGGCCGTCAACTCGGAGTACGCGGGCACCGACGCCTTCGTCGCGTACCGCCGGTCCTATCTCCTCGTCTTCCAGCTCTTTTCCCAGCACCGTCATCACCGGCCTGCCCATGGGCGGCCGCTGATGTGTTCTCTCGGTGTCTTTTGCTGTTCGTAGCTCGCCTAGGCGCCCCTTTTGCCCTTTTCGCCTCCTTGACCTGCCTCCTAAGGAGAGGGAAAAGAAAGGGATTACGGGCATCTTATCTCTTTTTTTGCTTGTAAACCTGCGGGCCTTTGTTGAATTTAAAACTTGTAATCCCCTTGTTCATGTTTTTCATCCCGCACGAACTGTACCTATATGGGGTGTTTTTTTAATGAAAAAGGGATGCTTGTCGAGTTTTTCATTCGTGGGTAAATCCCACGACAAGGAGCGAATCCTTGTTATTGTTTAAGATAAACGTCTTTCGCCCGGCAACAGGCCTTGCCGCCCCCCACTCTACTCAACCGTCCTCGCGCTCTTGGCGGAGGCAGGGACGAAGTGGGCTTTAGGCTCCTCGTCCCATCTCCTTGCTGCCGCGGCTGCGACCAAATCCGGACCCAGGAAATAACCCTTGGGTATAGGAAAAAAGGGAGCACGACATCCTAGAGATAAGAACGAAGTTTCACATACCCCAGTCCGGGTCTGAAATGCATGACAGGCGATAAAAGACTTATCTGGATCTACAACCCTCGGTAATCTTATATTGTCGCGGTTGGATCCTTGTGCTTGCAGCCCCCCGGCAACTCTGGTTTGCCGGGGCCGGGGCGTCGGTCCATTTCCTTCTTTCCGAGTAGCTCATCAAAAATGCTCATGTGCCCTGCGAATCAAAGGAGGACAGGAAAGGAACAGATAGACGCGCACTCGACCTCTAGGCTAGGGGTTAGTCGCCGCTAAGCACTATCAACCCTAACCAAGGACGAGACTCGACCTAGCATGCATGCTATAACTTAGGGCGCCAGGGCTTCATTCATTTATGCTCAGGGTCTGCGCCTGGCTTTGTACAAAGGGTCACATGCCTTGTCGGCAAAGCTCGTACAAAAGGTGGCTTGCCGGGAGGCCCGGCAAGCCGCGCCTTATGGGTAAAACCTGCAAATATGCTCGATGTTCCAGGAGTTGCTCACTGGTACGGCATCCTCGGTCTCCAGGCAGACTGTGCCAGGCCTGGTGACTCGTATTACTCGATAAGGGCCTTCCCACTTTGGCGTCAACTTGTTGGAATTCTTGGCCGACTGAACGCGCCAAAGAACAAGGTCGCCTTCCTCAAAGCTTTGGGCATGAACCTTGCGGCTATGGTAGCGACGCAAGGCTTGCTGGTAGCGTGCCGCTCTCACAGCTTCCCAAAGACGATCTTTCTCAAGGAGCGTCGCGTCATCTTGGCGCAACGGCTCTTGCTCAAGCTCGTCATAAGCGAGCACTCGAGGTGACCCGTGTATGAGTTCTGTGGCGAGAACTGCTTCCGCCCCGTATACTAGGGCAAAAGGTATCTGGCCGGTGGCTCGATTTGGCATCGTCCTGATCAACCAAAGAACCGCCGACAACTCATCAATCCAGCGCCTTCCACTCTTGTGCATCTTGTCAAAGGTCTTCGTTCTCAAGCCTCGCAACACTTCAGCATTTGCCCTCTCCGCTTGGCCGTTGCTCCGTGGATGTGCCACGGAAGCAAAACAGACCTTGCTGCCGAGGTCTCGGATGTGCTGCATGAAGGTGTGGCTTGTGAACTGCGTGCCGTTGTCGGTGATGACTCTGTTTGGCACACCAAAATGGCAGACCAGTCCTTTGAAGAATTTGACGGCTGACTGAGCAGTCACCTTCCTCACTGCTTCCACCTCTGGCCACTTTGCGAACTTGTCGATTGCAACATACAAGTACTCAAAGCCCCCGACAGCGTGGGGGAAAGGGCCCAGTATATCGAGCCCCCAGACCGAGAATGGCCAGGAGAGAGGGATTGTTTGAAGGGCTTGAGCTGGTTCATGAAGCTTCTTTGAATGGAACTGGCACGCTTCACACTTGGTGACTAGTGCCGTCGCATCCTGGAGGGCGATGGGCCAGAAGAAACCTTGCCAGAACGCCTTCCCGGCAAGGGCCCATGACCCTATGTGGGAGCCACATAGGCCTCCATGTATCTCTGCCAACAGCTCTAGTCCTGCCTCCCGGGGGATGCACTTGAGTTTCACACCGTTCGGCCTTCTCCGATACAGGACGTTATCGACGAGCTGGTACAGGGCGGACCGACAGGCTACTTTCTCCGCTTCTTCCTGCTCCTCAGGAAGCTCCCCTGTTTGGAGGAATTGGACGGTATGTTGCGCCCATGCCGGAGCCTGAGGCTCGACGGCAAGGACCAAAGGCATCTCTTCCGCCATGGGAGCGGCTGTCTCTACGGCCAGGGCCTGACGCCCCGCCGGAGCCAGTTGCTCTTGGGCAGGCTCAGCGTCCGCGGCAGCACCCTTGCCGGCAGCCTCGGGGGGCTCGGTAGGAAAGTACTTGTCGGGACCTGATTTTCTCCGCTTGCTCTGCCCTGCTGATGGATCGACGGATGGTTGAGTTAACAAGAGAAAAAAGGTACCTGGTTCCACAGGTAGCTTGAATGCGGCACACTTTGATAGGTAATCGGCGATGTCGTTCTCCGCTCGGGGGACGTGCTCCGCCTGGATACCATCAAAGCGTTCCTCCAGCTTCCTCACTTCATCTACGTATGCTTCCATCAGTGGGCTCTGATAATCTTTGTTGACTTGCCTGACAACGAGCTGCGAGTCACCCCTGACGATGAGCTTCTTAACCCCGAGGTCTGCCGCGACCCTGAGACCGGCAAGCAATTCCTCGTACTCGGCGGTGTTATTGGTGGACATCTCCCTGGGGAAGTGCATCTGGATCGCGTACTTGAGGTGCTCTCCGGTGGATGCGACGAGCAGCACACCGGCACCGGTGCCTTGGAGCGAGAAGGCTCCATCAAAGTACATGATCCAGTTGCGGTCTGCTTCCTTGCCGGGGAGAGTAGTCTCCTGGATTTCTTCGTCAGGCGTCGAGGTCCATTCCGTGATGAACTCTGCCAAGACTCTGCTTTGAATTGTCGAGATACTCTCAAACTTTAAGCCGAAGCTTGACAACTCCAAGGCCCATTCCACAATCCTTCCGGTTGCGTCTGGGTTGCGCAGTATCCGTTGCAACGGGAGGCGGGTGACGACAATCATCTCGTGGGCCTGGAAGTAGTGACGCGGCTTCCTCGAGGCCATAAGGAGGCCGAAGAGCAATTTTTGCACACCAGAATACCTTGACCTAGCTCCCTGCAAGAGGGAGCTTACAAAGTAAACCGGGTGTTGCATCATCTTTTTCTTGGGCACCACTTCACTTGACCGCGCGGGTATCGCCTTGGCAGCACCAGACTCTGCCGGGGGCCGTGCCTTGTCGGCACCAGGCCCTACCAGGGGGAATCTTCAGCTTGGCATCCGCTGGTCCTGCCGCCATTGTTGCCTCCTCGTCGACCTCCCTCTATGCCACTAGTGCGGCGCTCACCACTTGATTCGTCACCGCCAGATACAGCAGTAACGGCTCTTGTGGTTTAGGCGCAACTATTATTGGCGTGGAGGAAAGGTATTTCTTCAGGTCCTGCAGTGCGGCCTCGGCTTCTGGGGTCCACTCTATTGGGCCGTCCTTTTTCGAGATCTTGAAAAAGGGAAGGGCGCGCTCGGCGGACTTGGAGATGAACCGGCTCATGGTGGCAACGCAGCCGGTGAACCGACGCACATCCTTGGTCCGCTTGGGCGCCTCGATCTGCTCAATAGCCTTGACCTTGTCTGGGTTTGCCTTGATCCCGCGCTGTGACACAAAGAACCCGAGAAGCTTGCCGGACGGGACGCCGAAGACGCACTTCTCAGGGTTCAACTTGAGGTTGATCTTGCGCAGGTTGGCAAATGTCTCTTCTAGATCTTGCACAAGAGTCGGCCCGTCCTTGGTTTTGACCACTATGTCATCCATGTAGGCTTCCATATTTCTATGGAGCTGAGGTTCAAAACCAATTTGGACCGCTCTTGCAAATGTTGAGCCAGCACTCTTCAACCCGAAAGGCATCCGTAAAAAGCAATACGTACCACATGGGGTGATGAATGTTGTCTTCTCTTCATCCTCTCTTGTCATGAAGATTTGGTGGTAGCCTGAGTAGGCATCAAGGAATGATAAGAGATCACACCCGGTCATGGAGTCAACAATCTGGTCGATGCGCGGCAATGGGAAGGGGTCCTTAGGACAAGCCTTATTGATATCTGTGTAATCAATACACAGCCTCCACTTCCCATTCGCCTTGCGCACCACTACCGGATTGGCCAACCATGTCGAATGGAGCACCCCTCTCACCAAACTTGCCGCTTCTAACTTCCTGATCTCCTCTGTGATGAACTCCTGCCTCTCCAGAGCCTGCTTTATGACCTTCTGCTTGACGGGCCGCACGTGGGGGCAAACAGCTAGGTGGTGCTCAATCACCTCCCTCGGAACACCGGGGATGTCGGACGCTTGCCATGCAAACACGTCGACATTTGCCCGCAGGAAGGTGACGAGCTCGCCGTCCTATTTGCTGTTGAGGGCGGAGCCCATGATGAAGGCCCCTCCCGTGCCGTCCTCCGCGACGGGCACCTTCTTGGTCTGCGGCGACACGGCTATGGACCTCTTGCTCTTGTCGACAGAGCTCTCTGGCACGTCCTCAACGGTAGCACAACACCCCGAGGAGGTGCGCTTGCCGGAGTGGGTGCGAGAGGTCTTGTCGGGATCCTTCTTTCCTCCCGGGCCTCCGGCGGCAGGAGCAGGTGCCTTGACGGCAGCTGCTGCAACTGCTTCCCGGTAGAGTTGGTCGGCGCAGATCAGCATGTCCTTCTTGTCGGAGGGGACGGAGATGATGGTCAACGGCCCGGGCATCTTTAGCATTGTTGTAGGCGTAGTGTGATGCCGCCATGAACTTGGCTAGTGCCTGGCGGCCGAGGATCCCGTTGTAGGGCAAGGGGATCTCGGCCACGTCGAAGACGATCCTCTCCGTCCGGTAGTTCAACTCTCCTCCAAATGTCACGGGCAGTGTGACCTTTCCCTTTGGCTGACTTCTCCCCGGATTGACCCCCTGAAACGTGCCCGTTTCCTCGAGGTCTCCGTCAGGGATTTGCAACCTTTTGATCATGACAGGCGAGATCAGGTTCAGGCCTGCCCCGCCGTCAACCAACATCTTATTCACCCTGAGGTTGCGTATTGTTGGTGAACACCCGACCGCGGTAGTGCGATCAGGGTGGTCCTCGGCGTCAAAGATGAGGGGCGTGCTGGACCATTTTAGTGGCTTCTGAGCGTCGAATGACGGCTCTGTTGATGTAACCTCTCACGCCCACTGCTTGAGCTGGGGGTGAGAGGCATGCAGCGAGGCACCGCCATCGACGCACATGGCCTCCGTAGCCTTCTGGAACCCTTGCTCACCGGACTCGTCGTCCTTGTCATGATCATCGTCTTCTAGTTTCTTGTCGCGGCCCCGGGCGGGCTTCTCTTGCTGGTTGTCCTTGCTGGGGCGGCCTCCTTGGCCGCCATGCTTCTTGCCGGATCCCTCAGCACCAACCTAGTCCTTCTCCTTGTCCCACCTTTCGTACTCAGCCTTTTGCTTCTCAGCAAGCAGCTCGACTTGTCGGCAGTTCTGGAGATCGTGGCCCTTGGTGCGATGGATCTTGCAGTATTGCTTGTCAGAGCTTCCTGGCTTGTCGGTAGCCGCCAAGGCCTGGCAGGCGGTGCACCCGGGAATCTCCTTGCCGGGGGTGTCTGCCTTGACCTTCTTGCCGGCACCGGTATCGTCAGATCCCTCAACGGCAAGCACGGCCTTGCCTATGCGTTTCCTGTTGCGACGTCGACCCTTCTTCGTCGGGGCGGTGGCGTCCTCATCGGTAGAGTCGGTTTCCGCGCCGGCGTCTTCGCCGGGGTACTTCCTTCCCTCTTCAGCCCGGGTGCACCTGTCGGCCAGAACGCAGAGCTCGGCCACATCCTTAACCTTGGTCATCGCCAGCTCCTCGCGCATCTTGCGATTGCGCACGTTCTGATGGAACGCGCTAATCACAGCGGCCGGATGAACGTCAGGGATTTTGTACTGCGGCCGGCTGAATCTCTGGATGTACTTGCGCAGGGTCTCCCCTTCCTTCTGGGGAATGATATGCAGATCACTGGCCTGGCCATGAGCTTGGTGGCCTCCTGTGAAGGCGCCAACGAACTCATGGCACAGATCTGACCAGGAAGAGATGGAGTCCGCCGGCAAGTGCATCAACCAAGACATTACATTGGGCTTGAGTGCCAGCGGGAAGTAGTTGGCAAGCACCTTGTCGTCGCGAGCCCCAGCGGCCTGCATTGCGATGGTGTAGATGATGAGGAACTCGGACGGATGGGTCTTGCCGGTTTACTTCTCGCCGACGTCGGGTTTGAACATGCGGTGGGACGGCCACTGGAACTGCCTTAGCTCATGGGTAAAAGCCGGGAAGCCCACCTCGTAAGGTAGGCCGCCGGGCCCCCCCGGTGCCGGGTGGTCCGTAGCGGGTCCCGCCCGCTTGTTCGACTGGCGGCGCGTTTCACGTCGGTGCTCGACGGTGGTTCGAGCGTCTTCGTGAGCTTGCTCCGGAAGCACCTGGCGCTGGTCGCGGAGGGTCCGTGAATCAGACGACGCTATGGAGATGTTATCACCAGTGTAGTCGCGACGGGCCGATGCCCGCGGCGGCTGGCGAGGAGGAGGAGAGTGCACCGTGTCGCAGCTTCCCCGGTCCTCCCAGCGCCAGCATGTGGTGGTTCGGTGGAGCGCCGACCCGAGGGCCCCGCCGGTCGCGGATGGTCTTTGTTCGCGATGGCGACGAGCTCCGTATGGTGGCCCTCCACTCATCGAGCTTCTCCGCAGAAGGAGGGAAGTCGAGGAGCAGCTGTGCGCGCGCCAAGGCTTCCGCTGGCGTGGGTGGCGGTGACAGCTGAGTGGATCGCGGCGCGCTTCGACTTCTAACTATGTTAGAAGGAGCTCTGTCACGACCCATCGGCTGCGTGCCATTTTCACCAGTGCTTCGGCGAGCGTGTTGAACTCCTTCGTCTTGCTGACGACGCACAGGGCTCTTCCCACGGCGGTGCCCAGGGTCACCAACGTGGAAACGCTGTTCGGCGCGCACACCATGGGAAGAACGCGCGGTGGTCGCCGGTGTATGCGTCCTGGAGGTCGGCGCAACGACACCCCTGGAGGGCCCCGCGCCGCCGGCAGGGGGCCCAGCTCCACTTTTGGGTCCGGCGGCGTGGGGCCGATCGTCTGGTGCACGAAGGACGCCGCTCGCCAGGCTCCGACTGCCTGGGTGGTGCTGGTGTTCGCGGGCCGCGTCCTGAGTCCTGTCCGCGACCGGTCTACTGCTCGTCCGCACCGGCACGGGCCGTTCGGCCCCCAACGAGCCGGTCACCGTGGCCGTCTTCTTCTTAGGGGCCATGGCGACAAAGAACCGCTAGGCTAACTACCAGACTAGATTCACGAGCGCGCCCCCTACCTGGCGCGCCAAAGATGTCGGTGGAAAACAACACCTATGGGATCACAAGAATCCCTACTGCGGTTGCGGGGCACGGGGTTGAGAGAAGAGCGGATCTAACAGAGAGCACGCGGTTCGTTTATCCAGGTTCGGGCCGCGAGGATGCGTAAAACCCTAGTCCTGCTTTGGTGGATGTATTATGAGTTCTTGAACTAGCTACGGAGTGTAACGAGCTCCAAAAAGCCCAATCCTCCTCCTCATCGCCTTGGGCCTCCTTTTATAGAAAAAGGGGTTGGCACAGTGGCACACAGGAGGTGGAAAGGCAACAGTGTTGCGAGGTTGTCCTTCGTATTACAGGAGAAGATGCATTTAATGCATCACGCAGGTGTCCCTTTGCTTTATCGGGGACGGGGGCGAGGCCCCTCCCGTCCGCCGCCGCTCTTCCTTGCTTCGACACGCGCCCTGGCCAGTGATGCGTGCGGCGCCATGTAGGCAGGCCAGCAGCTGAGGTGGTGTGGTGGTGGAGCCATCGCGGGGATCTGCATGCCGCCACGCAGGCGCTTGATGGGTTGGCCTGGGAGCTGCATGTCGCCACGCAGGTGCCTACCCAGCTGGTTGGGCGGGCAGCTGTATGCAAACGGCGGTGGAAACTTGGTCGCCGGCGGGCCTAGTGGTAGCCCTGCTAGCACCCTTGGTAATGGCCTTGCCGGGTGGCCCGACAAGGGTCTTGTCGTGGCACGCCGTCGTCCTCGGCAAGGGTCTTGCCGTGGGACGCCATTGTCCCCGGCAAGGGTCTTGCCGGGGATCGTCGTCTTCTAATCCTCGTCTATTCTTGGATATGTCTCCACAAAGATCTGCATGCCACCTTGGAGGTGCCTTCCCGAGCCCTGGCTCCACACGGATGATGGCGTTGTGGATCGTGGGCTCAAGAGTGGCTGACTCTGTTGGTGTGGGGGCAAGGGTCTCCTGCCGGGGGAACCTGCTTCGTCCCTTTGCTCTTTGTGGACTTGGCCTTGGCGTTGTTCTGGGCATCTTGGGCTTTGGTCTTACCTTGGCTCACCTCCCTCGCTCTGCTTGGTGTGGTCGCCGGCGCGGCTCTGACTGCCCGTGCACAGGTAAAGGGGTACAAAAATGTGCCCCTAATTTTGTACGCCGACAAGTTTTCTTTTCCTTTTGCTTCTGTTTAGGAATAAATATTTGATCTAGCCTCTGGTTAGATTTGTTTTTATGTTTTAATTAATGTTTGTGCCAAGTTAAACCTATAGGATCTTCTTGGATGATAGTTATTTGATTTTGCTGAAAATACCAGAAACTTCCTGTTCACGAAAACAATTGTTAAAAATCACCAGAACGTGATAAAATTTTGATTCCAATTGCAGCAGATTAATAAACAAATTTGCTAGGTCGTCCTATTTTGGTAGAGTTTTTGGAGTTCCATAAGTTTGTGTTAGTTACAGATTACTACAGACTGTTCTGTTTTTGACAGATTCTGTTTTTCCTGTGTTGTTTGCTTATTTTAATGAATCTATGGCTAGTCAAATAGTTTATAAACCATATATAAGTTTGAATACAGTAGGTTTAACACCAATATAAATAAATAATGAGTTCATTACAGTACCTTGAAGTGGTGTTCTGTTTTCTTTCGCTAACGGAGCTCACGAGATTTTTTGTTAAGTTTTGTGTAAAAGATTTGATGGATTATGCAACAAGGAGTGGCAAGAGACTAAGCTTGGGGATGCCCATGGCACCCCAAGATAATCTAAGGACACCAAAAAGCCAAAGCTTGGGGATTCCCCGGAAGGCATCCCCTCTTTCGTCTACTTCCATCGTAACTTTACTTGGAGCTATATTTTTATTCACCACATGATATGTGTTTTGCTTGGAGCGTCTTGTATGATTTGAGTCTTTTCTTTTTAGTTTACCACAATCATCCTTGCTGTACACACATTTTGAGAGAGACACACATGATTCGGAATTTATTAGAATACTCTATGCGCTTCACTTATATCTTTTGAGCTATATAGTTTTCGCTATAGTGCTTCACTTATATCTTTTAGAGCACTGCGGTGGTTTTGTTTTATAGAAACTATTATTCTCTCATGCTTCACTTATATTATTTTGAGAGTCTTAAACAGCATGGTAATTTGCTTAAATTGGGAAATTAGTCCTAATATGCTAGGTATTCAAGACTAGTAAAAACTTTCTTATGAGTGTGTTGAATACTAAGAGAAGTTTGATGCTTGATGATTGTTTTGAGATATGGAGGTAGTGATATTAAAGTTGTGCTAGTTGAGTAGTTGTGAAATTGAGAAATACTTGTGTTGTAGTTTGCAAGTCTCGTAGCATGCACGTATGGTAAACGTTATGTAACAAATTTGAAACATGAGGTGTTCTTTGATTGTCCTCCTTATGAGTGTCGGTCGGGGACGAGCGATGGTCTTTTCCTACCAATCTATCCCCCTAGGAGCATGCGTGTAGTGCTTGGTTTTTGATGACTTGTAGATTTTTGCAATAAGTATGTGAGTTCTTTATGACTAATGTTGAGTCCATGGATTATACGCACTCTTACCTTTCCATCATTGCTAGCCTCTTCGGTACCGTGCATTTCCCTTTCTCACCTTGAGAGTTGGTGCAAACTTCGTCGATGCATCCAAACCCCGTGATATGATACGCTTTATCACACATGAAACTCCTTATATCTTCCTCAAAACAGCCACCATACCTACCTATTATGGCATTTCCATAGCCATTCCGAGATATATTGCCATGCAACTTTCCACCGTTCTGTTTATCATGACACGTTCATCATTGTCATATTGCTTTGCATGAGCATGTAGTTTACATCGTATTTGTGGCAAAGCCACCGTTCATAATTTTTCATACTTGTCACTCTTGATTCATTGCCCATCCCGGTACACCGCCGGAGGCATTCATATAGAGTCATACTTTGTTCTAGTATCGAGTTGTAATCATTGAGTTGTAAATAAATAGAAGTGTGATGATCATCATTCATAGAGCATTGTCCCAATAAAAAAAGAAAAAGGCCAAATAAAAAAAGGAGAAGGCCCAAAAAAGAGAAGAAAATAAAAGGGGCAATGCTACTATCCTTTTTCCACACTTGTGCTTCAAAGTAGCACCATGATCTTCATGATAGAGAGTCTCTTGTTTTGTCACTTCCATATACTAGTGGGAATTTTTCATTATATAACTTGGCTTGTATATTCCAACAATGGGCTTCCTCAAATGCCCTAGGTCTTCGTGAGCAAGCAAGTTGGATGCACACCCACTTAGTTTCTTTTGTTGAGCTTTCATGCATTTATAGCTCTAGTGCATCCATTGCATGGCAATCCCTACTCCTTGCATTAACATCAATCGATGGGCATCTCCATAGCCCGCTGATTAGCCGCGTTGATGTGAGACTTTCTCCTTTTTGTCTTCTCCACATAACCCCCATCATTATATTCTATTCCACTCATAGTGCTATATCCATGGCTCACGCTCATGTATTGCGTGAAGGTTGAAAAGGTTTGAGATTACTAAAGTATGAAACAATTGCTTGGCTTGTCATCGGGGTTGTGCATGATGAGAGCATTCTTGTGTGACGGAAATGGAGCATTACCAAACTATATGATTTTGTAGGGATGAACTTTCTTCCGTCATGTTATTTTGAGAAGACATAATTGCTTAGTTAGTATGCTTGAAGTATTATTGCTTTTATGTCAATATTAAACTTTTATCTTGAATCTTTCGGATCTGAATATTCATACCACAATTAAGAGGGTTACATTAAAAAAATTATGCCAAGTAGCATTCTGCGTCAAAAATTCTGTTTTTATCATTTACCTACTCGAGGACGAGCAGGAATTAAGCTTGGGGATGCTTGATACGTCTTCAACGTATCTATAATTTTTTATTGCTCCATGCTATATTATATTCTGTTTTGGATGATTAATGGGCTTATTTATACACTTTTATATTATTTTTGGGACTAACCTATTAACCGGAGGCTCAGCCCAAATTGCTGTTTTTTTGCCCATTTCAGAGTTTCGCAGAAAAAGAATATCAAATAGAGTCCAAACGGAATGAAACCTTCGGGAACATGATTTTCGGAACAAACTTGATCCAGAGGGCTTGGAGTCTACGTCAAGAAATAAACCATGAGAGCACGAGGCAGGGGGGCGCTACCCCCTTTGGGTGTGCCCTCCACCCTCATGGGGCCCACGTTGCTCCACCGACGTACTTCTTCCTCCTATATATACCTACGTACCCCCAAACCATCAGAGGCATCCACGAAAACCTAATTCCACCGCCGCAACCTTCTGTACCCGTGAGATCCCATCTCGGGGCCTTTTCCGGCATCCTGCCGGAGGGGGCATTGATCACGGAGGGCTTCTACATCAACACCATAGCCTCTCCGATGATGTGTGAGTAGTTTACCTCAGACCTTCGGGTCCATAGTTATTACCTAGATGGCTTCTTCTCTCTCTTTGGATCTCAATACAAAGTTCTCCACGATTCTCATGGAGATCTATTCAATGTAATCTTCTTTTGCGGTGTGTTTGTTGAGACCGATGAATTGTGGGTTTATGATCAAGTTTATCTATGAACAATATTTGAATCTTCTCTGAATTCTTTTATGTATGATTGGTTATCTTTGCAAGTCTCTTCGAATTATCAGTTTCGTTTGGCCTACTAGATTGATCCTTCTTGCAATGGGAGAAGTGCTTAACTTTGGGTTCAATCTTGCGGTGCTCGATCCCAGTGACAGAAAGGGAAATGACACGTATTGTATTGTTGCCATCGAGGATAAAAAGATGGGGTTTATATCATATTGCATGAGTTTATCCCTCTACATCATGTCATCTTACTTAAAGCATTACTCTGTTCTTTTGAACTTAATACTCTAGATGCATGATGGATAGCGGCCGATGTGTGGAGTAATAGTAGTAGATGCAGAATCGTTTCGGTCTACTTGTTGCGGACGTGATTGATGTCTACTACACACCCTTCTTCTTGTAGGCGTTGTTGGGCCTCCAAGTGCAGAGGTTTGTAGGACAGTAGCAAATTTCCCTCAAGTTGATGACCTAAGGTTTATCAATCCGTGGGAGGCGTAGCATGAAGATGGTCTCTCTCAGACAACCCTGCAACCAAATAACAAAGAGTCTCTTGTGTCCCCAACACACCCAATACAACGGTAAATTGTATAGGTGCACTAGTTCGGCGAAGAGATGGTGATACAAGTGCAATATGGATGGTAGATATGGGTTTTTGTAATCTGAAAATATAAAAACAGCAAGGTAACTAATGATAAAAGTGAGCGTAAACAACAAGGCCTAGGGTTCATACTTTCACTAGTGCAAGTTCTCTCAACAATAATAACATAATTGGATCATATAACTATCCCTCAACATGCAATAAAGAGTCACTCCAAAGTCACTAAAAGCGGAGAACAAATGAAGAGGTTATTGTAGGGTACGAAACCACCTCAAAGTTATTCTTTCGGATCGATCTATTCAAGAGTTCGTACTAGAATAACACCTTCAGACACAAATCAACCAAAACCCTAATGTCACCTAGATACTCCAATGTCACCTCAAGTATCCTGGGTACGATTATACGATATGCATCACACAATCTCAAATTCATCTATTGAAACCGACACAAAGTACTTCAAAGAGTGCCCCAAAGTTTCTACCGGAGAGTCAAGACGAAAACATGTGCCAACCCCTATGCATAGGTTCATGGGCGGAACTCGCAAGTTGATCACCAAAACATACATCAAGTGAATCACGTGATATATATTGTCACCACAGATACGCATGGCAAGACATCGTCAAGTGTTCTCAAATCCTTAAAGACTCAACCCGATAAGATAACTTTAAAGGGAAAACTCAATCCATTACAAGAGAGTAGAGGGTGTAAGTGCATCTAGTGCCCCTTAGTGATTTTGGTGTATTGAAGACTTATAGGTTAAGTATCTAATGCGTTTACGAGTGTACACAGGTCTATAAGTCTATGAGGAGTTTGATATTTACAGTGAAAGTCGACCCCTAAAAATGAAGTTCTTCAACTGAAGACTATGATATTTTGAAGACTTTCTGAAGCCTTTGAAAGTGAAGAAATTGGTGTGACCTTGAAGACTTGGTATTCATTCGAGGAACATGAAGCGTGAAGACTTTTGTTTTCGTAGTTTCATTTTCTCTTTCTTGAGTCATAGGAAACACCGTACTGTTAAGGGGGTCGAGGAAATACTAAGGAGAAAATTTCCATGTGATGCTCAACTCAAATCCTACATCTACCAATCCCTTCGAGTTAGGAATTCGCCAGTGCGAATTGCCTACACAGTGAGGAACATGATAGCCCTGAGGAATTTGTACTCCAAATTTCCGACCGTTGCTGTGCTACGCGCCAGCTGTCCTAAAATATCTTGTCCACCTAACGGTCATATCATTGAAGGGCATTTATGTCTTATCATGTCGGGCTGCTCCCTAGGCTATAAATAGCCGCCCCCTACAACCACTAGCTGGTTGGCTGCTCCGCGTGAACTTGACACTTGTCATTTGAGAGCAACCCATCCTCCGAGGACTTTGAGCGAAAATCATCAAGTGAGGAAAATCCAAACCCCAAACCCAAAACACCTACAAACCCAAAGTGATTGAGCATCACTGAAGAGATTGATCCTGCGTGGATCCGATGCTTGTTACCTTTGAAGATTGTGCTTCTTCCAGACGGTTAGGCGTCAAGGTCTAGAGCATCCAAGAGGAATTGTGGATCGCCGAGTGACCAAGTCTGTGAAGGTTTGGAAGTCACCTGAAGACTTACCACGAGTGATTGGGCGAGGACTGTGTGTTCTTAGCTCAAGGAGAATACGGTGAGGACTTGGTGTCCCGAGCTGCGTGCTCAGGACTGGGTGTCCGGGACTGTGTGTCCTCGAGTTTAAATACTCAGCCGCTCCAACCAGATGTACAACTGAGACAACAGTTGGAACTGGTCTACCAAATCATTGTCTTCACCAAGCTTACTGGTTCTATTTCCTCAACTCTTTCATTTCCTCAGTAGTGTGCTGTTTGTTTATCATATCTATGTTTGAAGACTTTGACTGAAGACTTTCTCAATTTCCTCAGTTCAATTTCTCCAGTCTGTTTGTCTTCATCTTGTGTTATCCTGTGTTTACGCTTTTTGTACTCTGAGTTTGTCTTCATTTCATCATGATGACCATGCATGTATTCTGCTATGTTTACCTCTGAGTACTTATTCCGCTGCTAGTAGTTCTTCGCTAAGGAATTTCCTCACGAGCAAATTCCTCAGTGAAGAATTTCATAAAAATCACCTATTCACCCCCCTCTAGTCGATATAACGCACTTTCAATTGGTAGCAGAGCAAGGTACTCCCTTGTTCTGTGTGATTTTGGTTTAACCGCCTGGAGTTTTAGTTATGTCGACCGCAGATATGAAGAAAGTGCCGTGCCCCATCTTTGACGGTCACGAGTATCCCAAATGGAAGGCTATGATGAAGAAGCGTCTCATGGTGATGGACAGCGAGCTATGGACCGTCACTGAGATTGGTCTGACCGATCTGTGCAAGATGGCGGAAGCTGATGACATTCGCAAGTACACTCAACTCAACCTCACAGCGAAGGCCGTCATCTGCTCCAGTCTGTCTCGAAACCAGTTCAGAAACATCATGCATCTCGATCAGGCGAAGCTTGTCTGGGACCGTCTCTCTGATGTCTATGAAGGCCATCGAACCCGTCATGATTCTTGGTTTGAGGATTTCAAGGAATCGCTCAAATCGATGACATTCGAACCAGAATCATCATCCTCTACTTCATGCCTTATGGCAAAAAGTGCTGAGGTAACTGAATGCTACCTATCTGAGTCTAGTGATGAAGAATCTGGTGATGAATTTGGACCCAGTTATGTCAAACTTGCTTCCCTTGCCGCAAAACAACAAAGAGCTTTGCAAAAAGCTAATGATATGCTTAGTAAGAGCAATGATATGTTGGGTGAAGAAATGGATCAGTCACAAGCCTTGGCTGAAAGTCTTCAGAGACTTCATTCCAAGCATGACTCTCTTCAAGATCAGCATAACTCTCTCCTGTCTAATTTTGAGAAGATGAGAGTGAGTTATGAAGATCTTCAGAAGGAGCGCGATTCATTACTCACTCAACAAATCAGCGCTGCTCAGGAAGAATTCATTCCTCCATGCCTAAAATGCATTGAACGAGAATCTGCTAATTCTTCACCTGAATGTTCAAATGCTTCAAATGTTACAAATTCTTCACCTGTCTCTGCTATCACTAATTCCTCATCTGAGGACATTGCTAGTATTACTGACGATGCAGGACTGAAGGAATTGTACATGACAGGCATGTACAAAAGCCTCAAAGGGCATCAGACTCTCTGTGATGTGCTTAAAAGCAGATCCTCAACAGGAACCCTAGGAAAGAGGGTATTGCCTTTGAGAGGAAACTCAATGCTGATGGTACACATTGGAAGCCTGAGCAGTACCCCAAAACCACATGGGTTGCTGCAAAGGGACCTCCAGTTGATCCATCTAATTTATCTGGCTATACATGTGAATCTTCTCATTCTTCTGATGAGTCATTTGACTCCAACTATAAACTGTTCAAAAATCAGAATGGTGAAGTATTTGCTAGATATGTTGGCACTAACTGCAGGAACGGTTCCCCTGTGAAGAAAATCTGGGTTCCCAAAAGGTGCCTTGAAAGTCTTCAGGTGAATGTCCTCATGACACCACCTGTGAAGAAAAGGAACCTCATATCAAATTCTTCATATGGACCAAATTCTTCATATGGATCCAAGTCCTCATACGGACCAAATTCCTCAAGGGGATCAAATTCCTCACATGGATCAAAGTCCTCATATGAACATCATCGTGCTAACAACTCTGTTTCGCAGGGAAGAGCCAAGGGCTATGAATATGAGCATTATTCTTCAAATTATTATGTTCATAAGTCCTCGAAGAATTTCTCTACTTATGCGTATGCTTACCCTAACTCCTCTTATGTGAAACAAAATGGTTTGGCTGCTTTGCCACCATTCTCATATGGAGCTCGCAGAATGATGAACTCTTTGCCACCCCTTCAGATGTGGGTGGTGAAGAAAAAGAACTAATCTCTTCTGCAGAGTCAGGTCTCCAGACGTGTTGTAACGTCTGAAGAATTTGCTGGGGACCTGACAAAAATGCCTGAAAGGACGCAGGCTAACCATGATGAAATGAACTTTGATTTCACACGTCCTCCCTCTGTTTTATCGGTTCTACTACTTGATGAAATTGATCTGATGAATTGTGATATCATATTCTTCACTGCTGAAGTATATGAGGTCGTAAGTTGCACTAATTCATCTGCAGGATGATCAACCCAAAGCCACTGAATGGGTACTTGATAGTGGATGTACAAATCACATGAATGGTGACAAGAATCTGTTAATGGATGCTCCCTTATCAGCGTCACACATGAAGCATATCATCTTCGCTGATAAAAGCAAAACTCAGGTATTGGGTCTAGGTAAGGTTGCTATCACAAAGGATCGACACATGGACAAAATCATGCTTGTTGAGTCCTTAGGATACAATCTTATGTCTGTCTCAATGCTTTGTGATCTTGATATGGTTGTTGTCTTCGGCAAGTATCGTTGTGTTGTGATTATGGAAGCTGACAATTCCAAAGTCTTCGAAGGCTTTAGGAGAGGAGACTTGTATATTGTTGATTTCTCTACAGATTCACAACCTGCCGTGTGCTTACTTGCAAAAGCTTCAGAAGGATGGCTATGGCATCGACGACTTGGTCATGCAGGCATGAGGAATCTGCACACGCTTGCAAAGAAGAAGCATGTCACTGGCATTGAGAATGTCAAATTCCTCATGGATCACTTATGCGGTGCCTGTGAAGCTGGAAAGATGACCAAGGCCAAGCATCCAGCAAAGACTATCATGACCACTACTCGTCCATTCGAATTGCTTCACATGGATCTCTTCGGTCCTAACCATTATTCCTCTGTCTCTAATGAAGCATCTCAATATGGTTTTGTTATTGTTGATGATTACTCTCGTTACACATGGGTACACCTTGTCTCTTACAAAACTGAAGTGCAGGAAGTCTTCAAACGATTTTCCTCGAGGGCTTCAACTAACTTTGGTGTGAAGATCAAGCACATCAGAAGTGACAATGGCACTGAGTTCAAGAATTCGGGTCTCGATGACTATCTTGATGAACTTGGTATTACTCATGAATTATCTGCTCCTTATACTCCTCAACAGAATGGCGCCGTGGAGCGCAAGAACAGGACTCTTGCTGAGATGGCTCGCACTATGCTCGATGAGTACAAAACCCCTCGTCGTTTCTGGATTGATGCAATTGATACTGCGTGCCATATCATCAACAGAGTATATCTTCACAAATTCTTCAAGAAGACTGCCTATGAACTCCTCACTGACAAGAAACCCAATGTGAGTTATTTCAAAGTCTTCGGTGCTAAATGCTGGATTAGAGATCCTCATCACAACTCTAAATTTGCACCGAAAGCACATGAAGGTTTCATGCTTGGTTACGGAAAGGACTCGCACACCTACAGAGTCTTCAACAATGTTCTTCACAAGATTGTTGAAACTGTAGATGTGCGGTTCGATGAAACTAATGGCTCGCAAAGAGAGCACCTACCTTCTGTGTTAGATGAACCAGCACCTGAGGAATCGATCAAGCACAAGGCTACTGAAGATATCATTCCTACTGAAGAATCTGCTGAAGAATTCGTTCCAGAACGTGAAGAACGTCGAGCTGATGCACCTGAAGAAATTGCTGAGGAAATTGATGCTGAAGAAAATGCTGATCAAATTCCTCAATGGCAACCAACTCACCCTCGCGTTGCAAAAGAAGTGCAAGTGGAGAAGATCATCGATGACATTAGAGCACCAGGTCCTCTCACATGCTCAAAAGCTTCACATCTATCTAACTTTTGTGGGCACTTTGCTTTTGTCTCTATCACAGAGCCCACTAAGGTAGATGAAGCATTTCTGGAGCCTGAGTGGATTCAGGCCATGCAAGAAGAATTACATCAGTTCAAGCTCAACAACGTATGGGAACTGGTCAATCGTCCCGATCCTCGCAAGCATAACATCATTGGTACAAAGTGGATCTACCGCAACAAGCAAGATGAAAATGGTGTTGTGGTGAGGAATAAGGCACGACTAGTAGCTCAAGGCTACACACAGGTTGAAGGAATTGATTTTGATGAAACTTTTGCACCTGTTGCTAGACTTGAAGCTATTCGCATATTACTTGCTTATGCTAACCATCATGATATCATCTTATACCAAATGGATGTGAAAAGTGCATTCCTCAATGGTAAGATTGAGGAAGAAGTATATGTTGCTCAACCCCCAGGTTTTGAAGATCCAAAACATCCTGACAAAGTCTTCAGACTTAACAAGTCCCTCTATGGCCTCAAGCAGGCCCCACGGGCGTGGTATGACACATTGAAGGAATTCTTCATGAAGAAAGGCTTCACACCCGGTTCACTCGATCCCACTCTTTTTACTAAATCATATGATGGTGAACTGTTTGTGTGCCAAATATATATTGATGATATCATCTTTGGCTGTACTGACCAGCGTTATAGTGATGAATTTGCCTATATGATGAGTGAAGAATATCAAATGTCTGTGATGGGAGAATTGAAATTCTTCTTAGGTCTACAAATTCTTCAACAGCACAATGGGATATTCATATCTCAGGAGAAATACCTCAAGGATGTCCTGAAGAAATTCGGCATGCAAGATTGCAAAGGTCTCAAAATTCCTATGCCCACAAATGGTCATCTATGCACTGATGAAAGTGGTATTGACTTCGATCACAAGGTATACCGCTCCATGATTGGCTCTTTATTGTACTTATGTGCATCTAGGCCAGATATAATGCTTAGTGTTTGCATGTGTGCACGATTTCAAGCTGCACCGAAGGAATCACACCATACGGCTGTGAAGCATATTCTTCGATATCTAGCTCACACACCAACACTAGGATTGTGGTACCCCAAGGGCTCAGACTTTGACCTCATTGGATATTCTGATTCTGACTATGCTGGTGACCGTGTGGATCGCAAGTCAACATCTGGTACTTGTCATTTCCTCGGACGATCCTTGGTCTGTTGGTCCTCAAAGAAACAGAACTGTGTATCACTGTCTACTGCTGAAGCTGAGTACATTGCTGTTGGTTCTTGCTGTGCTCAACTACTATGGATGAAGCAAACACTCAAGGACTATGGAGTCAACGTGAAGAATGTGCCTCTCCTCTGTGACAATGAGAGTGCCATCAAGATTGCTCACAACCCAGTTCAGCACTCGAAGACAAAGCACATTCAGATTCGTCATCATTTTCTTCATGATCATGTGTTGAAGGGCGACATTTCTATTGAGCATGTGAAGACTGAAGAACAGCTAGCCGATATCTTCACTAAGCCCTTGGATGAGAAGAGATTTAGCAAGTTGCGGTGTGAGCTAAATATCTTAGAATCTTCAAATGTACTTTGAAAATGCACTCATCCTAACACTTATGCATAATTGATGACTTAGATGTGCAACACATGAAGAAACGTTTTTATTTAATCAATGAAGAATAACACTCTAAGTGTGAAGAAATTAATGAAGAATTTGATTCTCAGAACCCTACGACAATTGTACGCGGTGTCTGAAATCATCATTCTTACACGGTGGGTCACGCCACCACAAAAGTTGAAAATCCTCAATTTGAGTTTTTCCTCATTTTTGAAATTCCTTAGTTTTTCAAATTCTTCAACTTTGCAAATTCTTCATTTTTGCCGTCGTTTTTCTTCATTGGCTATATATATATATATGAGTTTATGTCCTCTACAGCATTCACTTATAGCTTTTTCTTCAACTTGAATCTTTTCTGCTAAGTGAATGTGATCGGACCCTTCCCCTCTATGCTATACTCAATCCAGTCTATTCACAAATTCTTCATGTGCGTTCTATTTGAAACTCGTTCAAATTCTTCACTGTGTCCTTGTCAGCTGAAGAAATTGCGAACGGAACGTTAAAACTGATCTTATCCAAACTTTCGTTTTTGCTGCTCAAACCGTTCCACTTCCCACGATGGATTATTTTACTCACCCACGATCTTACACGATCTCCACTACACAGTACGTGGGTGACACATGTCAAGTGAAGGAGAACGGCCAGGGGCATGTTCGTCCTAAATCTTCGGACGAGCAGTTTTTCACTGCGGCTATAAATACCCCTCCGTCACCATCCTCACTTCCTTTACCCCGCTCGATCTCACTTCCCCCGCTCGAGCTTCCAAATCCTAGCGCCGCCGCTACTCCATCGCCGCCGGTGAGGAAGAGCTTCACTGCCTCGACCTCGTCGCCGACGTACTCGCGCCGACAGCGGAAATCTTCACCTCCGCCGCCACCGTAGACGTCTTCCTCCGCCAAGTTAGGGCGTAGAAGATCTGCATTGACGAACTTCACTGTTCCAACTCACATTTCGTCGTGTTCTTCATTCAGGGTAATTAAAAGCTATTTTTACTGCCCTCTTTGATTCGAAGTTTTTCTACAAAATCTTCAAAGGTGTTTTTATTCTTCAAATCCTCACACACAAAACACCTCACTTGTTCTCTGTTCTTGATTCATTTCCCTAAGTCTAAATTTCTTCAAGATTCCTCAATTGTGTGGATTCTCAATCTATACAACTCTGGAACCTAAGATATATATGGAGCTTAGTGAAATTCCTCAAGACGAATCTGGTCAAATTCCTCAAAACTTGTTCTTTATGAAAAACCCTCTGAGAACGCATATGACCTCTTCAAATTCCTCGCAACTATACTCTGTTCACAGGTACACATGTCCGCTGCTGAATCCTTAGGTTCTCATCAACTTAACTCATTTGCAGCGTTCCTCGAAGAAAAGTTGCATACTTCTTCAGTGAATTCCATTGTTCAAATTCCTTATCTGAAGAAAATGGCTGAAGGTAAAAGGCCACAGAAAGGAGGAAAGAGACCAGAGGTCATGACTGCATTTGAAATCCCTGAGGACATTTATGCTGGGTACTGCACACCTCCTGAAGAAGATAGAAATCAGCGCAAGGTGCGCATACAGAAGATTGAAAGGAGATGGGCAAGAGAATGGAGGGAGTACAGATATGTTACTCCTAAGTACATGAAGAAATTCGCAGTAAACCCTCCATGTCAACGCCCTCCATTGGCACCTGGCCAAGTAGCTGATCCCTCTAGCATCAGAAGAGGTGAGGATTTTCCTCAAGAATGCGCCAAGCGCCAGCGTAAACTGCAAAAGCAAGCAAAAGAAGCAGTGAGGAAATTCAATGAAGAATCTGCTGCTGCTGCTGCCACTGAGGCTTCTGCCAAGCCGAGGAAATCAATGATGAAGAAGCCTGCTCGTAAGCCAAGTGCTTCACCTTCAATGCCCCCACGGCCAAGTTCCTCAGCTGTGCCCTCACGGCCAAGTTCCTCAGCTGCGCCCTCACGGCCAGAATCTTCAAAATCTTCAAAGCAAATTCCTCATGTTGCTCCTGCTCCCACAAAGTCCTCAGCTCCTGTGCATCTGGCCTCATGCCAAAGGACTACAGGCATCTCTATTGCCACTGGAGTCTCCGCTCGTTCTTCGGATGCACCAAATTCCTCAGCTGGATGTTCCTTGCTGAAGAAAAAGGCTACCGCTGGACGCGGCACTCGCCCAAGTCCTAAGAAGCAAGTGGTCTTCTCTGTTCCGTCTGATGATGATGCTGATGAAGAAGAACTCACTGAAATCATCAGGGACCGCCAAGAAAGGGCTGCTAAAGCCAAAGGCACACCCGTGCCCCTGCTTTTGGATCCAAGGGCGATCCTAGACTATATTGATCTCTGGCACAAGGATCCCAACACACCTATGCCTGACTTCAAGCTGACACCTGGCCAAAGTCACATGATGACTCACTTCATCCAAGAGGAGAAGTGGAAATATGATCGGGCCAGAGAGATCAAGAAGACCCAGTACCGCAAAGAGAAGTTACTGAAGAAAAATGTTGTTAAGATGACTCCTGATGAACTTGTCAAGATGCAAGCTAAGATCAAAGCCCTCAGCGACAACTTTGACTCGTACTATGCTGATTGGCAAGGAGCCAAGGTCAGATTTGTGAGGCTAACTGATACTTTCACCAAGGGCAAAGCCTCAACACAAATTCCTCAAGCTGAAGCATCTGTCCAACCCACTGAAGAACATGCCAGCACTGCTGACGATGTTCAGACTGCTGAAGAAAATGCCAGCTCAAAGGCTGATGACTCTGCTCCAGCCACTGACGAAATTGCCAGGGCATCCACTAGTGGTGCGCCTGGAGAAAGTGAAGAGATCAGGGCAACTGCATCAGTTGTGCCTGAAGAAAATGAACCAGATTCCTCAGCTCCACCTGCACCAACTCCAACTCCAATTCTTCCCTCTGCTTTAGATGTGAAGAAAACCAAGGCTGCAGAGCGAGCTGCTGTGAAGAAAAGGAAGGCATCAGCTGCTTCAGAATCTTTAGCTCCCAAGAAGATGAAGCCAATGACAAGCTCATTTGCAAATCGTATTGATGCCATTCCTATCTCCTCCATGCCATCAAAGGACCTTGTTCCTTTTGGTGAATATTATGCGATCCCAAGTGGATCTGATGAAGAAACTCAGTCTGCTGCTTCCTCAGAGCAGATTGATGAAGAAATTGAAGTGGATACAATCCCTTCAACCCCAATGGTCTCATCACCAATGCCTTAGTTTGATGCTGAAGAGGCTGGTGTTGAAGAAATTGATGATGAAGATGTGGATATTGGAAGCACAACTCCAGTAATGAATGACGACTTTTGGGAAAGTCAGCATCCAAATTCCCCACTCTTCACCCCACTGCAGCAAATTCCTCACTCCCCTTCACAAACTGTTCAAATAGGCTCTGAAGAAACTCATCCTACTGCACCTGTAAATGAAGGAATTCCAGCCACTAGTGCTGAAGAAACTGCTGCTGAAACTGAAAAGGTGACTGCACCTGAGGAGGAACCAGAAATTCCTCAGCCTGAAGAACCTTAGCTTGTGATTCCTGAGGTTGTGATGCAACTCACTGACACTCCTCTGCCAAGGCCAAAGGATCCATTCTCAAGGAAACAGAAATTCAAGGCTGAAGACTTCTATGGCGAGCACGTATTCTTCACTGAATACAATCCTTATGACTCTGCTCACATAAGGAAGAGGCGTTTCTGGACAACCAGCCAAGCAAATTTCTATTCCTCAGTACTTTTCAACAAAGACAAAGTCTTCGACCATGCACATATTCCTCACGTGGATATGGAGTCTATGTCGTGCTTCACGCCAGTCCTCAGTGTTCTTCACGATGCTGGGCTGCTTAATTTCTGCACTGATATATGCGATTGGAATGAAGAACTCATTCTTCAGTTCTATGCTACACTGCACATCACTGGCAACTCTGAAGATGTCAATTCATGGGTTCTGGACTGGATGACTGAAAATACTCACTACAAGGCCCCAGCATCTGAATTGCTTCGCTGCCTTTCTCTGAGTCCACCCACTGAAGATGCGCGCTGTGTGTATGATGAACCTGAGCTGTCAAACCACTATATGCAAGTGCTGATGAAGCCTCTGAAGCCAGGGCAATCACCTCGTGCCAAATTCCTCGTCAAGGAATTGTTGTATGTGCCTAGGACTGTCTATCGCATTCTGACGAAGACAATAAGTCCCAACAAAGGACACGATTCTTCTGATGAAGAAATTGTTGGCATCATGAAGAATATGCTTTTCAACATCATACATGGCGTTCCCATAAACTTCCATCATTTCTTCATGAGGACTCTGGCCAACATTGCTATGTCACCATTTGAGCTGAAGCCTTATGCACCTTGGATTATGAGATTCGTCAGGACAAGGTCTTCACTCAACTACAAGGCTGAAACTCTCAACCACTGCAGCTACTTGCCTCCTATTGAAGTCCTCAAAAGGACATTTTCCTCAGCTGACGAAAAGGGCAAGGCCACTGCTGTGATAGATGAAGGCATTCGTCCATTGGATGGTCAATTTCGCAAGGCTGCCTCTTATTCCACCAATGATGACTCTGCCACACATGATTCTGCTGCTAATACTGCCAAGACAAATCCTCAAGCCACAGCACCCAGGGTGATGACTGATCGTGAGTTACGCCTCAGTCTTCATCAAAAGGTTGATCGCAATCACAAATGGGTCAAGCGTCAGTTTGGTTCAATTCTTCACAACATGACTGCCACACATAATGCAGTGAAGAAAAACCATTACTACCTTCATGAAACCCTCAACCGCACCTGGGCTGTTCTATCTCAAGTTTATAGTGCTGAAGATTTGGAGAACATGGGCCTCAAAGAAGAATTTGCCTGGTCGGCACCTCCGCCGAAGAAATTCAAGAAGGTCAAGGTTCCTTCTCTGGTGGCCAGTTCATATTCTTCATCGCGCGACACTGATGAAAATGAAGACTTGGACGACACTCCAGCAGGCCCTACTTCAACAACCGACCCCAACAACGCTGGCGCTCCTCCATCAACTTGAATATCTTCAGGGGCGTTAGTCCTCAGTTTCGATCCTTTTGGTCATTTGATGACAAAGGGGGAGAAATCTGTGTTAGTCTTCAAGCGGGTCTATAATAAGGGCATTTTTTAAGTTGCAACTCTCGTTCTTCCGGAAATTTTATTGGATTGAGTTGTAATCTTAAACCCTATGGTGCTCGGTGCTCTGATACTTTTGTTGCACTATGCTTTGATACTTTTGATGCGCTACTCTGCATGCTTATTCCTCATTAATATTATCGCACGCATGCTGATTTGCATCAGGCACCATATTTCATCATGCATTTCAAATTCTTCACGGTATATATATCAAATGCGTGTATGAATTACAAGATATAGGGGGAGATCTCCATGATTCAACTCTTCAAGTGTGCATTGCTTCAAAAGCAAATTCCTCACTATGCACATCTTCAGGGGGAGTTCTTCTATATCTTGCAATCAAATTCCTCAATATCAGTTTCTACACTTCATATATTTATCCCCGTTGAAAACTTAACCTATGTTGTCATCAATCACCAAAAAGGGGGAGATTATAAGTGCATCTAGTGCCCCTTAGTGACTTTGGTGTATTGAAGACTTATAGGTTAAGTATCTAATGCGTTTATGAGTGTACACAGGTCTATAAGTCTATGAGGAGTTTGATATTTACAGTGAAAGTCGACCCCTAAAAATGAAGTTCTTCAACTGAAGACTTTGATATTTTGAAGACTTTCTGAAGACTTTGAAAGTGAAGAAATTGGTGTGACCTTTAAGACTTGGTATTCATTCAAGGAACATGAAGCGTGAAGACTTTTGTTTTCGTAGTTTCATTTTGTCTTTCTTGAGTCATAGGAAACACTGTACTGTTAAAGGGGGTCGAGGAAATACTAAGGAGAAAATAACCATGTGATGCTCAACTCAAATCCTACATCTACCAATCCCTTCGAGTGAAGCCATTGGAAATCTCATACAATTCAGTCAATTTCTTCAGTGACAGAGACGCAGTTCTTCTGGTCACTGAGGACTTTGCTCTGACTGAGGAGTTAGGAATTCGCCAGTGCGAATTGCCTACACAGTGAGGAACATGATAGCCCTGAGGAATTTCTACTCCAAATTTCCGACCGTTGCTGTGCTACGTGCCAGCTGTCCTAAAATATCTTGTCCACCTAACGGTCATATCATTGAAGGGCATTTATGTCTTATCATGTCGGGCTGCTCCCTAGGCTATAAATAGCCGCCCCCTACAACCACTAGCTGGTTGGCTGCTCCGCGTGAACTTGACACTTGTCATTTGAGAGCAACCCATCCTCCGAGGACTTTGAGCGAAAATCATCAAGTGAGGAAAATCCAAACCCCAAACCCAAAACACCTACAAACCCAAAGTGATTGAGCATCACTGAAGAGATTGATCCTGCGTGGATCCGACGCTTGTTACCTTTGAAGACTGTGCTTCTTCCAGACGGTTAGGCGTCAAGGTCTAGAGCATCCAAGAGGAATTGTGGATCGCCGAGTGACCAAGTCTGTGAAGGTTTGGAAGTCACCTGAAGACTTACCACGAGTGATTGGGCGAGGACTGTGTGTTCTTAGCTCAAGGAGAATACGGTGAGGACTTGGTGTCCCGAGCTGCGTGCTCAGGACTGGGTGTCCGGGACTGTGTGTCCTCGAGTTTAAATACTCAGCCGCTCCAACCAGATGTACAACTGAGATAGCAGTTGGAACTGGTCTACCAAATCATTGTCTTCACCAAGCTTACTGGTTCTATTTCCTCAACTCTTTCATTTCCTCAGTAGTGTGCTGTTTGTTTATCATATCTATGTTTGAAGACTTTGACTGAAGACTTTCTCAGTTTCCTCAGTTCAATTTCTTCAGTCTGTTTGTCTTCATCTTGTGTTATCCTGTGTTTACGCTTTCTGTACTCTGAGTTTGTCTTCATTTCATCATGATGACCATGCATGTAGTCTGCTATGTTTACCTCTAAGTACTTATTCCGCTGCTAGTAGTTCTTCGCTAAGGAATTTCCTCACGAGCAAATTCCTCAGTGAAGAATTTCATAAAAATCGCCTATTCACCCCCCCCCCTCTAGTCGATATAACGCACTTTCAGAGGGGGAGAAACATCATAAGATCCAACTATAATAGCAAAGCTCGAGATACATCAAGATCGTGCCAAATCAAGAACACGAGAGAGAGAGAGAGAGAGAGAGAGAGAGAGATCAAACACATAGCTACTGGTACATACCCTCAGCCCCGAGGGTGAACTACTCCCTTCTCGTCATGGAGAGCGTCGGGATGATGAAGATGGACACCGGTGAGGGTTCCCCCCCTCCGGCAGGGTGCCGGAACAGGGTCTCGATTGGTTTTTGGTAGCTACAGAGGCTTGCGGTGGCGGAACTCCCGATCTATTCTGTTCCCCGATGGTTTTTGGGTATATGGATATATATATAGGCTAAAGAAGTCGGTTAGGGGAGCCATGAGGGGCCCACGAGGGTGGAGGGCACGCCCCCTGCCTCGTGCTCTCCTCGTTGATTCCCGGACGTGCACTCCAAGTCTCCTGGATTGCTTCCGTTCCAAAAATAACTCTCCCGAAGGTTTCATTCCGTTTGGACTCCGTTTGATATTCCTTTTCTGCGAAACACTAAAACAAGGGAAAAAACAGAAACTGGCACTGGGCTCTGGGTTAATAGGTTAGTCCCAAAAATAATATAAAAGTGTTTAGTAAAGCCCATCAACATCCAAAACAGATAATATAATAGCATGGAACAATCAAAAATTATAGATACGTTGGAGACGTATCAGCATCCCCAAGCTTAATTCCTGCTCGTCCTCGAGTAGGTAAATGATAAAAACAGAATTTTAGATGTGGAATGCTACCTAACATATTTCTCAATGTATTTCTCTTTATTGTGGCAAGAATATTCAGATCCATAAGATTCAAAACAAAAGTTTAATATTGACATGAAAACAATAATACTTCAAGCATACTAGCAAAGCAATCGTTTCTTCTCAAAATAACATGGCCAAAGCAAGCTATCCCTACAAAATCATATAGTCTGGCTATGCTCTATCTTCATCACAAAAAATATTTAAATTATGCACAACCCCGATGACAAGCCAAGCAATTGTTTCATACTTTTGATGTTCTCAAACTTTTTCAATCTTCATGCAATACATGAGCATGAGCCATGGACATGGCACTATAGGTGGAATAGAATGGTGGTCGTGGAGAAGACAAAAAGAAGAAGATAGTCTCACATCAACTAGGCGTATCAACGGGCTATGGATATGCCCATCAATAGATATCAATGTGAGTGAGTAGGGATTGCCATGCAACGGATGCACTAGAGCTATAAGTGTATGAAAGCTCAACAAATAAACTAAGTGGGTGTGCATCCAACTTGCTTGCTCACAAAGACCAAGGGCATCTTGAGGAAGCCCATCATTGGAATATACAAGCCAAGTTCTATAATGAAAGATTGCCACTAGTATATGAAAGTGACAACATAGGAGACTCTCTATCATGCAGAACATGGTGCTGCTTTGAAGCACAAGTGTGGTAAAAGGATAGTAGCATTGCCCCCCCCCTCTCTCTCTTTTTCTCTCATTTTTTATTTTTTTATTTGGGCCTTTTCTCCTTTTTTATGGCATCTCTCTTTTTTTTAGTCCAGAGTCTCATCCCGACTTGTGAGGGAATCATAGTCTCCATCATCCTTTCCTCACTTGGGACAATGCTCTAAAAAATGATGATAATCACACTTTTATTTACTTACAACTCAAGAGTTACAACTCGATACTTAGAACAAAGTATGACTCTATATGAATGCCTCCGGCGGTGTACCGGGATGTGCAATGACTCATGAGTGACATGTATGAAAGAATTATGACCGGTGGCTTTGCCACAAATACGATGTCAACTACATGATCATGCAAAGCAATATGACAATGATGGAGCGTGTCATAATAAACGGAACGGTGGAAAGTTGCTTGGCAATATATCTCGGAATGGCTATGGAAATGCCATAATAGGTAGGTATGGTGGCTGTTTTGAGGAGGGTATATGGTGGGTGTATGATACCAGTGAAATGTGCGATGTATTAGAGAGGCTAGCAATGGTGGAAGGGTGAGAGTGCGTATAATCCATGGACTCAACATTAGACATAAAGAACTCACATACTTATTGCAAAAATCTATTAGTTATCGAAACAAAGTACTACGCGCATGCTCCTAGGGGGGTAGATTGGTAGGAAAATACCATCTCTTGTCCCCGATCGCCACTCATAAGGAGGACAATCAATAAATAAATCAATGCTCCGACTTCATTACATAAAGGTTCACCATACGTGCATGCTACGGGAATCACAAACTTTAGAACAAGTATTTCTCAAATTCACAACTACTCAACTAGCATGACTCTAATATCACCATCTTCATATCTCAAAACAATCATAAGGAATCATACTTCTCATAGTATTCAATGCACTTTATATGAAAGTTTTTATTATATCCCTCTTGGATGCCTATCATATTAGGACTAGTTTTATAACCCAAGAAAATTACCATGTTGTTCTAAAGACTCTCAAAATAATATAAGTGAAGCATGAGAGTTCATATATTTCTTCAAAATAAATCCACTGCCGTGCTCTAAAAGATATAAGTGAAGCACTAGAGCAAACAACAAACTACTTCGAAAGATATAATGAAGATCAATGAGTAGCCGAATAATTATGCAACTATGTGAAGAATCTCTAACATTTAAGAATTTCAGATCTTGGTACTTTATTCAAATATAAAGCAAAGCTAAATAAAATAAAATGACGCTCCAAGCAAAACACATATCATGTGGTGAATAAAAATATAGCCCCAAGTAAAGTTACCGATGAACGAAGACGAAAGAGGGGATGCCATCCGGGGCATCCCCAAGCTTTGGCTCTTCGTTATCCTTGAATATCACCTTGGGGTGCCTTATCTTAGGCTCTTGCCACTCCTTATTCCGTATTCCATCAAATATTTACCCAAAACTTGAAAACTTCACAACACAAAACTTAACAGAAAACTCGTAAACTCCGTTAGTATAAGAAAATAAATCACCACTTAGGTACTGTTGTGAACTCATTCTAAATTCATATTGGTGTAATATCTACTGTATTCCAACTTCTCTATGGTTCATACCCTCCGATACTACTCATATATTCATCAAAATAAGCAAACATCACATAAAAAAACAGAATCTGTCAAAAACAGAATAGTCTGTAGTAATCTGTATCATTAGAATACTTCTGTAACTCCAAAAATTCTGAAATAAATTGGTGGACCTTAGGAATTTGTATAGTAATCATCTGCAAAAATAATCAACTAAATATCACTCTCCAGTAAAAAGTTTTAGCTAATCTCGTGAGCGCTAAAGTTTTTGTTTTTTACAGCATGATCATAAAGACTTCACCCAAGTCTTCCCAAAGGTTCTACTTGGCACAAACACTAATTAAAACACAAAACCACATCTAAATAGAAGCTGGATGGATTATTTATTCCTAAACAGAACCAAAAAGCAAGAAACTAAAATAAAATTGGGTTGCCTCCCAACAAGCGCTAACGTTTAACGCCCCTAGCTAGGCATGATGATTTCAGTGATGCTCACATAAAAGATAAGAATTGAAACATAAAGAGAGCATCATGAAGAATATGACTAGCATATTTTAGTCTAACCCACTTCCTATGAATTGGGATTTTGTGAGCAAACAACTTATGGGAACAACAATCAACTAGCATAAGAAGGCAAAACAAGCATAACTTCAAAACTTTAAGCACATAGAGAGGAAACTTGATATTATTGCAATTCCTACAAGCATATATTCCTCCCTCATAATAATTTTTAGTAGCATCATGAATGAATTCAACAATATAACCAGCACCTAAAGAATTCTTTTCATGATCTACTTGCATAGAAAATTTACTACTCTCCACATAAGCAAAATTCTTCTCATGAATAATAGTGGGAGCAAACTCAACAAAATAACTATCATGTGATTTAAAATTAAGATCAAGATGACAATTTTCATGGTTATCATTATTATTTAAAGCATATGTGTCATCATAATAATCATCATAGATAGGAGGCATGCTTTCATCATAGTAAATTTGCTCATCAAAGCTTGGGGGACAAAAAATATCATCTTCATCAAACATAACTTCCCCAAGCTTGTGGCTTTGCATATCATTAGCATCATGGATATTCATAGAATTCATACTAACAACATTGCAATCATGCTCATCATTCACATATTTTATGCCAAGTATTCTATGTAATTCTTCTTCTAGTACTTGAGCACAATTTTCCTTCCCGTCATTCTCACGAAAGATATTAAAAAGGTGAAGCATATGAGGCGACCTTAATTCCACTTTTTATAGTTTTATTTTATAAACTAAACTAGTGATAAAACAAGAAACTAAAAGACTCGATTGCAAGATCTAAAGATATACCTTCAAGCACTCACCTCCCCGACAACGGCGCCAGAAAATAGCTTGATGTCTAATACACAACCTTCTTCTTGTAGACGTTGTTGGGCCTCCAAGTGCAGAGGTTTGTAGGACAGTAGCAAATTTCCCTCAAGTGGATGACCTAAGATTTATCAATCCGTGGGAGGCATAGGATGAGGATGGTCTCTCTCAAACAACCCTGCAACCAAATAACAAAGAGTCTCTTGTGTCCCCAACACACCCAATACAATGGTAAATTGTATAGGTGCACTAGTTCGGCGAAGAGATGGTGATACAAGTGCAATATGGATGGTAGATATGGGTTTTTGTAATCTGAAAATATAAAAGCAGCAAGGTAATTAATGATAAAAGTGAGCGTAAACGGTATTGCAATGATAGGAAACAAGGCCTAGGGTTCATACTTTCACTAGTGCAAGTTTTCTCAACAATAATAACATAATTGGATCATATAACTATCCCTCGACATGCAACAAAGAGTCACTCCAAAGTCACTAATAGCGGAGAACAAACGAAGAGATTATTGTAGGGTACGAAACCACCTCAAAGTTATTCTTTCGGATCGGTCTATTCAAGAGTTCGTACTAGAATAACACCTTAAGACACAAATCAACCAAAACCCTAATGTCACCTAGATACTCCAATGTCACCTCAAGTATCCGTGGGTATGATTATACGATATGCATCACACAATCTCAGATTCATCTATTCAAACCAACACAAAGTACTTCAAAGAGTGCCCAAAAGTTTCTACCGGAGAGTCAAGACGAAAAGTGTGCTAACCCCTATGCATAGGTTCATGGGCGGAACCCGCAAGTTGATCACAAAACATACATCAAGTGAATCACGTGATATCCCATTGTCACCACAGATACGCACGGCAAGACATACATCAAGTGTTCTCAAATCCTTAAAGACTCAATTCGATAAGATAACTTCAAAGGGAAAACTCAATCCATTACAAGAGAGTAGAGGGGGAGAAACATCATAAGATCCAACTATAATAGCAAAGCTCGCGATACATCAAGATCGTGCCAAATCAAGAACACGAGAGAGAGAGAGAGGAAGAGAGATCAAACACATAGCTACTGGTACATACCCTCAGCCCCGAGGGTGAACTACTCCCTCCTCATCATGGAGAGCGCCGGGATGATGAAGATGGCCACCGGTGAGGGTTCCCCCCTCCGATAGGGTGCCGGAACAGGGTCCCGATTGGTGTTTGGTGGCTACAGAGGCTTGCGGCGGCGAAACTCCCGATCTATTCTGTTCCCCAATGGTTTTAGTGTATATGGATATATATATATATATAGGCGAAAGAAGTCGGTCAGGGGAGCCACGAGGGGCTCACGAGGGTGGAGAGCACGCCCAGGGGGGTGGGCGCGCCCCCCTGCCTCGTGCTCTCCTTGTTGATTCCCTGACGTGCACTCCAAGTCTCTTGGATTGCTTCCGTTCCAAAAATAACTCTCCCGAAGGTTTCATTCCGTTTGGACTCCATTTGATATTCCTTTTCTGCGAAACACTGAAATAAGGGAAAAACATAAACTGGCACTGGGCTCTGGGTTAATAGGTTAGTCCCAAAAATAATATAAAAGTGTTTAATAAAGCTCATAAACATCCAAAACAGATAATATAATAGCATGGAACAATCAAAAATTATAGATACGTGGAGACGTATCAGTGATGCCTACATACATGATCATACCTAGATATTCTCATAACTATGCTCAATTCTATCAATTGCTCAACAGTAATTTGTTCACCCACCGTAATACTTATGCTCTTGAGAGAAGCCACTGGTGAAACCTATGGCCCCCAGGTCTATTTTCCATCATATTAATCTTCCAACACTTAGCTATTTTTATTGCCTTTTATTTTACTTTGCATCTTTATTATAAAAATACCAAAAATATTATCTTATCATATCTATCAGGTATCTCTTTCGTAAGTGACCGTGAAGGCATTGACAACCCCTTTATTGTGTTGGTTGCAAGGTTTTTATTTGTTTGTGTAGGTGTGAGGGACTTGAGCGTGGTGTCCTACTGGATTGATACCTTGGTTCTCAAAAACTGAGGGAAATACTTACGCTACTTTACTGCATCACCCTTTCATCTTCAAGGGAAAACCAACGCAGTGCTTAAGAGGTAGCAGTGCCCCACGCCGCCGCGGTCACCGGAGCGCGAGGCGTCGCCACGGGAGGAGGTGGTGCAGGCACCTCCTGCCTTCCAACAATCTCTCATGTACCACGCACCGCCACCCCACCTCTGGACGCCACCGGCCTACGTCGACCTCGTCAGTGACGACGACGACAACGGCGGCCACTAAGAAGAAGGTGACGGGCACGGCATCGACGGGCACGGCTGATGAGGACATCAACACCATTTTTACACCCACATCCCCTACTGTTACATATACTGGAACAATTACTAGAGCTCGCGCACGCTAATTAAATTATAAGGTATTTTCATTTCTTGGTAATGATTCTAATGTTCACGTGAATATGATGCTGCCTAAATTGGATACATTTGTTTTGCTTACAAATGAAGGGCCTGACATGGATAAGAGGGATGAACACTGGAGTTAGACCAAGTATGAAGATGATGGCATGCGCAAGGGGAACAAGAACAGAGTTACAAGTGATGATTTCAGGACTTTGAAGCCACCATAATGAGCACATGAAGCCTTGGACGAAATATACAAGATACCACTTCATAAATTTCGTCCAGAGGCTATTCTAAGTGTTGCATCACCTTATTATTGGGCCAGGCCCATGTAATTTCGAAATACTTAAGTATAGGATGTTTTTAGAGTCTGTACGTATGTGTGGGGAAACAAGAGTTAGGGTGGGTTTCAGACCCCTCTTCCAAGGGGCACGAAATTTCCCCCTCTTTCTCCATATATACAGCCCTTAGGGCGTCGCTTAGACTTTGGGGTTTTGTTTAGATTAAAAGTTCGCCATAGCTGCAACTTCGCGTACTTCGTTTGTGTTCAACGACCAGACCAAGACGTCACAGAACCCCACCTTCATTAATAAAGCTTTCCTCTTATACTCGCAATATCCTGATTGCAATCTCAGTTTCTTGCTTGTTCTTCGTTTGCTCCTAGGAAATAGACCCTCGTGGTCAGGTTGATCGTGCTCCGTCATGGTCAATAACCCCTCGGAAGTTGGTTTGGCGATTGCTAAGATGCAACGTCTTCACACGTTCGTAGTCGGATCGTCAAAGTCAACTCCCTCAGAAAATGATAGCTATCTCATTGAAACATCGGGACACCTTCGCCTCTATCAAGTGGTATCAGAGCTCTAGGTTGCTCGGTGAGATTTTACAATTTTTCATAGTTTAGATCGAGTATGTTCTTCACACCTACAGTCCACGAAAAAGCCACAAAAAATTAGGGTTAGTTCATCATATCCAAACCAATCTGAGCCTTTGCATAATATTTTCTGTATTTACGTTGTTGAATTTGCGATTGCATCATCATGTCAAGTTGCTGGTCTTAGCGTCTAGTTCTTTAGAGTTTCGAGTTCTGTTCACAAGTTGTCATGCCGCCGCCGCACCATCATCATCGCCCTGCCATATACCACCACCGCTTATCCGTTACTTCTCTGAGTCCATATACCACCACTGATCCGAGTCCATATACCACCACCGCTCCGAGTCCATATACCACCACCAATCTGAGTCCATATACCACCATCGATCCGAGTCCATATACCACCACCAATCCGAGTTCATATACCACCACCAATCCGAGTCCACATATACCATCATCATATACCGTCACCATTATGAGTTCCACCAGATTCATCTCTGCCACCAGTCTGAGTCCAGTGTTTGTTCCTTTATTTTCGAGTTCCAGAGCACGCGCTACTACTACTCGTGAACAAGTCAGATTCCCCAACTTTCGTGCTACCCGTACAAGAAAAATAGTTCCAGTTTAAAAAAACTAAGTCTGGAAAATTCTGGTTAGGCAGTTTTTAGACCATTTGTAGACTTTTTCGAAAAAAGTTTGTTGCGGAGCAAAAGAAAAAGAGGGAAAAAAGTGCAAAAAAAGTGAAAAAATAAAAATAATTCAGTGTGTGCTCCTCCATTGTTTACGTGCAGCGCCGTGATTTTGTTAGTGTTCTAGGCTCACGTCTCTAGCACGGTCTAGCCTAGGACCAGCACATTACCGTCATTGAGCGTTTATTCAATTTTGCATCTCTGAATTGATTATTGCTGACATTTTTGCTACCATATCATAAGCCTTCCCAGCTCCACATACATCTACGCCGTGCGTTTGACGCCACCTAGCAATCGCTCTGTCCAAGCTTTGAGAGTTTTGACTACAACGGTTGCTGATCGCCACCTGCTGCCGGGTAAGAACTGGTAAGAATTTGAGATTCGCTTGACAGATTTGTGACACACCACCACCACCACTTCCTAGTAGTGTGTAGGATCATATTCATGTGTGTTTCTATTGCTGCTAACCATGGCAGGATCACAAGCCAATGAGACTGATTGGGAGAACATGACGAGCAAACAGCTACATGATAAATTTCAGCAAATGATGAGTGGACAGGTGCAAGATGTGCTAAACAGATTTGAAGAGGCCATGGAGAAGAGAGATGGCATTGAGAAAACGTTCGAAACAAAGCTCGATAACAAGTTTAATGAATTGCTCACGCCTTTTCCACAACCACCGCCGGCTGCACCTGTCGCATCTCTACAACAACAACAACAACAACAACAACAACAACAACAACAACAACAACAACAACAACAACAACAACAACAACAACAACAACAACAACAACAACAACAACAACAACAACAACAACAGCAGCAACAACAGCAGCAACAACAGCAGCAACAACAACAGCAACAACAACAGCAACAACAGCAGCAGCAACAGCAACAATAGCAACAACAGCAACAACAACAACAACAGCAACAACAACAACAACAACAACAACAACAGCAACAACAACAACAACAACAACAACAACAACAACAACAACAACAACAACAACAACGTTGCCTTCCAAATCAAGTGGGACGAGCACTGCGCGTTCCTCTTGAGCCTGGTCAAAATTCTGGTGCTGTTGCACCTACTGTTGATGCTTCAGTGGCTCCTGCTGCTGCCGCTGAGGAGGATGTTTATGAGGACGATTACAAGGATGAGGTTGATCAAAATCAGCACTAGGGTAACCACCAGCACCACCACCAGGTCGTCCTCATGCCTATAATCGTAATGGTAGGGCTGCACCACCACCTCAGGTACGAGATTATGACCATGTTCCTAAACTGAAATTGAATATTCCACCATTTGAGGGTCGATACATTCCTGATGACTATCTTACTTGGGAGTTAGAAACTGAACAACGCTTCACATGCTTACAATATCCCGAGGATAGACGTGTTGCTGCTGCTGTTTGTGAATTCACTAGCTTTGCTTCTGTTTGGTGGTCTGAACATTGTAGATTATATTCTATTCTAGGTACTTGGGCTGCTTTGAAAACTGCTATGTGTACTCGTTGGGTTCCACCATATTATCAACGTGAATTGCTTCAAAAGTTGCAGCGTTTAAGACAAGGAAAATTCTGTAGAGGAATATTATCAGGAATTGCAAACTGGTATGATTAGATGTGGTATTGTTGAGGATAATGAAGCTATGTTTGCATGTTTTATGGGTGGATTACATAAAGAGATTCAGACCATTTTAGAGTATAAGGAATATAATAATATCACTCGTTCCATCTTGCTTGCAAAGCTGAATGTGAAGTGCAGGATCGACAAGCATTGGCGTGGACTAACTTTTCTGCAGGTCGACCTTCATCATGGACACCGTGTGCATCTTCTACTTCGACACGTTCTGCTACACCGACACCTCCGTCAGCTGCCACCTCCAACCGTGATACAAGAAAGCAGGCACAACCACCACTATCTGCCAAGAGCACACCTTCTGGGCCTGCACAGAGCTCTTCGTCATTCATGGCATCAACAGGGCAAACACATGATATTATTTTTCGATGTTGCAAGGGTGGAGGTCATTATGCGAGAGAATGCCCATCTAAGCATGTGATGATTGTTACTGAGGATGGTGGCTATGAGTCCGCTAGTGACTATGATGAGGAGACTTTGGCTCTTATTTCAAGTGAAGAACACGGTGGAGATGATTCTAATCATGAGACGCAATACATGGCTGCTGAAGATGCTGATGGGTATGAATGTTTAGTTGCTTAACGTGTTTTGAGTGTGCAGGTTACACAAGCTGAGCAAAATGAGAGGCATAATTTGTTCCATACAAAGGGAGTTGTGAAGGAACTTTTTGCTCGCGTCATCATAGATGGAGGGAGCTGCAACAAGTTGGCTAGCATGGAGATGGTGGAGAAGCTATCTCTCACCACAAGACCACATCCACATCATTACTATATCCAACGGTTCAATAACAGTGGCAATGTTAAGGTAACACGTACTGTTTGTGTGCATTTTAGTATCTGTACATATGTTGATTATGTTGATTGTGATGTGGTACTCATGCAAGCATGTTCCTTATTACTTGGTAGACCATGGCAATTTGATAAAAATTCTGCACACCATGGTAGAAACAATCAGTATACTCTTGTTCATAAGGATAAACATATTACTTTGCTTCCTATGACTCCTGATTCCATTTTGAAAGATGATATTAATAGAGCTAATAAAGCAAAACAGGAGCAAAACAAGAGTGAAAATCTAATTGTGGCAAAAGAATTTGAGCAACAAATGAAGCCCAATAATAAACCATCTAGTGTTGCTTCTGAAATTAAATTGGAAAGTGTATGTTTACTTGCCACCAAATCTGATATTGATGATCTAGATTTCAGCAAATCTGTTTGCTATGCTTTTGTGTGCAAATAGGCATTATTTTCATTCGAGGACGTGCCTTCCTCTTTGCCCCCTGTTTTTACTAACATTTTGCAGGAGTTCGCTGACGTCTTTCCACAAGACGTGCCACCGGGATTACCACCTATTCGAGGGATTGAGCATCAGATTGACTTAATTTCCGGTGCTTTGCTACCCAACCGTGCATCATACCGTACCAATCCAGAGGAGACGAAGGAGATTACACGTCAAGTCCAGGAGCTGCTCGACAAAGGTTATATACGCGAATCCCTTAGTCCTTGTGTTGTTCCTATTATTCTAATGCCGAAAAAGGATGGTACATCGCGTATGTGTGTTGATTGTGGAGGCATTAATAATATTACTATTCGTTATCGTCATCCTATCCCTAGGCTAGATGATATGCTTGATGAATTGAGTGGCTCTACAATATTCTCCAAAGTTGATTTGCGTAGTGGATACCACCAAATTCGTATGAAATTGGGATATGAATGGAAAACGACATTTAAAAATAAGTTTGGTTTATATGAGTGGTTAGTCATGCCTTTTGGGTTAACTAATGCACCTAGTACTTTCATGAGATTAATGAACGAAGTTTTACGTGCTTTCATTGGACGATTTGTGGTAGTCTATTTTGATGATATACTGATTTATATCAAATCTTTGGAGGAATTGGTACATTTACGTATTGTTTTTATTGCTCTACGTTATGCACGTTTGTTTGGTAACCTTTGGAAGTGCACCTTTTGCACCGACCGAGTATCTTTTCTTGGCTATGTTGTTACTCCACAGGGAATTGAAGTTGACGAAGCCAAGATTAAATCTATTGAGAGTTGGCTGCGGCCCAAAACGGTCACACAAGTGAGGAGTTTCCTTGGCCTTGCTAGTTTCTATAGGCGTTTTGTGAGAGATTTCAGCACCATTGCTGCACCTCTCAACGAGCTTACAAGGAAGGATGTGCCTTTTGTTTGGGGTACCGCACAGGAAGAAGCCTTCACGGTATTGAAAGATAAGTTGACACATGCTCCTTTACTCCAACTTCCTGATTTTAAAATACTTTTGAGCTTGAATGTGATGCTAGTGGAATTGGATCAGGAGGTGTGATATTACAAGATGGCAAACCTGTTGCATACTTTTCTAAAAAATTGAGTGGGCCTAGTCTGAACTATTCTACTTATGATAAAGAATTATATGCTCTTGTTCAGACCTTAGAAACATGGCAAAATTATTTATGACCCAAGGAATTTGTTATACATTCTGATCATGAATCTTTTAAACACATTAAAAGTCAAGCAAAACTGAACCGTAGACATGCTAAATGGGTTGAATTCGTTGAGACTTTCCCTTATGTCATTAAACACAAGAAGGGTAAAAAATGTTATTGCTAATGCATTGTCTCATCGTTATACTATAATTTAACAACTTGACTTTAAAATATTTGGTTTGAAGACCATCAAAGATCAATATTTGCATTATGCTGAATTTAAAGATGTATTGCAGAATTGTAAGGAAGGGAGAACATGGGACAAGTTCATCGTTAACGTTGGATTTGTGTTTCATGCTAACAGGCTATGCATTCCAGCTAGCTCAGTTTGTATTTTGTTGTTGCAGGAGGCGCATAGAGGAGGATTAATGGGACACTTTAACGTGAAGAAGACGGAGGATATACTTGCTACACATTTCTTTTGGCCAAAGTTGAGACGGGATGTTGAGCGTTTTGTTGCTCGCTGCACTACATGTCAAAAAGCTAAGTCACGACACAATCCTCATGGTTTATATATGCCTTTGCCTATACCTAGTGTTCCTTGGGAGGATATATCTATGGACTTTATTTTAGGTTTACCTCGAACAAAGAAGGGGAGGGATAACATATTTGTTGTCATGGATAGGTTCTCGAAAATGGCACACTTTATACCATGTCATAAAAGCGATGATGCTGTTAATGTTGCTGATTTGTTCTTTCGTGAAAAGATTCGCTTGCATGGTGTGCCAAATACTATTGTTTCAGATCGTGATACTAAATTTCTTAGCCACTTTTGGATATGTTTATGAGCTAAGTTGGGGACCAAACTACCTTTTAGTACTACATGTCACCCCCAAACTGACGGACAAACTGAAGTAGTCCATAGAACATTGTTTACTATGCTTAGGGCTGCTTTGAAGAATAACAAGAAAATGTGGGAAGAATGCTTGCCACATATTGAATTTGTTTATAATCGTTGGTTGCATTCTGATAACCCACAAGTATATGGGATCAATTGTAGCCTCTTTCAATAAGTAAGAGTGTCGAACCCAATGAGGAGCTAAAGGTAGAACAAATATTCCCTCAAGATCTATCGACCACCGATACAACTCTACGCACGCTTAACGTTCGCTTTGCCTAGAACAAGTATGAAACTATAAGTACTTTGTATGTTTTTTTGGATAGGTTTGCAAGATAATAAAGAGCGCATAAATAAAAAGTAGGGGCTGTTTAGATAAAGAAGCAATAAAGTTAGTATAGCGAGTGTGGGAAAGTGGTGGTAGGAGTTGCGAAATTGTCCCTAAGCAATTGACTACTTTACTAGACCGATAGCAAGTTTTATGTGGGAGAGGCCACTGCTAGCATGTCGTCCATGACTTGGAATTCTATGCACTTATGATTGGAACTATTAGCAAGCATCCGCAACTACTAACGTTCATTAAGATAAAACCCAACCATAGCATTAAGATATATTGGTCCCCCTTCAATCCCGTATGCATCAATTTCTATGCTAGGTTGAAGCTTCTGTCACTCTTGCCCTCCAATACATAGTCCTATCAACATACAACTAACCCTATGGTGTGATCCACGCGCACGCTCATAAGATGGGCATCCAAGGACAGCAACATACCACAAGCAAATTAAACCAATCATAGCAATTCACCAATTACCGATAGGACAATGAAAATCTACTCAGACATCATAGGATGGCAACACACCATTGGATAATAATATGAAACATAAAGCACCATGTTCAAGTAGAGGGTAGAACGGGTTGCAGGAGAGTGGACCACTATAGATAGATGGGGGAAGGTGATGAATATGTTGGTGAAGATGATGGAGGTGTTGGTGTAGATTGCGGTGACGATGATGGCCCCGGCGGCGTTCTGGCGCCACCGGAGGCGAGGGGGAGAGATCCCCCCTCCTTCTCCTTCTTACTTGTTGGCCTTCTCCCTAGGTGGGAGAAGGGTTCTCCCTCTGGTCCTTGGTCTCCATGGCGTGTGAGGGGCAAAATCCCCTCCGAGATTAGATCTGTCTCTCTCTGTTTCTGCGCTCCCTGATTCTGGCCTTTCACCATTTCTTATATTCCCGGAGATCCGTAACTCCGATTGGGCTGAAATTTGAACACGATTTCTATCCAGATATTGGCTTTCTTGCGGCGAAAGAAGGGAACGAATCGCCTTACGGGGTGGCCACGAGGGTCAGGGGCGCACCCCCTGCCTCATGGCCCCCTCGGGCATCGTCTTGCGTTGATTCTTCTTCCCGAAAATCACATATATTCCAAAAAAAATATCTGTCAGTTTTTACCCCGTTTGGACTCCGTTTGATATGGATTTTCTATGAAACAAAAAACATGCAACAAACAGGAACTGGCACTGGGCACTGGATCAATATGTTAGTCCCAAAAATAGTATAAAAAGTTGCCAACAGTATGTAAAACTTGTAGAATATTGGCATGGAACAATCAAAAATTATAAATACGACGGAGACGTATCAGCATCCCCAAGCTTAATTCTTGCTCGTCCTCTAGTAGGTAAATGGTAAAAAAGATAATTTTTGATGTGGAATGTTACCTAGCATAATCTTGATCATGTAATCTAATCATGGCATGAATATTAAGACACGAGTGGTTCAAAGCAATAGTCTATCATTTGGCATTAAGACAATAATACTTCAAGCATACTAATAAAGAAATCATGTCTTTTAAAAATAACATGGCCAAAGAAAGTTATCCCTACAAAATCATATGGTCTGGCTATGCTCCATCTTCACCACACAAAATATTCAAATCATGCACAACCCCGATGACAAGCCAAGCAATTGTTTCATACTTTTGAGGTTATGAAACCTTTTCAACTTTCACACAATACATGAGCATGAGCCATGGATATAGCACTATAGGTGGAATAGAATATGATGATAGAGGTTGTGTGGAGAAGACAAAAAAGGAGAAAGTCTCACATCGACGCGGCTAATCAACGGGCTATGGAGATGCCCATCAATTGATGTCAATGCGAGGAGTAGGGATTACCATGCAACTGATGCACTAGAGCTATAAGTGTATGAAATCTCAAACCAAAACTAAGTGGGTGTGCATCCAACTTGCTTGCTCATGAAGACCTAGGGCGTTTGAGGAAGCCCATCGTTGGAATATACAAGCCAAGTTCTATAATGAAAATTCCCACTAGTATATGAAAGTGATAACTCAAGAGACTTTCTATATGAAGAACATGGTGCTACTCTGAAGCACAAGTGTGGTAAAAGGATAGTAACATTGTCCCTTCTCTCTTTTCTCTCATTATTTTTTATTTTTTCTCTCTTTTTTAGGCTTCTTTGGCCTCTCTTTTTTTGGGGGGCTTCTTTGGCCACTTTTATTTTGATAACCTCACATGGGACAATGTTCTAATAATGATGATCATCACACTTTTATTTACTTACAACTCAATATTACAACTCGATACTAGAACAAAGATATGACTCTGTATGAATGCCTCCGGCGGTGTACCGGGATGTGCAAAGCAATATGACAATGAATGCTCAAGTCATGTATATGAAGATGATGGAAGTTGCATGGCAATATATCTCAGAATGGCTGTGGAAATGCCATGATAGGTAGGTATGGTGGCTGTTTTGAGGAAGATATAAGGAGGCTTATGTGTGATAGAGTGTATCATATCACGGGGTTTGGATGCACCGGCGAAGTTTGCACCAACACTCGAGGTGAGAAAGGGCAATGCACGGTACCGAAGAGGCTAGCAATGATGGAAGGGTGAGAGTGCGTATATTTTAGTGATCCAAGATCACATTGAGTCCATAGGAAAGCCAATACTATTGAAGGGGGATGAGGTGTTGCTTAATGGTCTACTTGCTCAAAGTGATTAGTGATATTGCTCCAAAACCCTCAACCACTTTCTCATTCCAAATATGTCCAAAACCCAAAGTCAAACTCGGCCTCATCGATTGTTCCTATCCGGCGCCACCGAGTTCATTTGACATAGCCACTGCCAGAAACCCTAACATTTCGGTCACACCGATACAGATCTCGGTCTCACCGAGATGGCCTTGCAAACTCTCTGTTGCCTGTTACAATTGTTTCGGTCTCACCAAAATTGTGATCGGTCACACCGAGTTGGCTTGACGTCTTCTCTATTTCCTTATTTCTTCACTTCGGTCTCACCGAGTTGATGCAATCGGTGCCACTGAGTTGATGTTTTCCCTAAGCCCTAGCACATCAGTCCCACTGAGTTATTCCAGTCGGTCCCACTGAGATTCCTAACGTTCAATCCATGAACTCAACATTAGTCATAAAGAACTCACATACTTATTGCAAAATTCTATTAGTCCTCAAAACAAAGTACTACACGCATGCTCCTAGGGGGATAAATTGGTAGGAAAAGACCATCGCTCGTCCCCGATCGCCACTCATAAGGAAGACAATCAATAAATACCTCATGATCCAACTTCATTACATAACGGTTCATCATACGTGCATGCTATGGGAATCACAAACTTCAACACAAGTATTTCAACAATCCAAATCTACCCACTAGCATGACTCTAATATCACCATCTTTATATCGCAAAACTATTGCAAGGAATCAAACATATCATATTTAGTGATCTACAAGTTTTATGTAGGATTTTATGACTAACCATGTGAATGACCAATTCCTGTCATCTCTCTAAATAGATATAAGTGAAGCAAGAGAGTTTAATTCTTTGATATGCCCACGCTCTAACAAATATAAGTGAAGCAAAAGAGCATTCTACAAATGGCGGTTTTCTATGTGAAGAGAAAGAGGCAATCCAAACTTCAAATGATATAAGTGAAGCACATGAAGCATTCTATAAAACCATACTCAAAAGTTATAAGTGAAGTGCAAACAGTATTCTATAAATCAACCATGGACTATCTCATACCAGCATGGTGCATCAAATAAAAGTGAAAAGTAAATGCAAAAGACGCTCCAAGATTTGCACATATCACATGAACGAAACGAAACTGAAAACATACCAATACTTGTTAAAGAAAGATGGGATGCCTTCCGGGGCATCCCCAAGCTTAGACGCTTGAGTCTCTTAAATATTTACTTGGGGTGCCTTGGTCATCCCCAAGCTTGAGCTCTTGTGTTGTAGGGTGGAACCCTAAGTGGAGATCTTTCACGAATTGGAGGGGGAATCCCCAAGAACAAGATGAACACAAGAGGGAAAACAAGAGGAACACTCAAGAACAAGTCCAATCACACATCTACTAGACCAACAAACACACAAGATCCACAAGGTACATGAACAATCAAAGGGAAACAAGATACATGGTAGAGTTCATCCCAAATCCTCTGAACGAGATGAGGACTTGATGATCTAGGTAGATCCTTCCCTCAAGGGGGTCTTGAGTTTGGTCACTCCAAGAGGAGGTCTTGATCTCCTAGTGGAGTGGATGCATGGAGCAAAGCTCACTTATGTCTATCATATACTTTGCTATCCTCTAAATGAGCTAGGGAAGGGGTATATATAGTCTAGGGACAAAATAGAGGGAGAGAGGGTGTTGTAGGGTGAAACCCTAGAGGGGATCTTTTCACACTTGGAGGGGGAAAAGGAGGAAGAACACTCAAGAACATAAGGCACAAATCACTCAAACAAACCCAATATCACATCCACTAGAGTAACACACAAGAGATCCACAATATTACATGAACAATTAAAGGAAAGTAGCACTAGGTAAGTTCTTCCCACTAGGTGAGGTCTTGATCTTGATCTCCTTCAATAGGAGGGCTTGATAATCCCAAGGATTCCTCCCAAAGAGGGGTCTTGATCTCCAAGAGGAGGAGGATACAAGGAGCAAAGCTCTCTTTGGTGTTCTAAAATACTTTGCTAACCCCCAAATGTGCTAGGTAGAGAGTATATAAAGTCTAGGGAGAAAACTAGGGGAAAGAGGGTTACAAAGGACCAAAAAGTCCCCAAAACGCGTTGCCACGAAGGAGGAGTCCGGGCACCCGGGTGCAACCGACCGGGCACCCGGACCGGCCAGGGGCTCCGGAGGGGGGCGGACCGGGCACCCGGGGTGGCCCCAAGCGGCTGGGCGCGGCAGGCCGGGCACCCGGGGTTGATGGTCCGGGCACCCAGTGGTGGTGTTGGAGCGGCCCAGGTCCGGCCAGGCACACGGGGTGGGCTAGATGTGGCCTGGAGGAGGGGGGCCAGACACCCGGGCCTTGGGGACAGGCACCCGGGGCCTGCTGGGGCGCCTCCCAGGCAGAGGCCGGGCACCGGGGTGTCCAGAGGCTGCGGCCCTTGCTTCTTCTCCTTCTTCTCTTCTTTCCCTTGCTTCGTGGTCTCTTGAGTCTCCGTCCTCTCCTTCTCACTATCATCTTCTTGGTACCTAAGAATGAACAATGTTTCCGATGATAGTAGAATCCAATTCTCACATGAATCCAAACGAGACTCGAAGAGGAGAGAGTCAACCTCGTTCTCGATGGCACGGGCGCGTGCTCTTGTCATCGGGCCACTTGGTGCTTACGGTGGTTATGGAGTGTCGATGCGAGTAGGCAAGGGATGCTCCGCATCATCTCCCCCCCCCTTAGGAGAGATCCGCCCACGGATCGTGCTCTTCATCACCATGGTACTTGGCCAAGTCCTTGACGTTGAAGATGTCGCTTACGTTGTACTTGTCACGTGGGATGTCAACCTTGTAGGCGCTGTTGTTGTAGCGTGCTAGCACCTTGAATGGACTGTCGGCTCCCGGGAGTAGCTTGGACTTGCGTTCTTTGGGGAAGCGGTCCTTGCGTAGATGTATCCATACTTGATCACCCGGTTGGAACACCATCGACGACTTGTTGATGTTGAGCTTGGAGGCGAGCCGTTGTACTTGGCACTCGAACGTGGAACGTGTTTCTTCATGCATCTTCTTGAGGTATGTGGCTCTTGTACTTGTGTCCATGTTAGCTCGTTCTTGAAGCGGTAGAGGGAGAATGTCGAAGGGCGACAAAGGGTTGAAGCCATAGATAACCTCGAAGGGGGACTTGCCAGTTGTAGAATGTCTTGCGTGGTTGTAGGCATACTCGGAAATGGGTAGGCACTCCTCCCACTCCTTGATGTTCTTATTTATCAACACGCGTAGGAGAGTTGCAAGCGTTCGGTTGGTGACTCCCGTTTGGCCATCGGTTTGGGGGTGGTATGCCATGGAGAAGAGTAGCTTGATTCTGAGCTTGGCGCATAGCGTCTTCCAAAAGTAGCTTAAGAACTTGACGTCTCGATCCGACACAATTGTCTTTGGCACACCGTGTAACCTCAAGATTTCCCTACAAAAGAGATTGGCAACATGTGAAGCATCATCTATCTTATTGCATGGGATAAAATGAGCCATTTTAGAGAATCCGTCCACAACAACAAACAGGGAGTCCTTGCCATTTTGTGTCCTAGGTAAGCCAAGCACAAAGTCCATGCTAATATCTTCCCAAGGTTGATGTGGAATAGGTAAAGGCATATGTAAACCATGGGATTGAGATTGTGACTTAGCTTTGCAACATGTAGAGCAACGATTGGTGAAGCGGGCGACATCGTGAAACATCTTGGGCCAAAAGTAGTTCTTGGAGAGCGTGGCATAAGTCTTGTCGCGTCCAAAGTGTCCCATGAGTCCACCTCCATGAGCCTCTTGCAAAAGTAACAAACGAAGAGAAGACTCGGGAATGCATAGTTTGTTAGCTCTCATAAGATAACCATCTTTGATATAGTATCGTTCCCAAGAAGTATGCGTCACACACTTAGCATAAGGAGTAGCAAAAGTCACATCATGCTCATATAAATCTTTGATATGATCAAATCCAACAACATTCAATTCAAGTTGAGTAAGTAACATGCATTTGCGGGAAAGGGCATCCGCCACAACATTCTCTTTACCCTTAATGTACTTGATCACATAGGGGAAAGATTCAATAAATTCACTCCATTTAGCATGTCGTTTATTCAACTTGGTTTGGCCTTTAAGTTATTTAAGTGTCTCATGATCAGTATATATGGCAAACTCATGCGGTCTAAGATAATGTTCCCAAGTATGTAACACACGCACGAGAGCATACAATTCTTTATCATAGATGGGATAGTTAAGTTGAGCACCGGATAGTTTTTCACTAAAGTATGCAATAGCTCACTTTTCTTGCATCAAAACTCCACCAATTCCATTACCACTTGCATCACAATGAACCTCAAAAGTTTTGTCAAAGTTGGGAAAAGCAAGAATCGGAGCATGGGTAAGCAAGGATTTGAGCTCATCAAAAGCGGTGGATTGCGAGGGTCCCCAAACAAAAGGAGCATTTTTCTTACTCAAGTCATGCAACGGTGCGGCAATAGTGCTAAAATCTTTCACAAAGTGACGATAGAAACCCGCAAGGCCAAGAAAACTACGCACTTGTTGCAAATTGGTGGGTTGTGGCCAAGTTTTAATTGCTTCAATTTTAGACTCGTCAACATGGACACCCTTTGAGGAAACGACGAAACCCAAGAAAACAAGCTTGTCAACACCAAAAGTGCACTTTTTCATGTTCGCATAAAGACGTTCTTTGCGAAGAGTTTGTAAAACAGCCCTAACATGCTTTATATGATCTTTGATGAATTTGCTAAAAACAAGTAAGTCATCGAAGTAGACCACAACAAACACTCCAATGTAAGGATGAAGCACAAAATGCATAAGACGCATGAAAGTACCGGGAGCTTCCGATAAACCCATAGGCATAACCAACTACTCGTACAAGCCAAATTTGGTTTTGAAAGCGGTTTTCCGTTCGTCACCTTGTTGTATGCGGATTTGATAATAGCCACTTTTAAGATCATTTTTTGAGAAAATGGTGGCACCGCTAAGCTCATCTAGCATATCATCTAGGCGAGGAATGGGATGCCTATAACGAACGGTGATAGCATTGATGGGTCTACAATCGGAGCACATGCGAAAACAACCATCTTGCATTGGGCACAAGTATAACCGGAACGGCACAAGGGCTTAAGCTTTCACGTACATGACTGTTGTCGATGAGCTGTTGTACTTGCCGTTGGATCTCCTTAGTTTCTTCGGGGTTGACGCGGTAGGGAGCCTTGTTTGTAAGAGGTGCTCCGGGGGTGAGGTCGATCCTATGTTTAATGCCACGTAGAGGAGGAAGACCGCGAGGTAGCTCATCGGGAAAGACATCCTCGAATTCCTGCAACAAGTTAGAAAACACTAGAGGAAGAGGATTAGGAGCTTTAGTTTTCGTCACCTCATTCTTGCATAGGAGGACAAAGTGGATGACACTCGATGGGTTCTCACACACTTCTCTCATCTCTCTTTTTGTGGCTAGGAGGACTAAGTTTTTCTCTCTTGGCGAAGGGGCGCTCAATTTTGGCTTGTGGCTCTCACTTTATTTTTGGTGGATCACTCTCTCACTAGGATCTCCGCGATGGGTGGATGCTTGCTTATCGGCGATCACTTGGCTTGGTGACATTGGTCGAAGCACATATTCCTTGCCTTTCATCTTGAAGCTATAGTGGTTGGTTTGTCCGTTGTGTATGACTCCATGGTCGAATTGCCAAGGCCTCCCCAAGAGGAGATGGCACACGGACATCGGGACCACGTCACACTCCAAGGTGTCCACGTAGGCGCCGATCTTGAAAGAAACTTGCACCGTATGCTCCACTTGAATAGTGACGGAGTCGCTTAACCATTGCACCTTGTAGGGACGAGGATGCTTCTTCTTGACCAATTGCAGCTTGGAACATAGCTCTTCACTTGCCAAGTTGTGGCAACTTCCTCCGTCGATGATGACTTTCACGGAACGCCCATTGATGTCGGCCTTTGTGTGGAAGATGTGGCACCGTTGGTCTTCGTCTTGGTGGTGTTGAAGCGTCAAGACCTTGGAGACCACAAGAGAGGGACTTGAAACGTTGTCGCAAAACACTTGGTCATCTTCAACTTCGTTCACGCGCCGATGCATGGCCACGTGCTCAATGGATTCCATTTCTTCTTCACTCATTGAGTCGTATGTGCCATCATCGTTGAAGATCATTGTATGCTTGTTGGTGCATTCGAAGGACTTGTGTCCTCGGCCACCACATGTGAAGCACTTGAGTGAACTTGTCTTGACGGTGTCGGTTGGTGGCGCCGAAGATGAGGACGACTTGGGCTTGTAGGTGCTTGCCGGAGGACGAGTCGAGGAGGGCGTAGCTTGCTTGGAACTTGACCTGTAGCCGGTACTTGGTGATGCTCTAGTTGAGGTAGGAGGTGCCAAAGTCGCAGGAGCTTGAGAGTAGGAGCCGTAGGTCTTGGACGAGTACTTGGCGTATTTGAAGTCATCTTGGACTTGTCGCTCAGCCTTGGTCGCTTGATGAACTAGCTCGAGAAGGTTTGAGTATGGTTGGAAGTCGGCAATCCGCTTGATTGGGTGGTTGAGGCCGTTCAAGAAGCGTGCCAATGTTTGCTTGTCGTCTTCCTTGACATTGGCTCGTATCATGGCAATCTCCATTTCTTGGTAGTATTCTTCCACCGTCTTCGTGCCTTGTTTGAGGAGTTGCAACTTCTTGAAAATATCACGGGTATAGTGTGTAGGCACGAAACGAGCTCTCATGACATCCTTCATCGCCGTCCAAGTTGTGATTCGTGGTTCGCCTCTTGTACGTCGTTGCTCAATCACTTGTTCCCACCAAATGAGAACGTAGTCTTGGAACTTGAGGGAGGCCATGGCAATTTTCTTCTCCTCGTCATAGTTGTGAAGACGGAATATCTTATCCACCTTCAAGGCCCATGAGAGATACTCTTCGGGATCATTGCTTCCGGAGAACTTGGACATGGTGAACTTGAGCTTGCCGTAGCGGAGTTCTTCATCGAAGTAGCGGTTTTGATGTCGCTCTTGCCATGGAGGAAGGCCCTCAAATGCTCGTTCCTCGAGATGTCGCTCTTGTCCTGGAGGAGGGTCTTGAAGCACTTGTTCCGCTTGGTGACGTCCTTGTCTTGGAGGAGGACGAGGGATATGCGCTTGGTTGCGCCTTTCTTGTTGCTCTTCACGTCGTGCGGCTTCTTCTTGTATCTCTTGACGAAGAGCTTCATCTTGTTCACGTGCTTCCCGACCGCGTTGGGCAACGGCCCGTGTGGAGTCTCGTAGTGCATCGAGGGTCGCTTGAGCTTGAACTTCACGCCGTAGTTGTTGTTGTCGAAGTGCTTCGACATCTTGCTCCTCTTGGTGTAGGCACACTCGTTCCTCTTGTTCTTGACGGATGGCGTCTTCGTCTTGATGTTGTTGCCGTGGCACTTGTGGAGGCATTTGCTCTTGCTCCCTTGGTAGTGGCGCTTGTTGTCGCGCCCTTTCACGTTCGAACTCGGTCTTGTAAGCCATTGCCATGGAATGGATTTTCTTGAGCATGACGATCTTGGGGAGCATCACGTCGCAGGACTCGAGCTCGGGGAGGACTTGTATCATAAGATGAGTAGTCCGAAGAGTGTCGACTTGAGCGGTGGCTTGAGTGACGCCGTCTTGTTCAAGTAGACGAAGAAGGCGGGCATTGCACGATCATGTTGCGGAGCTCTTCCATTTGTGTAGTGAACTTGTCATCAATGTAGTCGCGGTGAAGATGACTCCGAGGTGATGATGAATGTCACACGCTCCTAAGTAGCCGAATCACCTTAGGAAACGCAAATCGCAACTCAAAATCGGTCAAATGGGGAAGGTGGGTGTTTTTGTGATGATTTTTGGATGGTATCTAATGGTGGTGGTAATGATATATGTGGATGGGGGATGTCAAGAGCTTCCAAACGAGCTAAAGAACACAAAAAACGGACTTGGGAGTTGGAAGTTATGGCCAAATTAGTGGTGGAAGTGGGCTGATTTGGGGGGATGCGGGCACCCGAGGGTGGAGGGTGCGGGTGCCCAGGGTGGACTGGGGCAAACAGCCTGGGGGTGCGGGCACCCAGGGGTTGAGGTGCGGGCACCCGGTGGTGTCGGGTTTGGGCGGAAAAATTGGGGGAAATGCAAGATTTCGTGGATTTCGGGGTGGGAAGGGTGGGGATTGTTGGGGAGGGGCTAGATCCACTTGCCAAACATCAAATCCATGGACCAAAACAACCAAATCTCACAAGATCCAACAAATTGCAAGAAAAAATTTTGGGGCTATTTTTGTGGGGAATTTTCGGATTTGGACGAAAAACACCAAAATCAAGCTAGCAAATGGGGGGATGGGACTCCAAGATGTGAATCAACCTTGCTCATGATACCAAGATGTTGTAGGGTGAAACCCTAGAGGGGATCTTTCCACACTTGGAGGGGGAAAAGGAGGAAGAACACTCAAGAACACAAGGCACAAATCACTCAAACAAACCCAATATCACATCCACTAGAGTAACACACAAGAGATCCACAAGATTACATGAACAATTCAAGGAAAATAGAACTAGGTAACTTCTTCCCACTAGGTGAGGTCTTGATCTTGATCTCCTTCAAGAGGAGGGCTTGATAATCTCAAGGATTCTTCCCAAAGAGGGGTCTTGATCTCCAAGAGGAGGAGGATACAAGGAGCAAAGCTCTCTTTGATGTTCTAAAATACTTTGCTAACCCCCAAATGTGCTAGGTAGAGAGTATATAAAGGCTAGGGAGAAAACTAGGGGAAAGAGGGTTACAAAGGACCAAAAAGTCCCCAAAACGCGTGACTACGGAGGAGGAGTCCGGGCACCCGGGGTGCAACCGACGGGGCACCCGGACCGGTCAGGGGCTCCGGAGGGGGGCGGACCGGGCACCCGGGGGCCAAGGCCCGGGCACCTGGGGTGGCCCCAAGCGGCTGGGCGCGGCAGGCCGGGCACCTGGGGTTGATGGCCCGGGCACCCGGTGGTGGTGTTGGAGCGGCCCAGGTCAGGCCGGGCACCCGGGGCCAGTTGACCGGGTAGTCGGGGTGGGCTGGTTGTGGCCTGGAGGAGGGGGGCCGGGCACCCGGGGCCGGCTGGGGCGCCTCCCAGGCAGAGGCCGTGCACCCGGGGCCAAGGGGGCCGGGCACCCGGGTGTCCAGAGGCTGCGGCCCTTGCTTCTTCTCCTTCTTCTCTTCTTTCCCTTGCTTCGTGGTCGCTTGAGTCTCCGTCCTCTCCTTCTCACTATCATCTTCTTGGTACCTAAGAATGAACAATGTTTCCGATGATGGTAGAATCCAATTCTCACATGAATCTAAACGAGACTCGAAGAGGAGAGAGTCAACCTCGTTCTCGATGGCGCGGGCACGTGCTCTTGTCATCGGGCTATTTGGTGCTTGCGGTGGCGATGGAGTGTCGATGCGAGTAGGCAAGGGATGCTCCACATCAGAGGGGGATACAAGGGTAAAAACCCAAACTGGCACGTAGGCCCTCGGAGTGATCCGGGCACCCGGTGCAAAGGGGGTCGGGCACCCGGTCAGGTCAGGGGCCGACTGAAGGTGGCCCGGGCACCTAGGGGTTCCAAGCCCGGGCACCCAGGGTGGCTCCCTGAGGCTGGAGGCGGGAGGCCGGGCACCCGGGGGCCCAAGGCCCGGGCACCCGGACCAGGCAGGCGGCCGGCTGGGCAAGGCCGGGCACCCGGGTGTGGTGGCCCGGGCACCCGGAGGTGGCAGCAGCTCCAGCGGGAGGGGCCGGGCACCCGGGGTGGCAAGGGGGCAGCGCCCAGGCAGGGCCGGGCACCCGGGCCCTTGGTGGTCGGGCACCCGGGGTGGCCAGAGGCCAGGCCAGCCGGCGGCTGTGGGTGGCCGGGCACCCGGGGTGGTCCGAGACCTCTCTTGCTTCGCGCCTCACGCGTCCTTCTTCCTTCTCCTCCTCCATAGTTGCTTGTGTCTCCGTCGTTGCCTCTTCACGATCTTCTCCTTGGTACCTACAAGTGCATAGAGTTTCCATTTGAGGTAGAATCCGACTCTTGTGTGAATCCGAATGAAACTCAAAGAGGAAGGAGTTCACCTCAGTTTCAACAACGCGTGTGCGAGCTCTCGTCGTAGGTCCTTTCCGTGCTTGCGGTGATGGTGTGACATCCATGGTGATGGTCGAGGGATGCTCCGCATCATCTCCCCCCCTTGGGAGAGATCCGTTCACGGATCGTGATCTTCATCACCATGTGAAAGAGAGGGCATCGCCGTGTAGAAGTGGTCAACCACCAAGGACTTGTCGTGTGGAATTTGGAAATGGGCACTCTCCAATGTCGCATCGTCTTGTGATTCCTTCGAAAGGAGCAAGTACAACAAACACTTAAAAAACAAATGTGGTTAGCATTAGAGCAAAACCAAGAATTCAAGAGGTGAGTCACCAAACAAGTGTCGTCATCAAGCATAGCGTATGGTTTGGCAAAGAAGAGTGGCATGGCATGTAAGAACATAAATTGAGCACAAGCAAAGACATCATGGAAACAAGCATGGAAATGTGAGGTAGCGATGCAAATATGTTTGACAAGATAGCAAGCATCGACCTCAAGATCATAGCAAACATGCATAAAGCGCTCGAAAAATGGTCTATGGTAGGCATAAGAGTCATTCACAACACCAAAAGAAATGAAATGTCTAAACACATGGGGCAAGTGCAAGACAATCCAAGCATAATGTGCATATGGTGTGGTGAAGAAAGTGAGGCACTCGACACAAATGATATAGCCATTTTGGAACATGTGCGAGGCAATCAAGTCGTGCAAACTAGTGGAGCGAAGATGCAACACACTAGAGGAAATCATGGCAATCATATCATGTGAGCAAATAATAGGCATAGACAATGCACATGACACATCGCAAGTACGAACACAAACCAAGATCATTGTATCATCATAGGCATGGGGCACATAGCAAACATGGCAATAACAAGCCATATCACCACCAAGCTTGCAAATACACATACACGTAGTAGAATCAATCATCATGTGTAATGCAAAGCATGGGTCACAAATGCATGGCAAAGGCATAGGCATGAGCATATCATGCAAAGTGAACATGGCAAGATGGGCATATAATATGTAATGGATGATAACCCATAACCATGTGAGAGCCATGTAGAAGAAATGCGCAAAGTCTTTGCGCGAAGAGAGCGGTGGGTAATTTAATCCATGGGATCCCAAGTCATCATTGCTCTCTAGAGCTCGTTTTGTCAACTCCTGGGATTGCAAAGTTGACGAGTATTCAAGGGTACCTACACAAAAGAGACACAAACCAAAGAAATTGTGTGTGTGGTAAATGTACACATCATCCATCATGGTGTGTATGTGCATGTGTGAGTTAACACAAGATAAGCATCGCTCAAAGAAATTTGATGTGTGATATAGAAACATGTCATCCATCATGAAAGAATAGTTGTTATGTATGACACGATGGGGACACAAATTGAGAATGCAAGTATATGGCATATCACTAGCATGTTTATTCATGGGAAGCATATGGTGCACATAATTATTGGGATCATGCAATGGATGGGATGGATCAAAATCTCCTAACATGGATGAGGAAACTATGGGGGTCTCCTCATGAGCAATAATGGAAACATGACGTGGAGAATATTGACAACATCCCAAGCAATGCATATTTGGAACAATGTGATCATGGCATGGCATAGTAGATGAATTGCACGAATCATGTAAAGGAAGCATGGCAATATCATCACAAGAAAAACAAATGCCAATAACCATGGGCTTGTCATCTATGCCATATGTGCAAATTGGGTTTATGTTGATGGCATATGCATAGTCACTATGATGAGATTGCAAATATGACATATTGTTGATCTCATGCATAGCATATGACAAGGCAAGCGGATTGTCGAACATGATGTGACCAAGAGAATTATCGCAAGAAATCCTATGTAACATGGCATCACGACTAATAGACTCCACATGGCAATCATCAAACTCATCATAAATGGGTAAATCATCGCATGGGGAAGTCTAACTAGCATGAAGCATGACAATAGGTGGATCAACATCATGCAAGCAATCAATGTCGAGAATGTCCACTAGTGGGACTAGAGCATCAGCTTCACCTATATTGCCTTATTCATTCCACTCAAGTGGTGTAGGTGAGGTGGCAAAGACCAAATGTTGGTCATCATCTTCATCTTGATGGAACCATGTGGGGGTGCATCATATTCCACCATGGCCAGCGTCTTGTCCATAGGAAGGACGAAGTCGTCGCGAATCGGCGCATCATCATAAATAGGACCTAGCACCAAATGAGAAGACACCATAGAGGTAGAGGTTAAGTTGTTAGAAATCGAAATGACCTCACTCTCTCTATGTGGTGGTGGCTCACTCACTCCCTCAAGGTAGGTGCACTCAATGTCACATATGGTGGAGTCACTCGTCTCACTCAAGTGGTGGGAGTTGTGTGTAACGCCCTCGATGCGGCTATAGCTCCCACGTGTCGAGGCATGACTTAGAGGCATAACCGCATTGAAAGCAATGTCGCAAGTGAGGTAATCTTCACACAACCCATGTAATACATAAGGGAAAGAGATACATAGTTGGCTTACAGTCGCCACTTCACACAATACATAAATAAACAATCATCATCCAGATTACACTCAAGGTCCGACTACGGAACCAAAATGAAAGAAGACTACCCCAAATGCTACACAGATCCCTGAATCACCCCAACTGGGCTCCACTACTGATCATCAGGAAAAGACACATAGTAATGACCACGTTCCTCGTCGAACTCCCATGTGAGCTCGGTTGCGTCATCTGCACTGGCATCGTTGGTACCTGCAACTGTATTGGTAGAATCTGCGAGTCACGGGGACTCAGCAATCTCACACCCGCGAGATCAAGACTATTTAAGCTTAAAGGTAGGATAGGGTTGTGAGGTGGAGCTGCAGCAAGCGACTAGCATATATGGTGGCTAACAACGCAAAAGAGAGCGAGAAGAGAAGCAAAGCACGGTCGTGAAGCTAGAAGTGATCAAGAAGTGATCCTAGAACAACCTACGTCAAACATAACTCCAACACCGTGTTCACTTCCCGGACTCCGCCGAGAAGAGACAATCACGGTTACACACGCGGTTGATGTGTTTTAATTAAGGTCAACTTCGGTTTTTCTACAACCGGACATCAACAAATTCTCATCTGCCTCATAACCGCGGGCACGGCTTTCGAAAGATAATACCCTGCAGGGGTGTCCCAACTTAGCCCATTATAAGCTCTCACGGTCAACGAAGGATATTCCTTCTACCGGGAAGACCCGATCAGTCTCGGAATCCTGGACTACAAGACATTTCGACAGTAATAAAACAAGACCAGCAAAGCCGCCCGGATGTGCCGACAAATCCCGATAGGAGATACACATATCTCGTTCTCAGGGCACACCGGATGAGCCAGACATCGGGTTGGCATAGACCCTAGTTGCCCAAGGGGCGCCGGACATCGCTCGGTTTGGACCAGCAATCGAAGGAGAACTGGCCCGGGGGTTAAAAATAAAGATGACCCTCGGGCTCACGAAAACCCAGGGGGAAAAGGCTTAGGTGGCAAATGGTAAAACCAAAGTTTGGGCCTTGCTGGAGGATTCTTATTCAATGCTAACTGTCAAGGGGGTCCCATAAATCACCCAACCGTGTAAGGAACGCAAAATCAAGGAACATAACACCGGTATGACGGAAACTAGGGTGGCAAGAGTGGAACAAAACACCAGGCATAAGGCCGAGCCTTCCACCCTTTACCAAGTATATAGATGCATTAATTAAATAATAGGTATTGTGATATCCCAAAATAAACATGTTCCAACATGGAACACACTTCATCTTCACCTGCAACTAACAACGCTATAAGAGGGGCTGAGCAAAGCGGTAACATAGCCAATCAACGGTTTGCTAGGACATGGATGGTTAGAGGCTGACATGGCAATATGGGTGGCATGATATAGCAAGTGGTAGGTATCGCATCATAGGCATAGCAAACGAGCGAGCATCTAGCAAGCAAAGATAGAAGTGATTTCGAGGGTATGGTCATCTTGCCTGCAAGGTTCTCAGAGTTGTCGAAAGCTTGGTCTTCGTAAGCGTTCTCAACAGGTTCCTCGTTCGCGTACTATTCTCCCGGCTCTATCCAAAGCAAGAACACAAGCAAAGGAACAACTATCAACCACGAGGCAATGCACAAACAACATGATGCAAAACATGGCATGATATGCGAGATGTGATATGCAATGCATATGCATGCTCCGGAAGGACAAGGATGAGCAAGGCATAATCTTGGCAAACCAAGTATGCCACTGGAAAGGTGAGATGATTTCGGTTGAAATCGATATAAAGATCACCGGAATCGGAAGCACGGTTTGCAAATGACAAGCAAAACAAGAATGACAAGATTCTGCCATTAACAACATGATGCTACTTAGCAAGCAACAAGAAATTAAGCTACTGCACCCAAAAATATCAACAAAGCATATGGCAGTAATCTACTCAAGATGCTTGACAAAAGATGAACACTGAGCTACGGCTAGATCACACCACAACGGGTTCAAACAAGCATGGCAAAAGAGCAAAAGATAACAGGTTCACAGACTTTGTGAAAATAACATGATGCCAGAAATTATCATCAGGATGACATATTTAGAGCAAGCAAACAACATGCTACAGGAACAGGGCATAGCAAAATAAGGCATTGCATGAATCTACTCAAAGCACTTAACAAAAGTCCCTTACTGACCATAAGCCAAAAGGGATCACAAAATCTAATAGCATCCATGTCAAATAAGCAAGTTTCGTTACAGGTTTCAGACTTAGCAGAAAACTGGACATGACAAAAACAGATAACAAGTAGGCATGTTTACGAGCTTGATGCACTCACTACAGAGCATTACATGATAAACCTAGAATACATCCATCAAGAAGACATGGAATAGAAGCTAGACATGGCAAGAACAACATCATATCATGCAAAGACCAACTACATCAAGCTTGGCAAAATCGAATAACATGTAAACAATCTGCCGGAAACATTTTATAGCAAAAGTAGAGCTCGATTGACTCAAGCTACGGGACTCCATAATTACAAACAAAGCCATGGATGGATAGAGAAAATCCATATGTTCAAAACACCATTACTGATCATGCTCAAAAGAGGCATAGATCTCTCTGAAACAACATGAACACATGGCATAAAAATAACAGCAGGACATGACTTAGTGAAATTACTAAGTCTCTGAAATCAGCAACATTATGATCCCTAGTTTGCATGCTTGTGCTAGTCACCACAGAGATCACAAAAATACATGGCATACACCCCTGTCAGGATGGCATGGCATATTACAAAGCACATGTAGGACTCAACTTCATAGGCTGCACACATCAATCATGGCAAAAATGACAAAAGTGCATGTTCTGAGACAGATCTGAAACTAACATCACATAGCCCTCTTCTAACAGCATTTCGGGCATCAAGATGAGCTCAAATGAAAATTATGCAATGAGATGAAATGATGCACTCATCGAGGTGAACAATTTGATATGCTATACGCCCAAAACGGAGCCACGGATGCAGAGATATGATGCGATGAACATGACATAAAAATACAACAGAAAAATGACTTAGACGAATTAGACCTAGGGTTTGCAGGCGCGGAGACCGAGGCGGCGGCGGATCTGGACAGCGCCTCGCCGGAGAGAGCGCGGGGGCGGCCGGAGGCGGCGGCGGCGGCGCGGGACGGCGCGGGAGGCGGCGGCGGCGGCGCGGGACGGCGCGGCGGCGGCGGCGCGGGACGGCGCGGGAGGCGGCGGCGGCGGCGCGGGACGGCGCGGGGACCGGCCGGCGGCGACGGCGGCACGGCGGAGGAGGCGAGACGGCGCGGGCGAGGAGGCGACCGGGCGCTGGCGGGGAGGCGACCAGGCCGGGGAGGGCCGGCGATGGGCCCCACGGGCCCTGGCGGCGGCGGCGAAGTGGGGCTCGCGGGCGCCACGTGGCGGCTGCGGGTTGGTCCGGCGGAGCGGGCGGACGTGTCCGGCGACGGCGGGAGGAGCGGGTCTAGGGTTAGGGTTGGAGTGGATCCGAAAATTTCGGGAGAGGGGGTGGATTTATAGGTAGGAGGGGCTAGGAGGCTCCAAATTGAGCACGGTTTTCGCCCACACGTTCGTGATCGAACGGCGATGGACATGGGAGTGACTTAGATGGGTTATTGGGCTGATTTGAAGGGATTTTGGGCTGCAACACACACGAGTCCTTCACGGTTACCCGGTTAACCGTTGGAGTATCAAACGACCTCCAAATGACCCGAAACTTGACAGGTGGTCTACCGGTGCTATACCAAAGCCGCTTGACAAACCTCGGTCCATTCCGAGAAAGTTTAATACCCGCTCACGGAAAAAGGTAAAAGGGGACGCCGGGGAACATAGGAGCGCCGGATTGCAAAACGGACAACGGGGGAATGCTCGGATTCATGAGACGAACACGTATGCGAATGCGATGCACATGATGACATGCTATGAATTGCATGACATGAACAAGATGCAATATGAAGGGAAACCCAACCACGGAGGGAATAACATATCACATTGCCGAAAATGGCAAGAGTTGGAGTACAAATATGGCAAGTTACATCTGGGGTGTTACAACACTCCACCACTACGAGAGGATCTCGTCCCGAGATCTAGGACTGAAAGAACTCTGGATATTCGGAACGGAGGTGGTCCTCGCGCTCCCAGGTGGCTTCTCGGTCTGAATGGTGTGACCACTTCACTTTCAGGAATTTGATTGACTTGTTGCGAGTCTTGCGCTCGGTTTCTTCAAGAATAGCAACGGGATGCTCATGATAAGACAAATCTTCTTGAAGATCAATCTCTTCGAAGTTGATGGTGCGCTCAGGCGTCTTGAAGCACTTGCGAAGCTGTGACACGTGGAACACATCGTGCACATTTGCAAAGTTGGGGGGAAGCTCAAGTTGATAGGCGAGGTCGCCTCGTTTGCCGATGATCTTGAAGGGGCCCACGTATCTAGGGGCAAGTTTCCCCTTGATACCGAAGCGACGAGTTCCTTTCATTGGAGAGACGCGGAGGTAGACATGGTCTCCGATCTCGAATGCCAAATCACGATGTTTGCTATCATAATAGCTCTTCTGGCGCGATTGCGCGGCTTTGAGATTCTCACGAATGACTTTACACATATCTTCAGCCTCTGAGATCAAATCGTTGCCAAGCAGTTGGCGTTCGCCCGTCTCAGACCAATTGAGAGGAGTACGACACTTTCTGCCATAGAGAATCTCGAATGGGGCTTTGCCCGAGCTGGCTTGAAAGCTGTTGTTGTAAGAGAACTCCGCATATGGAAGACAATCCTCCCACTTCATGCCGAAAGAGATAACACAAGCCCTGAGCATATCTTCAAGAATTTGGTTGACACGCTCGACTTGTCCACTAGTTTGAGGGTGGAAAGCTGTGCTGAAGCGAATATTTGTGCCCATGGCCTTCTGAAAAGAATCCCAAAACTTGGATGTAAAGATGCTGCCACGGTCTGAAGAGATCAATTGTGGAATGCCGTGCAAGGAGACAATTCTGGAGGTGTAGAGCTCTGCCAGCTGCGCTGCTGTGATAGACTCTTTGATAGGAAGAAAATGAGCCACTTTAGTGAGCTTGTCGATGACGACGAAGATGGCATCATTTCCACGCTTGGACTTTGGAAATCCAGTCACGAAGTCCATTTTGATATGATAAAACTTCCATTCTGGAATAGCAAGAGGTTGGAGGAGACCAGCTGGTCGTTGGTGTTCTGCTTTCACCCTTCTGCAGACATCACATTCATTCATGAATTGAGCAATTTCTCGCTTCATTCGAGTCCACCAATAAGACTGCTTGAGGTCATGGTACATCTTCGTACTTCCAGGATGAATGGATAGCAGAGAATTGTGCGCCTCGTTCATAATGACTTTACGAAGATCACCCTTTGGAACCACAATCAGGTCCTCGAAGAAAAGAGTATCTCTGTCATCAACGCGATAGCACTTGTATTTGGAAATGCCCTTGTCAATACCACGTTTCACCTTCTTCACCATGGTATCCAGCAGTTGTGCCTCACGAATTTGATCTTCCAAGGTAGGAGAGACGATGAGGTTGTCAAGAAAACCTTGAGGAACAACTTGAAGATTCAACTTGCGGAAAGCTTCACAAAGATCCGGTTGAAAGGGCTTGAGGATTAAGCTGTTGCAATAAGCCTTCCTGCTCAAAGTGTCTTCAATCACATTAGCCTTGCCTGGAGTATATTCAATACTCGGATTATACTCTTGAATCATTTCGACCCATCGAGTCTGCCTGAGGTTGAGGTTGGGCTGAGTGAAGATGTACTTGAGACTCTTGTGATCGGTGAAAATGTCCACTTTCCTTCCCAACAAGAGATGTCTCCATGTTATTAGTGCGTGGATAACTGCCGCCAACTCAAGATCGTGAGTGGGGTAGTTCTTTTCGTTGGGCTTCAACTGACGAGAGGAATAGGCCACAACCTTCTTCTCTTGCATTAATACAGCACCGAGGCCTTGAAGAGAAGCATCACAGAAAACTTCATAAGACTTGGATTCGTCAGGAGGAGTCAAAACTGGAGCAGTGACGAGTTTCTCTTTGATAGTGTTGAAAGCAACGTCACACTCAGGAGACCAGACATACTTCACATGTTTCTGGAGGAGGTTGGAAAGAGGCTTTGCAATCTTTGAGAAATTCTCAACAAATCTTCGGCAATAGCCTGCAAGTACAAGAAAACTGCGAAGCTGCTTGACATTCTGAGGAGGTTCCCAATTCAAAACTGTAGACACCCTCTCGGGATTAATAGCAATGCCCTTGGCAGAGATGATATGACCAAGGTAAAGAACTTCATCAAGCCAGAATTCACACTTGGAGAACTTCGCATAGAATTTATACTCTCTGAGCTTGTCGAGCACCAATCGCAAATGTTTGGCATGATCCTTCTTATTCTTGGAGAAGACCAATATATCATCGAGATAGACCAAGACGAATTCATTGGTGTAGGGGTTGAAGATGAAGTTCATCATGCGAGAGAAAGTTGGAGGAGCATTGACAAGACCGAAAGACATGACAGTATATTCATAAGAACCAAAGCTTGTTCTAAATGTTGTCTTGGGAATATCTTCTTCACGAATGCAAATCTGATGATAACCCATACGAAGGTCAAGCTTGGAGAACACTTTAGCACCTTTAAGTTGCTCGAATAGCTCATTGATGTTGGGAAGTGGGTACTTGTTCTTGATAGTCTTCTTGTTCAATGGACGGTAATCGACGCAAAGTCGGTCCGTGCCATCCTTCTTCTGGACAAAAAGAACACCACCACCCCAAGGAGATGAACTCGGTCTGATCAGACCCAGACGCTCTTGTTCATCGAGTTGTTTCTTCAATTCCTTCAACTCTTTTGGTCCAAGCTTGTAAGGACGCTTGCAAACGGGTTCCGTGCCAGGCTCAAGATCAATAACGAATTCAACTGGCCGGTGAGGAGGCATACCCGGAAGCTCTTCTGGAAAGACATCTTGGTACTCACAAACGACTGGAATCTGAGAGATAGCATCCAATTCGCCCTTCTCATTGAGAGAAAACAACCGAATGGTCTCATCACGAGCGGCATAGATGATTGCATCGTCAGAAGAGTGAGTCAATTGAATTTCCCTGGCAGCACAATCAAGCTGAGCCTTGTGCTTAGAAAGCCAGTCCATCCCGAGAATAAGATCAATGTCAGAGTCACCAAGCACAATTGGTTTAGCCAGAAATCTATAGTCGCCCATCTTGATAGACACATCCGGGACAAAGGAGCTTGCGTTCATGAATTTACCCGGAGATACAACTGATAACGGTCTAGCCAAATCTTGGAAAGACAACTCATGCTTCGATGCAAAAGGTATTGAAATGAAAGAATGCGATGCTCTAGTATCAAATAAGACTTTTGCAAGAATATCATTAACAGGAAGGTTACCCATGATCACTTCTGAAGAATCCTCTGCCTGAGCCGCGTTCATCATGTTCACCTTTGCAGACTTGGAATTATGCTTGACCACTGCATTACTGGAAGATCTCACAGGAGGAGGAGGCGGAAGGCGCCTTTGGTTGAAGCACTTGTTCGCATAGTGACCCTTTTGCTGACATTTGTTGCAAGTCACCTCTGAGAGCGGACGGTGATAAGGAGCATTTGGCCTTGGAGCTTGATTCTGAGACTTGTTCTGATAGCCAGGGTTGGGTGGGTGGGAAGATCCACGACCACCTGAGTTCTTCTGCTGATAAGGCTGACGGAACGGAGGAGGAGGAGGCAACTAGAACTTATGTTGCTTAGCTGCCACCAGTGAGGAAGAAGAAGACTGAACTGCGTCTCTGACTCTCTTCTTAGATGCCTCACACTTGAGCTGAGCAGCTTCTTGTTTCAGTGCCATGTTGTAGAATTCATCATACTTTAACGGCTCAAAAAGCACGAGAGCTAGTTGCAGATCTTCTCTGAGACCACGCCTAAATTGGTACATCATGCTCTTCTCATCAGGGATGTCTTGCTTCACAAAACGAGAGAGCTTCTGGAACTGAGTGTTGTATTGATACACAGACATGTTGCCTTGCTTGAGATTGCGGAACTCCTCACGCTTAGACTCAACAACACTTTCTGGAATGTGATGAGCTTTGAAGTCACGGCGGAAATCATCCCAGGTAATCACACGGCCTCCTCTGGAATCTTTGTATTGTTGGAACCACCCAGCAGCTTGATCCTTGAGTTGAAAAGAGGCAAACTTGACAAAGTCCTCAGGTCTGACATTGCTATATTCGAAGTGGTTGTTGATGTCCACGAGCCAATCATCGGCGTCTGTGGCCTCGACACAGTAGCTGAAGGTCTTTGGCTGATTAGCAAGGAACTAATTGAGTGAAGCGAAGTGCGGCTGATTGTTGCCTTGGCCTTGATTTCCTTGATTACCTTGCCCTTGGTTGCGATCTTGCAAGAGCTGAATCAGAATCTGAGCGTTGGCATTAGTGGCTGTCATCAAGGCTTGCCATGCCTCCGGAGGCAGAGGTGGTGGCGGAGGGTTAGCCTGACTTCCTTCATTGCGTTCCGGATTCTGACGCGTTGGCGGAGCCATCCTGAAGAGGGTGACATCCATTAGCATCTTGAAAAAGATATATTCAAGCTGAATCAAAGGATCGAAATTGCAACATATAGTCTTCACAATAAACATTCGAACAAGAATGAACGAATGAATTCCAAAGTAAAGCATCACACTTCCATAAGCTGAGAAGCCATTTAGAAAAAGGTATGGAATAAAATCAACAAGGTGCGGATGTGAACAAATACTTGGTAAGGATTACCCAATCACGAACCAAATATCTGCGGGAAGAAATACTAGAGCTACATGAATTCCCACTTATAAACTCCCGAAACTTTCTGGTTATGCAATCAGGTGTTGGGGATACAGGGGACACAAAATATATCACACAAACTAACAATACCTAGATCCAGCTGTATCCATCCTTCAACACATAACCAAGAAACCCTCGGAAATCGTCTACCTCAACCTTCGAAAAGCATCCGTTATATGAGTTATGGCAATACTCCCGCACTCGCCTCAGTACTGGGCTATCAGGGTTATCTCACCAACAACTATACAAAAGAGATTTTCGATGTCGGCGTACTAAACTCAGGTATTCCAGAACCGCAACCATAAAATTATGACGACAACACCTCGGAGCTCAACTCCCCGGGACACCTCCACTAAACCCCTGCTGACGGGAGGCACCAAGACAATGTTGTCATCACAAAACCATCGGAACGATTCTAAGATACCCGCGTGATCCTAAAAAAATTTTAGTGAAATTTGAGAAGAGAAGAGTCAAAACTCTACGTCAGGATGCCTTACCAGAGGAATGAGGAGACTGGGAAGTAAAAAGAATTCCTAAACTCTCCGATATATAATTCCTAAATGACTCAAAACATTTTTCTAGACACAACTCGGCCGCTAAAAACGATCAATCAGTGGGGGCTCCTAAGGTCGGGGAAGGCTCTGATTACCAACTTCTAACGCCCTCGATGCGGCTATAGCTCCCACGTGTCGAGGCACGACTTAGAGGCATAATCGCATTGAAAGCAATGTCGCAAGTGAGGTAATCTTCACACAACCCATGTAATACATAAGGGAAAGAGATACATAGTTGGCTTACAGTCGCCACTTCACACAATACATAAATAAACATTCATCATCCAGATTACACTCAATGTCCGACTACGGAACCAAAATGAAAGAAGACTACCCCAAATGCTACACAGATCCCCGAATCACCCCAACTGAGCTCCACTACTGATCATCAGGAAAAGACACATAGTAACGACCACGTTCCTCGTCGAACTCCCACGTGAGCTCGGTTGCGTCATCTGCACTGGCATCGTTGGTACCTGCAACTGTATTGGTAGAATCTGTGAGTCACAGGGACTCAGCAATCTCACACCCGCGAGATCAAGACTATTTAAGCTTAAAGGTAGCATAGGGTTGTGAGGTGGAGCTGCAGCAAACGACTAGCATATATGGTGGCTAACAACGCAAAAGAGAACGAGAAGAGAAGCAAAGCACGGTCGTGAAGCTAGAAGTGATCAAGAAGTGATCCTAGAACAACCTACGTCAAACATAACCCCAACACCGTGTTCACTTCCCGGACTCCGCCGAGAAGAGACCATCACGGTTACACACGCGGTTGATGTGTTTTAATTAAGGTCAACTTCGGGTTTTCTACAACCGGACATCAACAAATTCCCATCTGCCTCATAACCGCGGGCACGGCTTTCAAAAGATAATACCCTGCAGGGGTGTCCCAACTTAGCCCATTATAAGCTCTCACGGTCAATGAAGGATATTCCTTCTACCGGGAAGACCCGATCAGTCTCGGAATCCCGGACTACAAGACATTTCGACAGTAATAAAACAAGACCAGCAAAGCCGCCCGGATGTGCCGACAAATCCCGATAGGAGCTGCACATATCTCGTTCTCAGGGCGCACCGGATGAGACAGACGTCGGGTTGGCATAGACCCTGGTTGCCCAAGGGGCGCCGGACATTGCTCGGTTTGGACCAGCAATCGAAGGAGAACTGGCCCGGGGGTTAAAAATAAAGATGACCCTCGGGCTCGCAAAAACCCGAGGGAAAAAGGCTTAGGTGGCAAATGGTAAAACCAAAGTTTGGGCCTTGCTGGAGGAGTCTTATTCAAAGCGAACTGTCAAGGGGGTCCCATAAATCACCCAACCGTGTAAGGAACGCAAAATCAAGGAACATAACACCGGTATGACGGAAACTAGGGTGGCAAGAGTGGAACAAAACACCAGGCATAAGGCCGAGCCTTCCACCCTTTACCAAGTATATAGATGCATTAATTAAATAAGAGGTATTGTGATATCCCAAAATAAACATGTTCCAACATGGAGCACACTTCATCTTCACCTGCAACTAACAACGCTATAAGAGGGGCTGAGCAAAGCGGTAACATAGCCAATCAACGGTTTGCTAGGACATGGATGGTTAGAGGCTGACATGGCAATATGGCTGGCATGATATAGCAAGTGGTAGGTATCGCATCATAGGCATAGCAAACGAGCGAGCATCTAGCAAGCAAAGATAGAAGTGATTTCGAGGGTATGGTCATCTTGCCTGCAAGGTTCTCAGAGTTGTCGAAAGCTTGGTCTTCGTAAGCGTTCTCAACAGGTTCCTCATTCGCGTACTCTTATCCCGGCTCTACCCAAAGCAAGAACACAATCAAAGGAACAACTATCAACCACGACGCAATGCACAAACAACATGATGCAAAACATGGCATGATATGCGAGATGTGATATGCAATGCATATGCATGCTCCGGAAAGACAAGGATGAGCAAGGCATAATCTTGGCAAACCAAGTATGCCACTGGAAAGGTGAGATGATTTCGGTTGAAATCGATATAAAGATCACCGGAATCGGAAGCACGGTTTGCAAATGACAAGCAAAACAAGAATGACAAGATTCTGCCATTAACAGCATAATGGTACTTAGCAAGCAACAAGAAATTAAGCTACTGCACTCAAACATATCAACAAAGCATATGGCAGTAATCTACTCAAGATGCTTGACAAAAGATGAACACTGAGCTACGGCATTTCGGGCATCAAGATGAGCTCAAATGAAAATGATGCAATGAGATGAAATGATGCACTCATCGAGGCGAACAATTTGATATGCTATACGCCCAAAACGGAGCCACGGATGCAGAGATATGATGCGATGAACATGACATAAAAATACAACAGAAAAATGACTTAGACGAATTAGACCTAGGGTTTGCAGGCGCGGAGACCGAGGCGGCGGCGGATCTGGACAGCGCCACGCCGGAGAGAGCGCATGGGCGGGCGGAGGCGGCGGCGGCGGCGCGGGACGGCGCAGGAGGCGGCGGCGGCGCGGGACGGCGCGGGGACCGGCCGGCGGCGACGGCGGCGCAGCGGAGGAGGCAAGACGGCGCGGGCGAGGAGGCGACCGGGCGCGGGCGGGGAGGCGACCGGGCCGGGGAGGGCCGGCGATGGGCCCCACGGGCCCTGGCGGCGGCGGCGAAGTGGGGCTCGCGGGCGCCACGTGGCGGCTGCGGGTTGGTCCGGCGGAGCGGGCGGACGCTTCCGGCTCCGCCCGGACGTGTCCGGCGACGGCGGGAGGAGCGGGGCTAGGGTTATGGTTGGAGTGGATCCGAAAATTTCGAGAGAGGGGGTGGATTTATAGGTAGGAGGGGCTAGGAGGCTCCAAATTGAGCACAGTTTTCGCCCACACGATCGTGATCGAACGGCGATGGACATGGGAGTGACTTAGATGGGTTATTGGGCTGATTTGAAGGGGTTTTGGGCTGCAACACACACAAGGCCTTCACGGTTACCCGGTTAACCGTTGGAGTATCAAACGACCTCCGAATGACCCGAAACTTGACAGGCGGTCTACCGGTGCTATACCAAGGCCGCTTGACAAACCTCGGTCCATTCTGAGAAAGTTTAATACCCGCTCACGGAAAAAGGTAAAAGGGGACGCCGGGGAACATAGGAGCGCCGGATTGCAAAACGGACAACGGGGAAAATGCTCGGATTCATGAGACGTACACGTATGCGAATGCGATGCACATGATGACATGCTATGAAATGCATGACATGAACAAGATGCAAAATGAAGGGAAACCCAACCACGGAGGGAATAACATATCACATTGCCGAAAATGGCAAGAGTTGGAGTACAAATATGGCAAGTTACATCCGGGGTGTTACATTGTGGCTCCCCTCACATGGGAATTGTGGAAACTCATCATATATGGGGCTAGTGGTGAAGTCACTCTCACTCTCAATATGGTGGCACAAGTCACTCAAGTCATCATACGTCGTTGTGGTCGAAGGGAAAATCCCATGCTCAACCATCTCGTCGTCGTCGCCGTGGATGAAGGCCGAAGATGGCACATCATCGCTCTCCTCCAAGACCGAATGGAAAATCCCATGCTTGATCATCTCGTCACCGTCGTCGTGGATGAAGGCCGATGTAGGCATACTCGTCGTAGGTAGGCGAAGATACCGTACGTCTAAAGGCGAAGATGCCTTGATAACACTTGGCGAAGATGCCGAAGTGGTGGTAGTAGTCATAGCTCCGTCTTGTTGGTGCTTGTCTCGCGGTCTTCTCTTGTGCTCATGAAGTTTGGTCATAGCTTGATGTAGAGATTTTTGGGACTTGTAGGTGTACGCATCGCGAGCATCTTCATCTTGATGGTGTTGTAGTGCTTGAGCTCGATGACATTCCGAAGATTGGCCACTTGAGCGTCGCCGCCTTGAAGATGACGAAGGGGAAGAAGACTTGTAGTTGGCCACCATGTCTCGTACTTGATCCCTTTGTTCCGCCAACTTGGTGTCGAGGTAGTCCCTTATCCTTGCTTCGTTTTGGCGAATGTCGATGGCGGGTTGTTCAATGCCTCGCATTGCTCGTTGTAGTCCGAAGATGGACGTTTTGGTGATGTAGTTATTCGCGTTGTCGTGGAAGACCGGAGAGGAAATGCCTAGCCTATCCATCACAAAACTCGAGTAGAGGTGAGTAGGAAATGAGATAAACAATACCAAGTTACATTTTCCCAAAGTTGAGGATGTATCCCGTTTCACTCAATGTGAGATGAAAGAATAGTGGAATTGGTACCGGCCTTGTTCACTCACACCTATCAAGTAAAGCTTATGGAGGAGCTCGGTGAGGATAGTGGCACAAAAATTTGATGCAAAATGTTAGCAAGAGTCAATAATGTTGGAAAAGATTCACAAATTCGCAAGAGAAACAGGTAGACCAATAGCAATATGTGGCACACGGAAACACACACACGAATAGATAAATGGGGTCGTGCAACCAAGGAATGAGCACAAATTGTGGAATCCACGGAAAACGCTCGTGTTGCACAACTCAAGAGAGAAGCTAGCACGATTGCTCAATAGGCGGATACGACACTTGTGCACAACCTATAAGATGCAAAATGTATGAGCTTTCTATCCCAAGTATGCTATGTGTATGATGTTCCGGTGTTTCGCACACGATGATCCAAGATGATCAATATGTAGTATGGTATGCAATGTGGCGATGCTATGGCTCTTTCTTACAAGCTCTTTGCTCTCTTTTCCTTCTTGCTTAAAAGCTTATTCTCTCTTTTTTTTGATATGGCCACTATGCGAAATGCACAAACCAAGATAGCAATTTTGTATATGCGGGAACAATCTTGTGACACAAGTGATGATATGATGATACCAATATGATACCAATATGATATGGTATGTATGCAATGGAAGGTACGGCTCACTAATGTGCACAAGTAACGTTGCCGGCAATACTCAATGGCTAGTCTTGATAGGCAAGTGACGCAAAATGGGCTAAGGGGTTAACAATGTAATGGCGAGAATGTACAATGATGGGATACCACGATACCAAGGTGATATAGAGGTTACCGTTCTTGCTTACGGTTAGGGTGTCAAAATGGTGAAGTGGTCGATGTCGGAGACAACCTCGGGGCGATGATGAGTTGTGGTGTTCTTGATGTAGATACCAAGATGATGTAGACCCGTCCCTAAGTAGCCGAAACACCTTAGGAAACGGTAAAAACCGCAAACTCAAAATCTCCAAAGGCAAATGTCAAATGGTGGTAGCTGAATGCGATGGTGGTTCCGGAGTTAGCAATGCGGAAGTGGTGGTGGTGGGTGATGACGAAGTGACCGTCCCTAAGTAGCCGAAACACCTTAGGAGACTCAAGTCACCCCTCAAGCAACCACAAATGCTATATGGAGCAAAAATGGGTTAGGTTGCGGAAAGTTATGGTGGTTTTGCGGGTGATGTGGTGGATGGCACTATGCGAAGATGCCAAAATGCCAAATTTTTGATGGATTCAAATGGTGTTGAAACCTATCTATATGGATTGGGTATGTTAATAGCTACTCAACGAGCTAAAGAACGCGAAAATTGGACTCCGGGAGTGAAAGTTATGGTCGAAACGGTAAAGTGCACGCGACTGATTCTGGGGGGGTGCGGGTGCCCGGGGTTTGGGGGTGCGGGTGCCCGGGGTGGTCCGAGGCAAACAGCCCGGGGGTGCGGATGCCCGGGGTTTGGGGTGCGGGCACCCGGGGCGGTCAGCGGGGGTGGGCGGGGGGTCCGGGTGCCCGGGGTTTGAGGTCCGGGTGCCCGGGGGTGTCGGGTTTGGGCGGAAATTCGTGGGAAAAAGGAAGAAATTGGTGGATTTTGTGGAGGGAAAGGTGGAGATGGATGGGGGAATGCTAGATCCACTCGAAACCAAGCAAATCCATGGATCAAATCCAACAAAACCTCATCAAACCAACAAATCACAAAAAAAATTGGGGCTATTTTTGGTGGGGATATTTTCAAAATTAGGACGAAATCACACAAAACAAGGCTAGAAAATGGTGGGGGGACTCCAAATTCGTGATAAACGTGGCTCATGATACCAAGATGTTGTAGGGTTGAACCCTAAGTGGAGATCTTTCACGAATTGGAGGGGGAATCCCCAAGAACAAGATGAACACAAGAGGGAAAACAAGAGGAACACTCAAGAACAAGTCCAATCACACATCTACTAGACCAACAAACACACAAGATCCACAAGGTACATGAACAATCAAAGGGAAACAAGATACATGGTAGAGTTCATCCCAAATCCTATGAAGGAGATGAGGGCTTGATGATCTAGGTAGATCCTTCTCTCAAGGGGGTCTTGAGTTTGGTCACTCCAAGAGGAGGTCTTGATCTCCTAGTGGATTGGATCCATGGAGCAAAGCTCACAAATGTCTATCATATATTTTGATATCCTCTAAATGAGCTAGGGAAGGGGTATATATAGTCTAGGGACAAAATAGAGGGAGAGAGGGGGATACAAGGGTAAAAACCCAAAGTGACACGCAGGCCCTCGGAGTGATCCGGGCACCCGGTGCAAAGGGGGTCGGGCACCCGGTCAGGTCAGGGGCCGGCTGAAGGTGGCCCGGGCACCCGGGGGTTCCAAGCCAGGGCACCCGGGGTGGTGCCCTGAGGCTGGAGGCAGGAGGCCGGGCACCCGGGGGCCCAAGGCCCGGGCACCCGGACCGGGCAGGCGGCCGGCTGGGCAGGGCCGGGCACCCAGGGTGTGGTGGCCCGGGCACCCGGAGGTGGCAGCAGCTCCAGCGGGAGGGGCCGGGCACCCAGGGCGGCAAGGTGGCAGCGCCCAGGCGGGGCCAGGCACCCGGGGTGGCCAGAGGCCAGGCCAGCCGGCGGCTGGGGGTGGCCGGGCACCCAGGCACCCGGGGAGGTCCGAGACCTCTCTTGCTTTGCGCCTCACGCGTCCATCTTCCTTCTCCTCCTCCATAGTTGCTTGTGTCTCCGTCCTTGCCTCTTCACGATCTTCTCCTTGGTACCTACGAGTGCATAGAGTTTCCATTTGAGGTAGAATCCGACTCTTGTGTGAATTCGAATGAAACTCGAAGAGGAAGGAGTTCACCTCGGTTTCGACAACGCGTGCGCGAGCTCTCGTTGTAGGTCCTTTCTGTGCTTGGTGTGGTGGTGTGACATCCATGGTGATGGTCGAGGGATGCTCTGCATCATCTTGCGTCTCCTTCTTCTCCTCACATCAATACATCCTCAATCTTCGAACACTTCATCCACACAAAACTCAACAGAAAGCTCGGTAAGATCCGTTAGTATAATAAAGCAAATCACTACTCTAGTACGGTTGCAAACCAATTAATATTTTGTTTTTGCATTTTAGCTATTGTAATATAACTTTTTCATGGCTTAATCCACTGATAGAAATTGATAGTTTCATCTAAACAAGCAAACTATGCATCAAAAACAGAATCTGTCTTAAACAGGACAGTATGTAGTAATATGAACATTCACCATACCTCTGGTACTCCAAAAATTCTGAAACAATTAGGAAAAATAAACAATTTGTATAGATAGACAGTGCAAAAAGTTCCAGAACAGTTTGATGTTCCAGTAAAAAATGTAAAATCGCACACTACAGCCAAAGTTTCTGTTTTGCTCCACACAAACCAACAAGCAATGTAAACATCCTAAAGGAAAATCTTGGCACATTATTTTTATAATACAATGGAATTGTACAAGGGGATAATTATTTTTATTGAAAAGTTTCTGTAATTAAGATTTACAATGTTTCCGTGAGCATGAACAAAGTTCAAGAAGCTCCCCCACTTCAACAATGCTTGTCTTTCTCACTTTCACTTTCCTTTTTGAAAAGTTTTGGGTTCCCCTCTATATTTTTTTGTTTTTAAACTTTATAAAAGCACTCACTAGAAATAAATGACTTTCTAAAACTTCCGGGTTGTCTCCCTGGCAGCGCTTTCTTTAAAGCCATTAAGCTAGGCATATAGTGCTCAAGTAATGGATCCACCCGGATCCCAAGGTATATCAAAGCCAATTTTAATTAACAATGATTTGTGATTTAGTAGTGAGCACAAAGCAACATATATCAAGCAATGACGAAGTCTAACTCTCTTCATATGCATCTGTATGTCATAAAAGAACAATTCATGCACACATAGTAAAGGCCAATGCATAGTAAAAACAGTTTCTTGCAATTTTATCATGTTGGAAACATAAAGAGGCGGAGATGTAGTTCCTCTCTCATAATAATTGCAAGTAGGATCAGCAAGCACATGCATATTATATCTATCAAAATCATCATGTGTAGTAGTAAAACGCAACCCATCAATATAATACTTAATAAGTGCAAACTTCTCCGATATAGTGTAGTTTGGAGAATTCAAAAAGATAATAGGACTATCATGTGTGGGTGCAATAGCAAAAATTTCATGTTTAACATAAGGAACAATAGCAAGTTCATCTCCATAAGCATAATTCATATTGGCATCTTGGCCACAAGAATAGCAAGCATCAAGTTCATCAAAAAGGGATATTTCAAATGAATCAACGGGATCATAGCAATTATCATAGCATTCATCCTTCGGTAAGAACGAAGGGCATTAAATAATGTATGAGTTGAAGAGTTACTCTCATTAGAAGGTGGGCATGGGTAGCTAATCCGGTCTTCCTCCTTTTGTTCATCGCTCTCCTCATCATCTTTTTCATCCAATGAGCCCACAGTTTCATCAATTCCTTCTTCCATAGACTCCTGCAAAATATTAGTCTCTTCTTGGAAAGCGAAGGAGTCCTCAATATATAGTTTAACATAGGCATTAGAAGCATAATTAACATAACAATATTTAAGTATGGAAAATTTTTAAGATTTGTAAAGAGTAGCATCATACTTTCCAATCAAAGAAGCAATTTCATAAGCACCCTTAAAAGCAACAAATTCTTCAATTTGTTGAACATCATAGTAATTATAAACATCCTTAGCATACGAAGATACGATTTCATTATCACTAAACTCACATTGGTCGAGAAGGTGTTTCTTAGGGTCTTCAGAACAACAAGTAAAATCATATATTTCACATAAATTCTAAGCATAGCATTGTAAACAATGAATTTGATCCAGTAAAAGTTTCCCTTTTTCAGATATGCGGTGTTGCACATAGCAAGCATGCTCATCTAAAGATTTTCCCTCAACTAAGCTAGTTGGGGTTTCAGCCCGAGCACAAGTAAAAAGCTTCGTGAGTGTGATAGATTTTGAGTGGTTCTTCAACCATTGGTGTAGTAGGTACAACTATTTTTTTTTTGGTATTTTGCGTTTCCTACCCATAACTAAAGATAGAAAACAAGAGCACACAATAAAAACTACTTAGTGATAAAGCAAACAAGCACACACAAGAATATTCACCCCACACTATAACTCCCCGGCAACGGCGCTAGAAAAAGGTCTTGATAACCCACAAGTATAGGGGATCAATTGTAGCCTCTTTCGATAGGTAAGAATGTCGAACCCAACGAGGAGCTAAAGGTAGAACAAATATTCCCTCAAGTTCTATCGACCACTGATACAACTCTACGCACGCTTAACGTTCGCTTTGCCTAGAACAAGTATGAAACTAGAAGTACTATGTAGGTGTTTTTGGATAGGTTTGCAAGATAATAAAGAGCGAGTAAATAAAAAGTAGGGGCTGTTTAGATAAAGAAGCAATAAAGTTAGTATAGCGAGTGTGGAAAAGTGGTGGTAGGAGTTGCGAAATTTTCCCTAAGCAATTGACTACTTTACTAGGCCGATAGCAAGTTTTATGTGGGAGAGGCCGCTGCTAGCATGTCGTCACTGACTTGGAATTCTATGCACTTATGATTGGAACTATTAGCAAGCATCCGCAACTACTAACGCTCATTAAGATAAAACCCAACCATAGCATTAAGATATATTGGTCCCCCTTCAATCCCGTATGCATCAATTTCTATGCTAGGTTGAAGCTTCTGTCACTCTTGCCCTCCAATAGATAGTCCTATCAACATACAACTAACTCTATGGTGTCATCCATGCGCGCGCTCATATGATGGGCACCAAAGGACATCAACATAACCACAAGCATATTAAACCAATCATAGCAATTCACCAATTACCGATAGGACAACAAAAATCTACTCAGACATCATAGGATGGCAACACATCATTGGATAATAATATGAAGCATAAAGCACCATGTTCAAGTAGAGGGTACAGCAGGTTGCGGGGGAGTGGACCGTTGTAGATAGACGGGGGAATGTGATGAAGATGTTGGTGAAGATGATGGAGGTGTTGGTGTAGATTGCGATGGCGATGATGTCCCCGGCGGCGTTTCGGCGCCACCGGAAGCGAGGGGGAGAGGCCCCCTCCCTCTCCTTCTTCCTTGGCCTTCTCCCTAGGTGGGAGAAGGGTTCTCCCTCTGGTCCTTGGTCTCCATGGCGTGGGAGGGGCGAAAGCCCCTCCGAGATTGGATCTGTCTCTCTCTATTTCTGCGCTCTCTGATTCTGGCCTTTCACCGTTTCTTATATTCCCGGGGATCCATAACTCCGATTGGGCTGAAATTTGAACACGATTTCTATCCGGATATTGGCTTTCTTGCGGTGAAAGAAGGGCATGAACCGTCTTATGGGGTGGCCACGAGGGTCAGGGGCGCGCCCGCCCCCCTGCCTCATGGCCCCGTCGGGCATCATCTCGCATTGATTCTTCTTCCCAAAAATCACATATATTCCGAAAAAAATCTCCATCAGTTTTTATCCCGTTTGGACTCCGTTTGATATGGATTTTCTGTGAAACAAAAAACATGCAACAAACAGGAACTGGCACTGGGCACTGGATCAATATGTTAGTCCCAAAAATAGTATAAAAAGTTGCCAAAAGTATGTAAAACTTGTAGAATATTATCATGGAACAATAAAAAATTATAGATGCGACAGAGACGTATCACATTCTACTACTAAGATGTGCCCTTTTGAAATCGTGTATGGTTTCTTTCCTCATGCACCTATTGATTTGTTGCCTCTTTCATCTTCGGAGAGGGTTAATTTTGATGCTAAACAACATGTTGAATTGATCTTAAAAATGCATGAGTTAACTAAGGAAAACATTGAGCGTATGAATGCTAAATATAAACTTGCTGGAGATAAGGGTAAAAAACGTGTTGTCTTTGCGCCTGGAGATCTTGTTTAGTTACATTTGCGTAAGGATAGATTTCCTGATTTGCGCAAATCAAAACTAATGCCACGTGTTGATGGTCCTTTTAAGGTGTTAGAGAAAATAAATGATAATGCATATAAACTTGAGCTGCCTGCAGATTTTGGGGTTAGTCCCACTTTTAACATTGCAGATTTGAACCCTTATTTGGGCGAGGAAGATGAGCTTACGTCGAGGATGATTTCCTTTGAAGAAGGGGAGGGTCATGAGGACATCAATACCATTGTTACACACACAACCCCTACTGCTACATATACTGGACCAATTACTAGAGCTCGCGCACGCCAATTAAATTATCAGGTACTTTCATTTCTTGGTAATGATTCTAATGTTCATGAGAATATGATGCTGTCTAAATTGGATACATTTGTTTTGCTTACAAATGAATGGCCTGGCATGGATAAGAGGGATGAACACTGCAATAAGACCAAGCATAGAGATGATGGCATGCGCAAGGGGAACAAGAACAGAGTTACAAGTGATGATTTCAGGACTTTGAAGCCACCATAATGAGCGCATGAAGCATTGGACCAAATATACAAGATGCCACTTCATAAATTTCGTCGAGAGGCTATTCTAGGTGTTCTGTCACCTTATTATTGAATCAGGCCCATGTAATTTTGAAATACTTAAGTATAGGCTGTTTTTATAGTCCGTATGTGTGGGGAAACAAGAGTTAGGGTTAGTTTCGGACCACTCCTCCAAGGGCCACGAAATTCCCCCCTCTTCCTCCATATATACAGCCCTTAGGGCGTCGCTTAGACTTTGCGGTTTTGTTTAGATTAAAAGTTTGCCATAGCTGCAACTTCGCGTACTTCGTTTGTGTTCAACGACCAAACCAAGATGTCACAAAACCTCACCTTCATTAATAAAGTTTTCCTCTTGTATTCGCAATATCCTGATTGCAATCTTAGTTTCTTGTTTGTTTCTTCGTTTGCTCGCAGGAAATAGACCCTCGTGGTCAGGTTGATCGTGCTCCGGCGTGGTCAATAACCCCTCAGAAGTTGGTATAGTGATTGCTAATGCGTGATGTCTTCGCGCGTTCGTAGTCGGATCGTCAAAGTCGACTCCCTCAGAAAACGATAGCTATCTCATCGAAACATCGGGACATCTTCGCCTCTATCAATGGCAGGAGTGCGCGGGTGGCGGCTTTCTTTTGTTTTTTATATTAATTATGTTTATGTGAACTGTGAAACTGGACCGTTTTGTAGCAGTGATGTTTAATTATGTTTTATATTTTTATGTTTGCCTTTATTTTATTTTTTACGGCATTTTATTTTAGTTTTTGCGCTTTTTTAATCACATCCACCCCGGACATGATTTAGGATGCGGCCGCGCGTGAGGCGCACCAACAACCCAACGGCCCCTAGAGGACATGGGCAAACCCATTGCCGCCCCAAACAGATGAAAACAGGCCAAATCGGACGTTCGTTTGGGGTCGTTCGCTGGAGTTGGCCTAACGCCAAACTCCCATTGAGCTCTTGTGTGTTTCGTGCGGAGCGACCAAATGCACACCGCCTCGCTTCCCCAGGCCCAAACTTTGGTCGGTCCAGGTGGGGCCGGAGCTACGCTATTTTTGTTTATTTTTCTTTTCTATTTTTTGCTTCTGTAAAAAAGTTTCGAACTTTAAAATTAGGTTCTGAATGTCGAAAAAGTTCATGAAATTAAAATAAACTTTGAATTTAAATAATGTTCATAAAATTCCAAATAACATCTTTAATTTTGAAAAAATTAAATAGATGAGTAATTTAAAAAAACTTATATTTTTGGATGTCTCCGTTTCCTTACACATTATACATAAGTTATATACGTCAGTAACATTTTTATGTACATGTTTAACATATTCCAAATAAATGATTAAGATTTCTAAAAACTTTTTTTATTTATGACTTCTTTTTCCCATACAGATTGTATGTTTTCTTGTATATATCGGAAACATTTTTTCTATACATATTATGTATTGTTCAAATGCATGATTAATATTTCTCAAAAACGTATGTAAAGTATATTTTTGTAATATATAACTTTAGAATACTGGGAGGTATAAATAAAAGTAAAGAAAATTCAAAAAATGAGGCACCGGCTTGCCCAGTATGGCACTTGCTTCCGGTGAGGATAACGTCAAACTGGCGTCGAGCGAGGTATAGGCGCGCCTATTAATTTGGGGAGCTCCAATTTTGTGTGCAGCGATCAAATGCACACCCCCTCGCTCTGCAGGTATGAATTCTGGTAGGTCCAGGTAGGGGCGGAGCTCCCCTATTTTTGTTTATTTTTCTTTTTATGTTCTTTTTCTTCATTAAAAAATTTCGGGATTTTAAAATAGATTCTCAACATCAAAAAGTTCACGAATTCAAAATAAATTGTGAATTCAAAGAACATTCCTTATTTCGGATAATGATGAAAGTATTTAAATGAAGAACTTTTGAATTTTTCATGATGAAATTTGAATTTGATGAGAATTTTCTAAATATAATGAACAAAATTTGAATTTCAAGAACAATTTTTGGATTTGAGGAACTTCTTTGAATGTGATGAACATATTTTCAAAATTCATGTTCACAGATTGACATTTTTTAACAAATTTCAAAAAAAATGTTCATGAAATTATAAAAGAAGAAGAGGAATGAACGAAAAAAAGAACAAAAACAAAAACAAATAAAAAAAGGCAAAAAAAAACAGGGAAACCGGTTTAGGGAAGACGCAACCCATGGGGAGGGTGTGCGCTGAGTCCAGAGACACACGCGTCAAATAGGAATCGCAGTTAATTAATTAGTTAGGAGAAAACTGAAAGTAGTGCTATATTGGCAAGTTAGTTTTTATAGTGGTGTTTTGAAAAGTTCGATTTCTTACAGTGGTATTTTGGCTATTGTCTCGAAACTAAAGCTCTTCGACTAACCACGGGGGCGAAATGTTGCTAACGCGCAGCCGCGCACGTCGTGGTTGCCGGTGGCCGATCGGTCGTGGCTTAGGCCAATCTCGTCGTAAGCAAAACAACATGTCAAGGTCAAGCAGGACCTACGTAGCGTGTTTCTCCGAGAAGCCACATGCGCTGCACAGACAGACAGCTGCGGTGTAGTATTGCTTGATGCGCATGCGTTCCGTGCAAACGGCGCAACGCAAAGCTAGTCGCCGTCACTGTCGAAGCTTCTTCAGCTCTTCCCGCACAGTGCTAGCAATTGTTTTATCTCTGCTGCGTGTGCTAGCTAGCCTGTGACGTACGCACTCATCATCATCACCTCACCCTCACCTCCGGCTGCACGCTGCTTTGCGCGCACTCATCTGTAGCAGAGTATGCAGCCACATCTCCGACTCGCATATTCGTCTGTAGCACAGAGTATATAAACAACTCATGATATGATCCCTCGTTCCCTCCCTTGAGTGTAACGTAAGCTACCTGCAAGCTCCCATGCAATGCAACCATACGGGCCGCGTTGCAAACCAAGCGATCGATCATCGGAGACAAAAACTCGAGTCGCTAGGTGGGGCGGGGCGGCCTACACGTACTGCCAATGTGCCAAGTGCTGAGCACACGTGTGGCATGCACTGGCTAGGTAAAGCAGCTAGCTAGATCGTACTCCTGATGCCCTACATGCTGATGCGATTTCCTTTCCCGAAGAAGGGAAGAAGGGCATGCGGCCGAGCCTTGGTCAAGTCTAGTCAAATAAGTGCATGCCAAACAACTAAAGCATGCATGCATGCATTCACCACTTGACCCATGGATGGATCCATGACGAGATGAAACAACTCATCGTGCACACTATTACTATTACTATTGGGACGATAACGACCGATGCCTGGTCTGGTCTCGTGGGTCGAGCATATGTATGCATTCACTCGGGCTCGGGGCCGTTGCGATTTAGGCCAACTCCACCGCGCGACCCCAAACGAACGTCCGGATTGGGTCGAATCTGTCCCTTTGGGGCGTCGATGGGTACGCCCGTGTCCGGCTGTGTCTATTGGGTCGTGCATGCGCCCACCGCGCGGCCGCACCCCAAATCATGTTCGGGGCGGACGGGATTAAAAATAATAATTAAATAACTAAAAAAGCAAATAAACGCATTTTAAAAAAAACATAAAACATATATATGGGTTGGCCACAAAACGGACCAGTTTCAACGGCCACTTAAAAGGCCCAGATTCATAATTAACATAATAAGAAAATAAAAAAAACTACTCCCGCGCGCTCCTGCCGCGCCCGTCGGTGCCGTGGTCGTCGCCGTCTTCACTGGCCGCCGGTGTCGTCATCGTCGCTGACGAGGTCGACGTAGTCCGGCGGCGTCCAGAGGTGGGCCGGAGGTGCGTGGTGGACAGGGGCGGGCTGGACGGCCGGAGGTGCCTGCACCACCTCCTCCCGTGGCGAGGCCTCCTGCTCCGGTGACCGCGGCGGAGTGGGGCACCAGTTCACGCCCACGCCGGCGGCCATCTCCGGAGCAGTGCAGGACCAGCCCCACCCCTGGCCCAGCAGATGCTGGAACGCGGCCGGCGGGTCGTCCCTCCTCTCCTCCTCGACGGCCACCATCTGCAGCTCGGGGAAGGCGACGTCCCCGGCGGCAGAGAGGGCAATGGTCTCCTCCAGGTCGGCCCACTGCCGCTCGTCGTGCGTGTGCATGGAGTCGTCCATGACACGCTGCAGCAGACGGGCCTCCTCCTCGTCTGTCATGCGAGGAGGTGGAGGGGGCGACGGAGACGGCGATGGCGTGGGCGTGAGGCCACGGACCCGCCTACGCCCGCGCTCCTGGGCGCTCTCCCGTGGCCACCGCGGCCCCGTCGAGGTGCCGGCGAAGAAGGAGGCACGCCTGGTGTCGTGCTCGTCACGAAACCAGGTGTCCCACAGCGGGGAGTCGGGGGCGTACCTGGCGTCGTAGAAAAGATCGTCGGGGAGGAGGCGGCGGCGGCGCTCGATCTCCTCGGCGCGCGCACGGCCACTCTTCGAGACCGGCGGGATGGGGACCCGGTCGGCGGAGAGGTGCCAGTCATTGGGGAGATGGGCGTTGCTCCAGGGGAGCGGCGTCCTCGTCTCCAAATAACGGCGGCAGACCGACGCCCGGACGTAATGCCGGTCGCGCTCGCCGGCGGACCTGGGCGCGATGGAGAAGGCGGGCGGCGCGGGGGGCCGGCGTGGTGGCGATGGCGATGGCGATGGCGAGGCGGGCTCCTCCTTCTTCACCGAGCCGCGGCGGCGTCCCGACGAGGAGCCGGCCTCGCGGTCGTGCCTGCCTTTGCGGCCGTAGTTCCAGAGGCCCATGGCTGCGGGCGGCCGACCGGCGAGGGCTAGGCTAGGGTTTGGGACGTGCTCGCCGCTGTCGGGTTTCGAGGAGGCCGCAGGGTGGCGTGGGGCAGTGTGGACGACGACCCGTCCACGTTTCCCACTTTAAAGAAGGACGGCGACCGCTCGATGTGCGGATGACAGGTGGGGCCGCCCGCTCGTGCGCATTGATGTGGGTGGGTGGAAGGTGGGTGGCCGCCTGCCACGCGTCCCCGACGCGAACGAGCGCGCGTCCGTTTGGTGTCCGCCGCGACCCAAACCCGACGCAAGTTTGCGCTCGAAGTGGGTCGGCCCGGACACAAAACGGACAAGATGGGTCCGGGCCGTCGCGCGCAGGGCCGCCTCCTTTGTCCGTTTTACCCCAAACGGACGGGGCCGGACAGAATAGGGTCGCGCGGTGGAGATGGCCTTAGGGCGATGGAATGGATCCCATGCATCTTTCCCTGTCGCCGTTGACCATCTATCCGTGCATTGCATGCATGTGGTCGTGCTCATCCATCAAATGTTGGCCACACCGACCGGGAGCGAGAAGCAAGTTTTGCGCGCCCGGCCGTGGCCATCTCTCTACCTCGCGACGTGCGTGCATGATAGGTGGTGCTCCCTGGTGGCTTGTACGTACCGTTGTCTCTGGCCATGCTCTGCTACCTAGCCGCCGCATGCGTCTGATTTTCTCGTCCTTTTAACCACTTTTTATGGTAATGGTGTTTCAGTCACTTCAATGAAATTTCAGCCATTTTTTTAATGGTTTTGGTTTTGGATTTGCGTCAAAATTTCAGTATTTTTAGTCATTGTTTTATGTATTGGTGTAATTTTAGTCACTTCTTTTTCGACAACGACCAGAGGAGTATATTAATATCACAGAGATATCAATTACACCCAGCCTTTGTACCAATAAAATGTCGCAAAGACATTCAGGATGCACACAGCCTGAAAAACAAAATAAAAAAGAAAGGAGAAAACAAAGGCCCCACTAGAGTAATCAACTCCTCTCAACAGCAGCACTCAACCCACCATCAAAGACAACATCCGGAAAACATTTCAGTCACTTCTATGAAATTCAATCATTTTTATTGCAATTTTTTTTTCAATCACACTTACTCGTACAGTTATAACTTTCTGTGCAATTGTGCTTTTACTTTTTTTTGTATTTTTTGTCTACATCTGTTGTGTGGTTGCCCTTTTTTAGTTGCAGTGTTCTTGGTGCAATTGTATTTCTTATCTGTGCAACTGCACTTTAATGGTGAAGAGTGACCGAAACTTTCAAATTCTAGTCTTCAAGAACTATACACTCCCCCAAAAAAGAAGGGATTGATAGCACTCGCAGCGCACCCCCCCCCCCCTCCCCCCCCCTCCTTTCATTTGATCCTTCTTCTTGAACACCTTTTAATATCTCCTCTCATCGGCAATGTTGTCGTCCCCTCCCTCACCTGCTCACCATGTCTTCTCCTTTCCATCGCCCCTTTCCTCTACTCTTGCTCGTGATTCGTCCTCCACAGTCAACGAAGACAACAAAGTCAAATCAAGGTGCCACCATGGTCTGATCATGTTGTTTGGAAAGATATATTGGTTAGCCTTATGTCGATCCATGAGGCTACATGTGTCAAAATCATGAATTGTGGCTCCCACATCATGCTTAGACCTTTGGCATGGATCAGTTAATCCAGCTTCTAGGCTTCCAGCCTTTTTTCTCCTTCCACTCACCGTAGTGTATGCATGGTTGTCGCCTTTGAAACTCGTGCTCTGAATCCGAGCCTTCAACCAAGGCTCTTTCGGTCCGCTTCCCTTGAGCTAGTCTGAAAGTTTTTTCCATGTTCTAATTCTAACATTTTGTTGATTTGCAAAGGTTGAAGTCCATATGTTATTTCATTTGAGAGAAACATAAAAGAGAAACTTATATATAGTAAATTTAGTTGGCTAGCATGAATCTTAATGGAGTGATAGATATAAGGATAGGGGTACGGTGCACCCAGGTTTAGAAAAAGCAGTCTCATTTTCTTGTACCTTTTGTTATATCTGGCACAGTTTTATTCATGTTTCTTTTCCTGTGAAATCTCCTTTGTCACCTATATGGCGGCCCTTTTTCTTTTAAAATAAATTGGTGTCATGCCCTAGAATTTGCGTGGCATACCATAAAAAAGACCTTCCACCAATCCGAATCTCACTATCCGTACCAACACTATGCTTAGAGGATGGTCATCATCTTCGTCAACGCCGTCAAACCCCCTTCACTATCGTCTTAGGATGGTTGGGCTCGGCATTCTCATTGCCTTGACGGAGAATTCATCAAACCAACCCTCCTGGCCTTGCATCATTCCCCGCTCCACTCCCCCCCCCCCCCTCCCTTCTTCCCTTCTTCATCCTCCTCACCACACTCATCTTCCCCCCATCCAAAGAGGGATCTCGCCCTAAAACCATATACTTACCGGAAGATTTCTCCATAAGAAATTAGGTCACATAAAACTTAAGGCTGATTTGGTTTACATGATTTTTGAAGGGTCACTATGGGATTTTAACCATGGGGATTTTTTTTCTATGTATGGCATTCGTTTCGTAAGAATGGAAGTATTATATTCCTTAGGATTGTGTCCATACTGGCCTAATTTCTAATGATTCTTATCATTAGGTGGCACCTCATAAAAAATCCTAAGATTTAAATGGATGAGGCATCTCAAACCTTCATCTTTTCCGTTGCTTTGATTTAAAAAACATGTAAACCGAATGAGCACTTCACGGGGAAAAGTCGTGCTTTCTTAATCTTCCCTGCAACGAGCAAAGCCACGTTGAAAATGTTGTCTAAGTTGTATAAGCGTGACAACATAAACTAGGCACTGGGCAATAATCAACCAGAAGCATATGCAATATCAAACATGACATTGACACTGAAAAAATATCGTCGCTTTTGCTTCACTTGTAGCCAAGCCTTGGATCGGTTGCTTAGCCCAAAGAAAAGGTCGCAGAAGCCAACTCCTGCACGGTGGCCCGTGTATATATCTACCCCCAAAACTTGCGCACACTAAAGTAAAGCCCCAGCAGTGTCTCCTACCGCTCGAACATTCCCCATAAAAACCTCCTGATCGCACTTGTAAATTACGCGGCTAAAAGTGGCCGGCGCTGTTTAATTAGTGTATATCCCACCCAGTGCCTCCGATTAGATCGCCCATAACTAGTTAACTGCGTCGCTAATGCCGCTAGCGAGGTACGTAGCCGGCTGCCACTGTCAGAGTGCGCTCACATTGTTCTGAACTTCTTTGTTTAATTACCGGTCACCCGTCAGTCGCTAAGCGACAGTTTTAAGGAATTAGTTAACAGTGCCCTCGTTATTAGTGACCTGCCTGCACCTGCAAGCGCAAGAGGAAGAGATCAACTGGAAACAGTAGCGCCGAGTGCCTCCAACAAGCATTCCAAACGTATCGGACGGGCACACTTGTCGGCCTTTGGGAACTGTAGAAGATTAAACTCTCCCAAATAATGGGGTGCTATGCCAGATTGCCAGTCGTCCTGATACAGTGATACTACCAATTAATGCAAATGGATCTAACGAATGGACTGCAGTCTGCAGATGTGAAACTGGAAGACTTGAAGCTATAGACCGTAGAGTTCTAACGTAGTTTTTCTTTTCTTTTCTTTTCTTTTGTGACTGAACATGTAACTATGAGTATATGCATGCCCATGACATGCATTGTTTTTCTTTTCTTTTCTTTTCTGACTGAACATGTAACTGGATTGAAGTAATTGGAAGCGAAGTTATGGAGAAGTGTGTGACTGTGTGACATGTGGAGTTCAACAACCGGCCGCAAGCAGGCTTTTAACCCAAATGTGCAGGTCAGGCCAGCGATATGAATTGCCATACGTACACATGGTCAAGCATTGGTCCGGGACGATTAATTCTTGATCCAGCGATGTGGAATACTAGGCGCGTAGTACTCCCTGGAGAGTTGGAACGGAGGGAGTACTTGAACATACTTTTACTCGAATTACCCCATTTAACTGAGTTTCAAATGAATTACCCCATTTAGCCAAAGTGTTGTCAGTTTTTACCCCTCCTAAAATATTTTAGGTTGCAGATATAACTCCTCTTGTGGGTCTTTTTTAGACAAAACGTTGACGGAGTTATGTCTAATCAATACGTAAGTACACACACTAGATGGTCTATAAATCCGGATGTAATTTTATCATATCTGATGGTGTCCGTGGTACTGTCAAGATTAATGATGGATAGATAGCAAGTTTTCCTGAAAAAAAAGTATACATGACAACCCTCAGACAAAAAAAATGTCTACCAAGGCCATTCGACCGGGTCGGACATGGGAAAATGACGGGAGGAAAATTGTGGCATAGCATGCCACATGTACCTGACTAACAGGACCATAATAGATTGCTAAATGGGGTAAAAGCAAACAAAACTACGGTTAATGAAGTAGAAACTGGTAAAACACTCGCCAAATGGGTTAATCTAAATGAAAATTTGTTAAATAAGTCATTTACTAAGGAAATGACAAAGTAGGAGATAAGAACTGAAATCACATTAAAATGAATGCATAGAAAATTATAATCATGCCACTAATTTGGGTTGCGTGTCTATAGCTTGATATACACCTAGATTTCGCTAAGTAAATTTTGACATAGAAGTCATAGGATTTTGATCTGCATACTTGTCCGATGAAGCTCAGACAGATGAGGCTCCCTCGGGGAACTTGCAAGGTTCGTATCCCCCTGCTCTACCTGGCAAGAGTTGGATTATTTTCTAGCTCTTCTCGGCCTCAACTTCTCCGGGATGGTGCCTAATATGCCAGATCATGATTGACGTCTTCTGGTGTGTACATCGACGACTTCCCTTACGTTGTTTCTTCAAACTTCTGGGTTTCAACAAGATTGCTCCACTTAAAACGGAGGCATAGAGGGGACAACTATTTTGCTCACAGTGTGTCGTCGATGTATGCAGAGGGAAGACGGTGCAAAAACTTCAACGACTTGCGTGTAAGAAAAATCTTGTAAGGGCTGGTTTTATCTACATTTGGCTTTGGACCTTTTCGCCAAGAACAAAACACTATTACCTCTGTTTCGAATTATAAGTCGTTGGAGGAGTACAATTTACACTCCTCTAACAACTTATATTTAGGAACGAAGGGAGTATTACAGTAGAAAAGAAGAAATAACTTTTTAGCTCTAATATGTTATCGATATTTTCTGAAACAAGAGAGTTGTGCTCTCTTTTTTTTGCGAAGCAAAACTTACTCTAGCATAATCTTAGTGTCGTATATTTACACATACGACCAGCACAATACAAGTAAACCCTAGTCACAAGATATAGTGATTCTTTAAGGTGCAAAACGGTAAAACTGACATAGCAGGTGAAAATAACGAACGAACGTCAGAACTCTGGCAAGGACTCTGGCGATCCGTCCGGCTGCGGTGGAGGCTGGTGGAGCTTCTGGAAGTAATCCACCACGCCGAACCCCTCGCACGCCACAATGTCATCGGCCGGCGGAGGGATGTACGGCGGCCGGGACACCTCCCCGAGCAAGTCCCACGCCACCCCGGCGAAGAACGGGTGCGCCCTGACCTCGTCGGCGCCGCCGGAGAAGCCAAGCCTTCTCGAGGGATCCTTGTCCAGCAGGCGCGATATGAGGTCAGTGAGGTCCGGCCACCGCCGCCCGACGTCGGCCGAGAACTCCGGCTCCCGGAGCAGCACGTTCCGGAACGTCTCCTTCCGGTTCCGGCCGCGGAACGGCGTCCTCCCGAATGCCATCTCGTACACGAGCACCCCGAGCGCCCACCAGTCGACGGAGAACTCGTGGCCGTCGCCCCTCACCACCTCCGGCGCCACGTACTCCTCCGTGCCAACGAACGAGAAGGACCTCTCGCACGCGACGCCGCCGCTCGCGGTCGCGGCCGAGCGGAAGCTCGCGTGGTTCTTGCCGCGGCGCAACGACGTCGACGCCCTCGCAGACTTGGCCTTCTTGAGCTTGTCGACGCCGCCGTCGCTTCTGTTAAGGTACCATGCCAGGTTGTGGGGCTCCTGCCCGGACGACGCCGCCACCGCGGACTCGCTTCTCGCGAAGATCCGGCGCAGGTGGCGGTACTGTCGGCCGTGGGGCTTCGGCGCCGTGGGCGACGGCGTAGCCGACGAGCACGGCGAGGAGGCGGAGGTGCACGTGGAGGCGGAAGGGGACTTGGGCGGGAGCAGCCGGGAGAGGTCAAAGTCGGTGAGGGTGACGTGGCCGTCGGCGCGGAGGAGCACGTTCTCGGGCTTGAGGTCGCGGTATGCGATCCCGGCGGCGTGGAGGTCGGCGAGCGCGGAGACGAGCTCGGCGGCGTAGAACCTGACGGCGGCAGGGGAGAAGACGCGGTCGGGCTGCGCGCGGCGGAGCTCGTTGAGGTCGCCGCCCGCGCAGTAGGGCATGGCCCACGCGAGCAGGTCGGGCGTCTCGGCGCGGCCCAGCAGCGACGGCAGGTGCGGGTGCGCGAGCCGGGACAGCACGGACACCTCCCAGCGCGCGCGCCGCGCGGCGTCCTCGGCGCGCCCGGGCGCGTGGGAGCGCTTGTCGAAGACCTTGAGCGCGTACTCGGCCTCGGCGCCGGCGACCAGGAACACCGTGCCCATGGCGCCGCGGCCCAGCACCCGCGCCGCCCGCGCCGCGCCGAGGTCTATGTCCGTCACGCCCGTGCCGACCGCGGGCTGCATGATCGCGCGCCAAAGCCTTGCGTGGCGCTGCGGGTCGTGAGTGTCGGGCTGCGAAGGGGCTTGCGAGGACGTGCTCATATAAAGGTGGGGAGGGGCCGGCGTCGTTTGTCTGTCTCGCTTCCCCTGCAATGCATATTATTGAAACAGAGCGGCCATGCCATTTTGACAAAGCTTCGCTGGTGTCTCCGGCGTGGCTCTGGCGTTTTTCCTCGTCGGTCTGTCAGTCAGTCATTTTTATCCCCGAGAAAGTTACTCGTGCCAAGCTAGAGTTATGTAATTGGATCTAAATTGAGAATTTCTTGTGGCATTGAGCACCGTGGATAACAAAACCTATCAACATAATCGAGAGAAGCTGAATTGTTTATAGGTGGCAAAGTTGCATGGCCAGTCTTCGCTTGGATTACAGCAACAGTCCGGATGCAACGAGGCAGGGTTTTGGCGCCGTTTGTCCACTCACTTCTACTAATACGTTAGGTGTGCAAAAATATTTAAACAGTTGATGCAGATGAATTGTTCGGACTTCGGAGAAGGGCGTGGAGCTCAAGAGCGAGCTTTACACGTACGTGTGGATCATATCAGGCACCGGAAGGATCATAGAAAATAATTACTACTTACTGCAAGGCGTCAATCATGTGACTGTGATGCAACGGAACATCCACATGTAGATTCGGATGCCGCACGGGCTAATCCTAATCGATGGCCGCGATTGGCATGTGACAAAAGATGATGGCCCCGATAGGACGTGTCGTACGTCGCGTCTCCGTGAATTTTTGCTTGGGATGCGGCTCGTGATGCCTTCGCGTTACCGTACACGTCCGTGCTACGAGTACTATAGTGGCAGTACTGGATGAACTCTAAACGCTGTCGACGTACCCGCCAAAAGCTGCGTGAATGCATGATGATGAAGTAGTCCTCGATCGGAATTACGTTTTCGCCAAGACCATTGACCAGGCCGGGCGCCAGCATTTGCACGATCCTCGAATTAAGCTGGCGGTGATTTAATCAGAGACAAAAAAAAAAAAAACCTTGTGGATCTAGCCATTGTTCCCTCGCAAGAAAAAGAAGAAAGAAGAAGATCCGTCCATGGTTCACTCCGGCTCGATCGCCTTGACATGACATGGGGGCCCAGGCTTTCACTTGTTTTTTTTAATGCAAACAAGGCGTGTACATTTATGGCAGATAACACATCTGAATTTACAGTTTACGGAACCGCGTTTGAATTTAGAGTTACCAGGATGATACATACAGCTGCTGCCAAGTGCCACTAGAAGCAATTCAGGTACTGTGCGCGTGTGACTGATGCCGCCTCCTGCTACTGCATAAGCGGAATTGCCACTTGTGGCCTGTGGCAGCCATGTCACGGTTCTTTCGCTGCTAAGATCTCTGACAGAAACGGGCCCTAGATCATTGAACCACGCCGAGAAGAGATTGCATCTCATCGTTTTCACCTACCAGAGTCTCAGGGTCCTGAGCTATAGCTGGCTTGGCTGTGCACCGATGGTGTTCAGGTTCAGTACGTTACGTAACAGACTAACAGTGTACGTCCGCCCGTCAGTGCTGTGAATCTGTCTGAGAAACACGGCCGCTATTCATCTTATCAGCAGGGAACAGGAGGCTTCCAAACACAGCCCCTGAGGCCCAGACCCGAGCCGGAGGAAAACAGCGAGCTCTTCTGCTGATCGTCGATCGGCTCTCCGGCAGCGACAACGGAGTCCTCAGGGATCGCCAGCGAGCCTGTACGTACGTATTGCAGCGCCGCTGGTGCTACAGAGAATTACAGCACGTACATTTCTTCCCCTTTTGAAAAAATTATTTATGCAGCTTTTGGCCCGATCGATCGTTACGTGTCTCTCAATTCTGTCTTGTCTGGATTCCAGGGATTATAATTCCTCGTGGAGCCCCTGCTGCTGCCAGAATTCCAGGGCACGTAACCTGACCGACCTGCAGTAGTACACAGATTGCAGGTTGCGCCGTGACGCCTCAACCAACAACCGAAAAGCCCCAACCCATCGAGAGCCAAGGCGATCGCCGTTCATGTACTCCCTCCGTCCGGAAATACTTATCGTAGAGATGGATGTATCTAGACGTATTTAAGTTTTAGATACATCTATTTTTATCCATTTCTTCGACAAGTATTTCCGGACGGAGGGAGTATGTATGAGATTGAGGTCAGGCATTCAGGTCCCGGCGTGGTCAAGGCTTAGACCCTGGTTGGTGGCTGTCATTACTCGATGGAAACCTGCTTAATATGTTCCTGTATGAACCAATGATTACCCAATCACAGACATGATTAGGGAACGTGGGTAAGCGTGGCGTATCCGTGCGTGTCACGCATCAGGCTGCAGGAGCAGGACGCAGGATCACGTCGCTTCGTGCACGCTAATTTACTAGTCATGCGAGCCATGCACATCCCTCTCACCACACTAATTCGCCTCCCCATTATTATCATCTACTCCGGTGTCAAAAACGCTCTTGTATTATGGGATGGAGGCATTAGCTCGATCCATTGCAATCATCTTGTTAATTCATGGTCGATCACACCAAATGATCCGCAGGCATATATAGTCTTTAACAAATCGCGAGTGGAATGCTCAAGTCGCAAAGCTGAGGAGAGCTGCAGACATGTTAGCCCACACGACGCAAAGGGATTGGTTAGAGTAATAAGACTGCAAAGTTTTCTCCTTGTATTTTTATGCGGGTGTGTGGCTAACTCTGTCGGCCATTACATGCAGTGTTCTAGAGCAAGTAAGGGTGCTGGTTCATGGCGTTAACCATGAGGATGGCCCTGACCTGACGATGATTTGCGGTACCTGGCCATGTAATGGGCGACAGAGACAGGACAAGAAGGAAGGCTTTGTGTGTGATGAGCTGATGATTAGAGAAGTCCAAATCAGTACTAGTAGTAGGTTCTTGACCTCTGGCGCCATGAGAAAATAGGAGAGATCAGAAGCACTAATCAATCGTGTCACGTTTGGTCATATGCTTTCTGCAGTCACACCTAGCATATGATATTTCCCGTAGAGCATTATATATGGGTTGTTTTTGGTGAAGTCGCTCAAAAGGAGTGGCAGCTTATGCTGTCCAGAGCTTGATGCATCAGAGCAGCAGCACCGTAACCACCCCACTTGCACAAGGCGCAGCACGTTTACACGTGATTTAATTTCAGTGCTCCTGCGTGATTAATGTGCAGGACTAATAAACAAGAAAACAATCATCGGTGGAGAATCTTACGGGTAGTTTAGAGCTCGGTATAAAGCCGGGCTCAAGTCTCTCCACGAAAAAGGTCTGAATTACGTTGGCGTAGAAAAATAAAACGTTAGTTGGCATTCTGAATTTGGTGCGAGTATTCGTTCTAAACCTTTGGCGTCAGAACAGCGCGTTGTACTTTGCTGCAGCGTTTTTTTCTTCTGAAGATTTTTTTATTTGATTAAGGAGTTGCTGCAGCGTCTTTTGTTCAGGCGCGCCTATATACCTTGCCTAACGCGCGAGTTGGAGCGACCGCTCTCGTCAGGACGTCACTAATGGGCCGGCCCATGTAGGTTACGCATAAGTTCTTCTTTTCTCCTGCTTTTCCTTTGTTCGCTTTTTTGTTTTATGTTTTATTCTTATATTTGGACTTATTGTAAATACATATATTTCAAAACATAAACCAAATTCAAAAATTAAAATCGTGAATTTGAAGAAAAAAAGCTAACACAATGTAAAACAATTGTTAGCTTAATTAGAAAAATGTTGATAGAATATGAAAAAAATGTTTGTGACATTTTGAAAAATTACAAGTGTTTCAAAAAGTGCATGTGCCATCATAAAAATAGTAATCAATTATTCAATAAAACGGTAGTCAAACAATTGAAAAATATTTTAAAGGTGTCTAAAGTAAATTTCAAAATTTATATGAAACGTACTAATAGCATACCAACAAAAATGTTTGTGACATTGTAAAAGTATTCATGGGTTTCAAATAAATGTATGTGACATTATGAAAAAATGCTAATCTTGTACATAGAAAACACTTACGACGCGTTCAGTTCACAAAAAAGGTGGATTTCGATTGCAGCGGTTTCTAAAACCGTAGCTTGAGTTTGTTTAGGTCACGATGGTTTCCGTTAGTGTGCTTTCTGATACGGCGTTTCACAAAATCAAAACGGCCCGAGTCGGCCCGTGTTAGAAAGGCCTCAGACGGGCGAACCATACAGTCAGCGTATTGCATCAGAAAAATCCGGATGCAACGCTTCCTAATATGATACAACGAATACGATACATCTGATGAACCAAATGCGTCATTAATTTATATCAAATAAGTATTTAAGTTGTCTATAATTTTTTTACAATGTGTACGGAAAAAGTAGACATCAAACATGTATTTGGAAGAAATGTTACTCATTGTATCAAAATTGTAATCATGTATTAAAAATGTTCAATGTGCATACAAATGTTATTGACGTATACAAAAAATTTAGACATCAAGAAAATTATTTTAATAAGTGTTAATTGTTCTTTTGAAAAATGTTTAACTTATATAAAAAATAATGTTTCACATGTACTTAGAAAACGGAATAAAAAGATACTAATAATAACAAACAAAATAACAACAAGTCAATCAAAAAGGTTCTAAACCAAAAGATTAACCGATAAAATCCATAAAAAACACATAAAAATGATGAAAGAAAAAACACAAGGAAAATTGAGGAATCGCTGAAAAGAAAGAGAAACGAAGAAAATGGAAGAAAGAAAGAAAAACATAATAATAAAAAAAGAAACCAAGAAAAACAGGAGAAACCAGTCAAAACGGATGAAAAATGAAGAAATTAGTGAAAACAAAGAAACCAAAATTTATAACAAAGAATTTTTTAATGAAAACTAGTGGAAAAAAAAGAACCAAAGATGAAACAAAAGAAAAGATAAAAAAAGGGTAGGAGAGGGAACCTATAGCGAGCGAAATGCTACGCCAACAATGGGCTGGCCTGTCTGGGTTATGCATGACACGATAGTTGCTTATAAGCGAGATATAGCGAAATCACTAGTTAAGGAATTGCCCTCGCAAAGGTCACTCCCACCCCATAGGTTGCGACAAGAGGCGCACTGCATGTGTGCCATTTTGTGGCAACCTAGGAGGTTTTTTCTTTTGTTTCAATGTTTTATTTATTCAAAACATTTTATCTTTTTAACCATGTGTCTAAATCGTGAAAAGTTTACACGTTGGATTTCTCACGTCGATATCTTCCAACCTAAATCCAAAGTTAATAAGCTTTGACGAACTTTTTTTACAAAAATCAGGAGAAAGAAATAATACGCTGGAACCATTTTTTTCATTGTTATTCCCTTTATAAGAGGCACAATTATGCCTCTGCGAAAGCAAATCTGTGCCTGCAGAAGAAACAAATTTGTGCCTCTCGCGAAAGAAAGAAAACATGTATTACCCTTTCCAAGAGGCATAGATGTCTATCGCGGAAGCAGACACATGCCTACACGAGAAGCAAATTTGTGTCTCTCAAGGAAGTAAAAAAATATGTTTTTCCCTTTCCGAAAGGCACAACTATGTCTCTCGCAAAGGAAAACCTGTGCATCCATGAGAAGCAAATCTATGCCTCTCGCAATAACAAAAGAAAACGGTTTTCTTCTTCTTTCAGATAGGCATCTATGAAGGAAATATGCCCTAGAGGCAATAATAAAGTTATTATTTATTTCCTTATTTCATGATAAATGTTTATTATTCATGCTAGAATTGTATTAACCGGAAACATGATACATGTGTGAATACATAGACAAACAGAGTGTCACTAGTATGCCTCTACTTGACTAGCTCGTTGATCAAAGATGGTTATGTTTCCTAGCCATAGACATGAGTTGTCATTTGATTAACAGGATCACATCATTAGGAGAATGATGTGATTGACATGACCCATTCCATTAGCTTAGCACCCGATCGTTTGGTATGTTGCTATTGCTTTCTTCATGACTTATACATGTTCCTTTGACTATGAGATTATGCAACTCCCGTTTGCCGGAGGAACACTTTGTGTGCTACCAAACGTCACAACGTAACTGGGTGATTATAAAGGAGCTCTACAGGTTTCTCCAAAGGTAGATGTTGGGTTGGCGTATTTCGAGATTAGGATTTGTCACTCCGATTGTCGGAGAGGTATCTCTGGGCCCTCTCGGTAATGCACATCACTTAAGCCTTGCAAGCATTGCAACTAATGAGTTAGTTGCGAGATGATATATTACGGAACGAGTAAAGAGACTTGCCGGTAACTTATCAAGGTATGTACTCACTGAAAAAACTTATCAAACGTTTTGATCTATCTCTATAGATCTTGACTCTCAATATGTAAGCAGCTTCACCGAGGTATTTCTTTGAAAAATTCCTTTCAAACACTCATTTATGCTTTACAGAATAATTCTACATTATTTTCGATCAACAATATGTCATTCACATATACTTATCAGAAATTTTGTAGTGCTCGCACTCACTTTCTTGTAAATACAGTCTTCACCGCAAGTGTGCATAAAACTATATGCTGTGATCAACTTATCAAAGCGTATATTCCAACTCCGAGATGCTTGCACCAGTCCATAGATGGATCGCTGTAGCTTGCATATTTTGTTAGCATCCTTTGGATTGATAAAACCTTCAGGTTGCATCATATACAACTCTTCTTTCAGAAATCCATTCAGGAATGCAGTCTTTACATCCATTTGCCAGATTTCATAAAATATGGCAATTTGCTAACATGATTTGGACAGACTTAAGCATCGCTACGAGTGAGAAGGTCTCATCGTAGTCAACTCCTTGAACTTGTCGAAATCTTTTGCGACAATTCTAGCTTTGTAGATAGTAACACTACTATCAGCGTCCGTCTTCCTCTTGAAGATCCATTTAATCTCAATGGCTCGCCGATCATCGGGCAAGTCAATCAAAGTCCATACTTTGTTCTTATACATGGATCCCATCTCAGATTTCATGGCCTCAAGCCATTTCGCGGAATCTGGGCTCATCATCACTTCCTCATAGTTCGCAGGTTCGTCATTGTCAAGTAACATGACCTCCAGAACAGGATTACTGTACCACTCAGGTGCGGATCTCGCTCTGGTTGACCTACGAGGTTCGGTAGTAACTTGATCTCAAGTTACATGATCATCATCATTAGCTTCCTCACTAATTGGTGTAGGAGTCACAGGAACAGATTTCTGTGATGAACTACTTTCCAATAAGGGAGCAGGTACAGTTACCTCATCAAGTTCTACTTTCCTCCCACTCACTTCTTTCGAGAGAAACTCCTTCTTTAGAAAGGATCCATTCTTAGCAACGAATGTATTGCCTTCGGATTTGTGATAGAAGGTGTACCCAACTGACTCTTTGGGTATCCTATGAAGACACATTTCTCCGATTTGGGTTTGAGCTTATCATGTTGAAACTTTTTCACATAAGCATCGCAATTCCAAACTTTAAGAAACGACAACTTTGGTATCTTGCCAAACCATAGTTCATATGGTGTTGTCTCAACAGATTTAGATGGTGCCCTTTTAACCTGAATGCAGCTGTCTCTAATGCATAACCCCAAAACAATAGTGGTAGATAGGTAAGAGACATCATAGATCGCACCATATCTAATAAAGTACGATTATGACGTTCGGACACACCATTACACTGTGGTGTTCCAGGTGGCATGAGTAGTGAAGCTATTTCACATTGTTTTAACTAAAGGCGAAACTCATAACTCAAATATTTTACCTCTGCGATCATATCGTAGAAACTTTTATTTTCTTGTTACGATGATTCTTCACTTCACTCTGAAATTCTTTGAACTTTTCAAATGTTTCAGACTTGTGTTTCATCAAGTAGATATACCCATATCTGCTCAAATCATCTGTGAAGGTCAGAAAATAATGATGCCCGCCGCGAGCCTTAACACTCATCGAATCGCATACATCAGTATGTATTATTTCCAATAAGTCAGTTGCTCGCTCCATTGTTCCGGAGAATGGAGTCTTAGTCATCTTGCCCATGAGGCATGGTTCGCAAGCATCAAGTGATTCATAATCAAGTGATTCCAAAAGCCCATCAGTATGGAGTTTCTTCATGCCCTTTACACCAATATGACCTAAACGGCAGTGCCACAAATAAGTTGCACTATCATTATTAACTTTGCATCTTTTGGTTTCAATATTATGAATATGTGTATCACTATGATCGAGATCCAACGAACCATTTTCATTGGGTGTGTAACCATATAAGGTTTTATTCATGTAAACAGAACAACAATTTATTCTCTTACTTAAATGAATAACCGTATTGCAATAAACTGTTGGAAATATGCCCTAGAGGCAATAATAAATAGGTTATTATTATATGTCCTTGTTCATGATAATCGTTTATTATCCATGCTAGAATTGTATTGATAGGAAACTCAGATACATGTGTGGATGCATAGACAACACCATGTCCCTAGTAAGCCACTAGTTGACTAGCTCGTTGATCAATAGATGGTTACGGTTTCCTGACCATGGACATTGGATGTCATTGATAACGGGATCACATCATTAGAAGAATGATGTGATGGACAAGACCCAATCCTAAGCCTAGCACAAGATCGTGTAGTTCGTATGCTAAAGCTTTTCTAATGTCAAGTATCATTTCCTTAGACCATGAGATTGTGCAACTCCCGGATACCGTAGGAATACTTTGGGTGTGCCAAACGTCACAACGTAACTGGGTGGCTATAAAGGTGCACTACGGGTATCTCCGAAAGTGTCTGTTGGGTTGGCACGAATCGAGACTGGGATTTGTCACTCCGTGTGACGGAGAGGTATCTCTGGGCCCACTCGGTAGAACATCATCATAATGTGCACAATGTGATCAAGGAGTTGATCACGAGATGATGTGTTACGGAACGAGTAAAGAGACTTGCCGGTAACGAGATTGAATAAGGTATCGAGATACCGACGATCGAATCTCGGGCAAGTACTATACCGCTAGACAAAGGGAATTGTATACGGGATTGATCGAATCCTCGACATCGTGGTTCATCCGATGAGATCATCGTGGAACATGTGGGAGCCAACATGGGTATCCAGATCCCGCTGTTGGTTATTGACCGGAGAATGTCTCGGTCATGTCTGCATGTCTCCCGAACCCGTAGGGTCTACACACTTAAGGTTCGATGACGCTAGGGTTATTAAGGAAGTTCGTATGTGGTTACCTAATGTTGTTCAGAGTCCCGGATGAGATCCCGTACGTCACGAGGAGTTCCGGAATGGTCCGGAGGTAAAGATTTATATATGGAAAGTCCTGTTTTGGTCACCGAAAGAGTTTCGGGTTTTATCGGTAACATACCGGGACCACCAGGAGGGTCCCGGGGGTCCACCAAGTGGGACCACCGGCCCCGGAGGGCTGCATGGGCCACATGTGGGAGGGGACCAGCCCCAGGTGGGCTGGTGCGCCCCCCACAAGGGCCCAAGGCGCCTAGGGTTTGGGGAAGGGGGCGCACCCACCTAACTTGGGGGGCAAGTCTCCCCTCTTCCCCCCCCCTTGGCCGCACCCTAGATGGGTTTTGGGGCTGGCCGCCGCCCCTAGGGTGGAACCCTAGGTGGGGGCGCAGCCTCCCCTCTCCCCCTATATATACTTGAGGGTTTGGGGCAGCCAACATAGGAGTTTTGACCTCTCGATGGCGCAGCCCTGCATCTCTCCTTCCTCCTCTCCCGCGGTGCTTGGCGAAGCCCTGCAGGATTGCCACGCTCCTCCACCACCACCATGCCGTTGTGCTGCTGCTGGATGGAGTCTTCCTCAACCTCTCCCTCTCTCCTTGCTGGATCAAGGCATGGGAGACGTCACCGGGCTGTACGTGTGTTGAACGCGGAGGTGCCGTCCGTTCGGCACTTGGTCATCGGTGATTTGGATCACGACGAGTACGACTCCATCAACCCCGTTCACTTGAACGCTTCCGCTTAGCGATCTACAAGGGTATGTAGATGCACTCTCTTTCCCCTCGTTGTTGGTTTCTCCATAGATAGATCTTGGTGACACGTAGGAAAATTTTAAATTTCTGCTACGTTCCCCAACAGTGGCATCATGAGCTAGGTCTATTGCGTAGATTCCATGCACGAGTAGAACACAAAGTAGTTGTGGGCGTTGATTTTGTTCAATATGCTTACCGTTACTAGTCAATCTTGATTCGGCGGCATTGTGGGATGAAGCGGCCCGGACCGACCTTACACGTACACTTACGTGAGACAGGTTCCACCGACTGACATGCACTAGTTGCATAAGGTGGCTAACGGGTGCCAGTCTCTCCCACTTTAGTCGGATCGGATTCAATGAAAAGGGTCCTTATGAAGGGTAAATAGCAATTGACATATCACGTTGTGGTTTTGCGTAGGTAAGAAACGTTCTTGCTAGAAACCCATAGCAGACACGTAAAACATGCAAACAACAATTAGAGGACGTCTAACTTGTTTTTGCAGGGTACGCCATGCGATGTGATATGGCCAAAAGGATGTGATGAATGATATATGTTATGTATGAGATGATCATGTTCTTGTAATAGGAATCACGACTTGCATGTCGATGAATATGACAACCGGCAGGAGCCATAGGAGTTGTCTTAATTTATTTATGACATGCGTGTCAACATAAACGTCATGTAATTACTTTACTTTATTGCTAACCGTTAGCTGTAGTAGTAGAAGTAATAGTTGGCGAGACAACTTCATGAAGACACGATGATGGGGATCATGATGATGGAGATCATGGTGTCATGCCGGTGACGATGATGATCATGGAGCCCCGAAGATGGAGATCGAAAGGAGCAAAGTGATGATGGCCATATCATGTCACTATTTGATTGCATGTGATGTTTATCATGTTTATACATCTTATTTGCTTAGAACGACGGTAGTAAATAAGATGATCCCTCATTAAAATTTCAAGAAAGTGTTCTCCCTAACTACGCACCGTTGCGAAAGTTCGTCGTTTCGAAGCACCGCATGAGGATTGGGTGTGATAGATTCTCACGTTCACATACAACGGGTGTAAGACAGATTTACACACGCGAAACACTTAGGTTGACTTGACGAGCCTAGCATGTACAGACATGGCCTCGGAACACAAGAGACCGAAAGGTCGAGCATGAGTCGTATGGTAGATACGATCAACATGAAGATGTTCACCGATGATGACTAGTCCGTCTCACGTGATGATCGGACACGACCTAGTTGACTCGGATCATATAATCACTTAGATGACTAGAGGGATGTCTATCTGAGTGGGAGTTCATAAGATGAACTTAATTATCCTGAACATAGTCAAAAGGTCTTTGCAAATTATGTCGTAAGCTCGCGCTTTAGTTCTACTGTTTTAGATATGTTCCTAGAGAAAATATAGTTGAAAGTTGATAGTAGCAATTATGCGGACAGTAGTAGGCTTGTGTCCTTAATGCACCGCTCGGTGTACTGGACCTCGAACGTGGTCTGTGGATGTTGCGAACATCTGACATACACGTTTTGATGACTACATGATAGTTCGGTAATGATAAATGGTTTAGAATTGAGGCACCAAAGACATTTTTGAAATGTCGCGGAACATATGAGATGTTTCGAGGGCTGAAATTGGGATTTCCGGATCGTGCCCACGTCAAGAGGTATAAGACCTCCGACGATTTTCTTGGCCTGCAAACTAAGGGAGAAAAGCTCAATCGTTGAGCTTGTGCTCAGATTGTCTGAGTACAACAATCACTTGAATCGAGTGGGAGTTGATCTTCCAGATAAGATAGTGATGTTTATCCAAAGTCATTGGCACCAAGCTGCTAGAGCTTCGTAATGAACTATAACATATCAGGGATAGATATGATGATCCTTGAAATATTCACGATGTTTGACACCGCGAAAGTAGAAATCAAGAAGGAGCATCAATTGTTGATGGTTAGTGAAACCACTAGTTTCAAGAAGGGCAAGGGCAAGAAGGGATACTTCATGAAACGGCAAATCAGCTGCTGCTCTAGTGGAGAAACCCAAGGTTGAACCCAAACCCGAGACTGAGTGCTTTTGTAATAAGGGGAACAACCACTGGAGCAGAATTACCTTAGATACTTGGTAGATGAGAAGGCTGTCGATAGAAGTATATTGGATATACATTATGTGAATGTGTACTTTACTAGTACTCCTAGTAGCATCAGGGTATTAGATACTGGTTCGGTTGCTAAGTGTTAGTAACTCGAGATAAAAGCTACGGAATAAGCGGAGACTAGCTAAAGGTGAGCTAACAATATGTGTTGGAAGTGTTTCCAAGGTTGATATGATCAAGCATCGCACGCTCCCTCTACCATCGAGATTGGTGTTAAACCTAAATAATTGTTATTTGGTGTTTGCGTTGAGCATAGACATGATTGGATTATGTCTATCACAATACGGTTATTCATTTAAAGAGAATACTAGTTACTCTGTTTATTTGAATAATACCTTCAATGGTCTTGCACCTAAAATGGATGGTTTATGGAAATCTCGATCGTAGTGATACACATGTTCATGCCAAAAGATATAAGATAGTAATGATAGTACCACCTACTTGTGGCACTGCCATGTAAGTCATATTGGTATAAAACGCATGAAGAAGCTCCATGTTGATGGATCTTTGGACTCACTCATTTTTGAAAAGGATTGAGACATGTGAACCATGTCTATTGGTATATACGCATGAAGAAATTCCATGCAGATGGACCGTTTGGACTCGCTTGATTTTAAATCGCTTGAGACATGCAAATCATACCACATGGGCAAGATGACTGAAAGCTTCGGTTTCAGTAAAATGGAACAAGAAAGCAACTTGTTGGAAGTAACACATTTTGATATGTGCAGTCCAATGAGTGCTGAGGCAAGCAGTGGATATCGTTATGCTCTTACTTCACAGATGATTTGAGTAGATACTGAGCATATTTACTTGATGAAACACAAGTCTGAATTATTGAATGGTTCAAGTAATTTCAGAATAAAGTTGAAGATCGTCGTGACAAGAGGATAAAATATCTATGATATGATCATAGAGATGAATATCTGAGTTGCGAGTTTGGTACACAATTGAGACACTGTGGAAATTATTTCACGACTAGTACCGCCTGGAACACCATAGTGTGATTGTGTGTCCGAACATCATAACTGCACCGTATTGGATATGATGCATACCATGATGTTTCTTATCGAATTACCACTATCGTTCATGGGTTAGGCATTAGAGACAACCGCACTCACTTTAAATAGGGCACCACGTAATTCCGATAAGATGACACCGTATGAACTATGGTTTAGAGAAACCTAAGCTGTCATTTCTTATAAGTTTGGGGCTGCGACGCTTATGTGAAAAAATTTCAGGCTGATAAGCTCGAACCCAAAGCGGATAAATGCATCTTCATAGGACACCCAAAACAGTTGGGTATACCTCCTGTCTTAGATCCGAAAGCAATAGGGATTGTTTCTCAAATCGGGTCCTTTCTCGAGGAAAAGTTTCTCTCGAAAGAATTGAGTGGGAGGATGGTGGAGACTTGATGAGGTTATTGAACCGTCACTTCAACTAGTGTGTAGCAGGGCACAGGAGTTGTTCCAATGGCACCTACACCAATTGAAGTGGAAGCTTATGATAGTGATCATGAGACTTCGGATCAAGTCACTCCCAAACCTCGTAGGACGACAAGGATGCGTACTACTTCAGAGCGGTACGTAATCCTGTCTTGGACGTCATGTTGCTAGACAACAATGAACCTACGAGCTATGGAGAAGCGATGGTGGACCCGGATTCCAAGAATGGCTCGAGGCCATAAAATCCGAGAGAGAATCCATGTATGAAAACAAAGTGTAGACTTTGGAAGAACTACTTGATGGTCGTAAGGCTGTTAGGTGCATATGGATTTTAAAAGGAAGACGAACAATAATGGTAAGTGTCACCATTGAGAAAGCTCAACTTGTCGCTAAGATGTTTCCCGACAAGTTCAAGGAGTTGACTACGATGAGATTTTATCACTCGTAGCGATGCTAAGAGTCTGTTGGAATTATGTTAGCAGTTACTGCATTATTTATGAAATCTTGCAGATAGGATGTCAAAATATTGTTTCCTCGACGATTTTCTTGAGGAAAGGTTGTATGTGATACAACCAGAAGGGTTTGTCAATCCTGAAATATGCTAACAAGTATGCAAAGCTCCAGCAATCCTTTTAAGGACTCGAGTAAGCATCTCGGAATTGGAATGTACGCTTTGATGAGATGATCAAAGATTTTAGGTTTATACAAAGTTTATGAGAAACTTGTATTTCCAAAGAAGTGAGTGGGAGCACTATAGAATTTCTGATGAGTATATGTTGTTGACATATTGTTTATCGAAAATGATGTAGAATTTCTGGAAGGCATATAGGGTTGTTTGAAAAATGTTTTTCAATGAAAACCTGGATTAAGCTACTTAAACATTGAGCATCAAGATCTATAAGGATAGATCAAAATCGCTTAATAGTACTTTCAAACAAACACATACCACGACAAGATTTTGAAGGAGTTCAAAATAGATCAGCAAAGAAGGAGTTCTCGGCTGTGTTACAAGGTGTGAGTATTGAGCAAGACTCAAGACATGACCACGGCAGAATAGAGAGAAAGGACGAAGGTCGTCCCCTATGCTTTAGTCGTAGGCTCTAAAGTATGCTATGTTATGTACCGCACCTGAAGTGTGCCAAACCATGAGTCAGTCAAGGGGTACAAGTGTGATCTAGAAATGGATCACAGGACAACGGTCAAAGTTATCCTTAGTAACTAGTGGACTAAGGAATTTTCTCGATTATGGAGGTGGTAAAAGAGTTCGCCGTAAAGGGTTACGCCGATGCAAGCTTTGACACTAATCCAGATTATTCTGAGTAGTAAACTGGATTCGTATAGTAGAACAATTATTTGGAATAGCTCCAAATAGAGCGTGGTAGCTGCATCTAGGATATGACATAGATATTTGTAAAGCTCACACGGATCTGAAAGATTCAGACCCGTTGACTAGTAACCTCTCTCACAAGCGAGATATGATCAAGCCCCATGGGTGTTGGAATCATTGCAATCACATGGCGATGTGAACTAGATTATTGACTCTAGTGCAAGTGGGAGACTGTTGGAAATATGCCCTAGAGGCAATAATAAATAGGTTATTATTATATTTCCTTGTTCATGATAATCGTTTATTATCCATGCTAGAATTGTATTGATAGGAAACTCAGATACATGTGTGGATGCATAGACAACACCATGTCCCTAGTAAGCCACTAGTTGACTAGCTTGTTGATCAATAGATGGTTACGGTTTCCTGACCATGGACATTGGATGTCATTGATAACGGGATCACATCATTAGAAGAATGATGTGATGGACAAGACCCAATCCTAAGCCTAGCACAAGATCGTGTAGTTCGTATGCTAAAGCTTTTCTAATGTCAAGTATCATTTCCTTAGACCATGAGATTGTGCAACTCCCGGATACCGTAGGAATACTTTGGGTGTGCCAAACGTCACAACGTAACTGGGTGGCTATAAAGGTGCACTACGGGTATCTCCGAAAGTGTCTGTTGGGTTGGCACGAATCGAGACTGGGATTTGTCACTCCGTGTGACGGAGAGGTATCTCTGGGCCCACTCGGTAGGACATCATCATAATGTGCACAATGTGATCAAGGAGTTGATCACGGGATGATGTGTTACGGAACGAGTAAAGAGACTTGCCGGTAACGAGATTGAATAAGGTATCGAGATACCGACGATCGAATCTCGGGCAAGTACTATACCGCTAGACAAAGGGAATTGTATACGGGATTGATCGAATCCTCGACATCGTGGTTCATCCGATGAGATCATCGTGGAACATGTGGGAGCCAACATGGGTATGCAGATCCCGCTGTTGGTTATTGACCGGAGAACGTCTCGGTCATGTCTGCATGTCTCCCGAACCCGTAGGGTCTACACACTTAAGGTTCGATGACGCTAGGGTTATTGAAGAAGTTCGTATGTGGTTACCGAATGTTGTTCGGAGTCCCGGATGAGATCCCGGACGTCACGAGGAGTTCCGGAATGGTCCGGAGGTAAAGATTTATATATGGGAAGTCCTGTTTTGGTCACCGAAAGAGTTTCGGGTTTTATCGGTAACGTACAGGGACCACCAGGAGGGTCCCGGGGGTCCACCAAGTGGGACCACCGGCCCCGGAGGGCTGCATGGGCCACATGTGGGAGGGGACCAGCCCCAGGTGGGCTGGTGCGCCCCCCCACAAGGGCCCAAGGCGCCTAGGGTTTGGGGAAGGGGGCGCACCCACCTAACTTGGGGGGCAAGTCTCCCCTCTTCCCCCCCTTGGCCGCACCCTAGATGGGTTTTGGGGCTGGCCGCCGCCCCTAGGGTGGAACCCTAGGTGGGGGCGCAGCCTCCCCTCTCCCCCTATATATACTTGAGGGTTTGGGGCAGCCAACATAGGAGTTTTGACCTCTCGATGGCGCAGCCCTGCATCTCTCCTTCCTCCTCTCCCGCGGTGCTTGGCGAAGCCCTGCAGGATTGCCACGCTCCTCCACCACCACCACGCCGTTGTGCTGCTGCTGGATGGAGTCTTCCTCAACCTCTCCCTCTCTCCTTGCTGGATCAAGGCATGGGAGACGTCACCGGGTTGTACGTGTGTTGAACGCGGAGGTGCCGTCCGTTCGGCACTTGGTCATCGGTGATTTGGATCACGACGAGTACGACTCCATCAACCCCGTTCACTTGAACGCTTCCGCTTAGCGATCTACATGGGTATGTAGATGCACTCTCTTTCCCCTCATTGCTGGTTTCTCCATAGATAGATCTTGGTGACACGTAGGAAAATTTTAAATTTCTGCTACGTTCCCCAACATAAACATGATCAAATCATATTCATGCTCAACGCAAACACCAAATAACACTTATTTAGGTTCAACACTAATCCCTAAAGTATAGGGAGTGTGCGATGATGATCGTATCAATCTTGAAACCACTTCCAACACACATCGTCACTTCACCCTTAACTAGTCTCTGTTCATTCTGTAACTCCCGTTTCGAGTTACTATTCTTAGCAACTGAACCAGTATCAAATACCGAGGGGTTGCTACGAACACTAGTAAAATACACATCAATAATATGTATATCAAATATACCTGTGTTCACTTTGCCATCCTTCTTATCCGCCAAATACTTGGGGCAGTTCCGCTTCCAGTGACCAGTCCCTTTGCAGTAGAAGCACTTAGTCTCAGGCTTAGGACCAGACTTGGGCTTTTTCACTTGAGCAACAACTTGCTTGCCATTCTTCTTGAAGTTCCCCTTCTTCCCTTTGCCCTTTTTTTTGAAACTAGTGGTCTTGTCAACCATCAACACTTGATATTTTTCTTGATTTCTACCTTCGTCGATTTCAGCATCACGAAGAGTTTGAGAATCGTTTCCGTTATCCCTTGCATATTATAGTTCATCACGAAGTTCCACTAACTTGGTGATGGTGACTAGAGAATTCTATCAATCACTATTTTATCTGGAAGATTAACTCCCACTTGATTCAAGCGATTATAGTACCCAGACAATCTGAGCACATGCTCACTGCTTGAGCTATTCTCCTCCATCTTTTAGCTATAGAACTTGTTGGAGACTTCATATCTCTCAACTCGGGTATTTGCTTGAAATATTAACTTCAACTCCTGGAACATCTCATATGGTCCATGACGTTCAAAGCGTCTTTGAAGTCCCGATTCTAAGCCGTTAAGCATGGTGCACTAAACTATCAAGTAGTCATCATATTGAGTTAGCCAAACGTTCATAACGTATACATCTGCTCCTGCAATAAGTCTGTCACCTAGCGGTGCATCAAGGACATAATTATTCTGTGTAGCAATGAGGATAAATCTCAGATCACGGATCCAATCCGTATCATTGCTACTAACATTTTTCATCTTAGTTTTCTTTAGGAACATATCAAAAATAAAACAGGGAGCAACATCGCGAGCTATTGATCTACAACATAGATATGCTAATACTATCTGGACTAAGTTTATGATAAATTAAAGTTCAATTAATCATATTACTTAAGAACTCCCACTTAGATAGACATCCCTCTAATCCTCTAAGTGATCACGTGATCCATATCAACTAAACCATGTCCGATCATCACGTGAGATGGAGTAGTTTCAACGGTGAACACGACTATGTTGATCGTATCTACTATATGATTCACGCTCGACCTTTCGGTCTCCGTGTTCCGAGGCCATATCTGTTATATGCTAGGATCGTCAAGTTTAACCTGAGTATTCTGCGTGTGCAACTGTTTTGCACCCGTTGTATTTGAACGTAGAGCCTATCACACCCGATCATCACGTGGTGTCTCAGCACGAAGAACTTTCGCAACGGTGCATACTCAGGGAGAACACTTATAATTTGATAATTTAGTGAGATATCATCTTAAAAAGCTATCGCCAAACTAAGCAAAATAGGATGTATAAAAGATAAACATCACATGCAATCATAATATGTGACATGATATGGCCATCATCATCTTGTGCCTTTGATCTCCATCTCCAAAGGATCATCATGATCTCCATTGTCACCGGCATGACATCATGATCTCCATCATCTTAATCTATATCATTGTGTCGTCACATGGTTGTCTCGCCAACAATTGCTCTTGCAACTATTGCTATCGCATAGCGATAAAGTAAAGCAATTATTTGGCGCTTGCATCTTATGCAATAGAGAGACAACCATAAGGCTTTTGCCAATTACCGATAACTTCAACAGAACATGATCATCTCATACAACAACTTATATCTCATCACGTCTTGACCATATCACATCACAACATGCCCTGCAAAAACAAGTTAGACGTCCTCTATTTTGTTGTTGCAAGTTTTATGTGGCTGCTCTGGGCTGAGCAAGAACCGTTCTTACCTACGCATCAAAACCACAACGATAGTTTGTCAAGTTGGTGCTGTTTTAACCTTCGCAAGGACCGGGCGTAGCCACACTCGGTTCAACTAAAGTTGGAGAAACTGACACCCGCCAGCCACCTGTGTGCAAAGCACGTCGGTAGAACAGTCTCGCGTAAGCGTACGCGTAATGTCGGTCCGGGCCGCTTTATCCAACAATACCGCTGAACCAAAGTATGACATGCTGGTAAGCAGTATGACTTATAACGCCCACAACTCACTTGTGTTCTACTCGTGCATATAACATCAACGCATAAAACCAGGCTCGGATGCCACTGCTGGGGAACGTAGTAATTTCAAAAAAATTCCTACGCACACGCAAGATTATGGTGATGCATAGCAACGAGAGGGAAGAGTGTTGTCCACGTACCCTCGTAGACCGAAAGCGGAAGCGTTAGCACAACGCGGTTGATGTAGTCGTACGTCTTCACGATCCGACCGATCAAGTACCGAACGCACGGTACCTCTGAGTTCAGCACACGTTCAGCCCGATGATGTCCCTCGAACTCCGATCCAGCCGAGTGTTGAGGGTGAGTTTCGTCAGCACGACGGCGTGGTGATGATGTTGATGTTCTACCGACGCAGGGCTTCGCCTAAGCACCACTACAGTATTATCGAGGTGGAATATGGTGGAGGGGGCACCGCACACGGCTAAGAGATCAAACGATCAATTGTTGTTTCTATGGGGTGCCCCCTGCCCCCGTATATAAAGGAGCAAGGGGGAGGCGGGCCAGCCTTGGGGCGCACCAAGGAGGGGAGAAGTCCTCCTCCTAGTAGGAGTAGGACTCCCCTCTTTCCTAGTTCAACTAGGAAAAGGAAGGGGGAAGGAAGGAGAGGGAAAGGAGAAGGAAAGGGGGGGGGGCGCCCCCTTCCCTAGTCCAATTTGGGCCCCCTATAGGGAGGGGGCGCAGCTGCCCCTTGTGGGCTGCCTTCCCTCTTCCCTATGGCCCATGTAGGCCCAATAGTCCCCCCGGGGCTTCCGATAAACCCCCGGCACTCCAATAAATACCCGAATCACTCGGAACCTTTCCGATGTCCGAATATAGTCGTCCAATATATCGATCTTTACGTCTCGACCATTTCGAGACTCCTCATCATGTCCCCGATCTCATCCGGGACTCTGAACTACCTTCGGTACGTCAAATCACATAAACTCGTAATATAACTGTCATCATAACTTTAAGCGTGCGGACCCTACGGGTTCGAGAACTATGTAGACATGACCGAGACACGTCTCCGGTCAATAACCAATAGCGGAACCTGGATGCTCATATTGGCTCCCACATATTCTACGAAGATCTTAATCGGTCAAACCGCATAACAACATACGTTGTTCCCTTTGTCATCGGTATGTTACTTGCCCGAGATTCGATCGTCGGTATCTCAATACCTAGTTCAATCTCGTTACCAGCAAGTCTCTTTACTCGTTCCGTAATACATCATTCCGCAACTAACTCATTAGTTGCAATGCTTGCAAGGCTTATAGTGATGTACATTACCGAGTGGGCCCAGAGATACCTCTCCGACAATCGGAGTGACAAATCCTAATCTCGAAATACGCCAACCCAACAAGTACCTTTGGAGACACCTGTAGAGTACCTTTATAATCACCCAGTTATGTTGTGACGTTTGATAGCACACAAAATGTTCCTCCGGTAAACGGAAGTTGCATAATCTCATAGTCATAGGAACATGTATAAGTCATGAAGAAAGGAATAGCAACATACTAAATGATCAAGTGCTAAGCTAACGGAAAGGGTCAAGTCAATCACATCATTTTCCTAATGATGTGATCTTGTTAATCAAATGACAACTCATGTCTATGGTTAGGAAACTTAACCATCTTTGATCAACGAGCTAGTCAAGTAGAGGCATACTAGTGACACTTTGTTTGTCTATGTATTCACACATATATTATGTTTCCGGTTAATACAATTCTAGCATGAATAATAAACAGTTATCATGATATAAGGAAATAAATAATAACTTTATTATTGCCTCTAGGGCATCTTTCCTTCATATGTGCCTCTTGAAAAAGCAAACATGTGCCTAGAAACAACTTTGTGCCTCTTGCGGAAGAAAAAAAACACGTTTTTAGAGTATTTTTTGTCAAAAAACCTAGGGAAAACCAGGCAAAAAACTGAAAAGGAAAAAAACATCTAAAACATGAAAATGCGTACAGAAAAATAAAAAACCCGGAAAAGTTCCCAGCATACGACACGTGACGGCGGCTAAGAACGGGCAAAATGTGACCCTGACCCTTGCGGGGCTCCGGCAACGGATACTCCTTGGTTAGTTGCTCTCTTGATATAGCTCTCGTGCATTTATTCACACGCAAACGATTACCCATGAGCGCATTTGTAGGGGCCTGGGGCCCCAACCATTTGACGCCAACTTGGTGGAGCGCTAATTTGGGCAAAGGCGAAATCACTAATTAACGGATACTCCTTGCAAAGATTACTCCCACTTTCTTAGATTGTGACAAGGCGTGTTGCCACTCGTCGCAACCTGATAGTTTTCCTTTTTTCGTAGATCCGTTTATTCAAAATGTTTAATCTCTTAAACTGTGCATCCAAATCTTGAACCGTTTTCATTGTTAGATTCCTCGCGTCGAGATCTTCAAACTAGATCCCATGTTGATAGGTTTCAACAGAAAAATCACAAAAAAAACGGACAAAAAAACCGAACCGGGAGTACGATATTTTCCTTTCCGAAAGAGGCACGGCCGTGCCTCTCGCGAAAAGCACAACCGTGCCTCTCCCAGAAGCAAAATCGTGTCTCTCGCGGAAGAAAAAAAACAAAAAACACGTTTTTTCGTTTCCGGAGGCACGGCGAAAAGCACGACCGTGATTCTCGCGAAGGATAACCGTGCCTCTCGCAGAAGCAAAATCATGTATCTCGTGGAAGGAAAAAAACAAAAAACGCGTTTTTGCCGTTTCCGAGAGATACGGCCGTGCCTCTCGCGAAAGTAAAACAGTGCCTCTCACGGAAGAAAAAAGAACACTTAATTTTTTTTTCGGAAAATGCCTCTCGCGAAAGGATAACCGTGCCTCTCGCAGAAGCAAAATCTGTATCTCGTGGAAGGAAAAAAAACAAAAAACGCGTTTTTGCCGTTTCCGAGAGATAAGGCCGTGCCTCTCGCGAAAGTAAAACAGTGCCTCTCGCGGAAGAAAAAAGAACACTTAATTTTTTTCGTTTCCGAGAGGCATGACTGTGCCTCTCGCAAAAGCAAAACCGTTCCTCTCACGGAAACAAAAATAACCGGTTTTTTCGTGCGATTGTTTTTCCAAATGCTAAGGAAAACCGATGGAAAACTCAAACTTAAAAAATGAAAACGCGTGCGGAAAAATTAAATAAATAAATCGAAGGGAGCGCCTAAAACGTGACATATGATGATGGCTGAGAGCACCAAGTGGCGCGCTCTGAGCATCATAAATGATCGTTGCGAGGCTTCCGAAGGAGTGCTCATCAAGTAGTTGCTCTCGGGCGATGAGGGCAAGTCTATAGGTCGCGTGCAGTGAGCGCCGTTATCGCCTACATGGTTGTTGCTTGCCATGTCTGTTGGGCCGGTCTACAAAGCACATGAACCTACAAACGCGCTTGTTGCTCGCGTGTTGCCTCACCTTGTTGAGTTGCAATCTCTTTTTTTTTTTGTAAAATCTTGTTCCCTTTGTTACTACTGTCAACTTACACATTACAAAACAGCTTCTGTGTAATTCAGAGCTTTTTGTGAATTTGAAAAAAGTTTACTGAATATTCAAATAAATGTTTGCCGTTTGTAAATTGTTCATGGAATTTTCAGAAAATATTCATACATTTTAAAATGTTAATGATTTATGAAAAATGTTCACACGTTTAAAAAATAGCTCGTGAAAATATTAAAAATATTTATGAAATGTACATTGGTTCGAGCAATCTTTTGAAAATGACATATAAAAATGTTCACCGTGTATAATTACTTTTTCATAGTGTATTTATAAACTGTTTGCCATGAATTTAAAAAATGTTGAATGTGCATTCACAAATATTCACTGTGTATCTAGAAAATGTTTAATGTGTATCTAAGAAATGTTCAATATATGTTTACAAAATATTCAACGTGATTTATAGTGTTTGAAGGGCAGTGAGACAACGAGCTTGTAACAGAGACCTCCTCCCCGGCGCCTTCAGCACAAGGGAGGGTAGCCAACACTCGTGCGCACCCACCTCATGGGCCGGCTCACGCAAAGGAGGCGAGTGCTCGTTTAGGTGCTCGTTCAGAACTGGTGCAACAGTTGGTGGAGAGGCAAGAAATCAATCTGAAAGAGTGGCTGTTTGCGTTACATGAAATATTAGATAGCAACAATTTTGTGAGGTTAATCATTACCATATGGGCCATCTGGGGAGCACGAAGAAAGGCGATTCATGAGGACATTTTCAAATCACGTAGTGCTACAGATGGTTTCATTACTAGTTACCTCGCAGATCTTCAGGTTGTCAATGGCATAACAAAAAGACTGGCAACGGTGGTGCAAGCAAGACCGACACAATGACAGGCTCCAATTGAGGGGTGTGTCAAGGTGAATGTAGATGCAGCGGTGTTTGGCCAGGCAAGATTCGGAGCTGTGGCGGCGGTATGCAGAAGCTCGGACGGAACGTTCCAAGGAGCATCTACGATGTTTTTCAGGTACATTGCTGATCCCCAGACACTCGAGGCCCTGGCCATCAGGGAGGCTTTAGCTTTGTCAGATGATTTATATGAAAGGAGAATACATGTTGCATCTGACTACAAGGTGGTGGTCGACGATCTGAAGAAGGAAAACTCATCGGGTTATGGTGCCATTATACATGAGATAGTCCGTCGATCGAATGATTTTGAGATATGTAAATTTAGTCATGAGTTTAGGAGGTCGAATTTTGAAGCTCATAACTTAGCGAAGCATGCTTTATCCCTCGGGGTTGGCCGTCATGTTTGGTTAGGGCACCCCGCAGAACTTTCGTTGTCCCTGTAAGCATTGTGACGTCTTAATAAAAGCTTCCCGAGGTTGTCTAAAAAAAAGCTGGTTGTGGTTAACCGGTCCACCTTTGACACATTGACTGTTGACATTTTGGGAAGAGTGTGATGTTTTTTTAATTAAAATCAGGATTTTTTTTATAAAATCACAAATTCGGAACATATTATGGTTACAAAAAACGTTGACGAACTCGAAAATGTTCACGAGCTATAAAAGTCATGGTTTGAAAAACGTTCACGAAATCGAGAAAGTTCAATGGTTCAAAAAAAGCTGGCAGGATTAAAAAAACACGGACTTTGAAAAAGTCCATGAACTGAAAAAAGTTTGTGAATTCAAAAAAAGTTCGCGGAGTTAAAAAAAAGTTCATTGATATGTTTTAATCACGAATCCGAATAAATTTTTTGTATTTTGGCCGGGTGTGTGCTCTTATGAAAAGCGCCCCCCCTCGCGGATTTAGAAACAGTATTGGACCAACGTGGGCCGTGGCTCGTGACGGCTACAGTATTTGAGCAGCTTCCACGGACAGAGTAGCATTCGGTTTGACTCGCACCAGACAGCAACGTAGCGAAACGACGTGTTCTTGGGTGTCCAGTGCTACTGTTTGGAGTGGAAAATTGCCTTTGCCCTGACGTCATCGACGTCAAACCCGGGAGTGCAATTCACGGTGTTCAGAACCCGTCTTGTGCCTGCTTTGTCTTTTTTTTTTCCGGGACTTGTCCCTGCTTTGCCAACGATGATCCTCTTGCCATTTTTTTTTGAGACAGTAATCCTCTTGCCAAATGGTTCCTCAAGCTCCCTCGACTGTTTCTCCTCGTCGTCTTCTTGTTTTGCTAAAAATCAACCAGCCTTGTTCCTCCAAGATTTTCAGAGACCAAGATCCCAGATTATTTAAACAGGGGCCCGATTTGCGCACCATGTACTATTACTCATCTCGTCAGACAAGTTCTCGGTGCACATTAGATACGGGTCTGGAGATTCCATTCCACATAGGATTTTTCATGTTTTGTCTTTGTCAACGGTAGTGCAGTGAACATCAAGGCTCCAGTTGCCACTTGCCTGTACGATCACATCAGGGGGAGCTAGCAGTCCCGATAGGATCCTTACCAGTCTTTACGCAGGCGTGAACAAGCACAACTCGCCTACCATCAGCAGACAGACCAAAGATTAATCTTTTTTTAGATAACAGACCAAAGATTAATCAAGGACGAGTCAGCAATCGGAAAAGACGACCGGCCCATCGATCACGCGCAGGGCAGGGGAGGGAGGAGGAAAAAGAAGAGCGAGAGTTGGCATCGCATGCGTATCCTCCCGGGTCGAGCCATCCATGTGGCGGCGTCCGCACGATAGCAACCGTGCCACCACGGCCCAACCACGCCGCGATTGGTCGATTCCCACCCACTAAAAATCGCACCCGGCGTTCCAGCCCCTGCTTTACGCTCTGGGTATTTCGTCCAGGAATAAGCCATAAAAATGCGTTCGCTAATGGAGTGGTGCGAGCGTGTGGACGGCCAAACAAACGCGAAAGCGAAGACAGACTAGCACCTGTTCCGATTTAAATATCCCACTTAAACATGCCATGGACCCAAATGCCCGGCAATCAGGCCGCTGCTGCTGCTACTCATTTTGATTCCTTCAATGATTGACGAATTGATCAATCAATCATGGCCGCAGGGGCACACTTATTTCTGTATGAAATGTAGAGAATTGGCTACTAGATTAAATAATGTGGAACGTACGCCTACACATAGACATACACATCCAATCCATTTCATTGCTTGCTCCTCCGCCTCAACCACCCGTTGATATTACATCACACACGCTATTCTTTCCTTTCCATCCACATCTTAACCTCCCATTTTTTTCCAATAAATAAAGATTTTTAATTAGAAAGGGAAACACTCCGGAGAACAACAGCATAATACTAGCGGCTCGCACGGCGGCCCACGGATGAGATGAGATGATTCTTTGCTTTGCCTCGGCTGGAATTCTGAATTCTTCTTTCCCCTTGGTTCCAGCTTCAGAACCTGACGATCTTGGCGGCGCGCACGACGGGGTTGTCCCTGGCGATGGCGTCCCGGGCGGCGGCCTTGTAGTCGTAGCTGCACCCGTGCCGGTCCGAGTACCGGTGCTCGCCGCAGAACATGTCGCCGCACCGGCACCGGAACCCCGTCAGCCCCACCCGCTTCCGGCAGCTGGAGCACCGGTTCACCGACGTCCTCGCCGGCTTCGCCTCCGTCGCCGGAGCAAGGTCAACGGCCGGGCGTGCCAGCTCCGCCTCCACCGGCGCCGGCCTCGGCCTGTCGACGACGGGGGTCGACGCGGACACGCCTGGTAGAGAGGAAGAGGAGGAGGAGGACGGCGACGTGGAGGCCGGGCCGGCCAAGAAGCAGTTCTGGCAGAGGTTCTGCGTGGCCGGGTTGCCGGGGAAGCCGCAGCTGTTGGCGCAGAGCGTGATCTCCGGCGCCCGCAGCTCCGTGGGCTCCTCCTGCTTGTGATCCCGCTGCGCCATGGTATGTGAAACACGCACGAGGTGGCTGGTTGGTTTGCTGCCGGCCGGGAGGTCCGGGCGTCGTCGGCGGCGGCCGGGAGGTGGGTGGTCTGGGAGGGATCGGGAGGTCGATGCGAGGAGAGGAGAATTGGATGGGCGTGGGTGTGGAATGGAGGGGGGATCGGGGCCCTTTTTATCGGTGCCGAGGGCTCGGGCTCGGGCTCGGCGGGAGACGGACGGGGACGCGCTCCCTGGAGGACGCGACAACGACCTGCCCAGCTGCCGTCTCCGCGTCCTGGGTTGGGATTTCCGGTTTTGGCCTCGCGTCACCCGGGGGCTCGCGTAAATGGGCGACGCTGCCCTCCGTTTCGGTCAGGTCAGTGGCCGCCCCCGAAAAGCGACGGCTGTGCCGCGGGCCGGTAAAGGCACGCCCGTTTAGGCCCTCCCTCCCCGTCCACGGAAGAAACGTGAGCGACGTGCGACGCCCGTGGCCGCGGGCGGTGGGAGGAAGGGTCAACTCGGCTGGATCCAGAGGGGCGTTGGGGTACGTACGCCGTGGCCGTGCATAGCCGCGTTGCGTGGGTGCGGGGCGGAGGAGGGGTAGGATGGTCAGGATGGGTCATGGGGTGGCGCTTCGGGGGCACGGACGGGTTGTGCGTGTGTGTGTCGTGTGCTGGTTGGACCTGCACGGCCGCGCCGTGTGGGGGAGCGAGTAGCCGCCGCCCGAAGCTGACTAGTATGGCGGCCGAAAGCGAGCGAGGAGATGGCTGGGAATTTGGGACGAAACCACCGGGCCAAACCATCGGGCGCGTCGGCTTGTCGGGGTACGGGGGTTGGGACTTGGAAGGCGTCGTCGCGGCTTCTTCCATACGTACCACCATACCATACCACAGCCCGCACGTTGCGGCCGGGGTCGGGATAAATTAAGGGGAGCTGGCTCGGCGCCCCGTCCTTGTCCGCCTCTGAGCTGTCCGGATTAGCACGGCCGCTCCCCTCTCTTCAGCCCTCGCCCTTCGTTTATCTTCTTCTCGCGAATAGAAAAATATCGGTAGACGGGAATACTCAATTACGATCCGATTTGAGTGTCGACACGGCAAACTCGTGCATAGTCCCAACCGCACGGCCGGCCCATTTTCCCTACGCATACTAACCTTTTGTTTCAACATAAAATACGGCTCAGTTAGCTTAGTCTAGTTCGGTAGGGCGCGGCGGCCAATCGGGAACAGACAGGCCAACAGCAGCGAACTGGATAAGCGAGCAAGCAAATTCTCCCGGCCGGCCCGGGGACAGCAGCCGCACCAAGCCAAGGTCGCATCGCGGGGAGCTGAAATTCGGCGGCCGTTTCATTTCCGCGGACGGCTAATCCCACGGCTGGTGCCTGTCTTTTTTTTTTGTGAGGGGGGCTGGTGCCTGTCTAGCTGTGCTAATTGCAGGGGTTGGGAGGCGGCCGTGCCCGTGACGATGCTGATTAAATGTGCACGCTGCCGACAGCGTTCTTGACGGTCCGCAGCACCTCCCGACCGGTCGCCACCCAACTAAAACCGATGTGTCCAATTTCTACGTTCATTGGTTTGTTGCATCATTTGATTTGCCAGTGTGGTTCTGGCTTAGTTTAACTCAGACCGGTGTTTCTCTGTACGCGGTTGATTGGCTCGTTGCGTCCCTTGCTTTGCCATGATTCTAGTGGCTTAGTTTAATGATGATGATGTGCCGGGTGCCACGTACGCAACATTTTCTTTGAGAGGCTGGCGCATGTCTAGAAGGAAGCCGAGACGTGTGCGGCTCGAACGGCCGACACGTCAAGGAGGCTAATGCTGGCCAGGATTCTCTTGCAGGGCCGTTTTCTGTCGACGAATAATATCCTAGCTAGCTTAGCTTCGAGTGCATGAGGACCGGAGAACGTCCGGCGGGTCCACTGATGTGTATGTCTGGATTGTTAATCGTGCGACACGTCACCCGCACCAAGTCGTACATGCCACTAGCGATATCTTGATGCGAGGGGTCATATGGCTGGCTGGCTGGCTGGGACCGAACATGTGTGTCCCCAAAGGCAGTAATATCTTGTAAAGTATAGTAGAATCGTCTTTCGGCTCGCCTACATTCATTCAGTGGTAGTAGTAATCCAACAGCGCACTGGCCGCAGCTGCTGCTCTCGTTCGGACAGGAAGCGGCTCAGGTCTTTCGGGCAGGTTTTACTGGAGTAGACGCGGCGATCCTGAATCTTCTCCTAGCGCGTGTGCGGTGTGCTGCCATCTGGTCGTCGCCACGGCTGTTCACAGTCACAGCCGGCCACTTTGCACGGCCGCCGGGGCAACACGCGGCGCGCTACAAGAAACCTCTAGTTTCTCCTCCCAGTCATCACGAACTGACAATCACTACTACCCTCTGGTCTGAGCAGTGAAGTTTTTATCCTCTCTGAAAGAACACCTGTGACGATGATTTGACCCCTGCTGCTCTGCTTGGCTCAGCTCTTGCCACCGAATCCGAACTCAACATCACGGTGGAAGCTGCCAAGAACATGACAGGTCCAGCAATTTCATCAATGGATACCGTGAATTTACAGAATTTCACTTCTTATTGCCTCCCAGCCAGTATTTACACATCAGTAACAGAGACTACTGCTCTCCTCCGTCGGCCGAAGAGGGTCCTGGCACGCGGTCGGCGAGAGCGAGGCCGTCGCAGATCCTCTCGACGGCCTCCTTCCCCCTGGCCGCGTTCTGCGCGAAGCTCTCCGCGCACCGCCGCTCCACCATCCCGGCCACCGCGGCCGACACGGCCGCCAGCGGCGCGCACCGGATGCTCGTCTCCTGCGTGAACACCGTCCACTCGTCCGGCCGCTCCGGGTGGGGCGCGTAGCTGCACCGCTCCTCCACGTCCACCAGCCGCCGGAACGTGGCGTTGCGGGAGACCACCCGCATGGCGCGCGCGGCCGCGTCCACGGAGGTGCGCTCCACGCAGAGCACCACGTCGCCGGCGCCGGCGGTGGCCGCGAGGCCGCGGAGGAGGAGCGGGAGCGGCGGGGGCCGGCCCGCGATGGCCCGCACCGCGTGGAGCCGGCCGGCGCGCGCGTCGACGCGGCGGGACAGCGTCTGCACGTCCAGGATGTGGGGGAGCGCCGCCGGGTCGGTGAACTTGCGCCACGCCGCCGCGGTGACCCGGTGCCAGGGGTGGAGGTACACGTGCTCCTGCGTGTACGAGACCACCATTGCCGTTGCCGTTGCCGTGCCGCGGCGAGATCCAAGGGGATGGCTGGCCGGCGAGGTAGAAGGAGAGAGCGATGGAGATGGACCGATGGGGAGGGAAGGGATCTAGGACAGCTACAGCAAGCAATTGTGGTTGTGGCCAAGGGGAAAGAGCGTAGGCATCCGAACCATGAGAGGAATATTCGGATTCATCTGCGGGAGGAGTGAATAGGAGTTGCTAAGACGTGGCTTCAGACCACATGATGTACTATTTTACAAAGTATTTACAAATAATTAAGGTAAACGTTTGGAAACGGTGCGCCGGCCGAAACTTGGGCCGGTCGCACCTCACTCGCTCAGGAAACCACGACACACATCCACGCCCGCTCGTGATAGGAAGGAACACAAGAAGCCACGTGCATCGCGGGACCCACACACGATCTATCCCCACCTTATCTCTTCCTCCCCTCTCTCTTCCTCAATCCCTTTTTTCTGTTTCATCCCGATCTTGAACAGCTCGCCGTCGTTTGTACCTCCTGACGGGCTCTTACCCATGGCGGAGGGGGGGGGGGGGGGGGCGCTGCGAGCAGGTAGAGGTGGTGGTGCTGCAAAGGCACTGGACCACGACGCATCACGAGCACGAGTTGCGGCGCGGCCGGCAACTGCAAACTATGTGGCCGCCGGCGTGGATTGGCTCGGCGGTGCTGCAAGTGCAGTTCCCCGGAGCTGCAACCGTGGTCGGAGAAAGCTGGAACCACAATCTAGCGGAGCTGCAAGGCTCCTACGTGCTGGCAAGGGGGTGCTACAACCATGGCCGAGAAAAGCTGGAAGCGTTGTCCGGCGGAGCTACAACCAGGTCCAGTGGAGCTGCGAGGTGGACCAGTCGTTTTTGCTGGCACCGTCCTTCTCTTTTGCTACAACCGTAAGTATTTTTGCTGGATCACGGAGATGTTTTTGTTTTCGTGACCGCCGGCGGTGAGGCATGATTATTGGTGACATTGTCAGCCCTCGGTTGGTTGCGAGGTGTTTTTTTGCTGGAACCGGCATCTTATTTTGTTGGAACTACCTTATTTTTTGCTACAATCGACCCTGCAGTTCTTCTCCTCTGAATTTGTTTTTGCTGAAAATGATCTTTTCTTTTGCTGGAACCTGGCATTTTTTTGCTACTACTGACCATTGGAGCTATTTTTTGCTACTGAATTTGTTATGCTGGAACTGGAGCTTTTTCTTGCTGGAACCTAGTAATTTTTTGCTTCAAGGATTTTGTTTTTTGTAGGACACTGGATGCAAGCCGACGGCCGCAGCGAGCCGGAGGCGGTGACGTCGATCAGGGGATGCTGCAACCATGGCGAATCGCGAGCTGGAAGCAACCAGGGGAGGGGATTAGAGCTACAATCCGTCGGTGACAGCACGCTAGGGGACTCACTGGCGGCCGTTATGCAATCCCGAAGAGCGGCTCCGGCGAGCGCGCCGACGAGCAGCTCACCGAGGTGCTAGCGCGAGGCGCGCGTGGTTCATGGAGTTGTGCTTGAGTTGTACGCGAGCGAGGAGGGGATTTTTCTTTTTTTTCCTATAGATCTGACGGCCACGTGTGTCTATATCCAACGCTAGGGCGCTGACCGGCCGAAAATTTCGGCCGGCGCGCCGGCGCCTAGCAGTGTCCAATAATTAATAAAATAACCGTGTGCATTGTTCAGATGCAGAGACCGGGCTAATCCTTCTTTTCTTCTAAAAAAATTGTGAAAGAAGTTTTTTTATTTGGCAGGTAGAGGGTGTAAGTTTTTTCCAGACAATTTCACGAAACTTCATTAATTCGTCACAATGTTTAAAGGGACGGAAGGAAGATTTTTTGGTGACCTAACCAAACATGACAGCCACCTTTTAGGGTAAGTGCATGCTTCGGTAAATTGTGAGCTTTAAAATTTAAGCTCCTACATTCATGAACGATTTTACAAAAAGTAAAAGAAACAAAATGGTTTATAATCTCTTGAACTATCGCACCATAACTCGCCAACTTTCGCTTCTGAACGTCGTCCACCACTACCTTGCAATTCGATGCTACATGAATTCTCTGGATATAAAGATCATCTGCTAGAACCACATCTTCTCCGACTGCCTCAAGTGATGTTGGATCCGACATGAATATGACAACAATGGCAGAAGCGCCCAGGTAAATCCCTCCTTGGTTCCTACAGATCACTCCAATCGCCCCAAAACCATGACGTGACACCGCCGCGTCCGCGTTCAGTTTTGGACCTCGTCATTTGCTCGGATGGGATCCAATGTGATATTTGTTGAGGTATAGTGCTAGCTCTTTTGGAACGGGCGTGGTACGGCTGTAACCTGGCATGGGCTATCCAGGTGTTTTTCTCCTACTCCTTGTTTAGTGTCAAAAACGTTCTTATAATGAAACGGAGGGAATTTTTTTTGTGAATGTGCTTTTCTCCTATTTAGCGCTCATCAAAATGCCCTAAAAAGCGCATTAGATCTCGTTATTTGCTCGGATGGCTGGCTCGCCTGTTTTATTTTTCTCGGCTATCTCTTGGAAAAAAGATCAAGACTTTTTGGTTTTATAGAAATAGTCATGAAACGAAAAAGTTAATAGATTTTTATCCTTAGTTCTAAAGATGTTCATGGGCTTAAACAAATTCATGACTTTTTTAAAAAAATATTGAACTTAAAAACTCATTTACGAGCTTTTGAAAATGTTCATGGCTTTTGGAACAAAAATCACAAAGTAGAAAAATGTCCACGAATCAAAAATGGTGACAGATAAGAAAAAATTTGCTACTTTGAAAAGCGTTCATGAATTAAAGAAATGTTCATAAATTTGAAAATTAATCATGAATTTAATAAAATGTTTGAGAACTAACAAATAGGTGAAAAAAAAAGAAAACCACAAAAAAGCAACATAAAAGAAGAAACAAAAAATGGAAGAAATAATGAAAAACACCCGGAGTGGAACATTCGAGAAATTTCCTAAACCAGGTGAGAACCAAAAATAGTGTATTTCATGGGCCGGCCAGAAGAACATGCGCTGGGGGGGGTGCGCGTTGAGGAACTTGCTCCCCGTGTGGAGATAATCCCCATCATCAAGGACCAAGTAGAGTATTTCTACACTAACTTGAGTATGGAGAAGTCTGAGAAGGATCTTGTCGAGTCCAAGTGGGCATCCGGGACATAGCACCATGACAAGGCCAGGGAAAACTTGCATCGTGTGGAGTCATCTCTCTCGGACGTGCATTGTGAGCTCGCCACTGAGGTGGCGTCGTGCTCTGAGACACACGAGGCCTTGGCATCTTGCTCAAGGTTTCTCCAAGGCGAGTCACATTGACTGGGGACTTAGAGCCTATGAAGAGGAGTGCTCTTCTTTCTAGGGCAGAAGCCCTAAGTTGGGCGACGAAGGTTGTTTTTGCCAAGGGCGAGGTGTCCACATTGACGCTCAAGATGACTTGGGATGATGAAGAGATGTTTATGCTGGGTGAGAGTGGCTAAGTTAGAGGCTCACTTATCTACTTCTATGGGGGCTTCAACACCCTGCACGGAGTTTCGGGCCACAAGAGATTTCCACCTAACCCACACTTCTCGTTTCCAAGATGTCTTAGTTAAACTAAACTATTGAGACATGACAACACTTACTCCGTGCAAGATGGTGATGGAGGTAAGCGAGATTCTTTCTTCAAAGGTGTGCCAGGTAGGTCATGCCATCACGATGTATGGTCATACTGTGGATAGGCACGTTGTAGCTCACGTATTGCACGCACATGCTTGTTGGATATGCCAGTTTGGCGGCATGGGAGAAGGCCCCCTGCCTCGACTTCACATGCATACATTCGCGGGCAACACAAGTTTTTGTTGTTGATGACCTTTACAATCTTGCTACATCTAGATAGATCCGCTCGTGACTGAGCCGAATCATTGGAGCACCCTCGAATCGAGTGTTAGTTGCCTATATGAAAGCACAAGTGCTCCCTGGGTGATTTTGATAATTAATGACAACATTTCTCTTGTTGAACTAATACTTTTACCTAGTATGTTTCAGACAAGTTCAACAAATTAAGTGGCATGGACTAAAGGATGTGGAACCCCTTTAAGATGCTAAGGACAAAGGATTAGCTCAAGCCTCAAGATCAAGACTCTACATTTTCCATTTTAGTGATCCAAGATCACATTGAGTCTATAGGAAAAGCCAATACTATCAAGAGGGGATGAGGTGTTGCTTAATGGCTTGCTTGCTCAAAGTGCTTAGTGATATGCTCCAAAACCCTCAACTACCTTCCCACGTCCACATATGACCTAAACCAAAAGTCCAACTCGGCCCCACCGATTCTTTCTATCCGGCGCCACCGAGTTCGGATGTCATAGCCACTGCCACAAACCCTAGGCAAATCGGTCTCACCGATAGGGAACTCAGTCACACCGAGATGGGGTTGTAATCTCTCTGTTTCCCTTCGTAACGTTTCGGTCCTACTGAGATGAGCAATCGGTCCCACCGAGATTGCAATGTAAACTCTCTGTTTTCCTTTTGTAACATTCCGGTCCCACCGAAATGAGCAAATCGGTCCCACCGAGTTTACCTGACCAACTCTCAGGTTAGCTTATTACCAAAATCGGTCCCACCGAGTTTACCTGACCAACTCTCTGGTTAGCTTATTACCAAAATCGGTCCCACCGAGTTTGTGTAATCGGTCACACCGAGATTACATTATGCCCTAATCCTAACCATATCGGTCCTACTGAGTTGCATCTCAGTCCCACCGAAAATCCTAACTGTCACTAGGTTTGCTAAATCGGTCCGACCGAGTTTCTCAATTCGGTCTCACCGAGATTGGTAAATTGTGTGTAACGGCTAGTTTTTGTGTGGAGGCTATATATACCCCTCCACCAACTCTTCATTCGTGGAGAGAGCCATCAGAACATACCTACACTTCCAATACACATTTTCTGAGAGAGAACCACCTACTCATGTGTTGAGGCCAAGATATCCCATTCCCACCATATGAATCTTGATCTCTAGCCTTTCCAAGTTGCTTTCCACTCAAATATTCTTTCCACCAAATCCATATCTTGTGAGAGAGAGTTGAGTGTTGGAGAGACTATCATTTGAAGCACAAGAGCAAGGAGTTCATCATCAACACACCATTTGTTACTTCTTGGAGAGTGGTGTCTCCTAGATTGGCTAGGTGTCACTTGGGAGCCTCCGACAAGATTGTGGAGTTGAACCAAGGAGTTTGTAAGGGCAAGGAGATCGCCTACTTCGTGAAGATCTACCGCTAGTGAGGCAAGTCCTTCGTGGGCGATGGCCATGATGGGATAGACAAGGTTGCTTCTTCTTGGACCCTTCGTGGGTGGAGCCCTCCGTGGACTCGCGCAACCGTTACCCTTCATGGGTTGAAGTCTCCATCAACGTGGATGTACAATAGCACCACCTATCGGAACCACGACAAAAACATCCGAGTCTCCAATTGCGTTTGAATTCTCCAAACCCTTCCCCTTACATTCTTGCAAGTTGCATTACTTTACGCTGCTCATATACTCTTTGCATGCTTGCTTGTTGTGTATCGTGTTTGTTAAACTTGTGCCAAAACTCCACTTCAACATAAAGAAATTAAAAACTACAACTTTTGGTACTTAGTGTCTAATCACCCCCCTTCTAGACACCTATTCTCGATCCTTTCAATTGGTATCAGAGCCTTGGTCTCCATTGCCTTGGTTTAAACACCTTTGGAGAAAGATGGATGTGTCTACTTTGGGGAGTCTTAGACATAGAGTGCCTATTCTTGATGGAGAATATTTTCATGAGTGGAAAAATGAAATGCTTGAGATTTTCAATGAATATCACTTGAACAAGTACATTGCTAGCCCTTGTGCACCTCATATTGATCCCTTGCATCCCATACCCGAAGAGGATCTTGACATGATTCGCAATCTTAGAATCATCAATCTTATCATAAGAGGATTGCCCAAAAATTTGATTGCTAGTTTGCCTACTCTTGATTGTGCCTATACTATATGGAAATTTCTTGAGAAACGATTTCCAGATTATTCCTTGAAAAATTTAGACGAAATTCTCCATAAGTCTATTGCTTTGAGTAAGATGAATTCTAGTGATCCTAGCTTTGGTGATTGTCTATTTGAGCTTACCAATCTCATGCGTGCCATAGGAAATGTTGGGATCATTAGCGATATCATATCCGAAGCTATTAGAATTCATAAAGGTGACCATTGTGATGATCATTTGTCTAATGAATTACCCTCTCTAGGAATTGATCAATCACAAAATGATGTTGAACATGGATACTATGATGAAGATGATGATAGTGACTATGATCTCGATGATGCGATGAGACAGTTTGGTCTTATGGCAAATCTTCGCGGCTACATGGCTGGAGGAAAGGAATGGGTCCTTGATAGTGGATGTACTGATCATATGACCGGAGATAAAGACATGTTCTGTGAGCTTGCTGGAAACGACGGCCCTCGAAAGTATGTCACTTTTGGTGATAATTCAAAGGGTAAGGTGGTTGGCCTTGGTAAGGTGGCCATCTCACATGATAGCTCCATACAAAATGTCATGCTCGTTGAATCTCTTGGCCACAACCTACTTTCAGTATCTAGACTTGCTGATTTCGGTTTCAATGTCCTATTTACTGAAGTAGTCTGCCAAGTGTTTCGTAGAGATAATCATAAAATGGTCTTTACCAGTATACGTAGAGGAGATCTTTACATTGTTGATTTCACTAAAAAGGCTCAACCTAGAACTTGCTTAATTGCTAAATCTTCTAAAGGCTGGTTGTGGCATAGAAGGCTAGGCCATGTGGGCATGCGAAACCTTGACAAACTCATTAAAGGAAATCATATCCTTGGCGTTAACGATGTCATATTTTACAAGGATAGACTTTGTAGTGCTTGTCAAGCAGGAAAACAAGTTGGAGGAAGTCATCGCGCTAAGAACATCATGACCACAAGAAGACCACTCGAGCTACTTCACATGGATCTCTTTGGTCCAAATGCCTACAAGAGGCTCGGTGGTAACTCATTTGGTCTAGTCATAGTTGATGATTTTTCAAGATTTACGTGGGTGTTCTTTCTTGATGACAAATCGTAGGTCCAAAAGATCTTCAAAAACTTTGCTAGGAAGGCCCAAAATCAATTTGATGTAAAGATCAAGAAGGTTCGGAGCGACAACGGAACGGAGTTCAAGAACGCAAATGTGGACACCTTTCTTGACGAAGAAGGGATTTCACATGAGTTCTCGGCTACATACACACCTCAACAAAATGGAGTCGTTGAGAGGAAGAACCGAACTCTTATTGAGATGGCAAGAATGATGCTTGATGAGTACAAGACGCCAAAACACTTTTGGGCGGAAGCGGTTGAGATAGCTTGTCATGCAACAAATCACTTGTATCTTCACAAGCTACTCGGCAAGACGGCATACGAGCTCCTCACCGGTAACAAACCCCAAGTTGGATACTTTCGAGTATTCGGCTCAAAGTGCTACATTCTTGATAAGCATCGTCGTTCTAAATTTGCTCCTAAGTCTCATGAAGGTTTCCTACTTGGTTATGGCTCAAACTCTCACACATACCGTGTCTACAACAATTTCACCCGAAAGGTTGAAGAAACGGTAGATGTGAAGTTTGATGAATCTAACGGCTCGCAAGTAGAGCAATTGCCAATTGATGTAGGAGACAAAGATTCCACGGAAGCAATCCAAGACTTGTCTATTGGCAAGATTCGTCCAACGGAGATGAAGGAGAGTACCTCGTCCGTCCAAGTGGAAGCTTCTACCTCAAGAAAAGGTGAACCAAGAGTTGATACGGAAGCATCCACAAGTGGGACACACCAAGATGACGAAAACAAGGAAGTGCACCAAGACGAACGTCAACAACCTCCTTCTCCACCACGACAAGAGAACGACAACGCTAACAATGTAGAAGTCCAAGAAGAAGAACAAGATGAAGAAGATGTTCAATCAAGACCCAAGCAAAAGCTTTCACGAGTTCGAGCAAGAATTGCTAAAGATCATCCCGTGGAGCAAATCTACAATGATATCCAAACCGGGAGAATCACTCGCTCTAAAACTCGTTTGGCTAACTTTTGTGAACATTACTCATTCATCTCTAGCATTGAACCTATGAAGGTTGAAGAAGCATTGGAGGATCCGGACTGGATAAACGCTATGCATGAAGAGCTACACAACTTTGAGAGAAATCAAGTGTGGACATTGGTCGAGAAGCCTGACAACAACCACAACATCATCGGTACCAAATGGGTGTTTCGCAACAAGCAAGATGAAGATGGACAAGTGGTTTGCAACAAAGCACATCTCGTCGCTCAAGGCAACACACAAGTCGAAGGTATGGACTATGGTGAGACCTATGCTCCCGTTGCTAGACTTGAGTCCATTCACATCTTACTTGCTTATGCTAATCACCATGATATCACCTTGTACCAAATGGACATTAAAAGTGCTTTTCTAAATGATGAAATTGAGGAGGAAGTTTATGTTAAGCAACCTCCCGGCTTCGTCAATCCTAAGAAACCTAATCATGTCTACAAACTTCACAAAGCCCTTTATGGTCTTAAACAAGCTCCTAGAGCATGGTATAAATGCTTGACCAAGTTCCTTATTGAAAAAGGCTTTGAAATTGGAAAAATAGATTCTACTCTTTTTACTAAAAGGGTTAATGGAGAAGTATTTGTATGCCAAATTTATGTCGATGATATTATATTTGGATCAACTAACCCTCATTTTAGTGAAAAGTTTGGGAAGCTAATGTCGGAGAAGTTTGAGATGTCTATGGTGAGTGAACTCAAATTCTTTCTTGGTTTGCAAATCAAGCAAACTAAGGAGGGTACTTTTGTCTCTCAAACGAAGTACACCAAGGACTTATTCAAGAAGTTCAATATGCAAGAATGCAAAGGTATGACTACACCCATGCCTACTAGTGGACACCTTGATTTGACCAAAGATGGTGAATCGGTTGATCAAAAGGTTTATCGCTCTATGATTGGTTCATTATTATATCTATGTGCTTCACGTCCTGATATCATGCTAAGTGTGTGCATGTGTGCAGGACATCAAGCTGCTCCTAAGGAATGTCATCTTAAGGCCGTGAAGAGGATAGTGAGATACTTAATACATACACCAAATTTTGGCATTTGGTATCCAAAGAGGGCTTCCTTTGATCTTGTTGGCTACTCCGACTCGGACTATGCCGGTGACAAGGTTGATAGAAAGTCCACTTCGGGTACTTGTCAATTCCTTGGTAGATCTCTTGTCTCTTGGTCTTCCAAGAAACAAAACTCGGTATCCTTATCCACCGCCGAAGCGGAATACATTGCCGCTGGTTCATGTTGTGCTCAATAACTTTGGATGACCCAAACTCATAAAGATTATGGGATATATGTGAAACATGTTCCATTACTTTGTGACAATGAAAGTGCTATCAAGATTGCTCACAATCCCATGCAACACTCTCGAACTAAGCATATTGAAGTTCGTCATCATTTCATTCGAGATCACGTTGCTAAGGGTGACATAAACCTTAAGCATGTTCGCACCAATAAGCAATTAGCGGATATATTCACTAAACCACTTGATGATAAAGTGTTTTGCAGGTTAAGAAGTGAATTGAACATCATTGATGCTTCAAACTTGGAGTAGGAACTCCATTGGATACATGCAAGACTTGAGCTTACGACTAATCACTTGATATTTCTCCTATGATGATTATCTTATGTCTTGAAAATTTGCATCTTGCATGTTATCTAACCCTTGTAGGTACTTGGATGAATCTAATTCTATGAGATTGCAACTCACTCACATCTTGAGTAATCTCTACATCACCAAGTCTCTACACAATGGTGGTTGATGACAGGGAAGCACGAAACCTTTCAAACATATCCTTTGACAAATTCTATGTTGAGTTTCATGATTGTCATGTTGGATACACAAGTGCTCTTCCTTGCGAAAACTAACCCATGTAGGTAGATGAACTCAAAATCCAAAGGGTGCTCCCAACTCTTGATGGGCTACATCAACCTTGAGCAACCCACACAAGTTCAACTACATGATCAAGATCAACACCGCCACCCAAGGTATGTTATTCCATCTTAGAGTAGCTTTACTCCAAGTCATGAGTCAAAGCAACTCGACAAGATGTGAATACATGAAGATACTTAAACGAAAAATGGTAACCCCATTTTGAGCTTAAACAATGAGTACGACCTATGATCAAGTGATCTCACTTGACTCCTAAGTCAATGTACTCTAACATAGGTGACTTTGTCACCGCCCAACTCTAGATGAAGTTCTCTTGTATTCCTTTCTGTGTTCTTGCATTTGTCTCATGCATATTTGTTTCCCCTTTCAAAAAAAACTTCATCTAGATCTTTTAGTTTCTTTTCTTTGCTTTTTGTTCTGCATTTTCTGCATCCAATTCATTGCAAATCTTTGTGAGATCTTATTTGTCTAGTGAGCTGAGGTGACAAGTGTTTTTCTCTGTGATGAACTCGGTTCCACCGGTTTCATGTCTTCGGTCTAGCCGAAGATTTTTGGAGCAACCGAATCATACAACTCGGTGACACCGATTTCACAATAGGAATTTTTTTGCCATTTATTCCTGCTTTATTCTTGATCCAGCTCCACTCAATGAATCTTGTCCTCTGCAAGCATCACAATTACCTCAATGCTTTGTGCTGTGATTCAAGGACCGAACCCATTCACGACAAATTCTAGAAGACCCTTCTTGGAAATTGATGTCAAAGGGGGAGAGAGAGATCACATCAAAGCTTAATCATATCTCTAGGGGGAGAGATCTCTAAGGGGAGGGAATACTCCAGGGAAGAGTAATCTTCAAGGATCCCAGATGCTTGATATTCAAGAGGAGAGATGCCACATGTCTTCTTGGGGGAAATACATGTTCATATGTGCTTATTTGCATTAGCTCTGTTCATTTGTTTCTTTGAGCTCTGTTTTTTCTGTTCCCTATCTTCTCCCAGTATCCCATGCTAGATTCAGGGGGAGCAAGACATCCAAGGGAAAGAAAATTCTAAAATTCATTGCATATCTTTTTCTTTGGGGACATGTCAATATCTATCGTGGTACTCAGTACTCACTCTACATGTCATCCCAGTCTTGGTACTCTTGTGGTTTCTTTTGTTTGCTCTAGCTAGTAGGTGCATCTGTGTTATCTAACCTTGTTTACGCAGGTTCATCCCATCCTAGCCAACTCAAGACCACAAGGTAAGTATATGCATCATAGTCATGTGTATGAGAAATTCTTGCTGATGTACATACTGTTTGTAAGAAGGACTCATGGGCATGAAGGTACATTTCCCATATTCACATCCTTTGCTTTGATGCATATAGCCAAGATACATGTAACACATTGCCTACTCTGTCATGGTTATGCTCTCACATGCTTCTATATTCCATATTCACATGATTGCATACATGTAGGGGGAGCCTATGCTTGTTACATGTCTTTCCAAAGCTTTACTTGCTATTCTCTTTATCTTTATCTAAAGCTTTGATGTATGTTGCCATCAATTACCAAAAAGGAGGAGATTAAAAGCACAAGTGCTTCCTGGGTGATTTTGATAATTAATGACAACATATCTCTTGTTGGACTAATACTTTTACCTAGTATGTTTCAGACAAGTTCAACAAATTAAGTGGCATGGACTAAAGGATGTGGAACCCCTTCAAGATGCTAAGGACAAAGGATTAGCTCAAGCTTCAAGATCAAGACTCTACATTTTCTATTTTAGTGATCCAAGATCACATTGAGTCTATAGGAAAAGCCAATACTATCAAGAGGGGATGAGGTGTTGTTTAATGGCTTGTTTGCTCAAAGTGCTTAGTGATATGCTCCAAAACCCTCAACTACCTTCCCACATCCACATATGGCCTAAACCAAAAGTCCAACTCGGCCCCACCAATTCTTTCTATCCGGCGCCACCGAGTTCAGATGCCATAGCCACTGCCACAAACCCTAGGCAAATCGGTCTCACCGATAGGGATCTCGGTCACACCGAGATGGGGTTGTAATCTCTCTGTTTCCCTTCGTAATGTTTCAGTCCTACCGAGATGAGCGATCGGTCCCACCGAGATTGCAATGTAAACTCTCTGTTTCCCTTTTGTAACATTTCGGTCCCACCGAAATGAGCAAATCGGTCCCACCGAGTTTACCTGACCAACTCTCTGGTTAGCTTATTACCAAAATCTGTCCCACCGAGTTTGTGTACTCGGTCACACCGAGATTACGTTATGCCCTAACCCTAACCATATCGGTCCTACCGAGTTGCATCTCAGTCCCAGCAAAAATCCTAACGGTCACTAGGTTTGCTAAATCGCTCCGACCGAGTTTCTCAATTCGGTCTCACCGAGATGGGTAAATTGTGTGTAACGGTTAGTTTTCGTGTGGAGGCTATATATACCCCTCCACCCACTCTTCATTCGTGGAGAGAGCCATCAGAACATACCTACACTTCCAATACACATTTTCTGAGAGAGAACCACCTACTCATGTGTTGAGGCCAATATATCCCATTCCCACCATATGAATCTTGATCTCTAGCCTTCCCCAAGTTGCTTTCTAGTCAAATCTTCTTTCCACCAAATCCATATCTTGTGTGAGAGAGTTGAGTGTTGGGGAGACTATCATTTGAAACACAAGAGCAAGGAGTTCATCATCAACACACCATTTGTTACTTCTTGGAGAGTGGTGTCTCCTAGATTGGCTAGGTGTCACTTGGGAGCCTCCGACAAGATTGTGGAGTTGAACCAAGGAGTTTGTAAGGGCAAGGAGATCGCCTACTTCGTGAAGATCTATCGCTAGTGAGGCAAGTCCTTCGTGGGCGATGGCCATGATGGGATAGACAAGGTTGCTTCTTCGTGGACCCTTCGTGGGTGGAGCCCTCCGTGGACTCGCGCAACCGTTACCCTTCGTGGGTTGAAGTCTCCATCAATATGGATGTACGGTAGCACCACCTATCGGAACCACGACAAAAACATCCGAGTCTCCAATTGCGTTTGAATTCTCCAAACCCTTCCCCTTACATTCTTGCAAGTTGCATGTTTTACTTTCCGCTGCTCATATACTCTTTGCATGCTTGCTTGTTATGTATCGTGTTTGTTAAACTTGTGCCAAAACTCCACTTCAACTTAAAGAAATTAAAAGTTGCAACTTTTGGTACTTAGTGTCTAATCACCCCCCTCTAGACACCTCTTCTCGATCCTTTCACTATATCACTCCTGAAGGAAACATGCCCTAGAGGCAATAATAAAGTTATTATTTATTTCCTTATATATCATGATAAATGTTTATTATACATGCTAGAATTGTATTAACTGGAAACATAATACATGTGTGGATATATAGACAAACAAAGTGTCACTAGTATGCCTCTACTTGACTAGCTTGTTAATCAAAGATGGTTAAGTTTCCTAACCATAGACAAGGAGTAGTTATTTGATTAACAAGATCACATCATTAGTTGAATGATCTGATTGACATGACCCATTCCATTAGCTTAGCACCCGATCGTTTAGTATGTTGCTATTGCTTTCTTCATGACTTATACATGTTCCTATGACTATGAGATTATGCAACTCCCGTTTACCGTAGGAACACTTTGTGTGCCACCAAACGTCACAACGTAACTAGGTGATTATAAAGGTTCTCTACAGGTGTCTCCGAAAGTATTTGTTGGGTTGGTGTATTTCGAGATTAGGATTTGTCACTCCGAATGTCGGAGAGGTATCTCAGGGCCTTCTCGGTATTGCACATCACATAAGCCTTGCAAGCATTGCAACTAATAAGTTAGTTGCGAGATGATGTATTACAGAACGAGTAAAGAGACTTGCCGGTAACGAGATTGAACTAGGTATTGGATACCGACGATCGAATCTCGGGCAAGTAACATACCGATGACAAAGGGAACAACGCATGTTGTTATGCGGTCTGACCGATAAAGATCTTCGTAGAATATGTAGGAGCCAATATGGGCATCCAGGTCCCGCTGTTGGTTATTGACCAGAGATTTGTCTCAGTCATGTCTACATTGTTCTCGAACCGTAGGGTCCGCACGCTTAAAGTTATGATGACAGTTATTATGAGTTTATGCATTTTGATGTACCGAAGTTAGTTCGGAGTCCCGGATGTGATCACGGACATGACGAGGAGTCTCAAAATGGTCGAGACATAAAGATCGATATATTGGAAGCCTATATTTGGACAACGGAATGGTTCCGAGTGAAATCGGCATTTTACCGGAGTACCGGGGGGTTACAGGAACCCCCCCGGGGGTTAATGGGCCCATATGGGCCTTAAGGGAAAAGAAGAGGGGCGGCCAGGGCAGGCCGCGCGCCCCCTCCCCCCTAGTCCGAATAGGACAAGGAAGGGGGGGGGGGCGGCGCCCCCCTTTTTCCTTTCCCCCTCTCTCCTTCCTTCTCCTACAAGGCAAGGGAGAGGAGTCCTACTCCCGATGGGAGTAGGACTCCTCCTGGCGCACCCCTTGGGGGCCGGCCGCGCCTTCCCCTCCCCTCCTTTATATACGGGGGCAGGGGGGCACCCTAGGACACAAGTTGATCAGTACGATCGTTCCTTAGCCGTGTGCGGTGCCCCCTCCACCATATTCCACCTCGGTCATATCGTTGCAGTGTTTAGGCGAAGCCCTGCGTCGGTAGAACATCATCATCGTCATCACGCCGTCGTGCTGACGAAACTCATCCCCGAAGCTTTGCTGGATCGGAGCCCGAGGAACGTCATCGAGCTGTACGTGTGCTAAGAACTCGGAGGCGCCGGAGTAACGACGCTTGGATCGGTCGGATCGGGAAGACGTACGAATACTTCCTCTACGTTGCGTCAACGCTTCCGCTTCGGTCTACGAGGGTACGTAGACAACACTCTCCCCTCTCGTTGCTATGCATCACCATGATCTTGCGTGTGCGTAGGAATTTTTTTGAAATTACTACGTTCCCCAACAGTGGCATCCGAGCCTAGGTTTTTATGGTTTGATGTTATGCACGAGTAGAACACAATTGAGTTGTGGGCGATATAAGTCATACTGCCTACCAGCATGTCATACTTTGGTTCGGCGGTATTGTTGGATGAAGCGCCCCAGACCGACATTACGCGTACGCTTACGCGAGACTGGTTCTACCGCCGTGCTTTGCACACAGGTAGCTGGCGGGTGTCAGTTCTCCAACTTTAGTTGAACCGAGTGTGGCTACGCCCGGTCCTTGCGAAGGTTAAAACGGCATCAACTTGACAAACTATCATTGTGGTTTTGATGCGTAGGTGAGATTGGTTCTTGCTTAAGCCCGTAGCAGCCAAGTAAAACTTGCAACAAACAAAGTAGAGGACGTCTAACTTGTTTTTGCAGGGCATGTTGTGATGTGATATGGTCAAGACATGATGCTAAATTTTATTGTATGAGATGATCATGTTTTGTAACCGAGTTATCGGCAACCGGCAGGAGCCGTATGGTTGTCGCTTTATTGTATGCAATGCAATCGCCCTGTAATGCTTTACTTTATCACTAAGCGGTAGCGATAGTTGTAGAAGCATAAGATTGGCGAGACGACAACGATGCTACGATGGAGATCAAGGTGTCGCGCCGGTGACGATGGTGATCATGACGGTGCTGCGGAGATGGAGATCACAAGCACAAGATGATGATGGCCATATCATATCACTTATATTGATTGCATGTGATGTTTATCTTTTTATGCATCTTATCTTGCTTTGCTTGACGGTAGCATTATAAGATGATCTCTCACTAAATTATCAAGAAGTGTTATCCCCGAGTATGCACCGTTGCCAAAGTTCGTCGTGCCCAGACACCACGTGATGATCGGGTGTGATAAGCTCTATGTCCATCTACAACGGGTGCAAGCCAGTTTTTGCACACGCAGAATACTCGGGTTATACTTGATGAGCCTAGCATATGCAGATATGGCCTCGGAACACGGAGACCGAAAGGTCGAGCGTGAATCATATAGTAGATATGATCAACATAATGATGTTCACCATTGAGAACTAATCCATTTCACGTGATGATCGGATATGGTTTAGTTTGATTTGGATCACGTGATCACTTAGAAGATTGGAGGGATGTCTATCTAAGTGGGAGTTCTTAAGTAATATGATTAATTGAACTTAAATTTATCATGAACTTAGTCCCTGATAGTATCTTGCTTGTTTATGTTGATTGTAGATAGATGGCCCGTGCTGTTGTTCCGTTGAATTTTAATGCGTTCCTTGAGAAAGTAAAGTTGAAAGATGATGGTAGCAATTACACGGACTGGGTCCGTAACTTGAGGGTTATCCTCATTGCTGCACAGAAGAATTACGTCCTGGATGCACCGCTGGGTGCCAGGCCTGCTGCAGGAGCAACGCCAGATGTTATGAACGTCTGGCAGAGCAAAGCTGATGACTACTCTATAGTTCAGTGTGCCATGCTTTACGGCTTAGAACCGGGACTTCAACGACGTTCTGAACACCATGGAGCATATGAGATGTTCCCGGAGTTGAAGTTAATATTCCAACAGAATGCCCGGATTGAGAGATATGAAGTCTCCAATAAGTTCTATAGCTGCAAGATGGAGGAGAATGGTTCTGTCAGTGAGCATATACTCAAAATGTCTGGGTATTATAATCACTTGATTCAACTGGGAGTTAATCTTCCGGATGATTGTGTCATCGACAGAATTCTCCAATCACTTCCACCAAGCTACAAAGGCTTCGTGATGAACTATAATATGCAAGGGATGGATAAGACAATTCCCGAGCTCTTCGCAATGCTAAAGGCTGCGGAGGTAGAAATCAAGAAGGAGCATCAAGTGTTGATGGTTAACAAAACCACTAGTTTCAATAAAAAGGGCAAAGGGAAGAAGAAGGGGAACTTCAAGAAGAACAGCAAACAAGTTGCTGCTCAAGAGAAGAAACCCAAGTCTGGACCTAAGCCTGAAACTGAGTGCTTCTACTGCAAGCAGACTGGTCACTGGAAGCGGAACTGCCCCAAGTATTTGGCGGATAAGAAGGATGGCAACGTGAACAAAGGTATATGTGATATACATGTTATTGATGTGTACCTTACTAGAGCTCGCAGTAGCACCTGGGTATTTGATACTGGTTCTGTTGCTAATATTCGCAACTCAAAACAGGGACTACGGATTAAGCGAACACTGGCAAAGGACGAGGTGACGATGCGCGTGGGAAATGGTTCCAAAGTCGATGTGATCGCAGTCGGCACGCTACCTCTACATCTACCTTCGGGATTAGTATTAGACCTGATTAATTGTTATTTGGTGCCAGCGTTGAGCATGAACATTATATCTGGATCTTGTTTGATGCGAGACGGTTATTCATTTAAATCAGAGAATAATGGTTGTTCTATTTATATGAGTAATATCTTTTATGGTAATGCACCCTTGAAGAGTGGTCTATTTTTGATGAATCTCGATAGTAGTGATACACATATTCATAGTGTTGAAGCCAAAAGATGCAGAGTTAATAATGATAGTGCAACTTATTTGTGGCACTGCCGTTTAGGTCATATCGGTGTAAAGCGCATGAAGAAACTCCATACTGATGGACTTTTTGTTGGGGAACGTAGTAACTTAAAAAATATTCCTACGCACACGCAAGATCATGGTGATGCATAGCAACGAGAGGGGAGAGTGTTGTCTACGTACCCTCGTAAACCGAAGCGGAAGCATTGACTCAACGTAGAGGAAGTAGTCGTACGTTCTCCTCGCGATCCGACCGATCCAAGTACCGTTACTCCGGCACCTCCGAGTTCTTGGCACACGTTCAGCTCGATGACGATCCCCGGGCTCCGATCCAGCAAAGCGTCGGGGAAGAGTTCTGTCAGCACGACGGTGTGGTGACGATCTTGATGTGTTACCGGCGCAGGGCTTCGCCTAAGCACTGCAACGATATGACCGAGGTGGAATTTGGTGGAAGGGGGCACCGCACACGGCTAAGGAACGATCCGTAGATCAACTTGTGTGTCTATGGGGTGCCCCCTGCCCCTGTATATAAAGGATGGAGGAGGAGGAGGCCGGCCAAGGCAAAGGTGCGGCCAGGATATGGATTCCTACTAGGACTCCAAGTCCTAGTAGGAGTCCACCAAAAGGGGAGGAAGGGAGAAGGAATAGGAGGAGAAGGAGAGGTGGCCGGCCCCCTTTTCCCTAGTCCAATTCGGACTAGAGGGGAGGGGGGCGCAGCAGCCTTTTTCCTCTTCCAACTAAAGCCCATCAAGGCCCATTACTTCTCCCGTAATCCCGTAACTCCCCGGTACCTCCGAAAATACCCGAACCACTCATAACCCTTCTGATGTCCGAATATAGTCGTCCAATATATCGATCTTTACGTCTCGACCATTTCGAGACTCCTCGTCATGTGCCCGATCTCATCCGGGACTCCGAACTCCTTCGGTACATCAAAACTCATAAACTCATAATATTACTGTCATCGAAACCTTAAGCGTGTGGACCGTACGGTTCGAGAACAATGTAGACATGACCGAGACACGTCTCCGGTCAATAACCAATAGCGGGACCTGGATGCCCATATTGGCTCCTACATATTCTACGAAGATCTTTATCGGTCAGACCGCATAACAACATACGTTGTTCCCTTTGTCATCGGTATGTTACTTACCCGAGATTCGATCGTCGGTATCCAATACCTAGTTCAATCTCGTTACCGGCAAGTCTCTTTACTCGTTCCATAATACATCATCTCGCAACTAACTCATTAGTTGCAATGCTTGCAAGGCTTGAGTGATGTGCATTACCGAGAGGGCCCAGAGATACCTCTCCGACGATCGGAGTGACAAATCCTAATCTCGAAATACGCCAACCCAACATCTACCTTTGGAGACACCTGTAGTACTCCTTTATAATCACCCAGTTACGTTGTGACATTTGGTAGTACCCAAAGTGTTCCTTTGGCAAACAGGAGTTGCATAATCTCATAGTCATAGGAACATGTATAAGTCATGGATAAAAGCAATAGCAACATACTAAACGATCGGGTGCTAAGCTAATGGAATGGGTCATGTCAATCAGATCATTCAACTAATGATGTGACCTCGTTAATCAAATAACAACTCTTTGTTCATGGTTAGGAAACATAACCATCTTTGATTAACGAGCTAGTCAGGTAGAGGCATACTAGTGACACTCTGTTTGTCTATGTATCCACACATGTATTATGTTTCCAGTTTAATACAATTCTAGCATGAATAATAAACATTTATCATGACATGTAAGGAAATAAATAATAACTTTATTATTGCCTCTAGGGCATATTTCCTTCAGTCTCCCACTTGCACTAGAGTCAATAATCTAGTTCACATCGCCATGTGATTTAATAGCAATAGTTCACATCACCATGTGATTAACACCCATAGTTCACATCGATATGTGACCAACACCCAAAGGGTTTACTAGATTCAGTAATCTAGTTCACATCGCTATGTGATTAACACCCAAAGAGTACTACGGTGTGATCATGTTTTGCTTGTGAGAGAAGTTTAGTCAACGGGTCTGCCATATTCAGATCCGTTATGTATTTTGCAAATTTCTATGTCTACAATGCTCCGCACGGAGCTACTTTAGCTAATTGCTCCCACTTTCAATATGTATCTAGATTGAGACTTAGAGTCATCTAGATTAGTGTCAAAACTTGCATTGACGTAACCTTTTACGACGAACCTTTTTGTCACATCCATAATCGAGAAACATATCCTTATTTTACTAAGGATAATTTTGACCGATGTCCAGTGATCTACTTCCTAGATCACTATTGTACTCCCTTGCTTAACATAGTGTAGGGTATACAATAGATCTGGTACATAGCATGGCATACTTTATAGAATCTATGGCTGAGGCATAGGAAATGACTTTCATTCTCTTTCTATCATCTGCCGTGGTCGGGCTTTGAGTTTTACTCAATTTCACACCTTGTAATACAGGCAAGAACTCTTTCTTTGACTGTTACATTTTGAACTACTTCAAAATCTTTTCAAGGTATGTACTTATTGAAAAACTTATCAAGCGTCTTGATCTATCTCTATAGATCTTGATGCTCAATATGTAAGCAGCTTCACCGAGGTCTTTCTTCGAAAAACTCCTTTCAAATACTCCTTTATGCTTCACAGAATAATTCTACATTATTTCCGATCAATAATATGTCATTTACATATACTTATCAGAAATGCTGTAGTGCTCCCACTCACTTTCTTGTAAATACAGGCTTCACCGCAAGTCTGTATAAAACTATATGCTTTGATCAACTTATCAAAGCGTATATTCCAACTCCGAGATGCTTGCACCAGTCCATAGATGGATCGCTGGAGCTTGCATATTTTGTTAACACCTTCAGGATCGACAAAACCTTCTAGTTGCATCGTATACAACTCTTCTTTAATAAATCCATTAAGGAATGTAGTTTTGTTTATCCATTTGCCGGATTTCATAAAATGCGGCAATTGCTAACATGATTCGGACAGACTTAAGCATAGATACGAGTGAGAAACTCTCATCGTAGTCAACACCTTGAACTTGTCGAAAACCTTTTGCGACAATTCTAGCTTTGTAGATAGTAACACTACTATCAGTGTCCGTCTTCCTCTTCAAGATCCATTTATTTTCTTTGGCTTGCCGATCATCGGGCAAATCCATCAAAGTCCATACTTTGTTCTCATACATGGATCATATCTCAGATTTCATGGCCTCTAACCATTTCGCGGAATCTAGGCTCATCATCGCTTCCTCATAGTTCGCAAGTTCGTCATGGTCTAGTAATATGACTTCCAGAACAGGATTACCGTACCACTCTGGTGCGGATCTCACTCTGGTTTACTTACGAGATTCGGTAGTAACTTGATCTGAAGTTACATGATCATCATCATTAGCTTCCTCACTAATTGGTGTAGTACTCACAAGAACAGATTTCTGTGATGAACTCCTTTCCAATAAGGGAGAAGGTACAATTACCTTATCAAGTTTTCTACTTTCCTCCCACTCACTTCTTTCGAGAGAAACTCCTTTTCTAGAAAGGATCCATTCTTAGCAACGAATGTCTTGCCTTTGGATCTGTGATAGAAGGTGTACCCAACTGACTCTTTGGGTATCCTATGAAGACATATTTCTCCGATTTGGGTTTGAGCTTATCAAGTTGAAACTTTTTTCACATAAGCATCGCAACCCCAAACTTTAAGAAACGACAACTTTGGTTTCTTGCCAAACCATAGTTCAGACTGTGTCGTCTCAACGGACTTAGATGGTGCCCTTTTTTAACGTGAATGCAGATGTCTTTAATGCATATCCCCAAAAACGATAGTGGTAGATCGGTAAGAGACATCATAGATTGTACTATATCCAATAAAGTACGGTTATGACGTTCGGACACACCATTATGCTGTGGTGTTCCAGGTGGCGTGAGTAGTGAAACTATTTCACATTGTTTTAACTGAAGACCAAACTCGTAACTCAAATATTCGTCTCCGCGATCAAATCGTAGAAACCTTATTTTCTTGTCACGATGATTTTCCACTTCACTCTAAAATTCTTTGAACTTTTCAAACGTTTCAGACTTATGTTTCATCAAGTAGATATACCCATATCTGCTCAAATCATCTGTGAAGGTTAGAAAATAATGATACTTGTCGCGAGCCTTAATATTCATCGGACCATATACATCAGTATGTATGATTTCCAACAAATCTGTTGCTTGCTCCATTGTTCCGGAGAACGGCGTTTTAGTCATCTTGCCCAAGAGGCATGGTTCGCAAGCATCAAGTGATTCATAATCAAGTGATTCCAAAATCCCATCAGCATGGAGTTTCTTCATGCGCTTTACACCAATATGACCTAAACGGCAGTGCCACAAATAGGTTGCACTATCATTATTAACTTCGCATCTTTTGGTTTCAATATTATGAATATGTGTATCACTACGATCGAGATCCAATGAACTATTTTCATTGGTGTGTATGACCATAGAAGGTTTTATTCATGTAAACAGAACAACAATTGTTCTCTAACTTAAATGAATAACTGTATTGCAATTAACATGATCAAATCATATTCATGCTCAACGCAAACACCAAATAACACTTATTTAGTTTCAACACTAATCCCGAAAGTATAGGGAGTGTGTGATGATGATCATATCAATCTTGGAACCACTTCCAACACACATCGTCACCTTGCCCTTTAACTAGTCTTTGTTCATTCTGCAACTCCCATTTCGAGTTACTAAACTTAGCAACTTGAACTAGTACCAAATACTGAGGGGTTGCTATGAACACTAGTAAAGTACACATCAATAACATGTATATCAAATATACTTATGTTCACTTTGCCATCCTTCTTATCCGCCAATCACTTGGGGTAGTTCCACTTCCAGTGACCAGTCCCTTTGCAGTATAAGCACTTAGTCTCAGGCTTAGGACCAGACTTGGGCTTTTTCACTTGAGCAGCAACTTGCTTGCTGTTCTTCTTGAAGTTCCCCTTCTTTCCTTTTGCCCTTTTCTTGAAACTAGTGATCTTGTCAACCATCAACACTTGATGTTTTTCTTTGATTTCTACCTTCGCCGATTTTAGCATCGCGAAGAGCTTGGGAATATTTTCCGTTATCCCTTGCATATTATAGTTCATCACGAAGTTCTACTAACTTGGTGATGGTGACTAGAGAATTCTGTCAATCACTATTTTATCTGGAAGATTAACTCCCACTTGATTCAAGCGATTGTAGTACTCAGACTATCTGAGCACATGCTCACTAGTTGAGCGATTCTCCTCCATCTTTTAGCTATAGAACTTGTTGGAGACTTCATATCTCTCAACTCGGGTATTTGCTTGAAATATTAACTTCAACTCCTGGAACATCTCGTATGGTCCATGACGTTCAAAACGTCTTTGAAGTCCCGATTCTAAGCCGTTAAGCATGGTGCACTAAACTATTAAGTAGTCATCATAGCAAAACGTTCATAACGTCTGCATCTGCTCCCGCAAAAGGTCCGTCACCTAGCGGTGCATCAAGGACAAAATTCTTCTGTGCAGCAATGAGGATAAACCTCAGATTACGGATCCAATCCGCATCATTGCTACTAACATTTTTCAACACAATTTTCTCTAGGAACATATCAAAATAAACACAGGGAAGCAACAATGCGAGCTATTGATCTACAACATAGATATGCTAATACTACCAGGACTAAGTTCATGATAAATTAAAGTTCAATTAATCATATTACTTAAGAACTCCCACTTAGATAGACATCCCTCTAATCTTCTAAGTGATCACGTGATCCAAATCAACTAAACCATAACCGATCATCACGTGAAATGGAGTAGCTTTCAATGGTGAACATCATTATGTTGATCATATCTACTATATCTCACGCTCGACCTTTCGGTCTCCGTGTTCCGAGGTCATATCTTATATGCATAGCTCGTCAAGTATAACCTGAGTATTCCGCGTGTGCAACTGTTTTGCACCCGTTGTATTTGAACGTAGAACCTATCACACCCGATCATCACGTGGTGTCTCAGCACGAAGAACTTTTGCAACGGTGCATACTCAGGGAGAACACTTCTTGATAATTTAGTGAGAGATCATCTTATAATGCTACCGTCAATCAAAGCAAGATAAGGTGCATAAAAAGATAAACATCACATGCAATCAATATAAGTGATATGATATGGTCATCATCATCTTGTGCTTGTGATCTCCATCTCCGAAGCACCGTCATGATCACCATCGTCACCGGCGCGTCACCTTGATCTCCATCGTAGCATCGTTGTCGTCTCGCCAATCTTATGCTTCCACGACTATCACTACCGCTTAGTAATAAAGTAAAGCATTACATTGCGATTGCATTGCATACAATAAAGCGACAACCATATGGCTCCTGCCAGTTGCCGATAACTCGGTTACAAAACATGATCATCTCATACAATAAAATTTAGCATCATGTCTTGACCATATCACATCACAACATGCCCTGCAAAAACAAGTTAGACGTCCTCTACTTTGTTGTTGCAAGTTTTACGTGGCTGCTACGGGCTTAAGCAAGAACTCATCTTACCTACGCATCAAAACCACAACGATAGTTTGTCAAATAGACTCCGTTTTAACCTTCTCAAGGACCGGGCGTAGTCACACTCGGTTCAACTAAAGTTGGAGAGACAGTCTTCCGCAAGCCATCTATGTGCAAAGCACGTCGAGGGAACCGGTCTCGCGTAAGCGTACGCGTAAGGTTGGTCCGGATCGTCTCGTCCAACAATACCGCTGAACCAAAGTATGACATGCTGGTAGGCAGTATGACTTGTATCGTCCACAACTCACTTGTGTTCTACTCGTGCAAATAACATCAAACCATAAAAACCTAGGCTCGGATGCCACTGTTGGGGAACGTAGTAATTTAAAAAATATTCCTACGCACACGCAAGATCATGGTGATGCATAGCAACGAGAGGGGAGAGTGTTGTCTACGTACCCTCGTAAACCGAAGCGGAAGCGTTGACTCAACGTAGAGGAAGTAGTCGTACGTTCTCCTCGCGATCCGACCGATCCAAGTACCATTACTCCGGCACCTCCGAGTTCTTGGCACACGTTCAGCTCGATGACGATCCCCGGGCTCCGATCCAGCAAAGCGTCGGGGAAGAGTTCTGTCAGCACGACGGTGTGGTGACGATCTTGATGTGTTACCGGCGCAGGGCTTCGCCTAAGCACTGCAACGATATGACCGAGGTGGAATTTGGTGGAAGGGGGCACCGCACACGGCTAAGGAACGATCCGTAGATCAACTTGTGTGTCTATGGGGTGCCCCCTGCCCCTGTATATAAAGGATGGAGGAGGAGGAGGCCAGCCAAGGCAAAGGTGCGGCCAGGATATGGATTCCTACTAGGACTCCAAGTCCTAGTAGGAGTCCACCAAAAGGGGAGGAAGGGAGAAGGAATAGGAGGAGAAGGAGAGGTGGCCGGCCCCCTTTTCCCTAGTCCAATTCGGACTAGAGGGGAGGGGGGCGCAGCAGCCTTTTTCCTCTTCCAACTAAAGCCCATCAAGGCCCATTACTTCTCCTGTAATCCCGTAACTCCCCGATACCTCCGAAATACCCGAACCACTCAGAACCCTTCTGATGTCCGAATATAGTCGTCCAATATATCGATCTTTACGTCTCGACCATTTCAAGACTCCTCGTCATGTCCCCGATCTCATCCGGGACTCCGAACTCCTTCGGTACATCAAAACTCATAAACTCATAATATAACTGTCATCGAAACCTTAAGCGTGCGGACCCTACGGTTCGAGAACAATGTAGACATGACCGAGACACGTCTCCGGTCAATAACCAATAGCGGGACCTGGATGCCCATATTGGCTCCTACATATTCTACGAAGATCTTTATCGGTCAGACCGCATAACAACATACGTTGTTCCCTTTGTCATCGGTATGTTACTTACCCGAGATTCGATCGTCGGTATCCAATACCTAGTTCAATCTCGTTACCGGCAAGTCTCTTTACTCGTTCCATAATACATCATCTCGCAACTAACTCATTAGTTGCAATGCTTGCAAGGCTTGAGTGATGTGCATTACCGAGAGGGCCCAGAGATACCTCTCCGACGATCAGAGTGACAAATCCTAATCTCGAAATACGCCAACCCAACATCTACCTTTGGAGACACCTGTAGTACTCCTTTATAATCACCCAGTTACGTTGTGACGTTTGGTAGTACCCAAAGTGTTCCTCTGGCAAACGGGAGTTGCATAATCTCATAGTCATAGGAACATGTATAAGTCATGGATAAAAGCAATAGCAACATACTAAACGATCGGGTGCTAAGCTAATGGAATGGGTCATGTCAATCAGATCATTCAACTAATGATGTGACCTCGTTAATCAAATAACAACTCTTTGTTCATGGTTAGGAAACATAACCATCTTTGATTAACGAGCTAGTCAGGTAGAGGCATACTAGTGACACTCTGTTTGTCTATGTATCCACACATGTATTATGTTTCCAGTTTAATACAATTCTAGCATGAATAATAAACATTTATCATGACATGTAAGGAAATAAATAATAACTTTATTATTGCCTCTAGGGCATATTTCCTTCACTTTTGGAACCACTTGATTATGAATCACTTGGTACTTGCGAACCGTGCCTCATGGGCAAGATGACTAAAACACCGTTCTCCGGTACTATGGAGAGAGCAACAGATTTGTTGGAAATCATACATACAGATGTATGTGGTCCGATGAATGTTGAGGCTCGTGGCGGATATCGTTATTTTCTCACCTTCACAGATGATTTAAGCAGATATGGGTATATCTTCTTAATGAAACATAAGTCTGAAACATTTGAAAAGTTCAAAGAATTTCAGAGTGAAGTTGAAAATCATCGTAACAAGAAAATAAAGTTTCTACGATCTGATCGTGGAGGAGAATATTTGAGTTACGAGTTTGGTCTACATTTGAAACAATGCGGAATAGTTTCGCAACTCACGCCACCCGGAACACCACAACGCAATGGTGTGTCCGAACGTCGTAATCGCACTTTACTTGATATGGTGCGATCTATGATGTCTCGTACAGATTTACCGCTATCGTTTTGGGGTTATGCTCTAGAGACGGCCGCATTCACATTTGAATAGGACACCATCAAAATCCGTTGAGACGACGCCTTATGAACTATGGTTTGGCAAGAAACCAAAGTTGTCGTTTCTTAAAGTTTGGGGCTGCGATGCTTATGTGAAAAAGCTTCAACCTGATAAGCTCGAACCCAAATCGGAGAAATGTGTCTTCATAGGATACCCAAAGGAGACTGTTGGGTACACCTTCTATCACAGATCCGAAGGCAAGATATTTGTTGCTAAGAATGGATCCTTTCTAGAGAAGGAGTTTCTCTCGAAAGAAGTGAGTGGGAGGAAAGTAGAACTTGATGAGGTAACTGTACCTGCTCCCTTATTGGAAAGTAGTGCATCACAGAAATCTGTTTCTATGACACCTACACCAATTAGTGAGGAAGCTAATGATAATGATCATGAAACTTCAGATCAAGTTACTACAGAACCTCGTAGATCAACAAGAGTAAGATCCGCATCAGAGTGGTACGGCAATCCTGTTCTGGAAGTCATGCTACTAGATCATGATGAACCTACGAACTATGAAGAAGCGATGGTGAGCCCAGATTCCGCAAAATGGCTAGAAGCCATGAAATATGAGATGGGATCCATGTATGACAACAAAGTATGGACTTTGGTTGACTTGCCCGATGGTCGGCAAGCAATAGAGAATAAATGGATCTTCAAGAAGAAGACTGACGCTGACGGTAATGTTACTGTCTACAAAGCTCGACTTGTCGCAAAAGGTTTTCGACAAGTTCAAGGGATTGACTACGATGAGACCTTCTCACCCGTAGCGATGCTTAAGTCTGTCCGAATCATGTTAGCAATTGCCGCATTTTATGATTATGAAATTTGGCAGATGGATGTCAAAACCGCATTCCTGAATGGATTTCTGGAAGAAGAGTTGTATATGATGCAACCGGAAGGTTTTATCGATCCAAAGGGAGCTAACAAAGTGTGCAAGCTCCAGCGATCCATTTATGGACTGGTGCAAGCCTCTCAGAGTTGGAATAAACGCTTTGATAGTATGATCAAAGCATTTGGGTTTGATGAATGTTGAGGCTCGTGGCGGATATCGTTATTTTCTCACCTTCACACATGACTTAAGCAGATATGGGTATATCTACTTAATGAAACATAAGTCTGAAACATTTGAAAAGTTCAAAGAATTTCAGAGTGAAGTTGAAAATCATCGTAACAAGAAAATAAAATTTCTACGATCTCATCGTGGAGGAGAATATTTGAGTTACGAGTTTGGTGTACATTTGAAACAATGCGGAATAGTTTCGCAACTCACGCCATCCGGAACACCACAACGTAATGGTGTGTCCGAACGTCGTAATCGTACTTTACTAGATATCGTGCGATCTATGATGTCTCTTACTGATTTACCGCTATCGTTTTGGGGCTAAGCTTTAGAGACGGCCGCATTCACGTTAAATAGGGCACCATCGAAATCCGTTGAGACAACGCCTTATGAACTGTGGTTTGGCAAGAAACCAAAGTTGTCGTTTCTGAAAGTATGGGGATGCGATGCTTATGTGAAAAAGCTTCAACCTGATAAGCTCGAACCCAAATCGGAGAAATGTGTCTTCATAGGATATCCAAAGGAGACTATTGGATACACCTTCTATCACAGATCCGAAGGCAAGACTTTTGTTGCTAAATTCGGAAGCTTTCTAGAGAAGGAGTTTCTCTTGAAAGAAGTGAGTGGGAGGAAAGTAGAACTTGATGATGTAATTGTACCTGCTCCCTTGTTGGAAAGTAGTTCATCAGAGAAACCGGTTTCTCTGACACCTACACCAATTAGTGAGGAAATTAATGATGATGATCATGAAACTTCAGATCAAGTTGTTACTGAACCTCGTAGGTCAACCAGAGTAAGATCCGCACCAGAGTGGTACGGTAATCCTGTTCTGGAAGTCATGCTACTAGATCTTGATGAACCTACAAACTATGAAGAAGCGATGGTGAGCCCAGATTCCGCAAAATGGCTTGAAGCCATGAAATCTGAGATGGGATCCATGTATGAGAACAAAGTGTGGACTTTAGTTGAACTGCCCGATGATCGGCAAGCAATTGAGAATAAATGGATTTTTAAGAAGAAGACTGACGCTGACGGTAATGTTACTGTCTACAAAGCTCGACTTGTCGCAAAAGGTTTTCGACAAGTTCAAGGGATTGACTACGATGAGACCTTCTCACCCGTAGCGATGCTTAAGTCTGTCCGAATCATGTTAGCAATTGCCGCATTTTATGATTATGAAATTTGGCAGATGGATGTCAAAACCGCATTCCTGAATGGATTTCTGGAAGAAGAGTTGTATATGATGCAACCGGAAGGTTTTATCGATCCAAAGGGAACTAACAAAGTGTGCAAGCTCCAGCGATCCATTTATGGACTGGTGCAAGCCTCTCGGAGTTGGAATAAACGCTTTGATAGTATGATCCAAGCATTTGGTTTTATACAGACTTTTGAAGAAGCCTGTATTTACAAGAAAGTGAGTGGGAGCTCTGTAGCATTTCTGATATTATATGTGGATGACATATTACTGATTGGAAATGATATAGAATTTCTGGATAGCATAAAGGGATACTTGAATAAGAGTTTTTCAATGAAATACCTCTGTGAAGCTGCTTACATATTGGGCATTAAGATCAATAGAGATAGATCAAGACGCTTAATTGGACTTTCACAAAGCACATACCTTGACAAAGTTTTGAAGAAGTTCAAAATGGATCAGGTGAAGAAAGGATTCTTGCCTATGTTACAAGGTGTGAAGTTGAGTAAGACTCAATGCCCGACCACTGCAGAAGATAGAGAGAAAATGAAAGATGTTCCCTATGCTTCAGCCATAGGCTCTATCATGTATGCAATGTTGTGTACCAGACCTGATGTGTGCCTTGCTATAAGTCTAGCAGGGAGGTACCAAAGTAATCCAGGAGTGGATCACTGGACAGCGGTCAAGAACATCCTGAAATACCTGAAAAGGACTAAGGAAATGTTTCTCGTGTATGGAGGTGTCAAAGAGCTCGTCGTAAACGGTTACGTTGATGCAAGCTTTGACACTGATCCGGACGATTCTAAATCACAAACCGGATACGTATTTACATTAAACGGTGGAGCTGTCAGTTGGTGCAGTTCTAAAAAAATCGTCGTGGCGGGATCTACATGTGAAGCGGAGTACATAGCTGCTTCGGAAGCAGCAAATGAAGGAGTCTGGATGAAGGAATTCATATCCGATCTAGGTGTCATACCTAGTGCATCGGGTCCAATGAAAATCTTTTGTGACAATACTGGTGCAATTGCCTTGGCAAAGGAATCCAGATTTCACAAGAGAACCAAGCACATCAAGAGACGCTTCAACTCCATCCGGGATCTAGTCCAGGTGGGAGACATAGAGATTTGCAAGATACATACGGATCTGAATGTAGCAGACCCGTTTACTAAGCCTCTTCCACGAGCAAAACATGATCAACACCAAGACTCCATGGGTGTTAGAATCATTACTGTGTAATCTAGATTATTGACTCTAGTGCAAGTGGGAGACTGAAGGAAATATGCCCTAGAGGCAATAATAAAGTTATTATTTATTTCCTTATATATCATGATAAATGTTTATTATTCATGCTAGAATTGTATTAACTGGAAACATAATACATGTGTGGATATATAGACAAACAGAGTGTCACTGGTATGCCTCTACTTGACTAGCTTGTTAATCAAAGATGGTTAAGTTTCCTAACCATAGACAAGGAGTTGTTATTTGATTAACAAGATCACATCATTAGTTGAATGATCTGATTGACATGACCCATTCCATTAGCTTAGCACCCGATCGTTTAGTATGTTGCTATTGCTTTCTTCATGACTTATACATGTTCCTATGACTATGAGATTATGCAACTCCCGTTTACCGTAGGAACACTTTGTGTGCCACCAAACGTCACAACGTAACTGGATGATTATAAAGGTGCTCTACAGGTGTCTCCGAAAGTATTTGTTGGGTTGGTGTATTTCGAGATTACGATTTGTCACTCCGAATGTCGGAGAGGTATCTCAGGGCCTTCTTGGTATTGCACATCACATAAGCCTTGCAAGCATTGCAACTAATAAGTTAGTTGCGAGATGATGTATTACAGAACGAGTAAAGAGACTTGCCGGTAACGAGATTAAACTAGGTATTGGATACCGACGATCGAATCTCGGGCAAGTAACATACCGATGACAAAGGGAACAACGCATGTTGTTATGCGGTCTGACCGATAAAGATCTTCGTAGAATATGTAGGAGCCAATATGGGCATCCAGGTCCCGCTGTTGGTTATTGACCAGAGATTTGTCTCAGTCATGTCTACATTGTTCTCGAACCGTAGGGTCCGCACGCTTAAAGTTATGATGACAGTTATTATGAGTTTATGCATTTTGATGTACCGAAGTTAGTTCGGAGTCCCGGATGTGATCACGGACATGACGAGGAGTCTCAAAATGGTCGAGACATAAAGATCAATATATTGGAAGCCTATATTTGGACATCGGAATGGTTTCGAGTGAAATCGGCATTTTACCGGAGTACCGGGGGGTTACCGGAACCCCCCCGGGGGTTAATGGGCCCATATGGGCCTTAAGGGAAAAGAGGAGGGGCGGCCAGGGCAGGCCGCGCGCCCCCTCCCCCCTAGTCCGAATAGGACAAGGAAGGGGGGGGCGCGCCCCCCTTTTTCCTTTCCCCCTCTCTCCTTCCTTCTCCTACAAGGCAAGGGAGAGGAGTCCTACTCCCGGTGGGAGTAGGACTCCTCCTGGCGCACCCCCTGGGGGCCGGCCGCGCCTTCCCCTCCCCTCCTTTATATACGGGGGCAGGGGGGCACCCTAGGACACAAGTTGATCATTGCGATCGTTCCTTAGCCGTGTGCGGTGCCCCCCTCCACCATATTCCACCTCGGTCATATCGTTGCAGTGTTTAGGCGAAGCCCTGCGTCAGTAGAACATCATCATCGTCATCACGCCGTCGTGCTGACGAAACTCATCCCCGAAGCTTTTCTGGATTGGAGCCCGGGGAACGTCATCGAGCTGTACGTGTGCTAAGAACTCGGAGGCGCCGGAGTAACGGCGCTTGGATCGGTCGGATCGGGAAGACGTACGACTACTTCCTCTACGTTGCGTCAACGCTTCCGCTTCGGTCTACGAGGGTACGTAGACAACACTCTCCCCTCTCGTTGCTATGCATCACCATGATCTTGCGTGTGCGTAGGAATTTTTTTGAAATTACTACGTTCCCCAACAACTCCTTGCATGGTTTTGACATGACACCTTTACTTGAATGCCTTTTTTGCCAACATGCCACACTACTTGATGCAACTTTATGACATTCTTGTAACATAGGAGTAGGTGGCACCTTCATTTAGCTTGGGGGGTGACTCACCATGTTGTAGTGTCACTCGGCTTGAGAATTTTTGCGAGCATCCCTCCACATTTACTCCGTTCCATGGGTGATCCCATGATTTGTATGTTCATTTGCCTTTCATTTCTTGATTGCTTATTTTTGCAAATGTGCACATGTCCTCGCGTTCACCCTTTTTTCTTGGATGGATTTGTTTCACATGCGCAACAATGACATGGGGATTGCATATATGCATGAGGCATGGGTGATATTCATCTAAGCACCCCCCCCCCCCATGTTTCACAACAAGTTTGCACATGCCATCCTGAGAGTAACTTGCACACACATTATCGTATCTTCTTTTGATGTTTCTTGATTTGATATAACAGATGCAAGTGAATCTACATTAGACGCTAGTACATTCTAGAAGTACTGATTAGGGTGCACCAAGATAGCTGCTTGTGGAGTTTGGAATCATCTACCGAGATATTAGGTAGCATGGAAACATAAACAATGTGTATATACCTATAAAGCTAGTTTGACGACAATCCAATTTTAAAGTGGCACACAATTTTGCCCATTTACCTATTGTGCTTTGTCAACCAAAATGGTTAGTACTCCCTCTGATCCATATTAACTGTCGCTGCTTTAGTACAACTTTAGCAAAAGCTGTACTAAGGCAACGATAATTAATATGGATGGAGGGGGTAAAACAGTGAAATGCAGTTATAACACCACTTACAAACATGTCATAGATCTGTAAAGCGTATCACACAAGCAAGCTTAAAATACGCATGCTTCCAAGATACATATGACCAGTGACTGGGAGAAGATCACTCCATGTCATAGCAATGAATAGGTATATGGCGCCAATGATATGTGCTCAATCGATAGATGTTGACAAGACCATGAGTGGACATGCAATAACATGTGCGACGAGTTTTCATGTCCTGGAATATTTAAGTTAATAGCAGATGATATTTTGGTCATGATAAATATTTTTGAACAATCAATAAAGCTTTGCTATGTAGTTTTGGAATAAATTTGGTTTGTTTGTGCCTGTGCACATGTCGTTGAGACCTCCTATTTGGCGCGCTAGGCGCTGGCGAACGAGCTAGTGCATATCTCCCTTCTCCCTTGTGCCCTATTTTTCTCATTTCATTTATTTTGCATTTTTTATTTTTTAAATAATTTGGATCTCAAAAAAGTTCCAAATTTTAAAAATTCTGTTTTTCTAAATGCACAAGAAATCATAAAATGGTCATGGATTCAATGTTCATGCATTTAAAAAATATTCGTCAAAACATAAAAATGTTCACGAATTTTAAAAATTGTTCCCCAATTCCAATAATTGTTGCTCGATTCAAAAACAATAATGATGATTTTGATTTTTTTGCAATTTTTTTCATGATTTTAGCTTTTACATAAATTTGAAAAATGTTCACAACTTCATAAAAATGACCGGGAATTCAATAAATGTTCATGATTTCATAGAAAATAAAAAATAAGAAAAGTAAATAAATAAATAAATAAAATCAAAATAGACAATAAGAAAAAAGAACATTAAAAATAAAAACAAAAAAGAAAATAAAAAATATAGAAAAGGCGAAATTGAAAATGAAAAAAGCACATAAAAACTGGAAGGAAAAAAAGAAGAGAAAACCAGATTGTGCGCCAAATGTACATAGTGGTAGGGGTACGATCTTGGTCGCTAACTAGCCGCTTATGCGCCGAATAGGATTCCCCCATGTTGTTTTCACACCTGTTTGTTGTGTGTTTCAAGCTTGTGGTTTGCAAGTTGCAATTGAATAAACGGTGAAGCAACAACGGGGTGTACCTTGACTATGTGTAGCCTCACCACAATGATCAACAGACAATGCACTGGCCTCGCCGCAATGGCTGCATGAACCAACACCAAACGACCAGAGTGTTGTAGAAATCCTCGTTGCCACCCTGGAACGAATTCCTTCACCACGTCCAGCATCGGATGCCATTGGGCACGGGTTAAGGATGAATCGACAGCTGAAATCCCAAATACTTAATGAGAAACTTATCAATCTCACAACCTAGGGGATTAGCAACACAGATCTTGTCATCAAGTTTTCCTTGGATCTAGACAACCGCCTATTTACCAAAATTAACACGAAGTCCCTAAAGCTTCCCCAAAAAGAGCAAGTGTGTCGCGTACAACCAAGAGGTCCAATAAATAAGGCTTGAAAACATGACCACATCGTCCGCATAGACTGAAATATTCTGCCTCATCGAGAACCCAGGAAGAACATCCAGCAAGCTGGCCTCTGAGGCCTTCACAAACAGAACCGAAAGCACCTCCATAGCGATCACAAAGAGGAGGGGTAGATGGGGTCACCTTGCCTGATACCATGGGCGAAAAAAATCTTCCTTTCTCACTCACCAAGATCTTCATGCTCGCGGTAAACAGTAGAATCGACAGCCATCCCATCCACTTCGTGTTGACCCCTTTACTTCGCAGAACTTTGAACAAGAAAAGCCATGGCGCAGAGCCAAATGCCCTAGCAATGTCAATCTTAAATAACACACTATCAATCTTGTGCGAGTGTGACTTTCTAGCCACTTGTCGAACAAACATGAAATTATTGTGTAAGCTTCTACCCTCGATGAAGGCTGACTGATTCACACCAATAATATCCCCATACGATACCGCAAACTATTGGCCAAAGCTTTGGCAAACAACTTAGGAAACTATGGGTATGACTTATTGGCCTGAAATCCTCGATCATCTCCGTGCTAGGTTTCTTAGGAATCAAGGCATTCGGCGCCATGTTGAGCTTAGCAAAACACCGTCCATTGCAAACGTAGAGCTTCAAAAGGCCAGCCATAATTTCAGAAGGTAGCTCTTTGAAAACCCCATCCGGGCCCGATGCCCTATCCGAAGGTAGCTCTTTGACTACTCCCAAAATTTCATCAACCGTGAAATGGCATCTGGCCCATTTAGATCTAGTTCTGCACCTCCAAGTCCAAAGAGTGCCTTCGGTAACCCTCCTTGCCAATGAGCAACTCATAGGATCCACAAAGGCTTCCTCCTTGAGCTGTTGATCCGTGATGGTATCATCTCCAATTTTAATAGAAGGCATAAAGTTTTTTGCATGCCGTCCATTAGCCGTAGCGTGAAAAAGCTTAGAGTTTGCATCCCCTGCCTTAATCCATCTAATCTGGGACCTTTGCCTTGCGATAGTTCCTTCCAAAGAGGCCAGCCCAAGCATCACCAATTTGAGTGTATGTCTTAACCATATTCTTCAAGGCCAACCGTCAAGACTCTTGTGCCGCCTCCGGCCTAAGAATCACCAGTTTTGCAATACCCAACTTAAGCTTGATGTTACCCACCTTTCTCTGATCCCATGCCTGAAAATACGCAACTGCATTCCTGAACAACGAATCAAGGCGTTTAAAGGGATCAACAATAGCACGATCACACACCCATGCCTCCTTGAGAGCCTCATCAAAACCATCCAACTTGAGCCAGAATAGCTCAAACTGAAAGCGCTTTTTAGCCACACCTTGCGCCTGTGTGGAGAGACGCAAAGGTGCATGGTGTGACACGTTTGTAGAGAGCACCTGAAGAAGGCAATCCGCATGACTGAGCTCCCAATCCACCGAGGCAAGAACGCGATCAATCTTAGTGAGGGTAGGCACATCCCTCTCATTACTCCAAGTGAAAAGTCCAGCCGGTTGTCATGAAGAGGGTTCGTACAGGGGGAGGCTTAGGAGCTACAAGGGAGACATTAGCGCTAATCATGGTAATCGGTGGCAGTGCTAGGTACTTGAGTTCTATAAACACGACTGTTGCTTAATCTTAGGGCGTTTTGGACCATTTGATCACGTGGTTTTACTGTTGAGATGGTTTGGATCTTTCTCGCTCATCTTTTTAGAGTGAAGTATTAGTAGATAGATAATACACTAGCTATTGGCATATGATTACGTTGCAGTGCAAATATCTGAACAGAGAGCTGATAATTTTTTTATGCTCCCTTTTCTACTAAATAGAGCTTATACATTGACACAGATAAGGCAACACACAAATACATAGATAAACCAGTTATACACGAACACAAGCAAACATATTCTATGATGATAGTACCTAATAAAAGATCTTATATTAGCTTACAAGAGGGAGTACTAAATAATGAACAGAGTGGAAATGTCTGTTACAAAAAAAGGAGTGAGGCTAAGCACATTTCCTGTATGTCCGAGCAAGCCACCACCAGAAGGCAAGGACGCCCGCAATAAGAATGCTGAGACCGTAAAACATTGCGATGACCATCCACGGCTCGCCAAGGTACACCAGAAGAACGTCTATCGCCATGACAGGTTGACCGACGTAAATCCAACCAATGTCGACGAGTGCTTCCCGCAGGGCAACAGGGGCATTCGGCAGAAACAGGGTCATGTACACCAGTACCACTGTGACCAGCGCCATGTAGACCCCCCATAACATGAGAGCCGGCAGACACCATGAGCGGCCAGCAGGGATGTAAGGGTGGGCGTAGAGGGTGTATGTCAAGGCCGAGGTGCCGCCGATGTACATGAAGAGAATGAAGATTGCCCCTACCCACACCACGTCTGGGGATGTGCCAGCCTTGCAATTTGCTTCCCCAACCGTTAGTGCAGGAGGCGCCATGGGCATCGTGATTCCAATCTGATCGTTGGTAACCTTAGCATTCTTGATCTGGTAGAGCAGCCGTGGCGGGTTTAGGGTATGGCCTCCGTCAGCAGACATCTTCATATGATGTATCCTGCAAATTATGTTATCCTATATCATGCAGAAAACAAAGTCAGGTATGGTATCAGTTACCATCAATAGAAGAGTGTTGTGCACCTTCATATGAAATCTTAAATGAACCAATGTTGTACACTATATCTATTAACTCCTCCTCCTAAAAGCACAGCTCATCTCATGCTGTCCAGAACTTAAAAGGCCAGCCGTGTTGGAATTAATGGGCTTTATACAGAGATTGGGCCCAAATTAATTTCAGATTTGGAGAGAAGTCATGGAGGTGGACAGCCATGTGGGAGTTTAGTCCCACGTCGCTAAGGGAGCAAGAGTATTACCTGCTTACAAGGGGCCCTCTCATGGTTCTATTGATTGGGATGACTAAAGATGCAAGTGTACACCACTTCGCATTTATTCGCGTTTAATTACTTGTGACTTTGGCGAGGCGAGCGTGACCGTGGCCTAATAAAATGCATTTTTTGTTATTTTTATCGCGCAGTTTTTACTCTTATCCACCCGCGTCTGTCTCACGCACGAACCGAGGATAGACTCGCACGTTATCCACCCGCGTCTGTTTCACGCACGAACCGAGGATAGACTCGCACGTTTGCGTGCGGTTACAGGTTCGTTCGTGATGGAGATATCCCAGGGGGCGGATCCTAGGATATAGGCAGATCGTGCTGCGTGGGGTTTATCCATCCGAGTCTATAAGAGGGAGACGTCCTTCTCGCCAGAGACACTCGAGGAAAAACACAACCCTAACCCATTCTCATCTGCGCCGCCGCCGTCGACCTTCGCCGATCCTCTCCCTGCCGTGCAGCAGGGCGAGGAGAGCAGTAGTCTCCGGACTTTCCCCGGCATCGGCGACCTACACGGGTAGTCGGGCGATAAAGTTTCTGGGCAGTGCATCCGCACGGCTGCTCAATCTTCTTCGACTACGTTCGTCTGCACTGCGATCAGTTCATCATCAACTCTCCATCGACATCCCCGTCTTCACTGCGATCTCATCATCAACCCCGCTGTAAGATATCCTTTTGTGATCGGTTATATTTTTTGTGATCTTGTTACGGGACTTCAGTCCATGTCGATTTCATATGCTCTGTTAGAGTTCATCTACGTGATTGCATGTATACATCTGTTAGATCTGTCCTTGTCATTAGTCTCACATAAATTCGGAATTATATTAATAGTAATACCTGCCATATTTCCAACAGTCCAGAAACTTTATCGCTGTGCAATGGCTGGACCAAGCGATGTGATGAAACCTGAGAGGTTTGGGGTGTGAATTTCAAAAGATGGCAGACCCGTGTGAAGTTCTGGCTTATGAGCATGAACTTGTGGTGGGTGATTTCACCCACCGTTGAGAGGCCACTCACGCAGGAACAACAGCGTGATTTTGAGGTGTCTTCAGACACGGCCATGGGCTGCCTTCTCTCCCTCATGACTGATCAGCTTTGTGACATATATATGAACTTTGCTAGTCCTGCCCTTGTTTGGGAAGCGCTCGACAGGAAATATGGAGAGTCGGATGCTGGGCGTGAACTATATGTTAATGAGCTGTATCACCATTTTAAGATGGCCGATAATAATTCGGTTGTGACACAAGCCCATGAGATCCAGCTCATGGTGGGGGAACTCGCTGGTTTTGGAGTCGTTCTGCCTGACAAGTTTGTGGTGGGGGGCATTATTGCCAAGTAACCTTCATCTTGGAGGAGCTTTGCCACCACTCTCAAACACAAGAGGGAGGTGATGACCATGGAAAGTCTCATCGCCACTCTTGATGTTGAGAAAAAGGCCAGAGCGAAAGATGCGGAAAAAGTTCCTCCCACCCGATTCTGAATGCCAATGTCGTGCAAAGTGGGGCTGGCAGTTCCGGTGCAAAGAATTACAAGAACAAAGGGAAGGCAAAACAAACCACCTGCTTTAAGAAGAAGAAGAAAGAAAAGGGTGACTTCAACTGCTTCGTGTGTGGTGAGCCTGGGCACATAGCCAGGAAGTGCCGCATGCGCAAAGGCAGGAAGGAAGGAGGCCAGCCATCTGCGAATGTTGTCGTTAGCGAGGCAGGTGGAGGATCTGGGTATGTCCGTAGTGTCCTTCTTGCGTGTCAATCCACTGATTGGTGGATAGATACTGGAGCTAATGTGCATGTTTGTGCTGACTACAACTTGTTTTCTTCTTATCAGGCTTGCAGCGGTTCCACCATCGTGATGGGGAACGAAACAAGGGCAACCGTTCGTGGAACCGGTAGAGTTGACCTGAGGCTAACCTCGGGGAAGACTTTGTCGCTGAAGAACGTCCGACATGTCCCAGGAATAAATAGGAACCTGCTTTCTGGTTCACTGCTGTGCCGTGATGGCTACAAGCTGGTGTTTGAGTCGAATAAGTTTGTTATTTCGAAATTTGGTTTGTTTATTGGGAAAGGCTATAACAGCGGAGGCTTGTTCCGCCTTTCTATTCTAGACGACTGTAATGTCGTAAACAATTTATCTTGTTCTTCATATTCTGGAATAAATGTTGGAGATGTTGCTGTTTGGCACTCTCGTTTATGTCATATAAATTTTGATCGCATTGTTCGGTTGTGCAAGCTTAATTTAATTCCGAATGTTTCCATAGTCCGTGGATCTAAGTGTTAGGCTTGTGTGCAAGCAAAGCAACCCCGAAAACCGTTTAAACCTATTGGAGAGAAAAGCCTTTCACCTCTAGATTTAATCCATTCAGATTTGTGTGAGATGAATGGAGTTTTGACTAGGGCAGGGAAAAGATATATGATGACATTGATAGATGATGTGACTAAGTGGTGTCATATTTATCTAGTAAAAACGAAAGATGAGGCGTTGAACTGCTTCAAGATCTACAAAGCTGAGGTAGAAAACCAATTAGAGAAGAAGATCAAACGCTTAAGGTCTGACAGAGGGGGAGAGTATGTCTCACATGAGTTTGCTGAATTTTGTGGGGAGCATGGAATTATCCATGAGGTAACCCCTCCCTACTCGCTCCAATCAAATGGAGCGGCTGAACGCAAAAACCGAACACTTACGGACTTGGTAAATGCCATGTTGGACAATGCCGGTTTAGCTAAGTCATGGTGGGGAGAGGCTGCGTTGGCTGCATGTTATGTTCTCAACAGAGTTCCTTCATCTAAAGGAGATACAACTCCACATGATGGATGGAAAGGACACAAACCAACTCTGCCTTTCTTACGTGCTTGGGGCTGTTTAGCCAAGGTTAATGTACCTGTATGCAAGAAACGAAAATTGGGACCTAAGACTGTTGATTGTATCTTTCTAGGTTACGCACATAATAGCAACGCTTATAGATTCTTGGTAGTCAAGTCCGAGTTTTCTGATGTGCACACTAACACTGTGATAGAATCTCGAGACGCTACCTTCTTTGAGAACATCTTTCCAATGAAGGAAAATAGAACATCCACTAGTCAACCAACTATACAAAGAGAATTTGAACCCGAGCCTGAACCGGAAAGTACTCCTTTTGTAACTCCGTATAATCCAACTGAGGAGAATGATAGCGAAGTAGCTCCTAGAAGGAGCAAGAGACAACGGACTAAAAGTTCTTTTGGAGATGACTTCGCTGTGTACCTCGTGGATGATGTTCCCAGAACTAAGCATATGCATCCCTAGATGCTGATGATTGGAAGGAGGCAGTCCAAAGTGAAATGGATTCCATTCTCACTAACGGAACATGGGAAATCTGTCCACGACCGATAGGTTGTAAACCTATTGGTTGCAAATGGATATTTAAAAGGAAGTTAAGACCTGATGGTACCACTGAAATGTATAAGGCTAGACTCGTGGCCAAGGGTTTTACCCAAAAGGAAGGTGAGGATTTCTTTGATACATACTCGCCTGTTGCTAGGATGACTACAATTCGGGTGTTGATTGCTCTAGCAGCATCTTATAAATTCCTAATCCATCAAATGGATGTGAAGACGGCTTTCCTAAATGGAGAGCTTGATGAGGAAATTTATATGCAGCAACCTGATGGTTTTGTAGCAACCGGGCAAGAGAACATGGTGTGTAGATTGAAGAAATCACTCTATGGCCTCAAGCAGGCGCCGAAGCAGTGGCATGAAAAATTTGACAAAACTCTCACTTCGGCAGGCTTTGTGGTGAATGAAGGAGACAAATGTGTGTACTATAAATATGGTGGGGGTAAGGGTGTAATCTTATGCTTATACGTTGATGACATATTAATTTTTGGGACCGATATGGATGTTATAAATGATGTTAAATCCTTTTTGTCTCAAAACTTTGATATGAAAGATTTGGGAGAGGCGGATGTTATTTTAAACACAAAGCTGCAAATGAATGAGAATGGGATTACATTAAGTCAGTCTCATTATGTGGAGAAAATCCTGAGTCGGTTTGATTTTGAGGACTCTATAACATCTCCAACTCCCTATGACCCAAGTCTAAAGCTTCGTAAGAACAGAGGACAAGGGGTCGAGCAACTAAAATACTCCCAAATAGTTGGTTCTCTCATGTACCTTGCTGCTGCAACTAGACCTGACATTTCATTTGCAGTTAGCAAATTGAGCCGGTTTAATTCAAATCCGGGAAATGATCACTGGATTGCGCTAGAACGAGTCATGAGGTATTTGAGAGGAACCACAACGTATGGGCTGCACTATACAGGGTACCCTGATGTACCAGAAGGGTATAGTGATGCTAATTGGATCTCAGATGCAGATGAGATCAAAGCCACTAATTATATCTCTTGGAGGTCTCGCAAGCAGACTATCTTGACGAGGTCTACTATGGAGGCTGAGCTTGTGGCACTTGACTCAGCCACTGTTGAGGCAGAGTGGCTGCGTGAACTCTTGAGTGATTTGCCAATGGTTGAAAAACCAATTCCGACAATCCTTCTGAACTGTGATAACCAAACCGTGATCACTAAGGTTAAAAGTTCGCAGGACAATCTGAAGTCATCAAGACATGTGAAACGGCGCATCAAATCCGTCAGGAATTTGAGACGTAAAGGAGTGATCGCCGTTGATTATATTAACACTACCAAAAACCTGGCGGATCCCTTTACAAAGGGGCTATCACGTTCAGTGATAGATGGAGCATCAAGGGAAATGGGCTTGAGACCCACCTGAGTTGCACAACTACAGAAACCCGGCCTATGTGATCGGAGATCCCGTGAATTAGGAAAAGGGAAAAACAAGTTGTTGGAGCAACAGGAGAGAGTACATATGTATCTTCCATTTCCCGCTGAGATGAGTACTCTAAGTACTGCATGGGAGGCTGACTTCTGTCTTAATATGTTCTAATGCCGAAACACTTCGGAAAGATACCGTCCTGCAGGGTATTCTTGAAAGAACACACCTATGTGAGCTTAGCTGTGAGGTCGCAGTACATGAGATTTGGGTGATCTCTAATGAGCTCACTAAAGGACTAGGGAGCACGAGTGTAACGCTCCAAACCTTAGGCGTGGATCAAGGCGGCCTAGTATCAGTGATGCCTTCAGGTGAATCTCTTCTACACAAGACTGGCAATTCAAGGCAGTGTCCATTGCCTAGTTGTAAGAGGAGTGGATCATGGAGTGCTAGGTATAGTTCAACCTGAGATGGGTCTATACTTTTAAAACTGGTATATAAAAGCCAGATGAGAACAAATTGCAGACCTTGACTTCTTGGTGGGGATTGTTGGAATTAATGGGCTTTATACAGAGATTGGGCCCAAATTAATTTCAGATTTGGAGAAAAGTCAAGGGGGTGGACAGCCATGTGGGAGTTTAGTCCCACATCGCTAAGGGAGCAAGAGTTTTACCTGCTTATAAGGGGGCCTCTCATGGTTCTATTGATTGGGATGACTAAAGATGCAAGTGTACACCACACGCGCGCTCACATTTATTCGCGTTTAATTACTTGTGACTTGTGACTTTGGCGAGCGCGACCGTGGCCTAGTAAAATGCATTTTTTTGTTATTTTTATCGCACAGTTTTTACTCTTATCCACCCGCGTCTGTCTCACGCACGAACCGAGGATAGACTCGCACGTTATCCACCCGCGTCTGTCTCACGCACGAACCGAGGATAGACTCGCACGTTTGCGTGCGATTACAGGTTCGTTCGTGATGGAGATATCCCGGGGGCGGATCCTAGGATATAGGCAGATCGTGCTGCGTGGGGTTTATCCATCCGAGTCTATAAGAGGGAGACGTCCTTCTCGCCAGAGACACTCGAGGAAAAACACAACCCTAACCCATTCTCATCTGCGCCGCGCCGTCGACCTTCGCCGATCCTCTCCCTGCCGTGCAGCAGGGCGAGGAGAGCAGTAGTCTCCGGACTTTCCCCGGCATCGGCGACCTACACGGGTAGCCGGGCGATAAAGTTTCTGGGCAGTGCATCCGCACGACTGCTCAATCTTCTTCGACTACGTCCGTCTGCACTGCGATCAGTTCATCATCAACTCTCCATCGACATCCCCGTCTTCACTGCGATCTCATCATCAACCCCGCTGTAAGATATCCTTTTGTGATCGGTTATATTTTATGTGATCTTGTTACGGGACTTCAGTCCATGTCGATTTCATATGCTCTGTTAGAGTTCATCTACGTGATTGCATGTTTACATCTGTTAGATCTGTCCTTGTCATTAGTCTCACATAATTTCGGAATTATATTAATAGTAATACCTGCCATATTTCCAACAAGCCGCACATGAAGCAAGCTAAGAACAAACTATACGGTTTTCAGAAGAAAACAAGCAATTGTCTGGCTTTTAGTTAAACTCTTATCTAGATGAGAGCTGGCCACATCCTTCTCCACTCTAGTAAAAAAATAAAGACCTAATACTTGTTTAACCATGAAGGTGAAATTAAACGGAGGAATAAAAAAACAGAGGAAGCTCCACTCCAAAAGTGAGAGGTTGAGAGTTGAAACATAGTAATCTGAACCATTTAGACAGGATGAACATCAAAGCCATAAAAACTGACCATGGTTGATTACATATTGTTAACTTAGACCGCTCAAGATTGCCAACGGCAGCAGACCTGGTTGTGTGGATTTGTAACCAACTAGAGCGTGGTAACTCATTGGCCGAGCAGGCGGGCCTTAGATTTTCTGAGGTGCCAAGCAGAGGGCGGACGCCTCTGCCCCCGGAGCGAGCGGCGGGTGCCGACTCACCACGACGCCAACTGCCGCACCCGCTCCGCCCACATCTAACCACTAAAGCTTCTAGCGGCCGGTGAGTCGGACGCCCTTAATCTCGCTGAACTGCACGCCGCCACTATCAAGGGGAAGGAGAGCGGACGAGGAGAGGTGTTGAGATGCGAGCTTACTCTGCTACAACATGGTATGGGAGGAGGACGTACCTGGATATGTTGGCCTTCCGCCGCAGATGGAGGGAAGAAGACTCGATGCGTCAAGGAGAGAGAGGACGAGGGGATCAGGGAACACTCGACGAAGGTAGCGGCCGCGGCGAAGAAGATATGTAGGGAATTTGATGATCTGCGTTAGGAAGTCGACCTTAGGCAACTCGAACTCGGACCCCACCCCTAGAACGAACGTTAGTACCAAATTTGAACAAACAAGGCCAACTTCATATACAACAGGACAAAATCTACTTTAAGTTCATATACAATTTTTATGAAATTAAGTAAATTTACTTTGGATGTGTCGTCTACTTCGACACTAGATCATCGAATCATTCTGGAGAAAATTCTCATGGCTCGGAGGTGTAAGCTAGCTCCGAGAATCAGCGAGCTTCATCGACTCTTCTTCCTCTTCCGTTGTGTGGATTGTTGGCGAGGTCATTGTGGCCTACACCTCCATAGTGATCCTGAGCTTGATCATGCATGATAAAATTTTGTCGCATAGCATATTCCCCTACGATAAATAGTCCTCCATGGGCATCTAAGTCGTCCACTCTCAAATAAACTCAAGAAGAAAGCCACCTCCTCTTTACTTCTTTAGGAGCCAAGTCTCAAGGTGGTTGGGTTTCCGAGTATGATGGATCACCTCGTCGTAGGGGATTTAATCCTCTCCAATCCCCTTCAAACCCCTTGTAACCACCTCGTCGTATGAGCCCTTAAGAAGATTGACATATCAAGGAACAAGCACCTGGTCACCACCAACACAAGCACCTATTTAGTTTTAGACATTTTGCAACAACAACAAAAACCCTCAAGGTCTAAGTGTAACAGGTGTGGTCCTTGGTTTACACACGTGGTAGCCACATCAGCGGAAATTCATGCTCCAAACCGTTTTGGCTTCAAGTGTATCACGTAAAACAATTTATGGATCAAACTGTGTGATTTTTGAGTTAATGGACTAAAGTGTGATTTTCGATCGAGTTTATAGATTAATGGTGCATTCCACTCTTGTAATTGCGCGTGCAAAATTCTCTTTTAACCCACTAGTAAACAAGCACACATTGTGTGTCTCGGTCAATATAGATCCAGTAAAACACATGGTAATATTTATTAATATAATGAGATGTTGAGAGGAAACATCAACGCTTATTCATGCTCGTGTTGTAGAATGGCATTGTAGTAATAACTCGACCATAAACAATAATGTTGGCTGCAAAATCTTCATGATTAGTATCGTAATAAAATATAAATTCAGATAAATCATGAATATTTTTTCATTCTAATAATTCAAGATTTGACAAAGACACAATTAATTTTCATACCCATTTCCTATCTTGTCCCTTGGCCTTAAATTGTGTCTGCAATGATACCATGCAATTTGATGGTACATCAGAATCCATCGACACATTAGTAAATCAATAAATCCATCAACACATCAATAAATTAATAAACTGACCATATAATAACCCTCACAATTCACAATTGTAAACATGATAATGTATCTAGTACCCAATAACTGTTACATTTTGTGCCACTGCTACATTATGTAAACAAACAGATAAAATAACTGCAACTATGTTATACAAGACACCAAATTTGAGAGGGAGCTAACAACATAAGAAATTTCACACCGTATGCAACTCACGAATAACCTATGTCCTCAAGTTACAAAATTACAATTATGGAATGAAAATGAAAGTATTGGAGTTCCACTTGCACATAATGAGACCTTGCACTTGCAGAGGGATGCCCATGAGCGTTGGCAGCATTGACAATGTGAATGGGGGAAAGATGGGGATCGCCGGTGATAGTGAGGCGCACGACGGAACAACCAACAAGAGGTGAGCGGGCCCACGTCTCCCTGATAGCGGCGGGTGGCTCGCTTGTGACGAAGAGGGTTCGTACGGAGGAGATTTAGCGTTTAGGGGTTTAGAGTGCTAAATACGATCGGTGCTTAGCATTATGGCAATTTGGACCATTTGATCACGTGGTTTGACGGTTGAGATGGTTTGAATCTTTCTCGCTCAGACTATTTAGAGGAAAGTAGTACTCCAGTAGATACTATCTTCGTCCATAATATAAGATGTTCGTTGTAATAACATATTATGTTATTGCACAGAGGGAGTAGAAAATACACTAGCTACTGTATCAGAGAAAACCAGTTCGATCATCGCCTGTACCAACAGCTTTTGGGATATGATTATGTTGCAGTGCAAGTATCTGAAACAGGGAGCTAATAATTTTTCAACATAACAAAATTATATGCCAAAAGAGAGAATAAGATAATTATTAGCTCCCTCCAGCAAATACAATTAGAATATATCTTATGTTATGGGTCTTTTTTACTTGCACTCTTATACATTGACACATAACAACATCACAAATACATAGATAAACCAGTTATACACGAACACAAGAAAACATATACATAGATAAACCAGCACGACAATAGTAGCAATAAACAGAGTGGCGATGTCTGTTAACAGAAAAGGAGCGAGGCTAAGCACATTTCCTGTAGGTGAGAGCAAGCCACCCCCAGAAGGCAAGGACGCCAGCAATCAGAATGCCGAGACAGTAAAACATTGTGATGACCATCCACGGCTGGCCAAAGAACATCAGAAGCATGTTTATCGCCATGACAGGTTGACCGACATAAATCCAACCAATGTCGACGAGTGCTTCCCGCAGGGCAACAGGGGCGTTCGGCAGGAACAGGGTCATGTACGCCATTACCACTGCGACCACTGCCACGTAGACCCCCCATAATATGAGAGCCAGCAGACACCACGAGCGGTCAGCAGGGAAGAAATGGTGGCTGTAGAGGGTGTATGCAAAGGCCGAGGTGCCGCCGATGGAAAGACAGACGATGAAGATTGTCCCTACCCACATCATAGCAGGGGACGTGCCAGCCTTGGAATTTGCTTCCCCAATCGTTGTCAGTGCAGGAGGCGCTAACGGCATCGTTCCAGTCCGACCGTTCATAGCCTTGGCTCTCTTGATCTGGTACAGCAGCCGTAGCGGGTTTTGGATATCGCCTCCGTCTTCAAGCATCTTCATATATGTTATGATGTATCCTGCAAATTATGTTATGCTATATCCTGTAGAAAACAAAGTTAGGTTGGTATCAATTACTATCAATAGAAGAGTATTGTACATACATGGAATCTTAAATGAATCATGATGTACACTATTTCTATAAACTCCTCTTCCTAAAAGCACAGCTCATCACATGTTGTCCAGAATTTAAAACGCCAGTCGCATATGAAGCAAGCATAAACTATATGGTTTTCAGAAGAAAACAAGCAACAATCTACATATGCATTTTACTAGCAAGTAGTTTCTTTAAAAACTTGGTCAAAGTTTGCTAAGTTTGACTTTCCAGAAAATCTATATGCGCTACACTGAATGGACGGTGTATGCAAATGGCAGCGATCTGATAGACACCAACCTTGCGCATAGAAATCAAACTAAAATACATATGTTAATTCAGTTGTACTAAATCTATACTGATGTCACTGGATGAGATTTAGCTAACTCTATAGTAGATGACAGTTAGTTAAGTCTTATCTAGATGAGGGCTAGCCACATCCTTCTTCACTCTGGTATTCTATATCTATACCTACTAATAAAAGAAATAGGTATTCTTAGTCCGTCATACTATTTTATGGAAAACCCCTTAATATTTCTGACATTAAACCCATGGTACATATCAAATGTTTTTTAAAATACTCATATCTTCTAAACCGTAACTTTAAATTTAACATGTTATATATAAAATTTGATTAAAAAAATATGTAGAATCTGAATATGATGTTATTTTACCTATTAACAATTTAAAATATACTATCTAGGCTGCAATGTTAATCGCCACACCAACGCTTCCTCGCCTCTGGCCATCAACCAGTCGCGTCGTTTACCATCTCTGGCGGTGGTACGATCCTCTACCTTTTCTCGGTAGGTGCAGTGTCAACATCAGCAAACGACCCAGTAGCCTACCGGCGCGCCACCATCGGCCTGTTAGATGACGCGCACCACAACCTTTGTTGAGCCTCTCCTCCTTGTAGGCAGCGAGTTCTGTCCACATCATGACGAGCCGCAGTGCCGCATCGTCCTCCGCCGCCTGAAATGGGGTCGGCCTGTTGGACGATGCGCACCACAAGATCATTTGGTTTTGTCGTTTTTCTTTACTCAGCCGTAAAAACAACTCATCCCAAACATGACATGAATAAATGCATGATCACTTGCTCGTTTCTTTGTAGGGATTAAATCTGCATGCAAGCCGTGTTGAAATAGAACACCTGTACAATATTAAACTACGTTTTATAGGTTAAGACCATCTTTGTTTGGGCCATAGCTACAAATTCTCAGATTATAGATCATCTTTTATAAATTAAGAGCGTGTGGTATTTTTTTCTCCTGTTGCAACGCACGGGCCTTTTTGCTAGTAAAAAAATAAAGACCTATTAGTAGTACTTGACTACTTGTTTAACCATGAAGATGAAATTAAACAGAGGAAGCTCCAGTCCAAAAGTGAGAGGTTGAAAGTTGAAACATAGTAATCTGAACCAATTAGACAGGATGAACATCAAAGCCATAAAAACTGACCGTCTTGATTTCATATATAGTTAAATTAGACTGCCCAAGGATGCCAGCGGCAGGCTGTGTGTATTTGTAACCAACTAGAGCATGGTAACTAATTGGCCGAGCAGGCAGGCCTTGATTCTTAGATTTTCTGAGGTGCCAAGCAGAAGGGCGGATGCCTACTGCCGTACCCCCTCCGCCCAGATCTAACTACTCCACCCGTCCCGCGGCCAGAGGCGCCTACCTCTAGGCCCGCGGGTGCCCCCACTCCGGAACCCTGTTCCTAAGCAGCAGCCGCCGCCTCCGGCGACGACGGTCTCACGGCTGCACGCTTAGGGCGGCAGGCGAGAGAAAGAAGGATTCTTTTTTTCCGGATGGACGCGTGTCGGTGAGTCGGACGCCTTAATCTCGCTGAACCGCACGCCGCCACTATCAAGGAAAGAAGAGTGGACGAGGAGAGGTGTTGAGATGCGAGCTTGCTCTGCTACAAACATACCTGGATCTGTTGGCCTTCCGCCGCAGATAGGCTTGATGCGTCAAGGAGAGCGAGAGAGAGAGAGGACGGGGGGATCGAGGGAACACTGGAGAACGGCAGCGGCGCCACTGAGAAGAAGATGTGGGGAATGTGATGATCCGCGTCTGGAAATCGACTAGAAAATTACATGTTTGTCCCTCAGCTTCCGGCGCATAACACGTTTACCCCGGTAGTTGAACATCAACCCATGGCTCCGCTTGTATGGGTGTAAGAGCTAGCATGCCCCGTGAAAATCGCAAACTCGCAAAATTCCGATGAGTATAAGGGCTCGGCCCAATTTTCTGGCTAGAACAGAGCTCGTATACTCGCCCGGCCCGTATTTTTTTACCGCGGCCAACACACCGCCCCCCTCCCCCCTCCCCCCCCCCCCAAGCAATATATCTGGGGGTTTGGCAATTCCTCACTCCCCTCCTCACATTTCTCGTCGCTAGTGAGCCTCTTCCGCCTCTAGCCGCCATGTGGGACCGCATGTGGAGCTTCGGTCGCAGCTCCGGGAGCAGGTCCGGCAACCCCGAGCGCGAGCGGCATGTCCGCTCGGACGGCGCGAGGAAACGCGGGGCGAGGAAGTGGAAGAACAAGGGCCTCGAGCCCCCGCCGAGCTTCCTCGTCCGCGAGACGGAGGAATACGACCGTTGGCACAGACGTACGCCCTCCTCGGCCGCGGGCTCGTCCTCCACCGCGAGATCTTCCCACGCCGCGAGCTCGTCTTCCGGCGCGAGGCTTCTCCCTGTGAAGAGGGAGTGGTCGGAGGAGCAGGAGGAGATCGAGGTCGTCGCCGTCAAGCAGGAGCCGGAGGAGATCGAGCACCGAGGGGTCGTCGGGCCTGAAAATTTCGTGGCCGATTTCGACGCGGTGGCGGCCGCCATTGCCGAGCGGAGCTTGCGCGAGGAGGCGGAGCGCCGGCGCCACGACGACGAGGTCGGCAACCTCATCCTCCAGCAGGCGGTCGCGGCCAACCTTGCTGCGAAGGAGAAGGATGACGAGTGGCAGCGCATCCGCGTGGAACAGAGGTCAAAGTTCATCGATCTCGTCAGCTCCGACGAGGACTGAGCTCCTCCACCGTGTCGTCCTAGGCCGCGAGCTCGTCCATTTTGGTATATCGACCTCGGCCTCGCCGCCGCGAGATCCCCCCCTTCCTCTAGTAGTAGTAGTAGAATATAGTGTGTATGATAATGTAGTATGTGATGATGAACTATGAATGATCATGTAGTATGTGATGAACTGGTGTGGTTGCAATTTCTCGCGTGAAAGTTTTTTTTTTCAAATTATGCAGTTTCATATACGGGTTCTATTATGCCGCGCACGATTTCGACCCGCAAAACAGTTCTTCATCAAACTGTAAACGCGTTATACGGGTCGCGGTTTTAGTAGAGTTGCTCTAACATTTTACACTCGTATTTATTTTACAGATGTATTTCACAGGTCACAACGTGATTTCCACTAAAAAAAGAATGACGGATGGAGGTCTGTATATTTTACAAGTGTATATCGCTCTGAAACGATGATCCAGTTAGAGCCTAATACTATTCCTATACATGAAAATACGTAAAATCTACAGTCCGTCCCACATTGAAGTGATGTCATGCCACTGCGTGGCCTTGCTATTTTGAAGAGAAGCCCCTCACATTTCTCAAAATAAACACATTCCCCATGCTAGTCCCACCTATCCGACATCGTCTTAAGTCACCTCCCACACCCCGTCGCGTCGCTTCCCTGCTCACCTCCAAATCCCTAACTCTAGCCTCTGCAAGCTCCCGGTGACGATGCTGATCACACCACCGTTGGCGGTGTTTTTCATGCATGTGGCCAACCGCGATGATGAGAAGCTCTCCAGTCTGCGCTAGATATGTACCTCGTTTCCTAACCGGAACATGTCATAGCGGAATGGTCGGGATTGCAATGGCTGCCGTGAAGGAGGAGAAAGAGAGGATGCTTGGAAAGGAGCCCTTCCAACCGAGATAGTGTATTGAGCGATGGGTGTGTTTGGTTTATGCCCCAGCTAGGCCCACCAATTTTTTTGGCATGACCAAAAGTTGGCAAGTTACCCTTGTTTGGTTTAGATCCATTGTACCTACCATGTTTTTTTTGGCAAAATCAGTGAAGCTGCCATTTGGTTTGTTGCCAACTAAACATACAGTATAAAGTTTGGGACTTATGATTGATCCATGCTTCATTTTATCCATAGCCAATAAAAAATATGACACATAACGTTTTTATTCAGCTACAATACGCTGAAAGAAAAGGGTTTTAGAAGTACATTTTATTTAAGACATTCAGGATAAATTTTAAGGCAAATTTAGGATTAGTTGTATGAGTTAGGGCTGCTCTGGGCCATAATAATAAACAAATTAGGTGTGATTTGCAACGGATTATAGTCGATTTAAACTACAGGTGCTATTTTTTGGGGTAAGTACTGTCTTACTGCATGCACCTGTCTGTTAGTTGAGCCAAAAAAGGAGTATGTACCACTTGAAGGTTAGGAAATTGGAGAGATAAATGCGGACCAATAAATACGTCTTCAGAGTAAATCGCTGAAATAGTTAAGCGGGTCCCACAGAGCGAGCGAGCGAGGGAGTTGCCAACTTTTTGGCGGAGCTTTTCGAGGTTGCGAGCGAGCGACGGCGGACGGCATCTACCCACCCTCGCGTTGGCAAGAATCGTAACTAGTCAGTCGTGGGCGCATGGGCCGAGCCAAATTTTGGTTGCTATCCTATAACAGCAACTTCAATGGGGCGTCCCATTTCGTCCGCCCGCGTCCGTTTGGGTCGGCGCGGACAAAAGTGGCGGCCCAACGCGCCGACCCAAATGTCCGCGGGTCCGTTTTTTGTCCGCGGACGACCCATTTCAGGCCCATTTTTGAGCCGGATTTGCGTCGGCGCGGGCACGAGACAAACGCGCGCGCGCCTACTCCTCTCTCCGGGGCCGCCTGTCGGTGGCAGCCACAACCATTTTTCCCCATTTTCCCCCAAAACGCTCCCGTCAGCGCGCGCCCCCGCCCCCAACCAGCATGGAGGACGCCATCGACCTCGAGCTCGACCTCGACGCCGTCGCCGGCCTCGCCTCCCTCACCTCGTCCAGCGCCGTCGCCCCCTCCGGGAAAGGCAAGCCTCGTGCGGCGCGCAAGACCGCTGCGGCGACCAAGCCGAAGAAGGCGCTGACGCCCGAACAATGGGCAAGGGAGTCGGCCAAGAGGAAGGGCCGGAGGCACGCTGCGGACCCGAGGGATGAGGCCGCCGCCGCCGCCGCGCAGCAGGAATTCACCAACGCCCGCGTCGCCGCTACAACGAGGGAGGCGCTCTACATGCTTGGGGTAAACCCTAACCAGCACAACCTCGTCCAAGCCGCCGTCGCCGCGGCCAGCACCGGCTCGTCGGCATTTCCTCGGATGGTGATGCCCGACTCACCCCGCGCATCGGCTTGCAACCCGGTCCCCGGATTCCACGTCTACCCGCAGGCCTCCCGCCTCTCCGAGGAGTGCTCACCCGACGTGAGTGTGGTCGCGCCTTCCACACCCGCGCCCACGCCCATCGACCTCAACGCTACCCCGGTGGTCGGTGGCTCGTCGTCCGGCGGCGCGAGGAAACGCGCGCGACAGACGCCGGCCGGCGGTCTACCGAACGCCCGCAACCTGTTCGAGGAAATGCCGTCCGCCGTCGATGAGGACTACATGCAACACCTCATCTTTGAGGGTGATGCGTAGGGCGCTGGCTACGATCCGTAGGAGACGCAAAGCCAGGACGGCCGCGAGGCGTTCACGCCGGCCGCTGGCTATGATCCCGATCAGGCTGCCTTCATGCGTGATCAGGTCGGCGTCGACCTGGACGGCTTCCCCCTCGACCACGAGTTCCCGGACGACTATGAGCTAGAGGAAGAGGACGAGTGCGACATCGAAGTGGAGTCTTTGTTCGAGGACGAGCTCGCCAACCAAACCACCGGTCCTAAGCCGAAGCGCAAGAGCAAACACACGAAGGCGTACACAGCTGCTGAGGACAAGCTTTTATGCGAGTGTTGGCGAGACATTAGACAAGACCCAAAGACGGGCGCCGAGCAAAAGCATTCAACCTTTTGGACTCGTGTGCACCGCGAGTTTCATGAGCGCAAGAAGTTTCCACCCTACCAATTTGTGAGCACGCGCGGGTGGGTCTCCATTTCCAAGCGGTGGAGGGTGATCCAACAAGAGTGCAACAAGTTTTGTGCCACCCTTGAGAGCGTCAAGGCCCGCCCCATGAGCGGCATCGGCGTGCAAGACATGATATGATAGCAAGCAAGTCGGCCTCTTTTGTGCCATCAAGATCATTCTTTTACGTCTTCATTTGCTATCACTTGTCCATATGCTTGCATGGAAACATTTTGTAGGCATTTCAAGCTTTGGAGGCATTCAAGGTTCAACACAATGGCAAGTGCTTCAACCTCTTCCATTGCTATCAGGTCATCAAGGACGAAGAGAAGTTCAAGGCACAATATGCCGCGCTCAAGGCACGTGGGGGGAAGGGCGCCGTGGAGAATGTTGGGGAGGGCGAGCCGGCACGACCGCGGGGGAAGACCAACTCCAAGAAGGAGGACAAGAGAGATGTGGCCACCAACGCCTTGATCGCAAGCGTGGACGGCATGATGAATAAGAAGGACTCAAGGGAGGAGGAGCGCCGGCGTTTCAAAGAAGAGCAAATGAGCACTTTCATGGAGATCCAAAGGAGGAGGCTTGAGCTTGACGTCGAGAAGCAAGCCAAGATGTTTGAGCTCGAGGCCGAGAAGCAAGCCAAGATGCTAGAGATCGAGGCCGCCAACGCCAAGACAAAGGCGAAAGAAGTGGCTCTTGCAAGCATGATGACCGGGGTGGAGATCATGAAGGTGGATCTCAACGCCTTGTCGCCAAGGAAGAGGCCGTGGTTCGAGAAGATGCAGGCCGACATGCTCAAGTTCCAGGACGACTGATCTATGGCGTCGAGGGTCATCTTTTTGTATGCCGGCAGGTGTGCCGGCATGACCACGGGAGCCGCGATGGCGTGGTCGAACTCCAAGTCCCACCATTTTTTGTGTGCTGGCATGTGTGCCGGCCGGCTGGCGAGCGAGTGCGCCAGCATGAATTGTGGTATTTTTTGAAACCGACATTGTATGCCGGTGCTGGCATGGTGCCGACATGAGACATGGCCGCTGGCACGATCGGCCGCGGGCCTTTTTTAATTCAAAAGTTGAATGCGGACATGAAATGGGTCGGCGCGTTGGGCGCATTGCCGACCCAAATGCAAAACTGGGCGGACGCCGGGCGGGCGGCCGACCCAAACGGACAAAAAGCGGACAAATGCGCCGTTCGTTTGGGTTGCCCCATTGGAGTTGCTCTAACATTCCAATTTTCAATTTGGATGTTATACACAGGTCATCATATGCATATCATATTTTATTTGCATTTTGATGGTGATTCTGGAAATCTTAAGCAACTCAAGGGCCCAAGGAGAGAGTTAGAGATTTCACAAAATTTTCATATTTGATATTTCTCAAAAAAAAATTGCGGGAAGATATTTCTCAAATTTGAAAAGAGGATCAATTTTGATTTTAATATTTTTCTCTCCAATTATTTCCAATAATCAAAATAAAGTAGAGAAGATAAAATGACTTCTTCAAAAGAGAGAAATATTGTAGAACAAATTTTAAGATCAAAATTTATTATTTTATTCGTATTTTTATTTGCTATTTTATTGAATTAGAAAAATATGCATTTTTGAAAATTGCATTTTAGGCCAGAAAAATGTTCACTTTGTTCTAAATATTAGGTATGGACGGCGAAAATTGTTTCTGGTATTTTTAGAACTTTTTTATATTTTATTAGGATTTTTCTTTCGGGCAAAATTTATTTATTAAAAAAAAGAGTTTCGTCGCCTGACTGGGCCGAAGGCCCAGCCGAGCCAGGCCGGTCCACCTCGCCCCGCCGCCTTCCTCCTCGCGGGAGGAGTCCCGCGCGCCGCCGCCGCTCTGGGAGTCCGAGCCGGATTCCCGTCACCGCCGCCCCTCCTCCAAGGCAGCCCCCTCGGCCCCTTTATAAGCCCCGCTAGCCCCGCCGCCTCCTCCTCACCCCGCCACCGCAGCCCGCCGCCGCCTCTCGCCCGCCGTAGCCGCATCGCGCCGCCCGCCGCCGCCCACCGCCGCCGGAGCCCCGCCTTGCCTCGCCGGAGTCGCCGGATCCCGCCGCCGTCTTTGACCCCGTCGCCGTCGTTGACCGGTAAAACACCGATCGTTTTTTCTTTGGTTTTCTCTCGGTTTATGTTTAGGGTTAGGGTTTTTCTCGGTTTTTTCTATCGGATCTAATTAGTCGACGTTCGTCCGTTAATCTGCGGTAGCGAACATTTTCGTCGGTTTAGTTCTGTTAGGAAACGTTCGTTCGTTAGGTTATTCTTTTTCTGTTTATTTTTCATCCAGGGACCTATCCACGATTACTTTTATCATAGATTAGCCCCTGATCTTCAAATCCTCGCTATTTTTTGCTTGTTTGTCCAAATCCAGTGAAACCAACGCTAAAATCTTCGTCTTGTTCCCCTCTTTCCAGATAATTAACTCGGACATGGTTTTGACAAATTAAAATGTGATTTCAAGCAGATTTGAATTTGTGCTTTTTTTAATCGTAGTTTGAGTTTCATAGCCCCGATTCGATTGATTCTTTTTGCAATCAAAGCTCTTCAGTTGAACTTTCAGTTTGGATCTTTTCTCTTGAGTTTTACCCTTGCATCTTATGCTTGAGTGCTTATGTATGCAACTTTTTGTTTACGATAGAGTTTCCGGAGTGCGAAGCGTGCTACTACGAGTCACTAGGATTTTCAGATCGTCAGCAAGGCAACTAACACTTTGATCATATCCCTTATTACCCAGTTTTTATGCATTAGTTTGAATCATCAAACACTGCATGGTTAGGATCTGATTAACTTGTGGGTATTGGGAAGTAGCTGATGAGGTAGAACCTATTGGCTTTTTATATCAAACCCTTGGGAGTTATTACGTTATGCTTATACTGCTATGCTATGCTTGTAGAGGTGGTTTGGTTTGAGTGATCCATGACAGATGTGAGAGTTTTAATTAATGGTTAACTTAAGGTGGATACTTTAATACACATCTGGGTGGATTGGTTTGTGGGCACCTAGGGAAATCCGGTGTTGTCCAAGGAGAATCCTGGGGTATCAGTGTGATTTTTCCAATGGTTCGCCACCCAGGCTCAAAGGGATCATTATGTTATTCATGCTGGAAACTTCCGCGTGCAGCCACAAGCCACTATGGGCTCTAGCATAGTGGAGTAAGTTGTGGGAAACCTTTCCATGATGGACTAGCAGATGTAGGGGATTGTAGGTTGATGTCTACTACACAACCTTCTCCTTGTAGACGTTGTTGGGCCTCCAAGTGCAGAGGTTTGTAGGACAGTAGCAAATTTCCCGCAAGTGGATGACCTAAGGTTTATCAATCCGTGGGAGGCGCAGGATGAAGATGGTTTCTCTCAAGCAACCCTGCAACCAAATAACAAAGAGTCTCTTGTGTCCCCAACACACCCAATACAATGGTAAATTGTATAGGTGCACTAGTTCGGCGAAGAGATGGTGATACAAGTGCAATATGGATGGTAGATATAGGTTTTTGTAATCTAAAAATATAAAAACAGCAAGGTAATTAATGAGAAAAGTGAGCGTAAACGGTATTGCAATGCTAGGAAATAAGGCCTAGGGTTCATACTTTCACTAGTGCAAGTTCTCTCAATAATAATAACATAATTGGATCATATAACTATCCCTCAACATGCAACAAAGAGTCACTCTAAAGTCACTAATAACGGGGAACAAACGAAGAGATTATGGTAGGGTATGAAACCACCTCAAAGTTATTCCTTCCAATCAATCCGTTGGGCTATTCCTATAAGTGTCACAAACAACCCTAGAGTTCGTACTAGAATAACACCTTAAGACACAAATCAACCAAAACCCTAATGTCACCTAGATACTCCAATGTCACCTAAAGTATCCATGAGTATGATTATACGATATGCATCACACAATCTCAGATTCATCTATTCAACCAACACATAGAACCTCAAAGAGTGCCTCAAAGTTTCTACCGGAGAATCAAGACGAAAACGTGTGCCAACCCCTATGCATAAGTTCATGGGCGGAACCCGCAAGTTGCACCAAAACATAAATCAAGTGAGTCACGTGATATCCCATTGTCACCACAGATATGCACGGCAAGACATACATCAAGTGTTCTCAAATCATTAAAGACTCAATCCGATAAGATTACTTAAAAGGGAAAACTCAATCCATTACAAGAGAGTAGAGGGGGAGAAACATCATAAGATCCAACTATAATAGCAAAGCTCGCGATACATCAAGATCGTGCCAAATCAAGAACACAAGAGCGAGAGAGATCAAACACATAGCTACTGGTACATACCCTCAGCCCCGAGGGTGAACTACTCCCTCCTCGTCATGGAGAGTGCTGGGATGATGAAAATGGCCACTGGTGAGGGTTCGCCCCCTCCGGCAGGGTGCCGGAACAGGGTCCCGATTGGGTTTTGGTGGCTACAGAGGCTTGCGGCGGCGGAACTCCAGATCTATTCTGTTCCCCGAAGTTTTTAGGGTATATGGGTATATATAGGAGGAAGAAGTACGTCAGGGGAGCCATGAGAGGCCCACGAGGGTGGAGGGCGCGCCCTAGGGGGGTGGGCGTGCCCCCCTACCTCGTGGCTCCCTCGTTTCTTTCCTGACGTGCACTGCAAGTCTATCAGGTTGCTTTCCTTCCAAAAATAACTTCTCCAGAAGGTTTCATTCCATTTCGACTCTGTTTGATATTCCTTTTCTTCGAAACACTGAAACAAGGGAAAAAACAGGAACTGGCACTAGGCTCTGGGTTAATAGGTTAGTCCCAAAAATAATATAAAAGTGTTTAATAAAGCCCATAAACATCCAAAACAGATAATATAATAGCATGGAACAATAAAAAATTATAGATACGTTGGAGACGTTTCAGCATCCCAAGCTTAATTCCTGCTCGTCCTCGAGTAGGTAAATGATAAAAACATAAGTTTTGATGTGGAATGCTACCTAACATATTTATCAATATAATTTTCTTTATTGTGGCATGAATATTCAGATCCATAAGATTCAAGACAAAAGTTTAATATTAACATGAAAACAATAATACTTCAAGCATACTAATCAAAGCAATCATGTCTTCTCAAAATAACATGGCCAAAGCAAGCTATCCCTACAAAATCATATAGTCTGGCTATGCTCTATCTTCACCACACAAAGTATTTAAATCATGCACAACCCCGATGACAAGCCAAGCAATTGTTTCATACTTTTGATGTTCTCAAACTTTTTCAATCTTCACGCAATATATGAGCGTGAGCCATGGATATAGCACTATAGGTGGAATAGAATGGTGGTTGTGGAGAAGACAAAAAGGAGAAGATAGTCTCACATCAACTAGGCATATCAACGGGCTATGGAGATGCCCACTAATAGATATCAATGTGAGTGAGTAGGGATTGCCATGCAACGGATGCACTAGAGCTATAAGTGTATGAAAGCTCAACAAAAGAAACTAAGTGGGTGTGCATCCAACTCGCTTGCTCACGAAGACCTAGGGCATTTTGAAGAAGCCCATCATCGGAATATACAAGCCAAGTTCTATAATGAAAGATTCCCACTAGTATATGAAAGTGACAACATAGAAGACTCTCTATCATGAAGATCATGGTCCTACTTTGAAGCACAAGTGTGGTAAAAGGATAGTAGCATTGCCCCTTCTCTCTTTTTCTCTCATTTATTTATTTATTTTTTTGGGCCTTCTCTTTGTTTTTGTGGCCTCTTTTTTTTAGTCCGGAGTCTCATCCCAACTTGTGGGGGAATCATAGTCTCCATCATCCTTTCCTCACTGGGACAATGCTCTAAAAATTATGATCATCACACTTTTATTTTCTTACAACTCAACAATTACAACTCGATACTTAGAACAAAATATGACTCTATATGAATGCCTCCGGTGGTGTACTGGGATATGCAATGAATCAAGAGTGACATGTATGAAAGAATTATGAACGGTGGCTTTGCCACAAATACGATGTCAACTACATGATCATGCAAAGCAATATGACAATGATGAAGCGTGTCATAATAAACGGAACGGTGGAAAGTTGTATGGCAATATATCTCGGAATGGCTATGGAAATGCCATGATAGGTAGGTATGGTGGCTGTTTTGAGGAAGATATATGGTGGGTGTATGATACCGGCGAAAGGTGCGCGGTATTAGAGACGCTAGCAACGGTGGAAGGGTGAGAGTGCGTATAATCCATGGACTCAACATTAGTCATAAAGAACTCACATACTTATTGCAAAAATCTATTAGTTATCGAAACAAAGTACTACGTGCATGCTCCTAGGGGGATAGATTGGTAGGAAAATACCATCGCTCATCCCCGACCGCCACTCATAAGTAAGACAATCAATAAATAAATCATGCTCCGACTTCATCACATAACGGTTCACCATACGTGCATGCTACGGGAATCACAAACTTTAACACAAGTATCTCTCAAATTCAGAACTACTCAACTAGCATGACTCTAATATCACCATCTCCATATCTCAAAACAATCATAAAGAATCAAACTTCTCATAGTATTCAATGCACAATGCAATTACTCCTTTATATGAAAGTTTTTACTATACCCATCTTGGATGCCCATCATATTAGGACTAAATTCATAACCAAAGCAAATTACCATGCTGTTTAGGACTCTCAAAATAATATAAGTGAAGCATGAGAGTTCATCTATTTCTACAAAATAAAACCACTGCCGTGCTCTAAAAGGATGTAAGTGAAGCACTAGAGCAAACGACAAACTACTCCGAAAGATATAAGTGAAGATCAATGAGTAGTTTAATAATTATGCAACTATGTGAAGACTCTCTAACATTTAAGAATTTCAGATCTTGGTATTTTATTCAAACAGCAAGCAAAAAATAAAATAAAATAAAATGACGCTCCAAGCAAAACACATATCATGTGGTGAATAAAAATATAGCTCCAAGTAAAGTTATCGATGAACGAAGACGAAAGAGGGGATGCCTTTCGGGGCATCCCCAAGCTTAGACTCTTGGATATCCTTGAATATTACCTTGGGGTGCCTTGGGCATCCCCAAGCTTAGGTTCTTTCCACTCCTTATTCCGTAGTCCATCGAATCTTTACCCAAAACTTGAAAACTTCACAACACAAAACTTAACAGAAAATCTCGTGAGCTCCGTTAGAGAAAGAAAACAAAACACCACTTCATGGTACTGTAATGAACTCATTATTTATTTATATTGGTGTTAAATCTACTGTATTACAACTTCTCTATGGTTTATAAACTATTTTACTAGTCATAGAGTCATCAAGATAAGCAAACAACACACGAAAAACAGAATCTGTCAAAAACAGAACAGCCTGTAGTAATCTGTATCAAACATATACTTATGGAACTCCAAAAATTATAAAATTAATTGGTGTACCTGAGTAATTTGTCTAGTAATCATCTTCAAAAGTAATCAACTAAATAGCACTCTCCAGTAAAAAGTTGAAGCAAATCTCGTGAGCGCTAAAATTTCTGTTTTTTACAGCATGATCATAAAGACTTCACCCGAGTCTTCCCAAAGGTTCTACTTGGCACAAACACTAATTAAAACACAAAACCACATCTAACCAGAAGCTAGATGGATTATTTATTCCTAAACAGAACCAAAAAGCAAGAAACTAAAATAAAATTGGGTTGCCTCCCAACAAGCGCTAACGATTAACGCCCCTAGCTAGGCATGATGATTTCAATGATGCTCGCATAAAAGATAAGAATTTAAATATAAAGAGAGCATCATGAAGCATATTACTAACACATTTAAGTCTAACCCACTTCCTATGCATAGGGATTTTGTGAGCAAACAACTTATGGGAACAAGAATCAACTTGCATAGGAAGGTAAAACAAACATAACTTCAAAACTTTAAGCACATAGAGAGGAAACTTGATATTATTGCAATTCCTACAAGCACATGTTACTCCCTCATAATAATTTTCAGTAGCATCATGAATGAATTCAACTATATAACCAGCACCTAAAGCATTCTTTTCATGATCTACTAGCATAGAAATTTTATTACTCTCCACATAAGCAAAATTCTTCTCATTCGGAATAGTGGGAGTATCATAAGAGACTTGAATACTATAAATTGTTTCCACATTAAAATAGTAATGTTCAGAGAAAGGGTACTCATAATCATGACAAGTTTTATAAATATAATCATCACTACTCTTTATAGCATAAGTTTTATCACAATAATCATCATAAGTAGCAACTTTGTTCTCATCATAATCAATTGAAACCTCTTCCGAAATAGTGGATACATCACTAAATAAAGTCATGACCTCTCCAAATCCACTTTTATAAATATTATAAGATTCAACATCCTCCAAAATAGTGGGATCATTACTTCCTAAAGTTGACACTCTTCCAAACCCACTTTCATCAATATAATCATCATAGGTAGATCTGTTGGAAAAGGCAGTGCCTAGGAGGCGCTTAGGCACGCCTAGGCGCTAGGCAATGGCCAAACGCCTCGCCTAGGGCATAAATGGAGGTCTAGGCAGGGCAAGCAAGGAATTGCCTACCCAAGAAGGTAATCATGTGACATACCGCACTAATATGCCAAACGGGTTATATTGCAATGGCAGTAGACGGTAATTAACTTATTTATATGCCCTAAACTAATATCAACACCCATATAATAATCAAAAATACACTACGAGTAAAAACTATATTAACGCCTAGGCCGCGCCTAGGGCGCTTAGGCACCGCCTAGGCACTAGGCGAAGGCCAACCGCCTCGCTTACGCCTACCGCTTTTTCCAACCCGTAGAAGGCATGCTATCATCATAACAACTTTGCATATCAAAACCTGGGAGGCTAAAAATATCATCATTATTAAACATAGCATCCCCAAGCTTGGGACAAACATTAATTTCAGCAAATATATTCTCAAAAACAACATCTTCTTCAAACATAGCTTCCCCAAGCTTGGGCCTTTTCATATCATAAGCATAATCACTCTCATCATTAATAGTATGGATAGCACCAATAGTATAGCAATTATCATATTCTTCCAAGCAAGTGCCAAAAAGATTTTCAAGATCATAAGAAGTATCATTATCTTCCCAATCATAATCATCACAACAAGCAATAGGCATAACGAGATCATCATCAAGTGCATCATCTTCCACAATTATTTTTGATTCATTTTCATGAGGCACAACAATAATAGGAGCAACATTATTTGGGAGAGATATCTTTTTACCTCTCTTCCTTTTTCTTTTCTTCTTCTTTACCAATCATGTGTGGGTTCAATCCTCTTTCTGGAGCTCCTTATTAATGAGATTGGTTGAATAGAAGGCTCCTCCTCGTTACCTGATTCATCATAAGAAATAATAGGAGAATATTGGGAAGTCTCTTCCCTTTCGTTAGTATTCTCTTCATCTTCTATTTGTTTTCTTTTCTTTATGTAATTGGCAATATAAGGAATTTCAATGCAATTCACCGCACAATACATATAAATCTTCTCTAGATCAAAATCAAGAAATCTATCAAGATTAAACTTTGGAATACCCTCAGTTATATGTTTCATTTCCTCATACCCCAAAAGAAGACTAAGCCCTTTATGATGCTCAAGGGTAATCCAATTATCACAATTTTTGTATACGACTCGATCATGAAACAAATAGCATTGGAGCTTGAAATGACCATGTTCAATGCAAAGTTCACAAGGGGCGCGATAAATATTGAATCTTTCAGTGCAATCATCTAGCCTCTCTTGCAACAATTTAGTTTCTAAGTACTTATGCCTCTTGCAGTATCTACCTTCCCTATTTGGTGCGTACTCACAAACCCAATGCACTCCACAAAAATTGACATGTTTACAGGAGACATTTTCATCATGACTAGTGCAATCATCATTAGTACCATGGATATTCAAGGAGTTCATACTAACAACATTGCAATCGTGCTCATTATTTAAAGATTTAGTGCCAAACATTTTAATGCATTCTTCTTCTAACACTTTGGCACAATTTTCCTTTCCATCACACTCACGAAAGATATTAAAAAGATGAAACGTATGAGACAAACTCAATTCCATTTTTTTGCAGTTCTCTTTTATAAACTAAACTAGTGCTAAAACAAGAAACAAAAAGATTCGATTGCAAGATCTAAAGATATACCTTCAAGCACTCACCTCCCCGGCAACGGCGCCAAAAACTGCATGATGTCTACTACGCAACCTTCTCCTTGTAGACGTTGTTGGGCCTTCAAGTGCAGAGGTTTGTAGGACAGTAGCAAATTTCCCTCAAGTGGATGACCTAAGGTTTATCAATCTGTGGGAGGCGTAGGATGAAGATGGTCTCTCTCAAGCAACCCTGCAACCAAATAACAAAGAGTCTCTTGTGTCCCCAACACACCCAATACAATGGTAAATTGTATAGGTGCACTAGTTCGGCGAAGAGATGGTGATACAAGTGCAATATGGATGGTAGATTAAGGTTTTTGTAATCTGAAAAATATAAAAACAGCAAGGTAACTAATGATAAAAGTGAGCGTAAACGGTATTGCAATGCTAGGAAACAAGGCCTAGGGTTCATAGTTTCACTAGTGCAAGTTGTCTCAACAATAATAACATAATTGGATCATATAACTATCCCTCAACTTGCAACAAAGAGTCACTCCAAAGTCACTAATAGCGGAGAACAAACGAAGAGATTATGGTAGGGTATGAAACCACCTCAAAGTTATTCTTTCCAATCAATCCGTTGGGCTATTCCTATAAGTGTCACAAACAACCCTTGAGTTCGTACTAGAATAACACCTTAAGACACAAATCAACCAAAACCCTAATGTCACCTAGATACTCCAATGTCACCTCAAGTATCCGTGGGTATGATTATACGATATGCATCACACAATCTTAAATTCATCTATTCAACCAACACATAGAACCTCAAAGAGTGCCCCAAAGTTTCTACCGGATAATCAAGACGAAAACGTGTGCCAACCCCTATGCATAAGTTCATGGGCGGAACCCGCAAGTTGATCACCAAAACATACATCAAGTGAGTCATGTGATATCCCATTGTCACCACAGATATGCACGGCAAGACATACATCAAGTGTTCTCAAATCATTAAGGACTCAATCCGATAAGATTACTTCAAAGGGAAAACTCAATCCATTACGTAGAGGGGGAGAAACATCATAAGATCCAACTATAATAGCAAAGCTCGCGATACATCAAGATCGTGCCAAATCAAGAACACGAGAGAGAGAGAGAGAGAGAGAGAGAGCGAGAGAGAGAGAGAGAGAGAGAGATCAAACACATAGCTACTGGTACATACCCTCAGCCCCAAGGGTGAACTACTCCCTCCTCGTCATGGAGAGTGCCGGGATGATGAAGATTGCCACCGGTGAGGGTTCCCCCCCTCCGGCAGGGTGCCGGAACAGGGCCCCGATTGGGTTTTGGTGGCTACAGAGGCTTGCGGCGGCGGAACTCCAAATCTATTTTGTTCCCCGAAGTTTTTAGGGTATACGGGTATATATAGGAGGAAGAAGTACGCCAGGGGAGCCACGAGGGGCCCACAAGGGTGGAGGGAACGCCCTAGGGGGGTGGGCACGCCCCCTACCTCGTGGCTCCCTCGTTTCTTTCCTGACGTGCACTCCAAGTCTATCATGTTGCTTTCCTTCCAAAAATAATTTCTCCAGAAGGTTTCATTCTGTTTCGACTCCGTTTGATATTCCTTTTATTCGAAACACTGAAACAAGGGAAAAACAGGAACTGGCACTGGGCTCTGGGTTAATATGTTAGTCCCAAAAATAATATAAAAGTGTTTAATAAAGCCCATAAACATCCAAAACAGATAATATAATAGCATGGAACAATCAAAAATTATAGATACGTTGGAGACGTATCATAGGTGTACCGACCTATCTAACGGTTAAGGGGACCTTTCAAAAAGACTTGTCTCGATGATCCGTTTCTTAAACATCATGTAGTGCGAGAAATACAATGGAGGAGATCGATTCTTGTGGGAAAAAGTGCACAAACCTCTGCAGAGTGTATAAACTAATCATGGTTAGCCATGTCCCCGGTTATGGACATCTTGAATATCTGGTGCTTGAATTACTATGTTGATCTCATCACTTTACTTAATTAATCTGTGGGGTTATTGATTATTAATTTGGGATTGAGATGGGGTTACCATTCTAAATGTTTTCAACAAACTTTGTAGTTAAATAAAATATATTCCTTTGTTGTAGGAAAAAAATTTGCTTTTCACAAAAATGATAACCATAGAGCCTCCACCAGCTATATATGCATATAGTTATAGATGTTACTTGTTCATTGCTCTATAGTGTTATTTTGCCAGCATATTCCATGTGCTGACCTACACAGGTTGCAATGTATTATGTTGCAGAGTTTTCAGACGAAGAGTAAGGTGCGCTAGGTCGTTGTCATGCACTCAGCTACGACGTTGGAGTTGATGGACTCATTTACCTTCGAAGCTTCCGCAGTTATCTTATTTAGATGGCCTTCAGCCATATTATTGTAATAAGTACTCTCTTTGAGACATTCAATGTAATAAGTGTGTGATTGCACTCTGTTATAAATCCTTGAGTACTATGTGTGTCAGCATTACCGTTCCAGGGATGACACTTATACACAGAGATTTGACCGGTTGAGGTCGGATCGCTACATATCCAAACGCTCACCAATTTTTATGGGCTTCCTAATCTTTTGGTATGGTTGCAGTCCGAACACACCCATGGAGCCGAAGGGGGATGATTCGGTGCATAGGTCTCATTAGAACTTGGAAGGCGTACATGTCTCGCCTTCAGAAACCACCGGGTCTGGAGGCCATTGTGGCGATGGTCATGCGCATGCCGAAGTTGGCGGCAGCCAATCAGGCGGTAATGCTGGACGGCGATGTCACAGTGCCGCCGCCAGCCAATCAGGCCAATCAGCTAAGGAGGAGGTTGCAGGCTAGGGGGATGCAACTACCTTGTCACTCTCCCCGCTTCCCCCACCGCTCTCCGAGGCTTGGATCCCACTGACGCTCTTCTGGCGAGCAGTAGGTGGCACTCCGGCCTGCATCCGACGCCCAACGCATGTATTCTGATCCCTCCCTTCCTTTTGCCGCCCTTCAGTGATGTTGATTTAACTGTCTTAACTGAGAGTTGCATTGTTTTACATATGGATTGATGTTATGGTTGACCCTGGAAATTGGTGGATTTAAGAAGTGAAGAAGTCAAAGAGCCTGTAACTTATTCAGTAACTAGTTTGGTTTTATGTAGTAGTAAGAGATGATGCCAGCAATGTGAAGAAGTTTTTGATCATGATATGCTCAGCCTTGTTGGAGTCATGTTATATTTAATTAGTTGTTGGCCAAACGAGACTATGTTAATTAGTCATGATGAAGTTATGTTTAATTAGTTACTGTCTAGACCAGATATGTTTAATTGGTCATGATGAAGTTATGTTTAATTATTTGTTGTCCAATCTAGATTATGTTTAATTAGTCATGATCAAGTTATGCTTAATGATGTGCTGCCATACGACTTGTTTTTTGTGTTGTGTTGGCATGATCAAGTTTGATGAATGGATGAAATACATTTTGATCAATTTAGCAATTGAGAGAGCTATGCTATTTATGAATTTAGCTAGTGACAGACATGTCAACTGAATGAACAACATTTAGCTAGTGACAAAATAGTTCGATCCAGATAAAGCGACAAAAAAGTGAAGGTTTGACACTAACACAGTTTTTTTTGGAGTAGTGAAATGGATGTGAAGTTTGGTTATTTTTGAATTTGGTAGTAACAAACAAGCTCACTTTGTATATTTTTGTTTTGGTAGTGACAGAGAACTTGATTTTTTATATTTCTGATTTTTTGTAGTGACAGACAAGTCAACTAAATGGACTACATTTCGCTAGTGATAGACAAGTTTGATCCAGAGAAGTGACACACAAGTGAAGTTTTTTTTGTAATTTGGTAGTAACACATTTTGATCCAGAGTAGTGACATGCATGTGAAGTATAGTTATGTATGAATTCAGGAATGACACACAAGTCCACTTTGTATATTTTTGAATTTGGTGGTGACAGACTAGTTCCCTTTGTATATTTCTGAATTTGGTAGTGACAGACAAGTTCACTTTGTATTTTTAGTTTTGTATGAAGTTTGTATATTTTTGAATTTGGTACACATGTTTTATGTTTATTGATGATTTACATATTGAAAATGGACATCATTTAGCTAGTGACAGAACAGTTTGATCCAGAGAAGTGACAGACAAGTGAAGTTTGCATACTACTAGTTTTGGCATTGACACAGTTTGTTCCAGAGTAGAGACATGCATGTGAAGTTTGGTAGTTACAGACAAGTTCACCTTGTATATTTTTTGTTTTGGTAGTGACATATAGGTTCACTTTGTATATTTCTAGTTTTGGTTGTGACAGACAAGTCAACTGAATAGATTAAATCGGCATGATCTAGGCACGTAGTACATAGGAAAGAAAACATAGCGAGAATGTGATACTACATTGCTTACGTGATGTGCTTGGGGTTTCGAGCTATGGAGTAGGTATGGTTGTGGGAGCTAGGGTCGAACCAGCGCTTGAACATTATTCACCTTCAAACCACTACCGGCAACAACAACAGAAAATCTTAGTAAAACCAAATGTTGGTCCCTTGTTATTCAAAGTATGATCATCAAGGATCATCCGAATTTTAACCTTTAGGTTCAGACTAGTTAACTTGGTGAAAGTGGGAAAAAGGTAAATTGTATAGCTACTCAAGCTTTTGGCACATCCAGCAACTGCATGTCATCGAGCACCAAAAAAACCACAGTCTAGCACAAAAACATGTGTACATTCGACAATGTCATAATTTAGTTTTGGAAAATAACAATGAAATTTGTATTAAAAAGGAATTTTCCTTAGAAGGAAGGAATTACAACCATTGGTATTAGTCCAAAAATTAAATAAAACTAAACCAAAATAAAAATAATGAAGTTTTATAAGAAATAATAAATTATTGGCATCAGTATTACCCTTTAAGAAGAAAAAAATAAAAAAATAAATAATGATTTTTTTCTAAATAATTTCCACAAAATTGCGCATTTTCATAATATGCAAAAATCAATATATAATAGTGGAATTTCGCAAAAAAAAGTTCAGAAAAAGGAATGAATTAGTGGCATTGGTATTACCCTTAAATAAGAAATAAACTTAATTAAAACCTAAAATATAATTAGAGTAATGAAGTTTTCTAAGGAATAATGAATTAATGACATTGTTATTACCATTTGAGAAAAAAATAAAATGAGAAAAATAAATAATGATAATTTTTGCACACGGTTTACACAGAAAGTGCGTTTTCATAATATGGAGGGACAAGCATATAATAGTGAAATTATCACAAAAAAAGGAAGTTTCCTAAGGAATGAATTGGTAGCATTGGTATTATCATTCAAGAAAAAATGAAATAAAAACTAAAACAAAATCAACATAATGAAGTTTTTCTAAGGAAGAATGAATTAATGGCTTTGTTATTACCATTTAAGAAGAAAGAAAATGGAAGGTATTACCCTCTAAGAAGAAAGAAAATAATAAAATAATGAAAAAATTTGCACACAATTTACACAAAAGTTGCGGTATTTTCAAATATGCAAGAATAAGCATAAAATAGTGGAATGTTTGCACAAACAAATTTCCTAAAAGGATGAATTACTGGCATTGGTTTACCCATTAAGAAGAAAAATAACTAAAATATAATCAAAATAATGAAGTTTTATAAGGAACAACGAGTTAGTGGCATTGGTATTACCCATTAAGAGAAACAAAACTAAAACAAACTTACACACAACTACGGACCGAAATTGCATTTTTAATAGTATACATGGAATAATCATGTAATAGTGTATGCATATATTTTCCTAGTATTTATGTGTATACATTTGCACTCACCCAACATTCCAAAAATACCCACGAAAGAAAAAAAAAGACTAATAAAAATAAAAATAAAAGAACAAATCAGAAAACAGAATAAAAGCAAGAGGGAGGGTTGGGTCGCACAGGTACTGTGCTTCAGCGGTTAACAAATTGGCTGGCCCCGATATTTGGTTAGTGAAAAAAACTCAGCCCACAACAACTCACTGAATAGAATAGAAAAACAAGTGAGCACAAGGCTCAAAGAAAAAAAAATCAATAGCTAAAACACCCACTGGCCGAAAACCAATTTCCAGTCGACTTACATATAGCTAAAGTGATGCCAAAAAATCCAAGGAAAAAAAAGGAAAACCAACTAAAAATAAAGAAAAGAAAACCAAAACATATATAAAAAGGCGATGTATAACGGGTTCAAGCCCAATAAAAAAACCGACTTACCCCAAACAAGGACAAGCAAAAAATTTCAGCCTAAGAAAAATAAGACCTACCCCATTCACGGACAAGTAAAAATCCTGACCTAAGAAAACAAATTTAGCCCAAACAGAGTTAAGTGAAAAATCAGCCTAAGAAGCCATGAAGCAACATAAGGAAAAAACATCAATCCTTACAAAATAATGAACGATCAAAAAATCGGACTTACCCAACTTTGAAAATAAGACGGTTTACATATGGGAGCACCTATATGACACGCGCCTGATTTTTTTTTCTATCTCAGTTAAGTTTTTTTTGCTCTTTGTTGGATTTGCCTCCAAAGAATGAACATAAGCGTATCGCCGGTTGACAGAAAATTTATTTCGCTCAGTGCGTTTTATGCATGGTTGGAGCAGTGTATGCTACTAGTACTAGTATTACCCAATCCACTAGCTAATAAATGTCCTTATGCATGCCCACACACTATACATGTCAACTATTGTATAACCACCACGATGTATTATTGAAAGGTGTATTTACTTGCACACATGTACACCATAATTATATAGATTAATCAAAGCAGAATAGAGTAATTAAAACATTGATTCTAGTCTTATATTCTTAGCAACCATTATGCTAATTGTTTAATTAAAATCACACAATTATATTGGTCATATCAAACTTCTACAATATTCTTACACTACCAAATAGTATTCATATACCGTAATTACATTGGACACGATAAATTATATTGGCAACAAAAGTCAACTAAGCATAGGTAAAAAGACATAGTAAAACATATTAATTGGTTTAATTACATAAATTGTGAAATTGAAATTATTTTAATTTCATAACAGAAAATTAAGTAGTGTTAGGGGATTGCAAAATCAAATAAATCATAGCATGCACAAATACAGGAGAAAAATCTACTAAACATCTATAAGAAAGACATAATTAAAAACAGAAGAAAAAAAATATTATTCAATGGGGGAATGACTTAAGGGCATGGATATTACCCAAAATAAAAGGAAAATTAAGAAAAAAAACTCAAAGGAAATGATGACAAAAATTTGCTAGCTATTTTTAGAACTTGCATCGTTCAACATTATGCAAGAACAATCATATATTAGTGCAACTTTCAAACAACAATATGATTTTATACATACATTGCATATAACTTGTATGTATAGATTGATGCCGTACTTAGAGTTCAAACAAAAAATATAATATACAAGAATTTTTCTAAATTAAAATCAAACGATAAATTACATTGATCATATCAGATTTCTCCATTATTCTTACACTATGGGCTTTATGGTGAGGAATTAAGGTAAACACAACGACATGGTCAAACAAAATTTGTGATAGTACAAAAACTAAAGCAAATAAACAAACATAAGTTTTTTAAGAAATAATGAATTAAGGCCAGTGGTATTACCCTAAAGAAGGAAGAGAAATGAAATAAACTTATATTTTGAATGTCAATATTCTTTTCTCTAAGCTCGGTCAAACTTCATAAAGTTTGACTTATGACAAAACTAATAAGCGTAGTAAACATAAATGTGATGAGTATTATGCAAATATTTCTAACATGCATAAATACTTGTTATGATACTTTTTTCTTATATGGCGGAATCAAAATGTAATAGAAGCTTGCACACAAAACACGCAAAACTTGCACAATTCAGTAGTGATAAAGAACAAGTGTCAACTACTGCATATAATTAATAATAATCATGATTCAAAGTAGATAAACACAAAAAAGGATTCCATTTAAGTTTCTATCAGAATATCCGTAGTGTCACATAATTTTAGAATTAATAAGTTGTCACATGCACAACTATAGGGAAAGTATCCGACAACCAAAAAGTCGACTAAGCACCGGTAAAAAGACATAATAAAACAACTTGTTATTGACTTGACAAAATATTTTGCAAAAAATGAATTTCATTTTAAGTTCCTAACAGAAAATTGAGTAGTGTCAAAGGATTCCAACATCAAGTACATCGCCGCATGCACAAATATAGAGGGAAAATCCAGCGACTAGAAAATCAATTAAGTATACACAGATACAATTAAAGAAAGCTAAATATTATTCTAACTTGAAATGACTTAACAACATTGATATTACCTAAAAGAAAAAGGAAATGAAGAAAAAACTCAAATAGAATGATGAAAAAATAAACTTTAAAAAGAGAGAGTCAAACACACATTATCTAATCTACTTGCTGGAACTAGTTCTGTATGCATGCATACACCGAATATCCATTTTTGTGCCCAGACTCATCTAACCCGATGAAGAGAAAATTCATAAAAAATATTAAAAAATTCAAAAAAAAAATCTGATTTTTGGCATGGAAGATAATTTGGTGCGTGAGGTGTGTTCAAAATTTCAGATCATTTGGACATATGAGTAGCTCTCAACAAAAAAAGAAAATTTGGGTCAGAACAATACATGACGAGTAAACTTTTTCACATACCCCAAATTTATCTTTTTTGCCGAGAGATACTCAGTTGTCCAAATAATCTAAAATTTTGAGTGCAACTCATGCAGCAAATTATCATCCATGCAAAAAAATCTGAATATTTTGAATATATAGGAATATAAGAAGGAATTAATCCTAACATATTATATTAGGAATCTTTAGGTTATTATTATTTTTGCTTTTAACAAACAATATTTTAATTAGAGTAACAAAATAAACCAGTATTTTATGATAATAACTAAAACAAAATCAAGAACTCAAGTTTTTGAAGGAAGAATGAATTTAAGGTATTGGTCTTACATTTAATGAAAAAAAATGAGGAGAAAAACTTGCACACATTTGAACAAAAAATTCACATTTTCACAATATGCAAAAATATGCATATAATAGTTTAATTTCTTGGACTCCAATGAATTTGGCACACATATTGTATATGACTTGCATGTGTATGTAGGAGATTAATTATCTTAGTTATGTCGATGACATCGCCTCAGAATGTATATGCACGAATACATCAAAGATGAATTGCATCTCATATTAATATTACGTGTGTGTGTGCGCATACACACAACGCGCATTCGCCCAGCACGTGTGCATCCACATGAGCGCGCACACATACAAGCAGACACACGCCCCATATCCACATACACACACATACACACCAAAAACAATTAAAAATAATAGAAAAACATAAAAATTGAAAAGGTGACAAGATTGAAAAGAAAAAAAACTAGCCAACTGTAGAATTGTAAAAGCATGGGCCTAATCCAGTCTCATGACCCTTTTGTCTTTTGCTACTACTCCCTTCGTTCCGAAATACTTATCGTGCCATTACTTTATGTACTCTTTTTCATTTTTATATACAAGGCCACAAACTTAAATTACAGGTACCAAGGTAAAATCTAATGCGTTGCTATATAATCTATTTTTTCATTTCGTTCACTGGGATCATTAATACACTGCATGCATGCAAGTAAGATGAGTGGAGTGTCATTATGACTGCTGGCATGCAAGTATTAAACGAGTTGCTAGTACAAGAAAATATCATTAACTTTTGTTTCGATTAGTGTTTGTGGCCTTGTATAGATGCAAAAGGTATTTTTTATAGTGGCCTTATATAAGTAAATGGAGGGAGTACTAGATTAGAAAAAGAATCAACTCAAGAAAAAGAAAGAAAAACAATTGACATGCATAAAAAAAATCCTGGTGCTCTCGGCGCGGCCTTGGCAATATGGTCAATGAACGACATCCATCGGAAGTGAACTGTGCGTGGAGAGGCTGACAGCTGGGTCCACGGCCGCACACAAGGAAATGCCTCCTTATTACGCGCAAAATAATGGTTCCTCCACGTGACAGCTAGGACCCACCGGGAGGGCCTCTGTATTTCACGAAAAAACGTCCCCCCCCACTGACAAGTCAGACCCACCAGCTATATCTTCGCACGCAAGGAAATGCCTCCTTATTACGCAAAAAAAAAGAAACCCTTGCTAGCTAGGACAAAACAGACTGAAATCTTGCTAATTTTTTTTAAATAATACATTTTTTTATTAATTTACAGAAATATTACGCTGAAAAAAGAATTTTCAAAAATAATACACCGTCGGCCCACTGCTGGCCGACTGAGCCCAGTCGGCCCACAGCAGGCCGATTGGTGGCCCATCAGCTTGCTGCTGGCCGATTGGGCTGTCGGCCACCAGATGGGAGCCCAGTCGGCCTGCAGCTTGCTGTGGGCCGACTGGGCTCAGTCGGCCAGCAGTGGGCCGACGGTGTATTATTTTTGAAAATTCTTTTTTCAGCGTAATATTTCTGTAAATTAATAAAAAATGTATTATTTAAAAAAAATAGCTGAAATCTTCACCCTGGGAGCTCCTTCAAGGCCTATAAAGGGAAACATCTAGCCCACAAAAATAATCTACTGAAAAGGAAAAAACTAGCCAGCCAATTAGGGAACATACAAACTGAAAAATCGTCTTGAAAGATAAAAGGATTTCATGTGCCTGACTAATACTTCCTCCGTAAATAAATACAAGAGTGTTTAGATCACTAGAGATAAAACAAAGTTAAGACGTGTTGGCTATACTCAAAAGATTAGCTAAACCGTTTACATATAGCTAAATGGTAATTCATCACTGCTACAAACTCCTGCTCCCTCCGGAAAGAAATATAAAAGCATTTAAATCACTACTTTAGTGATCTAAATGCTCTTATATTTTCTTACGAATGGAGCAGTAAAACAGTCGCACCTTGTATTGTGCTAGGAAGAGTAGTTCGTGGACTGAACATGCCCAGTCATGCCCAGGGCGTGAGTTTGGTCCGGCGCGGACGCGGCGGTCGGCCATGTGGTCTGACTCGTCGTGGACGCAATGGCAAATGAACGGCTGTTCGCCGCCGTCCGGTCACTTGTGGACGAGCGTCCGCCGGCGCCGGAACTCCCAGTCGACGACGTGTAGCTCGATCCGTACCCTCCGTGAGGCGGCGCGTACACTGCCACCGGCCTCTCCGGGGGGAGTTCCGGAAGCGGCGCCTCGAACTGGAGCACGCTCATGGCCTGTCGGATGGACGGCCGGAAGCCGTAGTCCGGGTGCACGCACCAGAGGGCCGTGACCAGCGCGCACTCCATCTCGCGCGCGTCCATGTCGCCGTCCAGCCGCGCGTCCGCCGCGTCGAGGAGCGCGCCTCTCCCGTACAGCCCCCAGACCCACTCGAGGAGCAGGACCTTGCTCTCCTCCTCCTGCGGGTCGACGGGCCTCCGTCCACAGGCGATCTCGAGGAGGACGACCCCAAAGCTGTAGACGTCGGTCTGCGCGCTAGCCCGGATGGTCACCGCGTACGCCGGGTCCATGTAGCCCTTGGTGCCGGCCAACGTCGTCGTGGTGTGAGCGCCGGTGCCGTGGTTCACGAGGCGCGCGAGCCCGAAGTCCCCCAGCTTGGCGTTGAACGACGAGTCAAGCATCACGTTGCTCGGCTTGATGTCCCTGTGCACCACGCACTGCTCCCACTCCTGGTGCAGGTATGTCAGCGCAGACCCCATGCCAAGAATGATCTGGTACCTGTACATGTCACGAGACAAGGGTTTTAACCTCCTTTTTTTCAAATGTCACAAGACAAATATCAAAAATATACCCTGTGACCTTGAAGTGTAAATAATATCTGTTCACCGAGAATTCATTTGGATTTAATTACCATGTCTAAAGCAGGTGGTAAATAAAACGTGTTCTGTAACTTTAGGTCGACATCTACGCAACTGCTCAATTCCACATCTCGAAACTTCATGTTGCATTATAAACAAATTAGGCGAGACTTAGAAACAATTGAAAAATACACTCAAAATTCATGGTACCTGGTTGCCCATGTTAGGACTTCCGTGGAATTGTAGAGATGGGCATCGAGGCTGCCGTTCGTCATAAGCTCGTAGACGAGCAGGAGCTCGTCGGCTTTATGGCACCACCCGATAAGCTGGACAAGGTTGCGATGCCTTAGTCGGCCGATGATGGTCACTTCTGCAATGTATTCCCTCCTCCCTTGACTCGATGTCTTGGAAACTCTCTTGATGGCCACATGCAGCCCCTGGTCTTGCAAGAACCCTCTGTATACTGCCCCGAAGCCACCCTCGCCGAGCTTCTCCTCGTCGGAGAATCCCCGAGTAGCCCGCGATAGCTCATTGTACCTGAATCTTCGAGGCCCCACCCCCTTCTCAAACTCATTGTCCATGTCTTGGTCAAGAGGGGTCTTTGCACCTCTAGATGCTATACCCTTCCTTTTGAGACATTTGCGGTAGCCGAGCCATGAGGCTATGACGAGCAGTACAAAGATACCAGCGGATACTAGCCCGGCAAGTAGACCTCTGTTTTTTGTTTTTGAATCTATCAATAAACATATCGAGTTAATAATTTTCATGTGGCAAGTCTTTCGCCTAGTTTCAAAAATATATATCATGTGCTGCATTGTGAACTTACAACAACTCAACAATAAAACACTTTGTTATGATTATTTTTGTAGCTTTAAATTCAACTACTCCCTCCATTCTAGAATATAAGGTGTATCAATTTTGGTGAAAGTCAAATGTATGTATTGTTTGACCAACATTATGGAATAAAATATCAACATCTATAATACCACATTTATAAATGTATTCCATTGACCATCCACATTTATTTTATACTATTGCACTTTTATTGTGCAATTGCCCTTATCATTTTAGGTAATTGGCAATTTTTGTGCTACGATAATAGAAAAAACTAGTCATAGGCTGCCTCAAAAAGAGGAGGACGAAAGCACCAGAGCTAATGCTGTGTACGTATCAAAGAGCAACTCTAGCTGATTCCCTAAATGACGAGCCTTAAAAATGACTTTAAAGCTAAAGCCTTTTTTTTTGAGTTTAGGAGAGCTGTGTTATTTCAGATTCCCTAAAAATAGCTGCCTTTATAATATTTTTCTATTCTATTTCTCTTAATATGTGTGTACAAGACCTTTATTTCAGCACTAATTTCACACAAATATGTTTCAAACTTTTATGCTTCCACATTACACATTTTAACATCATTTCAAATTCATAATTTTCAAACTTCCAAATCCAAATTCAAACAGAACATACGTAAGGTAATGCATGATACTACATAAAACTAAACACAGATAGGGCCCAAATGCTGCACAAAAGTATAACTAACCATAGGCAAGTTCCAGATGCGACATAAACATATATTATAATGTAAAAATGATGCAGTCTAACGACATAACAAGGCTCGTGGCCGTTATCGTGGTTATCGTCGGAGGAGGAATGCGAAGATATCTCCATAACAACAACGAAGCAGGACTAGATACCCCTTCTCCGGGCCTCCCACTCGGCCCTAGTGGTAGAAGAATCCATGACCGCCTTGATGAGAATCCTCTCCTCTTTGGCTACGACCGCCTAGGCGGCCTTAGAAGTGCCCATGGCAGCCTAGAGCCTGCTCTCCACTTCAGCTACGCCCATGGTGGCGACCTAGGTGATCGGAGGTTTCTATGGACGCCTAGTTCATTCTCTCCACTCCAGTCTCAGCAATGTCCTAGTCCTCTGGGTCCGTGATATTGCCCCAATTAATGGAGTCTTCGGAGTCAGTGGTGTTCAGCATATTTTCAAACACCCCGCCAGCATCGCACGAAGCGGAGGTTGCGCCTGCTGGACGGGGCGCCTGGAAGGGAGCGAGCGAGGAGGTCCCCTCGGGCATTGAGAAGCATCAACATGATAGAGGGACGCGGTTGCACTGCAAACATGAGGAGGCAACGTTCTATGATGGGGGTTGTGGGAGCGGTGGTGGAGCCGAGGGAATGGCGACGGAGCGTGGGGAACAGTGGCTAGAGCGCGGGAAGGGGGGTGAGGCTGCGGCCGTGTGAGAGTGGCGAGGGCGATACGGACAGTTACGAGCGCAAGTGTTCGGGTAGGAACGAAATTCCCTGGCACCAAACAAGTGTATAGAGAGCATTGCATATTCTGTGAATATAAAGATTAGAGGGTTGATTTTAGGATGCCTAATGGCAATAGAAGGGACCGTAGAAAAAACTTTATAGTCTGTTTTGTTCCGAAAATACCCAAATGAACCTTGGTCTAGGCGCACCCTAATTGGATTTTTTTAATATAAAAAAGTCAAACAATTCTGAAACTTCTTTTAATGAATATTGCCTAGTATTATACTCTCGCATAAAGTTTCAAGAAGAAATGACTTTCATTATCTTTTATGAAAAAACTAACATTATTTTTTTTCTTTTTAAAATTAAAATGCTATACAGGGTGTGCCTAGAACCATGTTCCAAAAATCCACGTCTGTTTTTCTCACTCTTCATTATTTTGGCACTTTTTTTATAAGGTGGAGGAGAGGTTAGGGGATCTGTCAGAGTTGCCCAAATTAACTGTCATTTACATATTTTCAGATGATTCCTAAGCCGGTAAAGAAGTTGAACATAGCTTTTTATGGATAAAAGTTGAGCACAGCTAAACAGAGGACGACGAAGCCACCTACCAGACATGGTGGAATCGAACGACCATGAAAGAATCTGATGCTGCTCGATGAAGTCCGCGATGGACGCCGAGAACCCAACCGCCGCGTCCTGCGGCAGACCGGCTTTGCGCAGATCTACGTTTGCGCTGACCGCATATGTGATCTGCCCTGGCGGGTCGTCGAACCGCAGAGTGGCCGAGAGCGTGGCCGTTTGGGCGTCGTAGCTCACCTTCGCCGACATGATCCCGTTATAGATGCCGTCCGGCAGCGCCGTGTACTCCATGGACCTGATGCTGTTGACGTTGACGCCGATGTGGCAGTTGGTGTCGGTGGGGTCCCAGCCGAGGTTCCTGTACGTGTCGAACTCCACGCCGACGGTCGGCGGGAAGTCGGTGCTGGCCGGGTTGTCGCGGTTGTTGAACAGCGCGAGGTACCCGCCCGTCGCGTCCTTGGGCATGCTCGGCGGGTAAGGCCCCACGAAGAACGCCATGCCATCACCTCTCTGTAGCGCAAGCAGCGACTGATAAGCGTAGGAACGCCATGCATGTCATGGGAAAGTAATTCTACTTGCCGCGCTGTTATCGCTGGCGGGCTTGATGGCGAAGGCGAAGTGGGTGGTGAAGCTGGCGACCTTGCCGGTGCTGTCGTCCCAGAGACGCACCGCCTGCCCGTGGGCGACGCGGCCGGTGCTCCACTTCCTCGAGTGGTTGGTCAGGTCGATCCGGTTGAGGGCGGGCGCAGAGTCGTTCATGTACTTGAGGTCGGCGCCGGCGAGGACGCCGGCACCGGAGAAGTTGTAGCTGAAGCTAAGGGAGGCGACATGAGGAAGGCAGCTAGCCGTGACGAGTAGGAGCAAGTATGGGAAGCCGAGGGAAAGAAAGCACTTGGCTCTCTTCATCACCATGGCCTATGAAGTATGAACGTACAGTATGTTATGTGCAAGCTCTTGCTCGTTAACTATATTTGCACGAATGTCTACGAACCTGCTGCGCTAGTCCGTAGTCCTCTCTCTCATCGTCGTTGATAGTTCAGGTAAAGGTTTTAATTAGGGACATTCTTTTCCTCCATCATACGGTCAAAGACTCAAAGGCCGGCTTGAATGTCTACATCAAGCTGGCCTCTGCTATGCGTATTATATACTCGTACACGTAGTTGGTATTGAATTCGATGCGTCGCCCCAGATTGATCCCTTTCTCGGAAGGAAAATCTTGCAGAGGACGCCAAGAACTCGTAGTAGGAGTACGTACTACTCCTCGTCAACTTCATATTATAAGGATTTTTTTGCATTAGAAACCCCTAAGCTTTGACAATTAAGTACTGACATCATTCCCTCGTGTAGCTACAAACACTAGTAGAAAAACCCCAATTCGTCCCGGTTCGTAAGGGTCATTTGTCCCGGTTATTGAACCGGGACTAAAATGTCGTTACTAATGCCCTAGGCCTTTAGTCCCGGTTCTTATACAAACCGGGACAGATGGGCCTCCACGTGGCCGGTGCGGCGAGCACAGGCACGAGGCCCTTTGGTCCCGGTTGTTAGGCATCAACGCGTCAGCATTTTAGGGGCTGTGGTTTTTGTTATTTTTAAAGGGGGTGTTTATAAGGGGTTTTGTATGGTTAATTAAAGTGTTTCATATATTGTGTTAGGTAGCTAATTAATTAATAGAGAGAAGTGCCATCTCTTATCTTCGTGCTTGGTCGACGTACGCTACGTATTATACGTATAGAGAGGACTCGACACGCTAGCTAGTAAGCAAATGAAGGAAACAGAAGATCGTCATGAACATATGCATACAGAGAGAAGTGATATCGACCACCTCTCTTTCTCCGAGAGATTGGTCGAACAACAAGTTCTCATATATCTATCCGACGCTACTGCCTACATATATACAATATAATTATCTCTTACAATATAATCTCCTAATTATATATGAACACAGGGTCCACATGGTATTCTCCGTCTTTAGTGATCACGTGGTCAAGGAAAAATGCCACCAATTCCTCTTGAATTGCTCGCATACGATCTGGTGATAGGAGTTCATCCCGCATCCGAAAAATCTAATTTGAAGAAGGGGGTCAATATATATTGTGAATATTATTGATTACGCATTTCATATTGTTCGTCAGAGTAGCCCCGCTCACAGGTCCTGTTGCGGGTGGACTCGCAAACGTAGGGCGTGTTCGGATTCCCTCCACTCCTTCGAATCCTTGACTCCGCTCCCTGCTCCTGGATTGTTGGCTCCGTCCCCAAAATCGGGAGTAGCTGTCACATTCGTTAACTAACTCCACTCCCTACACGACGGGGTGTGAGGTTCAGGTTGTTGCTGCGCGCTAGCGATAAAATAGGATCAAGCGAACCCGCAAGTTTTGCGCGAGAGGCCAGGGAGTGGCATGCGGAGCTGGGTTTCAGGAAATGAACAAAGTTGCTGATATGGTGCAATAATGATTGATTTAACCTACTTCTCGAGCATTTCAGTCATGTCCGCATACTCCTTAGGATCTTTTCGTCTCGAGTCTAAGACGGTTACTAGTCCCTGCTCAAGCTTAATCTCTAGGAGAATATAGTGAAAGCTGCGCACGCATGCATAACTCATCAATTACATTACTATAACCTGGACTAATAAGGGAAACCGAATATGCACAAGACAGTAACACTCACTTGAAGTTGTAAGGAAAGAGTATTATATCTTTGTTTTCATTTATTACCAACGATTGTAGCAAGTTGGCCTCGGCATCTTCGGCATGAAATTTAACCTCAGTTGCATCTATGAGATTTGTGTTAATGAACCCAATATCACCGATTTGTCTTTTTTTCAATTCGGCGATCTTCAATCTGCATAATATAGTAAGGATAATTAAGAATACATGCAATGAAAGAGCTGACCTATATATAGAGACTTAATGACAGAAATAGTACTACTTATAGACAGTAGCAAGTGACCGTTAATTTATCGAGGGCGTGTTGATTGAAAACCTGAAAGAACTCCTCAAATGAAACATGCAACAGATCAATTCCAACGAGGTCATGCTCCTGTTTAACGAACAGCTTCAAAGTATTCGTCCCTCCAGACTCTCTGCAGGTTTTCATGTACCAATCATGGAATCTTCGCATCATCGTTGTTAGAGATTTTTCATCTTCGATGAGAGGCTTCCCATACTCGTATATGTGTTCGTCCACCTCCAAGAAATCATAATGTACATCGTCGGACATGTAATCTCCAAGATTGCTATAACCGGGCACCATCCTCGGATCATTAGCGACGATGTCGCTAGACACCTTGAGCGGGGAGGCACGATTGGACCGCTTGTTCGCCGAGCTGGGCAATTTGTTTCCCAACTCGTCGTTCTGCTATCCTTTGATCACTGATAGTACTTTCCGACCGCTTCGCTTCGAGAAATGACTTTTCAATAATGCGGTCATAGTTCGCTTTCAGCGGAGACTTTGGTGGTTTCCTCAGGGCAGCCAGAGTGCGCTTCGCTTTCACCGGATCTATCTTCTCCTCCGGAGGTGGATGTTTCTTTGCTTTCACCTCTTCAAAGAAGTTCGTCACTTCGGCTCGCACGATATTCGCGTTTTCCTCCACGGTCCTCTCGTATGGTAACTTTGGCGGAGTCTTCAGAGAAGGACCATATCTGTATTGCCTCCCGCCTCTGGCTGTACTGCTAGACGCCAGAGCATACGGAGCGGTCGCGGTTGTCTTCTTTTGTGCTTGCTTACGAGGCAGAGGAGAAGGACTACTACGCACCGGAGCAGCCGGGGCGGCGGCGGGTCTCTTCCACCCTTGCTGGAGAGGCGGAGAAGGAGGAGGCTGGCTGCTCGGGTGCGCCGGTGCAGGCGGAGAAGGAGGCGGAGTGCCGCCACGCGCCGGAGAAGGAGGTTGAGTGCCCTGATCACTCGCCGAAGGAGGAGGAGGAGAAGGAGGCGGAGGCATCCAGTTCGGAAGGTTGATGAGCTCCTTCCACCATAGGCATGGAGTCTTCAGACAAGAACCCAGCTGAGTCTCCCCGTCACCCGTAGGGTGGTCAAGCGCGAGGTCCTCAAATCCTTCTGTGATTTCAGCCACCATCACCCTAGCATATCCTTCTGGAATTGGCCGGCAGTGAAAAGTTGCGCCAGGTTCAGGAGGTGCAACAGAGCCAACAGCCGCCTTGACTTTGAGTTCCGTCCACTGCATCATAAGGTGGCAATGCCGAGACTCTGTGATAGCATCCACGGGGTAGCTAGCAGGAGCCGTGAAGACAGGCTCCTGAAGCAGCTCCGTGGAAGCCACGCTGCTTCTTCGCTGAGATGGCGGGGTAGCTTCGGGTGTAGCTTCGGCAGGTCGCGTGCTGCGAACTGCGTCTCGTTCCTCTAGCGATTGTACCCTTGCGTGCATCGCCTGTAGTTGGGTCAACTCCTTTTTCTTCTTCCTCTCCCAGCGTTTGTAACCGCCTGCGTCGGGAAATCCAGCCTTGCACGAAAGGGAGCCTGGCGTGCCTCGTGTCCGTCCGGGATGCTCAGTATTCCTGAGGGCCTCTATGAGCTCGTTGGTCTCTCTGTCCGGAACGAAGGTCCCTTGCTGCGCTTTTTCGATATACCCATGAAGCTTCTCGATGGGTGTGTTCAGCTGCTCGTTGGTCCAAATGCACTTCCCAGCTGTTACAGGGTCCAATTTCCCCCAACCCCGAAGAACCAAGTCCTGCAACGGTCTGGCCATCATCGCGTCTCTGGTTCGATCCCTTTATCAATGAGGTCATTCTCAGCCTTGTCCCACAACGGCCGGGCTTTCAGGTAGCCACCTGACCTCGTGCGATGGCGATGCTTCTTCTTTGCAGCATTCTTCTTGTTTGTCACCGACATCTTTGCTGCTCTCTCATATTTCTTTTTGGTGACAAATGCGGGCCACTGATCTTTGATCTTCTCAAATCGGTCGATGAATTCTGGAGTCTTGTCTTGGTCGACAAACGATGATTTCAGCTCATTCTTCCACCTCCTGAATAGCTCAGCCATCTTCCTAAGAGCATAAGCCTTGATCATTGGCTTTTTAACTGGATTCTCCGAATCTTCCTCTGGCGGGAAGGTGAAATTTTCCTGCAGCACGGTCCAAAGATCAGCTTTCTGCCTATCGCTGACATAAGACACCTGAGAGTCTATGTCCTTAGGCTTCAACCATTGCTCGATGCTGATTGGGATCATGTCCCTAACTAGAACCCCGCACTGAGCATTAAATTTTTGCTTGGTCCGGAGGGGTTCAATCGGTTGGCCAGCGTGATCAATTTCGATAATCGTGTACCTTTCATTCGTGCACAACTTTCTCTTCGGGCCTCGTCTCGTTGCAGAAGTGTTGATCAATCCAGAGGGCTAGAAAAGAAGAAAAAGAAGAGAGTTAATACGTGTACATACCAAAAACAATTAATGCATCAATTAGCTATATAGTTAGCACATGCTTAATTAATTAATATATATACCTGGCCGGACTCCGTTCGGACACCGGAGCCGTCATCATGGTGTCCTTCCCCCTCCATTCGGTCACCAGAGCCGTCATCACGGTGTCCTTCCTCCTCCATTGTTTGATCATCGTCGTAGCCTGCTTCTTCATCCTGTCTTTCCAGACCATCGGTGCATCTCTCGTTGAGAAACGACAAGACGGCATCACTTCCGTGTGCGATTATCTCCCCCAACACCGCTTCTTTTGCTTCGTCTCGGGGGTGCGGATCCATAGTTTCTGCAAATATCCTTTAACATGTGGTGCTTGCTATTTAGAATCCTTTGCTAGCCAAAATATCTGTACTAAGCGGGAATACTGCTTGTGCATCCAAATTACTTGAACCAAGTTTCTTCCATGAGTGTCTATCTACCTATATGCGGTATTTATCTGCCATTCGAAGTAAATTTGCATGTGCCAAACTCTAAACCTTCAAATAACAATCTGTTTTATATGCCCGAATCGCTCATGTATCGACTAGGGGCTAGCAGTATCTTCCATGCTAGGTGGGTTATTCTCATGATGAGTGGACTCCGCTCATCATTCACGAGAAAATGGCTGGTAACTGGGATGCCTAGTCCCATGATCAAAAGATCGAAATCAAATAAAAAATAATTGCAAACAAAACTCCCACAGGTTTGATGTTAGTTGGAGGCACCCGTTGTTTCGGGCAAGCCATGGATTGATGATTGTTGGGGGGGGGGGGGGGTAAAAATCTTTACCTTTCTGTTTGGGAACCGCCTATAATGTATGTAGTATGGAAGATATTGTGAACTCTTGGTCGTTATGTTGACAATGAAAGCATACCTCTCAAAATTATTTTCATCTCTGTTTTTGCTTCGAGCTCTGACACCTCTACAAATCCCTGCTTCCCTCTGCGAAGGACCTATCTTTTACTTTTATGTAAGAGTCAATAGTATTTCTTCTCATTCCAACCTACTCTTTAGTTGGCAAGAATCATGTGATGGAAAGATCTAAGCATATATGGCCATTCAAATATATTTGAGCATGAATTATTACTGTTGACATTACCCCTGAGGTAAAAGGTTGGGAGGCGAAATATTAAGCCCCTATCTTTCTCTGTGTTCGATGAATACTATTTGTTCTAAAAATATGCTTTGAGTGGTAGCAATCATGGAAGACTAAATGATAGTTGAGTATGTGAAGTTTGCTGAATCAAAGCTCTGACATAGACTCTTCCTGAAAATAAGATGAATTGTAATTGTTTAATGACTAATAACACGGTTTGTTAATTTTCAAGAAAGTTTATGTTCTATACTTTAACATGTGAATATTTTGTTACTTGATCATGCAAAGTTTTATGATATGAGCTGTTGTTATGACATATAATGATGCTAGGAAAGGTGATTGAAATTATCATTGATCAAACTTGTGCACCTGCTAGCATTCGCACTTCATAATTTCTTTCTTTATCATTTACCTACTCGAGGACGAGCATGAATTAAGCTTGGGGATGCTGATACGTCTCCAACGTATCTATATTTTATGAAGTATTCATGTTATTATATTATCCATCTAGGACATTATTGGGCTTTATTATACACTTTTATATAACTTTTGGGACTAATCTATTAACCCAGAGCCCAGTGTCAGTTTCTGTTTTTTCCCTTATTTTAGTGTTACGAAGAAAAGGAATAACAAACGGAATCAAAATGGAATGAAACCTTCTGGAGAAGTTATTTTTTTGGAAGGAAAGCAACCCGGGAGACTTGGAGTCTACGTCAAGGAAGCAACGAGGAAGGCATGAGGCAGGGGGGCGCCCACCCCCCTGTGCGCGCCCTCCACCCTCGTGGGCCCCTCGTGGCTCCCCTGGCGTACTTCTTCCTCCTATATATACCAATATACCCTAAAACCATCGGGGAACAGAATAGATCGGGAGTTCCGTCGCAAGCCTCTATAGCCACCAAAAACCAATCGGGACCCTGTTCCGGCACCCTGCCGGAGGAGGGAACCCTCACCGGTGGCCATCTTCATCATCCGGGCACTCTCCATGACGAGGAGGGAGTAGTTCACCCTCGGGGCTGAGGGTATGTACCAGTAGCTATGTGTTTGATCTCTCTCTCTCTCTCTCTCTATCTCTCTCTCTCTCTCTCTCTCTCTCTCTCTCTCTCTCTCTCTCTCTCTCTCTCTCTCTCTCTCTCTCTCTCTCTCTCTCTCTCTCTCTCTTTCTCGTGTTCTTGAGGTGATACGATCTTGATGTATCGCGAGCTTTGCTATTATAGTTGGATCTTATGTTGCTTCTCCCCCTCTACTCTCTTGTAATGAATTGAGTTATCCCTTTGAAGTAATCTTATCGGATTGAGTCTTTTAATGATTTAAGAACACTGATGTATGTCTTGTCGTGCGTATCTGTGGTGACAATGGGATATCACGTGATTCACTTGATGTATGTTTTGGTGATCAACTTGCGGGTTCCGCCCATGAACCTATGCATAGGGGTTGGCACACGTTTTCGTCTTGATTCTCCGGTAGAAACTTTGGGGCACTTTTTGAGGTTCTTTGTGTTGGTTGAATAGATGAAACTGAGATTGTGTGATGCATATCGTATAATCATACCCATGGATACTTGAGGTGACATTGGAGTATCTAGGTGACATTAGGGTTTTGGTTGATTTGTGTCTTAAGGTGTTATTCTAGTACGAACTCTAGGGCTGTTTGTGACACTTATAGGAATAGCCCAATGGATTGATTGGAAAGAATAACTTTGAGGTGGTTTCGTACCCTACCATAATCTCTTCGTTTGTTCTCTGCTATTAGTGACTTTGGAGTGACTCTTTGTTGCATGTTGAGGGATAGTTATATGATCCAATTATGTTATTATTGTTGAGCGAACTTGCACTAGTGAAAGTATGAACCCTAGGCCTTGTTTCAAAGCATTGCAATACCGTTTGTGCTCACTTTTATCATTAGTTACCTTGCTGTTTTTATATTTTCAGATTACAAAAACCTATATCTACCATCCATATTGCACTTGTATCACCATCTCTTCGCCGAACTAGTGCACCTATACAATTTACCATTGTATTGGGTGTGTTGGGGACACAAGAGACTCTTTGTTATTTGGTTGCAGGGTTGTTTGAGAGAGACCATCTTCATCCTACGCCTCCCATAGATTGATAAACCTTAGGTCATCCACTTGAGGGAAATTTGCTACTGTCCTACAAACCTCTACACTTGGAGGCCCAACAATGTCTACAAGAAGAAGGTTGCGTAATAGACATCAAGCTCTTTTCTGGCGCCGTTGCTGGGGAGGTGAGTGCTTGAAGGTATATCTTTAGATCTTGCAATCGAATCTTTTTGTTTCTTGTTTTAGCACTAGTTTAGTTTATAAAAGAAAACTACAAAAAAATGGAATTGAGTTTACCTCATACGCTTCATCTTTTTAATATCTTTCGTCAGTATGATGGGAAGGAAAATTGTGCCAAAGTGTTAGAAGAAGAATGCATTAAAATGTTTGGCACTAAATCTTTGAATGATGAGCATGATTGCAATGTTGTTAGTATGAACTCCTTGAATATACATAGTACTAATGATGATTGCACTAGTTATGATGAAAATGTCTCCTATAAACATGTCAATTTTTGCGGAGTGCATTGGGTTTGCAAGTATACACAAAATATGGAAGATAGATATTGGAAGAGGCATAAGCATTTAGAAACTAAATGGTTGCAAGAAAGGCTAGATGTTTGTGCTGAAAATTTAAATTTTCTTAGCCGTACTTGTGAACTTTTCAATGAACATGATCATTTTAGTACCCAATGCAAATTGTTTCATGATCGTATCGTGTCCAAAAATTGTGATGACTTGATTTCCCTTGCACATCATAATGAACTTAGTTTTCTCTTGGGTTATGAAGAAATGAAACGTATAACCAAGGTTATTCCAGAATTTTCCCTTGATAGAGTTCTTCATTTTGATCTAGAAGAACTTTATATGTATTGTGGGGTGAATTGCATTGAAAATCCTTATATTGCCAATTACATAAAGAAAAGAAAACAAATATAAGATGAAGAGAATACTAATGAAAGGGAAGTGACTTCCCAATATTCTCCTATTATTTCTTATGATGAATCAGGTAACGAGGAGGAGCCTTCTATTCAACCAATCTCGTTAATAAGGAGCTCCAAAAAGAGGATTGAACCCACACATGATGTGGTGAAGAAGAAGTAAAGAAAAAGGAAGAGAGGTAAAAAGATATCTCTCCCAAATAATGTTGCTCCTATTATTGTTGTGCCTCATGAAAATGAATCAAAAATAATTGTGGAAGATGATGCACTTGATGATGATCTCGTTATGCCTATTGCTTGTTGTGATGATTATGATTGGGAAGATAATGATACTTCTTATGATCTTGGAAATCTTTTTGGCACTTGCTTGGAAGAATATGATAATTGCTATACTATTGGTGCTATCTATACTATTAATAATGAGAGTGATTATGCTTATGATATGAAAAGGTTCAAGCTTGGAGATGCTATGTTTGATGAAGATGATGTTTTTGAGAATATATTTGCGCAATTAATGTTTGTCCCAAGCTTGGGGATGCTACGTTTAATGAAGATGATATTTTTAGCCTCCCAAGTTTTGATATGCAAATTTGTTATGATGATATCATGCCTCTTACTTATGATGATTATATTGATGAAAGTGGGTTTGGAAGAGTGTCAACTTTAGGAAGTAATGGTCCCACTATTTTGGAGGATGTTGAATCTTATTATGATAATTATGAAAGTGGATTTGGAGAGGTCATGACTTTATTTAGTAATGATTCCACTATCTTGGAAGAGGTTTCAATTGATTATGATGTGAACAAAGTTGCTACTTATGATGATTATTGTGATGAAACTTATGCTATAAAAAATAGTGATGATTATATTTATAAAACTTGTCATGATTATGATTACCCATTTTCTGAACATTACTCTTTTAATGTGGAAACAATTTATAGTATTCAAGTCTCTTATGATACTCCCACTATCCCGAATGAGAAGAATTTTGCTTATGTGGAGAGTAGTAAATTTTCTATGCTTGTATATCATGAAAAGAATGCTTTAGGTGCTGGTTATATTGTTGAATTCATTCAAGATGCTACTGAAAATTATTATGAGGGAGGAATATATGCTTGTAGGAATTGCAATAATATCAAGTTTCCTCTCTATGTGCTTAAAGTTTTGAAGTTATGCTTGTTTTGCCTTCCTATGCTAGTTGATTATTGTTCCCATAAATTGTTTGCTCATAAAATCCTTATCATAGGAATGCGTTAGACTTAAATGTGCTAGTCATATTCTTCATGCTGCTCTCTTTATGTTTCAATTCTTATCTTTTATGTGAGCATCATTGAAATCATCATGCCTAGCTAGGGGCGTTAAACGATAGCGTTTGTTGGGAGGCAACCCAATTTTATTTTAGTTTCTTTATTTTTGGTTCTGTTTAGTAATAAATAATCCATCTAGCTTCTGTTTATATGTGGTTCTATGTTTTAATTAGTGTTTGTGCCAAGTAGAACCTTTGGGAAGACTTGGGTGAAGTCTTTATGATCATGCAGTAATAAACAGAAACTTTAGCGCTCACGAGATTAGCTATAACTTTTTTACTGGAGAGTGCTATTTAGTTGATTATTTTTTAAGATGATTACTAGACAAATTCCTCAGGTCCACCAATTTATTTTAGAAATTTTGGAGTTCCATAAGTATACGTTTGATACAGATTACTACAAACTATTCTGTTTTTGACAGATTCTGTTTTCATTGTGTTGCTTGCTTATTTTGATGAATCTATGGCTAGTAAAATAGTTTATAAACCAGAGAGAAGTTGGAATACTGTAGGTTTAATACCAATATAAATAAAGAATGAGTTCATTACAGTACCTAAGTGGTGATTTATTTTCTTATAGTAACGGAGCATACGAGTTTTCTGTTAAGTTTTGTGTTGTGAAGTTTTCAAGTTTTGGGTAAAGATTCGATGGACTATGGAATAAGGAGTGTCAAGAGCCTCAGCTTGGGGATGCCCAAGGCACCCCAAGGTAATATGCAAAGACAACTAAGAGCATAAGCTTGGGGATGCCCCAGATGGCATCCCCTCTTTCATCTTCGTTCATCGATAACGTTAAATAGGGCACCATCGAAATCCGTTGAGACGACGCCTTATGAACTGTGGTTTGGCAAGAAACCAAAGTTGTCATTTTTGAAAGTTTGGGGATGCGATGCTTATGTGAAAAAGCTTCAACCTGATAAGCTCGAACCCAAATCGGAAAAATGTGTCTTCATAGGATATCCAAAGGAGACTATTGGATACACCTTCTATCACAGATCTGAAGGCAAGACTTTTGTTGCTAAATTCGGAAACTTTCTAGAGAAGGAGTTTCTCTCGAAGGAAGTGAGTGGGAGGAAAGTAGAACTTGATGAGGTAATTGTACCTACTCCCTTGTTCGAAAGTAGTTCATCACAGAAACCGGTTTCTGTGACACCTACAGCAATTAGTGAGGAAATTAATGATAATGATCATGAAACTTCAGATCAAGTTGTTACTGAACCTCGTAGGTCAACCAGAGTAAGACCACCAGAGTGGTACGGTAATCCTGTTCTGGAAGTCATGCTACTAGATCTTGATGAACCTACAAACTATGAAGAAGCGATGGTGAGCCCAGATTCCGCAAAATGGCTTGAAGCCATGAAATCTGAGATGGGATCCATGTATGAGAACAAAGTGTGGACTTTGGTTGAATTGCCCGATGATCGGCAAGCAATTGAGAATAAATGGATTTTTAAGAAGAAGACTGACGCTAACAGTAATGTTACTGTCTACAAAGCTTGACTTGTCGCAAAAGGTTTTCGACAAGTTCAAGGGATTGACTACGATGAGATCTTCTCACCCGTAGCGATGCTTAAGTCTGTCCGAATCATGTTAGCAATTGCCACATTTTATGATTATGAAATTTTGCAGATGGATGTCAAAACTGCATTCCTGAATGGATTTCTAGAAGAAGAGTTGTATATGATGCAACCGGAAGGGTTTATCGATCCAAAGGGAGCTAACAAAGTGTGCAAGCTCCAGCGATCCATTTATGGACTGGTGCAAGCCTCTCGGAGTTGGAATAAACGCTTTGATAATGTGATCAAAGCATTTGGTTTTATACAGACTTTTGGAGAAGCCTGTATTTACAAGAAAGTGAGTGGGAGCTCTATAGCATTTCTGATATTATATGTGGATGACATATTACTGATCGGAAATGATATAGAATTTCTGGATAGCATAAAGGGATACTTGAATAAGAGTTTTTCAATGAAAGACCTCGGTGAAGCTGCTTACATATTGGGCATTAAGATCTATAGAGATAGATCAAGACGCTTAATTGGACTTTCACAAAGCACATACCTTGACAAAGTTTTGAAGAAGTTCAAAATGGATCAGGCGAAGAAAGGATTCTTGCCTGTGTTACAAGGTGTGAAGTTGAGTAAGATTCAATGCCCGACCACTACAGAAGATAGAGAGAAAATGAAAGATGTTCCCTATTCTTCAGCCATAGGCTCTATCATGTATGCAATATTGTGTACCAGACCTGATGTGTGCCTTGCTATAAATCTAGCAGGGAGGTACCAAAGTAATCCAGGAGTGGATCACTGGACATCGGTCAAGAACATCCTGAAGTACCTGAAAAGGACTAAGGATATGTTTCTCGTATATGGAGGTGACAAAGAGCTCATCGTGAATGGTTACGTTGATGCAAGCTTTAACACTGATCCGGACGATTCTAAATCGCAAATCGGATACGTGTTTACATTAAACGGTGGAGCTGTCAGTTGGTGCAGTTCTAAACAAAGCATCGTGGCGGGATCTACATGTGAAGCGGAGTACATAGCTGCTTCGAAAGCAGCAAACGAAGGAGTCTGGATGAAGGAGTTCATATCCGATCTAGGTGTCATACATAGTGCATCGGGTCCAATGAAAATCTTTTGTGACAATACTGGTGCAATTGCCTTGGCGAAGGAATCTAGATTTCACAAGAGAACCAAGCACATCAAGTGATGCTTCAATTCCATCCGGGATCTAGTCCAGGTGGGAGACATAAAGATTTGAACAATACATATAGATCTAAATGTTGCAGACCCGTTGACTAAGCCTCTTCCACGAGCAAAACATGATCAGCACCAAGGCTCCATGGGTGTTAGAATCATTACTGTGTAATCTAGATTACTGACTCTAGTGCAAGTGGGAGACTGAAGGAAATATGCCCTAGAGGCAACAATAAAGTTTTATTTATTTCCTTATATCATGATAAATGTTTATTATTCATGCTAGAATTGTATTAACCGGAAACATAATACTTGTGTGAATACATAGACAAAGAGAGTGGCACTAGTATGCCTCTACTTGACTAGCTCGTTGATCAAAGATGGTTATGTTTCCTAACCATAGACATGTGTTGTCATTTGATTAATAGGATCACATCATTAGGAGAATGATGTGATTGACATGACCCATTCCATTATCTTAGCACCCGATCGTTTAGTATGTTGCTATTGCCTTCTTCATGACTTATACATGCTCCTATGACTATGAGATTATGCAACTCCCGTTTGCCGGAGGAACACTTTGTGTGCTACCAAACGTCACTACGTAACTGGGTGATTATAAAGGAGCTCTACAGGTGTCTCCGAAGGTACATGTTGGGTTGGCATATTTCGAGATCAGGATTTGTCACTCCGATTGTCGGAGAGGTATCTCTGGGCCCTCTCGTTAATGCACATCAGATAAGCCTTGCAAGCATTGCAACTAATGAGTTAGTTTTTTGAGAACTGATGACAGTGAGTAATTCTCACTGCCTTTATATTAATAATGAAGGTTAGGGTGGGTTAGAGTGTCCATCACTGTACAAGTTACATGGTGGTGAGAGGGGGGGGGGGTTAGCTAGTCAATCAAAACAGAAAATCAAAGCAAGTTTACTATCGAGAGAATGTAAGGGCCCTGCTCCTGCTTTGCCCTATGAACTAGCATGGAAAAGTCCTTCTTAAATCTGTTCTTCCAGGAATCAAAAGAAGGCTGAATCCCTGTGAAGTGTTTGTCGTTTCTCTCCTTCCAGATCCCCCAAGCAGCAATTGTGAACACTTCAAGAAACATTGGCCTTGCCCACCTATTCTTGCCCTCATGCACCATTTTGATCCAGTCGGCGTCAGCAACCCAGTGTATCCCCAGTGCATCCCAACACCTTCGACTAAATGGGCAAGCGAAGAAAAGATGAGCAACATCTTCCTCAGGCGGGTGGTCACAAAGGAGAGAGGCATAATTGTCATTCTGGATCCTAAAGTGCCTTCTCCGAAGCATATTTCTGGTATTCAGTCTGTCAGCCAACAACAGCCACAAAAAGACTTTCCATTGCATCGTGCACTTGGTTTTCCATATCCATCCAAAGATCTCATCCGCTTGCACTTGGTTGAAGCAATGGGCATAAAACCTGGAAGCTCTAAAGTTTGTGTCTCCCCAAATACAACCCCACACGTCTCTGTCCTCAGATATTGAGATTTCGAGGGTCTCCGCCTGGATTTAAACTACCTCGTTTTTAGCCTCCAAGGATAGAGGCAAGTGGAACACTTCTCCCAGCCTTTCAGAGGACAGGAGGTGTCTCACAGATACATCCGGGTTTCTAGCAAACGAGAAGGCTCTCGGGTATCTGTTTTGCAGAGTATCTGTATTCCAATTATCCTTCCAGAACAGAACCGTATCACCAGCAAATACCTCTGTTTTGGTGACCCCTCTCTATATATCAGATATTGACATGAGATCTCTCCACCAAAAGGATCCACATGGGTCGGAAGCATGTGGTATTTTATCCACATAGTAGGTATCCCAAATCAGCTTGACCCATGGAACATCATGCTTGTTATAGAACTTGTGGAGTTGTTTTAGCAGTAGCCCTTGATTTTGTGTCTTAAGGTCAATGATCCCCAGACCTCCTTTGTTTTTGGGTTTGCACACCATATCCCATGCTGCCAGGGAGCCACCCCTAACTCCATCATCTGACTTCCTCACCCAAAGACACGATCTACGAAGCTTATCGAGGTGCTCAATGATTCGAGGGTTTATCTTAACAGAACACATGACATAAACAGCCAGAGAAGTGACCACAGAGTTGAGCAGCGTAAGCTTGGAGCCATAGTCCAGTAGTGAGGCTGCAACATGCATCTTTCTCTGAACTGATGAAACCAGTGGCATCAAATCATTCGCACTCGGGCGCGTGGTACCCATGGGCAATCCTAGATACGTGAACGGCATGGTGCCAATGGTACAACCAAAGATTGAAGCAATTTCCCCTGCCAGTACCGAGTCAGTGTTGATTGGCACAAGAGTTGATTTGTGGAATTTTATTTTCAGGCCCACTGACATCGCGTAGTCCACTAGGATGGATTTCAGAACTTGTGCCTGCGGTACAGAGGCCGGGAGCACAGCTATCGTGTCATCCGCATACTGGATCACAGGGTAGTTGCTGTCGGAAGTGGGAAGAGGTAGCTGTAGCAGTCCATTCCGAGTGGCATCATTGATCGCTGACTGGAGAAGATCCGCTGCGAGAACAAAGATCAACGGGGACAAAGGATCTCCCTGAAGAACCCCACAGAGGCAATCAAACTGTTTCCCAGGGGTTCCATTAAGTAACACCGAGGAGCTACCAGAAGCAAAGATGCATTTAATCCACCCCAACCATTTTTCATCAAAGCCCATGTGTCGCATGATCTCAATCATAGGTTCATGTTGGATGGTGTCGAAGGCCTTCGCGAAATCGAGTTTCAGGATGCAACAAGCTCTGCCCGACGACTGGCACTGGTGTAAGTATTCAAACGCCCATGCGAGGCAGTCCTGTATCGATCTTCCTTTCAGACAGCAGTTGAGCAACGTGATGGGTCTGAAATCATTAGCTGTCTCCGGCGACTGGTTTTTTGGGATGAGTGTTATGAAACCCGAGTTCAGGCTTCGGAGATCAATGACACCATCATAGAAGTCGTTGCACAACCTATAGAAGTCGTGTTTGATAATGTGCCAGCACGATTTCAGAAAACACCCGTTGAAACCATCCGGGCCTGGTGCTCGATCCGATGGCATCTCTCTAACAACTCTGTCAATTTCCTTGTTTGTGAAAGGCGTGGTTAGTTCCTCCAACCCCTCCACCTTTTTAATGATTCTAGCCAGATCAAATTTCATGTCAAACTCCCCTTTCGTGCCCAATCTCTCCCTGTAGGTGTTGAACAACTCATTAGCTTTGCCCACGTGATCAGTTACTACCGAGCCATCTTGCAATTTCAACGAGGCTATGGAGTTTTTGCGGAATCGTTCTGAGGCCGCAGAGTGGAAGAATTTGGTATTGTCACCTCCACAGGAGAACCGTCTCACCGTGTACCTCTTTTTCCAGTATTCTTGTTTATATTGAAGGTGGGTAATTAGGTGGTTTTTGAGAATATCTCTGAAGTTTGCTTCCGGTACTGTGAGGGCTCTTTTGTCCTCAATATTATCTAGTTCCAGAAGAGCCCAGTTGGAGTTATCAATACACAAGTTCAGCCGAGAGATGTGTTTACTCCAACGTTTAAGAGCATATCTTAAATTCTTAAACTTCTTGCACAGGAGTTGGGCTGAGTTCGGTGCATAGCAGTGTTTATCCCAGGTGGAGCGCACAAGCTCATAAAATCCCGGGTGAGAAATCCAGAAGTTCTCAAACCTAAATATCTTACTCTTAGGGACCGAGGATTCAATCGAGATCATACAGGGGGTATGATCAGATGTAGGTTGGGGAAGGGGACCCACTGTGGTGTTAGGATAGTTGGAAGTCCAATTGGAAGAGGTGAAGAACCAGTCAATTTGTTCGAGCAGTGGATCAGACTGCATATTGCTCCACGTGTATTGCCTGCCCTTAAGTGGTAATTCAACAAGAGCCTGAGAATGAATGAAATCATTAAACGTAATCATATCATTAACATCCCCTCCCGGCTTGTTACGATTATCAGGCGCTCTAATGTAATTGAAATCCCCACAGAGTAACCAGTCTTCGTCATCAGGTATGTCCAGATCAAACAGCCATGACATGAAGGTGGATCTGCCCGGTCCAGTGTAAGGTCCATAAACATTCACAAGTTTCCAGGACTTGCCAGTATGCACAGAAGTTAACTGAATACCCAACGCAAAAAACTCAGAGCAAAACACACATCCAGAGAAAACAGAGCTATCCCATAGCACAATAAGACCACCAGAAGCCCCCTGGGATGGCACAACCTCAAACTTATCAAATTTCTTGGGACAGAAGAGTTTAACAAAAGCTAGATCAAAAGTAGCACGCTTAGTTTCTTGCAGACAAATAACTGAACATCCACTACTATTAATAGCATTGCGCAGCGCCACGAGCTTCTTGTCGGAGTTAATCCCCCTGACATTCCAGCAGAGAACTTTCCACGCCTTAAGCTGCATCAGGATCACCAGCACCACTCTTCTGCGCACCTTGCTTAGCAAGTAGCTTGTCTGCACTCAACTGGCTCAGATGAACACCACACATATTAGTCCCAATGGACTGAATAGCATGGATAGAGGTAGGAGGTGGGACAGCATCAAATACCTTGTCATTCCTCTTAACAGTAGAAGTGCTAGCGATGGAAGAGCCAGTAAGGGAGGGATCTTTCCGAGGCTTGACCTTGGAAGTTGGCACTCTCTTGTCAGAGAGAGGGGGCACCCTGAACCCGTCATATTTATTTGTGCGTGTACTGTGACGAAGGAGAACAGTGTCTACATTGGTTGGTTCCTTGAGAATGATACACCCGATTGGGCCTTCAACATGATCCATAGGGACAGATACATCCAAGCCCACAGCTGGGACCGACCTTGAGGCTTCGAGGATAGGCAGTTCAGATATAGATTCATTATGAAAAGCAGACAGAACAATCACCTTACCCACTTGGAAAACAGAGCCAAAAATGCGCTCAAAAACATCAACTTCTGGCCTCAAGTGATCAAGCAGTGCCATGCACACCCGATCAAGCTGCATCTGAAACCCAGTGAAAGGATTAAGAGGAAAGCATGCAGTTTCTGGGATCTCAGTAGGAAGTATAGCTCTGGTATATATCCTCTTTAACATGCCACCCATCCAAGAAAGCAGAGCACTGTCCGCAACGAAGAACAAAGCAGAATCAGAACCACCAGCCCTGACAAAGGCATGAGCCGCAGAAGGCACACCATTGATGAAGTTGTCAGCCAATTCATCTACATAAGAGAACCCAGACCAAACATCAGACAGAGTATCCACCAGGTTGTGCTCTTGTGGCACACCATCCATCAAAGACGGGCCATCGTACTCAAAATAAGTTCTGAAGCTGAACCCTGTGTACGGCGGTGGTATCACTGGCCACGGACTCCATCCATTGACTTGCTGTTGGTCCCGCGCTTGCTCATTGCCATTCCATGCCGCCTCATTAGCTGCCTGCTGAGCCTCCATCTCGTTGATCCGAGCTTGTTGCATGATCGTATAGTACGGCAGATTGTACGGGTGTGGAGATGCATTCAGAAGAGGCGGAGCATCCTCTGTTCCTTGCAGGCCCGGTACAGTATCCTTGCCATTCAGAACATACACCGGGACAGACCAAGATCGACCCAATCCCGGAAGCAAGCCAACTTTGGTGACAAGCAAGCTATGGGGGACTTCAGCAATATCCTTAATGTGACACTTAACAAGAACCCTAGCTTTATTCTCGTTCAGCCTTGGCCACGGAAACAGCTTGCCGAAGCGAGAAACCGCCTTGTGAACATAATGTTCAGTCATGTAGTCCATGGGGAAGGCAAGCATCAAGATCCAGACCTCATATTGGAAAGCAGGCATTCTCATATTGATCCCTTCATCATGAGGGATTAAAGTGAAATAAGAGTCATCAGTTAGAGCATGCGGCCCCTCTCTAATGGCGTCATCTCTACTCTGAACATCAACAAAATCAACACAGCCAACTGCTATCGGATAGACAAACTCATCTTCAATATGATACTTAAGATCCTCTCGCAAGATCCGACAGATTTCCTCTAACCAATACCTTTTCTGATGAGCTGGAACAGGGGGAGTGATCTCAATCAGAGCGTACCTCGCATGGTTAAGCGGCGCCTCATCCACCACCTTTGTGCTTCTCTGCAGGCGATGATCTGCCCCCCGCTCAATGTGTGATCCAACGGGGGTGAAGGAAAACGGGCTGACCGGGAAGTTCGCCATGGCGGCACCACGAGGGTTTTTCGAAGGCTCCGAACTTGGAACAGGGGAGGGCGAGGCAGGAGCAGAGGAGGAAGAGGAGGAAACTGGGAGGACTGCGTCTGATTGGCCCCCCCGGCCGGTGGAATTGACAGCAGCAATGAGGGGGGGGGGGAGTCGGAGCGACGAGCAATGGGAAGAAGCCACGTCGGAACTACACGGGATTTTCTGTTTCACTTGCCATAACAAACCCTGAGAGTTACCGTGTATATCCCGCCGACTCGGGTAGTTAGTATCTTTCCGTTCCACTAAAGCAGGCATGGACATTTTGAAGCTTTTGGGCCGCCAATAGTAGACTGGCCCATTCCAACCCCCTCGGCAATTAGGGTGGCCCAATAAGTTACACGAGTTGCATCTCTGAAGGCCGGGGCATCTAGTGCTAAAATGGTCAGTGCGATTGCACGCGACACACGTTTGTAGCTGACGGCCCAACATGCATGGTACTACCCTTTCATGCAGGTTATTAGAACACAAACACTGATCGATAAGGCGAATACAACGTTGACAAAAGATACCTGGGCAGTCCGGTGCAAGATGACCATGACGAGAGTAGCTGGCGCATTTGAGTAAACGCGAGTCAATATATTCTTGCGTTGGCACATCTAGGATCTGGACCATAGAGGAGACTTCGTCATTAGAATAACCCGCTTGCCATCCATCCATTATATGGTATAACTTTTTATTGGAAATGGACTGCCAATATAATTCTCGAAGACGAGATCCCATGAAAGAAGGCCTGGCATGCGCATTATCCTTTCCAGAACAAACAAACTTTCCAAACCGGATATTGAGCTCTTGATCCGCAATCACCGGAAAATTGAACTTCCCAAAAAAGATTCCGGCGGCGGCCGACGGCCGTTGAAACACCGGCGAGGAAATTTGTAATTCACCGTGCAAAGGTGCCGAGAATTGAGCATCCAACTTCATCTGATCAAATTTAATCTGTTAAACCTGGAGCCATTTGGATTTGACAGCCATGGAACGAGAGCCCACCTCAGGAAGAAAACTATTCGCATGCCAGCCATTTCCAATGTGATCATTACGAGGATCAGGGATTCCACAAAAAAGATGAAAGTGACAAATAAAGTCTGGCCAAATCCGATCCTTAAGCCCATAGATAAAATGACCCACACGATTTGAGGCTATGGAGAACCGAAAACGGCGATCACTTAGTTGCAAGACCCGAAACCCCGATCCGAGGCCACCGATGCAAGATTGGAGCGCGAGAGCCACAGATTCCTCTGTCAACTTGAAGGATGCCGACGAGAAAGAAACAACTAGGAAGAACTCTTTAGTGGATCCAGGGTTGGCCCGAGAGAAGTGCACCGTGGATCCAAACTTGGCATGTACCTGATATTCAATCGCCAGACCTGGAGAGAAGTCCCAATGGAGGAGACTCTCCATGGGATGTTGGTGGATGCCACGACCGGAATGGACCGTGGCAGGGGAGGGTGGCCGCTGGGGCCGGGGTGGCCACCGGCGGGAGTCGCCTAGGGGAGTCGCCTAGGGGAGTCGCTTTTGTAAGTCGTTTCAGACAACTTAAAATGAACTTAAAATGAGTTAGTTGTGAGATGATCTATTACGGAACGAGTAAAGAGACTTGCCGGTAACGAGATTGAACTAGGTATTGAGATACCAACGATCGAATCTCGGGCAAGTAACATACCGATGACAAAGGGAACAACGTATTTTGTTATGTGGTCTGACCGATAAAGATCTTCGTAGAATATGTGGGAGCCAATATGAGCATCCAGGTTCCGCTATTGGTTATTGATCGGAGACGTGTCTCGGTCATGTCTACATTGTTCTCGAACCCGTAGGGTCCGCACGCTTAACGTTACGATGACAATTTCATTATGAGTTTATATGTTTTGTTGTACCGAAGGTTGTTCGGAGTCCCAGATGTGATCACGGACATGACGAGGAGTCTCGAAATGGTCGAGACATAAAGACTGATATATTGGAAGCCTATATTTGGATATTGGAATCGTTCTGGGTGAAATCGGGATTTTACTGGAGTACCGGGGGGTTACCGGAATCCCCCCGGGGGTTAATGGGCCTACATGGGCCCTAAGGGAGAAGAGGAGGGCCGGCCAGGGAAGGCCGCGCGCCCCCTCCTCCCCTAGTCCGAATAGGACAAGGAAGGGGGGGGGCGGCGCCCCCCTTTTCTCTTTCCCCTTCCCCTTTCCTTCTCCAACAAGGAAAGAGGGGGGAGTCCTACTCCCGGTGGGAGTAGGACTCCTCCAGGCGCACCCCTAGGGGCCGGCCGCACCTCCCCCTCCCTCCTTTATATACGGGGGCAAGGGGGCACCTGAGGGAGTCTTGGATTATGGGTGTTCGGATAGCCGGACTATACCTTCAGCCGGACTCCAGGACTATGAAGATACAAGATTGAAGACTTCGTCCCGTGTCCGGAAGGATCTTTCCTTGGCGTGGAAGGCAAGCTAGGCATGCGGATATTCAAGATCTCCTACCATTGTAACCGACTCTGTGTAACCCTAACCCTATCCGGTGTCTATATAAACCGGAGGGTTGTAGTCCGTAGGAGAACCATCATCATACACAATCATACCATAGGTAGCTTCTAGGGTTTAGCCTCCTTGATCTCGTGGTAGATCTACTTTTGTACTACCCATATCATCAATATTAATCTAGCAGGAGTAGGGTTTTACCTCCATCGAGAGGGCCCGAACCTGGGTAAAATAAAGTGTCCCTTGTCTCATGTTATCATCCGACCTTGACGCACAGTTCGGGACCCCCTACCCGAGATCCGCCAGTTTTGACACCGACATTGGTGCTTTCATTGAGAGTTCCTCTGTGTCGTCGCTTTTAGGCCCGATGGCTCCTTTGATCATCAACAACGATGAGGTCCAGGGTGAGACTTTCCTTCCCGGACAAATCTTCGTCTTCGGTGGATTCGCTCTGCGGGCCAACTCGCTTGGTCGTCTGGAGCAGATCGAAAGCTACGCCCCTGGCCATCAAGTCAGGTTTGGAAGCTTAAACTACACGGCAGATATCCGCGGAGACTTGATCTTCGACGGGTTCGAGCCACAGCCAAGCGCGCCGCACTACCTCGAGGGGCATGATATAGCTCTGCCTCCGAATAGTGCCCTGGAGGCCGCACACACACCGGCCCCGATCCTCGACTCGGAGCCCGCTGCGTTCTTTGAGGATGAACGGTTGGACGTCACCTCGGGGGCTGCGATCTTGAAGGCGATCGAGCCGAACGCCAGCCCCGCACTCCGCACGGCCCATGACTCCAAGGAGTCGGATTCTTCTCCAAACTCCGGGCCTCCCGTGCCCCTGCCGATCGAATCCGATGGGGCGCCTATAATGGAGTTCACCGCCGCGGACATCTTTCAGCACTCACCTTTCGGTGATATCCTGAATTCTCTCAAGTCTCTTTCTTTATCAGGAGAGCCCAGGCCGGATTACGGTCTGCGAGGTTGCGATTCGAACGACGAAGAAATTCAAAGCCCACCCACCACCCACTTAATAGCCACTGTCGATGATTTAACCGACATACTTGACTTCGGATCCAAAGACTTCGACAGTATGGACGACGAAGATGGAGACGAACAGGAACCAGCACCTATATGGCGCTGGACCGCCACCCCATCTCACGATGTATTCATGGTGGATACCCCTAAAGGAAACGACAACGAGGAAAAAGGGGACGAAAAAAGGGATAAACCCCCCGAAAAGCAATCAAAGCAGCGACGAAAACGCCGAGCCAAGCCCCGCCTCGATCAAGACCCAGCCATAGAGCAGGATGAGCCGGTAGACGACGAGCATGCCTCAGAGCAACCGTCCGAACAGGGCAACGCGGATAGAGAGGACAGACAGCCCTCCCCCGGCCATAACAGAACTCCGGACGATCTCACGCCGGATAAGACCACAGAGCAGAAGAATCTCCACGAAAGGCTCGTTGCCACATCACACAGCCTGAAAAAGCAGAAGCGGAAGCTAAAGACGGCGGAAGATGCACTCAGAATAAGATGGAGCAAGGTAATCAAGACCGCAGACAAATACGGCGGCAGCCGCTGCACTAAGAACTATCCGAAGAGAAAACTACTGCCCGAATTCGACCAAGAGGCCCTAGAGCCCTCGCATTCAAAAAATAAAAAGGCCACACGGTCGGATAGACGACCCCACGGCCACCATAAAACGGCAAGCGGCGCCGCACTCAATGCGGCATGCAACCCAATTAAAGACTCGCATCATGGCCCAGCCAGGTCCATTTATGGGCCAAGAAAGCAAGCTCTCACAAGCAATGCAAAAAATCCATCATCAGAATCCGGCACACCCAAATACAGGGGCGCCGCACACCCCCTATGTTTCACCGATGAGGTCCTGGAATATGAATTTCCAGAGGGATTCAAACCCGTCAACATAGAGGCGTACGATGGAACAACAGACCCCGGAGTCTGGATCGAGGATTATATCCTCCACATACATATGGCTAGAGGAGATGATCTCCACGCCATCAAATATTTACCCCTTAAGCTTAAAGGGCCAGCCCGGCACTGGCTTAAAAGCCTTCCCGAAAACACAATTGGAAGTTGGGAAGAGCTCGAGGATGCTTTCCGAGCAAATTTTCAAGGGACCTATGTCCGCCCCCCGGACGCAGACGATCTCAGTCACATAACTCAATAGCCCGGAGAATCAGCTCGGCAGTTCTGGAACAGATTCCTTACTAAAAAGAATCAGATAGTGGATTGTCCGGACGCCGAAGCCTTAGCAGCTTTCAGGCATAATGTCCAAGACGAATGGCTCGCCAGACACCTCGGCCAGGAAAAGCCAAGAACAACGGCCGCACTAGCAAGCCTCATGACCCGCTTTTGCGCAGGAGAGGACAGCTGGTTGGCAAGATGCAGCCCCAGCGACCCAAGTACATCCGAAATCAGGGATGGAAACGGAAAACCGCGATGAAATAAGGACCGTCGCCAAACCAAAGAAAAAAGTCCGAAGAGCACGGCAGTCAATGCCGGATTCAAAGGCTCACGGCAAAATCAGACAAAACCACCCCTTCAGGACAATAGGGATGATCCGTCCAGCTTAAACAGAATCCTGGACAGAATATGTCAGATACACGGTACTCCTGGGAAGCCTGCTAATCACACCCATAGAGACTGTTGGGTTTTTAAACAATCCGGTAGGCTTAACGCCGAACACCAGGGGCTCGATACACCAAGCGAAGACGAGGACGAACCCCAGAAGCAGAACACCAGGAAACAAAAGAACTTCCCACAAGAAGTTAAAACAGTGAACTCACTTCACGTAACAAAACGTGTGGCACCCATAAAGGTACGCACAATAAAACCTATCCCTCAGGGGTCCCGCCACTGGTTATTAAAACAATCATTTTTTATCAGCTAGATTATTCTAGAAATATCAAAAACGCAGGTTGGACTGCCCTGATACTCGATCCAATAATTGACAGATTCCAGTTTACCAATGTCCTTATGGACGGCGGCAGTGGACTAAACCTGATATATCAGGATACAATCCACCGCATGGGCATAAACCCAGCAAGAATCCGCCACAGCAAAACCTCCTTTCAAGGAGTAGCACCGGGCCCGGACACACATTGTATGGGTTTTCTCCGGCTTGAAGTCATATTTGGCTCTGCCAATAACTTCCGTCGCGAAAAGCTAACCTTCCATGTCGGCCCGTTTTCAAGTCGCTATCAAGCACTAATGGGACGCGGAGCTTTCGCTCGCTTTAAAGCAATACCGCACTATGCATCTCTCACGCTTAAGATGCCCAGTCCACGAGGCATCATCTCTTTAAAGGGAGCGCACTAAAATACACCTCCTCCAAATGGAGGATTGCGCGGCCGCTTAAACAGCCGCACAATAAAGTGGCCTCGCCAGCCAAAAGACTTTTTCGAAACAAGTCATTAAAGGCCACGGACCCTGACTAAATGAGTTCGGCACAAGTTCATCAGCAACGCAGGCTTAAACGCCATATACCCCCGTACCGGGGGCTATACGCAGAGACAATAAAGCTCAACTTTATATATTTTTTACTTTATATTTTGTTTATTATCTTTTTGTTCCGCACGACCCATTTTCAAATTCAGTTCCTCTCTTTTACAGATGAACGTCGTGCGGCGCCCGTCCAGGACACGGCACAACGGAGACACAGGCGCAGACGTGCAGTAGGGACCCGTCCTAAGGATTCTTTTTAGAGTAAGACCCTGCGTAAACCTTTTTTACTGTCTCTTGCTGCTATACATCCCCTGGTTTTTTCTACTATAACCAAGGAGGAGGCTGGCATTTTGGCATGTGGCCACGCCAGAATTTTTGCTCGTACCTGGACACTAGGGGCTCTTTTTTTTTAATAAAGGGTGTTGTTTCACCCGCACTCATAAAGACCGAACACCTTAGGGAGTGTTCGGCGTCGCGAGTTTTGGCACTATATGCATCAGCTCCGAATCATGTCTTTGGTCAAATGTTGGGTTGCCCGGCTCCTGAGTTCGGCTACCTTACGTTCCGCTCTATCGGCTAAGGTAGCACCAGGAGAACTACTGTGATTGTGCCCTGGTTCGACCGGGCGAGCACCTCAGTAGAGAAAGCCAAAAACTGACTGTCATGATGTAGCGTGAGACTGGTCGCCACTCGATGACTTATAGGAATTTATCGGATTCCTCCGCTTTGACGAAGGGCCGTTTCCCGGTCAGGCATGTATGCGCCCCGAACTCGGGCAAGCGCAGTCGCCACTAAGGGGCTACCTAAAGAGTCCCACTGTCAAGCTCCTATTGCTAAGTGAAAGTGTTAAAGCATTATAGTTCGGTTGCCTAGCCCGCTGCGCTATCACCTCCTTTGTAGGACCAAGACGTTGGGTTAAGTGTGAAAATGCGTCTTCTGCGCGCACCCTCGCACTATGTGCGTGCGGGCTGAAGCCAACGACTGCAATCTTTCAGAATTTATATATTAAAACGGCCGCACAGGAGGTGTTCTTAATACTTGAAGGCACAAGTCTAAAAAATGCCACTACAATTTATCAAAATACTGTTTTATGATTACATATGCTATCATAATATAGCATCCTTCGAGCACTGCGTCTCTATTACGCGAGCGCCTTCGAGGACTTCCTTAAAATAGTGCTCGGAAGGTATTCGGCTTTTATCCGAATCCCGGGACGCAACAATGGTGGGCTCCATATCTGGCCAGTATGTCTTGACACGGGCAAGAGCCAGCCGAGCGCCCTCTATGCACGCTGACCTCTTCATAGCATCAACACGTGGCACCACGTCAAGAAATTGCTGCACCAAGCTGAAATAACTCTTCGGCTTCGATCTCCCCGGACATAGATGATCCATGACATACTTCATGGCGAGTCCGGACAACCTATTCAGTTCGGCCCATTGGGCCAGGCGATCGTCCACTGCCAGTGGACGCTCTCGATTGAGGAATTGTGACCAAAAGAGCTTCTCCACTTCATGATCCTTTTTATCTCGAAAGTGTTCGGTCACATCAGCAACACTAGCCGCCAAATCCAGATAGGTGTCCTCTACACTCCACATCCGTTCTAATGGGGCAAACTTCGGATCACAAAATTTTCTCCGCAGCGAGAAGGGCTTTCCATCCGCAATTTGTCCGGCTTGACGCAGCTCTTCCCTTGCCGCTCTCATTATAGAGCGGGCATCCTTGGCGTCAGCAACAGCCTTCTCTAAGCTCGTTTGCCTCGCCCGACCCTCTTCTTCAAGAATCTTGCAACGGTCAGTAGCACTCTTTAACTTTACGGCCATATCAGCCATCTCCTCCTTGCTTCGGCAATGGGCAGCCTGTTCGGCTTTCAGCTCTTCAAGGGCTTTCACGGTAGCCGCATCGCTTTTCCTGGCTTGTTCCTTCGCTCGGGCGAGTTCGGCCCTAAGACCCTCCACGGCGGCCGCACCATCTGCGTTAAGCATACACACGGTAAGATATTGACATAAAGCTCCGCTTACTAACCATCGTCCGATGATTTCAATACCTTGAGCATCATCAAGCCGCTTGTTAACAAGCGCGATGTCGGCTTCTGCGTCATCAAGTTGTCGCTTCAGTTCGACAAATTCATCAGTCCGGCTTGACTCCGGACAATCCTCCACCTACATATAAAGGTGCCACTTAAAGGACCTGGGATTAAGATCCTCTGCGCGCCGTCAATTTTAACGACGCACAGAGTCTCAGGGGCTACTATCTACACAGGGCGCATTTTACTTATGCGCAACTAACACAAGTGTACATTATTTAAAACGTACCTCAAGGCCCGTCAGTAAACTTTTGACGGCCTCGTGCAAACCGCTTTCTGCGGATGAAATCTTTTCAATCACCGTGCTCATCAACGCACGATGCTCCTCTGAGACAGAGGCTCGCCCCAGCAAAATCTTTAGCTCCTCCAGCCGAACACCAGATGGTGCCGGACTCGTCCCATGGCCTCCCTCAAAGGCCGGACGCGGAGAACCTCGGGGGGCCACATGGCCACCTTCCGCCCCTGTCGGATCCAGAGAAATCCTGCGCGACGACACTTCAGCGTCGCCCGCCTTGCTAGGCGGTACAGAAGGAGGAGGCGTTCCGCTCTCCATCATCTCCGGAATAAGATCCCCCGAGGACGAGCTCTGCTAAGAAGGGCTGAGGTCCGAACTACAAAGTAAGGTTTCGGTTAAAACTTCTCAGATATAAATCAAGGATTTCTCTTAAAAGAAAAACTCTTCTTCTACTTACGGCTCGCTGGAGAGCTGGTCCCTTTGAGGGTTTAGTTCGGCCGAGGGCTCCCCGGCGTCGGGCCCTCTGACAAGGATTCTTTCCCCCGCTTCGAGGCTACGGTCTCCGGGTCGTCAGAGGCGGCCCTTTTCTTTCCCTTAGGAGGGGAATTGTCGATTCCCCCCTTCGGAATGGCCTCTTTCGAGGAGGCCATGGTTTCCTTGTCCTCCCTCTTATTTCCCTCCAAAGGCACTACCTCCAGCATCCTGACTAGCACGGGATCCAGCCTGGTTTCGGGAAGGGGAGCCGGACACCTGATCAGCTCCGCCTTCACTATCCACTCCTGCTTAAAAGGAGAAGCGATGTTAAGAGCAAGTCAATTATGCGGATAGAAGGTCCGGGCACAAGGTCACTTACTTGAGTATCCGGGCGATTGCGGTTTAAACCCACGTCCTCGGTCAAATACGGACTCACTTCTTGTGATCCGAAGAACAGTTTATACATCTCCGCGGGCGTCGCGCCCAAAAAATCCCGAAGAGCTCGCGGTCCCTCTGGATTGAACTCCCACAGACGAAGGGGGCGACTTTGGCCGGGCAGTGTCCGGCGAATCAGCATGACTTGTGTCACCTTGACCAGGTTGAGGTCTCCTTCCAAGAGATCCTTAATGCGGCCCTGCAGCAGAGGTACGTCTTTGGGCAAGCCCCGATCTAACCCTGTGTTGATCCACGACGCTAGCCGCGGTGGGGGACCCGAGCGAAAGGCAGGAGGCGCCACCCATGCGGTGCCCCGAGGGGCGGTGATATAGAACCACTCCTGTTGCCACAAGCCAAGTTCCTCTTGAAAAGCGCCCTCGGGCCATGGAGCATCGGCATTTCTTTTTATAGCAGCGCCTCCGCACTCGGCGTGGCGCCCCTCGATCATCTTCGGTTCTACTTTGAAGGTCTTGAGCCATAATCCGAAGTAAGGGGTAACACGGAGGAACGCTTCGCACACAACAACGAACGAGGAGATATGGAGGATGGACTCCGGAGCTAAGTCGTGGAATTCCAGCACATAATAAAACATCAGCCCCCTTACAAAGGGATCCATTGGGAAGCCTAATCCCCGAAGGAAGTGGGATACGAATACCACACTCTCACCGGGCTGAGGGCTAGGGATCACCTGTCCTTGAACGGGCAACCTATGCGAAGTCTCACCGGTTAGGAATTTAGCTTCCCTCAACCTTAATACTTCCTCCTCCGTGACGGAGGAGGGCATCCATCGGCCTTGGAGGTCGGAACTGGACATTGTCGAAGGTCCAGTGTGCCTGGAATCTGGAAGCCTAGGGTGTTGGAACTCGAGGCGACGGGCGAACTCATTTTGAGAGTAGAAGAAGGGAGCAGGGTCTTGGTCTCTTTATAAGAGGCAGAATACCAAGAGACCTCCCCATAACCGTCTTGGACTAGCCTTTAATTAAGGCAAACGTGCTAACGGGCACGATTGGGTTACCCATGTCCGTATTGATGAGAATCCCGTTAAAAGGGGCACACGATCTCTGCTTTGACCAGACATGCCAAGGAAACCGCCTCGCTAAACACGCTGAGGTGGAACAATGAAAACAATTTATATAAAGAGCTTGGCCGCAGTGTTATGACGCACTGCGGAATACGTCAGCAGATTTGATTTGTGTTAATATTATTCTCTATATGGCAATATGTGGAAACTTATTTTGCAGAGCCGGACACTATTTTTGGTGTTTGTAATCTTCTTGAAGAACTTGGAGGAGGAACCCGCCTTGCAATGCCGAAGACAATCTGCGCGCCGGACTCGTCGTCATTGAAGCCTGGTTCATGGGCTACTGAGGGAGTCCTGGATTAGGGGGTGTTCGGATAGCCGGACTATACCTTCAACCAGACTCCAGGACTATGAAGATACAAGATTGAAGACTTCGTCCCGTGTCCGGAAGGATCTTTCCTTGGCGTGGAAGGCAAGCTAAGCGTGCGGATATTCAAGATCTCCTACCATTGTAACCGACTCTGTGTAACCCTAACCCTATCCGGTGTCTATATAAACCGGAGGGTTGTAGTCCGTAGGAGAACCATCATCATACACAATCATATCATAGGCTAGCTTCTAGGGTTTAGCCTCCTTGATCTCGTGGTAGATCTACTCTTGTACTACCCATATCATCAATATTAATCTAGCAGGAGTAGGGTTTTACCTCCATCGAGAGGGCCCGAACCTGGGTAAAATAAAGTGTCCCCTGTCTCCTGTTACCATCCAACCTTGACGCACAGTTCGGGACCCCCTACCCGAGATCCGCCGGTTTTGACACCAACAGCACCCCAAGACACACAAGTTGATCTTCGTGATCGTTCCTTAGCCGTGTGCGGTGCCCCCTTCCACCATATTCCACCTCGGTCATATCGTAGCGGTGCTTAGGCGAAGCCCTGCGACGGTAGAACATCAAGATCGTCACCACGTCGTCGTGCTGAAGGAACTCATCCCGACACTTTGCTGGATCGGAGTCCGGGGATCGTCATCGAGCTGAACGTGTGCTAGAACTTGGAGGTGTCGTAGTTTCGGTGCTTGATCGGTCGGCCGTGAAGACGTATGACTACATCAACCGCGTTGTTATAACGCTTCCGCTTTTGGTCTACGAGGGTACGTGGACAACACTCTCCCCTCTCGTTGCTATGCATCACCATGATCTTGCGTGTGCGTAGGATTTTTTTTGAAATTACTATGTTACCCAATAGTGGTATCAGAGCCAGGTTTTATGCGTAGATGTCATATGCACGAGTAGAATACAAATGAGTTGTGGGTGATATAAGTCATACTGCTTACCAGCATGTCATACTTTGGTTCGACGGTATTGTTGGATGAAGCGGCCCGGACCGACATTACGCGTACGCTTACGCGAGACTGGTTCTACCGACGTGCTTTGCACACAGGTGGCTGGCGGGTGTCAGTTTCTCCAACTTTAGTTGAACCGAGTGTGGCTACTCCCAGTCCTTGCGAAGGTTATAGTAGCACTAACTTGACAAACTATCGTTGTGGTTTTGATGCATAGGTAAGAATGGTTCTTGCTAAGCCCGTAGCAGCCACGTAAAACCTGCAACAACAAAGTAGAGGACGTCTAACTTGTTTTTGCAGGGCATGTTGTGATGTGATATGGTCAAGACATGATGCTAAATTTTATTTTATGAGATGATCATGTTTTGTAACCGAGTTATCGGCAACTGGCAGGAGCCATATGGTTGTCGCTTTATTGTATGCAATGCAATCGCCCTGTAATGCTTTACTTTATCACTAAGCGGTAGCGATAGTCATAGAAGCATAAGATTGGCGAGACGACAACGATGCTACGATGGAGATCAAGGTGTCGCGCCGGTGTCAATGGTGATCATGACGTTGCTTCGGAGATGGAGATCACAAGCACAAGATGATGATGGCCATACCATATCACTTATGTTGATTGCATGTGATGTTTATCTTTTATGCATCTTATCTTGCTTTGATTGACGGTAGCATTATAAGATGATCCCTCACTAAATTATCAAAGTATAAGTGTTCTCCCTGAGTATGCACCGTTGGGAAAGTTCTTCGTGCTGAGACACCACGTGATGATCGGGTGTGATAGGCTCTACGTTCAAATACAACGGGTGCAAAATAGTTGCACACGCGGAATACTCAGGTTAAACTTGACGAGCCTAGCATATAACAGATATGGCCTCGGAACACGGAGACCAAAAGGTCGAGCGTGAATCATATAGTAGATATGATCAACATATTGATGTTCACCGCTGAAACTACTCCATCTCACATGATGATCGGACATGGTGTAGTTGATATGGATCACGTGATCACTTAGAAGGATTAGAGGGATGTCTATCTAAGTGGGAGTTCTTTAGTAATATGATTAACTGAACTTAAATTTATCATGAACTTAGTACTTGATAGTATTTTTCTAGTCTATGTTTGATTGTAGATAGATGGCACGTGTTGTTGTTCCGTTGAATTTTAATGCGCTCCTTGAGAAAGAAAAGTTGAAAGATGATGGTAGCAATTACACGGACTGGGTACGTAACTTGAGGATTATCCTCATTGCTGCACAGAAGAATTACGTCCTGGAGCAACACCAGATGTTTTGAACGTCTGGCAGAGCAAAGCTGATGACTACTCGATAGTTCAGTGTGCCATGCTTTACGGCTTAGAACTGGGTCTTCAACGACGTTTTGAACATCGTGGAGCATATGAGATGTTCCAGGAGTTGAAGTTAATATTTCAAGCAAATGCCCGGATTGAGAGATATGAAGTCTCCAATAAGTTCTACATCTAGAAGATGGAGGAGAATAGTTCTGTCAGTGAGCATATACTCAAAATGTCTGGGTATAATAATCACTTGATTCAACCGGGAGTTAATCTTCCGGATGATAGCTTCATTGGCAGAATTCTCCAATCACTGCCACCAAGCTACAAGAGCTTTGTGATGAACTATAATATGCAAGGGATGGAAAAGACTATTCCCGAGCTCTTCGTGATGCTTAAAGCTGCGGAGGTAGAAATCAAGAAGGAGCATCAAGTGTTGATGGTCAACAAGACCACTAGTTTCAAAAAAAGGGCAAGGGGAAGAAGAAGGGGATCTTCAAGAAGAACATCAAGCAAGTTGCTGCTCAGGAGAAGAAACTCAAGTCTGGACCTAAGCCTGAAACTGAGTGCTTCTACTGCAAGCAGACTGGTCACTGGAAGCGGAACTGCCCCAAGTATTTGGCGGATGAGAAGGATGGCAAGGTGAACAAAGGTATATGTGATATACATGTTATTGATGTGTACCTTACTAATGCTCGCAGTAGCACCTGGGTATTTGATACTGGTTCTGTTGCTAATATTTGCAACTCGAAACAGGGACTATGGATTAAGCAAAGATTGGCAAAGGACGAGGTGACGATGCACATAGGAAATGGTTCCAAAGTCGATGTGATCGCGATCGGCACGCTACCTCTACATCTACCTTCGGGATTAGTTTTAGACCTAAATAATTGTTATTTGGTGCCAGCGTTGAGCATGAACATTATATCTGGATCTTGTTTGATGCAAGACGGTTATTCATTTAAATCAGAGAATAATGGTTGTTCTATTTATATGAGTAATATCTTTTATGGTCATGCACCCTTGAAGAATGGTCTATTTTTGTTGAATCTCGATAGTAGTGATACACATATTCATAATGTTGAAGCCAAAAGATGCAGAGTTCATAATGATAGTGCAACTTATTTGTGGCACCGCCGTTTAGGTCATATCGGTGTAAAGCGCATGAAGAAACTCCATACTGATGGACTTTTGGAACCACTTGATTATGAATCACTTGGTACTTGCGAACCGTGCCTCATGGGCAGGATGAGTAAAACACCGTTCTCCGGTACTATGGAGAGAGCAACAGATTTGTTGGAAATCATACATACAAATGTATGTGGTCTGATGAATGTTGAGGCTCGTGGCGGATATCGTTATTTTCTCACCTTCACACATGACTTAAGCAGATATGGGTATATCTACTTAATGAAACATAAGTCTGAAACATTTGAAAAGTTCAAAGAATTTCAGAGTGAAGTTGAAAATCATCGTAACAAGAAAATAAAATTTCTACAATCTCATCGTGGAGGAGAATATTTGAGTTACGAGTTTGGTGTACATTTGAAACAATGCGGAATAGTTTCGCAACTCACTCCATCCGGAACACCACAACGTAATGGTGTGTCCGAACGTCGTAATCGTACTTTACTAGATATCGTGCGATCTATGATGTCTCTTACTGATTTACCGCTATCGTTTTGGGGTTATGCTTTAGAGACGGCCGCATTCACGTTAAATAGGGCACCATCGAAATCCGTTGAGACGACGCCTTATGAACTGTGGTTTGGCAAGAAACCAAAGTTGTCGTTTCTGAAAGTATGGGGATGCGATGCTTATGTGAAAAAGCTTCAACCTGATAAGCTCGAACACAAATCGGAGAAATGTGTCTTCATAGGATATCCAAAGGAGACTATTGGATACACCTTCTATCACAGATCCGAAGGCAAGACTTTTGTTGCTAAATTCGGAAGCTTTCTAGAGAAGGAGTTTCTCTTGAAAGAAGTGAGTGGGAGGAAAGTAGAACTTGATGATGTAATTGTACCTGCTCCCTTGTTGGAAAGTAGTTCATCAGAGAAACCGGTTTCTGTGACACCTACACCAATTAGTGAGGAAATTAATGATGATGATCATGAAACTTCAGATCAAGATGTTACTGAACCTCGTAGGTCAACCAGAGTAAGATCCGCACCAGAGTGGTACGGTAATCCTGTTCTGGAAGTCATGCTACTAGATCTTGATGAACCTACAAACTATGAAGAAGCGATGGTGAGCCCAGATTCCGCAAAATGGCTTGAAGCCATGAAATCTGAGATGGGATCCATGTATGAGAACAAAGTGTGGACTTTAGTTGAACTGCCCGATGATCGGCAAGCAATTGAGAATAAATGGATTTTTAAGAAGAAGACTGACGCTGACGGTAATGTTACTGTCTACAAAGCTCGACTTGTGGCAAAAGGTTTTCGACAAGTTCAAGGGATTGACTATGATGAGACCTTCTCACCCGTAGCGATGCTTAAGTCTGTCCGAATCATGTTAGCAATTGCCGCATTTTATGATTATGAAATTTGGCAGATGGATGTCAAAACCGCATTCCTGAATGGATTTCTGGAGAAGAGTTGTATATGATGCAACCGGAAGGTTTTATCGATCCAAAGGGAGCTAACAAAGTGTGCAAGCTCCAGCGATCCATTTATGGACTGGTGCAAGCCTCTCGGAATTGGAATAAACGCTTTGATAGTATGATCAAAGCATTTGGTTTTATACAGACTTTTGAAGAAGCCTGTATTTACAAGAAAGTGAGTGGGAGCTCTGTAGCATTTCTGATATTATATGTGGATGACATATTACTGATCGGAAATGATATAGAATTTCTGGATAGCATAAAGGGATACTTGAATAAGAGTTTTTCAATGAAAGACCTCTGTGAAGCTGCTTACATATTGGGCATTAAGATCTATAGAGATAGATCAAGACGCTTAATTGGACTTTCACAAAGCGCATACCTTGACAAAGTTTTGAAGAAGTTCAAAATGGATCAGGTGAAGAAAGGATTCTTGCCGATGTTACAAGGTGTGAAGTTGAGTAAGACTCAATGCCCGACCACTACAGAAGATAGAGAGAAAATGAAAGATGTTCCCTATGCTTCAGCCATAGGCTCTATCATGTATGCAATGTTGTGTACCAGACCTGATGTGTGCCTTGCTATAAGTCTAGCAGGGAGGTACCAAAGTAATCCAGGAGTGGATCACTGGACAGCGGTCAAGAACATCCTGAAGTACCTGAAAAGGACTAAGGATATGTTTCTCGTATATGGAGGTGACAAAGAGCTCATCGTAAATGGTTACGTTGATGCAAGCTTTGACACTGATCCGGACGATTCTAAATCGCAAACCGGATACATGTTTACATTAAACGGTGGAGCTGTCAGTTGGTGCAGTTCTAAAAAAAGCGTCGTGGCGGGATCTACCTAGCTGCTTCGGAAGCAGCAAACGAAGGAGTCTGGATGAAGGAGTTCATATCCGATCTAGGTGTCATACCTAGTGCATCGGGTCCAATGAAAATCTTTTGTGACAATACTGGTGCAATTGCCTTGGCGAAGGAATCCAGATTTCACAAGAGAACCAAGCACATCAAGAGACGCTTCAATTCCATCCGGGATCTAGTCCAGGTGGGAGACATAAAGATTTGAACGATACATATAGATCTAAATGTTGCAGACCCGTTGACTAAGCCTCTTCCACGAGCAAAACATGATCAGCACCAAGGCTCCATGGGTGTTAGAATCATTACTGTGTAATCTAGATTACTGACTCTAGTGCAAGTGGGAGACTGAAGGAAATATGCCCTAGAGGCAACAATAAAGTTTTATTTATTTCCTTATATCATGATAAATGTTTATTATTCATGCTAGAATTGTATTAACCGGAAACATAATACTTGTGTGAATACATAGACAAAGAGAGTGGCACTAGTATGCCTCTACTTGACTAGCTCGTTGATCAAAGATGGTTATGTTTCCTAACCATAGACATGTGTTGTCATTTGATTAATAGGATCACATCATTAGGAGAATGATGTGATTGACATGACCCATTCCATTATCTTAGCACCCGATCGTTTAGTATGTTGCTATTGCCTTCTTCATGACTTATACATGCTCCTATGACTATGAGATTATGCAACTCCCGTTTCCCGGAGGAACACTTTGTGTGCTACCAAACGTCACTACGTAACTGGGTGATTATAAAGGAGCTCTACAGGTGTCTCCGAAGGTACATGTTGGGTTGGCGTATTTCGAGATCAGGATTTGTCACTCCGATTGTCGGAGAGGTATCTCTGGGCCCTCTCGTTAATGCACATCACATAAGCCTTGCAAGCATTGCAACTAATGAGTTAGTTGTGAGATGATGTATTACGGAACGGGTAAAGAGACTTGCCGGTAACGAGATTGAACTAGGTATTGAGATACCGACGATCGAATCTCTGGCAAGTAACATACCGATGACAAAGGGAACAACGTATTTTGTTATGCAGTCTGACCGATAAAGATCTTTGTAGAATATGTGGGAGCCAATATGAGCATCCAGGTTCCGCTATTGGTTATTGACCGGAGATGTGTCTCGGTCATGTCAACATTGTTCTCGAACCCGTAGGGTCCGCACGCTTAACCTTACGATGACAGTTTCATTATGAGTTTATATGTTTTGATGTACTGAAGGTTGTTCGGAGTCCCCGATGTGATCACGGACATGACGAGGAGTCTCGAAATGGTCGAGACATAAAGATTGATCTATTGGAATCCTATATTTGGATATCGGAATCGTTCTGGGTGAAATCGGGATTTTACCGGAGTACCGGGGGGTTACCGGAACCCCCTCGGGGGTTAATGGGCCTACATGGGCCCTAAGGGAGAAGAGGAGGGCCATCCAGGGAAGGCCGCATGCCCCCTCCCCCCAAGTCCGAATAGGACAAGGAAGGGGGGGCGGCGCCCCCCTTTTCTCTTTCCCCCTTCCCCTTTCCTTCTCGAACAAGGCAAGAGGGGGGAGTCCTACTCCCGGTGGGAGTAGGACCCCTCCAAGCGCACCCCTAGGGGCCGGCCGCACCTCGCCCCTCCCTCCTTTATATATGGGGGCAAGGGGGCACCCCAAGACACACAAGTTGATCTTCGTGATCGTTCCTTAGCCGTGTGCGGTGCCCCCTTCCACCATATTCCACCTCGGTCATATTGTAGCGGTGCTTAGGCGAAGCCCTCCGATGGTAGAACATCAAGATCGTCACCACGCCGTCGTGCTGACGGAACTCATCCCCGACACTTTGCAGGATAGTAGTCTGGGGATCGTCATCGAGCTGAACGTGTGCTAGAACTCGGAGGTGACGTAGTTTCGGTGCTTGATCGGTCGGGCCGTGAAGACGTACGACTACATCAACCGCGTTGTTATAACGCTTCCGCTTTCGGTCTACGAGGGTACGTGGACAACACTCTCCCCTCTCGTTGCTATGCATCACCATGATCTTGCGTGTGCGTAGGATTTTTTTTGAAATTACTACGTTACCCAACACCAAACTCTAAACCTTCAAATAATAATCTGTTTTGTGTGCCCGAATTGCTCATGTAGCGACTAGGGGCTAGTAGTATCTTCCATGCTAGGTGGGTTATTCTCACGATGAGTGGACTCCGCTCATCATTAACGAGAAAATGGCTGGTAACTGGGATGCCCAGTCCCATGATCAAAAGATTGAAATCAAATCAAAAATAATTGCAAACAAAACTCCCACAGGTTTGATGTTAGTTGGAGGCACCCGTTGTTTCAGGCAAGCCATGGATTGATGATTGTTGGTGGAGGGAGAGTAAAAATCTTTACCTTTCTGTTTGGGAACCGCCTATAATGTATGTAGTATGGAAGATATTGGGAACTCTTGGTCGTTATGTTGACAATGAAAGCATACCTCTGAAAATTATTTTCATCTATGTTTTTGCTTCGAGCTCTGGCACCTCTGCAAATCTCTGCTTCCCTCTGCGAAGGGCCTATCTTTTACTTTTACGCAAGAGTCAATAGTATTCCTTCTCATTCCAACCTACTCTTTAGTTGGCAAGCATCATGTGATGGAAAGATCTAAGCATATATGGCCATTCAAATATATTTGAGCATGAATTATTACTGTTGACATTACCGCTGAGGCAAAAGGTTGGGAGGAGAAACATTTAGCCCCTATCTTTCTCTGTGTTCGATGAATACTATTTGTTATAAAAATATGCTTTGAGTGGTAGCAATCATGGAAGACTAAATAATAGTTGAGTATGTGAAGTTTGCTGAATCAAAGCTCTGACATAGACACTTCCTGAAAATAAGATGAATTGTAATTGTTTCATGACTAATAACACGGTTTGTTAGTTTTCAAGAAAGTTTATGTTCTATACTTTAACATGTGAATAGTTTGTTACTTGATCATGCAAAGTTTTATGATATGAGCTACTGTATGACATACAATGATGTTAGGAAAGGTGATTGAAATTATCATTGATCAAACTTGTGCACCTCCTATGATTCACACTTCATAAATTCTTTCTTTTATCATTTACCTACTCGAGGACGTTCAGGAATTAAGCTTGGGGATGCTGATACGTCTCCAACGTATCTATATTTTATGAAGCATTCATGCTATTATATTATCCATCTAGGACATTATTGGGCTTTATTATACACTTTTATATTACTTTTAGGACTAACCTATTAACCCAGAGCCGAGTGTCAGTTCCTGTTTTTTTTCCTTGTTTCAGTGTTTCGAAGGAAAGGAATATCAAACGGAGTCGAAACGGAATGAAACCTTCTGGAGAAGTTATTTTTGGAAGGAAAGCAACCCGGGAGACTTGGAGTCCACGTCAAGGAAGAAACGAGGAAGGCACGAGGCAAGGGGGCGCGCCCACCCCCTGGGCGCGCCCTCCACCCTCGTGGGCCCCTCGTGGCTCCCCTGATGTACTTCTTCCTCCTATATATACCAATATACCGTAAAACCATCGGGGAACAGAATAGATCGGGAGTTCCGCCACCGGAAGCCTCTGTAACCACTAAAAACCAATCAGGACCCTGTTCCGGCACCCTGCCGGAGGGGGAACCCTCACCGGTGGCCATCTTCGTCATCCTGGCGCTCTCCATGACGAGGAGGGAGTAGTTCACCCTCAGGGCTGAGGGTATGTACCAGTAGCTATGTGTTTGATCTCTCTCTCTCTCTCTCTCTCTCTCTCTCTCTCGTGTTCTTGAGGTGATACGATCTTGATGTATCGTGAGCTTTGCTATTATAGTTGGATCTTATGTTGCTTCTCCCCCTCTACTCTCCTGTAATGGATTGAGTTTTCCCATTGAAGTAATCTTATCGGATTGAGTCTTTTAATGATTTGAGAACACTTGATGTATGTCTTGCCGTGCGTATCTGTGGTGACAATGGGATATCACGTGATTCACTTGATGTATGTTTTGGTGATCAACTTGCGGGTTCCTCCCATGAACCTATGCATAGGGGTTGGCACACATTTTCGTCTTGATTCTCTGGTAGAAACTTTGGGGCACTTTTTGAGGTTCTTTGTCTTGGTTGAATAGATGAATCTGAGATTGTGAGATGCATATCGAATAATCATACCCACGAATACTTGAGGTGACATTGGAGTATCTAGGTGACATTAGGGTTTTGGTTGATTTGTGTCTTAAGGTGTTATTCTAGTACGAACTCTAGGGCTGTTTGTGACACTTATAGGAATAGCCCAATGGATTGATTGGAAAGAATAACTTTGAGGTGGTTTCGTTCCCTACCATAATCTCTTCGTTTGTTCTCCGCTATTAGTGACTTTGGAGTGACTCTTTGTTGCATGTTGAGGGATAGTTATATGATCCAATTATGTTGTTATTGTTGAGAGAACTTGCACTAGTGAAAGTATGAACCCTAGGCCTTGTTTCAAAGCATTGCAATACCGTTTGTGCTCACTTTTATCATTAGTTACCTTGCTGTTTTTATATTTTCATATTACAAAAACCTATATCTACCATCCATATTGCACTTGTATCACCATCACTTCGTTGAACTAGTGCACCTATACAATTTACCATTGTATTTGGTGTGTTGGGGACACAAGAGAATCTTTGTTATTTGGTTGCAGGGTTGTATGAGAGAGACCATCTTCATCCTACGCCTCCCACGGATTGATAAACCTTAGGTCATCCACTTGAGGAAATTTGCTACTGTCCTACAAACCTCTACACTTGGAGGCCCAACAACGTCTACAAGAAGAAGGTTGCGTAGTAGACATCAGGTGGCATTGGTCCCGGTTGGTGCCGCGAACCGGTACCAATGCACCCCTTTAGTCCCGGTTGGTGCCACCAACCGGGACCAAAGGCCTTGTGCTGGTGCGCCCGCGTCGAAAGTTTAGTCCCACCTCGCTAGTTGAGAGGGGCGCGCAGTGGTTTATAAGCCCCACTGCCGCACCCCTCTCGAGCTCCTCTCCATTACCGGATTACGGGCCTAATTGTGACTGCTATGCCCGAGGGTCCTACTGGGCCTTATGCGGGCCTGAATCCAGGCCCAGGGATGGATTTCTAGTCGTATTCAGGCCGTGGTGGCCCAGTAGGTGGCAATTTTTTTTTCCCAATTTTTTTGTTTTAATTCTTTTGTTTTCTTTCTACTTACAACAAAATACTTATTTATTTTATTTTATTTTGTTTCTACTTATATATTTGCTATTAAAGTTTCTAACAAACAAAGTTCTTTATGAAAATTCTTTTTGCTTTTAATGATTTTGAACAGAAAATACTTTGATAATTTTAGTTGCATTAATTTTATATAATTTTAGTTTCATAAATTTTAGATGTTGCTTATAATGTTTTGAACTGAAAATACTTTGGTAATTTTAGTTTCATAAATTTTATTTATGCTATTAATGTTTATTTTATTTTATTTTGTTTCTACTTATATATTTTATTAAAGTTTATATTATTTTGTTTCAAATTACTTATTTATTTTATTTTATGATAATTCTTTTTGCTATTAAATTTTCATGCATTTACTGATTATTTTGAGCTATAAGACCCTGAAATTGAAAAGCATTTCAAATGAACTCTGAAAAGATTAAAAGTTGGAATGGTATCATCATTTCACCCACATAGCATGTGCAAGAAAGTAAAGAGGCTTACGGCAAAAACTGGATGCACTTCGCGTACAAAACGGACAATCTCTTTCGAAATATCAGGGTTTCATACGGAAACTCGTCTGCTACAAAGGGATTTTATTTTTTTGAACTTATTTGAACTCCATAGTTTTTCTATGTTCAAAATGCACCATTAAAAGCCACATCATCAATTTTCAACTATTTCTGACTTCATTTGTTATTTTTCGTGCATTTACTGATTTTTTTTCCAGCTATAAGACCCTGAAATTGAAAAGCACTACAAATGAACTCTGAAAAGGTTGAAAGTTTGCATGGTATCATTGTTTCACCCACATAGCATGTGCAAGAAAGTAGAGAGGCTTACGGCAAAAACTGGATGATGAAGTTATGTACCTGGGGTAGGGGCACGGACCTGTCCTAAGAGCCCTGCCCAAGGACATCCTTAGAAGAAGTCACCTTTCAATCGACTTTAAGGTACCCACTCGACGGGTTCAAGACACTCGACCAAGAAGCTACCACTCGACCACGAAGCCAACCACTCGACTGCCAGGAGATCTAAAGTCACTCCACAGGCAAACGGTCGATCATTAAGTAGTCTTTATGGTCATCATAGCACTTTATTAGAGGCGTTACATGTAACGCTCGACCTTAATGTACCTTAAACCCTGCATTACTGAGGGCAGGAGAGGGCTGGCGAACTCTATATAAGCCACCCCCCTCCTCAGTATCAGGGGTTCGCATCTTTGTAACACACACGCATATAATCCAGTCGACCGCCTCCGGGCTCCGAGACGTAGGGCTATTACTTCTTCTGAGAAGGGCCTGAACTCGTAAAACTCTTGCGTGCACAACTACTCCAAAGCTAGGATCTTGCCTCTCTATTCCTACCCCCCCCCCCATTCTACTGTCAGACTTAGAACCACGAGAGTTGGCGCCCACCGTGGGGCAGGTGTTCTAGCGATTTGTTGGAGGAGTTGGGATTCTTTTGACATCTGCCATCATGTCGTCGAGCGGAATCCTGGTCGAGGGGCGCGAGATCCGCCTCGGCGCCCTCACTTTCGTCGTCGATGACTCTGCTTGGCTCCAGGAGGCTCCACTCGACGTGGACGCGCTTCCCGCCCGCGGAGCAACGCACTTTCGCGCGTGCATTCGTGGCGTCCTCCTGCGGCAACCGTCGGCCCAGTACGGGTCGGCACCCGTTTCGTCCTCGCTCCCAGTTTCCCGCCGGCGCAAGCGCTCCGGTCGGTCGAGGCTCCAGCGGTGGGTGAGGCATGCATTGGCCCGCCAGTCGGCCATCCCCCAAGTCGCGGCGATTGAGCCCGACGAATCACTCTACGGCCTGTTCGATCTGTCGACTGGCTCCGCAGAGACTGCGTCCGAGTGCGACAGCAGTGATCCAGCGGCGGAGGTACTGATGGTCGACGGACCGCGCAGTCCCCCCGGATTCCCCCACACCGAAGAGATTGCCGGGGGAGGAGTTCCGGCGCGGGGCCACGAAGAGTACAGGCCCGAGCCTCTCACCTCATTGCAGAGGGAGGAACTTCGTCGCTGGAACATGGACGCGCTTCACACTCTTATCGTTGGAGAAACCCCCGAGGCACGCGCCTTGGAGGAGGCGCGCTTGGCCAACCTGGCTGAACGCACTCGACTGGAGAATCTCCAGAGAGTACTCGACGAGCGCACTCGACTGCCTGTTCCAGAATCCAGTCGACGTCGTCTCTTTCAGCCACCAACTCAGGTATACCGAACTCCGATTCAGAATTTAGCAGCTGCAGCCCGCATAGCAGAGTCGATCCAGCCTTCTCAGTCAGAGGCAGGGAGAGGTCCGCTATAGATCAGAGATTTGCTCCGGGCAGCAGGGGATCAGAACTCAGTTGTATCGCAGTCGCGTAACAGGATTCACAGCCGATCCGTCGCTGCGAATTCTGTACAGTCGGCTCACAGTCCAGGATCACCCCTGAGGCGTGAAGAACGTAGAAGCCGGCATGATGATCAATATCAAGGCCGTGAGCGGTATGAACACCGATTCGATCGCAATGATCGACGTCGAGTGCCCACTCCTCCCCCAAGGGGTGGATCGTACGTCCCTCGGCAGCAAGATGGCAGACGCCAGCACAGTGCTGGGCGTAGGTTTCCAGTCGACCCCAGGGAGCCAGGCTTTGATGCGAGATCCATTATCGTTCAAGGTCTGGTCGACAGGAATAGAGCTCACAGAGAAGGCCATGACAGAGACGTTCCCTCCAGCAGCAGGGTTCATGTATCAGGACCAGAATGTTTCAGCAGAGCGATCAGGGCCGTTGTAATTCCTCCCAACTTCAGCTTGGCGACTGGAGTTAGTAAGTTCACCGGCGAGTCCAAGCCTGACACATGGCTTGAAGATTACCGAGTGGTTGTTCAGATTGGCGGCGGCAACGACGAAGTAGCCATGAAGCATTTGCCTCTTATGCTGGAGGGATCAGCCAGAGCATGGTTGAACCAGTTGGCACCCAGCAGTATTTACACTTGGGAAGATCTTGCCCGAGTGTTTGTCAGGACATTTGAAGGGACTTGCAAGCGACCAGCAGGGTTGACAGAATTGCAGTCGTGTGTTCAGAAGTCGAGTGAAACTCTGAGGGATTATATCCAGAGGTGGATCACTTTACATCACACAGTCGAGAATGTATCTGATCACCAGGCAGTTTGTGCCTTCAAGGAAGGCGTCAGGAACAGAGAACTGAGTTTGAAATTCGGTCGAACCAGAGATATGACATTGAGTTGGATGATGGAAATTGCCACCAAGTATGCAAATGGGGAAGAACAAGATAGGCTCCGGAGTGGCAAGTACAAGGCAGCCGCTAATGAGGCCGGTGCAGGAAACTCCAGTCGAAAGCAAAAGCGCAAAGCCGAGCCAGCTGCTCCTGGAGAGACCTTGGCTGTGACCCCAGGAAAGTTTAAGGGGAAACCCAAGGGTCCCTGGAACCCCAAGAAGGTGAAAGATCAGGATGGGAACGATGTGATGGACCTACCGTGTCACATTCACACGAAGAAAGACGAAGATGGTAAACTCATTTACCCAAAGCATACCACTCGACAATGTCGACTCCTAATTCAGCAGTTTCAAGGGAAACAGGCCAAAGACAAAGAGAAAGAGTCAGACAAAGTTGAGGACAAAGAAGACAGCGGTGAGGAGTACCCCCAAGTCAACTCCACCCTGATAATTTTCGCTGATGTCGAAAGCAAGAGTCGATTGAAGGTTATCAATCGGGAAGTGAACATGGTCGCTCCGACGACACCCAATTATCTGAAATGGTCTCAGACTGCCATCACTTTCGACCAGTCCGATCACCCGACTCATATTGCTACCCCAGGGAGGCAAGCGTTGGTGGTCGACCCAGTCATTGAAGGCACTCGACTGACCAAAGTGTTGATGGATGGTGGAAGTGGCTTGAATTTGCTGTATGCAGAGACGCTGAAAGGGATGGGCATCCCGATGTCCAGACTCAGCACCAGTAACATGAGCTTCCACAGAGTCATTCCTGGAAAGAAGGCTGAGTCACTCGGCCAAATCGCTCTCGATGTAGTTTTTGGTGACTCGAAGAATTTCCTGAAGGAAAAGTTGACCTTTGAGGTCGTGGATTTTCAGAGTGCGTACCACGCCATACTTGGAAGGCCAGCGTACGCTCGTTTCATGGCCCGACCATGCTACGTGTAACTCAAGTTGAAGATGCCCGGTCCCAAAGGTGTGATCACTATCACGGGTAATCGGAAGAAGGCAGAAGAGTGCTTCCAGAAGGGCTCCAAAATTGCTGATGCTCAGATGGCCGAAATGGAGTTACAAGAGTACCAGAAGACCGCAGACCCGAGTGATTTGTTGTGAGCCAAGAAGCCTGCCACAGAGTCAGCATTTCAGTCGTCCGGTGAGACAAAACAGGTTCACATCCACCCGACTGACCCCAATGCGGCTCCGACCAACATCTCCACTACACTCGACTCTAAATAGGAAGAAGCGCTCATCCAGTTCCTCCGTGAGAATTGGGACATCTTTGCATGGAAGCCTGCTGACATGCCAGGTGTTCCCAGGGGACTGGCTGAGCACCGCCTTCGAGTCGACTCAAAAGTCAAACCAGTTAAGTAACATCTTCGACGGTCCGCCGTCCAGAAGAGAAAGGCCATTGGCGAAGAGGTGGCTCGACTCTTAGCGGCAGAGTTCATTCGCGAGATCTACCACTCCGAGTGGCTCGCCAATGTTGTAATGGTCCCCAAGAAGGGCAAGTCGTTGCGCATGTGCATCGATTTCAAACATATCAATCGGGCCTGCCCGAAAGATCATTTCCCTCTTCCTCGCATCGACCAAATAGTCGACTCGACCGCAGGATGCGAGAGGTTGTCTTTTTTAGATGCTTACTCCGGATACCATCAGATCCGTCTGTATGGACTAGATGAAATAAAAACAGCTTTCATCGCCCCGTTTGGGTGCTTCTGCTATGTCACCATGCCTTTCGGTCTCAAGAATGCCGGAGCTGCTTTCATGAGAATGATTCAGAAGTGCCTGATCACTCAAATCAGTCGGAATGTAGAAGCATACATGGATGATATAGTGGTCAAGTCGCGAAAAGGTTCCGACCTGCTGACTGACCTTGCTGAAACGTTTGCCAATCTCAGGAGGTATGATATCAAGCTTAATCCATCAAAATGCACATTCGGAGTTCCTGGAGGAAAGTTACTCGGTTTTCTTGTTTCCGAACGAGGAATCGACGCTAACCCTGAAAAAGTTCGCACCATACTCCGAATGAAACGCCCTGTGCATGTGCACGATGTCCAGAAACTTACTGGATGCTTGGCCGCTTTAAGTCGATTCATCTCCAGACTCGGTGAAAAGGCATTGCCTCTTTACCGACTGATGAAGAAGTCAGACAAGTTTGAGTGGACTCCGGAAGCTGATGCAGCATTCGCAGAGCTAAAAGCTCTGCTCTCCACCCAGTCGGTGCTTGTTGTCCCTGTCAGCAAAGAGCCATTATTGCTTTACATTGCAGCCACTGGACAAGTCGTTAGTACCGTACTTACGGTCGAGCGGGAAGAGGAAGGAAAAACTTTCAAAGTTCAGCACCCAGTTTATTACCTTTCTGAAGTTCTGACCCCATCAAAGCAAAGATACCCTCACTATCAGAAGCTTATCTACGGGATTTACATGACCATGAAGAAGGTTGCTCATTATTTCTCTGATCACTCCATTACAGTCGTCAGCGACGCCCCGTTATCAGAGATCCTTCATAACAGAGATGCAACTGGTCGAGTGGCAAAATGGGCGATTGAACTTCTTCCCCTTGATATCAAGTTCGAGGCAAAGAAAGCTATCAAGTCCCAAGCAATAGCCGATTTCCTCGCCGAGTGGACTGAACAACAACTTCCGACTCAAGTTCACTCGGAGCACTGGACTATGTTTTTCGATGGCTCCAAGATGCTGAATGGGTCCGGTGCAGGGGTTGTATTGGTTTCCCCCCGAGGAGACAAGCTCAAATACGTCCTCCAGATTCACTTTGATTCCTCCAACAACGAGGCAGAATATGAAGCACTCCTATATGGACTGCGTATGGCCATTTCACTTGGCGTCCGTCGCCTTATGGTCTACGGCGACTCAGATCTGGTTGTTAATCAAGTGATGAAGGAGTGGGATGTTCGAAGCCCAGCCATGACGGGTTATTGCAATGCAGTGAGAAAGCTGGAGAAGAGATTCGAGGGGTTAGAGCTCCATCATATACCCCGACTGAAAAACCAAGCTGCGGATGATTTGGCGAAAATAGGGTCCAAGAGAGAAGCCATCCCCAGTGATGTGTGTTTGGAGCACATTCGTGCGCCATCGATACAAGAAGATCCTTTCACAGAAGAACCTCCACAGCCAAAGAGCGCCAGCGATCCGACTGAAGTGGAGATTCCAGCCGTGGTCGACCTGATTATGGAAGTTGTAGTCATCACTCCCGACTGGATAGCACCTTACATCGCGTATATTATGAAGAAAGAGCTCCCAGAAGATGAAGAAGAGGCTCGACAGATCGTCCGTCGATCCAAGGCCTTTACAGTAATCAAAGGGCAGTTGTACAGAGAAAGCACGACTGGAGTTGGCCAGAAGTGCATCACGCCAGAAGAAGGTCAGGTAATTCTTGAGGATATCCACTCGGGGACCTGTGGTCATCATGCGTCCTCTCGGACCATTGTGGCTAAAGCATACCGAGCGGGATTTTACTGGCCGAGGGCGAATGAAATGGCAAAAGACATAGTCGACAAGTGCGAAGGGTGTCAGTTTTATTCCAACATGTCGCGCAAGCCCTCCTCTGCTCTGAAGACCATTCCACTCGTCTGGCCCTTCGCTGTTTGGGGGCTAGACATGATTGGACCGCTGAGAACTGGTAGAAGCGGCTTCACTCACTTACTGGTTGCAGTCGACAAGTTCACCAAGTGGATAGAAGCCAAACCCATCAAAAACCTCGATGCAAGCACTGCTATCAGTTTCATCAGAGAGCTGATATTCAAATATGGAGTTCCACATAGCATCATCACGGACAATGGATCAAACTTTGATAACGACAGATTCAAAGCCTTCTGCGCCACCCAAGCCACGCGGGTCGACTATGCCTCAGTTGCCCATCCTCAGTCGAATGGGCAGGCAGAGCGTGCAAATGGTCTCATCCTCAAAGGACTGAAACCCCGACTGATGCGTGATCTCAAACACGCGGCAGGAGCTTGGGTCGACGAACTTCCGTCAGTTCTTTGGGGATTAAGGACCACTCCTAATCAGTCGACTGGAAGAACGCCCTTCTTTCTGGTCTACAGGGCTGAAGCAGTGCTGCCGAGTGATCTGCTCCACAATGCACCTCGAGTCGAACTATACTCTGAAGCAGAAGCGGAACAAGCTCGGCAAGATGCAGTCGACCTCTTGGAAGAAGAGAGAGAGAGATAGCCCTAATCCGCTCGACTATCTACCAGCAGGACTTACGTCGGTTTCACGCGAGAAATGTGAAGAGTCGAGCCTGTCAGGAAGGAGACTTGGTCCTCCGAGTGGATCAGCAAAAACCTCACAAGCTCGCTCCAACCTGGGAAGGCCCCTTCATCGTCACCAAAGTCCTCCACAACGGAGCGTATCACCTCTACAACGTTGATCGCCAGATTGACGAGCCTCGAGCTTGGAATGCGGAGTTACTCCGTCCTTTTTACACTTGAAAGAAGAAACTCACTCGGTTGAGATGTAATAAAAGTACCTCTGTAGTTCTTTTATCTAAAGCAAGAATGTTATAATTTTCACAGAAGATTGCTATTTCTTTTTGTTGAAATTTCCCCCAATGGGTGGCTTAGCTGCGAATCCGTTTCGCCTAAGTTTATAAAACTCCTGCCGAGTGAAGAGCCAGCCTCCCACTCGAAGGCTTAGCTGCGAATCTGTTTCGCCTAAGTATTTAAAATCCTACCGAGTGGGGAGCCAGCCTCCCACTCGGGGGCTTAGCTGCAGTCCAAGTACTCGCCTAAGTATTTAAAATCCTACCGAGTGGAGAGCCAGCCTCCCACTCGGGGGCTTAGCTGCAGTCCAAGTACTCGCCTAAGTATTTAAAATCCTACCGAGTGGAGAGCCAGCCTCCCACTCGGGGGCTTAGCTGCAGTCCAAGTACTCGCCTAAGTATTTAAAATTCCTACTGAGTGAAAAGCCAGCTTCCCGCTCGAGGGCTTAATAACAGTCCAAGGATTTAGTTAAACTCTCAACATAATGAACGCTTCGCAAGGACGACAAGGCGCAGGTCGACTGCCTCCTTCTCCTTTAGAAGCTATATTCAAAAATCCTACCGAGTGGAGAGCAAACCTCCCACTCGGAGGCTTAGCTGCAGCCCAGCGCTCGCCTAAGTGATTAAAATCCTACCGAGTGGAGAGCAGACCTCCCATTCGGAGGCTTAGCTGCAGCCCAGTGCTCGCCTAAGTAATTAAAATCCTACCGAGTGGAGAGCAAACCTCCCACTCGGGGGCTTAGCTGCAGCCCAGCGCTCGCCTAAGTGATTAAAATCCTACCGAGTGGAGAGCAGACCTCCCACTCGGAGGCTTAGCTGCAGCCCAGTGCTCGCCTAAGTAATTAAAATCCTACCGAGTGGAGAGCAAACCTCCCACTCGGGGGCTTAGCTGCAGCCCAGCGCTCGCCTAAGTGATTAAAATCCTACCGAGTGGAGAGCAGACCTCCCACTCGGAGGCTTAGCTGCAGCCCAGTGCTCGCCTAAGTAATTAAAATCCTACCGAGTGGAGAGCAAACCTCCCACTCGGGGGCTTAGCTGCAGCCCAGTGCTCGCCTAAGTGTTTAAAAATCCTACCAAATGGAGAGCAAACCTCCCACTCGGAGGCTTAGCTGCAGCTCCGTGCTCGCCTAAGTCATCTTGAGTAAAAGTCAAGTCTCACTCGACGGATAAATCACGAAGATATTCAACGATAAATCAAGTTCGAATAAAGATCAAAAGGTCCTGGACCGCAAATAAAAGTGCCCAAGCCTCCAGCTCGACAGAGTTTATCGGTTACACAAACCACTCGGCATTCCGAGGCAAATTTAAAGTGAGACACAGTAGTTTTTTACTCCTCCGGTGGAGGACTGGATGGGGCAACAAACTCGTCCAAATCAATCCCGTCTGAGATACGGGTGGCAGCAGCAATGAAGGTCTCCATAAAGTCTTGGAAATTATGCTTCTTCGTATTGGCAACTTGGAGGGCGGCCAGCTTCTCTTCTCGCGCCTCCTTGCAGTGGACACGAACCAGCGACAGAGCAACAACGGCACCACACCTGGCAGAAGACTTTTTCCATTCATGCACTCGACTCGGCACTTCCTTCAGTCGAGTGACCAAGGATTCAAGGTCATTCTGAAGTATCTGATTTGGCCAGAGTGCAGAGTCGATCCGCGACACTGCCGCCTTCAGTCGAGCGAGATAGTCCACCACACTGGCGACGCGAGACTCCAGCCGGAGGACATTCATGGCAGCTTCGTCCTTCACAGGAGAGTTGATGGGGTCCAGATTGGTTTCCACTCGACCAGTTTCTTCCTCGAAGTTTTGCCAGAATTCTGAAAGGTACAGTCCAATATTATAATTGAATGATGAGTCGACAACGACAAGTCAATCGAGTAAGGGGATTACCTTCAAGCATGAGGAATAGTTTCTTGGCGAGCCCTCCGAGGTAAGCCTCCAGATCCTTTCGCTTCCCCGCCATATCGCCGACCTTGTCAGTCAGAGCAATCTTGTCGTTTTTCAATCGACTTGCTTCCTTGTTGGCCGCGTCAAGAGCAGACTTCAGCTTGGCATTCTCGTCTTCAAGCTGACCAACTGAAGCAAGCTTTTCTTCAGCGAGCTTCGTTTTCTCCGAAGCCGCCTTCTGTGCTTCCGCAAGGTCAAGATCTTTCTTCCTCAGAGCCTCCTCCAGTTGGTCTGCAAAACAATAATGAGAACGGAGTTGAGAATAGGCAGAAAAACAAAGACAGCCGTCGAATCCTCACCAGCCATACCTTTTGCTTCGTCCTTCGCCTTCTGCAAGTTCTCCTGGGCAAACTTCAAGTCGAGGTTAAGCTGGACCTGTTTCTCCTTCAATTCAGCAAGATGAGCAACAAGCTCGCAAGATTTCTACAAAGAGTCAATCGACAAAAGATATCAAAGACAAGTTACTTCCGAGTGGCTAAAGGAAAAGTTGTAGCACTTCTAAGACTACAGCCGAATCAAAACATTCGACAGTAGCCTCGGGGACTACACCCAGTGGGTGCACTCGGTGTGCCCCCACCGGTAATCTTTCAAAATCCTGATCGATCAGTCGACCAAATATGATTCTAGTGCCATGATTAATAGTCAGCGTTTCTAAGACTACAGCCGAATCAAAACATTCGACAGCAGTCTCGGGGACTACACCCAGTGGGTGCACTCAGCGTGCCCCCACTGGTTCGACCAAAAAAAAGTCGACTGCGCAGTTCCATTCGACATGGCCCGACCAGACCGAGTGAAGAAGTACAAATACAGCAACGCAATATAAAGACTACAGTCGACTGCCAGCAGTCCACCAGTCTCGGGGACTACACCCAGTGGGTGCACTTAGCGTGCCCCCACTCGACCAAAGGTTGACAGACACACCCAGTGGGTGTACAGATATAAAGATCTTCGGAAAAGAGATTCTTTGAACAGCATATTGCAACAGACCAAGTGTCGAGTCGACTGACCTGGACGTTGCTCTGAAGAGCCGAACTCGCGTCATACGCTGCTTGGCTGGCGTCCCGAACCACTTTCACTTGCTCCATCATGAAACCCGCCTGGCGTATAGCCTCTTTTGCGGCACCCACTTGGTCCTCTGGGACAGGGTATGTAGCAAAAAGCGAAGGCAGATTTGCAGTCGACGCCGAAGGCCGCACGCTCGTTAGAGGTTCAGCAAAAGTCACGGAAGTCCGAGTGGTATCACCACCGTCCCGAGCTACAGCCTCAGACACCGGAGCAGATTGGGGGGTCTTGCCAGTCGATGCCCTCCGGTTCCTTCTTACTCTCAGCTGCTCGTCGTCTTCATCGTCTGGTAAGTTGATAACATGAGGGGGAGCTGCAAGAAAAGTCAATCGACCAGAGTTACAAGAAATATTCAGTCAACCGAAGACAGAACATCAGTAATGGTACCTGGATTGTAAGTAACAGCATCTTCCATCTCTTGATCTCCGTCCTTGGCAGAGATCTCAGAAGTAGCAGCACTACAAATTTTGGAAGTCAGTCAGTTGGCTCAATGAATCGACCAAGGATCCGTCCACAGTCGACAAAGGAAAACAAGTATTATTATTACCCAGAAATGGTGGGGACAGTCATCTTCATCTTGGGCAGAGCCTTGGGCGGCTTGGATGGCGTCGCGCGTGGGTGCTTGGGAGCCTTCTCAGTCGCCGTAGGAGAAGAGGTCCGAGGGCGTTTCGACGACTGCCCAACAGGAGCAGTCGCCTTACCACGTTCCCTCGTGGGATCATGTGTAAGCTTGGATCGCCTCTCCGAGCGGGGGGGTTCAACTTCCTCCTCCTCCTCTTCGCTGGAGTCGACGTCGTCGTCCCCCTCCCCTTCGCCATCGGATTCCCACTCGCCGTGCTCGTCTCCGCTTTCACCTCCGCTCGCCTCCCCTTCCTCAGTCGGCTCCTGTGCCCCGTTGGGCGTTGAGTACATCTCAGTAGTTTCCTGGGAAACAACAGACAAAACAAAAGTCAGTCGGCCAATTCAAAGAAGACCAATGAAGAAAGCAAGATCTCAGTCAGGTGCACAAGGTCAGACCTGGTCCACTCCGTATGTGTTGTCGAGTGGAGGAACCCTCCTGGCTCCTCGGGGATTGTCTTTGTTTCCTGTGATGCTCGACAGCCATCCTTCTCGCATCTCATCAGTGACCTCCTCCGGGTGGATCCGAGTGGTGTCTTCAAGACCCGAATACAGCCACATCGGATGATCGCGAGCCTGGAGCGGCTGGATGCGCCTCCTAAGGAAGACCTCCAGCAAGTCCATGCCAGTCACGCCATCGCGGACAAGCTGAACCACTCGACCAACCAGCACTTTGACTTGGGCCTTTTCTTCCGGCGTCACTTTCAGAGAAGCAGGCTTTTGGGCTCGTTCCAGAGAGAAAGGGGGAAGTCCAGTCGACTGACCCGGAGTCGCCTGGTCTTTGCAGTAAAACCAGGTCGCCTACCAACCATGGACCGACTCAGGGAAAGTGATGGATGGAAAGGAGCTTTTTCCCCTCGTCTGGATCGTCAGACCCCTGCACAGCTGGATCACCTGCGTCCTTTCGTCACTCGACTTGGCCTTTTTGACCGATTGAGAACGGCAAGTGAAGATGTGCTTAAAGAGTCCCCAATGGGGGCGGCAACCCAAGAAACCCTCACACAAGGAAATGAAAGCAGCCAGATACACGATGGAATTGGGAGTGAAGTGGTGGAGCTGCGCTCCGAAGAAGTTCAGAAAGCTCCGGAAAAAAGGATGAGGCGGCAGAGAAAACCCGCGATCGATGTGGGTGGCGAGGAGGACACACTCACCATCAAGAGGTTGGGGCTCGACTTCCTTCCCCGGGAGAATCGCAGCTTCGTGGGGAATGACCCCTCCCTCAACCATATCATCGAGATCTTCCTGCCGAATCACCGTCGGCATCCAGTCGCCCTGGATCCAGCCTTTGGGCAGAGCAGTCCTTGAGGAAGATCCGCCCCGAGCGGACTTCTTCCCTTTCCCCTGGGCTGCCGCCTTCTTCGCGCGCTCTAGAGCGGATGTCTTGTCCTTCCCCATCGTCGCCGGCAAATCTCGAACGGGCCCGCGGCGCTAAGGTGGAAACGGAGACGGCGGAGGTCCTTGTGAAGGGAGAAAGGGAAGAAAGAGCACACTGTTCGGAAATCCCGAGCCGGTGGCTTATAAGAGGTCGCTTCCGAGTGGCTGACTGGTAGGCCCAAGCTATCCCGTCAAATCCCGCAGCAGACGCGCGCGCAGTACGTGGCGAAAAAGGTGGCACGGAAATCGAGGAGCTTCCGTCGTATCACGTCCGATTACCGCGGCCGCTCCCGTCCCGCGCGCTTCCCGAAATTCAAATCCCGCGAAATCCGCGGGTTGCAGAACAAATCGTCAGGCAGAAGATCCCTTTCACACCATCATTCGGAATGTCACAGACAAGGGAATTCACTCGACGAAAGGCCTAGAATGGATCAATGCGACTGAAAAAGGTTGATGACGTCATCCGTGACGATTGATCCAAAACAAGGCACTCATGTAGCGCAAAGAACCAGTCGGAAAGATCTCCAACCCTTTCCCCACTCTAACCTCGATCCATTCGGGGGCTAATGATGAAGTTATGTACCTGGGGTAGGGGCACTGACCTGTCCTAAGAGCCCTGCCCAAGGACATCCTTAGAAGAAGTCACCTTTCAATCGACTTGAAGGTACCCACTCGACGGGTTCAAGACACTCGACCAAGAAGCTACCACTCGACCACGAAGCCAACCACTCGACTGCCAGGAGATCTAAAGTCACTCCACAGGCAAACGGTCGGTCATTAAGTAGTCTTTATGGTCATCATAGCACTTTATTAGAGGCGTTACCTGTAACGCTCGACCTTATTGTACCTTAAACCCTGCATTACTGAGGGCAAGAGAGGACTGGCAAACTCTATATAAGCCACCCCCCCCCCTCAGTATCAGGGGTTCGCATCTTTGTAACACACACGCATATAATCTAGTCGACCGCCTCCGGGCTCCGAGACGTAGGGCTATTACTTCTTCCGAGAAGGGCCTGAACTCGTAAAACTCTTGCGTGCACAACTACTCCAAAGCTAGGATCTTGCCTCTCTATTCCTACCCCCACATTCTACTGTCAGACTTAGAACCACGACACTGGATGCACTTCGTGTACAAAAACGGACAATCTCTTTCGAAGTATGAGGGTTTCATAGGAAACTCGTCTGTTACAAAGGGTTTTCATTTTTTTAACTTGTTTGAACTCCATAGTTTTCCTATGTTCAAAATGCACCATTCAAAGCCACATCATTAATTTTCAACCCTTTCTGACTTCTTTTGCTATTTTTCATGCATTTACTGATTTTTTCCAGCTATAAGACCCTGAAATTGAAAAGCACTACAAATGAACTCTGAAAAGGTTAAAAGTTTTCATGGTATCATCATTTCACCCACATAGCATGTGCAAGAAAGTAGAGAGGCTTACGGCAAAAACTGGATGCACTTCATGTACAAAACGGATAATCTCTTTCGAAGTATCAGGGTTTCATACGTAAACTCGTCTGTTACAAAGGGATTTCATTTTTCTGAACTTATTTTAACTCCATAGTTTTTATATGTTCAAGATGCACCATTCAAAGCCACATCATAAATTTTCAACCCTTTCTGACTTCATTTGTTATTTTTCATGCATTTACTAATTTTTTTCAGCTATAAGACCCTGAAATTGAAAAGCACTACAAATGAACATGGATAGATAAGTGACCAAATTAATAGTAGTTCATCATCACATTAGAACCAAAGTACATACTTGTTCAAATTGAAAAACATATACCTCTCTAGAGCATCTGGTTAAACCATACATTGAAACTATGTAAAACCTTTCAATGCAACAACAAATGCGATCATAGTCACAATTAAGATAACAATTGATCCAACGGCATAATGATACCAAGCCTCGGTATGAATGGCATATTTTCTAATCTTTCTAATCTTCAACCGCATTGCATCCATCTTGATCTTGTGATTATCGACGACATCCGGAACAAGCAACTCCAATATCATCTTCTCCTCCTCAATTTTTTTAATTTTTTCCTTCAAGTAATTGTTTTCTTCTTCAATTAAATTTAACCTCTCGACAATAGGGTCGGTTGCAATTTCAGGTTCAACCATCTCCTACATAAATAAAATCTATGTCACGTTGGTCGGCATAATTGTCATAAACAATAAATGAACCAAATAGTTATAAAAAGATAATATATACCACATCTGAATCATAGACAGGACGAGGGCCACCGGGGGCGGATACCAGAACCATCGCACTATATAATAACAAGGAATAATAAAAGTAAGAAAATTAGACAAGTATCTATATGAAGTGAGAATTTTTTCTTTCAGAAAGAAGATAAGAACAAGAGGCTCACCACGGTGGTGCCGGCGACGAGATCGGCGCGGGCGATCGACTGCGGTGAAGACGGGGACGGGACGTGACGAACCGCTAAACCTAAAAAAATCTTGGGGAAAATGGAGCTCGGAGGTTGAGTTTTGAGAGAAGAAATATTAACTAGTGTGGCTCTGACATTTCATCGAACACCTCATGTGCATAGGAGGTGAGCTAGAGCACCAAAATGCCCTCCCCTCGCCGGCCAGCAAAAAACAGAGCAGTGTGGAGTGCTCTGCTCGCGGGCGATGGGCTATATATAGGCAACTCATTTGTCCCGGTTCATGGCTGAAACCGGGACCAATGGATGTGGGCCAGGAGCGAGGCCCATTGGTCCCGGTTCGTGCCTAGAACCGGGACAAATGAGTCCATACAAACCGGGACCAAAGCCCACGAGGCCCCGGCCGGCCACCTGGGCTCACAAACCGGGACGAATGCACCCATTGGTCCCGGTTCATATAAGAACCGGGACTAATGGGCTGGCCAGGCCCAAACAAAAGCCTCTTTTTTCTACTAGTGAAAGTAAACATACTGCTATACTATAATTGTATATAAATACATATGCTTGCACAAAATAAATTATGGAAATAGAGAAAGATACAAAAGCACTATGTTCGAAGACTATTGAACTTTTTTATTCGTATGTCCACCATTACTGATTTCAGAACTAACCTATTTTTAAGCGTTAACAAATTTTGCATGGATATTTTAAGTTTCATGCTGGGAAAATGAAGAGATCCCAAAAATGAACAACAAATTCTTGTATATTTATTTCCTTTTTGCAAAATTAATAAGAATGTACTGCGCAGCACATATTGTTTTCAGCCTCAAATACAATATCCAATACAGATTCGACAAAAAGCATGTACAAAGATCTCGTTGGAACAAATGTGCAAGAAAGTGTTCACAAATCCACGAAAACATGTACATAGAAGACACTGGAAATCATATACACAAAATGGATAGGATGTGAAAGTGCACAAGTTTACCTCATGGTGACTGAACACGGAGGGCATTTCTTTCGGCCATCTAAACTGGCAATAGTGGAGCTCGAGACAGTTGGGTCCGATGGTGGCGACTCAGGCAAGGGATCATAATCTGACGACGGCGCTGGGCTTTGACGACTGACGACTATGTTGGTGGCACAACGGTGGACTCTTGGGATGTCCGACGTGCCAATGGATTGGCCTAGTTTCATTACGCACTTCAATCCCCCCCTAAGGTGAATCTGAATGATCAAACCACGAAGTAAAATATGATCTTTTTAATTATGAGATTGTAGTGAGTGCTGCATTGTGAGAGGAAAAGGGAGTTTTGTGCAAAATCATACCATTATCCAACTATCCTTCTGGTTGGATCGCATGATCTCACATGAAGCGCTGACTCTATACTAGTCTTCCCCACGCTATAAACGTGCAACTTTTTTTTAGAAAAGGAGGATGACCCCGGCCTCTGCATCTGGGAGATGCATGCGGCCACTTTATTGATTATTCTCGAGGATCTTACAAAGTATTACAACAATATGCCTGAATCCGCCATCTTGACAACATATGCCACTACTCCTATCCATATGATGACGGGGTGCTAGCTGGGCCAAATATCCAGACCACTCACCTAAGCCTATCATCAAAAGCCAGAAGCCTCAGCTGAGCCACATACCGGGTCTGGGGCATAAACTGGTCTGACGCAATTACATGTGTCGTCGCCGTCATCTTCCACAAGTCCGTCTTCAGAGCAGATATTGAGGTTGCTACCTTGTCAGACCACGCTGCTATCGACGCCACCATGACGCCAGACAACTACCTCCTCCTGCGCGAGTCCATCACCGCGCATCGGGTGCCGAGTCTCCACTGCGCCACGCCGCCGAGATCCGCCGTCATCAATGTGTAGGATGAAGCACCGCTCCACGAAAGCAAAACCGCCCACTGGTCCCTCGATCCCGTGTACGCCTCCAAGAATGACGCCCCCAAGGAGGAAACGACACCAGCGCGCCGCCATCATCCGATCTACTGATCTAGGGTTTCCTCCGGAGATAGCGGATAGAGGTCTGGAGCTTCTCCACGGCGATGCCTTCAAGAAGGTAATGACACAAAAGAGTGCCGCCAACGCCGGTCTTGGCATCAAGCCGAGAACGAGGTTTTCACCCGGATCCGCTCGAAGAACCTCCATCAAGCATCGTGTACATGGGTCGCCGCCGATCTGATCCGCCGCACATCGAGCAGGCCACACCGGCCAGATCCGATCTGTCCGAAGGACAAACCACACATGGCGCCGACCCAACCACCAGGCCCTCCATGCCGCCACCGCCGATCCGAGGTCAGATGATCCATCGCCGCAGATCCGGCCGCCGCCGCCAAACGCAGCCAAGGCCGTTGCCCGAAGCAGGGCCGGCCGCCGCACCCGCCACCATCGCCGCCCTCGGCCGAGGCGGCCGCCGCGCTGCCACTGGTCAAGGCAGGCCCGCCACGCCACCAAGGCCAGATCGGCCGTGCCACCAGACACCGCGGGGCTCCGCCCCGCCCCCATGGCGCAGGAGAGAGGGGGAGGCCCCCGCCACCGCCGCCAGTCCCCGAGCTATAGGCTGGCGGCGTCCTTCGGCGACAGCGGAAGGAGGAATGGACAGACGGGGAGCCCCCGGCGGCTAGGGTTGAGATCCCGCCCGAGTCGCCCGAGCGGGGGTGCGTGCGTGCTCATTCTGACTATGATCGTGCATATGACTCATGTGTACTCCCTCCATTTGTATTTACTGCGCATATAAGCTTTGACTGAAGTCAAACTTTATAAAGTTTGACCAAGTTTAAAGAAAACAATATGAACATTTACAGTAACAAATTTATATGTTGTGAAAATATATGAAATGATGAATCCAATGGTATTGATTTGGTGGTGTATATGTTAATATATTTTTCTATAAATTTGTTGAAAGTATATAAAGTTTGACTTTAGACAAACCTAATATGTGGAGTAAATAAAAACAGAGGGATCATTAACACAATCTAGCCAAAACATGTTTTTATAACCTCCACCGGCGGGGCGGGGTAGGTGAAGAGGAATGCACGACGGTAGCAGCATAGAGGAGCTTGGCCATGGAACTCTAAGCCGCATGTCCGAAATTAAAATTGATATGTGCTCAATCGATGGGGAAATATCATACGAAAACCAACATTTGATGGAAACCGGTGAAAACCATGAGAAATCGAAGTTTCAAAGTTTCATAGAAATCTTTAAAAATATGGGATGTTAAGTGGGTGATGTTCTATTGCTATGCAAAATTTCAAGTTCAAACATGTCATCAAATGTGAGCTTTGAAAAATACAAAATCAATGTTGAATAGTGCCAAACAGTAACATTACTATTTATTACTGAATTTGTATTTTTAATAGCTCGCATAGCGTAATGTGCTTTCACTTGAAATTTTAGATGACAATAGACTATCATCCTCTTGACATCCCACATTTTTCATAGATTTTTTTGTAACATTCAAACATGGTTTCCACAAAGTTTTCTTTAAATGTTTGTTTTCGTATAATATTCTCCCCAATTGATGGTGCCGGGGACACGTACACGTCTATATTCTCCCCAATTGATGGTGCCGGTCACACTCATGGTAAGTTTTCATGTCCTATAATATTGAAATTAATAGCGGATTGACATTTTGGTCATATTAGGCTGCTTTCAATGCATTGGTGCTTACATGAGGTGCTAAGCACATTAAAAACTTTAGGAACTAAAGCCGTCAATGTATAGGTGCTTAACTTGTTGGTGCTGAGCATTCTTCATTTAATGATTTTGCAACTAAAGTTCTTCATGCATTGGTGAGATTCTTTCATTTAAGTGTTTTTAGTAGATTCTCGCGCCACACTTATCTCTCTCCTCTTTATTACCTTGCCACATCAGATTTTTACCTACATGACAGTCTTAGCACCTGTACAAGATGAATCACTGGGAGGGGCCTTAAATATTTTGGAGCAATTTATCAAAGCTTTGCTATGTTCTTTGGGAATAAAACAGGGGTATAGTTTCTGCCTTCCAAATGTTGTTCTCATAACCATCTGGTATGTTCTCAAGCTTGTGGTTTGCGAGTTGCAATTGAATCTAAAACGGTGATGCAACAGCGGGGTATGCCTGCCGAACTGCTGCATATCTAATTATGCATGGCTTGATAAGCACTACTCCCTCCGTCCATATTATAAGATCGTTTTGCAAGTTAAAAAGATCTTATATTATGAGATGGAGGGAGTATCTGCTAAGTCATCCATAGTCAATGATGAGGCAGATAAATGGAGTTCAGTTCTCATGCTGACCTCATGGATGAACTTAAAAGAGAGAAACGCAGTGATCTTCAAGAAAGGATGTCTGATGGCACGAACTAGTCCCATGGAAAGAAGCCAAGTCCGAGGAGAGGTTCGACACCCCTTGATTTTTCAACCGAGATCTTTAGACCATGACGTTTGTTGTACATAACAAAAGTAAACGTATATTTTTCGTCCCTCGACTTTAAACGAAGTCTAAATTTAGTCCCTCAACTATAAAACCGGATAACTTGTAACCCCAACACTTAAAACCGGACAAGCTAAGTCCCTCTCATGATTACAAGCGGTTTGGGGAGGACATGGCGTGGTTTTGACCGGGTCTGCGTCCACGTGGCAATCCCCGATGGGTCTTCTTCTTCCTATTCGTTCTAACTCAGCTCGGCATTTCGTCGGGCAGTTGGAGTGCGTGGAGCAGCATGAGGAGGACGTGGGTGTGGGAGCCACCGGCCAAGTGGCTGTGGTCCCTGGCGACCTATGGAAGGCAGCACCGGCGCGTCTCCCCCAGCGTGTCGCCCGCGCCGTCGACACCGGCGCCTAGATCATGCTTTGGCGTTACAAACGCATTTGAACTGTGCAGAGCTCGCCTGCGTGAGGACGACGGCGGCAACGCGTGTCGCTGGAGCGGGAGCTCATGGCCACGCTTGCACTGCCACACCTCGGCTTGCTGTCCACCGTCCGTCGGCTGCACGCACCACTGCGAGCCAGCGCTCGAGCCGCCGCACCGCTGTCGTGTGTCGTCTGCCCCCCGTTGCTGCCAAGTTGCTCGTCGACACCCCATGCGCGCCTTGACCAAGCTCGCCGTGCGGAGACATCGTTGGCCCTACGGGCCGTCGCCACCGCATCCGTCCCTTGTCCAAGCTCGCTGTGCCGAACCGTCCTCGGCCCTACTGGCCACGCCGATGCGTGTAGGGGAAGCCAGAGGTGTGGAAGGAGTTCCCAATGGGTGATGTTCGAGAGAGCAGCATGCCAGCATGGCCATGCGAGCGCACGCACAACACCTGTTCGGTGTTTTGTCTCAATGGAGTTCACATGAGCGCTGCGTTTGTTTTCGTTTTCTTTTCTTTGTACCTAAAAGCTTTGCCTCGTGTCACTTTTGGACCGGTAAAAACCACGTTGGATACTGCTCAAAGGACAAAACTTGTCCGGTTTTAAGAGTTGGGGATGCAAGTTGTCCGGTTTCGTAATTGAGGTACCAAATCATGTCTAATTATACCCTAACTAGATAGAATTGTAAAATAAATGGGGCTCAACGATTTTGGGAGAAACTGGCCAGGGGTCAGATTCTGAAAGAATCCCCAGATTCTGGCAAAACAACTGGACCTTAGACTTTGCCAAAAGTTGAGGGATGAAACGTATATTTTTCTCTTTTTTCTTTGGTTGTTCTTAACTCTATTGTACTCCTCCTTTTTTTGCCGGGAAATTGTACTCCTCCTTTATAAATGGACACTGTTGCATTTCATAAAGCAGTATCGGATTACAAAAAACAACAACTTTCATATTCACACAACCGGTGTAGACGTGTGGCTAGAAGAGAGTGAAGCCGTCGTCGTACGAGACGTGGTACCCACGGCGGCACGGCGGCGCTTCCTCGTCGCGCTCCTGGCAGCAGCTCCACCTCCCCTTCCAGTTGGCACGGCCGGTGTTGGGGCGGTCGCCACGGTCGTTCCACCGGTAGACGATGACCCCGCTCTTGTCGCTCCACTCGCCGTCGATCCCCTGGTGCGGCGGCGACAGCGAAAACAAACCCTTCTCACCTGCAACACAAACACGCATGTGTCCACTCTCAAACGGGCCTCCGGAAGCTCCTCGGGCTTGTAGTTTTGCATAGGCCGTGGCCGTCGTAGGCATGGGCCTGAACGATCTATGGCCTTCAGCTGACGAAATTGGGCAAGGACAAGTTCGTGGCACAGAGTCGCAAGCCCAACCGCAACCTGAAGATATTTTGCGACTAGTGTGCTGTAGTGTAGTGCGGCAGTCAGTGGTACTGATACGATACCTACCGGTGATGTGGCCATGGAAGGCGCAGGCGGCAGCGGAGTTGTCCTCGTCCAGGTACAGGGCGCCGCACCTCAGGCATCGCTTCCTCTGCTCCTTCCTGGCCTTTGCTTCCTCCTCTGTCGGCGCCGCTGCTGCTGCTGCGGCAGCTTCGCCTCCTGTGGCCGCGCTGATCCGCCCACGATGTGGCCACGGGGCAGCCGCAGCGGCAGCGTTGCGGCGCGAAGGACCGAGCGGTGGCAGGGACAGCTTGGGCGTCAAGAGGGTCGGGGCGGGAAAGGTACTCGCCATGGCCTGACGCCTGAGACTGAGAGGATGTGAAGTCTGTCACTCGCAACGTGAATGGTAGGTTAGGACGTGCTCTGGGCTAATGGGCTTTCTAGCGTGTAAGAGCCCGTACGTGATCAGATATATGACTGGCCCTCACAAAGATAATTCTTGGGCCTGTGAGCGCGTTAAGAGGTTCTCCTATGTCGCATTTTAGGTGCTCTCTCTGGCGTGTGTGAAGGAACCCATCTAGGGTTTCTCGTGCGGCCGCTGCCTCCGTCATAGAAATTTAGATTCCCTCGCCTTTGGCTGCCATCTTGACGCTAAGAGATGGGAGGAACTCATATCTTCAAGACCTTTATGTTTTTCGCCATCGTCTAGTGATCATTACAGTTTTATGAGAATAAATTCCCTCTCGTTCTTTTGATAGTGTCATGAGGTTAGATAGTCTTCTATCCTCGCAATCCGATTATTCAGATATGATGAGTTTATATTGCTGTCGAAAGCAGTTTTTGTTGGTCGGATTCTTTGTGGAGGTGAAATCTTTCATCAACACCATGATTGAGATATAGTGATTCGACGGCCTGTACTTCTAGGGGATCATCCCCGACCCAAGTACATTCATCGATCAAGGCTTCCCATCCGAACGATTCAAGGCGCTTTCAAAAATCATTATTGGTAATGTTCATGTGGGTGAAAGATTGATAACATCATTGCTCTAGTTCAATTGCAACCTATTTACCGAAGTCTCTGGAATATTTCTTCGATCAAAGATTGACGCCGTGAAGATGTTTTCAATAGATTTCATTGTAATTCTTAGTCATATGAGTTACTCTGTATTTTCTTGGTTTTTGGTTCAAATCAGTGTACCTATAATTGTTATGAGTATGAATAAAGTTACAGATGTTTCTAAAAAAAGATGTTCTCTCAGGATTTCATTATTTTATAGTTCCACTGTACCTGTTTTAAGGTTTTAGATGTTTTTTCTTTCTAGTTTTTCCTACATTTTCAAAGGAAAAAAATATATATGTCTTATTATTATTTTTTAGGAAGAAGTGCTTTTTTTTACAGAAGCACAACATGCGCCTGTGAGAAGCACATTTGTGCTTCTTAAAAATGATAAAAGCATTGTATGTTATTCCACGAGAAGCACAATTATGTTTTCAAAGAAGACCGTGCTTTCTTCGAAAAAGGAAAAAATATATCGTGTGCTTCCCCTAAAAGCACCGCAACATGCTTATGAGGGTTTTGTTATTTCTCGGTGCATTTTATTTGAAAAAAACTGTACGATTTTTTTATTTCTTTTTTTTTTCAGGAAAAAAAGTTCATCGAAACCTGATGTCATCTAGTTTTGAAGATATCAACATGAGAAATCAAAAAGTGTTCGTGATTTAGACAAATAATTTAAAAGATTAAATGCTTAAAAATGAATTTATAAAAATAAAGGAAACTCTCAGATTGCGACAAGTGACGCACACGAAGTGTGCTCACTTGTCAGCACCAGGGATAATGAAAAGTGAGCTTTGAAATGGGTAACCTTTAACTAGTAATCTCGCTAGTTTGATGTGCAATTCCTATTGCGTGTGTGCGTAGTAGGTCAAAATTTCCGCTTTGCCACACGTGCCGTAAAGTGTCGCTAAAATGCACAACTTTTAGTTGTACGCAAAGCTTTCTCATTCCAGTTTTAGGAACCTTCTAGGTTTCACACTAGTTTTACTGATTTTTAGAGACTTCTAGAACGTTCCTGAATCAGTTCTTTTATAGGATTCCTGGTTTTTACTCTTTTTACTTTTTTAACTTCATTTCCTTTTATTTTTTTTATAAATTAATAATTTCAAAAAGGAAAAAGTCCAAAATAAACCTCAAATTTGTAGACGAAAGATAAATCGAACCCTGAACTATGAATCCCGAAAATTGGCACTCTAAACTTGTCGATCCCGCTCTATTCTAAACCCTATGCCTGTTTTCTATGTCAGAAAAAAAAACACAAATTGCTACTCTCACGGACAACACTGACCCACTTGTCATATCTATCTTCAACCTTCTTTCTCCTCCCAGTTTTTCTCTCCCGACCATCCTGTCGCTCGACGCCGACGCAGTTCCCCGTCTCTCGTGAAATCAGAGCCGGCTGTACCGCTAGAAGGCGTGGATGTAGGGCTCCCGGTTTTGGCGTCTTTTTGGTCCGCATGGTGTAGGGGCATCCATGGAGGTCCGCTCCACATAGAGGACGACGTGGCCGGCGCCAGCACTGGCGATGCAACGTAAGAGGAAGAACAGAAGCTGTCAAGGGGTGACCCGCGATGGGGTGTGGAGGTGGCCGGCGAACCGCTGGGTCGATGCGGCGGACCGCGTGCGGACGACCTCCGCCATGGCGATGGCCGGCTGGAGGTGCGCGACGCGGCGCACACGTACAATGGATACACGGACCTGCTCGGCTTCGTGCTCCAGTCCCTCAGCAATCACATCGTTGGCCACCATGTGGTACATGCGCGTGCTCGAAGTGCTCCTTGAGAGCAATGGAAGCTCGGAGCTAGGCAAGCAGGTGGATGGATTTTTTCAAGAGTTAGCTCTCGTACGTAACAAGTTGCACGCCAGTAGCCTGATTGATCTGTGCAAGTTGAGCGGCGCCGGCACGTGAAGCAAGGTCGGCGACTGGGAGCGGCCGTTCTGTGGACGCGCCGAGTCCAGAACTTGGCTTTGGCTTCTTGGACCTACGCACATGGCCGGCGGCACGACACATGCTGGGACCTATCCGGCCGTGGCGGGGCCTCCACTACCTAGCGCCTCCACGGGCGCCAGTTCGCCGGCTGCGGGAACATGGGAAGGGGATGGATATGACATGCGGGCCCTAGTCATCAGTGAGGTAGCATGTTATCCCCGTCTGGATTGTAGTATTCCGGTGCGCCAAACAGGTCTAGGGTCTGAAATAGACCGGGATCGACAAGTTCAGAGTGCTAATTTCCGGGATTCAAATTTTAGGGTTTGATTTATCTTTCATCTATAAATTTAAGGTTTGTTTTAGACTTTTTCCTTTTAAAAAAGGTTAAATCTTAAAAAAATGTTTCCTTCTTTCAAAAAATGTTCATGAATTTTAATTTTGTTCGCGTTTACATAAAATTTTCAAAATTTCGAAAATTGTTTACCTTTTCAAAAAATATTCAAATAATAGAAAAAAAATCAAAAATTCGGAAAATACTAGCAATTTCAAAGTTTTTCAAAATTTCAAGAAAATTCTGACAAATTTCAAGAATTATTCTCTTTTTCATAAATGGTTAGAATTTAAATAAGCTATTTCAAAATGATTTTTTTTCAATAAATGTTTGATCAACGTCTATTCTTAGTTCATAAAGATTCACGCTGTCCAATAATCACGAATGTCCATCTACAACTAGAGGTCGCGAGTTTGATCCAATGCGGGTGCACTGCCTTTTTAGGATTTTTACACAACACTGTTCACACTACAATGAATTTTGCTTGGGTGACTGCCAATGGGTCGGCCTGTCGGGATTTCCTTTGCGTACAACCGCTGTTCGACGCAGCAAATGTCCAACAATTTTTTTAGGGTGAATGTCCAATAAGATTTCCTTTGCGTACAACCCTTGTTCGACGCAGCGAATGTCCAACAATTTTTTTTAGAGTGAATGTCCAATAGGTGCTCCCTAGAAGATAGCTCGGTGGCAACCTACAGCTTACCCTCGTACATGACGCTGCGCAAAGTTGTGCCGGCCCATCTAGAAAATCACCTTTTGAACCTTTTCCGATGTACTTTTTCTGTATTTTATTTTTTGCGTTTCCCTTTTATTTTCTGTTATAAATTTCTGTATATTTTATAAATTCATGAAAAGAAAATCCAATTTCATGAAAACTTTTGATTTCCAGAACCATTTTTCAATTCCATGACATTTTCTAAAACTCCTCGAACTGTTTTTGGAATCATGAACAGTCTTTGAAAGAATGTACATTTTTTTAATTCATGACCTTTTTTTTTCACATTAACGATCATTTTTTCATTTTGCAAATACTTTTTGACTTCACAAAGAAAATTGGAATTCACAAACATTTTCATAAAATCATGAATATATAGTTTGGAATTCTTGAATAGTTTTTGTATATTTACAGAATTCATGAATAAATATTTTATTTTATGAACATATTTTGAATCCAGGGTTTTTGAATTCACAAACCATTTTTAAATCATTAATATTTTTTAATCAATACAATATTTTTTTATTTCAGGATCACTTTTTTGAATCAACAAATTATTCTTTATTCTTGAACATATTCGAATTTTAAGTAGTTTTCAAATTACTGAACTTTTTTTGAATTTTTGATGATTTTATTATGGGAAAATTGATGAACACAAATGCTGGAGAATATGTCAATTAGAACCTGCTATTATTAATGATGGATCGGCCTAGATAGTCTTATCACGTGTATGGTGGGTGCATGGCAGATGGGCCAATTCCTATATGGCGCTGCAGGCGTGAAGCTGATGGCACGACGCTGACACATGACGATGAAAAGTTGATGTTTTCTTCAGTGTGCTGCTCCTCTGGTTTTGAGGGTTTTATGTTGACATTTTTTCATTTGTTTTTCCTGCTTTTTTCTTCACGGCGCTGCTTCAAAGTTTTTGATGGTATTCTGTTGTGTTTTTTTTTTCAGTTGTTCCTGTTCTTTTGTTTTGTAACGCTGCTAGTAGCCTTTTGGGTTTCTGTGGTAATTTTCATTTCGGTGTTTTCATTTTTTATATTGGTTTTTTAGTTTTTACTTTTTGTTATCCCTTTTATATTTTTTAAAAAACACACTATGACAATTTTCAGACATTTTGAACATTATTTAATATATAACAGACGTATTTTAGTAAACAGTGAATTTTTTATTAAACATGGCAAACATTAATGTAATACGTGGTTTTCAATTTTAGTTGCATGAGAAATTTTTTAATACAATACGAGTATTGTTTTTGACATGGTAAACAAAATTTTAATACAGATAACAAATTTAAAAATATAATGATGAATTTTAAATTGTTTAATACATGGTGAACATTTATATTAATACAGAATGAAGATTTTTTTTGCTTAATGACAAATTGGGAAAACCATGGCAAGAAAAAAGAAAAAAAATTCACTAGCACATAACTGTACCTGCGCTCGAAAAGAATAGCGAGGCTGGCGTTGGGTAGTGAGAATGACCTGAACGGAGCCCGCGGCCCATTATCGATAATAGGAAGTTGATGCGCCAGTGTCAGTGTGCCCACTGGCCATTACAAGATTCCTTCAATAATAGGAAGCACGTCTCGCCGTGGCACTGGTAGCCCATCATCCGATCATCGTCCTCCTCCTACAAGGTTACCCGGACGAGTCCTTTGACCGGTGGTGGCGCTGCCGTGTGCCGTCTGGCACGGCGACGACGTAGATGCGATCAGAAGGTATGAGGTGGTCCAGCGAAGAAGCAGTACTGCCACCAGTCCGGCTGCAATTAGTTAACACTTCACGCTGGCCGGGAGCAGACGAGCAGCAGTGCCTGCATGCAAGTTAGTCTTCCGCGTTCGCTCGGTCAGCTTTTATCTCCCCGATCCCTCTTCCCCGGCTGGCCCCGGCCTGCTGTTCTTTCACAGTTCACTTGGTCTCCACATTTACGGCCATCCCACACCGACCGGAGCCCCAACGACGTCGACCATCGATCGATCAGCGGCCTTCCAGGGACAGAACGTTATGGCATTTACGCCTCTGCTCCATCGTTGGATCCCGGCCGGAGGCATGGGTGTCATAACTGCATTCAATTTATGCCGATCTGGAGGTAATAGCACCCTAGGTACCCTAACTTGCACCTAATGTGATGATTTAGTCCCAAAGTTGCAAAACTTGACCAAAGCATACCCCAACTTGCATTTCATGTGATGATTTAGTCTCAGGCCAATCACAGCTGGCCAATTGGCTGCCAAGTGGGTGGAACGGTCAGCGCACGCAGTTTTGTAGAAAACCCCCTGCCGTTTCCAATTATCAACCCGCAGACACCCCCACCTAAATTAAATCTGTCGACGGCGCCCCACCGCCACCGCTGCGGACGCGGACGCCACGCTCGGCGAGCTCGCCTCCAACCTCTGACGCGTACGCCGACGCCGACGCCACGATGCGCTGCTCACGCAGCAGTTCCCGGTCCGCCCCAGATCCCAGGCCCATGCCCTCGACCGCGTCATGGCCATCAAGCTGTTGGAGGAGCACCTCATCCCGCGCTGCGTCAAGGCCCCCGTCCCCGGCAAGACCGCCGACTCCTCCACCTCCTAGCCGGACAGCAGCCCCGACAGGGACGACCCGGACCCGGTCGCGGCCGCCACCGAGGCCCTCGCCAAGGTCGACCTCTCCGACGACCCGGACACCACCGCCACCGCCAAGTCTGGCTCCAGCAAGCCCCGTCAGGCAGCCAGAGGCGGCGGCGGTGACGTGGGCAAGTCACTCGACTACCTGTACCGCGCGTGCAGGATCGCTCGCCGTGAAGCACATCGACATCGCCGTCTCCGTCCTCTCCCTCTTCATGGAGCCCAAGAAGCTCGCCAGCCTCGCCGAGTGACGCGTACGTGAGTCATCTTGCTCTGTTATGTTTATAGCCATGGAGGATTTACTGCTAGTAGTGCGTAGTGGTTTGGATGAGTGATTTGGGTAGTCGTTTAGTTCAATAGAGGTTCAGATGAGAGATGAGCACTGTGTTCTGTACTTCTGATTGCATTATGTGGCACCGGATGGTTGTTGCCTAGCTTATCCAGTACGACTTGAATGAATTTTGGTGCGAATTTGGTTGATCTTCTTGTGCTCTGTTCCGACTGTTTGTTCAACTTCTGTTGTTGCTTGTGCTAATTTATTTCCTGCATGCATCAGTTACTGTTTAGATGGCTCAATTCACTTCCAATTTTTACTCTGAATCATCCTATGCATATAAGGAATGTTGTTCAATTGTTAGAATTCTGTTTGAAAAGCGTGAGCGTTTGATGATCAGGCACAGGACCTGATGCCACAAACTCACTGCAATGATCATTTCGTTCTTCTATTATGATATACTCCGAAGTACTGCATATTTATGTGTTTTGTCAGTCCCCTGTAGGTCCTGCAGGCGGTGCTGGAGTTGCAGGAGGCGGTCGCGGTGTCCTGCGGGCTAAATTGCTAACTGAATGTCTTTGTCAGTCCCCTTTCGGTTATGGCTCATGAACTTAGTTACAGTGTTCATCTTGTTTCTGATCTGTTAAGGTGTGCATGATTGATCGACTGCATGTTCTGTTTTTGCACCGTGAATCATGTAGGACGAATGTCATTTAGATGCAGGATCAGCCTTACTGAAACTCTTTGATATTCTCGCCTTTTTGGTTTCGACTAATGAACTCACCTCGGTTAAATTCTAGCTTATGACAGAAATGTTGGTAGCTGCGCTAAGCTTCAGAATTTTATCAGTACTTAGGATTGATCAACTACAGAACCTGACTAAAGTTACCTTTAATTGTGTCCCATCAAACAGTTTTTGGAGAGTTGGTTGCTGGGCTAAGTTAGTTTCTGTTGGTTGCTAGGCAATTTCCTAGTTGTGTCTGATCAAGTAGTTTCCTAGAGTTGTGCAAATGCAACTTAATGTTGGTCAGGTTCTGTAGAATTATGCACTGATAAACTTGTCATCGTACATGGTCTTTATTTATCGTGTTACCACTCTCGTTTAAATGCATTTGTTTTTGGAGACAAGGCAGTGAAAGGAGGTGCAGAGTAACATGTTTCAGATTACATGCATGTTAAGTACACAAGCCCTACTTTGCATTTTGCCCAGCGACGTTGCCTCTATACCATGTTTTAAACTGCTAATTCTGCTGTATATGCCCTTCCTAGGGTCATTAATTTGTGAATCACAGAATATGAGTAGTGTTTCTGCAAACCCCCCGCCCATCTTTCCAACGGTTTGCTCTGCTCTGAAGAACAAAACGGGTTGATAATTGGAAACGGCAGGGGGTTTCTGCAAAACTGCGTGCGCTGACCGGTCCAGCCAATTGGCGAGTTGTGATTGGCCTGGGACTAAATCATCACATGAGGTGCAAGTTGAGGTATGGTTTGGTCAAGTTTTACAACTTTGGGACTGAATCGTCACATTGGGTGCAAGTTAGGGTACCTGGGGTGCTATTACCTCGCCGATCTGCCTGCCTAGCCTGGCCTAGCTTCGTCGCCCCCATGCTAATCGTAATCGAGAGCGTGATTGCATGCACGGAGAGACGAAGATATATTCCACACAAGCTCTTCGTTTTTTTTTATCTTCTTCGGCAGAGTTGGCAGACGAAGCGTGCTGGACCGCCTAGACGGACCGGAGGGCACTCGGGCCTCCCGTGAGGCCGTGGCCGGGCTGACGGCGGACGGCTGAGCGGGAGGTGCCCAAGACGGCACGCACCGTGGCGGAGCGCGTACGTTTTGCCATAGCTATACTCATCATTGCGGTACGTGGGTTCGTACGTACGTAGTGTACAGGATGCAGCTACCTAGCCTAGCCTAGCCGACCTACGACTGTATCACACAGTACAACTTGGAGCGCTAGTATAGTGGAGCAGGTCTAGCTAGGTCACCGTTTTGACGTGACACTGCATGCCATGCATGCATCAGATCAGTAGGTCTAACTGGATCTAAGCATTTTTACCCTCGTTGGCGAAGCTCAAATATGGCGACCATGCATGCATGGAGGCCATTGAAAGACGGTTTATGTTCCTGAGGCGGTGAGGCCATTGAGGTTTGGTTCGTCTTCAACACCTCGCACCCTGAGGCTGCGGCCATTGCTGGATGTTCCACGCATCCATGCATGGACGGTGGAAGAAGCTCGCCGTCTCTCAAACAAGCAACTTCTTCACCTTGTGGCATGTCATCTCTGGAAGGAGAGGAGCGGTAGGATATTTAATGGTCAGATTCTCGCAAATGATGCTGTGGTGGTGACTTTGATTAGAGATGATCTGCGGACTATCGATCAGGCATTCAGTGAGTAGTCGTTCGTATTTGTACAAGCCTTTTTCTCTTCCTTCTTCTAACTATATTTAGTCAATAAGTTTTTTCTATCAAAATGACTAATCCACATCCTGATATTTTTTAAGGATGTCACATCTAATAGTTCACCACATAATTAGGGGCTTCAAGATTTGTACAAAATATTTTTTAAATTATTCTTTGTGCTAATGTTGTGTGATGTCATGCTTAGATGTGACATAACTATGTCACATCTAGATGAGTCCTAGCCACATCCTTTTTCTACAGAACTTTTTTTCTCTATAAAGTTCATAGAAGTACAAGACACCATAAAAACATAATAAATTTCACATCAAGAACCCTGCATCAGATTTTGGTTTCTAATTTGCTTCCTGTCTCTGTTGAGGGAAAACTATATAGTTGTACACTTGTACTCTCGAGGACCTGTGTAGTGCGTACCCTACTTTCTTAAAAGACAAAAGCCCGACGTTGGCTGGTGATTGGACTTTGCACACCAGTACTTTTACGCCTGGTTGGTGATTGGCGTGCCATAATTTCCACCGGGCAGTTCCTTGGCCGCCAAAAGTACAACGTACACTTAGTTTAATTTGTTTTTACAATGTACTTACAAACAAAGGAATGGCTAGATGTAAGTCGCCTAATTTTCAAATTTGGGTCAGTCAATTATTACCAACTGGATGCTAAATGAACGGCCGGGTCACCTTCTTCAATCTCTCGCGCCCTCCTGTTCATCTTCTTCCCTCGAACCTCCGCGTCGTAGCTGGCTTCGCCGCCAGCGGCCGGCGGCTCCCCCGCGCAGCCTTGACGCTCTGTTCTTCCCCCACACTGCCGCACTGCCCCCCCTCCACCCCTTGGCCATTCCTCTAGTCCCGGCGCTGACCGAGATTTTTCCCGGCGAACTTGCACCACCGCCATGCTGCCGCTCCCCCCCCCCCACCCAAAAAAAAAACCTTAAGATAGATGATGGGGTAGCCTCCGACGAGTTCCTTCCTTCTCCTCCCCCCCCCCCCTCCATCCGGCGAACTTCTTTGCTCTTCTCAAAATTGATTGACCCAAAAGCTAAAGTCAGTCGACTACATTTAGCTATTGTGTACAAATAAAAATGTCTTACATTTTGTTTCAGAGGTAATACTTTTTTACGTGGTGAAAATGATGTACTTAACCTGTGTGCGTGAGAGAGAGAGAGTCTTGGCCACACTGCATGCTGGCCGAATCTCTCCAAAAACGAGCGCACGCGTGCACGGTCCATTCATCACAGGTCGCCACAGGCCACAGCCAACGGAAACGGATGGATCGTGCCCATTGAGGTGACCCTTCGAGCAGTGACGCCAGTTTGCCAGCTCCCCTTTGGCTCTTTCCGTGCTATGCACGCCGGATGAGTCCAAGTACAGTCTTTTTTTCCTTTCCCAAAGTACAGTCTTTGTTTCTACCATTCCAATTTATATATTCGATTCTTAGTGTAACTTTAGTGCGAGCTTACTCCATAATTTATACACAAAGTTACATGAGATGTGAATCGTTGGATGTGGATCCAAAGGTTTTGAAAAGGTAACCAGGATGTATCAATATTTCAGAGCAACTTAAGGATAAGCGCTAGAGCAACTCTAGCAGAGTCTACATTTTGATTTCAACTAGGATTTCAACATGGTTTACAAAATGGATTTTCACAAATAATTCACTGCTAAACTACTGGCTCTCCCTCTTCTTCAAAGAAACATTGCGGGCGGGGAGGCTGCGGCTGCCGCAACTTCCGCAGCCACGCAGTCCGGGATAAGGCCACATCCTTGAAGGTCGGCGTGAACGACGTGGCCATTCATGTGGCGGCGGCCATGGAAATGCGTTCAAAATACTCGAGGGCGGCGCGGAGGCGGGCATGACCGACGGCCAATTCAGCCTTAAGGAGATTGTCCTCCTCGACCCAATCTGAGAACTCCCACTCCCCTCCCAGAACTCTCTCGGCATGGTACTCTTCCGTCTCGTCTGGGAAAGGTCCGTGGGGAGGGCACGACCGCACTGGCATGGTAATGAGGGAAGAGAGGGTGGCGGCCAGCACAAGGGGCGATGGTGGGTGACTGTGCGGCAACGGGAATGAGAGAAGAGGGTGAATGTGGTGGCGCCAGCAAAGGAGGGCGATGGGGGTTTTATACCCGCAAGTGGGTGCGCTCTGACAGGAAGTGAGGCTGGGATTTAATTTGCCGTGTTCGGGTGCACGCCGCGGCCATTAACTGGCGCTCTTCCCGGTGGATATGTAGCTACATCATTGGCAGGCAGAATCGACAACCATACAGACGACCGCACCATTTATTGAGCTATGTGTGGGGAAGAAGGGACCGGGCTGAAACTTCCCTCATGCGCAAGCGTTTGCAGATGGAGGCCCCTCCTTATCAATGTCCCCAATATCCAAATATGGAGGCTCGTAGACTGGATATGTAGTTCTCTCGGGGTAACCTCGTTGAGGGAACATCAACACTATAGAGTCTTGCTATGCGTACAACTCTTGCTTGTCCGATTTCATACGACATAGCAGATCAAGCTGTTCAACTCTGATCCAAACGACAGCACACCACTAGATTAGACATCATATAGAGTCGGACAGAGTAAAATCGTACGTACAGTAGTTCCGAGCACTATATTGGGGTTCATTAAGTTTGATGCAGGTTGGTTATGAAAGAATCTCTCAAACGTCGATCAAATCGATGGCTACTTTACACAGTCTTCGAGATATAAGAACAACACTAGCAAAGTCGCCATATGGCCCGGATCGCCATAATGACCACCAATATGGTGATTTTGATGTAAAACACACTCTAGTAAAGCCGCCAATCGGCCCTCAGCCTGCATAATTTATGGAGCGCCCTATCGTATCCTATGGGAAGTGATTTGAGCAAACCCCATATCTGGGAGTGTTCCCTCCAAAAACTACTCCCAGCAAACACTTGAGAATAGTCATGCTAAAACAAATATATTTGGCATGCTATTGTATAAAGATTTACCATGTTGTAAAGAAAAATGGCCATGTCAGAACAAAGATTGTCAGGAATTTGACATGCTGCAGCTGAGTAATTGCCATGAGTTTTCAGAGATTTTCAATAACGCAACATGGAGAATTGTCATCCAAAAAAAAGAAGTTTCCAACTTGTTCAGGATGTGCCATACTGGCAGAAGTAAATTGTCATGCTACATCAAATAGAACTGGTGAAAACTGCCATGCTCTAAAAACAAAAATTGTCATCCCGAGTGTGTTAGCTCAGATTGTCTTCCTGAATGCACTGTTTAGTGTTGTTAGCTCGTAGTTCACTCCAAGAGGTGCGTGTGAGTGAACAATGATTGAAACATGTCTTGCTTTCAAGAGGCCCGCACATGACATGAGCCGCATGGCCTTCGAGCACTTCACCTCGATCTTTGGCTCCCATGAGGCCCGCACCTCCTCCATCGATCTTCAGGTCATTCACCATCTAGCCTTTGACATGTCCGGCCTTGACGCGCCATTCTCCGAGACCGAGATTTGGGCGGCCGTCAATCGATTACCGACAAGAAAGGCATCGGGCCCGGATGGATTTACCGCGGAGTTTCTTCACGCATGCTGGGGCATAGTCAAGCACGACATCTACGAGGTGTTCCACAAGCTTTATCTGATGAATGGATGCGGATTCCACAAACTGAACGAAGCACTTCTTACTCTGCTCCCTAAGAAGGCCGACACTTCCTCCCTCTTCGACTATCGCCCCATCAGTCTGATACATCTCTTGGCCAAGCTGTTCGCGAAGGTGCTCTCCCTGAGGCTGGCCCCCCATCTTGGCAGCATTGTGTCCGGCAACCAAAGCGCGTTCATCGCCGGCCGTGGCGTGCATGACAACTTCATGCTCGTTCAGCAAACGGCGCGTATCCTGCACGACCTCAAGGCGCCGCGAGTCCTCCTCAAGCTCGACATTGCCCGGGCCTTCGACACTGTTTCATGGCCCTTCCTCTTCGAGGTCCTTCATCACCTTGGCTTCGGGCGAAAATGGTGCGCTTGGGTTGCAATTCTCCTCTCGACCTCTCCACGAGAGTGCTCATTAATGGAACCCTGATAATCCCCAAGTGCAGGGAATCATCATAGCAATTCCCAATGGTGGAAGTGATAAGTATGGAGTGTCGAACCCACAAGGAGCTGAAGGTAAGATCAATATTCTCTGAAGTCCTATCTGCCACTGATACGACTCTACGTACACCGAACGTTTGCTTCCAACTAGAAACAAGAAATAAAACTACGTTGTGGGTATGAAGAGGATAACTTTGCATGATATCGGAGAGCTAAAACATAAAAGTAGGTGCTGTTATCATAAAGTTAGAATATATTACTAAATATTATAAATAGCGAGTGTGGAATAATGATGGGTCTGTGTGCGAAATTATCCTAGGCAATCTTTAACAAGACCGGTAGTCGTCATTGCAATTTCATACGAGGGAGAGGCATAAGCTAACATACTTTCTCTTCTTGGATCATATGCACTTATGGTTGGAACTCTAGCAAGCATCCGCAACTACTAAAGATCATTAAGGTAAAGCCCAACCGTAGCATCAAAGCATCAAGTCCCTTTATCCCATATGCAACAACCCCCTTACTCGGGTTTATGCTTCTGTCACTCAAGCAACCCACTATAAGCGAATCATGGACCTATTGCAACATCCTACAACGGGAATCCCTCACGCTTGCGCGACACAGAGGGCACAATAGGACAACACCAAAATAAAACATACAACTCATATCAATCTATATCATCAATCAACCCAAAGACAAAGGATATCTACTCAAAACATCATAGGATGGCAACACATCATTGGATCATAATATGTGGCATAAAATAGGGATTACAGCGGGGTGCGGGAGAGTGACCGCGTAAAATAGATGAGGATGGTGATGATGATGGTGATGTTGATGAAGACGATCACCGCGGCGATGATTCCCCTCCCGATGGCACTCCAGCGCCACCGAGAGAGAGGAGGAGAGGTTCTCCCCCTTGTACTTCCTCCTCCATGGCCTCCCCCATAGATGGGGAGAGGTTCTCCCTCTGGTCCTTGGCCTTCATGGCGATGATGGCCCCTCCGGAATCCTCCTCCGTGGCCTTCGGTGATGATGGCCCCCTTCGGCAGGGTGCCAGAGAGGGCCTAGATTTATTTCTCGTGGCTACAGAGGCTTGCGGCGGCGGAACTTCCGATCTAGGTTATTTTCTGGAGGTTTCTCTATTTATAGGAGAAGATGGCGTCGAGAACAAGTCAGGGGCCCCACAGGGAGTCCACGAGGCAGGGGGCGCGCCCTCCACCCTCATGGGGCCCACGGGACTCCCCTCCGGCAACTCTTCGTTCCAGTATTTTTTATATTTTCTAGAAAAAATCTCCGTCGATTTTCAGCGCATTCCGAGAACTTTTATTTCTGCACAAAAACAACACCACGGTAGTTCTGCTGAAAAAAACGTCAGTCCGGGTTAGTTCTAATCAAATCATACCAAAGTCAAATAAAACTATTATAAATATGGCATGAATACTTCATAAATTATAGATACATTGGAGACGTTTCAGCATCTCCAAGCTTAATTCCTGCTTGTCCTCGAGCAGGTAAATGATAAAAAAATAATTTATGAAGTGTGAATGCTAGCAAGTGCATAAGTTTGATCAATGATAGTTCCAATCATTTTTTTCTAGCATCATTATATATCATAACAGTAGCTCAACTCATGACTTCTCATGATCAAGTAACAAGCTACTCACATGTTAAAGTATAGATCATAAACTTTCTTCAAAACCAACAAACCATGCTCTTAGTCATCAAACAATTACAATTCATCTTGTTTTCGGTAAAGGGTCTATGTAAGTCTTTGATTCAGCAAACTCCACATACTCAACTATAATTTAATCTTTCACAATTGCTAACACTCACGTGATATTTGAGGGTTCAAAGCTTTAAGAGGACACAGAGAAAGGTAGGGGCTTATAGTTTTGCCTCCCAACCTTTTACCTCAAGGGTAATGTCAACAATAATGGTTCATGGTAACTTACATCCAATTGGATATATATATATATATATATATATATATATATATATATATATATATATATATATATATCAGTATCTTTCCAACACAATGTGCTTGCCAAAGGGTAAAATGTAAAAAGGAAAGGTGATGGTCACCATGACTCTTGTATTAGGGTAGAAGATAAAAGTAAAAGATAGGCCCTTCGCAGAGGGAAGCAGAGGTTGTCATGCGCTTTTATGGTTGGATGCACAAAATCTTAATGCAAAAGAATGTCACTTTATATTGCCGCTTGTGATAAAGACCTTTATTATGCAGTCCGTCGCTTTTATTTCTTCCCTATCACAAGTTCGCATGAAGCTTATTTTCTTCGCACTAATAGATCATACATATTTAGAGAGCAATTTTTATTGCATGCACCGATGACAACTTACTTGAAGGATCTTACTCAATCCATAGGTAGGTATGGTGGACTCTCATGGCAAAACTGGTTTAAGGGATGTTTGGAAGCACAAGTAGTATTTTTACTTGGTGCAAAAAATTTGGCTAGCGTGAGAGGGAAAGGCAAGCTCAACATATTGGATGATCCAAGACAATATAACGTTTCGGATATAGGAAAACATAACCCATTAAGTTGTCTTCCTTGTCCAACATCAACCTTTAGCATGTCATATTTTAATGAGTACTCACAATTACAAAAGATTTCCAAGATAGTATATTTATATGTAAAATCTCTCTTCCTTCAATATTCTTTCATGAATTGTTCAAGTGACCAATTATGCGTTTGCTAACCTTTAATAAGTTTACTACCTATACTTATTTTGTGTGAAGTCATTACTCCCATGGTATAAGCATATGAATAATATATATAAATTCAGATTTATGATATTCAATTTATTCAACCATTTATTCATAGGATGTATGTGAAACACGCGAGTAAATGACAAACTACTCCAAAAGACATAAGTGAAGGACATGAGTAGTCAAATAATTTACTAGCTATGAGAAGATTCTTTTTCATTCAAGATTTCATATCAAATGATTTTATTCAAACAACAAATAAAAATGAAAATACACTCCAAGCAAAACACATACCATGTGACAAATAAAAATATAGCTCCGAGTAAGTTATACCGATAGTTTTGAAGGCGAAATAGGGGATGCCTTCCGGGGCATCCCCAAGCTTAGGCGCTTGAGTCTTCCTTGAATATTAACTTGGGGTGCGTTGGGCATCCCCAAGATTAGGGTCTTTCCGCTCCTTATTCTCCTCATATCAATATCTCACCCAAAAGCTTGAAAACTTCAATCACACAAAATTTAACGGAACTTCGTGAGATAGGTTAGTATGATAAAGAGTAAACCATTCACTTTGGTACTGTCAAAGACAAGGTTCATAATTATTCTCTCACAATGCCTACTGTATCATATCATTTCTACAATTTATATTGAGAAATATAAGCCATAGAAATTAGAAAAACAAGCAAACTATACAATGAAAACAGAATCTGTCAGAAACAGAACAGTCTATAATGATCTGAACAGCAACCATAATTCTGCTACTCCAAAAATTATGAAATAAACTGGTGGACGTGAGGAATTTGCCTATTAATCTTCTGCAAAAAGAATCAACTCAAAATCACTCTTCTGTAAAATATGACAGCTAATCTCGTGAGCGCAAAGTTTCTGTTTCTTACAGCAAGATTACATTAACTTTCACCCAAGTCTTCCCAAAGGTCTTACTTGGCACTTTATTGAAACAAAAGCTATAAAACATGATTACTACAGTAGCTTAATCATGTAAACACACAAAAACAGTCAGGGTAAATACTGGGTTTTCTCCCAACAAGCGTTTTTCTTTAATGTCTTTTAGCTAGGCATGATAATTTCAATGATGCTCACATAAAAAAAAAGAATTGAAACATAAAGAGAGCATCATGAAAAATATATCTAGCATATTTGAATCTAACCCACTTTCTATGCCTAGGGATTTTTTGAACACATAATTTATAGGAACAAGAATCAACTAGCATAGAAAGGCAAAACAAGTATAACTTCAAAACTTTAAGCACATAGAGAGGAAACTTGGTATTATTGCAACTCTACAAGCATATATTCCTCCCTCATAATAATTTTCAGTAGCATCATGAACGAATTCAAAAATATAACCATCACATAAAGCATTATTTTCATGATCTATAAGCATAGAAAATTTTCTATTCTCCTCATAAGCAAAATTCTTCTCATTTGAAATAGTGGGATCACTAATTCCTAAAGTTGACACTCTTCCAAACCTGCTTTAGATGATAGTATTATTCATGCTCCAAAAGATATAAATGAAGTTCATGTAGCATTCTACAATTAATATAGACTAACCAATATCCATGCTCAAAATATATAAGTGAAGCACACGAAGCATTCTATAAAACCATACTCAAAAGATTTAAGTTAAGCACAAAGAGCAATTCTATAAGATCATACTTAAAAGATATAAGTGAAGCACATGAATCATTCTATAAATCCATGAAGGGACATCGCATACTAGCATGGTTCTTAAAGGAAAAACAAAAACACAAAGGACACAATCACGTGAACAAAACAAAAACTGAGGTATACCGATAATTATTGAAGAAGAAAGATGGGATGCCAACCGGGGCATCCCCAAGCTTAGATGCTTGAGTACCCTTGGAATATTTACTTGGGGTGCCTTGGGCATCCCCAAGCTTGAACTCTTGCCTCTCTTTATTCTTCTCATATTAATAGCTCCTCGATCTTCGAACACTTCATCCACACAAAACTTTAACAAAAACTTTGTGAGATCTGTTAGTATAATAAAGCAAATTGCTACCTTTAGGTACTGTTGCAAACTCATTTCAGTTTCATATTAGCACTTTATCTACTGTATTCCAACTTGACCATGGTTCATACACCCTAATACTACCCATAGATTCATCAAAATAAGCGAACAACACATAGAAAACAGAATCTGTTAAAAACAGGACAATGTGTAGTAATCTGGAAGTTTAGTAAACTTATGTAACTCCAAAAAATTCTAACAAATATGAAAATTCAAAAACTTTGTACAGAAGTAATTTGCAAAAAGTTTCATACACATTTGAATTTCCAGTGAAAAATGTAAATTCACGCGCTACAGCCAAAGTTTCTGTTTTTGTGCTGCACATAGTAAACAAGCAATCTAATCATCCTAAAACCAAAGCTTGGCACATCATTTTTAGAATACAATGGATATATATATATATATATATATATATATATATATATATATATATATATATATATATATATAAGGGGATAATTATTTTCAGAGAAGCTTCCATGAATTTTTTTACATTGTTTCCATGAGAATGAACACAAGTGCTCAAGGTCGACCCTCATTTCTTCAACGCATAATCTTTCAATCACTTCTCTTATTGAAAAACTTTTTAGGCATGAAAGGCAAGTAATTTTTTTTTGTATTTTCATTCTTAATTTTTTTGTATGTTTCACACACAACTAAACAGAAACAAAAAGGGAAAACAAAATCTACTTAGTGAAGAAAGCAAACAAGCACACACGAGAATATCAACCCTACGCTATTGCTCCCCGGCAACGGCGCCAGAAAAGACCTTGATAATCGCCAAGTGCAGGGAATCATCGTAGCAATTCCCAATGGTGGAAGTGATAAGTATGGAGTGTCGAACCCACAATGAGCTAAAGGTAAGATCAATATTCTCTGAAGTCCTATCTGCCACTGATACGACTAACGTTTGCTTCCAACTAGAAACGAGAAATAAAACTACGTAGTGGGTATGAAGAGGATAACTTTGCATGATATCGGAGAGCTAAAACATAAAAGTAGGTGCTGTTATCATAAAGTTAGAATATACTACTAAATATTATAAATAGCGAGTGTGGAATAATGATGGGTCGGTGTGGGGAATTATCCTAGGCAATCGTTAACAAGACCGGTAGTCGTCATTGCAATTTCATATGAGGGAGAGACATAAGCTAACATACTTTCTCTTCTTGGATCATATGCACTTATGATTGGAACTCTAGCAAGCATCCGCAACTACTAAAGATTATTAAGGGAAAACCCAATCATAGCATTAAAGCATCAAGTCCCCTTTATCCCATACGAAACAACCCCCTTACTCGGGTTTATGCTTCTGTCACTCAAGCAACCCACTATAAGCGAATCATGAACGTATTGCAACACCCTACAGCGGGAATCCCTCATGCTTGCGCGACATGGAGGGCATAATAGGACAGAACCAAAATAAAACATACAACTCATACCAATCTATATCATCAATCTACCCAAAGACAAAGTTATCTACTCAAAACATCATAGGATGGCAACACATCATTGGATCATAATATGTGGCATAAAGCACCATGTTCAAGTAGGGATTACAGCGGGGTGCGGGAGAGTGGACCGCGTAAAATAGATGAGGATGGTGATGATGATGGTGATGTTTATGAAGACGATCACCACGGTGATGATTCCCCTCCCGTTGGCACTCCGGCGCCACCGAGAGAGAGGAGGAGAGGTTCTCCCCCTTGTGCTTCCTCCTCCATGGCCTCCCCCATAGATGGGGAGAGGTTCTCCCTCTGGTCATTGGCCTTCATGGCGATGATGGACCCTCCGGGATGCTCCTCCATGGCCTCCGGTGATGATGGCCCCCTCCGGCAGGGTGCCAGAGAGGGCCTAGATTGATTTCTCGTGGCTACAGAGGCTTGCGGCGGCGGAACTTTCGATCTAGGTTATTTTCTGGCAGTTTCTCTATTTATAGGAGAAGATGGCGTCGAGAACAAGTCAAGGGGCCCCATAGGGAGTCCACGAGGCAGGGGGCGCGCCCCAGGGGGTGGGCGTGCCCTCCACCCTCGTGGGTCCCACGGGACTCCCCTCCGGTAACTCTTCGTTCCAGTAATTTTTATATTTGCCGGAAAAAATCTCTGTTGTTTTTCAGCGCATTCCGAGAACTTTTATTTCTGCACAAAAACAACACCACGGTAGTTCTGCTGAAAATATCGTCAGTCCAGGTTAGTTCTAATCAAATCATACCAAAATCATAAACTATTGTAAACATGGCATGAATACTTCATAAATTATAGATACATTGGAGACGTATCAAACCCCCGTACCATCCATTGATCATGCCAGCGGACTACGACAAGGAGACCCTATTTTTCCCATGCTATTCGTCCTGGTCATTGACATGCTCAACACTCTGCTCCAGCACGCCACCAGTCATGGCATTCTTCACCGCCTCACGAGCAGGCGCGCCATACCCAGCATTTCGTTGTTCGCGGATGACGTCGTCCTCTTCTGTCACCCCGATGACCACGACCTTCGGGCGGTGCAGGGCATCCTAAAGGTGTTTGGCCAAGCTTCAGGCCTCAAGACCAACTTCGCAAAGTGCTCCGCGACACCCATCTGTTGCACGGACGAGTCAGCCACCGGGGCCGGTGTGACGTTCTCTTGCCAGACCACACACTTCCTCATCCAGTATCTTGGACTTCCACTCTCTACTAGGAAGGTTCCCACATCAGCGCTGCTACCCCTTGTGGAGAAAATAGCCAAGCGCCTTGGTACCTGGCAGGCTTGCCGACTATCCCTTGCCGAGCGGCTTGCCCTAGTTCGCCATGTCCTGAGCGCCATGCCAGTCCACCTGCTGCTGGCCATGGCCCTCTCGCCCTCCATCCTGAAGCTCGTTAACCGTCTAATCCGTGATTTCCTATGGCAGAGGCGCAAGGAGGCCCGTTCAGGAAACTGCCTGGTGAACTGGCAGAAGGTGTGCCTCCCCCTCGAGCTTGGTGGCTTTGGCTGCGCATCACCGACCCCATGTGGCCCTAGCACCATATTCACCTGCGTGACGACACTGACATGCGGGACATCTTTCGTGCTTCCACCTCCTGGACTATTGGTAACAGACTTACCTGCCAATTCTGGACTGATCATTGGCTGGATGGCAAGTCGATTACCGAGATTGCACTGAGCCTGACCACTTTGGTACCTCGAAGATGCCACTTTGGTACTTCTCAACCGGGCCTGGATTCAGGACATTCGCGGCGCGCTTGGTGTCGAGGCCACTGTTGAGTATATCCACCTTTGGAGGCGTCTTCTACAGGTCACCCTATCCTCTGACCCTGACCGCATTTGCTGGCCATGAACTGCTAGCGGCATGTACTCGGCCTCATCTTGCTACATGGCTCTCTTCCAAGGCTCCATTGCGGACATGGACTGGAGGCTGACATGGAAGGGTTGGGCCCCGACCAATGTCAAAATGTTCCTGTGGCTCGCCAAGCAGGACCATTGTTGGACGATTGAGAGATTAGCTGTAACGCCCTCGATGCGGCTATATCTCCCACGTGTCGAGGCACGACTTAGAGGCATAACCGCATTGAAAGCAATATCGCAAGTGAGGTAATCTTCACATAACCCATGTAATACATAAGGGAAAGAGATACATAGTTGGCTTACAGTCGCCACTTCACACAATACATAAATAAACATTCATCATCCAGTTTACACTCAAGGTCCGACTATGGAACCAAAATGAAAGAAGACTACCCCAAATGCTACACAGATCCCCGATCACCCCAACTGGGCTCCTCTACTGATCATCTGGAAAAGACACATAGTAACGACCACGTTCCTCGTCGAACTCCCAAGTGAGCTCGGTTGCGTCATCTGCACCGGCATCGTTGGCACCTGCAACTGTATTGGTAGAATCTGTGAGTCACGAGGACTCAGCAATCTCACACCCGCGAGATCAAGACTATTTAAGCTTATAGGTAGGAAAGGATTGTGAGGTGGAGCTGCAGCAAGCGACTAGCATATATGGTGGCTACAACGCAAAAGAGAGCGAGAAGAGAAGCAAAGCACGGTCGTGAAGCTAGAAGTGATCAAGAAGTGATCCTAGAACAACCTACGTCAAACATAACTCCAACACCGTGTTCACTTCCCGGACCCCGCCGAGAAGAGACCATCACGGTTACACACGCGGTTGATGTATTTTAATTAAGATCAACTTCGGGTTTTCTACAACCGGACATTAACAAATTCCCATCTGCCTCATAACCGCGGGCACGGCTTTCGAAAGATAATACCCTGCAGGGGTGTCCCAACTTAGCCCATTATAGGCTCTCACGGTCAACGAAGGATATTCCTTCTACCGGGAAGACCCGATCAGTCTCGGAATCCCGGACTACAAGACATCTCGGCAGTAACAAAACAAGTCCAGCAAAGCCGCCCGATTGTGCCGACAAATCCTGATAGGAGCTGCACATATCTCGGTCTCAGGGCACATCCGGATGAACACTACGTACGGCAACCGAAGATACCCCAAGTTGCCTCAGGGCGGCACCGCAAGTGGCTCTAGTTTGGACCAGCAATCGAAGGAGAACTGGCCCCGGGGGGGGGGGGTAAAATAAAGATGACCCTTGAGTCTGCAGAACCCAAGGGAAAAAGGCTTAGGTGGCAAATGGTAAAACCAATGTTGGGACTTGCTGGAAAAGTCTTATTCAAAGCGAACTGTCAAGGGGGTCCCATAAATCACCCAACCGTGTAAGGAACGCAAAAATCAAGGAACATAACACCGATATGACGGAAGCTAGGGTGGCAAGAGTGGAACAAAACACCAGGCATAAGGCCGAGCCTTCCACCCTTTACCAAGTATATAGATGCATTAATTAAATAAGAGGTATTGTGATATCCCAACAAGTAAACATGTTCCAACAAGGAACAACAAGTCCATGTTCGAACAAGGAACAAACTTCATCTTCACCTGCAACTAGCAACGCTATAAGAGGGGCTGAGCAAAGCGGTAACATAGCCAATCAACGGTTTGCTAGGACATGGATGGTTAGGGGCTGACATGACAATATGGGTGGCACGACATAGCAAGTGGTAGGTATCGCAGCATAGGCATAGCAAACGAGCGAGCATCTAGCAAGCAAAGATAAAAGTGATTTCGAGGGTATGGTCATCTTGCCTGCAAGGTTCTCAGAGTTGTCGAAAGCTTGGTCCTCGAAAGCGTTCTCAACAGGTTCCTCGTTCACGTACTCGTCTCCCGGCTCTACCCAAAGCAAGAACACAAGCAAAGGGGACAACATCAATCACGATGCTATGCGCAAGCAACAAGATGCAAAACATGGCATGATATGCGAGATGTGATATGCAATGCATATGCGTGCTTCGGAAGGAAAAAGATGAACAAGGCATAATCTTGGTAAACCAAGTATGCCACTGGATAGGTCAGGTGATTTCGGTTGAAATCGATATAAAGATCACCGGAATCAGATGCACGGTTTGCAAATGGCAAGCAAAACAAGAATGACAAAAATCTGCCATTAACAGCATGATGCTATTTAGCAAGCAACAAGAAATTAAACTACTGCACCCAAACATATCAAGAAAGCATATGACAGTAATCTACTCAAGATGCTTGACAAAAGATGAACACTGAGCTACGGCTAAATCACACCATACCAGGTTCAAACAAGCATGGCAAAAGTGCAAAAGATAACAGGTTCACAGACTTGGTGAAAATAACAACATGCCAGAAATTAACATCAGGACGACATGTTTAGAGCAAGCAACCAACATGCTACAGGATCAGGACATAGCAAAGTAAGGCATGGCATGAATCTACTCAAAGCACTTAACAAAAGTCCTTTACTGACCATAAGCCAAAAAGGATCAGAAAATAGAATAACACCCATGTCAATTAAGCAAGTTTCGTTACAGGTTTCAGACTTGGCAGAAAACTGGACATGTCAAAAACAGATAACAAGTAGGCATGTTCGTGAGCTCGATGCACTCACTACAGAGCATTGCATGATAAACTAAGCATACATACATCAAGAAGACATGGCATAGAAGCTATACATGGCAAGAACAACATCATAGCATGCAAGGATCAACTGCAACAAGCTTGGCAAAATCGAATAACATGTAAACAATCTGCCAGCAACATTTTATAGCAAAAGTAGAGCTCGATTGACTCAAGCTATGGCACCCCAAAACTACAAACAAAGACATGGATAGATAGAGCAAATACATATGCTCAAAACACTCTTACTGATCATGCTTAAAAGAGGCATAGACCTCTCGGAAACAACATGAACACATGGCATAAAAATAACAGCAGGCACGGACTTGGTGAAATTACTAAGTATCTGAAATCAGCAACATTAAGTACCGTAGTTTGCATGCTTGTGCTAGTCACCACAAAGACCACAAAAATACATGGCATAATTCTATGGAAATATAACATGGCATATTACAAAACTCATGTAGGACTCAACTTCATAGGATGCACACATCAATCATGGCAAAAATGACAGAAGTGCAGGTTCTGATAAGAATCAGAAACTAACATCACATAGCCCTCTTCCAACAGCATTTCGGGCATCAAGATGAACACAAATGAAGATGATGCAATGAGATGAAATGATGTACTCATCGGGGCGAACAATTTGACATATTATACGCACGAAACGGAGCTACGGATGCAGAGATATGATGCGACGAAGATGCAACAATAATGCAAAATATCCAAGACTTAGAATATTTGGAGGAGGGGAAAAAGTCAACCCGCGGCGCGCGAACCGAGGTTCACCGGGATATCGCCGGAGTGGCTCGGGGAGGCGGCGGCGAGGCGGATCCGGCCGTCCCCGGGCCAGATCTGGAGGAGGAGGCGGCGAGCGGCGCCGGGACGGCGCGGGCGCGCGCTGGGAGCGGCGGACGGCGGCGGGGGCGGTGTGCGGCGACGGGTGACGGCGGCGGCCGGCGCGGGCGGTGGCGGCGGAGGCCGGCCGGGCGGAGGCGGCGCTCGGGCGCGATGGAGCGGAGCCGCGGGCGGGGCGCGGGGGCGGCGAGCGGGCTCGGGGGGGGGGGCCGACCCGGGCTCGGGCGGGCCGGCGGCGAGGTGGGCGCGGTTGCCCACGTGGCAGCCCGTGGTTGGCCCGGGGCGGCGGCGCGGCCCGGACACGTCCGATGGCGGCGGGGACGAACGGGGCTAGGGTTAGGGTGGTTTGATCCGGGATTTGAGGGGTGGATGCCTTTTTATAGGTAGAAGGAGCTAGGAAGCTCCAAATGGAGAGCGGTTTTCGGCCACGCGATCGTGATCGAACGGCGATGGACATGGGAGTGACTTAGATGGGTTATTGGGCTGTTTTGGAGGGGTTTTGGGCTGCAACACACATGAGGCCTTCACGGTTACCCGGTTAACCGTTGGAGTATCAAACGACCTCCGATTGACTCGAAACTTGACAGGCGGTCTACCGGTGCTATACCAAGGCCGCTTGACAAACCTTGATCCATTCCGAGAAGGTTTAATACCCTCTCACGGAAAAAGGTAAAAGGGGACGCCGGGGAACATAGGAGCGCCGGATTGCAAAACGGACAACGGGAAAAATGCTCGGATTCATGAGACGAGCACGTATGCAAATGCGATGCACATGATGACATGATATGAAATGCATGACATGAACAAAAGCAACAAGAAGGAAAGCCCAACCACGGAGGAAATATTATATCACATAGCCGAAAATGGCAAGAGTTGGAGATACAAATATGGCAAGTTACATCCGGGGTGTTACATTAGCCAAGCGGGGATTGGGCCACCCTCCTCGTTGTGTCCTATGTGATCAAGACCTTGAGGATATCCACCACCTCCTTGCCTCCTGCGTCTTCTCCAGGGAGATTTGGCATCGCACTCTAGCTTGGTGCAAACTCACCGTCAGCCCTCCCAATGGCGACCTCACCCTCTACGACTGGTGGAGAGACACTACTAGCTCCATCCCAGTGTCGCTCCGGAAAGCCCTCGCGTCCCTAGTCCCGCTGGTCACCTGGGCCATTCGGAAGCACCGCAACGCTTGCATCTTCGACCTACAACAACCCTCTGCTAGCCACTTGTTTGCTTCGATCCAAGATGACGTGCGCACCTAGGCCTCTGCCGGTGCCAAAGGACTCCAAGCTGTAATCGACGCGATGTAAACCTATTGTAACTGGGCCGAGCAACCCACTTCTTCTGCTCATGAGGACCCCTGGCACGCCTAGTTGTGTACGAGCTAGGAGTCCTCAACCCTTGTATTCTGTCTACCTATCAATGCAATGATACGCCAACTTGGCGTATTGGTGAAAAAAAACATGTCTTGCTTTGAGATTTATACACGGGAATTTGATGTGTCACAACAGTTGGCTTAAAAAACCTATGAACTGAGGTGGTTCTTCTCTATAATGAAGAACTGTGTTTACTTCCTCTCCTGAAACTCAATGGCTTAAACCTCCGCTAGGAACAGCATGAGTGTGTGCAGATGTGTATATGTGACATTCTACTCATTTTCTATAAATAAAAACAATTGTTCAAGTGGTTCTGTCTTTCCACTTTTCCCTCAAGGAAGCTCTTGAATGCTTGTCATTTTGTACCTTCTATATTTAAATAGCTGCCATCGTCAACATATTTCTCTCAACATGCAAGCATGTCGGGTCATCATTCAACATGCATGAAAAAAAATCTCTACCCCAACATGTAACCATGCATATCCCCACAAAAAAAGACATGTACCCATGCGTAAGTAAATGCTACCTCAACATGCTAACATGCACGAGGATTTTCATTTTGTTCATATTTAATAAATATTTTACAACTATACAATAATCAAATAATAAATCATTTATATTTTTACTTTTTAGTTTTCATGTTACCAAATATTCATGTTTCATACAACCAAATATCATTGAAAATAGCAATCCCCCTAACCCATTTCTCTCAATGTGTAAGCATGCTGCCTCATCATTAAACATGCATGGAAAAAAGGCTCACCCCAACATGCAACCTCTCATTAGTAAAATCTACCTCAACATTCAAACATGCATGATTTTTTATTCTATTCATATTTAATAAATGTGTACAACTATACAACAATCAAACACAATAAATCATTTGTATCTTCAATTTTAGTTCTCACATTATCAAATATTAATGTTCCATACAACCAAATAGCATTGAAATATATTATAAAATAACCCCACAACAACGTGCAGGGAATCTAGTTAGAATAAGGCACCATGATAACACAAGAGTACAACACAAACAAAAAGAAACGGCGGCAGGAAACAATCCGCCAAAGCGAAATAAGAAGAAGAAACACAAAAAATATAAATTGAACTTTACGTCAACGAGCCCAAAAATTATGGTCAACTTTCATAGTTTGACTTCACAAATAATCGACAAAATCAACTCCTCACAGTCTGGATTGCTTGCATTGAATACTCAATCTTTGTGAAACATTAACATGTGTCAGATTAACAAACATAATGGCGTTGGTGTAGGGTGCATTTGTCTTTTACCATATTGTGAAATCATAGAGAGATTGTGGAGTGATGGATTAAGGTGATAAGCTAATTCACTATAAAATTGATTTTACCAGACCAATCCATGATCAAAAGCCTTCCATCAAAAGTCAGTGGACTAGGCCACTTTCCTTGACTTTGAGTTGTATTTCATTCTTCTCCCCAGCACAAAAAGAGGGTACACTTCATTTGAGACACATCGGTTCTTTTGCTTACTTCACAATGCACGATGAAATAATTCACGAGAGAAGGTACAATTGGGGTGGAGGTGCACCCTTTATCGTCTTCATGGTTATAGAGGAGGCATACGCTCTAATTCAGGATCTCATGGCGCTCAAGCCGATGAGCCATCAAACAAAGGTCTGCCGCCATGAGACATTGAAATATTTTACACTTTAACGTCCCCCAAATGTCCCATATCAAGATGCGAGACAAGGGATTTGACCATGCCCTCGAAAAATCAAACTATACCAATTGCATATACACCATGTTCTATGGTTCCTCTCCTTGACGGCTAGGGTAAACTTTCCCCTCCAGACTTCACTGGTGAGTCCGTGGATTTGCCTCCCCTTCGCCTGCCGCTCTGGCGTCCCCGTGGTGGGGAGGAGAACCTCGGTGCCTCCACTCTGATTAGTAATTTAGCTTAGTTTTTTTAGTCCTCGCTGATGCGATGCTGGGGCGGAAGGTGACGCTTCTTGTTCGAGTTTGTCTTCCGGGCTCCGATCCTCCTCGAATTCGTCCATCTAGACGTAGTTGATGGAGCTCCAGCTTAGATTTCTATTGTCTCCTTTGGGCCAGTGAGGTGATTTTGTGGTGAGATTTGGTGTCAGGTGTTTCTGATCTATTCAAGGGTTCAACGACGACGACTATAGCTCCACGGCGCTGGTCCTTAGGGGCACGTGTACAAAGACTTCCCGACTGTCACTGACAAGGTAGGGGGCGGCGACAACGGCGCGTCGATGACTTATTCTGACGGCAGTAGTGGTCGTTCTATGGTGTTGGAATCTCGATGTATTTTTATTATGTTTGAGCTGGTTTGTACTTCTCGTGAACTTTGATAAGTAGATCTGAATCATCTTCGTAAAAATAGTACAACTTGTTCCATTACAAAGTACAAAGTACAGCACAAACCAACCAACGAATAGGTGGATCTTCCGGATCGACGCATGGTGTAGACAACGGCTTCCAATATAAGCTGCCGAACTCACTGCACGTTACCCCAACTCATGAGTAATCGCCCTCCAATCCTCTCCACAAGTCATCATCGCGAAAGAAAATCCTACAAGCATACAAGCAGGCAGATCACGATCCACGACATCCCATGTAACAGGAAAGCAACCGATCCTGCAAATCTCCATGGCCGCATACAGCCGCTAGCTTGCTGCAACAGTGATACATGTTCCCACATGGCCCTTGTGAGCTACGACATCATCGAAAGGTGCCCGGCCAGCTTGATTCCCCTCTTCCGGCCACGCATCTTTCCCTTTCTACCGGAGAGATACGCAGCGGGGAGGGAGAAAAAGCTCATCATTTGACGCGAACGTCTCATGGCATGTGTCGTGTATTCATCTCGTCTCATGTTCCGTCCATCAACCTCCCTTGCCTATACATATTTTTGTCGGCCATTCCCCGGGGCATCATGGATCGAGTGCGCCCAAAAAGTTGATCTCCGGGCCATGCGCCCCCGTCCTCGTCGTGGAAAGAAGATCTGGCAAGCTGGGCTTTTTTTTTTGCTCCTCTCTCACTTGCACTCACTCACGGTTGTTTCTTTTCTTGTAGTTTTTTTTACATGCATGCACACACATGTAGGTCAAAGCTCCATGCAAGTTTATATGTGTGTGTGAGGGTTAGGCTACCTGGGAATGGGATGCATGGAAGCCCCTTTGATTTTGGATGTATCTCCGGCTACATGCCATCGCCCCTTTTCCTCTTTATCTAGGGCACGCAGACAATGGGACATGTTTCTCGCAGCCTTTCTGCGGGGAGGTCGGGATGCTCGCACAGAAAAGAGCACGCAGGTATAGTAGAAACTTGGCCGATACAAGAAAGAGGGGACTAGTTTTTCCGCATGTGTAGACAGTGGCATAACAGTGCACGCATGATAATGTATGTTTTATATACACGTCAAATAATTAAGCTTTCCCTCTTAATGTCATTAGGCTTTGTTTGCCAAAAGGCACTCTTTTAATCTGGTCGTAGTGGGGATTATCATATATTAGTATCATGAGAAGTGATGTGGCTAGGTCTCAATCAACCGAGACTTAACCAATTCTAAGTCAAGTACATAACATGCAAGAAAGAAAAAAGAGAACTAAAAAGGTAAATTTGCACGATTCTCCATGTAAAATCCCATGAATATAGTATCGAATGAGACTTAGTTAAGTCTCAATCGACTGCGATTTAGCAATCCCGCACATATTTTAGTATCATAGATGACTTCATTTATTGCCATGCATGACACATAATAACACATCATTTGATATGCAGTTTTGTTAAGTCTCACTCAGTCGACTTAGACTTCGTTCTGTCTCAGTCGATACTATATTCCTTTGACCTTGCATGGAGATTCATACAAAAAAATTCCTTTCAGTTTTTCTTTTTTCTTCTTACATACTATATCACTTGACTGAGACTTGGTTAAGTCTCAGTCGACTCAGACCTAGCCACACCCTTTAATATGATACGGTATCATGATATGATACTCAATCCTCTTTTTCTTCATTTAATTCTATGTCACTCATCAAAATTGTCTAATTGACATGCATGATACTACATATCGCTGCTCGTGCTCTTGTTTTGGTTCTCCCATATCGAGAAGGAAACGGCTGAGCCGTGAAGGCTACCTTGAGCTTGCACGCTTGGTCGGCGAGGACAGTCGATGGAGGAAGGCACCACGGTAGGTACGAATCAATGGAGAAACAATAGTGAGGCGACGACGCAGCCCTCGACCAGACCTTCCGCGAGGGCATTGGGGAATTACCTCAAGTCAGGACTTGTTTATTTTTAGCGCGGGGAGTTGACGGAGATGGTGTGAAACTTCCATATTCCCTCGTAAACCAAATGCATAACCAATTTAACCCGAAATAGTTATCCACGGGTGGTGGCTCACCAGGGATCAGGCGGGGATTCAATAATCCTACACCTACGTAAGGTAGTTACGTAATCTTACTTAACCTTCAATAATCTAATCACCCTCCCCACCCCCCGCACCCCTCTGTTTTCATGGGGTGGCCCCCCAGCTATTTCTTCTTCCAATCTGATCACGCCAAGTCAGCTGTTACGTAACTTTACCTAGAATATGTGCGTAGGGTTAGCAAAGCCCGGTGGGGTTCCCATAGTTTTCCCCCATGTACCAAACAAGCCCTTATAGTGCCAACTATATGCATGTAAATATTTATTATTCAATATGGCCATTTGTGTTCAGTGCAAAAATAGAAGTAAAATTATATTATGTTACACATGTTGTAATTTTTCATATTTAAAACCGAAATTACAAACCAAGCACAATTGATCGGTGGCTTACGTGCTTGGTTTGTTCAAATAACAAAATTACAACACTGTCGTGTGCATCAATCAACAAATGGCCATCAACACAATTACAGCAAAATGGCCATCAACACAATTACAGCAAAATGGCCATCAACAAATGGCCTTGGTATTGATGAATGTGGAACAAACCACAACAAAATATAGGTATTGACGAATGTGGAACAAACCAAGCACGTAAGACATTGTCGTGTGCACCAATCGATCGATGCAAAATCTAGAGATACCGTCTCAGTTTTGAAGGGAAAGGGGACACAGCTCTAGTGCAGTAATAGTTGAGCGTTCAGAAGCAAGCGAAATGCTAATAAAATGTTGACACATTTCCATGATCGGTTGATTGAGGTCTCGTCTGATCCTAGCTAATATACAAGCGAGATATGTAGGAAGAGGAAAATAGAAGAAGCAAACCCAATCAAAGAGCAACTCGTGAGCTTGTAGTATGTATACACTGCATAGTTTTGGGCACGTGTATACACTGCGTTGTTCAGACGTGCACACAGCTACCGCCTTCCCGGCATCCGACCGGCACGGCGGCACATAACCACGGCCAGACCGATCGGTTGGTGGCTCAGAGCGACCTGGCGGCAGGCGCGGCACCGTCGTGCTCGACGTCAGAGATGGCACAGTCGTCGTCGTCGTCGAGCCCGGCGCCGCCGAGCGCGCCGTGGCCCTGGCCGAAGGCTCTGGCGTGGTCCTTGAGGGAGCGCTTGTGCTTGAACTCGGAGCCGCAGAGGCAGTACCAGAGCTTGCCGCAGTTCTTCTCGTGGGTGCGCCAGTCGCCCTTGACGGCGAAGGCCTTGCCGCAGCGGCGGCAGAGGAAGGGCTTGAGGCCGTGCTTGCGCTTGTAGTGCGTCTGCAGGGTGCGGAAGTCCTTGAGCGGCTTGGCGCGCGGGTGGTCGACGTTGTTCCGGCACCCCGGCGCGCAGCAGTAGCACGGCAGCCGCAGCATCGCCGTCGGCTGGATGCCGCGCAGCGACTCCGGGCCCTTCCGGTACTGCGACCCGTGCCCCCACATGTGCATCTGCATACACGGAACAGCAAGTTAATCATCGGCTACTTTATAAATAACGACATTAATTAGGCGTCAGACATAAACCTATGCAGAAGGTGCAGCATGCTGCATCGTTTGATTAGCACGTACGTACTGTACTCTTGATAGGTTGATATAATTGCAACTGCTATGTAGTAGTACGTACGAACTACATGCATGGATTCATGATCATATGCTGCGTTTTGACAGTCTGATGGCAGAGTTTAAGGGTTCCGTGTGTGGGCATCGATGGATCAGAAGAGCATATGCATGTTCTATTCACCTTCAGGCCGGGCTGCGTTTAATTCGTTGCTCATTTCGAGGTGCGCGTGGATGCTGTCGCCCTCGGTACGTGGCTTGGCCGCATCAGTCTGTATAGTAGCTCAGAGGCTTTCCCCATGCAGACGTACGCAGCGGCAGTCAGTGGGCGAAACCGGAGAAGCCGTATGAGCTAGCGTTGACGGCCTTTGGCTGCGACGCCTCTAGTACTCCACCATGCTGGCCCCTTGCTTGCGTGCTGCTTGTGTTGTGTGTTGTAGTACATGCGTGTCTGTGGTGCATGTCCGGTTCGTGCACAGTGGAACTGTCATCGGGGACAGGACACAGTGGTAAGCTACAGATCTCCTGCAGTCATGAACGTTGAAAGCTGCGATCGAGAATTAATTGCAGATGGTGTAGCAAAAACCCTCGACGCTGATCAGGTGTGAAACGGCTGATCAAGAAAAGCTTACTCCCCCTTATCAAAACATCCAATCTACAGGCAAAGCTAATGCATGGCAGCCACATGTGCTCGCGACCAGGAGAGTGCATGCATGATAGGCACGGTAGTGGCCACTGGGTGATCGATCAGATCGAACCAGATCGATACACGGTGTGTTAGGAAAGCAGCAGCAGCTGGCTCAGCTTTTGCATCGATCATATCGATCCGACGACACTAAGCTGCACCCACGCACACGCTCATGTCCAGCCGTGGTCTGAGTCTGACTAAGCTCTTGCATGCATCTGATTCGTCTAAAAAAAGTTGCATCATGCGTCTGATTACGTTGCGTACAGAGATCGATCTTCACTGGGATCTCCACAGTGGCATCCACCACGCCACCACCCATGCATGCATGCATGCGTGCATTTCCAAAGAGCGCAGCGCTTCGGAAAGCTCCGGTCCCAGAAAAGCATAAAAGTTCAAAAGCTTGCATGCATGGCTCCCCCTGACGGGCCATATATGTCTTGTTCAATCACACGAAAAGGCAGGCCACTGTGCCCTCCCGAGCCCAGCTCAATCGATCCCCGCCCAGAGACACCAGCACGTGTACGCATCTATCTATCTACCTGGTACCTACTAGCTAGTATGGCACTTCAATCACACGAGAGGAAGAAGCTAAACCACAAGACACTAACGGAAGAGGAACTGTGCATTTGCTTCAATTGGTGCATTTGGGTTACAAATTTGCTTAATTCAGTACATAGAAGTATACCAGCGAGAAAAAATTCAAGAAAACAAAAAGATCTAGACTAAGTTTGGCAGCTCAATTTTTTTTTACTTTTGGGAGAATACTGTGATTAAAAATACACGGTTTTAGAATGAGTTTGATATATGCTTAGCATCTACAAACACAACAGTTCCATGCATAATCCATGGTATCTTCAGTACCGTGTTTCTTTACAGTATTTTAAAAAGAGGTCTGGACCTCTTTTATAAACCAAACCGGGGAAATTGTGGTTTTCAGAAGCTGAAGTATTCCTTGGCCGGCCAACACTTGGAATACCAAGGTTTTAGATTACTACGATTTTGAAAAAGCTTTGCGGGCAAACTAAACCTTGGCTAGTGAGAACCAAAGGAACAAGCATATGTGTACATTTACTTTGTGCATGGACAAGGATTTTCACTAGCTCTAGAAGCCATGAGCTTGGAGACTTTTCAAAGCAAAGAAGGGTTTCTAGTGAAAACCAAACATTTAAACATAAGGGGAATATGTATTGATTTTTCGTGACAAATTTGCTACATGCATGCTGCTTGGCATGAACGGCTAGCTTGTTCTGAAATGGGTTTTGTTGCATTTGTTCAGCGAGGATATAACAATGGTAGGTGCATGTCACGGCGCGGTGTACGTTGATTAATAAATTCAGGTTTTATATTGGCAGCTCGAAGCTAGCTAACGGAAGCATACGGTAATGGGACCAACACACATGTGTAACGATTCGGACGTGATGTTGCTCTAACTTTATTCCCGGCCGGCAAAGGATGAGCTCCCGGCCTCCCGCGCAATTACACGCTGCGAGCTGTAGCGTTCGTTCAAGTCTCATCACTCTTGTTCGCTAGCTTCACAACTGTGGTACTAGTAGTAGAACTTTATTTATTTTAACCTACCCGCAGGCAACAGCTACAGCATTTATTGGTTGATAATTCCAGTTAGGGACTCTATAGGATCCATCCATCCAACTGTGCTGGAGAAAACAGGAGCTCCAAAATTGTTCGAGTCCCAACAGAATGGGATCAACACAATTAGTATGTTTTTTCTTTGCGGGGGAATTAGTATGTTTTGTTCAGTCAAATAGTAAATCACTAGTATGTTTGTTATTGGGAGCTAAATACAGGGGGCTTAGTTTGATCTATAATTAACCGCCGGTCCAGTTCGTGTATATATCATGGTTAATTTCTAGAGAATTAGTTCGTTTTAGTAATCGAGATCAAAATGTTGCTAAGAAGGGAAAATTAACGCTTAATTCTTGAAGGTGTGTGTGGCAGTGGCTCACCTGCATGTTGTTGTATCGATTGAAGGTCTTGAAGCAGACGGGGCAGGAGAACTGCGTCGGGCCGATGAGGATCTGCGTCGGCGTCGGGATCCAGTACTGCCCCTTGTTCAGCCGCCCGATCGGCGTCGAGGCGAACCCTAGCACCGGCGCCACCGCCGCCTCGTTCTCGCCGTCGTCATCTCCGTCCCCCTCGGCGCCACCGCCGCTCAGCTCCCTGCTAACGCGGTCGTCCTCTTCCTCCTCGTCATCCCTCGCCGCCCTAGCTGCGGCCGAGATCCCGGAGATGAGGTCGGCGGCGGTGCCAGCGCTCGGCAGGCCTATATGCAGCGCCACCGTCACGTCCCCGGCCGCGCCGCCCGCCTCCGAGTCCATCGCGTCGTCGGTCGCCTTGGAGTTCAGGTCCGCGAAGAGCTGCCGTCCCGCGAGCTGCTGATTGTGGTGCAGGCTACTGCTCGCGGCTGGGCCCGGCGCTTGTTTCCCCTCCTCCCCATCCTCGTCGTCGCCGTCGTCGGAGTCGTCTGTGCCGGGGCCGGACCGCCGCTCCCGCGACCTGCGAGAGGCGGGGGCGAGAGAGAGGAGGGGCAGGGCTTCCCGGAGCGGGGGCGACGACGGCGGGGCAGGAGGAGGCGGCGGGGAGAAGAAGGGGCTGGAGGAGTAGGCAGAGAGCGGAGGAGGCGCCGTCGTGGACGCCACTGGCGCCGGCACCGGCGTGGGTGAGAAGTAGTAGCGGTGCTGTTGGTAGTTCTTGAGGAAGGTCGTGTACGGGTTCTCCATGGCTCGCAGCTAGGCGACCGCGCGAGCTATGGGTAGCTTCGCGCTTCTACTTCTAGCTTCCCAGGCTTGGCTAGAGAGTTTGTGTTGTGTGCACTTGTGTTGTGGTGGTTGGCAAGGGTTATTATAGGGTGCCCTGCGTGATGAGCTGACGGGTGCCAACATTTTACGGTGGAACATAGCTAGCACATGCGGCAAAAGACACAAATTTAACCTCGAGGCCAAACTATTTTACATAGTAAACTGTTGTTGAAAGTATTTCACCCAGTTGACCTCTAATATGTAGCGCCTGACAGCAAGGCGTTGTACTCTACTATGCAGCGCCAAACACTCAGCGCCATACCTTGCACCGCCTGACAGCTAGGTGCTGCACTACATTGTGCAGCGCCAGCTGTAAGGAGCTGCACAAAAGGGTCAGCAGTGTGAAATATTTCGCTTTGAGGTTAAATTTGTCAATTTTGCCAGCGCATGCCGACCTAGGATAATTTCAGGCCCGTTTAAAATTCAGAAACAAAAACATACAACTAGAAAATGAGAAATGGTATTCTACCATGTACGGGACATGCCGTGCATTGACCCACTATCCGTGTTGCTTTGCTCATGCCGCATTTTTGGTTTGGCGTAGTTTATTTTGTTTAGTGTATTGCATCAGGTTTTCTTCTTGTTTCAAAGTGTATCATAAGTTTCGCTGTGTATCAGCAAACTCACTACGAAACAAGTGCACTCCTCGTGGATGCATGAACCGTATGCGTGGTGGAAAAAATATTTTCGTAGAAAAAAATAAAGAGAAACTAGTGGCATTTCGAAATATTAATGGAGGGCCTCGTTTCTTTTCCGACGAAAGATGGAGGGCTTCGTTTCTTTTTTGACAAAAGATGGAGGGCATCCTCAGATTGTAGGATGTTCATGGAAGTTTAGTGATTCTTTTTAATATTTTAAATTTTGTCTATAAGGGACGTTTGGATCGACAAGTGGGTGTTCGACCTGATCATATACGAAAGATCGATCCGCTTGGTAAGGACAGGACAGAAAGATTACAATATCTTGGTATCGATACCTTTTGTGGTGCATCAACTCTCCCTACTTTTGTATCAGGCACAATTTCTAAACCCTGAACCAAGCCGTCCTCTCTTTTATGTCATAAAAGGTAAGGCTCTCCTCACTTTTTCTCTTGTTTCCTCATGTTCCATGTATTCTGCACGAAATCCCGTTAGCAATAAATATTAGTGATCAAGTGTTTCGTAAAGGAAGGTCTGTGGATCATATGAATGATGCTGCGAAATTCCTTTGGAATGCATATACCTATGCCCTCTAGTCCATTAGAATTTTAACATCAGCTCATCCTTTGTTTTTTCTCTGAGAAGTCCAATACATCTATTTCTAATATGTCTCTCCAACCCTCCATAATTATTTGCATTTACCTCCCGTGCAACATCCAAGGGCATGCGCTGCAACATTCTTGTATTTTGAAATCAACAAGGAATCGAGACATCTCAATTCTGGGTTTTTATATTCTACGTTTTCTAATTCGTACACTCCAAAGATGATTTAAGAATACAATGGAGCATAAAACTGGTATCTTGGTGCATAGCATGGCAAAAGAAAGAAAGAGAATTTCCAATTTTGCAAGAAGCGAGGGATGTTACCTTGAAAAAAAAATCATAGTTTTGCATGTGGTTCTAGGTTAGCAAATTTTACTTGGTTCAAGAAAATGTGTGCATGTTTTATTCAAATGGTGAGAGCTAGCGAGCTTACAGTGCAACCTGCTCCTCCTTTGATTTTCTTTTTCACCTTGAAGCTCGGTGTCTCCAAACACAATAGATGGTTGTGTGTTTCATCAATAGTATGCAGTGGCGGAGCTTGATCATTCGTTTTGGGGGTGCTCAGCTCTCTCTGTAAAATATTTATGCCTGCATGCAAATCCTGGGGGACCACAGCCCCGAGCACTGCACTAAGCTCCGTCATTGATAGTATGTACGAACACTCAACCCTATGAACAGACGGAGGTATACCCTACCCCTATGAGTGTCTCTGAGAGCCCGAGCCGGCAAATGAACCATCGACTTAATATGGTTAAAACACAACCATTTGATGTGGATCCAACACTTCATAAGAAAAACATCAGGCAGCTGTGAAGTACGCGATCCCTTAATTATTCAAACCTCGACAATTAAAGTGGTCACAATATTTGATATGGACGTGCATCCATGTCGAACATCGTTCCAAGCACCGGCACACACGTGTTTCACAAACTTCACTAGCACGTAACATACTCTCTTTTAAGCTAACAAACATATGGAGAACAAAATGGCCAAAACTTGAATGTTTGACACAAATTTCTATAGAACACACGCACGTTCTGGACGGGGAGTCGTCCCTATTTCGGACGAAAATCCATCTGTGCGCCTGTGGGTGCAACCGATGGCACACGTACCGTTGTGTGTTTGGTCCGGTTTTTATAGCTCTGATGATGGATAAGTCTTGACCAGTGATGGTTCTCTCCTCGTCGTCTTCCTCCGGAAAAAATGTGTGCTGGCACTGTTGATTCTTTGCGGTACTACGCAATAGCGCATCAAGAAGAAATGCCGCTTCGTTGTGTTGGTGTTGCCTAGCTAGGCCCACCCATACACGGATCAACGATGATGCTATTTGCCGTGTTGTGATTAATGGCACGCCGACCAGTGAGGCAAGTCACGCTCAAATGTCAATGGGAGTATGAGACCAGCTACGTACCGTAGCCAGTTGTTGTGCAAGTACGCTAGTAACTATGTTGCAAGAATCTTCCTGGTTAGGTGTACAAATGTAATTTGTTTACTGTAGTTAGACTTTAAGTAGATTCCATGCAAAAAAAGAGACTTTAAGTAGATTATTTGAATTATAGTTATCGTTGGTGGTCTACAACTTTTGGTGTTCCTTGTACTACTATGATGTTTAATGAATAGATCGGAAGTTTTTTACCGCAAAAAGATATATTGTTTCAACTATTAATTTTCTTATTAAATATTTAAAGACTGTCTAGTTGAAGATATATGAAACAAAATGTGAAAAACTTTTATATGCTACGTGTGTTGAAATATATGGTCCATCTTTCTTCCATTATCGAACTTTCATACTCTCTCCGTCCTAAACTAAGTGTCACGGATTTAATACAAAGTTCTAAGTGTCGTGGATTTAGTACAAAGTTAGTAATTTTAGTAACGGAGGGAGTACAATTTAATATGGTAACAGAACGGAGATGTATTAACTTCAAGGCCCATGCAGTGCAATATTTTAAAAAAAATCCGGCATACATCAGCTGCAACACTAAGACATGATCGAGCCTAGAGGACAAGGAGGAGGGTTGAAATACATCTTCCATCCTTGTCCGTCCGCAAAAACTTATTGGTGAATTGGACAGTGCGTGAAGTTTATCAGACTTGCATCCAACCATTGTTATGGTGCAACCACCTCGCATGAGACATATGGGGTCCATGGCCACCAGTGTTACAACATCGATGATGAGCATCACATTGTCACTTACCTACTATCATAAACAGAACAACGCATCAGAGGGACGTAGACAACATGGAGATAATCAAGCCATGGGTTCTCGTGTGCTTCTGCGAGCAAGCGGATCATATGCCACTCCGCTCATCTGTGGCGGCACAAGCCTTCGCAACATTGTATGTAGACGGCCTCATCCGATGAGGGTGCCATCACCAAAGCCACATGATACGCCGACCATGAGGGATCGATCCAAAGCAGCCGCCAGGTCTTCCAGATAGGTGTGGATCCGTGGTTTGTTTCCTGTACCATCAGGACGATGCGTGCAGCACGCGATGAGACATGAAATCCAAAGTGTTATATTTGCCTTTATCTCCTGCACATCCGATGGTGGTGGTTGTGAGAGCAATGGCAACAGATGATGAGATGTGAAGCCCATAAGATTCATGCTAGTATCTCTATTGATTTTTGTTTGTAAATTATTATATTCGATATTCATGGATACGGAAAACACATAACAACTTTTTTCTTCGCAAGCGTACATGTTGCTTAATGTAATGGGTGGAAATACCCTCTTACAGCCAAATCTAACCTACTGAAATGTCTACAAGTAGCATGTTGGCACTCCAACATCTCAACTAACGATGGTTTATTCCACAGAAGCTTAACCGGGGTCATAATAGAGTCTTGTACCGTTGTTCACATTGGCTTCTTATAGAGGTCTGCCATGTATCCATGAGTTATTGGCTCTTTGTTGTAACTCTATAATTATGAATAAAAAACTTGTTTCTCCACGGAAAAGAAAGACAATGACACCAGATGTTTCAAGTGTTTTTTTTTCTTTTTTGAAAAAAGATGTTTCTAGTCTTCCTTTGGTTTAGGTGCTTGGGACGGGGGAGATCACGTTCGGTGCTCCTTGGACGGGCTCGGTCGGTGTCTGGTGTGGTGAGGTTCCAGCCGCGCCGTGCGCCGATCGAATCAGCGCTCCGGCAGAAACCCCTACCCGGCGGGTACGCACTCGTGGTACGCACACACGCACGAACGGCTATAGCTTGCATTGCCATCTTTGCTTCCCCCCCCCCCCCCTATCCCCCCCTTATTACATTAGAACGCTGTGGCAGCTCTACTCGATCCTGGCCTGCCGTTGTCTCGGCTCGTGTACGTACACGTCAGAATGATTAGCTAGAATCTTCAAAAGAAACGTGACTAGCTGCTAGGTGGCTAGAACGGGAGTAGTACGTAGCAAAAACTGCAGGGGACCAACATAAATGTGATATTTGCTATCTCTCGAAGCAAATGGTGGTTTTCTTGGCAGCATCAATGGGCAGGGACCGGACGGCTGTAAGAAAGACTATGCGCCGGGGGTGTGTGTCATACATGACGGCGCATGATTCTACTACCTAGCTAGCGGCATAAACCCTTTGGACTATAGAGTAGGTGCGCATATAGGGAACATGGAACATGGTTCTTTGTTTAAAAGAAAAACGGAGGAAAATATTTGCCTCATTACATTATTGGCCTACTTGATTTGAAGGATTTTCGCAAGTATTTTGAATAATTGGAATTCACGGGACTCTTTGAACCCCGCCCTTCCAAATAGACTTGTACTGCATCCATCCGGGTTTATTAGTCCTCATAGAATTTTAGATCCAAATTGGATAATATTTTTGACTAGCAAAATGTTAACGCATGTCACAAAAAATATACTATTGGATTCCTATTTTAATGTACTCTCCAATTATATTAGTTTTGATGCGTTTAACTTATATTTTATTAGTTAAAATTATGGTCAATATATGCCCCAAAATACGAGGAACAATAAAACAGGATGGAGGTAGTACCGTCGTAAGTGCACATTCACTAATATTGATGTTGAGTACCACGGTTTTGGCAGTTTATCATCTCATGCTTGTTATACCCTTACTTCTACTCATGCAATTTGTGCTAAGTTTTGTAAAGATATAGCATAGAAATGCTACTCTCCTCCGCCTCGTGCGCTACCTTTTTTTATATATACTTTAGGTTCAAGGCATCCTTTGGATTAACAGGATTTCAAAGAATATTTTGCAAGGTTTTATTTTGTAGGACTTTTCCCCGGCCCCTATATAGCTAGGGATCCTTTGGCTATAGACATCATGGTTCAGAGAAATGAGACGTTCAAATGTATTGTTTCCCACTTTTCCCACAAATGTTCTAGTGGTGCTTTGGTCTTTTTTTTAGCCGAAATCATAGGAAGACGCTTTGGTTTATTTCTCCCTTTAGTTTTTGTATTGCGGGTTTAGTATTTCTAAACTTTCTTAGGTAATCCTGACCCCAACTAAAAAACTTTACCCTTTTTTGGTATCCTTCGGAACGAAGGAATCGGACTTTCATGAAGAAGTTCGTGGAGGAATTGGACGTGTGAAATAGATATTTACGCCTATTTTCTTGTTTGGTACATGATTGGAATTAGTACGGGATGAGCAATGCCCACTAATTAACAGAGACCTCCACAAAAAGATATTGGTGGGAAATGGTTCCCTCAACTTGCATCCCTCTTACCACTTAATCTCTCATTTTCTCTAATCACAAAGTGCACTTTTAACTCTTTTTTTCTCACCCATCAACTCCCGTTCCTCATATCTAATTACCACGAACCACAACACGGTGTGAACTCAAAGAGTGCAAGGTTTACAAAAGGTTGCTCAATCGCATTTGGACGTAGTCGCCTCCGATCCAAGTGTTGGCGGCTACCTTTTCTAGTCTGGTTTCTTAAGGTGAACATACATACCAAACAGTAATTCTGAAAATAAGAAGAGACTGAAGAGCAGTCCACTTCATAATGACTGCCGGAGCTACTAAAACACCTCAGACGCCGGGCAGGGGATGTTGGTGGAAGAAGACATACGAGTACGATGGGGTCGGCTAAGGTTGGCAAAATTCTTGCAATGGCATGTTCCAGAGCAGTAGCCTGCATGTTCCTTGATGTGGCATTTTGCCCCTGGAATCCAACATCTTATTGACTGATCATGGAAGGTATGTATGTGCACTATCCCTGGACGTTATTCTTACCTCATATATCCACACACTACGTACATAGCCTCGATTTGGTCCATGTTTTCCCTAGCAAGTCGCTTCTAGTTCTAGTTAGCAGCGCTACGTGAAAGTCTGTCTCCTCCTTTTCGTTGTGAACAACATATCTATGGAGTATAACTTTATCATCGGCAGGGCAGGAATGTTGCCTGTCGCACTACCTACAGCTTGCATGGTTATACCAAGAGACATGCATGGCGTGGCACCGCCGTTTGTAGCAGGGCACCCAACCCAGAAGACCCCGAGGAAAGCGACGGTAATTCTCTGTTGCCAACTTGCCATGCTATTATACCAAACTGAAGCCTCTTGTAAACCACATGAATTAATTCAGGCGCACCAACCGGTCGACGGAACCACCGATTCGCCGTGCTGCGCCCCTCGATCGGTCTACCGGAGCCGGCCAGCCCAGCAGGGAAAAGGGCGAAAAGGGCCTGGGGACGGCGACGTGGAGCAAGAAGAGGCCGACGCGGGCGCCCTCTCCTCTAGGTCGATCGGACCGGGTCATGCATCCATCTCCCTCTCGTACTTGCCAATCGAGGGATTAATGGCGGTCCGGCGCCTGTCGAACCACATCACTGTACGTAGGGGGCGCGCGCCATCACACCGCCACGCCATTTGTTCTCTGGCCACTATTTCACATTCAATGGCCTCCACTGTGCGCATTCATGGCCTATACCTTGAACCCACTCTGTCTGCTCCGCCGGATCCTCTACATACCAACTCCACCACGCATGCATGGTACCGACAACACGTACGGAGTACGTACGTATGAAGGTAGTATTATACTCCTGGATCGCTCCGGATCGCGCAGAGGCGAGGCCACACCAATCAGCAGCATGGTTGAATGCTCAGTTCGTCCCACGGTCGATCCTCTCGGCTGGCCGTGTGGGCCCGGCGGCCATGACACGTACGCTCCGATAGATAGTAGGGCACGGTCTCCACATCAGGCTCAATTACGGCTTAAATCCCCACCGCGGGCTAGGTACAGTGATCGCACCAACTGCCTAATTAATTTGAACAGTACCACTACGCGCTGGATGGACGGATGCATATATGCTAGCCCCCAGCTAGCCGCCTGGGCCACCTACACGCGCGCGCGCAGTGGATTTCAATGCTCATCACCAAAATTCCATCTGTCTATGGCTCGTAGACTCTCGTAGTACTTGCACCATAATCTCGTCCACGACGGAAGCACGCACTTGCCCGATGGATTAACTAGCAATAATGCTAGCAACTAGGTAGGAAATGCGGCTTGCTGCACCCGACAGCGGTGCTGCCGGGTATAGTTATATCCCACCCAGTAATACAATTATTGAAGCATTGTAAATATAAAAAAAAAATATAATGCAGTTGTGTTTATCAATCTAAAACACGCATTGTCACGCGGTGCGTGGCTCAAGTAAACAAAGTACATATTGTTGCAAGAATAGTTGCCAAGAATAGATCATTTTAATGCATGAAAGCATGAAATTGCTTTTATAGATAACATAATTGTATCCAATATAGGGAGTTTGCCCTGTCCAACCCTATGTTCGAGCACACATATATAAAATTATGCATAGGTGACACAGCCACAACAACGTAATACTACTTTGGGGCGCGCTGCCTGTCTCAGCTTGATCCAACATTTGATATTTTTTAATGAAAGAGGTAGGATCAAGCAGAATATATGCATCTCATAGAAAATGATACCGTAGTACCAAGTCGATTACATATGGTGATAGGTTTTCTTCATCCAGTTCAAAAATACACTGATACACCAAAAGCAAGCCACTGGCAGTCCAGGATAACAGATTTATATGGTTCTTCTATGCCATATAGTGATAGCAGTACATTATACAGTAGACTAAATAAAAATATGGCTTTGTTTGAACGCCATGCCATCTGGCTCACCCTGCGTGTTGCGCTACAAGGATCTGCTGATGGAGATTCATATAACATTGTGTTTAACTGGACAGCGAGAATATAATTTATGACCTCAAAACTTATGAATAGAATTTATGCACCACATGTCCTCATCACAGTTGTTATAAAATAAAATGTCTATCATGTATTATTCCTAATTGAGCAATCGATTCAAAAGAAATTTACAGGATTCTGCCCTCATGAGTAAATCTACATACTTTCAATATTCTGCGAGCAAAAGTTTGACCTTACACTTCAAATATGGAGCTTTCCCAATAGAATCAGAAAACAGAACAACAAGTGCTGATTACTTACTCTTATGATAACTTCAATTAGAGCCAAGTCTGGTGGGATTTGTCCTGAAAATAAGTAAGAAAAACATAGAAAATGGCATTAGATACAAACAGAATCATAAGACCACTGCTCTAAGAAAAAACTGGACAGCAAATGAGAAGGATGAGACATCACTGAAATTATAATTTATAAATTGCATGGAATCTCTAAAAGGCTTATATTTAGGAATGGAGTGAGTATATCCACAAGCATGGCCCAAAAAACACAACATTACTAAAACGTCTTCCTAATTTTGATGGAGGTACTGCCAAAAGGAGGGCAAAAAGTCCCAAATTAGAACACCAAGAAGCAGACCTTTAAAATGAATATTTATATTGGAACAGAGAAAATAACATAAAATAGACCTGATAAATAAACCACTCGATGCAAGGGTGAAAAATAAAAAGGAAAAATATGCAACAAACATGTCACAATAATGATCTCCGATCAAGTAATTTTAGAGATGTCATTTTGAAGATAATATCTTAAGTAGAGCACTGCATGTATTTCTCATACTATGTGAAAAGAAAAGGCCATACTATGCAAACTACATATGGGCATATTTTTAGAAGGAAACTTTCTCAGGTTCGAGCAGACATAATTTCATTTTGTTCTTAAGACAACATATGGATATATTTTAGAAGTAAACTTTCTCAGGTTCGACCAGTCATAATTTCATTTTGTTCTTAAGACGACTTTCATTGCAGCAAAAAAATTGGCGACAAAAGAGACCTTATTTTGGTTCTAAAATACACACAGAAATAGCAAGTATATAGCAGCTGAAGTGCTCCTTACCTCCTCCCAGTAGCTATTCAGAAATACATCGGCGGCGATTGCAGCTTCCAGTATCACAAGCAAGAATACAAAGATCACGTGCTACATACATGACAGGTTAAGGCAAAATAGTCCATGTCACCATGACACAGTACATACATCTAAGGTCACAGAGCTCCAAGAACATAACTGGGACTTAAGGTTTCAGCAAACTATTATTAGGAGTCAACAGTTCCAGTTCAAAATTGAACTGCTAGAGACATGACCCTCTTTTTGAAATATCATTTATATTTTTGAAATGGATATATCTGGAAAAAAGCACGCAAGGTTTGGTCTTTATGTGACAACGCAAAAGGTTTTGAGGAATTTTGTTAAACCAGTATCAGCTGCCATGTAAGCACACTTAAATAGGCTAATGCAACTCCTAGTATCAGACACTTCCAAGGATACACAAGACAGGCAGGGGCTGTTTGTAGTTTCAGTGGCGATGTGGCCCGAGTAGGTCAGCAAGCACATGATGATTCCCAGGCTGAGAAGAGTGTAGATAAACCTGCATAAAAATTGATCTCTTAATCAAAATAGCCATCCCATATTACATATAGTATATTCATAAGAAATCCCTAGAATACTCTTGGCATGGCAAAGAGGCATGAATTCTCTAGTTTCTCAAACCCAACATAAAAAACATGGCAGTAGTATAAATCATCCAGTGCGTAGCGCCGCGTCGACATCTTAACAGCGAAGCGAGAGGAAGATGCTGATCACCACAAATATTTTTACCCCAGCCATAAGTTTTGTTCGACCTACACCGTTTGGATTGGATAAACTATCTTGGGCTGTAAGCTAACTTGCTGGAATGAAACAACAGAAGGTTGTATTGAACACTAATTTGTAAAAGTAATAAGCAAGATACAATGAAAAATAAGATATCTAATTTAACTGCCCTGCCAGCAAGTTGCACCCAGATAGTAGTTATTCTGATTTCTGAACCAGTGTACTATTCTGATATCTGAATATAATTTACTCTGAGATAAGAGTCCAATGCCAGCATCAACCAGCTTCTACACCTACATGTTCTTCTATTGCCAATTTACCATCTTTCACAGATTTCTTCTTACTCTTCCTTTTCGTATGAGCATCACATCACAGATGAGAAAAGGGGAATCAGGAAACATGCATAAATATGAACAAGAGCATTCAAGCAAAGGCAAAAGCTGATCTAAACCACAATGGATGAGCTCGGTGCACTTGACCTTGGTACAGTGCTGGTTTCCCCACGCATGACGGCGACAGCGCTGCCCAGGCAGTATGGTGGGAATTCGGTCGGCGGTGGGTGCGGCGGCTAGCCGAGCGACAGATTTTGCCGCGAATTCGGTCGGAGGAATGAGGAGCGGCAGCAAAAAATTGGGGGGTAAAACAGCAAATCCAGGAGTGAGCAACTGGGCAAGCCCCACGACGGAGTGCTGCTTGGACCAGGCCCGGAACACCCAAACCGCGTAGAGGATGACGTCCATGCCGGCGAACCCCACGGCGGAGTTGGCCGCCTTGAGCGCCGTCTGCACGCAGCTCCGCACCGCAAAGTTGTCACACTACAACCTGAAAAACTACAAATGGCTGAAAGTTATTTCTAGAACTACACCACCCTCAAACATAGGATTCCTAGAACTAAAGAGAACATGCTGCACAGAATGGCCTCCTGTTTCAGTGTGCGTTGTATTTCCTATATTAAACGATTGAAATGGCTAGGCGTTTGATCGAGCAGGTGCTAGCCACAGAGAAACACATCTTCCCTTCGCATGACATTGCAAGCCTGCTAGGAGTTCTGTTGTGCACTGTGTAGGCATGGATAAAATAGAATTTGCACATGGCAATCTGAGGATTTGTGGGGATTAAGTTAAAAGAGACCCGGGCACCCAAACTCTATTGCAGAATGAAAATTAATTAGGAGGAACTGAGGAAAGGAGGAGCTCACCAGGGGGAGATGCAACCAGGAACCAGGAGGGTGCGTCGGGGTCGGAGCCTCCATGGCAATGTCGGGTGTGCATCTGCCGCTGAACGGATGAGGCAAGGAAGCACCGCCGCATCCCCCTGCGTCGTGTGCTGGAACCACCACTATGCCTTGAACTCGCCCTCAGATCGCCGCTGCACCGCACGCGAATAAGAGGGCGAAGCTCCAAGCCGAGGCCGCCGGCCGCTGCTCGGGAAGAAGAGGGGCGCGGCCGCTGCTCCCCTCATCCGGATCGAGGCCGCGCCCTCCCCTCTATGGCCGTCCTCCTCGGCTGCGGCCGTTTCTCCGTCGTCGACCGGCAGAGACAGCGGCTTCTGCCTCTCCGCACCGCCGCACGCCCCGCCATGCCATCCGCTCTAACTGCCTAGATGAGAAGAGGCGACCAAGGAAGAGGACAGGAAGGCCATGGCCGGCGGCGGGCAGCGGCTCAGCCTCCTCATCCATTGCTAGGGTTACGAACGGGGGGTATGCGGGAGGAGGAGGACGGAAGGGGAGAAGGAATTGGCGATGGTGGCAGCCGGCTGGACGAAGGAGATGGCGGCGGCGTGGGGTGCGCTCTGGCCGCGGGAGGGTTGGATGAGGAGTTGGGCGGCGGCCGGCGGCGGGGCAGGGAGGCGGGCGCTGGCTAGGGTTTGGAGGGGGAGAGAGAGGCGGGGCGTGAGGAAGAGGATAGGGAGCGGCGCGAGTGGGAGAGGAGCCAGCTAGGGTTATCTCCACGGGAGCCACCCCTTTTATACCTCCAGTGTGTGAAATGATGAAAATGCCCCTGGCGGGGCAGGCTATTTACGCGCGGTGGCACGACCGGGGCATTGCAGCGGTCTCGTTTTTGATCGGACGGCGAGGACCGAACGCCGGATTGATCGGACGGCCAGTACCAGTCGACGTGGAGATCCGACGGCCATTACGCGCCAGGGAGATAGATCGAACGGTCCAGAATCCAAACGAACGTGGGAGCTTCATTTTGCTTTGGTCTCTAACAAAGGGATATTGGCTCGTAGACTCGTGGTAGTTGCACCATTATCTCGTCAGCGACGGAAGCACTTGCCCGATGGATTAACTGGCAAAATAGTACGGACGTGCAGTGATCCTTCTTCATAACAACATCTCGCCTAGTACTACATTAGGCTGGTCATAGTGGGAGTAACATAGGTAGTAACATAGATGACACATAAGCAAAAATGATGAGGTGGCAAGTAGTTAATGAGGAGAGAGGCAAATAGAGTAACATAATATGTTACCATCACATAGCGGTTTCCAATGCAAAATGAGTCTACAAAGTAATAAATGAATACACCTATGTTACCGCACATATAACACTACTCACTATAGAGGTAGTAACATAGACTAGTAACATATGTATGTTACTACTCTAAGTTACTCCCCACTATGACTAGCCTTACTAACATGCCTGCAACTGCAAGTGATAACGTCGTATGGGTGTACGTAATTAAACACATGCGATCAAGTTCAGGTTAGCAACTTAATTACTAGCATGCATCCTCCCAAGCTAGTAAAATGGCTGTACCGTGTAGATCCATCAATTTAAGCCGCCCATACCCTATTGCTAGCAGTGGCTCGATGATCCACAGGAAATGCACGGGCCATCTAACTAATTGGAACAGTGTCTTGCTGGTAAGGGAGGGCCTCCACAGCACTGCACGGGCCTTGAATGCTTGTTTGAATTCTCTCCCAAGTGTAGTTAATTGCTGCACAATTTTAGCTTTTTCTTTACCGGCGTTAACGTGGATAGAAAAGGCCAAACATATATGGCTCCCATAAGTTATAAACAATTTATTAGGCACATGGTGCTTATTTACTTGCTGCTAGGACTGACTATTTAATGTAACTAGATGATATCCCACGCATTGTTGCGGGAGGTTGGTAAAAGAAATGCGTAAATATAGGATTAAAAATAACTAAAACTAATGCAGAAGTGCTTGATTTATATTTTATATGCAATAAAGCATGTAACAAATAAATACTTACGGAAGTTAACAAAATGTCATTTTCTAACAGAAGTATGAAGCATGAACTACATATATATATGTATGCTCCAAGCATACAACATGTATACCATGCATGGCAACATAAAAAATAATACAAAAAATGTTACTTATAAGTTACAACTGACATGCATGACTTGTTGATATGGCATGGTTGCATTCATAAGTTACTTCAAAAATTACAACTTATTACTAACATGCATGACTTGATGTGGCATAGGTTGATGGATAGGAAAAATGTGTAGTGGGTTGTAACTATTTAGGAACAAAGGATGTCTCGCACGATTGTGTGGGAAATGTTATTAATCAACTTAATCTCTTAAATCTCTTATACCGAAGGACGTGTTATTGTACAAGGCCACACAAAATATTGTTGAAAAGTTATTTCAAATTCAAATTCAACTATGCAGCTTTTTGGCATATAATATTTCCTTTGTTGGTTCTAATTGATTTTTAAAATTGGACCCAAATTACTTTGTGTGACCTCATACTATCTGAGTGCCAAATTGTAGTGCATATTTTTTTTCTAATGTCAACTTTTTAACTTTGACAGAGTTTTTTAATAGACATTTACAATACCGAATACATACCATATGAAAATATATCTCATGATGAATCTGATGGTATTGTAAATGTTGATAAATTTCACCATAAACTTGATCAAAGTTTACAATGTTTAACTATGGAATAACTCATGTGAACTATAAGTTGGCAACGATGGAGTATAGATAAATGGAGGGTTTAATTTCTTCCTTGCAGTAATTGCGTCTGGCAATATATATGTTTATAAACTGTTACATAATGTTATATGTAATCTGGTTAGATACAACTAAAATTTATTATATCTTTGCCTTGTCTAAATTTATCATGATATATCGACTATGATCCATTTAGTTATGATCAACTATTGCTTGTGATCTGATTAGCTACAAAATTTAAATATCCATGTGCCGCTGGCTCACTGGACTAATGTTAATTTTTTTTATTGCAAACCTCTCGTTGATGGTTTACCTTCATGGATACAATTGATAGATACTATGTACAGAAAGGTAGGTTTTTTTTTTTGAAATGGAGGAGGATCCCCGGCCTCTGCATCTGGACGATGCATGCAGCCACTTTATTAATTATTCACACAAGACCTTACAAAGTCATACAACAGTAAGACTGAAGTCACCGTCTAGACAACAAAAGTGTCGCTACTCCTATCCAAGTGATGAAGGGATACCGATAGTCTGGGCCTAGTACCAAACAGACCTCACAGCCAAACCTAACATCTAAGACCTGAGGTCCCATCCAGGACGCCTGCCGGGTAATGCCAATTAATCTTTGAACTCTGACCACTTTTACGTAAAAAAAAACTCTTGTACACCCTTTGTTTCTTTTTACTTTGCATACTGTCAAACTTTGTGAAGTTTGACCAGATTTATATTAAAAAGTTTCAGAATCTACGCCATCAAATAAATACAATATGAAAATATGTTGTGTGAGGGATCTAATGACATTGATTTGGTATTGTGAATATTAACACTTTTCCCAATAAATTTAGTCAAAACTTTAGATAGTTTGACTTAAAAAAAACTAACATCTGAAGTAAAAAAAACAAAGGGGGCTAAGAGAAACACGTTTCACTCGTAGTTTAACCTTACCCGCATGCATGCAAATAAAACATAATGATGCATGATCACATAAAAGTATGTGTAGTTTGCGTCTGTAGAGTGTTCAAAAAATAAATAAAATGATGTGTATTGGGGACAAATTCTCAAAACAATCACGAACACATGCATACACTCACCCTTATGATCACACGCACATCCTAACATCGTCTAAACATCACCGAAAGGTCAAGAGTAGATTCAGATTGATTTCACCACATGAAGTCTAGCCATCCCTACCGCGTCTCTGCTATGTTGAGTTCGTATATTTGGGGCCCTGGCCACGTTGACGATCCCAAACGACACGTAAAACTTCAATCATGCAGGTCTGGCTGCGGCTAGCTGCCCTTGTGCATGTACCGTATGCTTGATTATAAAAGGCTGACACATTCCCCTTGCTGCCCATGGCATGCCCATAACGGCGTCGCCCGAGATCAGCGCTACATGCACCTACACAGCATGCATGTGCTCGAGCACCGCGCGCGCCCACTCGATCAACGCAGAGCGCGCACACCGGACTCTCCTCTCCTTCCACCGTCAACTCCTCTTCGTTATCGCCACGGCGATGCGTCCGGTGGGTGCGCCATCAATACGCACGAGCTCCCGCGATGTAACACGCCGACGAATTAGCCACCACATGGCTGAAGCCTCCTCGCATGCGCTGCGCGTTCTCCATTCCGAGATGTCAATTGCCGCTACAGTGCCGTCTGCAGACAAAAGGAACAAATTGAAGTACCCGAGGACTAGGAGCGATCGAGCGAGATAGATAGATAGCGCCGTCTCACCTTCCTGGCTCTGCTCTGGCTGGCTTCCTCCCGCTCTCGGCCTCCGATTCCGAAGGCGACCGCGCGCTCCTGTCGTCTGCGCCGACGCACTGTGCTGTGGAGTGATCCCCACGTACACGTAGTACGTACGTATCCTCCAGCCGCGCGCGTATCCGTAGAATCGGGGGTGGCGTTAGTCATCATGACAAGTGGGAAATCATTGTACGTTCTGTATCAATCGAGTGTCGATCGGCTTCGACTTGGGAGCAAGATACTCTTCTTCCAACTCCCAAACGATCGACCATGCATCTCGACTGACAAGCGGACTTTTTGTTGTCGTCGTTGTTGTTGTTTGGAGGGGACTGACAACAGAACTTGGAACCACAGGGAATGATTTTCAGTCTCTTAATTTGGTCCTGGTAATAAGTTCAACATATACTGTACGTGCAACAAGCATATGACAGCCCATGCTGTTGATGGATGGAGAAGATCGACCCAGCAGATCCGTAGAATTCGGAACGATTTGATGATCCGTCCGTCCCCGGAACAGTGGACGTGCTCCACGGTTCAGAGTATATATGAACTGCACAGCTCTGCGAGCCGTGATGTGCTGCAGCAGGGCACTGCGTGAAGATGGAAGACCGTACCTGTGCGCGGGCAATCAGGCATGGGAACCCCTTTTTCGACTCGACCAACGGTGGATCCACTGCTGGATGCCGGCAAGGCAATAACTCCGTTCGTCGCTCACCGGCGTGGGACGGCCGGGGAATGAACTGCAAGGGAACAAAGGTTTCAGTCAGGATGGGCTTGAGTCTTCATGATGAGCTATATGTACGCGCTTGAGTTGGTCCAGCAAAGAAACCTTCCCGTGCCCCGCGCAGCGTAGCGCAGCACAACAGCTATGTCTTTTTTTTTTTGGCGCCACTGATTCTTGTCTCCCAAATGCTCACCTTAGGTTATAAAAACTTCCTGAGGGGTTTTGGGAAGAACCTTGCTATGCGTACTCGGTTTGGGCCCATCTGTCAGTAGGTGGATAAATTAAATAAATAAACAAAACGTAAACAGCAGTATTTGGGATTCGAAGCCGCGGCATAGCGCATGGAATGCCCGTGTACTAGCCAGTTGAGCAATTTGCTCCGATGTGCTCAGATTGAGGCGCTCACCTTTTTATCAGATATAATTCCAAAAAGCAGTATGTGCCTTCTGTTCCACCTGTCAAATAGCCGAAGAAATAAAGAAAATCTAATAAGATAATTATGCACGGGTTGGTTACGTTCAAAGAAGAATTTATGCACGGGTTGGTGGTTCGAAAGGACCTCACGCACGAATCCAAAGGTACGCTAGCAAATCGAGCCCGTAGGAGCTTAGTTTTTTTTCCAACGGCACACATGCACCCACGTACACAAGCCTGTGTGATATTTTTTTTTGAACAATCGCATGTGCGATATAAATGAATCCATAGACAAAAAATATTCATGCGGATGAAAAAATAATTAAAAAATTTATGTACTATAAAAGTGTTTCTTTAATTGAAAAAAGTTCATACAGTTTTAAAAAGTGTGCATGCAATCTTTTAGAAATACTCACGTGATGTAAAGTAGTGTTGCTTTTATAGGAATTTTCGTGTAAAGTACTGTTTTTGAATAAATATTTGATGCATTTTAAATATAAAGTTACACTAAGTTCTATAAAAATATATGCAAAAACTTTTTTAAAAAATGCATGAAATTTTCTAGCAAAAGATACAAACACTTGTTAAAAGTTGCATGAAAAAATATATCACTTTTTTGGGCACAATTACATAAATTTGATACAGTGAAAGTAATTTTCAAAATATATATGTGCGCACCGTGTGTGTGCGCGCGCTTCATTTTCGAACAGGCATGTGCATTGCGTGAACATCTTTATATAAAATGTCTAGCGCCTACTTCTTGTATGTTTTCTTCGTCGGCTCTAATGGCTACAGCGCGCAAGCCTCAAGCGCGATGCGCGGGTCCGACTCCCCTCACTGCAGCGTGTGCGTTTCTTTTTTTTTTATTTCTTCCCCCTACTGACAGATGGGCCCACTGCAATATTTGCCACATAGGCTGCTATTTGACCAGTCAATTGAATGTCATGTAGATTGTTTGACCGGTCAACACATTGCTATACAGTGCTCTACGGTGTGACAGTGACCGTATAATCACCACTTTACTTATATAGCGACCGTAATGAGTGTATTTTGAAATCCAGTGACCGTATTGTGCCTTTGACTCAACTTCAATGACCCTCGGTGTATTTATCTCCGCCAAAAAATTGCCGAAGGAATCCGCCGTCATGGTTTTGCCAACTCGTGGGCGTAAAAACTGAACGAAGCTGCCGAAATTTTGGCGTGGTCGTGAACGTTGGTTCCAATCCAAACGACCGCCCGGCGTATAAACACTTTTGAAGATATGGTGAACGTCTTTCAAATATATGTCAAAAGAAAATCTAAGTACGTGATGAATATTTCATCAAATACATTTAACTTTTTTTTAAGATACACGTTCAGCATCATTTTAATACACGTGAACATTTTTCACACACGATAATTTTTTCATGCATGATGATCATGTTTACATAAATGATGGACATTCTTTATATTACAAATATTTTTAATATGTATGATTGAAAATATATTAAATATACAAGTTTCTTTAACATATACAATGACTGTTCTTTTAATAAATGATGACCATTTTATAAATACACGGTAAACATTTTCTATATAGATTAGTAGAATAAAAAATCCCAAATTTCTCTTAGACATTTCCAAAAAAATAAAGATAAAAATGAAAATAAAAAACTTAGAAAACATACTCCCTCCGTTTCTCTCGCGGAAGCAAAATCGTGCCTCTAGCAGAAGAAAAAAAATAACGCATTTTTTTGTTTCCGAGAGGCACGGCCGTGACTCGCGAAAGGGAAAAAACATGTTTTTTCACGCAAATTTTTTTGTTTTGAATTTTTTGGTCCAAAAGTTAAGGAAGATTGGTGGAAAACCGAAACGTCGAAAAAAAACCCAAAAAGCCTGTTTAAAAAGCAGAAAACGCCTGCGGAAAAATAAAAAAAATTCAAATCCGGAGTAAGCGCCTAGAGCGTGACACGTGACGGATGGCTGAGAGCGCCAAGTGGCGCTGATCGTTGTGAGGCTCCCGAAGGTGCGCTCGTTAACTAGTTACTCCCGGATTTGTGAGAGCAACTAATTAACGAGCGCTCCTTCACGAGCCTCGCAACGATCAGCGCCACTTGTCGCGCTCCCACCCATTCGCCATGTGTTGCGCTCTGTGCGCTCCCTTCGGATTTTTTTTATTTTTCCGCACGCGTTTTCGGCTTTTTAACTGTTTTTTTTTACGTCTTGGTTTTTCCTAGCTTTCCGATCAAAAATAATTTTGTGCAAAAAAACGCGTTTTTTCTTTCTTTCGCGAGAGTCACGATTTTGCTTCCGCGGGAGGCACGGTTTTGCTTTCGCAAGAGTCATGGTCGTGCCTCTCGAAAACGAAAAAAAACATATTTTCTGTTTTTGTTTCTTTCACGAGAGTCACGGTTTTGCTTTCGCGAGAGGCACGGTTGTGCTTGCGCGAGAGTCACGGCCGTGCCTCTCGGAAACGAGAAAAGTACGCGTTTTCTGGGTTTTTTTTTCGCGAGAGGCATGGTTGTGCTTTCGCGAGAGTCACGGCCGTGCCTCTCGAAACGGAAAAAAACGCGTTTTCTATTTCTTTTTCTTTCGCGAGAGTCACAGTTTTGCTTCCGCGAGAGGCATGGTTGTGCTTTCGCGAAAGCCACGGCTGTGCCTCCTCGGAAACGGAAAAAAAAACTTGTTTTCTCTTTTTTTTCCTTTCGCGACAGTCACGGTTTTGCTTACGCGAGAGTCATGTTTGTACTTTCGTGAGAGGCACGGGCGTGCCTCTTTTGGAAAAGGGAAAAAACCCGTGCTTCCGATTCGGTTTTTTCGTTCGTTTTTTTTTAAAAGTTCGTCAAAACCTATCAACATGTTATCTAGTTTTGAAGATCTCGACGCGAAGAATCAAACGGTAAAAGCGGTTTGAGATTTGGACGCACGGTTTAAGAGATAAAATATTTTGAATAAATGGATCTACGAAAAAAAGGAAAACTCCCAGGTTGCGACAAGTGACACACATACAGCGCGCCACTTGTCACAACTTGGGGAAGTTGGAGTGATCTTCGCAATGAGTACTCCTCAACTAGTAATTTCGCAAATTTGTTCTTCTTTTTGCTACATGGGTCAGCCAAATCTCATGCGAAGCAGATGACAAGTGGGCTTGCGTAGTCAATTTTTACTTAGCCCCGAGGTAAGCCTACGACAGGCTTCTTCAACTTGCCAAAATCCTGTGTAGTCGCTTGACCACACAGCGATAATGTGGCTTCGTCACTGCACGTGAACATTTTTCAAACACGCGAATAATTTTTTTCATGCATGATGATCATGTTTAAATAAATGACGGACATTGTCTAATTGCACAGTGAACATTATTTATAATATTTTAAATATTTTAAGATATACGGTAAAAATTTTAAATAGAAAATTTTTCTTTAAAATATTGGGTGATCATTTCTTAAATAAATAATGGCCATTTCTTATAAATACACGGTAAAGATTTTCTCTAAAGATTAGTAGAATTGAAAATTTCAAAATTTCCTTTTATACTTCTCCAACAAATATAAAGATAAAAACGAAAATAGAGAACTTAGAGAATCATACAAAACTGTATGCATGTATGTATTCACAATGCCAAATGAAAAAAGATATAGAAGTTCAATGGGCCGGCCAGCTAGCGCAGAGGGGAACTTTACGTACGTATCGCTGCATGCGAGACATAACTGCTCCCATAGCACCACCAACCGATGCTAGCAGCCCACCATATATGGTATGTTCCTAGTCAGTGTGGTCCGCGCGAGGACAATTTGTAGAGTTTAAGATTCATATATATTGATATGAGTCAAGGAAACGACTGATATAATAGATCCAGCGTCTGGCAACTGGGATGAGAACCTGATTCATGTAAACTTATGAATAGTCGATACAAATCGCATTCTTAGAATCCCCTTGGTCCAAATGGATTTGGCAATTTTGTAGCCTGGCACTTTAACCCTATGAAAAATAAATAAATAAACTTTATTCAGTATGAGTTTTAAAAAAAGTTCATTGTATAACGAAAATATGTTCATCCTATACTAAAAAAAGTTCACTATGTATTAGAAAAATATTCAGTGTCTATTAAAAAATTTCATCGTATATTACACAAATGTTTAGTGTGTATTCAAAATATGTTCATTTTATGAACAAACTTTTGGAAAGGGGGTTATTATTTTTATATTTCTGAATTTTAAATATCCCAAATATTTTTTGGATTTCAAAAAGAAAATTAAAATAAAAAGAAGGAAATATAAAAAAACAAAAAGGACCCAAAAAACTAACGAAAAACAGCAGATAGTAGAACGAATGAACATACATCATGCGAAAAGAATACATTTCGATATAAAAGGAGAAAAGGTGATACATTTGCTAATAGATTAAAAGATTTTTTTTAAAACTATGATGATTTTTATAGCAAATTCGGAAACTATACGCCCTAATGCATAAAAATCAAAAGTATCACCCTGTCGGCCTCCTGTTGGCCGAAGAGTGACTTTTCGGCCAACCGTTGGCCGTAGAGTGTAGTCTCGTCAAGATGTATCTACTGTTAACTTAACAGAAACTAAAAGAATATGTAAAAAAACTAAAGAAAAAAATTCAAAGCAATTAAAATTAAAAGAATATGTCAAAAAACTAAAGAAAACAATTCAAAGAAATAAAATACAAATAATACTACAAATAAAATATCTACTGTTAACTTAACAGAAACTAAAAGAATATGTCAAAAAAGTAAAGAAAACATTTCAAAGCAATTAAAATAAAAATAAATAGCTCAAATTAAAAGAATCATCTAAAAAAATACTCCTAGCTCAAATTATAGGCAATCTAGTGATTTGAGCAAGTTCATGAAAAATCAAATTCAAAGTTTCAAATCTAGTCAAACTTGATATCTACAGAAACTTCATAAAATTTCTAATCCAATGCAAAAAGAATGAAATTAAAATATTAAAAATTCTAATAGATATGAATTTTCTAAAACAAGAGAGCAGGTGTTGGCCGAAGACCACTTCTTGGCCTAGTGGTGGCCGAAGACGGACTTTTTGGCCAACGGTTGGCCGAAAAGTCCTCTTTGACCAATGGTTGGCCGAGAAGTCCCTCTTCGGCCAACCGTAGGCCGAAAAGTCACTCTTCGGCCAACAGGAGGCCGACGGGGTGATACTTTTGATTTTTATGCATTATGGTGTATAGTTTCCGAATTTGCTATAAAAATCATCATAGTTTCAAAAAAATCCAAAATTATAGTAATGTATAAATCCTGATATAAGTTTAATATTATAAAGCAGCAAGTAGTATTCATGCCAAATAAAACTGTATGTTCATTTAAAAGAAAAACTGCACGTTGCTTCATTTTCTCCACATTCTCCTACTAAACCATATTGCTTGGGCTCAATCAACCCATCATGCAGTCATGTGGCAACACGGACCATTAGATACCTGTTATGGGGTTTTTTTTTGGAGGGTGCACGTGATTGTTTTAGAAGACAATAGAGGTAGCAACAGTCTACTGTTCATGCGGATCCTGCTGATATTGGCGTTGGATTTAGGAGACCAACATTTATGATTGATGCTATTAGTCCATCTTAAAATTGTACACTATATAGTAGTATATATATAGATATAAGATGTATACTTTGTTCCAGTTTATGTTATGAGATAGTAAGCCACATCTTCGTACACATTTTACTTTTGCTTTTAAATTGGCCCTCGGTTGCTTGTCACGCTCCGCCACTGCTGTTCTGACAACCCCACTTTTCACCTCCATGTTCGTTCCTGCCTCTTATCTCCCACGACGACATCCAGACTATGTTGGCTACCCTTTAGATCCTCTATCTTCCTTCTTTTGAATATGTTACCCTCCTCCCCTTCAGTTTTGTCCTTCCAGGAATTTTCAGCCAACCCCTTGCTACCACCTTTTCACCTCCGGCCCTCTTCCCACATCCATAACTAGACCGGTCTTGGTTGTATTCACCTTCGTTGTCCCACCTCCCTCGGCTGGTAAAGCATTAGTTTTTGTGGCTCCAAATGACAAGTGCTTCATGCCTGTACTATCCCCATCCTTAGCAGTGACCAACGACTTTTCATTCTTCAAAGGACTATTCACTTCTTGGTATGTGCCCTTCTTCTCATTCTTGTCCTTTATCAGTAGCATACTACTTTGCTCCATGAATCACTATCGCTACCAGAGTTGTTTCTAAATGCTCCTCCACTAAAACTCATGTCGCCCCCTCCGCTCCTACCACCCCCATAGCTTCGCCCCTCATTCCAACGGCTTACTTCATTACTCCTTCGAATAAATGCCTTCATCCATGCTCCAAATTGGGCTTTCTCACCCTTCTTTAGATTGTATCCACATTCCCTATCCAAATGCCCTAGCCTAGCACATATATGAAGCAGAAATTCGGCAAAAACACGTACTCGAACCTGCACCACAAGTCCACCTTTAGTTTATCACCCTTATCACACATCCTTCTCTTTTTCCCCTCCTAAATCTTCTTCCCTTGTGAAAACCTACATAAGTGGCTCTTGAATATTGATAGTGAAATTTACTCGCAAGGAACTTCCTGCTGTCATGGTGTAATATGCATGTCACACTCCTAATCTCCTTCACACCTAATCTTCTTCACTAATCTCTTCTAATCTACACAACCGTGCTTCGATTCGAGATAAGTTGTACATCAAAAACATGCACATCGACATTGTGGTTTCATTCAGACGGTCGGTCCGTGATTTCATTGACTATAAATGTTCAATTTCGAGTTTATGTTGCTATTTTGAATGAATTTTGACAAATTTATCGGGCACGCTCGACCGTTTGAAAATTCCTCGAACCGGCAGTTTCATTTCTTTGTTTCACACGACTTTTGTGTTGTATGTATTTTATTTTAATGGTCGTAGACGAATACAGATACATCTCACTCGTCCGTTATAGTCTCCCTAGTGTGTTGTGTACTGCTTCAAATTTGCGGGAGTGTTGTCGCTTGTGAGTGCGATGTTCATATGAACGTGTGCGTATACGGGTGTTGTTCATGCGAGCGCGTGGATATGTTGTCACGTGTGCGTGTGTTGTTCATGCAAACGTGTGGATATGTTGTCACGTGTGCGTGTGTTGTTCATGCAAACGTGTGTGTTGTCATGTTTGCGGGTATTTTCATGCAACCTCTCTGTTTACGTGGATCATGTTAACTTTAATCACGGCGCGTGTATGCAATCAAACACCTGCGAGCCAACCTGTGGTTGGATGGTTAAAGAAACTATGGTATTTCCAGCCCATCAGGTCGACGACAGGGCTTGTGTCTGTATTGATGTTAAGAAAAAAAAATCAAACACCCGAGAAAAAATGCTTTCACAATATAATCCAAACTACATGCGTATGTTTTTTTACATCATTTTTCCTCGACCAGGCTCCGATCGGTCTGATCCATTCTTTTCCATGTGACCACTGAAAATCGCTGCAGATAATCAGGCTAATTTTTTTAAATAATACACTTTTTTTAATAAATTTGAGAAATATTATGTCGTTCAGGTTTATTTCAAAAATAATACGGCGTCGGCCTTCTGTAAGCCGATTGGTTTCTGTCGGCCACCCGTAAGCCGAGTAGGCCCAGTCGGCCACCAATAAACCGATTAGTGGCTCGGCCACCCGACTCACGGCCAGTCGGCCCAGGTGTGCATGCAGTCGGCCTCCACGAAGCCGATAAGTGCATGAGCTGATTTGCTAGCTAGCTTTCTGTGCATGTGTGCATGCAGCTGATGTATATTAATCGATGAAAGGCCTAGCTTTTACACTAGCAATACGTTTCGCCGTACACGCTCTCGACCGGCCGGAAAGTACTCGGCTGTAGCTTGTACGTGTGTAATCATCGGAAAGTACTCGATCGACGGCTGCGGGGTCAAGGTCGGGCACGGCGACGAACGACGACAACGACCGCAACGAACAAAGTGAAGCTGACTCGTTATCGCCCACCCGCAAGTGCAAAAGCTAGCCCTCGAGCTTGCAATCGATCTTTCCCTGGACATGAACTAGTACTTACTAGTACTTCTGGCCGGAACAATCTGCACGAGACTAGCACAAGCACCCTAGCAGGTTGGTGGATCGATTGGACAGAGGCTAGCTAACTAGCTTATCAAACGGGATTAGCACAACTCAGACTACGTGCATTGCAATGGGCCATGCACCTATCGGCTTCCGTAAGCCGATTAGGCCCAATCGAACCCAGTCGGCCTCCCGTAAGCCAACTGGAAGCTAATCGGCTATCCCGTGGCTGACTGGCTCCAGTCGCCTCACGGCAAGCCGACGCTGTATTATTTTTGTAATTTCTTAGAATCGTATATTATTTTAAAAATGTATTATTTAAAAAAAATTAGTGATAATCAGGCCGTTGCTGGCTTGCTGCCCATGCCATGCCCATAACGGCTTCCTGCAGCAGCCAGGCAGCATCTGCAGTCCTCGGTCAGCTGGCACATCTCCACCGCACGTACGCGCGCCCCCACACGCAACGACGGAACGACTTCGTCTGCGACCCCGAGCAGCCGATACAGTGGTCGCGCCATTAGTACGCACGACCAGCTACGGGCCTAGCGCCTTGGACGAAGCGATCGTACACTAGAGACCAGCCGATCCTACTCCCGCCTGCCGCATGCGCTGCGTCCCGTTGCCGTGAGCCGTGACCCACACATGTCAATTATGCTGCATATGGCGTCTACAGCGCCATCGGCAGACAAGAGGAACAAAATTAAGTACGGGTAGGGCTGGATAGAGGAGATGGATAAGATTGGGGTTCATTCATAGCGCCATCGATCCCCTCTTCCTTCCTTCCTCTCCTCCGATCCGATCCGATCCGAAGGCGATCGCTCCTGTGCTAGCCAGCTGCGATCGGCATCGACTGGAGAGCCATGTTCGATGAACCAGAGCTTGGTAAACAAGATCTAATTTCTAGGTTCCAGACACTATTCACTCAAGCAATCGTCGGGAACTCCGACAGCAAGTGGCCTTGCAACAAACAGGGAATAAACTCATCGGCAGCTCTCGGCTCCGGTAATCTAATGAAGACGGATACAGAAGACCCGGCAGACCCGTAGAATTCGGAACGATGGGAGAATCCGTCTCCGGCGGATGAGCTCCAACGAGCCGTATAGACACGAAGACGAATCACGCATGGAATTGGAAACACAACCAACTTCTTTTCCCGACCCTTCTTTCATCCTCGTTCTGGCAGTCTTGGACACATGCAACCTCCTTCTTGAAGTATAGAAACAGCCTGCAAATTGGCAGTATAGAAACATACTAGGGCAACCATATGATTTTTTTTTTGTGAAAAGAAGATGGATCTCACATGAGCTTGCAGAACAGTAGCCCAACACTCCAAAATATTTTGCACACAATTTCCATTAATATGTTTGTCACCACTTCTTATTTTTTGAATATATGTTTCGACCTCCTTTTTTGCATATACTTGGATTAATTAAAAACACACATAAACACATCTACATGCTAGACCATTTTCACATTTATTTTTTCAGAAAGGAAAAAATGCTCACATATTTATTATAGTAATCAAGATGTTTACTCGAATTTGCCTATGTTGATGGTGACTCTAGCATAAAGGTGATTTTTTAAAAAAATATACACTGATAGCATGGTGAAGTGAGTCTTACTAGATCAGTGTGTAAGCGAAAGCAGACCTGAAGTAATGATGTTATAAAACGTTGGTTATGTTGGGTAAACTAGTAGGAGTACATGGTACATTTAGGTGCTCATCCATGCCAAAGCCAACGGCTGCTGAGATTGCTTTCCTTTCCCCTCTCGCAAGGCGACTAGGGAAAGTCTTCCTCCCCTTGATGTTCATCGGCGAGCCCGTGGATTCGCCTCCCCTCTGCTTGCCGCTTCGGCGGCCGAAAGCAGGGAGGGGATTTCTGGTGCATCGTCTCCGGCTAATAGATAGGTAGGGTTTTAGTTAGTCTTTCGGGCTCCGATCCTCCTCAAGTTAGTCTTGCGGGCTCCGATCCTCCTCAAGTTCGTCTGCTGGGATGGACTAGACAGAGCTTCAGTATAGATTCTCGGCAGTTTCTTGAGACGACGAGGTTAGGGTTTCTCACCCTGCATACACAACGGCGATATTTGGTGTCAAAATCTTCAGACCGATTCAAGGATTCAACGGCGACGACTGTGGCTCTGGGACGCTGCTCATTAGGGGCATGTGCATGAAGACTTCCCGGCTGTTATCGACAAGGTCAGGCCGGCTTCGGTATGGGAGCGGCGACAGCGGCATGTCGGCATCTCGTTTTGACGGCAACAATGATTGTTCGATGGTCCATGGACCTCGATGTAATTTTTACTATGTTTGAGGTGTTTTGTACTTCCAGTGAATTTTTATAATAATCTGCTCTTTTCGCAGAAAAGAAAAAGAAGTACATGGTAAATTTGAATATATTTTTCCTTGCAGACGTCATCTTCCATGTGACGTCGTATCCATGATGCAATTCAGCCAGATTGCTCCGCGTCACTGCTGACGATGCATGGTTCGTCTTTCTTTCTTCTCTTCGTGTATTTATCTTGACAAGCCACAAAGGGTAGGGCCAGGGACATGGTTTCCTCTCTATAAATAGCAAGGCCCGGAGCAATACACGCATCAACAACTGGCTCACTGCTTTATTACAAGCAAATACACACAACGAAGATGGCTTCCGGTGGCCAAACGAAGATGGTTGCCGTTGGCATGGTGCTGGTCATCCTGTTCGCCGCGGTGGCTCACGCCGTCCTAGTGCCGCCAGTGCCGCCGCACCACCAAACCTGCATCCACACGACGGGCGAGGTTCCCGCCGCCAGTGACTGCATCTGCTCCAAGAACTGCGCCTGCGCCGGAAAGTGCATCTTAGCAGGCGGCACGGGCGACCATGTCAAGGCCTGCTTCATCGATTGTGTGCTGAAGAACGACTGCAGGTGCAACGATAACTGCTTCGCCCACCAGCCCCCGGTGCCCATCATCCTAGCGGAGCACCAAAAGTGACGCCTCTGACCGCCTTGTCACGTCTGCGTCCACGCGTGATTCCCTGTTGAGTAACGTGATTGTATTAGGAAACATAGGTTAGACTAGGAAATATTCTGGCTTGCCTTGTACTTCAAGTAAATCATGTACTACTATATATATGCCCACGAGGCTCAAGCAATACAACGAACAACAATTCCACCAATCCTCTCTCTCCCTTCCTAACATGGTATCTATCGCAAGTCGATCCTAAACCCTAGCCGCCGCCGCTTCCGCACCCGCGCGCCGCCCCCGCGGTGGTCGGCCTCCATGACCGCCGCCGGGGCCGCGCCGCCTGTACCTAGGGTTCGTTCGTCGGTCGTGTTGACCGGCTGCCCTAGAGAGTCTTTTTCCCGATCCTTTGATCCGGGTTTTCTCTCTCTCGCCGGTCGCTTTGATCGGCGTCTACTTTTTGGTTTTCCGGTCTATGTGATCCGGTTTGCGCCGCCCACCGCCGCTGTCGACCCCGTCCGCCTCTACTCCAACACCGGCGCGATCGGCCGGCTTCTTCACGCTGGCCGTCACCGCCCTGCTCCGACCGGGACTCCTGCATCACCCCGACCCGGCGGCCTCGCGTCATGCAGCGGCCAATCATAGCCGCCGTGCTGATCGCCGCCGCCGGCTTCATCTCGGACTCCGTCGCCCCCACGCCTCCACCGAGCGGCGTCCCCGACCTCGCGCATGATCGGCTTGATCACCCGCTCGCCGCCGCGATCCGACTCATCTACGCCGCGCGACTGACCTGGCCCGTCGGTTACGCGCGCCTCCGCAGGTCCCGTGAAGATCGTCCCCGAGTTCAGCGCGCCTCTCCACCGACCGAGCATCGGGCTGCCGCTGCGTCGCCCCATCGGGCCGCAGCGCCGCCGCCCCGTGGTTCTTCTCCCGGCTGCACCGACCCGCGTCACCGCTGCGTCGCCCCTTCGGGCCGTAGTGCCGCGGCCCGCGGTCCCCCGCCGCCCCGAGGGCATCCGCTCTAGGCCGTCCCGTGGCTGCATCGACCCTCGTGCCGCCGCTATGTCGCCCCGTCGGGCCGTAGCGAGCGTGGCACGCGGTCCACGCCGCCGTCCCGAGGCCGTCCCCGCGGCTGCACCGACTCGCGAACCGCCGTTGTGTCGCCCCTTCGGGCCGCAGCGTCGCGGCCCGCGGTCCCCGCCGCCGCCCCGAGGTCTTCCCACCGTCGCCCCGACCCGCCTGCCGCCGCTGCGTCGCCCCTTCGGGCCGTAGTGCCGCGGCACGCAGTCCACTCCGCCGTCACCGCGCGTCGACCTCCCGTGGTATGCACCCCGCCGTCTTCCTTGGCGCGGGAACGCCACCGTCCGCGCCGGTCTTCGTCACGCTGTCAGGGTTCTTCGCCTACTTCGAGCACCGCCGCCGCACTCCTAACCTAGCCGCCGCCGTCGCCGTCAGGCCGCCGCCGCCGCTCTTCTTTGGCCGCCGCCGCGGCTACCTCCGTAGCTGCCGCCGCCGCCCGTCCACCCCACTTCGTCTTCGTCCAGCACCAGCTCGTCGCCAGCGTCGCCGTCATCTACCCTGACCGCTTCATCTACTCCGACAACCGCGGGTGACATTGGCCCCGCGCCGATTGGCGCCGCAACCGTCGTCGAGTCCTTCTCTGCTGGCCTCTCCGACCTCTTCGACATGGCGTACAGCTCGTGCAGGTCCCAGTCTACGCATGCTCGGTGCTGGCAACACCGATGCGTGCCTTCGTCCACGACGCGTCCCCGGGCCTGGCAAGCCTGGTGCGACGCTTCGTCAAATTCGTCTTCGTCCGTCTATGCATGCCCGGTGCTGGCAACACCGGTGCGTGCCTTCGTCTACGATGTGTCCCCGGGCTTGGCAAACCCGCCGCGACGCGTCGTCAACAAACATCTCCTTCCCGGCGCACCACTACTTCGACAACAATGCGCCCCTGCTAACTCAGCGCCTACTTGCGCCCGCGGCTCCACGGCGACTTCCTCGACACCGGCTACCCCGACTCGACATCGACCACGGCATTCTTCGCACGGCTACCTCGACCACGGCTCCACCACCCACGCTCTCGGCTACATCGACAAACGGCACAAAGGGCTACCTCCTTGCTTGAGCAACCTCGTCGGTTGCCACTCCAGCACGACTCCGCGATGCGTCGACCGTTACGACTGTGGGGGGGTGTCCGTCGGCTTGCCTTCGGATTCTTCTCCAGTCTCACCGTCTGCGTCGCTACCGTTGTGACTGCGGGGGGATGTTGAGTAACGTGATTGTATTAGGAAACATAGGTTAGACTAGGAAATATTCTGGCTTGCCTTGTACTCCAAGTAAATCATGTACTCCTATATATATGCCCACGAGGCTCAAGCAATACAACGAACAACAATTCCACCAAACCCCTCTCTCTCTTCTAACATTCCCAATCAGTTTGGTCCATGCAGCGTACGTACTTTGTCACCGTAATTTTTGGTAAATCTCCCGTGCTTGCATCTACTTTGGGTATCGGTCTCCTGTCTCCATGTATTGCTGAAAAATAAAATATCGTCTCATTTGTATCCATGTTACTCCGACGCGTGACAATATTTGTATTTGGTTACAATTTATATTAAATATATTGGGTTTGTGTTTTCATTGGCTTCGCTGTCATCTTGATAGTCTGTTTTTTGTGCCCAGTGATCTATTCTGTGAAGTTATCTTGTTGTCTGTATGGTGCACCAAAATATCCATAGTTGGGAACTTTGCAAACATGTACAATAACCAGCTTCCTATCCTCTATATTTCATGCATCAGCTATAAACATTTTCTTTTCATTAAAGACTGGACCTGCATTTGGAAAATTATTTGGCCCCAACGGCTTATTAGATAGAGTTGTATGTAAGTGAATGAGTGTGGCACTGCTTAGTGATCCCGGAATAGTGCAGTAAACACTTGTTTCTTATCAAAACCAAGATGCCCTTTGGGCCACCTACGGGAGGAGGCGGCAGTTGGCTCCCGCGTGAGAGAGGAGGAGGAGTGCGGGTTAGGGGGAGATTTTTCTCTCAACCCCTACTTCTTCAGGTTGCAAAGTGGTTTGAGGGTTGGACCTCTAAATTTTTTTACGGGTTTGAGGGTTTAGAGGTTCTAGTCTACGGCGTTTTTTCGGCGAAAACTGTAAAAAAGCGGTTATTTTTAGGGGTTTGAGGGTTTGAGGGCTCTACTAGTAATGCTCTAAACACTTGTTTCTTATCAGAACTGAGATGCCCTTTGGGCCACCTACGAGTGGTATCGATACAGTTGGTACTGATAGATACCATGGAGATTAATTAAAGTATAAATAGATTTTCAATATAAAAACCCTTCCGAATATAATTCAGGTACTTTAGGTCATTTTCATGATCTTCAAACTTCAAAGCAACACTTTTACTGTGGTTTCCAAGAATATATGTTGCGTCAAACAAAGTGAATATGTACTAAATACAATTCATGAAAAATATGGAAATGTCATTTTACTATTATAAACGTTGGTAGTTCTTTCTATATTATTGTCAAATCTAAAAATGTGTGGCTGGCACAAATTATAACATTGCTGATTTTTCTGAATAAAATCATATGAGCTCAGGGGAATAAAAACAAGAGATCCCAATAAACAATGTCCAAAAATTCAAGTGGAAAAATAAAATACGATGAACGTGCATTAATATTTTTCATGCAAATGCTAGTTTATATATATATATATATAGGGATTGACTATTCGTCACCCTGGGTGAGGAATAGTTATTCTTCACCCCCCTTCTTAATTTTACGTTTCGTAAGTTTTGTCTTATTTCCGACGTAAAAAGAGACCGTAAGAAAATATATAATCGTCGTAAAAAGTATTTTATGTTATGTAAAATTACAGACGTAAAAACATAGTGTAAAATACACATAAACTACAAATTTTCTTGTCTTATGACCTATATTTTTATTTTCTTATGTCAAATTTTACGTAGTGAATCAATAGGAATGTAACTATTTGTATGCACGTGCATATATCTGAAATTCAAGTGGAGTTTCTACACCCAGGAGCAAATGCTCCTGGTGTGAACAGTAAAATAAAAAAACAATTCAAAAGATTCTGATTTTTTTGGCATACTTTCACAAATGTTTGTTGTGCATGCAAAATTTCACCACAAAATCATATTGGTGGAAGGCGTGGTAAAAAAAATCGATGCTCTGAAAATGTTACTTACAAAAACATTTTGGAGCTCTAAATTTTTTGGCACCACTTGCACCAATGTCATTTCATGATGAAATTTTGCATGCGCAACAAACATTTGTGAAAGTGTGTCACAAAATATTTCAGAATATTCTGAACTTTTTTCTATTTTTTTGATTTTACTGTTCATAACATGAGCATTTGCTCCTGGGTGTAGAAAGGTACTTTCGAGCTTTGTGTTCAAACATACAATGCATAAAAAGGTGCACAACAGGAACCTCAATTGCTAAGTGAAATAAGCATTTCTTTTGTTTAGTGACAGCGACTGATCTAAGGCAATTGCATTGTAGTTACATGTTCATACAAAAGATTAACAATCAAATTATACTCATGGGAGACTTCATAAAATATATTTTAGACCTCACGGAATATTAAAACATAAGGAGATGTAAGTATTTTTCATATCAAATCTGAGTGCATAACTAGTCATGTATGTTAGTTACCAACGTTCCTTTTTGGTATAGTTAACCAGCTTGACAAAAAAACATATCGTCCAGCTACTTAAAAATATATGAATTTATCTGTACACACATTAATACCAAAAAGAAATAGAAAAATGGACATTGATTAACAACAATTTGAAGAATATTCAAACTAGCATTCAAAGCACACAGTGTTGTAGAGGCCCCTCACTAGCAAGACACTATTCCGATTAGAGACTAATAAAAAATATCTTATCATAAATTGAAGGATACTATCCATACAACTATCAATGATTATTTAAGTCTCTAGCATTACCAATTGATAAAATGGAGAGGAAACTACGGAAAATGGCCAATGCTACTAGAATGACACTATATTTCTGTGTTTTTTCTACTCCCGTGTTCTAGCAATCATGTGAATCGAAGTGGGTGCTTGGTAACTAGCTTGATCAACGATCAATCCTCTCTCGCTCCATGACCATAACCATTCTTACTAGAGGAAAGTGATGAATCGGTGGCTTATGAAATCTCCCGGGGAGCGGCTCAACAAAATTTTCGCCAGTTTTAGGAAGGTTCTAACCGTTTCTCTCCTTTTGTATGTTTTTCTATGTGTTTTCTCTATTTTCTTTTGATTTTCCTTTTTTCTATTCTTTTTCTTTTTCCTTTTCTAAATACATGGCTACTTTTCTGAATACATGCTGACTTTTCTGAATATATACAAAATATTTTTCAAATACACGTTGAATATTTTTTTGGATACACATAGAATTTTTTCCAAATACACACTGAACATTCGTGAAATGCACATTGAGCATTTTTAAACTACTCATGGATCATTTTATTTTCAAAAGAAATGTGAACATTTTTTAGGTGTTACAAACATTTTTTTAAATGACATGAAGATTTGTCTTGAATGTTACAATTTAAAAAAATGTATTTTAGTTTGTACATATATATTAATTAATGAAAATATAATGTAGAAAATTGTTCTATGGTTCAGGGTTCAAAATTGAAATAATTATGCGGTCAAATATTTACTTTGAATGAATATATTTTAAATGTCATCAACATGTTTTTAAATGAGTGACAAATGTGATGAAAATTTTGTTTAATGATATGAGCATCCTTTAAAATTATGAGACTTTTTTCATTACTTGATACATTTTTAATGCATGGTAAATTTTCTAAAGTAAGTAACTAATTTTTTTAAATATAATATTTTGAAATATAAAAAAGGAGAACAAGCAAAGGAACAGAACCAACATGCCCTCTACTGGGCTGGCCCGCTTCGGCTTAATTGAGCTGAGACGAGATTCTGTCTCACTAAAAATGAACGGTGTGATGTCCTTAGGCTTCTGCCCATTTAGCCAAGGGGATTCCCAAAACGAAGCTCGCGCCCCATTGCTAATAGTGATGGAGATGGAGGTGGAGAAAAACAATTTGTCTTTATCATCACAAGGGTTTCCAAGTCTCACCCACAATCGTGTGGGCTTTTTCCACTCATACCATAACCAGCGAAGTCGCAGGGCTTAGCTGAATTTTGCAAGGTTCAGCACACCAAGCCTACCATTCTCCTTTGTCCTACAGACGGTTTCCGAGTTAACTTTGCACTGGGCCTCGGTCGTTTTGTTCGAGCCCGCCCGAAGAAAGGCCCTCTCCATCTTTGTGATGTTATCAAGCGTTCCAGCGGGATGACGTGGGCAGTGGCAGTGTACACAACCAGCGAGGAGAGCACAAACATGAGCAAAACCCCACGTCTCGGGGCAGCAATATATCTACCTTCCCAAGGAACAAGCTTAGCAGCTACATTATCCTCCAGATACAGAAAGTCAACTCGTCTGAGATGCCGGACCGAAAGCGGTAGGCCAAGGTATTTTAGGGGGGAGGATGCCCATACTGCCGGGAGCCCCTGAAGGACGGTGTGAAGGTCGAAATTCCGACATCGCATGGGGACGACCGAGCTCTTATGAATGTTGGTGCAAAGGCCGGTCACTTCCCCGAAGTCCTGCAAAATCTTGGCAAGATTGGTCACATCCTCTTTGATAGGCTTAACAAAAACAGCTGCATTGTCCGCATAGAGCGAAGTATGGAAGGAGGAACCACAACCTCTAATCTTGTGGAGCAGCCCATGGGCGATGGCCAAATCCAAGAGTTGTTGAAGAGGCTCGATGGCGATGACAAAGAGTAAGGGGGGCAACAGATCTCCCTGACGGAGGCCCTGGGCATCCTGCCACCCCGTTGAGAAGCACTCTAGAGGAGGATGAGCGGAAGAGTGCAGTTATCCAGTTCTGAAAAATGCTCGGGAATCCCCTGCGCTACAGAAGATCAAGGATGTTGTCCCAGTGCACTGAGTCAAAAGCCTTGTGAATATCATGTTTGAACAGTAATGACGGGATTTTGCTTCGATTGAGGCGACGAGCCATACTCCGGACATACATAAAGTTATCATGGATACTTCTATTTTTTATGAATGCGCTCTGGGCATTGGAGACAAGATGATCCATATGAGGGCCGAGACGCATCGCTAGCATCTTGGTAATTAGTTTTTGCGATGGCATGAATAAGGCTAATAGACCGGAAGTCAGAGATGTTTTCCGCTCCCTCCTTGGGAAGCAGAACCACATTTGCATAGTTAAACCATTGGAGGTTAGCAGACTGCAAGCTCCCGAACGAGTGAATGACGCGCAACACATCATCCTTGATGACCTCCCAGCAGGATTTGAAGAAGGCCCTGGTGAATCCATCTGGACCCGGGGCCTTGTCGCTAGGCATCTGGTCAATGGCCGCCTTAATCTCCACCTCCGAAAAGGGGGCACCAAGCTCCTGAAGGTCGATGTCAGGAAAGTTCAGATTTTCCCAGTTTAGGTCATTTTCCCGTGGCAGGCCTCTACCAAGGGTTTGGGGAAAATGCTCGCAAACAATCTCCTCCTTGTGCTCATGCCCGGTCACCCAACCGTTATTATGCTTCAATCGAAAGATGTAATTTTTTCCTTCTCCTGGCGTTCACCCTAAGGTGGAAGAATTTAGTATTTGCATCGCCCTCCTTCAGATTCGTAATGCGGGAGCATTGCTTCTTCCGAGCGCGCTCGAGTATAGATAAGCTAATCACCCTCTTAAATCTGGTTCGGAGATCGAGCTCAGCAAAGGAAAGCGATCTGGACTCTAGATATTAGGGTCCAAAATATATATCATGCAGTAGATGTTAACTGAGTGCTTACAAACTTCCGTAAGAAAGTACTCCCTCCATTTCTAAATATAAGGCTTTTAGATATTTCAATACGAACATACGAATGTACGTAGACGTATTTTAGAATGTATATTCATTCATTTTGCTCCGTATGCAGTCCATATTATAGAATCTCTAAAAAGTTTTATATTTAAGAGCGGAGGGAGGGAGTATGTTTACTTATACGTCCTTACTTGTAATGCAAAAGTTTTTACTGACCAAGTTCCAGAATGGATTTAGGTGAGCATTTTATTTCAACTTCTCAATCAAGGCAGGGGGTAGTCCTGGCCATGGGAAGCCCGGCCTAGCCGGCCCGGCCTGAAAAAGATCGACCCGGCCCGGCTTGACGATGTTCACAGGCCAGGTTCGGGCCTAGATTTTAAGCCCGATGGCTGGGCCCGGGCCCGTCGTTTTTGTGATTTCCTGAAGGGGCCCGCCCCGAGGCCCGCCTGGTTTTTACGTGTTCGGGCCGGGCTCGGGCCTAATAACCAGGCCAGATGGCCGGACCAGGCTGGGCCCGGGCCTAGGTTTTTTGCCCTGGGCTTGGCTAGGCCCGGTCCGAGGTTTGGCCAGGTATAGCAGGTCTAGAGGAGCCTCGCTGGTTGGCTTGCTGCCCATGCCATGCCCATAACGGGTTCCTGCAGCAGTCAAGAAGCATCTATTGTACTCAGTCACCCGACACATCACCCCTGCACGTACGCGCGCCCCCACACGCAACGACAGAACGACTTGGTCTGCGACTCCGAGCAGCCGATACAGTGATCGCGCCGTCGCGCCATTAGTGTTGGGGAACGTAGCAATAATTCAAAAAAATTCTACGCATCACCAAGATCAATCTATGGAGAGACTAGCAACGAGAGAGAGGGGAGTGCATCTTCATACCCTTGAAGATCGCGATGCGGAAGCGTTACAAGAACGCGGATGAAGGAGTCGTACTCGTAGCGATTCAGATCGCGGTTGATTCCGATCTAAGCGCCGAACAACGGCGCCTCCGCGTTCAACACACGTACAACCCGGGGACGTCTCCTCCTTCTTGATCCAGCAAGGGGGGAGGAGAAGTTGAGGGAGAGCTCTGGCAGCACAACGGCATGGTGGTGGAGCTTGCAGTTCTCCGGCAGGGCTTCACCAAGCACTACGGAGGAGGAGGAGGTGTTGTGGAGGGAGAGGGCTGCGCCAGGGGAAGGGGTGTGGCTCCCGTGCGCCTCCCCACTATATATAGGGGTGGAGGGGGCTGGTTTCTTGCCCTCCAAGTCCATTGGGGCGTTGGCAAAGGTGGGGGAAAGAAATCCCATCATTTCCCTTCCCCACCGATTGTTATCCCCCTTTTTAGGGATCTTGATCTTATCCCTTCGGGATATGATCTTATTCCTTCTAAGGGAGGATCTTGGTGCGCCTTGACCAGGGGTGTGGGGCCTTGCCCCCACTACCCACGTTCATGTGGGTCCCCCCATGCAGGTGGGCCCCACTCCAGAACCTTCTAGAACCTTCCCGGTACAATACCGAAAAATCCTAAACATTTTCCGGTGGCCAAAATAGGACTTCCCATATATAAATCTTTACCTCCGGACCATTCCGGAACTCGTCGTGACGTCCGGGATCTCATCCGGGACTCCTAACAACATTCGGTAACTGCACACTAATTCCCATAACAACTCTAGCGTCACCGAACCTTAACTGTGTAGACCCTACGGGTTCGGGAATCATGCAGACATGACCGAGACAGCTCTCTGGCCAATAACCAACAGTGGGATCTGGATACCCATGTTGGCTCCCACATGTTCCACGATGATCTCATCGGATGAACCACGATGTTGGGGATTCGATCAGTCCCGTATTCAATTCCCTTTGTCAATCGGTATGTTACTTGCCCGAGATTCGATCGTCGGTATCCCAATACCTCGTTCAATCTCGTTACCGGCAAGTCACTTTACTCGTTATGTAACGCATGATCCCATGACTAACTGCTTAGTCACATTGAGCTCATTATGATGATGCATTACCGAGTGGGCCTAGAGATACCTCTCCGTCATACGGAGTGACAAATCCCAGTGTCGATTCGTACCAACCCAATAGACACTTTCGGAGATACCTGTAGTGCACCTTTATAGCCACCCAGTTACGTTGTGACGTTTGGTACACCCAAAGCATTCCTACGGTATCCGGGAGTCGCACTGAGGGAGTCCTGGATTAGGGGGTGTTCGGATAGCCGGACTATACCTTCAGCCGGACTCCAGGACTATGAAGATACAAGATTGAAGACTTCGTCCCGTGTCCAGAAGGGACTTTCCTTGGCGTGGAAGGCAAGCTTGGCGATATGGATATATAGATCTCCTACCATTGTAACCGACTCTGTGTAACCCTAACCCTCTCCGGTGTCTATATAAACCAGAGGGTTTTAGTCCGTAGGACAACATAGCAATCATACCATAGGCTAGCTTCTAGGGTTTAGCCTCCTTGAGCTCGTGGTAGATCTACTCTTGTACCACCCATATCATCAATATTAATCAAGCAGGACGTAGGGTTTTACCTCCATCAAGAGGGCCCGAACCTGGGTAAAACATCGTGTCCCTTGTCTCCTGTTACCATCCGCCTAGACACACAGTTCGGGACCCCCTACCCGAGATCCGCCGGTTTTGACACCGACATTTGTGCTTTCATTGAGAGTTCCTCTATGTCGTCGCTTTTAGCCCCGATGGCTCCTCCGATCATCAATAACGATGCAGTCCAGGGTGAGACTTTTTTCCCTAGACAGATCTTCGTCTTCGGCGGCTTCGCACTGCGGGCCAATTCGCTTGGCCATCTGGAGCAGATCGAAAGCTACGCCCCTGGCCATCAGGTCAGGTTTGGAAGTTTAAATTACACGGCTGACGTCCGCGGGGACTTGATCTTCGACGGACTCCAGCCACAGCCGAGCGCGCCGCACTGTCATGATGGGCATGATCTAGCTCTGCCACCGAACAGTGTCTTGGAGGCCGCACTCGCATCGGCTCCAACCCTTAATTCGGAGCCAACTGCGCCAATCGAGGATGGGTGGTTGGACGCCACCTCGGGGGCTGCGATCCCAACGGCGATCGAGCAAAACACCAGCCCGGCACTCCGCAAGGCCGGTGACTCCAAGGGGTCGGACTCTTCTCCGGACTCCGAGCCCTCCGCGCCCCTGCCGATCGAATCCGATTGGGCGCCGGTTCATAGAGTTCACCGCCGCGGACATCTTTCAGCACTCGCCCTTCGGCGACATTCTGAAGTCACTAAAGTCTCTCTCTTTATCAGGAGAGCCCTGGCCGGACTACGGTCAACAAGGTTGGGATACGTACGATGAAGAAATTCAAAGGCCGCCCACCACCCACTTTGTAGCCACTGTCGATGATTTAACCGACATGCTCGACTTCGACTCCGAAGACATCGACGGTATGGACACCGATGCAGGAGACGATCAAGAACCAACGCCTATAGGGCACTGGAAAGCCACCTCGTCGTATGACATATACATGGTGGACACAACAAAAGAAGGAGATGGCGATGGAATAGCGGAGGATGACCCCTCCAAGAAACAGCCTAAACGCCGGCGTCAGCGGCGCCGCTCAAAATCCCGCCAAAGCAAAAACGGTGATTCCGGCACGGGAGATAATAATACTCCGGAGAGTGCCGAAGAAAACCCTCTCCAGCAAGATTCAGCACAGGAGGATGGAGAAGCCAGCCCTCATGAGAGAGCGGCAGATAGAGAGGTCGAGGACGATAATTATATGCCTCCCTCCGAAGACGAGGCAAGCCTCGGCGACGACGAATTCGTCGTGCCAGAGGATCCTGTTGAGTAAGAGCGTTTTCAACACAGGCTTATGGCCACGGCAAGCAGCCTCAAGAAAAAGCAGCAACATCTTAGAGCTGATCAAGATTTGCTAGCTGACAGATGGACTAAAGTCCTTGCGGCCGAAGAGTATGAACTCGAACGCCCCTCCAAGAGCTATCCAAAACGTAGGGTGCTACCCCGATCATAGGAGGAAGCACCTAAACCTACATCACCAGCGCATGATACGGCCGACCGGCCACTTCATGGCCGTGACAGAGAGGCCTCTCGGCCCTCCACTCAAGCCGCACCCCGGCGCCGCTCAAAATATACCAAGGCACGGGAAAATGCGCCAGACCTACGAGATATATTGGAGGACAAGGCAAGGCAAACAAGATCGATCTACGGATCGCGCGGGTGCCCCACGTCACGTGACAGTGATCGTCACTCCGGATATAGTAAATCCGGCCGGGCTGAACACAATAGACAAAGCTCGTTTGAGCTACGTCGTGATATAGCCCAATACAGAGGCGCCGCACACCCACTATGCTTCACAGATGAAGTAATGGATCATCAAATTCCTGAGGGTTTCAAACCCGTGAACATCGAATCATATGATGGCACAACAGATCCCGCGGTATGGATCGAGGATTATCTCCTTCATATCCACATGGCCCGCGGCGATGATCTACACGCCATCAAATACCTCCCACTCAAACTTAAGGGACCAGCTCGGCATTGGCTTAACAGCTTGCCAGCAGAATCAATTGGTTGTTGGGAGGACCTGGAAGCCGCATTCCTCGACAATTTCCAGGGCACCTATGTGCGACCACCAGACGCCGATGACCTAAGCCACATAATTCAGCAGCTAGAGGAATCGGCCAGGCAATTCTGGACACGGTTCCTAACAAAGAAAAATCAAATAGTCGATTGTCCGGACGCAGAGGCCCTAGCAGCCTTCAAGCACAATATCCGTGACGAGTGGCTTGCCCGGCACCTTGGACAGGAAAAGCCGAAATCTATGGCAGCCCTCACGACACTCATGACCCGCTTTTGCGCGGGAGAAGATAGCTGGCTTGCTCGCAGCAACAATAGGACCAAGAACCCTGGTAATTTAGATACCAGAGACAGTAGTGGCAGGTCGCGTCGCAACAAGCAAAAGCGCCGCATTAACGGCGACAATACTGAAGATACGACAGTCAATGCCGGATTCAGGGGCTATAAATCCGGTCAACGGAAAAAGCCATTCAAAAGAAATACTCAGGGCCCGTCCAGCCTGGACCGAATACTTAACCGCTTATGCCAGATACATGGCACCCCCGACAAGCCAGCCAATCACACCAACATGGATTGTTTGGTGTTCAAGCAGGCGGGCAAGTTAAATGCCAAAAATAAAGACAAGGGGCTGCATAGCGATGACGAGGAAGAGCCCCGGCCGCCGAACAATAGTGGACAGAAGGGTTTTCCCCACAAGTGCAGACGGTGAACATGATATACGCAACCCATATCCCCAAGAGGGAGCGAAAGCGCGCGTTAAGGGACGTATATGCGATGGAGCGAGTCGCCCCAAAGTTCAACCTATGGTCTTCCTGCCCGATCACCTTTGACCGAAGGGACCACCCCACTAGCATCCGTCACGGCGGGTTCGTCGCATTGGTCCTAGACCCAATTATCGACGGATTTCATCTCACTAGAGTCCTTATGGACGGTGGCAGCAGCCTGAACTTGCTTTACAAGGATACAGTGCGGAAAATGGGCATAGATCCCTCGAGGATTAAGCCCACCAAAACAACCTTTAAAGGCGTCATACCAGGTGTAGAGGCCAATTGTACAGGCTCAGTTTCACTTGAAGTGGTCTTCGGATCTCCAGATAATTTCCCAAGCGAGGAGTTAATCTTCGACATAGTCCCATTCCGCAGTGGCTATCACGCCCCGCTCGGGCGAACCGCATTTGCTAAGTTCAATGCGGTACCGCACTACACATAACTTAAGCTCAAAATGCCAGGCCCTCGAGGAGTAATTACGGTCAATGGAAACACCGAACGCTCCCTCCGAACGGAGGAGCACACGGCGGCCCTCGCAGCGGAAGTACAAAGCAGCCTCTCAAGGAAGTTCCCGAGTCCGGCCATTAAACGTCCGGACACCGTCAAGCGCGCCCGGAGTAACCTACAACAAGACCGCCTGGCACGTTCCGAGCAGGCGTAGAAATGCGGCCCCAACCCCAGCCCTCGCGAAAATGCGAAATCAATGCTCCCCGTACATAACTACGCTCTTGAAATACCATGGGCACAGGGGGAGGGGCACCATCACGGCACGCCCAAAACACGGCTTAAACCATACTAGGGGCTGCCATTCTTTTTTTAATTTTCTCTTACTTTCAGGACTCCATTCTTCGGAAGGCTTGTCCGGCAGTACAATTGCCGCACAAACGATACAAGAACCAGGGAAGCAGACAAGCCATGCCGCATTATGAAACTCCCAGGTGGTCTCTATCGCGAGCAGTATACCTGTTTCGCATATAATTCCGCAGCCTGCCCTGGACCGGACATGTTAAATAGTCCAACCTTTTGCTTATCGCATTATTTGTATCGTTCTGCCTTGATCGCATACCTTTTAATAAACAATGCATAGCTTTTGTCTATTTTTGCATTACTCTTTTTATGAATATATGTTCATTAATGACATGTTGCACCCGTACACTATGGTACGGCCAATACGCCAGGGGCTTTAGTACCCCTCAATATGGCGTGAGAAGTCCGAACACCTTAACAAGTGCGGCACCCCGAACTTATAGCATTATATGCATCGGCTCCGAATCATGTCTTGGGTCAATAGTTGGGTTTGCCCGGCTCCTATGTTTTGGTGCCTTACGTTCCGCTATATCGGCTAAGGTAGCACTAGGAGAACTACTGCGATTGTGCCCCAGGTGAGCTGGGCTGAGCACCTCAGTAGAGAAAGCTAAAACTGACTGTCATGATGAAGCGAGAGCTGGTCGCTGTTCGAGAGGTTCTTCGAGTCCCTAAAGACTTATGCCGCTTAGAGCGAGGAGTCGGCTTTGTCCGGCCAAGGCGTGGATAGCGCCCCGAACTCGGTCTTCCGAATTCTAGGGGCTTCGCCGAAATTTAAAATTATAGAATTCTACGGCTAAGTGAGAGTGTTCAAGCATTATAGTCCGATTGCCTCGTTCGTTGTGCTGAGCGCCTCCCTCGAAGGACCCAAACATGGGAAAAAGAGCGCTCAGGTTTATCCCGAACACCCCAGCACTAGTGGCATGGGGGCAGAAGCCGACGACTCGCCATCTCTCAAATTTGATAAACGACCGCACAGAAGGTCATATTTAAAATTCAAAAAGCATTGCCTAGCGCATATGAACAAGTTTTCAGCGCATAGGACAAAACGAGCGAGTTTACTCAAAAATTACATCCCTGGAACATTCATCCGCCATAAGGCGGGCACCCTTCAGAACGTCCTTATAATAATTCTCGGGCTTGCGATGCTCTTTCCCCGGCGGTGGCCCGTCCTTCACAAGCTTCTCAGCATCCAGCTTGCCCCAGTGCACCTTAGCGCGGGCAAGGGCCCTACGGGCATCTTCGATGCAGACGGAGCGCTTGATGACTTCGAGCCTTGGACAGGCCTCCACCAGCCGCCGCACCAGCCCGAAGTAGCTCCCAGGCAGAGCCTCTCCAGGCCATAGCTGAACTATGAGGCCCTTCATGGCCTGTTCGACTACCATGTGGAGCTCGACCAGCTGCTTCAGCTGGTCGCTCAAGGGCACAGGGTGTCCGGCCTCAGCATACTAAGACCAGAACACCTTCTCCGTCGAGCTGCCCTCTTCGACTCGGTAGAATGCGGCGGCATCGGACACGCTACGGGGAAGATCTGCGAATGCTCCTGGAGAGCTCCGGATTCGGGTAAGTAACAAGAAGCTCACTTTTACATGTTTGCTTTGCATAAAGAATGCCTTACCCGCCGCTATCTTTTTCACCGCATCCAACTCCTGGAGGGCCTTCTGGGATTCAGCCTTGGCAGACTTGGCATTGTCAATAGCTGCCACGAGCTCGGACGCTCGCGTCTTTGAGTCAGGCTCCAAACTCTCATGTTTTCTCATGAGAGCCTGGAGCTCTTGCCGCACCTCGCCAACCTGGGCTTCATACCTCTCCCGCTTGGTGCGCTCCATGGCCGCCATCTTCTCGGCCTCGGACAGCGCTTGCTTAAGGGTCGCCACCTTAGACGTGGCCCCTACAATAGCCACGATAATCCTATCATTTTTTGCAATTGCACTTTTTATATATTTCAATCAAGGTATTTCTTACCTTCCTTCTCCTCGAGCTGCCGTTTGGCCAGGCCGAGCTCTTGCTCGGACCGCCCGAGATCCTGCTTCAGCGTATCCACCTCCGCAGTTAGTGCGGCGGACGCTAGCAGCGAAGCCTGCATACACATATTGACTCATTTTTTTGTTAGACTCCTGCGAATTATATTAGATCCTCTATTTGTCTTTTCTTTCCGAACACCAAAAAGAGCATCAGGGGCTACTGTCTATGCGGTAATATTTTTACATATTCTTTACTTACCTCGAAGCCTGTTAGAAGGCTGGCACAAGCTTCAGTCAGTCCGCTCTTGGCGGACTGAACCTTCTGGATCACCGCACTCATAATAGAGCGGTGCTCCTCGTCGATGGAGGTGCCGTTAAGCACCTCCAACAGATTGTCCGGTGCCTCCGGTTGGACGGGGGACACCGGCTCAGTAGGCTTGCTCCTCTTGGAAGGAGTTCGCCTACCGCACTCCGGAACCGTTGAAGATTCCGACACGGTGTCCGGCTCAAAGCCGGACTTGGAGCCCTGGGGGGTCTTATCCCCTTTACTCCTGGAGTCCGGGAAGTCGCCTTGTGGCGCCTCCAGGACCACCTCCTCCTGTCTTGGAACCTGTTGGGACAACACTTCGGCGTCGTCCGTAGGGCGGGGGGAGGTAGCCGTCGGAAGTGAATTCACATCCGACGAATCCAGGGAGCCGCTCGACGACTCATCGAGCCCGGCCTTGGGCGGACTGCATAATCATATTCGACATAAGGAAAGGCTGTGCAATAAAGGAATACTATGAATTACTCGGGTGTCCGGATGCTTACGATTCCGCTGGATGCTTAGCCCTGTGCGGCCACTCCTCTCCATTGTCATCGACGTCGGTGGGGTAGTCCGGGGGAAGGGTCTTCCCCTTCTTGGACCCTTCGGCCTCCCCGGTTGGGGCGGCCTTCCTTTTCTTTCCTCCCCCTGCTGGAGGGGGAGAGGTCTCTTCTTCCTCCTCCTCGTTTTCACGGGAGGAGCGTGTCTCGGATTCGTCGGATGATGAATATGACACCTCCAGGCACCGGGCACTCTTTCGAGTCCCTGTGGCCTTCTTCTTGGCCTTCTTCTCTGGCACCACATAAGGTGCCGGAGCCAGCAGCTTCACTAAGTGAGCATCGGCTGGGTCTTCGGGCAAAGGGGCCGGACAGTCGATCTGTCCGGACTTCGCCTGCCAATCCTGTCAAAGGAAAGGGAGATTAGATCCCGCATAGAGTCAAAATATGGAAAACTAACATCCTGTAAAAGGTAAAAATAGCTTACCGCACTAGCGTGACGCTGCGTGCTGAATCTGCGGTCCTCGGCGCCTTTGAATAGCACCTTCCAGGCGTCTTCGTACGTCGTGTCGAAGAGCCTGTTCAGGGTTTGGTGCTGCGCCGGGTCGAACTCCCATAGATTGAAAGCCCGTTGTTGACACGGGAGGATGCGGCGGATGAGCATAACCTGGACTACGTTGACAAGCTTGAGCTGCTTGTTCACCAGGGTTTGGATGCATTTTTGCAGTCCAGTTACCTCTCCTTTGTTGCCCCACAACAGGCCCGTCTCTTTCCAAGACATGAGCCGGGTAGGGGGTCCGGACCGGAACTCGGGGGCTGCGACCCATTCGGGGTCGCGCGGCTCGGTGATGTAAAACCACCCCGATTGCCACCCCTTCAGGGTCTCCACAAAGGAGCCCTTGAGCCATAGGACGTTGGCTATCTTGCCCGCCATGGCACCTCCGCACTCCGCCTGGTTGCCGCGCACCACCTTAGGCTTGACGTTGAAAGTCTTGAGCCATAGGCCAAAATGGGGGCGGATGCAGAGGAAAGCCTCACACACGACGATAAACGCCGAGATGTTGAGGACGAAGTTCGGGGCCACATCATGGAAATCTAGGCCATAGTAGAACATGAGTGTGACGCCCCCGATTCAATCGTACACTAATCATGCACGCAAATGTGTACGATCAAGATCAGGGACTCACGGGAAGATATCACAACACAACTCTACAAATAAAATAAGTCATACAAGCATCATAATACAAGCCAGGGGCCTCGAGGGCTCGAATACAAGTGCTCGATCATAGACGAGTCAGCGGAAGCAACAATATCTGAGTACAGGCATAAGTTAAACAAGTTTGCCTTAAGAAGGCTAGCACAAACTGGGATACAGATCGAACGAGGCGCAGGCCTCCTGCCTGGGATCCTCGTAACTACTCCTGGTCGTCGACAGCGGGCTGCACGTAGTAGTAGGCACCTCCAGTGTAGTAGGAGTCGTCGTCGACGGTGGCGCCTGGATCCTGGGCTCCATCGTCTGATTGCAGCAATTGGGTAGAGAAAAGGAGAAAAGGGGGAACAAGGCAACCGTGAGTACTCATCCAAAGTACTCGCAAGCAAGGAGCTACACTACATATGCATGGATATATGTGTAAGGGGCCATATCAGTGGACTGAACTGCAGAATGCCAGAATAAGAGGGGGATATCTAATCCTGTCGAAGACAACGCTTCTGGCAGCCTCCGTCTTGCAGCATATAGAAGAGAGTAGACTGAAGTCCTCCAAGTAGCATCGCATAGCATAATCCTACCCGGCGATCCCCTCCTCGAAGCCCTGTTAGAGAGCGATCACCGGGTTGTATCTGGCACTTGGAAGGGTGTGTTTTATTAAGTATCCGGTTCTAGTTGTCATAAGGTCGAGGTACAACTCCGGGTCGTCCTTTTACCGAGGGACACGACTATTCGAATAGATAAACTTCCCTGCAGGGGTGCACCACATAGCCCAACACGCTTGATCCCATTTGGCCGGACACACTTTCCTGGGTCATGCCCGGCCTCGGAAGATCAACACGTCGCAGCCCCACCTAGGCACAACAGAGAGGTCAGCACGCCGGTCTAAACCTAAGCGCGCAGGGGTCTGGGCCCATCGCCCTGAGCACACCTGCACGTTGCGAACGCGGCCGGTGAGCAGACCTAGCAACCTCCAGTACAACGGAAGTCACGTTACGCAGTCCAACCCGGCGCGCGCCGCTCAGTCGCTGACATCAAGAAGTGTTTCGGCTGATACCACGACGTCGGGAAACCCATAACTACTCCCGCGTAGGTGGTTAGTGCGTATAGACCAAATGGCCAGACTCAGATCAAATACCCAGATCTCGTTAAGCGTGTTAAGTATCGCGAACGCCGACTAGGGCCAGGCCCACCTCTCTCCTAGGTGGTCTGAACCTGCCCTGTCGCTCCGCCACAAAGTAACAGTCGGGGGCCGTCGGGAACCCAGGCCCACCTCTACCGGGATGGAGCCACCTGCCCCTTCAGCCCCCATCTCCGAACAGTATCATAGGTAATGTAACAGTGTAAAGTATATAGTATATGCCCGTGATCACCCCCGAGTGATCACGACCCGATAGTATAGCATGGCAGACAGACAAGAGTGTAGGGCCACTGATGGAACACTAGCATCCTATACTAAGCAGTAAGATTGCAGGTAAGGTATCAACAACAGTATCAAAGACAGGCTATGCATCAGGATAGGAATAACGAAAGCAGTAACATGCTACACTACTCTAATGCAAGCAGTATAGAGGAGAGTAGGCGATATCTGGTTATCAAGGGGGGGGCTTGCCTGGTTGCTCTGGCAAGAGAGAGGGGTCGTCAACTCCGTAGTCGAACGGGGCAGCAGCAGCGTTGGTCTCGGAGTCTATCGAGAGAAGAGGGGGGAGAAACAATAAATACAAAGCAAGCAAGAGCATAATAGGACAACAGGCAGAGCTAGACGTGTTCTAACGCGGTGCTAGATGTGCCCTAACGCGGTAGTAGGTGATACCGGCGAAGGGGGAAAACATCCGGGAAAGTATTCCCGGTGTTTTGCGTTTTTGGGCAGAGGAGCCGGAGGGGGAAAGTTGCGAGTTGGATAGGTTAGGGATGCGTGGTGGACGAACGGGCTGCGTTTCCGGGTTCGTCTCGTCGTTTTGAGCAACTTTCATGTAGAAAGTATTTTAATCCGAGTTACGGATTAAAAGATATGATTTTCTAAAGTTTTAAATCAATTTTAGAATTTATTTAATTAATTTAATTCGAAATTAGATTTATGACATCAGCATGATGTCATGCTGACGTCAGCAGTCAACAGAGTTGACTGGGTCAAACTGACATGTGGGTCCAGTGGGACCCACCTGCCATTGACACATCATCCTAACTAACAGATTAGTTAGGTTAATTAGATATTTAGGTTAATCAAGTTTAATTAGTTTAACTAAACATGATTAATTAAGGTAATTATTTAGTTAATTAATTAATTAATTATATTAATAATTATTTATTTATTATATATATTTGTAATTCCTTTTTTTTATAATCCGTTCCAGGGGGTGGCCCCCAATGTCATAGGCCCAGCGGGGCTAACGGGCGCACGGGCGTGCGGGCGCCAGGGCGCTGCGGGTGGAGCCCCGTGAGGATGCGGGCGTGCGGGCGTTGGCCCGGGCGTGGCCAACGGGGCGGCTAGGGGACGGCGGCAAGGCGCCGGCCAGGTGAGTCGTCGGAGGAGAGGCGTGCGACGGCGCGCGCAAGCTACAGCGGTGGAGGTGGTGGCGGGGTCGCGCGGCGGAGCAGTGGTCGGGCGCGGAGGGGTGAGGCTAAGGCGAGCAGCAGCGGCTGCAGGGAGGACACGGCGAGGCGCGGCAGTGCGGCGCGCGCGGAAGCTGGCGAGCGTGGCGGCGCGTGAGCAGAGGAGCAGGGCACCGACGAGCACGCGGGGGGGGGGTGAGCACGAGAGGGCGGCCGGCGAGGTCAGTAGGCGGCAGGCGCGGGCCGGGCGCGCACGCTGGGTGCGGCCAGCATGGGGTGACCGCGGTCGGGGCGCGATGGCGGCTACAGGAGGACGCGGGGTGAGGTCGAGAGCTGTAGGGGGGCGACGGCGCCGTAGCGTGCGCGGGACAGGGGAGAGAAAAAAAGGAGGTTGGGGTCCTCACGGGCGAGTAGAGACCAGGGGGCGGCGAGGCTCGAGGGAGGCCCTTGGGGAGGAGGACGGGGACGACTGGGCGGCGAGGAGGCAGTCCGGCGGGGAGGCGGCACGGGGGTGCGGCGCACGGCGGAGAGGACGAGGAGGCGTCCAGCGAGGAGGGGTGGCAGACCATCGGGGAGGAGGAGGCAGTCCGGCGAGGTGCGTCGGCGATGGACGACGTCGGGCGTCGGGGATCGAGCGGCGCGGGCGTGGCTAGTCCTTGCCCCCGATCTCGATCCAGATCGGGGGGGGGAGAGGAGCGGGCGACGTGGGGGGGTGGAAGTGGGGCGCACTGGGGTTAGGGTTCGGGGTAGTGGGAGTTAAGGGGGGTTGGGGTGGGCCTCCTGGTGGCCTTGATGGCCGGTTGGGCCGTTCGGCCCAGGGAGAGGGGAGAGGGCTTGCTCTCTTTTTTTCTTTGTTTACTGTTTTATCTTTTCTTTTATTTATTTTATTTCTTTCTATTTTAGCTTAGTTTCCTTTTCTTTTGTTTTAGAAAAATACCAAAATGGCACCTAATTTGATGTTACCAAATATGCCAATGCCACATTAAGTTTGAGGTTCAAAATAAAATTGTTTAGTACCTTTATAATTTAAAAAGCCTTTAATAATTATTTTTAGCCACTGTTATATTTACAAAAGGGCATTTAAATATTTTACAAAAGTGTTGGGTCATCATCATAATTAGTTATGGAATATTTGTCACCCTTAGAACATTTTTGTTTTACTGTTTGGAGAAATAATTTATTTGACTTTATTTTAAAAAGTGAATTGAATTGGTTTTGAATCAAAGTGAGATTAGCAACAGTAACAGTGATGACTTGGCATCATTAGTAGGGGATTACTGTAGCTTGATTATCCGGGCGTTACAAATCCCCCATACGAATGGGTGGAGAGGAAAGCCCAGTCCGCGGAGGAAGTGGGGGAGAAACACTACCCTCTCATGGGGCCTTGGGGTGGGGAGGAGCTGCCCCTCTTCGAGAAGCCGATGCGCGATGTCGTTAGACAAGTATCCGGCCTTCCTCAGTTTTTTGATGTGTCCCTCCGCGACGGAGGAGGCCATCCACTTGCCTCCCGCTCCGGACATAGCTGGAGAAGGTCGAGGTGGGAAGTGCAGACTTGGGCGCTAGAGCTCGAGTGCGCGGAAGATGGATAGGCAAAGGAGGAAGAAGGCGTAGGTAGAAAGGTGGATCCTTATCCCCTTATATGGGCGGATGCGGCTATGCGTCCCCACCAGCCTGGTAAAACTCGCTTATCTCCCAAGTGCCGTAATCAATGGCGCGATTGGGTTACCCACGTCCGTATTGATGAGAATCCCGTAAATAAGGGGACACGATCTCTGCTTTGACAAGATGTGCCAAGGAAACCGCCTCGCGAAACGCGCTGAGGTGGGGGAGTAAAAACGATTCGAATAAAGGCTTGGCCGTGGTGTGATGTCACGCTACGAAATACGTCAGCAGATTAGATTTGTGCAAATGTTATTCTCTCTATGGCCATATGTGGAAACTTGTTTTGCAGAGCCGGACACTATCCTTAGTGTTCAAGATCTTCTGTGAAGTACTTGGAGGAGGAACCCGCCTTGCAATGTCAAAGACAATCTGCGCGCCGGACTCGTCGTCATTGAAGCCTGGTTCAGGGGCTACTGAGGGAGTCCTGGATTAGGGGGTGTTCGGATAGCCGGACTATACCTTCAGCCGGACTCCAGGACTATGAAGATACAAGATTGAAGACTTCGTCCCGTGTCCGGAAGGGACTTTCCTTGGCATGGAAGGCAAGCTTGGTGATACGGATATGTAGATCTCCTACCGTTTTAACCGACTCTGTGTAACCCTAACCCTCTCCGGTGTCTATATAAACCGGAGGATTTTAGTCCGTAGGACAACATAACAATCATACCATAGGCTAGCTTTTAGGGTTTAGCCTCCTTGATCTCGTGGTAGATCTACTTTTGTACTACCCATATCATCAATATTAATCAAGCAGGACGTAGGGTTTTACCTCCATCAAGAGGGCCCGAACCTGGGTAAAACATTGTGTCCCTTGTCTCATGTTATCATCCGCCTAGACGCACAGTTCGGGACCCCCTACCTGAGATCCGCCGGTTTTGACACCGACATGCACAATCTCATGGTCTAAGGAAATGATACTTGACATTAGAAAAGCTTTTAGCAAACGAACTACACGATCTTGTGCTATGCTTAGGATTGGGTCTTGTCCATCACATTATTCTCCTAATGATGTGATCCCGTTATCAATGACATCTAGTGTCCATGGTCAGGAAACCATAACCATCTATTGATCAACGAGCTAGTCAACTAGAGGCTCACTAGGGACATGTTGTGGTCTCTGTTCACACATGTATTACGGTTTCCAGTTAATACAGTTATAGCATGAACAATAGACAATTATCATGAACAAGGAAATACAATAATAACCATTTTATTATTGCCTCTAGGGGATATTTCCAACAGTCTCCCACTTGCACTAGAGTCAATAATCTAGTTCACATCACTATGTGATTGTAATGAATCCAACACCCATGGGGTTTGATCATATCTCGCTTGTGAGAGAGGTTATTAGTCAACGGGTCTGAACCTTTCAGATCCGTGTGTTCTTTACAAATCTCTATGTCATCTTGTAGATGCAGCTACCATGCGCTACTTGGAGCTATTCCAAATAACTGCTCTACTATACGAATCTGGTTTACTACTCAGAGTCATCCGGATTAGTGTCAAAGTTTGCATCGACGTAACCCTTTACGACGAACTCTTTTACCACCTCCATAATCGAGAAAATTCCTTAGTCCACTAGTTACTAAGGATAAGTTTGACTGCTGTCATGTGATCCATTCCTGGATCACTCTTGTACCCCTTGATTGACTCATGGCAAGGCACACTTCAGGTGCGGTACACAGCATAACATACTGTAGAGCCTACGTCTAAAGCATAGGGGACGACCTTCGTCCTTTCTCTCTCTTCTGCCGTGGTCAGATCTTGAGTCTCACTCAATGCTCACACCTTATAACACAGCCAAGAACTCCTTCTTTGCTAATCTTATTTGAACTCCTTCAAAATATTGTCACGGTATGTATTCATCTGAAAGTACTATTAAGCGTTTTTTGATCTATCCTTATAGATCTTGATGCTCAATGTTCAAGTAGCTTAATCCAGGTTTTCCATTGAAAAACAATTTTCAAATAACCCTATGTGCTTTCCACAAATTCTACATCATTTCTGATCAACAATATGTCAACAACATATACTCATCAGAAATTCTATAGTGCTCCCACTCACTTCTTTGGAAATACAAGTTTCTCATAAACTTTGTATAAACCCAAAATCTTTGATCATCTCATCAAAGCATACATTCCAACTCCGAGATGCTTACTCCAGTCCTTAGAAGGATTGCTGGAGCTTTGCATACTTGTTAGCATCTTTCAGGATTGACAAAACCTTCTGGTTGTATCACATACAACCTTTCCTCTAGAAAATTGTCGAGGAAATAATGTTTTGACATCCTATCTGCAAGATTTCATAAATAATGCAGTAACTACTAATACAATTCCAACAGACTCTTAGCATCGCTACGAGTGAGAAAGTCTCACCGTAGTCAACTCCTTGAACTTGTCGGAAAACATCTTAACGACAAGTCGAGCTTTCTTAATGGTGATACTTACCATCATTGTTCGTCTTCCTTTTAAAATCCATCTGTACCCAATAGCCTTACGACCATCAAGTAGTTCTTCCAAAGTCTATACTTTGTTTTCACATGGATCCTCTCTCGGATTTTATGGCCTCGAGCCATTTGTCGGAATCCGGGCCCACCATCACGTCTCCATAGCTCATAGGTTCATTGTAGTCTAGCAACATGACTTCCAAGACAGGATTATGTACCACTCCAAATTAGTACGCATCCTTGTCGACCTACGAGGTTTGGTAGTGACTTGATCCAAAGTTTCATGATCACTATAATAAGCTTCCACTTCAGTTGGTGTAGGTGCCACAGGAACAACTTCCTGTGTACTGCTACACACTAGTTGAAGTGACGGTTCAATAACCTCATCAAGTCTCCACCATCCTCCCACTCAATTCTTTCGAGAGAAACTTTTCCTCGAGAAAGGACCCGTTTCTAGAAACAATCACTTTTGTTTCCGGATCTGAAATAGGAGGTATACCCAACTGTTTTGGGTATTCTATGGAGATGCATTTATCCGCTTTGGGTTCGAGCATATCAGCCTGAAACTTTTTCACATAAACACCGCAGCCCCAAACTTTTAAGAAACGACAACTTAGGTTTCTCTAAACCATAGTTCATATGATGTCGTCTCAACGTAATTGCGTGGTGCCCTATTTAAAGTGAATGTGGTTGTCTCTAATGCCTAGCCCATAAATGATAGTGGTAATTCGATAAGAGACATCATGGTATGCACCATATCCAATAGGGTGCAGTTATGATGTTCCGACACACCATCACACTATGGTGTTCCAGGCGGTATTTAGTTGTGAAACAATTTCCACAATGTCTTAATTGTGTGCCAAACTCGTAACTCAGATATTCATCTATATGATCATATCATAGACATTTTATCATCTTGTCACGACGATCTTCAACTTCACTCTGAAATTACTTGAACCTTTAAATAATTCAGACTTGTGTTTCATCAAGTAAATATACTTAGCATCTACTCAAATCATCTGTGAAGTAAGAACACAACGATATCCACTGCGTGCCTCAGCACTCATTGGATTGCACACATCAAATGCATTACTTCCAACAAGTTGCTCTCTTGTTCCATCTCATTGAAAACGAGGCCTCTCAGTCATCTTGCCCATGTGGTATGATTTGCATGTCTCAAGTGATTCAAAATCAAGTGAGTCCAAACAATCCATCTGCATGGAGTTTCTTCATGCGTGTATACCAATAGACATGGTTCGCATGTCTCAATCTTTTCAAAAACGAGTGAGTCAAAAGATCCATCAACATGGAGCTTCTTCATGCGTTTTATACCAATATGACTCAAATGGCAGTGCCACAAGTATGTGGTACTATCATTACTATCTTATATCTCTTGGCATGAACATGTGTATCACTACGATTGAGATTCAATAAACCATTCATTTTAGGTGCAAGACCATCGAAGGTATTATTCAAATAAACAGAGTAACCATTGTTCTCCTTAAATGAATAACCCTATTGCGATAAACATGATCCAATCATGTCTATGCTCAACGCAAACACCAAATAACAATTATTTAGGTTTAATACCAATCCTGATGGTAGAGGGAGCGTATGATGTTTGATTACATCAACCTTGGAAACACTTCCAACATATATCGTCATCTCACCTTTAGCTAGTCTTCGTTTATTCCGTAGCCTTTTATTTCGAGTTACTAACACTTAGCAACCGAACCGGTATCTAATACCCTGGTGCTACTAGGAGTACTAGTAAAGTACACATTAATATAATGTATATCCAATATACTTCTGTCGACCTTGCCTGCCTTCTCATCTACCAAGTATCTAGGGTAGTTCTGCTTCAGTGACTGTTCCCCTTATTACAGAAGCACTTAGTCTCGGGTTTGGGTTCAACCTTGGGTTTCTTCACTAGAGCAGCAACTGGTTTGCCATTTCATGAAGTATCCCTTCCTTCCCTAGCCCTTCTTGAAACTAGTGGTTTTACTAACCATCAACAATTGATGCTCCTACTTGATTTCTACTTTCGCGATGTCAAACATCGCGAGTTGCTCAAGGATCATCATGTCTATCCCTGATATGTTATAGTTCATCACGAAGCTTTAATAGCTTGGTGGCAGTGACTATGGAGAACCATCACTATCTCATCTAGAAGATTAAATCCCACTCGATTCAAGCGATTGTAGTACTCAGACAATCTGAGCACATGTTCAACGATTGAGCTTTTCTCCCTTAGTTTGCAGGCTTAAGAAACTTGTCAGAGGTCTCATACCTCTTGACGTGGGAACTAGTCTAAAATCCCAATTTCAGTCATTGGAACATCTCATATGTTCTGCGACGTTTCAAAAACTGTCTTTGGTGCCACAATTCTAAACCGTTAGCATTACGCACTGAACTATCACGTAGTCATCAAGACGTGTATGTCAGATGTTTCGCAACATCTACAGACGACGCTTGAGGTTCAGCACACCGAGCGGTGCATTAAGGACATAAGCCTTCTGCGCAGCAATGAGGATAATCCTCACTTTATGGACCTAGTCCGCATAATTTCTACTATAAACTTTCAACTAAGTTTTCTCTAGGAACATATCTAAAACAGCAGAACTAAAGGAAAGCTACGACATAATTTGCAAAGACCTTTTGACTATGTTCATGATAATTAAGTTCATTTGATTATTTTATGAACTCCCACTTAGATAGACATCCCTCTAGTCATCTAAGTGATACACGGTCCGAGTCAACTAGGCCATGTACGATCATCACGTGAGACGGACTAGTCATCATCGGTGAACATCTTCATGTTGATCGTATCCACTATACGACTCATGTTCGACCTTTCGGTCTTCCGTGTTCCGAGGCCATGTTTGTACATGCTAGGCTCGTCAAGTCAACCTAAGTGTTTCACATGTGTAAATCTGGCTTACACCCGTTGTATGCGAACGTTAGAATCTATCACACCCGATCATCACGTGGTGCTTCAAAACAACGAACCTTCGCAACGGTGCAGTTAGGGGGAACACTTTCTTGAAATTTTAGCGAGGGATCATCTTATTTATGCTACCATCGTTCTAAGAAAATAAGATGTAAACATGACAAACATCACATGAAAATCATAAAGTGACATGATATGGCCAATATCATCTTGCGCCTTTTGATCTCCATCTTCGAGGCGCGGCATGATCACCTTCGTCACTGGCATGACACCATGATCTCCATCATCATGATCTCTATCATCGTGTCTTCATGAAGTTGTCTCGCCAACTATTACTTCTACTACTATGGCTAATGGTTAGCAATAAAGTAAAGTAATTACATGAAGTTTTTCATCGACACGCAGGTCATGCAATAAATTAAGAAAACTCCTATGGCTCCTGCCGGTTGTCATACTCATCGACATGCAAGTCATGATTCCTATTACAAGAACATGATCAATCTCATACATCACATATATCATTCATCACATCCTTTTGGCCATATCACATCACATAGCAAAACCTGCAAAAACAAGTTAGACGTCCTCTAATTGTTGTTGCATGTTTTACGTGGCTGCTATGGGTTTCTAGCAAGAACGTTTCTTACCTATGCAAAAGCCACAATGGTGATATGCCAATTGCTATTTACCCTTCATAATGACCCTCTTCATCGAATCCGATCCGACTAAAGTGGGAGAGACAGACACCCGCTAGCCACCTTATGCATCAAGTGCATGTCAGTCGGTGGAACCTGTCTCACGTAAGTGTACGTGTAAGGTCGGTCCGGGCCGCTTCATCCCACAATGCCGCCGAATCAAGATAAGACTAGTAACGGCAAGCAAATTGAACAAATCATCGCCCACAACTACTTTATGTTCTACTCGTGCATAGAATCTACGCATAGACCTAGCTCATGATGCCACTGTTGGGGATCGTTGCAGAAATTCAAAATTTTCTACGCATCACCAAGATCAATCTATGGAGAGACTAGCAACGAGAGAGAGAGAGAGGGGAGTGCATCTTCATACCCTAGAAGATCGCGATGCGGAAGCGCTACAAGAACGCGGATGAAGGAGTCGTACTCGTAGCGATTCAGATCGCGGTTGATTCCGATCTAAGCGCTGAACAACGGCGCCTCCGCGTTCAACACACATACAACCCGGGGACGTCTCCTCCTTCTTGATCCAGCAAGGGGAGAGGAGAAGTTGAGGGAGAGCTCCGGCAGCACGATGGCGTGGTGGTGGAGCTTGCAGTTCTCCGGCAGGGCTTCGCCAAACACTACTACGGAGGAGGAGGTGTTGGGGAGGGAGAGGGCTGCGCCAGGGGAAGGGGTGTGGCTCCCATGCGCCTCCCCACTATATATAGGGGTGGAGGGGGCTGGTTTCTTGCCCTCCAAGTCCATTGGGGCATTGGCAAAGGTGGGGGAAAGAAATCCCATCATTTCCCTTCCCCACCGATTGTTATCCCCCTTTTTAGGGATCTTGATCTTATCCCTTTGGGATATGATCTTATTCCTTCTAAGGGGGGATCATGGTGCGCCTTGACCAGGGGTGTGGGGCCTTGCCCCCACTACCCACGTTCATGTGGGTCCCCCCATGCAGGTGAGCCCCACTCCAGAACCTTCTAGAACATTCCCGGTACAATACCGAAAAATCCTGAACATTTTCCGGTGGCCAAAACAAGACTTCCCATATATAAATCTTTACCTCCGGACCATTTCGGAACTCCTCATGATGTCCGGGATCTCATCCGGGACTCCGAACAACATTCGGTAACTGCACACTAATTCCCATAACAACTCTAGCGTCACCGAACCTTAAGTGTGGAGACCCTACGGGTTCGGGAATCATGCAGACATGACCGAGACAGCTCTCTGGCCAATAACCAACAGCGGGATCTGGATACCCATGTTGGCTCCCACATGTTCCATGATGATCTCATCGGATGAACCACGATGTCGGGGATTCGATCAATCCTGTATTCAATTCCCTTTGTCAATCGGTATGTTACTTGCCCGAGATTCGATCGTCGGTATCCCAATACCTCGTTCAATCTCGTTACCGGCAAGTCACTTTACTCGTTCCGTAACGCATGATCCCGTGACTAACTGCTTAGTCACATTGAGCTCATTATGATGATGCATTACCGAGTAGGCCCAGAGATACCTCTCCGTCATACGGAGTGACAAATCCCAATCTCGATTCGTACCAACCCAACAAACACTTTCGGAGATACCTGTAGTGCACCTTTATAGCCACTGAGTTACGTTGTGACGTTTGGTACACCCAAAGCATTCCTACGGTATCCGGGAGTTGCACAATCTCATGGTCTAAGGAAATGATACTTGACATTATAAAAGCTTTTAGCAAACGAACTACACAGTCTTGTGCTATGCTTAGGATTGGGTCTTGTCCATCACATCATTCTCCTAATGATGTGATCCCATTATCAATGACATCTAGTGTCCATGGTCAGGAAACCATAACCATCTATTGATCAACGAGCTAGTCAACTAGAGGCTCACTAGGGACATGTTGTGGTCTATGTTCACACATGTATTACGGTTTCCAGTTAATACAGTTATAGCATGAACAATAGACAATCATCATGAACAAGGAAATACAATAATAACCATTTTATTATTGCCTCTAGGGCATATTTCCAACAATTAGTATGCACGAGCAGCTAGCAGCGATCGTACACTACAGACCAGCCGATCGGCCGGTCGAGCTGCACGCTGCGCGCTGCAGCGCCCCTGCTCCGATCATACTCCTGCCTGCCGCATGCGCTCCGTTCCGCCGTGTCCCGTCGTCGTGAGCCATGACCCACACATGTCAATTGTGCATATGCCGTCTACAGCGCCATCAGCGGACAAGAGGAACAAAATTAAGTACGGGTAGGGCTGGATAGACGACATAGATATGATTGGCGTTCATTCATAGCGCCATCGATCCCATCTTCCTTCCTCCCTTCAGATCCGATCTGAACCGAAGGCGACGGCTCTTGTGACGGCTCCTGTGCCAGCCAGCTGCGATTGGCATCGACTGGAGAGCTATGTTATACAAAGAATGGCAGGGGTAATAAAAATTACATTTAGATCCATAGACCATCCTACAATCATTGGGATGAGGCGAAGGTGTGGTACCCTTATTTCTTCTACCTCATCGAAGCCGGACCAATCTTGTTGTAATAGACAGTCGAGAAGTCGTCGCGCTAAGGCCTCAAAGGACCAGCGCACCAGAACAAGAACCATCACTGATGAGGAGAAGCGTAGCTCGGAAGGATCCAATTAATAGACACACGAACAAAGACCGGGTTCAAGAAGATCGCCTAAGACAAAACCGACCAAATTCCGCGAGATCGCCGGAGACACACCTCTACACGCCTTCTGACAATGCTAGACACACTGCCGGGATGGGGTTAGGTGGGAAGAACTTTATTTCATCTTCATGGAGTCACTGCCTCCTTGCCTTACTAAGCAGGACGCAAACCCTAACTAAACTAAAAAAACACCTAAAAATGGAGCAGGTACCCTTCCGCCAGCAAGGGCATGGGTCCATCGTGCCTCCATGCCACTAGACCACAAGAGATAAGGAAAACCGGCAGTAGTGCTGGACACGCGGGGGGGGGGGGGGGAGGGGGGTTCGCTTGGGAGCGGATTTGTTGGAGAAGAGGAAAACTTTTCCACTGGATTATACGTAGAAAACAAGCTGAAAAATTACATTGGAATTTTCGTTTCACAAAAAAACACATGGATAGCATAGTTTGTATCACATAGCAAACATCGTTTATGTGGTTTCCACATATAGCCCAGCAAATAGTACATGGCAAATTTGAAAATATTTTGCCTTGCCGATGTTATCATCCATGTGACGTAGTATCCACGATGCAATTCAGCCAGATTGCTCCGCGTCACTGCTGACGGTGAATGCTCGTTTTCCTTTCTTCTCTTTGTGTATGTATCTTGACAAGCCACAAAGGGTGGGGCTAGGGACATGGTTTCCTCCTATCACATTCCAGACATGCTGTCATGAATGGAATCAGTGTTCTCTCTGCAAAAAAGTCCATTCATAGTTGCACAAGATAAATTGTATGGTAGAACTGCACAACGATGAAAAATCTGATGCCTGTTTCCACATCAGGCCCTCGTGTATTGCCCAACAGTTTCCCTTCTTGATTCACATTTACTCGTATGCCAGAATTTCTTCCTTAATTTGTAAGATAATGCTTGTCATCTCAGCTTCGTAGTGATCGCTAAATTAAGTTTTCTCATGCTACTATTACTCCATACAATTGACTACAACTTGATTTTTTTAATTTATAGTTCTTTGTTACTGAATGTGCGAGTCATTCTCGACATACCCTCGTACCTACGACCTACTTCACACCTGGTTCCTATTCTCCAAGATGGAGAATCAGGGTTGTGGCCTGGAAGGTCTGCTGATCGAGATGGACCGCATCATGAGGCTTCATGGGTATGCAATCATCAGGGAGAAAACTGCTATTATAGACTACATCAAGAAGCTTTTACCCGCGCTGAGATGGGAGGACTGGTCATCTGAGGTAAAACCGAGGAGAAACAAGCTTTCATCAGGCGATGAAAGAGTCTTGATCGTGAGAAAAATGCATGAGAGCGCTAGCCACTAGGGCTCAGACCCATTACCCCCAGACATGGGATGCCCATTAATTCGAAAACTGTATCCGCCTCCTAGGAGGAATGTAGCTACAACTCTCTCTTTTCAATGAAATGAAAGTTTCAGGCAGGGTAGGCAGCTTCATAGCAAGCAAGCGCAAAATGGTTCTGGTTCTGATCTTATTAGCCACTGGTAACTGTCGTTTCCCAAATCCTAGCTGTAATATACAGTAGTTCTCTACCTTTTCCATCAGCACTTCCACACACTATCCTATCTCCGCGGTTTCGTGTCTGATGGAATGCTCCCAGTGAAAGATTTGAGGCGTGGAAGTGTATGCAATTCTGCAAGGACGCGTGCGTGTTTATATAGCTCAACAAGTTTACAAGATCGACATGTAGTTGGTAGTCTTGAGCCATACTCCAAGCTATACAAGAGATGAGATCATATCTACTCTAACTACCTGCCTAGAGTACAATACACACACATACACACATATACCACCGTGACACACATGTCATGTTACAAAGACACAAGCCTATCGTTTAACATTCTCCTTCAATCTTAACACATCAAGGTTTAGATTGTTTCCGAAGGCTTGAAGCAGTCGGACTTGTAGTGGTTTGGTAAACCCATCAGCTACTTCATCTCCGGTTGGAATGAACTTTATCTCTAACTTCTTCTGAGCAACTCTTTCTCGAACAAAATGAAAATAAATCTCTATGTGTTTTGTCCTCGCATGAAACGCAAGATTTGCAGAAAGGTATGTTGTAGCGATCCGACCTCAAACGGTCAAATCTTTGTGCATAAGTGTCATCCCTGGATCGGTAATGCTGACACACACAGTACTTGAAGGATTTATAACAGAGTGCAATCACAAACTTATTACATCGAAATGTCTCAAAAGAGAACTTAATACAATAATATGGCTTAAGGCCATCTAAATACGATAACAACGGAAGCTTCAAAGGTAAATGAGTCCATCAACTTCAATGGATAGCTGAGTGCACGACAATGACCTAGTGCACCTTACTCTTCGTCTGAAAAGTCTGCAACATAATATGTTGCAGCCCGAAACGGGTCAACACATGGAATATGCTGGCAAAATAACACTGTAGAGCAATGAACAAAATAAATGCTAACACTGCATGCATATATGGCTGATGAAAGCTCTATGGTAACACTTTTGCGTAAAGCCAATTTTTCCCTACTACAAAGGAATATATTTTGTTTAACTAACAAGTTGGTTGATAAACATTGAGAATGGAAACCCCATCTCAATCCCAATTAAATAGTAATTAAAAACCCAACAAAATTAATTAAGAGTGTTGAGATCAAATCAATAATTGAAGAACCAGATACTCAAGATGTCCATAACTGGGGACACGGCTAACCATGATTAGTTTGTACACTCTGCAGAGGTTTGCGCACTTTTCCCCACAAGACTCGATCTCCTCCGTTGAATTTCTCGCACTACATGATATTTGAGAAACGGATGACCGAGACACAGTCTTTCCGAAGAGGTCCCCTTAACCGATAGATAGGCCAGTACACCTACAATCCCCTACATCTGCTAGCCCATCATGGAAAGGATTCCCATAACTTACTCAACTTTGCTAGAGCCCATAATGGCTTGTGGCTGCACACGGAAGTTTCTATCATGAGTAATCTTATGATCCCTTTGAGCCTGGGTGGCAAACCATAGGATGATCAGACGGGTACCCCGGGATCTCCTTGGACAACTGTATTCCCATGGTACCCACAAACAATCCACCCAGATGTGTATTAAAGTAGCCACCTTAATTTAACCATTAAATAATAACTCTCACATCTGTCGTGGATACACTCAACCAATCTACGTCTACGAGCATACCATAGCAGTATAAGCATAACGTAGGAGTAACTCCCCAGGTTTATAATAAGACAATAGGTTCTACCTCATCAACTACTCCCCAATACCCACATGTTATCAAATCCTACTCATGCAATGTTTGAGGGTTGTAACTAATGCATAAAAGTAGGTAATAAAGGGTATGATCAAAGTGTTACTTGCCTTGCTGACGATCTGCAAACCCTAGAGACTCGTAGTAGCATGCTTCACACTCCGGAAATTCTATCGCAAACAAACAATAGCATACATAAGAACACAAGCATAAATGCAAGGGTAAAACTCAAATGAGAAAGTCCAAACTGAAAGTTCAACTGAAGTGCTTCGATTTGCAAAAAGAATCAATCAAATCATAGCTACGAAACTCAAACTACGATGAAAAGAAATTCGAATTCAAATCTGCTTGAAACCAAATTTTAAATTGTCAAAATCATCTTCAAGTTGATTAACTGGAGAGAGGGTCTCGAGACGAAGATTTTGGCGTTGGTTTCACTGGATTTGGACGAACGGTTAAAAAGTTGCGAGGGTTTGAAGATCAGGGGCTAATCTGCGATAAAAACAATCGCGAACAGGTCCCTGGCCGAAAATAAACAGAAAAAGAAAGAACTAACGAACGGACGTCCGCTAACAGAACTAAACGAACGAATTGATCTATTACAGAAACTAATCTGACGAATGTTCGCTAATTAACGAACAAAATAAAAAAAAAACGAACTAACCTAAACCGAAAAAAAGAAAGAAAACCGAGCGGGTTTTTGCGGTTTTTACCGGTTATCAAAAAAACCGCGACGAGATCCTAACGGCGGCGGCGGCGGGTGAGGCCGCGGTGGCGGTGGCGGTGGGACGGGGCGCGGCGCAGGCGGCGGGAGGCGGTGCGGTGGTGCGGGGAGACGGCGGCGCGGCAAGCGGTGGCGGCTGCTGCTGCTGCTGAGGCGGCGGGTGGCGGTGGTGAGGAGGGAGGGGGCTGGGCTCGGCTTTTAAAGCCTTGGGGGGAAGGGGCGGCGGCTTGCACAAGGGGGCGTCGGCGCGGAGTCCGGCTCGGACTCCTGTTGGAGTCCGGCGGCGGCACAGCGGGGAAGACTCGGCGCGGCGGGCTAGCTCGGCTGGGCCTTCGGCCCAGTCGGGAGAAAATAATTTTTTTAATAAATTCCGCCGAAGAAAAAAACCTAATAAAATAAAAAAATCTAAAAATGCCAATAACAAATTTCACCGTCTAAATAAAATATTTAGAACAAAGTGAACATTTTTCTGGCCTAAAAATGTATATTTTTCTAATTCAAATAAAATCTCAAATAAAATCCAAATAGAAATTATATTTGATTTTAAATTTTTTCCTCCAATATTCCTCTCTCTTTGAAGAAGTCATATTATCTTCTCTCTTCTATACTACTACTAAAAGAGCAAACATGAGTTCCCCTACAGATACACCCCAAAGTGTACACAGGATTACCAGAGACGTTCGATTAATCCAACTAAATCACATCTAACAGTCTATATTACATCAAGGGTCTACAACACAAATAAACGATCCAGATTAAATGTTCTACCAACAGACGCGCCCCCTCTGTCCTCAATTAGCGGGGATAGGGGATTTCTATCCCGTAATCTTCTCCTACCCTCACAACACGTCTCTCCTCCTCTTGCCCGACGGACGCAAGCGCAGATCGCCGCCGCTCCTCCCCTGCTGGCTGCTGCCCCATGGGTGTGAGCGCTGATCGACGTCCCCACTATCCGCTCCTCTTCTGCTAATGCACGAACGTGGACACAAGACTCGGTCGCCACTCGCCGTTGTCCACTCCTCCTCTACTGCCTCAAGGACGCGAGCACAGGCCACCGTCCGCCGCTTGCCGCTCTCCTCTTGCCGCCTCATTGATGCGAGTGAGGGTCTCTGGCACCACCTTCCGCTCCACCTCTGCTGCCCCACGGACGTGAGCACGGGGCGCCATGGCCGCCTGCCGCTGTCCTCTGCTGACCCATGGATGCGAGCACAGGCTGCCGCCGTCGCCACGTTGAGGGCCTCAGCACCAAGCCAGCGAACTTTGATCAGGTACGAACTTTGATCAGATTTTCTTTACCTTAACATAAAGCCGCCGGCTGGGTTTAGAAAGCTAGCGCACGGGAAGCGCCAACTCAACCCACATATTCAATTATTAAGAGTACCATAATCAGAAGAACCTGCAACTGCGGCAACAAAAGTAATAATGGCTAGAATGATAGACATCAGTCAAAGTTCATGGGCAGATTCCTCATAGCAGATTTGGGTCAAAATTCAGAAATACAAAGAATAACAAAAAAACATGACTACAATTATGCTCCTATTTCTTAATATACCGAGAAAAAATAAATACGATGGCCTATAATATAGAGTCTACGTGCTTTGCATGAAACTGAATGCATGGCACTGAGCATATCTCTAATCTGTTCTGTTATATATAAGTAAGCACATAATTTAGGACTGACATCTTGTGTAAACGAAAGAAATAGCAACATAATTCTGGAGATGTCTATCTTTTGTAGTACCATGGAAGTCAGATAATTGTCATAGATAATAGGAAAAGGTAGACTCGGTTCCTCCACTCATGCTTCTCTGAATTACTACTTGCTAAATCCAGCACATGCTTCTCTGAATTTCTACAAGCTAAGTTCAGTACATGCTTCTCTGAATGTTGGCCTGCCAATTGGTATTGTATTGCATACTTGAGACTATTGTATGCACTCCATTTGTGCCAACGGATTACCGCATTTTTATGTTAGTTTTAGGCCATTTGAATGATCAAAGTTCCATACAAAATATCTATGACAATCCATCACAAATCACTTTGTGCAAATAAAATTTAGTACATGCTTCTCTAAATATGTGCAATACAATTAAGCAAAATTTGTTCATATATGTTGGCCTGCCATTTGGTATTGGGTACCATGCATGCATGTGTTTCAAATGCTTAATCCAAGTGCCACTTCTGTACTTAATAAGGTGAACTTTTGTTTAAATAACTAAATATTGGTTTGCCAAAGTTTTCTTGTGATCGAATTCTGGAACTTACATTGTATGGTTAGCAACATTACATATGGCCATGCTGTCATTTTGGCCATTAATGTAGTAATTCATCGGACTATCTACAATCGAGAGTATGTGTGCATGTACGGGCACCTCAACTTAATCGATCACTATATCCGAGTACCTCTATGGTTTTGTTTGTTCAATTAGATTGACTTAGCAATCACATGAGAATATAATTCACATGAGTGCAGGCAGCGCTATCACAAGTATCAATCATATCTATAAGCAATTCTTTCTGACAGATTTTCACACTGTGGAGAAGCACACTACGCAATCTGCTGTTACCCAACTACAATATACACCAGCTGCGTAACGTGATGTTTTGAAGTCCAAATGGCTGTCCATTTGCTTATGCTGTTTGCAACACAAGCATGTAGAGCTACAATTATCAAGCGCTTTTTTGAGACAACACTTATCAAGCATCACCATCAGAGGAGACTAACTGGAAAAATTAAACTCTTAATAAGGCTGCAAGCGAAGTGAACGTACCTCAGAATGGGGTTGCTTGCTAATATGAAAGCGAGGTCCACTTGGTGTGTACACATCATCCAGTGAATCCAAGCTTCCTTCCCTTACAATAAGATTTGACAAAAAAAGTAGCAACCAAGGGAACATTTGACAATTATAATTAGATTAAGCTAGGAAGATGTACCTGCACTGTAGGTAAAACACTAGAACCCAACTTCATGGTGTACCTGTCCCATAGTTGTTTCTGTCAGAGCTAAAACTGCATGCATTTTGACAATAGTTAGATAAAAAATATATTATTTACATAGCATTCATTTGAGTTACAGAAACTAAGAAAATGCATGATGATTGCCTCAATGATCTGGAAAGTTTTCTACTTCGCAATTACAAACTGCTAGCAACCGGATATACAATTCAAATATACGCTCGAGCATTTGAACCTGTCCAGTCTCATGTAAATGGCTATGTCATTCCATCATCTGTTTTCAAACGAAATTTAAGAACAATTCTTAACCTCCTTTCAAATTTAATTTGCAAAGCTTGGAAATAACTCAATTGCATGGCCATGTAATGCTTGGAAATAATCATTTGTATATGTAACTTTCCAGTACTGCAGCCCCATGAAATGCAATTGTGGTCTATATATATATATATTCCTTCTTTTTCATGCCACGAGACCTGTTTTTCATATATTCAACAATGCATCTTGTTAGAAATGAGAACACGGATTTGCTATAGCATCCAGAATTACATGCAAGAATGTTCAGACCAAGCAAGACTAAGCAGATATGCCTTATTGGTATGTCATTATATAGAGATATTATGTACTCATTGTGAATAAACTACAAATAAGTTCCAGCTTAAGACTGCAATTGTACCAGTGTAAAAGAGCAGTTTCCACAGCCTATAGAATAGCATGGGCAATTGATTACAGAAAAACATTTCTGGTTATTAGATCAGACTTATGCACAATAGCTAGAGCAGCCAAGGCATGGGCGTGTGGCGGCCGTGGCACGAGGCGTGGGGCTGTGGCTACGGCGGCAGCGTCAAGGCGCAGGCAGCGCCATTGGATAGAGTCAAACAGAGCAGAGGGGGGGATGATGAAATACCAGTAACGGGCGAGGTGGGGAGGGCGTCGACCATCCACTCTGGAGCCTGTCGTACTTGGCCACACGGTGAGGCTCGTGACACGCCCAACCCATCGGAGCAAGGCGTCCTCGCCGGCGCTCCTCGGCGCTTGCTCTGATTCTGCGCCTTGTCCCGCGGGAGGAGGAGGTAGGCGCTGCAGAGCCCTCCAGTGCTCGCGTCTAGTCCGCGACCGAGGATCTGATGGAGACGAAGTCTGCGCCTCCGCCGGCGGAGGTGGAGAGGCAATGGAATTGGAGGGGCGGCTGTCTCAGCAGCGGTGGGGACTGGGGAGGCAAGGGAGGGGCGTTCCCAGCCGATGCAGCGTGCAGCAAGGGAGGGGGAGGGTCCCTGCGCCGGTGGCGGGAGGCAGTGGGGAGGGCAGAGGCGCTGCTTGTCGGTGTCCGTGCGAGAGAGAGAGGGAGAAACAGAGGGAGGGAAAAGATGAGAGTATGGCAGTTGAGTGGAGTGTGTGGCCACGGCGTGTGTGTGTTCGGGACGCTGCTTCGGTGCCGTGTGTCTGACGAGTGTCATTTTTTATCAAGCCAGGTCGTGCTTTAGTTTGTGAATAATATATATTTTTTGCAGGAAAGGTTGTGATTAATATAAAGAACCCATTGCCATTGAATCGGCCGGTGGTTTGGCTCCCTACTCCTGGTAGCGCTGGCGTGAGGTGAGATTTTGCTCCTCGCAGATCTTTCGATCCCGCGATTTATTGGCTACTCATCCGGGTCGGCGAGGCGGCGGGGTCGTCCGGGCTATGTGAGTATCGCTATCCCCTCCCTCTTCGTCGTGGCTCCGGCGACTTCCCCATCGGCGGCGCAGAGGCTGGATCTTGTGCTTGTAGGGGTGGATCTTTGGATTTGCATGATGTTTCGTTGGCGAGTGGTTGTATCTCTGGTGTGTTGGTCCTCCGTGGCTGAGGTCGGAGATTTCACATCCGTCATATTTATTGTCTACACAAGGGTGGTGCTGGCTACGGAAGCAGCGGCAGCGACGGCGGCGCGCCCTCAACCCGCTCTAGTGTGCGTAGTCTTCGTCATGTGGTCTGAGGACCAAAGATAATTCTCTGTACTTCCGGGGTGCGTTGTACTACTTCTGAAACTTTAATATAATCCTGAGGTCTTTTCGGCAAAAAAAACATTGACATTTATATTTTAATTTAAAAATATTAAGATTTTTAGATATTTTTTCTATTGAATAATAGTATATGTCTGGTGAGGATGAAGGTATAGAAAAAAATATATTACTACCATAAATCCGCAGAAGCAATTTTGGCACATATTTTGATCAATGAAGCAACATACTATATCTATGTCGTGTGCATAAAGAGGTGGAACTTTATAGGAGAATAATAAATAGTGTGTAGTCTTGCTTAATATTTTATTTTTAAATTGTTGCTTCAAAATGGGATTGAATTGTAATTTGGAAACTAATAATAATATTTTTTCATTTTAAATTTTCATGCTTTATCGAATTTAAAAATTGTCATGTGTTTGAATCGTGCATTGCACTCGCAGGCTTACACCATTAGGCCCATGATACCTTATTTAGGTGAAAAAAACTAAATAAAAAATCAACTTGATAAAAAATAGATTTCAAAGGACATGTGTTGTATTTAAGAGACGTGCGTTGCACGTGCATGCTTACTAGTTTCTTTTAATATTGGAAATATTTCGGAGAGAAAAATTATTAAAATCAAAATGATCCTCTTTTCAAATTTGAGAAAATTCAAATATGAAAAATAATTGAAATCCCCAACTCTCTCCTTGGTTCCTTGAGTTGCTTAAGATTTCTAGGATCACAACCAAAATGCAAATAAAATATGATATGCATATGATGACCTATGTATAACATCCAAATTGAAAATTTGAGATGTTACATATGTTGCTCCTAGATTATCACACCATAGGCGTGACACATGTGGTCTATAGACACCCAACTCATCAAGTAGTGTTTTCACCCACAATACCTCAGCAATAGCATTTGCTAGTGACTTGTACTCTGCCTCAGTACTGGATCAAGAAACAGTTGCTTGTTTCTTTGCTTGCCATGACACAAGGTTGGAGCCAAGAAACACTGCAAAGCCCCTTGTGGACTTTCTATCATCTGGACATCCTGCCCAATCTGCATCAGAGAAGGCACTTACTGTAGTTGATGGAGACATGCATATATTTAGTCCTACTCCAGTGCTTCCTCGAATATATCTCAGGATTCTCTTCACAACTACCCAATGCAAAGAGGTTGGTACATGCAAGAACTGACACACCTTATTAACTGAGAAAGATATGTCAGGTCTTGTTAATGTAAGATATTGAAGTGCTCCAACTAAACTTCGATATTTTGTTCCCTCTTCTGGACTTAGCAGTTTGCCTTCAATCAATGACAATTTTTCTGTGGTTGACATAGGTGTACTAGAAGGTTTACAATCCTTCATTCCTACACGACTTAAAACATCAGAAGCATATTTCTCTTGGGTGAGCAAAATACCATCTTGCACCTTCTTTACTTCGATGCCTAAGAAGTTGTGCAACTCTACCAAATCTTTTAGGGCAAATTCACTTTTTAAATTTCTTAGCAAGGCTAATGTGGCATCTTGTGAGGAGCTTGCTACAATTATGTCATCAACATAAACCAGCATGTATATGATTACCTTTCCTTTCTTGAAGAAGAATAAGGAAGTATCTCCCTTTGATGGACAGAATCCAAGCTGCTGCAACTTGAGGCTCAGTCTTGAATACCATGCCCTTGGTGCTTGTTTTAAACCATAAAAGGCTTTATCCAACCTGCATACATGGTTAGGTTTGGAGCTACTTTCAAAGCCTGGTGGTTGCCGCATATAAACCTCTTCCTCGAGAATGCCATGTCGAAACGCATTTTGAACATCCAATTGGCAAAGATTCCATCCCCTGGAAACAGCAACAGACAGAACAAGCCTGATAGTAGCAGCCTTCACTACTGGACTGAAGGTGTCCTCATAATCAATGCCATAATGTTGTTTGAAACCTTTAGCTACTAGCCTAGCTTTATGTCTATCTATTGTTCCATCTACCTTCTTTTTAATTTTGTATACCCATTTACAGTCTATAATATTCCTCCCTGGCTTCGGTGGAACTAAGTGCTAGGTGTTGTACTTCATTAAAGCATCATACTCAATACTCATAGCATTTTTCCAATTTTTATCATGCAAGGCTTCTAGCAGATTCTGTGGCTCACTAGTAGCTGCAAAGTTCGAAAACTTAAAGTTTTTGTCATACCTAACCGTGCCATCATTGGGCACTAGGGGTTTGGTAATACCTCGTTGTGAACGAGTGACCCACGTGGTTATAGTTGGTGTAGCCACAGCAGATCCGGTAGCAGCCACAGAGGATCCCGTTCCTCGTACTGACATGGATGGCGGTGGTGAATCACCCTCGATAGTCGTGCGATCGTCTAGTGGGGAATCCGCGGTCTCCCGCGGACTATCGGGTGACGATGATGACCCACGATCACGGGCCCGCACCGGGCTGTCGGGGCCATCATTGCGCTATGGAGACGACGCCTCAGTCCCAGCCGGCTCTCGACACGTCGCGTGTTACGATGCGAGCGTGTCACCCCCGCCCCACCGCACTGACGCGCCGAACTGCGTGGCGCACACTAAGGGGATGGATCCACCACCCGCAGTTGGCGGCGACGAATCACTCTCGTGATCCGTGCCGGTCCCGCCTTCTCCTTCTGCACCAAACCACTCAGGATTGGTGCTGTTAGCGCTGGCAGCCGTATCAGCCTCGTGTCCAGCGCGTGTACAACTTTGGTGCTGCATAAAATCATGGTTTGGAATAGCATTTTTTAACTGTTTTCATTAGTAGCATCAGGATGGCTATTAAGCAAATGATCATCAGCATTTAATTTATTTCACCCCCTTGATCAGTTGGATTGAGAAGCTCCGGAGGTAGTAGAAGAATTTCTGCTCGAAGACGAGCCCCTGCATTTGGGTGCAAGGCAGCAAAAGGAAACACAGTTTCATCAAAAACCACGTCTCTGGAGATATAGAATCGCCCGGTTGAGATGTCTACACACTTAAAACCTTTATGAAGATTACTATACCCCAAGAAGGCACACTGTTTTGAGCGAAATTGGAGCTTGTATGTATTGTATGGGCGTAGGTCAGCCAGCAGGCGGACCCAAAAATCCGAAGAGCAGAATAATTGGGTTTTTCATGGGATAGTTTCTCAAGAGGTGTTTCAAACTTGATGACTTTGTTTGGAAGCCTGTTAATGAGATAAGTGAAGGAAATATGCCCTAGAGGCAATAATAAGGTTGTTATTTATATTTACTTATATCATGATAAATGTTTATTATTCATGCTAGAATTGTATTAACCGGAAACTTAGTACATGTGTGAATACATACACAAACAGAGTGTCACTAGTATGCCTCTACTTGACTAGCTCGTTAATCAAAGATGGTTAAGTTTCTTAGCCATGGACAAAGAGTTGTCATTTGATGAACGGGATCACATCATTAGAGAATGATGTGATTGCCTTGACCCATCCATTAGCTTAGCACTATGATCGTTTAGTTTATTGCTATTGCTTTCTTCATAACTTATACATGTTCCTATGACTATGAGATTATGCAACTCCCAAATACCGGAGGAACACTTAGTGTGCTTTCAAACGTCACAACTTAACTGGGTGACTATAACGATGCTCTACAGGTGTCTCCGATGGTGTTTGTTGAGTTGGCATAGATCGAGATTAGGATTTGTCACTCCGATTGTCGGAGAGGTATCTCTGGGCCCTCTCGATAATGCACATCACTATAAGCCTTGCAAGCAATGTGACTAATGAGTTAGTTGCGGGATGATGCATTAAGGAACGAGTAAAGAGACTTGCCGGTAACGAGATTGAACTAGGTAGTGAGATACCGGCGATCGAATCTCGGGCAAGTAACATACCGATGACAAAGGGAACAACGTATGTTGTTATGCGGTTTGATCGATAAAGATCTTCGTAGAATATGTAGGAACCAATATGAGCATCCAGGTTCCTCTATTGGTTATTGACCGGAGATGAGTCTCGGTCATGTCTACATAGTTCTCGAACCCATAGGGTCCGCACGCTTAACATTCGGTGACGATCGGTATTATGAGTTTATGTGTTTTGATGTACCGAAGGTAGTTTGGAGTCCCGAATATGATGACGGACATGAAGAGGAGTCTTGAAATGGTCGGGACATAAAAATTTATATATTGGAAGGTTATGTTTGGACATCGTAAGGGTTCCGAATGAGTTTGGGCATTTATCGGAGTACCGGGGGTTACCGGAACCCCCCGGGGAGTTATTGGGCCCTAATGGGCCTTAGTGGAGAGAGAGAGAGAGGGCTGCTAGGGCAGCCCGCGCGCCCCTTCCCCTTGGGTCCGAATTAGACTAGGGAAGGGGGGCGGCGCCCCCCTTTCCTTCTCCCTCTGTCCTTCTTCCCTCTTGTTCTACTCCAACTAGGGAAAAGGGGAATCCTACTCCCACTGGGAGTAGGACTCCCCCCTTGGGTGTGCCATAGAGGGCCAGCCCTTCCCCTCCTCCACTCTTTTATATACGGGGTAGGGGGCACCCCATAGACACACAAGTTGATTGTTTAGCCGTGTGCGGTGCCCCCCTCCACAGATTTCCACCTCAGTCATATCGTTGCAGTGCTTAGGCGAAGCCCTGCGCCGGTAGCTTCATCATTACCATCATCACGCCGTCGTGCTGACGAAACTCTCCCTTGACCTTAGCTGGATCTAGAGTTCGTGAGACGTCACCGAGATGAACGTGTGCAAATCACGGAGGTGCCGTACCTTCGGTGCTAGGATCAGTCGGACCGTGAAGACGTACGACTACATCAACCGCATTGTCATAACGCTTCCGCTTTCGGTCTGCGAGGGTACGTGGACAACACTCTCCCCTTTCTTTGCTATGCACCTAGATGGATCTTGCGTGTGCGTAGGATTTTTTTTTGAAATTACTATGTTCTCCAACAGTGGCATCCGAGCCAGGTCTATGCGTAGATGTTATATGCACGAGTAGAACACAAAGAGTTGTGGGCGATAATAGTCATACTGCTTACCAGCATGTCATACTTTGATTCGGCGGTATTGTTGGATGAAGCGGATCAGACCGACATTACATGTACGCTTACGCGAGACTGGTTCTACCGACGTGCTTCACACACAGGTGGCTAGTGGGTGTCTGTTTCTCCAACTTTAGTTGAATTGAGTGTGACTATGCCCGGTCCTTGTTGAAGGTTAAAACACCAAACTTGACGAAAAATCATTGTGGTTTTGATGCGTAGGTAAGAACGGTTCTTGCTAAGCCCGTAGCAGCCACGTAAAACTTGCAACAACAAAGTAGAGGACGTCTAACTTGTTTTTGCAGGGCATGTTGTGATGTGATATGGTCAATACGTGATTATATAAATTGTTGTATGAGATGATCATGTTTTGTAACACAGTTATCGGCAACTGACAGGAGCCATATGGTTGTCGTTTTATTATATGAAATGCAATCGCCATGTAATTGCTTTACTTTATCACTAAGCGGTAGCAATAGTCGTAGAAGCAATAGTTGGCGAGACGACAATGATGCTTAGACGGAGATCAAGGTGTCAAGCCGGTGACGATGGTGATCATGACGGTGCTTTGGAGATGGAGATCAAAGGCAGAAGATGATGATGGCCATATCATATCACTTATATTGATTGCATGTGATGTTTATCCTTTATGCATCTTATTTTGCTTAGTACGGTGGTAGCAATATAAGATGATCTCTCACTAAATTTCAAGGTATAAGTGTTCTCCCTGAGTATGCACCGTTGCTACAGTTCGTCGTGCCGAGACACCACGTGATGATCGGGTGTGATAAGCTCTACGTTCACATACAATGGGTGCAAGCCAGTTTTGCACATGCAGAATACTCGGGTTAAACTTGACGAGCCTAGCATATGCAGACATGGCCTCGGAACACTGAGACAAAAAGGTCGAGCGTGAATCTTATAGTAAATATGATCAACAGAGTGATGTTCACCATTGAAAACTACTCCATCTCACATGATGATCGGACATGGTTTAGTTGATATGGATCACGTGATCACTTAGATGATTAGAGGGATGTCTATCTAAGTGGGAGTTCTTAAGTAATATGATTAATTGAACTTTAATTTATCATGAACTTAGTCCTGATAGTATTTTGCATGTCTATGTTGTAGATCAATAGCTTGCGATGTAGCTTCCCATTTATTTTTTATATGTTCCTAGAGAAAAAGAAGTTGAAAGATGATAGTAGCAATGATGCGGACTTGGTGTGTGATCTGAGGATTATCCTCATTGCTGCACAGAAGAATTATGTCCTTGATGCACCGCTAGGTGACAGACCTATTGCAGAGCAGATGCACACATTATGAACATTTGACAAAGCTTGGTATTGATACGTCTCCAACGTATCCATAATTTTTTATTGTTCCATGCTATTATATTATCCATCTAGGATGTTTTATATGAATTTATATGCTATTTTATATGATTTTTGGGACTAACCTATTAACCTAGAGACCAGTGCCAGTTTCTGTTTTTCCTTGTTTTTGAGTATCGTAGAAAAGGAAAACCAATCGGAGTCCAATTGACCTGAAAATTGACGGAGATTATTTTTGGACCAGAAGAAGCCATTGAGCTCCGGAGATGGGCCAGAGGAGTCCCGAGGCACCCACGAGGGGAGGGGGCGCCCTACCCCCCTGGGCGTGCCACCCTACCTCGTGGCCGCCTCGGAGACCCCCCTGACTTGTTCCCGACGCCAAAAATTCCTATAATACAAAAACCTCCAGAACATAACCTAGATTGGGAGTTCTGCCACCGCAAGCCTCTATAGCCACCAAAAACCAATCGGGACCCTGTTTCGGCACCCTGCCGGAGGGGGGATCCCTCACCGGTGGCCATCTTCATCATCCCGGCGATCTCCATGACGAGGAGGGAGTAGTTCACCCTCGAGGCTGAGGGTATGTACCAGTAGCTATGTGTTTGATCTCTCTCTATATCGTGTGATTGATTTGGCACGATCTTGATGTATCGTGAGCTTTGCTATTATAGTTGGATCTTATGATGTTTCTCCCCCTCTACTCTCTTGTAATGGATTGAGTTTTCCCTTTGAAGTTATCTTATCGTATTGAGTCTTTAAGGATTTGAGAACACTTGATGTATGTCTTGCGTGGGATACCCGTGGTGACAATGGGGTATTCTATTGATTCACTTGATGTATGTTTTGGTGATCAACTTGCGGGTTCCGTGACCTTGGGAATCTATGCATAGGGGTTGACACACTTTTTGATCTCGACTCTCCGGTAGAAACTTTGGGGCACTCTTTGAAGTCCTTTCTGTTGGTTGAATAGATGAATCTGAGATTGTGCGATGCATATCGTATAATCAAACCCACGGATACTTGAAGTGACATTGGAGTATCTAGGTGACATTAAGGTTTTGGTTGATTTGTGTCTTAAGGTGTTATTCTAGTACGAACTCTAGGATAGATCGAACGGAAAGAATAGCTTCGTGTTATTTTACTATGGACTGTTGAATAGATCGGTCAGAAAGGATAACTTTGAGGTGGTTTTGTACCCTACCATAATCTCTTCGTTTGTTCTCCGCTATTAGTGACTTTGGAGTGACTCTTTGTTGCATGTTGAGGGATAGTTATATGATCCAATTATGTTATTATTGTTGAGAGAGCTTGCACAAGTGAAAGTATGAGCCCTAGGCCTTGTTTCCTATCATTGCAATACCGTTTACGCTCACTTTTATCTTTAGTTACCTTGCTGTTTTTATATTTTTCAGATTACAAAAACCTATATTTGCCATCTGTATTGCACTTGTATCACCATCTCTTCGCCGAACTAGTGCACCTATAGAATTTACCATTGTATTTGGTGTGTTGGGGACACAAGAGACTCTTTGCTATTTGGTTGCAGGGTTGTTTGAGAGAGACCATCTTCATCCTACACCTCCCACGGATTGATAAACCTTAGGTCATCCACTTGAGGGAAATTTCCTACTATCCTACAAACCTCTGCACTTGGAGGCCCAACAACGTCTACAAGAAGAAGGTTGTGTAGTAGACATCAAGCAGTTTCTGGCGCCGTTGCTGGGGAGGTGAGTGCTTGAAGGTATATCTTTAGATCTTGCAATCAAATATTTTAGTTTCTTGTTTTATCACTAGTTTAGTCTATAAAAGAAAACTACAAAAAATGGACTTAAGGTTGCCTCATATGCTTCATCTTTTTAATGGCTTTCGTGAAAATGATGGAAAGGAAAATTGTGCTCAAGTACTAGAAGAATAATTACATAGAATGCTTGGCATAAAATATGTGAATGATGAGCATGATTACAATGTTGTTAGTACGAATTCTTTGAATACCTATGATGCTAATGATATGCAAAGCCACAAGCTTGGAGATGCTATGTTTGATGAAGATGATATGGTTTGTCCCCCAAGTTTTGATGAGCAAATTTATTATGATGATGGCATGCCTCCTATTTATGATGATTATATTGATTAAAGTGGGTTTGGAAGAGTGTCAACTTTAGGAAGTAATGATCCTACTATTTTGGAGGATGTTGAATCTTATTGTGGTAATTATGAAAGTGGATTTGGAGAGGTCATGACTTTGTTTGTGATGATTCCACTATTTCGGAAGAGGTTCCAATTGATTATGAGAACAAAGTTGCTATCTATGATGATTATTGTGATGACATGTATGCTATAAATATTAATGATAACCATGAAACTTGTCATCATGATTTTAGTTTTCAATTGGATTATGCTTCACATGATAATTATTTTGTTGAGTTTGCTCCCACTACTATTCATGAGAAGAATTTTACTTATGTGGAGAGTAGTAAATTTTCTATGCTTGTAGATCATGAAAAGAATGCTTTATGTGATGGTTATATTCTTGAATTCATTCATGATGCTACTGAAAATTATTATGAGGGAGGAAAATATGCTTGTAGGAATTGCAATAATATCAAGTTTCCTCTCTATGTGCTTGAAGTTTTGAAGTTATGCTTGTTTTGCCTTCCTATGATAGTTGATTATTGTTCCCATAAGTTGTTTGCTCACAAAATCCCTATGAATAGGGAGAGGGTTAGACTTAAATGTGCTAGTCATATTCTTCATGATGCTCTCTTTATGTTTCAATTCTTATCTTTTATGTGAGCATCATTGAAATCATCATGCCTAGCTAGGGGCGTTAAACGTTAGCGCTTGTTGGGAGGCAACCCAATTTTATTTTTTACTTTGCTTTTTGATACTGTTTAGTAATAAATAACTCATCTAGCCTATGTTTAGATGCGGTTTTATTGTTTAATTTAGTGTTTGTGCCAAGTAGAACCTTTGGGAAGACTTGGGTGAAGTCTATGCGATCTTGCTGTAAAAAACAGAAACTTTTGCGCTCACGAGATTAGCTGCCATTTTTTTACTGGAGAGTGAATTTAGGTTGATTATTTTGGAAGATGATTAATAGTCAAATTCCTCAGGTCCACCAATTTATTTCAGAATTTTTGGAGTTACAGAAGTACTCGAATGATACAGATTACTACAGACTGTTCTGTTTTTGACATATTCTGTTTTCTATGTGTTGTTTGCTTATTTTGATGAATTTATGACTAGTATCGGAGGGTATGAACCATAGAGAAGTTGGAATACATTATATATTACACAAATATGAATTTATAATGAGTTCACAACAATACCTAAGTGGTGATTTATTTTCTTATACTAACGGAGCTTACGAGTTTTCTATTGAGTTTTGTGTTGTGAAGTTTTCAAGTTTTGGGTAAAGATTCGATGGAATATGGAATAAGGAGTGGCAAGAGCCTAAGATTGGGGATGCCCAAGTCACCCCAAGGTAAAATTCAAGGACAACCAAAAGCCTAAGCTTGGGGATGCCCCGGATGGCATCCCCTCTTTCGTCCTCGTTCATCGGTAACTTTACTTGGAGCTATATTTTTATTCACTACATGATATGTGTTTTGCTTGGAGCATCATTTTATTTTCTTTTGTTTTGCTTGCTGTTTGAACAAAATACCAAGATCTTAAATTCTTAAATGTTAGAGAGTCTTCACATAGTTGCATAATTATTCGACTACTCATTGATCTTCACTTATATCTTTCGGAGTAGTTTGTCATTTGCTCTAGTGCTTCATTTATATCCTTTTAGAGCACGGCGGTGGTTTTATTTTATAGAAATAGATGAACTCTCGTGATTCACTTATATTATTTTGAGAGTCCTAAACAGCATGGTAATTTGCTTTGGTTATGAAACTAGTCCTAATATGATAGGCATCCAAGAGGGATATAATAAAAACTTTCATATAAAGTGCATTGAATACTATGATAAGTTTGATTCTTTATGATTGTTTTGAGATATGAAGATTGTGATATCAGAGTCATGCTAGTTGAGTAGTTGTGAATTTGAGAAATACTTGTTCTAAAGTTTGTGATTCCCGTAGCATGCACGTATGGTGAACCGTTATGTGATGAAGTTGGAGCATGATTTATTTATTGATTGTCTTCCTTATGAGTGGCGGTCGGGGACGAGCGATTGTCTTTTCCTACCAATCTATCCCCCTAGGAGCATGCGCGTAGTAGTTCTTTTCGGTAACTAATAGATTTTTGCAATAAGTATGTGAGTTCTTTATGACTAATGTTGAGTCCATGGATTATACGCACTCTCATCCTTCCACCATTGCTAGCCTCTCTAATATCGCGCACCTTTCGTCGGTATCATACACCCGCCATATACCTTCATCAAAAAAGCCACCATCCCTACCTATTATGGCATTTCCATAGCCATTCCGAGATATATTGCCATGCAACTTTCCACCGTTCCGTTTATTATGACACGCTCCATCATTGTCATAGTGCTTTGCATGATCATGTAGTTGACATCGTATTTGTGGCAAAGCCACCGTTCATGATTTTCATATGTGTCACTCTTGATTCATTGCACATCTCGGTACACCGCCGGAGGCATTCATATAGAGTCATATTTTTTTCTAAGTATCGAGTTGTAATTTGTGAGTTGTAAGTAAATAAAAGTGTGATGATCATCATTATTAGAGCATTGTCCTAGTGAGGAAAGGATGATGGAGACTATGATTCCCCCACAAGTCGGGATGAGACTCCGGACAAGAAATAAAATAAAAATTAAAAAGAGGCCAAAAAAAGAGAAGGCCCAAAAAAACAAAAAAAGAGAAAAAGAGAGAAGGGGCAATGCTACTATCCTTTTACCACACTTGTGCTTCAAAGTAGCACCATGATCTTCATGATAAAGAGTCTCCTATGTTGTCACCTTCATATACTAGTGGGAATTTTACATTATAGAACTTGGCTTGTATATTCCAATGATGGGCTTCCTCAAAATGCCCTAGGTCTTTTTGAGCAAGCGAGTTGGATGCACACCCACTTAGTTTGTTTTTGAGCTTTCATACACTTATAGCTCTAGTGCATCTGTTGCATGGCAATCCCTACTCACTCACATTGATATCTACTGATGGGTATCTCCATAGCCCGTTGATATGCCTAGTTGATGTGAGACTATCTTCTCCTTTTGTCTTCTCCACAACCACCATTCTATTCCACCTATAGTCCTATGTCCATGGCTCACGCTCATGTATTGCGTGAAGATTGAAAAAGTTTGAGAACATCAAAAGTATGAAACAATTTCTTGCCTTGTCATCGGGGCGGTGCATGATTTAAATATTTTGTGTGATAAAGATAGAGCATAGCCAGACTATATTTCTTATGTCAATATTAAACTTTTGTTTTGAATCTTATGGATCTGAATATTCAAGCCACAATAAAGAAAATTACATTGAAAAATATGTTAGGTAGCATTCCACATAAAAAATTCTGTTTTTATCATTTATACTCAAGGACGAGCAGGAATTAAGCTTGGGGATGCTTGATAAGTCTCCAACGTATCCATAATTTTTGACTGTTCCATGATATTATATTATCCATCTAGGATGTTTTATATGCATTTATATGCTATTTTGTATGATATTTGAGACTAACCTATTAACCTAGAGCCCAGTGCCAGTTTCTATTTTTTCCTTGTTTTTGAGTATCGCAGAAATGGAAAACTAAACGGAGTCCAATTGACCTGAAAATTGACGGAGATTATTTTTGGACCAGAAGAAGCCCACGGAGCTCCGGAGATGGGCCAGAGGATTCCCAAGTCACCCATGAGGGTGGAGGTGCGCCCTACCCCCTGGGCGCACCCACCTACCTCGTGGCCGCCTCGGAGACCCCTCCTGACTTGTTCCCGATGCCAAAAATTCCTATAAATACATAAACCTCTATAACATAACCTAGATCGGGAGTTCCGCCGCCGCAAGCCTTTGTAGCCACCAAAAACCAATCAGGACCCTGTTCCGGCACCCTACCGGAGGGGGGATCCCTCACCGGTGGCCATCTTCATCATCCCGGCACTCTCCATGACGAGGAGGGAGTAGTTCACCCTCAGGGCTAAGGGTATGTACCAGTAGCTATGTGTTTGATCTCTCTCTCTCGTGTTCTTGATTTGGCACGATCTCGATGTATTGCGAGCTTTGCTATTATAGTTGGATCTTATGATGTTTCTCCCCCTCTACTCTCCTGGAATGGATTGAGTTTTCCCTTTGAAGTTATCTTATTGGATTGAGTCTTTAAGGATTTGAGAACACTTGATGTATGTCTTGCGTGGGATACCCGTGGTGACAATAGGGTATTCTATTGATTCACTTGATGTATGTTTTGGTGATCAACTTGCGGGTTCCGTGACCTTGGGAATCTATGCATAGGGGTTGGCACACGTTTTCATCTCGACTCTCCGGTAGAAACTTTGGGGCACTCTTTGAAGTTCTTTTTGTTAGTTGAATAGATGAATCTGAGATTGTGTGATGCATATCATATAATCAAACCCACGGATACTTGAGGTGACATTGGAGTATCTAGGTGACATTAGGGTTTTGGTTGATTTGTGTCTTAAGGTGTTATTCTAGTACGAACTCTAGGATAGATCGAACGGAAAGAATAGCTTCGTGTTATTTTACTATGGACTCTTGAATAGATCGATCAAAAAGGATAACTTTGAGGTGGTTTCGTACCCTACCATAATCTCTTCGTTTCTTCTCCGCTATTAGTGACTTTGGAGTGACTATTTGTTGCATGTTGAGGGATAGTTATATGATCCAATTATGTTATTATTGTTGAGAGAACTTGCACAAGTGAAAGTATGAACCCTAGGCCTTGTTTCCTAGCATTGCAATACCGTTTACGCTCACTTTTATATTTTGTTACCTTGCTGTTTTTATATTTTCAGATTACAAAAACCTATATCTATCATCCATATTGCACTTGTATCACCATCTCTTCGCCGAACTAGTGCACCTATACAATTTACCATTGTATTGGGTGTGTTGGGGACATAATAGTCTCTTTGCTATTTGGTTGCAGGGTTGTTTGAGAGAGGCTATCTTCATCCCACGCCTCCCACGGATTGATAAACCTTATGTCATCCACTTGAGGGAAATTTGCAACTGTCCTACAAACCTCTGCACTTAGAGGCCCAATAAAGTCTACAAGAAGAAGGTTGTGTAGTAGACATCAAGCAGTTTCTGGCGGCGTTGCCAGGGAGGTGAGTGCTTGAAGGTATATCTTTAGATCTTATAATCGAATCTTTTAGTTTCTTGTTTTATCACTAGTTTAGTCTATAAAAGAAACCTACAAAAAAATGGAATTAAGGTTGCCTCATATGCTTCATCTTTTTAATGTCTTTCGTGAAAATGATGGAAAGGAAAATTGTGCTCAAGTACTAGAAGAATAATTACATAGAATGCTTGGCATAAAATATGTGAATGATGAGCATGATTGCAATGTTGTTAGTATGAATTCTTTGAATACCTATGATGCTAATGATATGCAAAGCCACAAGCTTGGGGATGCTATGTTTGATGAAGATGATATGTTTTGTCCCCCAAGTTTTGATGAGAAAATTTATTATGATGATAGAATGCCTCCTATTTATGATGATTATATTGATGAAAGTGGGTTTGGAAGAGTGTCAACTTTAGGAAGTAATGATCCCACTATTTTGGAGGATGCTGAGCCTTCATTGATGTTGATGGTCTTTGTAACTTTAGGCCAGTCCCTGTGGATGGTTGACCGTCCATCCTTCGTCCTCTTCAGGAACACTTCAATATTGAACTGTGGGTGTTGTATGAATACCTTCCTCGCCTCCTAACCATACAGGTGGTTTGAGGTAATCATTAGTGAACTGCTTTGGAAAGGTCTGAAAACAAGGATGTGCATGAATATCTTCTCTATATTGGAAATGGGGAAAAGGAATTAAAAAAGGCAAGGTATAATAGTTAGTACCATCCTGTAGTGAACTGATGTCTTCTTCATTGTGCAGACAAAGATCTTGTTGTTTTTTGTCGCTAATTTCTTTATCCTAACAATCTTCCTGAGTTTCTTAACTTGACTGATATTCATCGACAACTCATTTCCCCATATGCAAAAAGGGTCGAACAGTGGGTCAAAACCTCTGACAGCAAGACCTACATGTGCAAGACCAAATTGTTAAAAACCTAAATATTAGAATGGTTCCTGCAATTGCACAATAATGTGCTATTAGACAACGGACCATGCACGTGTTAACCTTGATAGTAAACCTCAGTGCTTCCCATTGTCTCCCTGCAACACATAAAAGGTAGTTAGTCATGAGGTTAAGTAAGGGTTCACATGCTATCAGTAAAATATGTTGATGAAAAATAAGCACATTGCAGATTTATCAGATTAATTCAAGCCACAGGGAAAACCCATTTACTAAAACCAAGCATGATTAAGAACTAGGAAATATAACACTTGTATATGTTTCTCATGTATTAAGTGCAGTCAAATTCGATTTATTCCTCACATGCACAAGAATACAAAATTCTGCCCACGACAATTGGACATCGCATTCCAGAATTGAACCAAGCAGTTATCTAAACACCACAACAAATGAGCCAAACATTAACTGATCACCACATTGCACAATATAACATTGAACCAAGCAGTTAACTAAACACCACAACAAATGAACCAAACATTAACTGAGCACCACATTGCACAATATAACATACTCCTAATAGAAGATCATACAGTTAACCAAACAGTTAACTACAGCCAATTGTAGCAATTGTATTTGTTTCTCATGTATTTACTACAGCCAAATTCAATTTATTCCTCACATGGTATACAATAACAAAATTCACCCACAATTTTGTAAAGATAAATTCGATTTATTTCTCACATGGAAGACAATACAAAATTGCAGCCTGAAGAATTGAACATCACATTTGCAGAATTGAACCAAATAGTTAACGGAAGACGACAACTAATTAACAAAACAGTTAATAAGTGAGCACCACACTGCACGACATATAGAACATATACACTAGAGCAACAGATTGCATGGTAAAATTAGATAACACAATTCACTAGAATTTGTGAAGGAAAGGCAGGAGCAGCACACGCAACGGGTAAATCGAGCATGCTTAACCGGCATAGTTGGCAGCCATCGCGACCTCATCCGCGCGTGCGGCCGCGATTTGCTTCTCCGCTGCCAAATGCTCCTCGAGGTCCTGGCTATACTGCGTGCACCATGGCTTAGGCCGGCGCTTATTTGGTGGAGGGGTCGTGATTTGAGTGGAAGGTGTCACGCTCGCGCCGACGGTAGGGGCATGTGGGATGTGGAAGGAGGAGGAGGATGGGGGTCGGGTGTGGATTACCTGCCTAGATAGGGGAGGCCGAGGAGCGTGAAGGAGGGTCGCCGGCGAGGAGGCGGCGGCGCTGCAAGCAAGGAGTGAAGGTTTCACCTTGGAAAGGAAGGCGGAAAAAGGGGAAATGTGGCTTTTGGTAAGGGGGAGGGGCGGGGAGGTAGATATTTCTGCGGAAGCCGAAAATTTGGAATCGCTTCAGCCAAAAAACTGGCGCGCAAAGTGTCATCATGCACGGTCCCTTATTCAGAACTGTGTACGATATGTGAACATCATAAACGATTCAGATAGCTTAACCCGTGGGTTGAGTTTGAACGTCAAAATTTTTGGTTCGAATTTCCCTGGTTACAGTGGTCATCCACGTCATTGCATAATTTGGGCACACACAGGAGACTAACTTCTTAATCGAGCAAGTTCAGCAATTAAACAGAGCTAGTTGACCTAAACATTACTCTAACAAATTAAAGACCAACGCTCTTAATTAAAAAAAACAAAGAGTACGACTACGGCTGGTGCTCGTCGATCTCCGTCGCCGCCTCCATGTCCAGCTCGCGCCCGACGGTCTCCTAGGGAAGGGGCTCCATGGCATCAATTGCACCATACTCGGCAAGCATCTCGCCATCCGCGTCCGCCATATCTTTGGAAAAGGCCGCCATGAGCTGGGCGTGGGCGGACGCCATGTGGGCTCTGGCGGGCTCCGGCGTGGCAAGGTATGCCGCGCAGGAACGCACGGCTGCTCGAACTCTCTCAGCGATTGCCAGCTCTTCGGTCGTGGGTTGCCGACCGTTGTCGGAGAAGCTTCGTTCGATTTGTGCGGTGACCGCCACGACCTGGGTGTGGACGGCCTCCAGCAGGGCTAAGGCCGCCGCTGCAGAATGGAGAACTGTTGTGCCGCTCTCGCTAGTTGATATCCCCGAGGCAGATGATGTTGCCGCCGCCTGAGAAGCAACAGCGGCCGTTTGGGCTGCCTTGGCCGCCCGCACGCAGACTGCGGTCGCCCTCATGAATCTTGTTAGCACGCGCGTGGCGGCTGTGGCCGCGCTGTCGCCGGAGTGGGCCGCCGAAGTTGCCCTCACGAGGTGGGTCCACGTCCCATCTTTCACCGACGATGAATGAACAGTGAAATGATATTTGGGGAGTGAGCTAGCTAGTGTGCTTGACACGCCGGCTGTGGACTATAGCCGATGCACCTTCTCTCGTAAGGCATGGGAGTACTATACACCGACGGTGCTCCAAGATATTTTGTGCTGCATCTCACACGGTTGGTGATAATAAACTGTGTGTGATCTACTTGATTTATCGTCTTGATCATTTGAATTAAGTAATGGGGCCACAGCTACAAAGGATGGTGTTTGAATTGTTAGAACTTCTATCTGCAGTGAACATGCAACTATAGGTGTGTCGTCAAAAAAATTCGAATTATTCAGGGTTCGTTTGTACATTTTTATACATTAACTGGGTTTTCCAGGCATTTTATGCGCATAATTCAAATTTGAACTACATGCACATGCTCCAATGCATCTAAACTTATTGAAAAATCAAACATGTGTCCTTGGTTGCATGCTTAGGTCCCATGCAAGAAATGGGAATGAATTTCAAACACCCTGCGATCGTCACTCGGCCGCAAACATTGAGATACCTGGTTTTTAAAGTCTAGTAAATCCAAAACTCGTCTGAAATTCATGAAACTTGGCATGCTATCATGTAGCGGCATCAACATGCCGTGGTAAAATTTTTGTCCCATTTGGGGCAGGTTTGGGTATATGCTTCTCACAAACCGAAGCTTCTCACAACAAGCATGATGGTTCTCGGTAGGGAATGTCCCACCTTTGGGGACGAAACGATACCCATTGCAACTTATTGCTTTCATTTTTTTCTCGTGTCAACATAGATACAGGAGTGTTGTGTGATTTTTTGTGATTTTTCGGGGTTCGTTTGGACATTTTTATGCATTAACTGAGTTTTTAATGCATTTATGTGCATAATTCAAATTTGAACTACATGCACATGCTCGAGTGCATATAAATTGGTTGAAAATCAAATCTGTGTCCTTGGGTGCACGCTTAGGTCCCATGCAAGAAATGGGAATGAATTTCAAACACCAGAGCACCGTTGATTGCCGGCAAAACATTGAGATGCCTGGTTTTTAAATTCTAGTAAATCCAAAACTCGTCTGAAATTCATGAAACTTGGCATGCTATCATGGAGCGGCATCAACATGTTGTGGTACAATTTTTTTCCCATTTGGGGCAGGTTTGGGTATATGCTTCTCACAAACCAGAGCTTCTCACAACAAGCATGATGGTTTTCGGTAGGGAACATCCCACCTTTGGGGACGAAACGATATCCATTGCCTCTTATTGCTTCCAAAAAAAATTCTCGTGTCAACATAGAACAGCAGGAGTGTTGTGTGAATTTTTGTGATTTTTGGGGTTCGTTTGGACATTTTCATGCATTAACTGAGTTTTCAATGCATTTATGTGCATAATCCAAATTTGAACTACATGCACATGCTCCAGTGCATATAAATTTGTTGAAAAAACAAATCTGTGTCCTAGGGTGCATGCTTAGGTCCCATGCAAGAAATGGGAATGAATTTCAAACACCAAGGCACCGTTGATTGCCGGTGACTGGTTTTTAAATTCTAGTAAATCCAAAACTCGTCTGAAATTCATGAAACTTGGCATGCTGTCATGGAGCGGCATCAACATGCTGTGGTACAAGTTTTGTCCCATTTGGGGCAGGTTTGGGTATATGCTTCTCACAAGCGGAGCTTCTCACAACAAGCATGATGGTTTTCGGTAGGGAACGTCCCACCTTTGGGGACGAAACGATATCCATTGTCTCTTATTGCTTCCATATTTTTTCTCGTGTCAACGTAGAACAACATGAGTGTTGTGTGAATTTTCATGATTTTTCGGGGTTCGTTGGACATTTTTATGCATTAATTGAGTTTTCAATGCATTTATGTGCATAATTCAAATTTGAACTACATGCACATGCTCCAGTGCATATAAATTGGTCTGGAAAATCAAATATCTATCCTTGGGTGCATGCTTAGGTCCCATGCAAGAAATGGGAATGAATTTCGAACACCAGGGCACCGTTGATTGCCGGCAAAACATTGAGATGCCTGGTTTTTAAATTCTAGTAAATCCAAAACTCGTCTGAAATTCATGAAACTTGGCATGATATCATGGAGCGGCATCAACATGCCGTGGTACAAATTTTGTCCCATTTGGAGCAAGTTTGGGTATATGCTTCTCACAAACCAGAGCTTCTCACATAAGCATGATGGTTCTCGGTAGGGAACATCCCACCTTTGGGGACGAAACAATATCCATTGCCTCTTATTGCTTTCAAATTTTTTCTCATTTCAACATAGAACAACAGGAGTGTTGTCTAAATTTTTGTGATTTTTGGGGGTTCGTTTGGACATTTTTATGCATTAACTGAGTTTTCAATGCATTTATGTGCATAATTCAAATTTGAACTACATGCACATGCTCCAGTCCATATAAATTGGTTGAAAAATCAAATCTCTGTCCTTGGGTGCATGCTTAGGTCCCATGCAAGAAATGGGCATGAATTTCAAACACCAGGGCACCGTTGATTGCCGGCAAAACATTGAGATGCCTGGTTTTTAAATTCTAGTAAATCCAAAATTCTATTAACCATTCACGTGACGCCACGTGTGTCTTGGTTTTAATGGTTGTAGGAGGTGCCGTGCGGACAGCTGCTTGACCTTGACTGAACGGGAGGCGTGCGAGCGTCTTCCGGTGCGTAGGCTGAGCGAGAGGCGTGCAAGCTATCCTCGATTGCCCAGGCTCACCAAGAAGCGTGCGAGTTGTACGCTGCGCAGGCTCACTGGGAAGCGAGCCCTTTGACTTCCATGGCCTCCCGCCTTGCTCGCATCCTCTCCATTAATGGTGCCCAAGCCGTAGTTTAATTTGCTATTTAAATATAAAACACTCACCGCAAACTTTTTAGTTAGAACACCCGTATGCAAACCGACAGCTTCCCCAAGAAGCCAAGGGAAAATGTGTCGAGCAGGTTTTCTGCAGCTCTTGATCGCAAAAGATTTAGATAGAACACCCGTATGCAAAGTGAGAGCAGCGCAGGATTTGTGCATCCCTTCAATGCAAACGGTTGTTCTGGATGACCGATGTGCAACCACGTACAAATAATTTGGTAAGATTTGCATCTATCATATTGGGTATGTTGCCATTTGTCAAACTGGAAAGATTTACATTTGTTGATCTAGTAACGTTGCCATTTTTCAATCCTTGTAACACTGCGATTTGTCAAAATATGCAGCTAGAAATCATTAGCACTATGTAATTTTGCAACTAAAATTCAGTAATTAAGCATAGATTTCATTCATACATTAAGCACTTGTTCTTAATTTATACAAATAGTTCAACTCGAGAGCTGAACTAACCAAACTTCTCCCCAATTGTTGCCAACCACATACTGAAATAGCTAGTTCAACTATATATACTAGCTAATTTTAAGTACGTTGTACAGTTCGATGACACATCTATAGTCAGATGAATTGAACAAAATAGCCCCTAAATACTACTACTACCACAGAGAGGCTTTGTGCTACTTCTGGCAGCCTCTCCTTTGCCGAGCGCGATCAGTAAGAGGCAGAGGAGGAGGAGGAGCCTATCGATGAGCCGGACAAATGCAATATGGTGCCTGTCGCTGATGCACGTTCAGCGACGCTCGCCAGCTCGAACGCCCACTGCCGCTCCAAACGATCCCTCTCGAAGCGGCCGGACTGCTCGTAGATCTCCTGATTCCTCGCCTCTACATCGGCGTGTGTTGTGGCCATGGCTGTGGTAAGTCTCTTTGTGTGCTCGACGAGGCGCTCCTCCTCTTCCTGCGGGAACTCGATGTAGCATGCAAGGTCGCTAACGCACGTGCGGGCCTCCACCTCTGCCCCCTCCTTCGGGCGGCGGTGGTGGAGCAGGTGATGATCCCGCCGGTCGACGGTGGGCTGGCGGCCACGGTGGCCGACGATGGGGTGGCGACCACGACCACCACCTCCCGCCTTCGGGCCGCGGTGGCGGAGTGGGTGATGGCCATGGTGGCCGGCAGTGGGGTGGCGGCCACGACGGCCACCTCCCGCCTTCGCGCCGTGGCGGCAGAGCGGGAGATGACCCTGGCTTTCGACGGTGGTGTGGCGGCAACGGCGGCCGGCAACAGCTCCCGGCGGGCAGCGGCGGTGGAGCGTGTGGTGGGTGTTCCGTGCACACCCAATAGGGACGCCACGAGCACTACACTACGCCGGGGACTGCGCCGCTGCCATGGTGTAGCCTCCCAGCTGGAGCTGTCCTCTAATGACAGCGGAGTGGCTGAGCGACGATGACGGACCGGTGCCATTGGCGATTGTGGAAGAAGCAGACGAGATAAGCTACAGGGAGGGAGGGGAAAATGCGACGCAGGACTCGCGGGCTGTGAGGGTTTTTATAGCAGGCCGGGAAGCATTGGGATTTTGGGGGATTTCACCGAGTCGGGCGGGAAGCTTGCGCGGGAACCTGTGAGGTTGTGTGGGAATGGTCTTATCGATGATTCATTGGCATCACCGTTTGGCCAAAAGAACGCCCCCGTGCGTTGCGCAAGCTTGCGTTGTAAGCCGTCTGCGGTAGCGGGGTGGTAAGACGTGCGAGAGGAGGACGAGAGGACACGTGCACATACATTTAATAAAAAAACGTTTGCGATTTAATTACCTACTATACCCCCGTCCTAGTTTATAAGTAGGATTTATTAACTAATAAAATACGAATGCATGTCGCCATAGATTATATCGTTGGAGTCGTATTTGAACATAGTTTCCAGCTATATAATTTTTGTAACATGCATTAACACTTTTTTGGTTAAATTTAAGGTTATACACCAGCAAGCGTTCGCCCGCAGCACACATGGCTTATTCCATCACAAACAGCTCTGATGGATCAACGGTCTGCCACGTATCGCACACGCAACTCTAATCTGATTCGTGCTTGATGTCTCCGACATCGCTCGCACAGTTCATCTTTATTTGCCACGTATCACTGTGCCGTCCTCTACTCGCGTCCCTCGGCAAGCTCTACTCGGTGTTAGGCGCCGCGGCGCGCTCGGTCGCGTCCATTGGTGCGCTCTGCTCGCGTCCGTTGCTCGGCTTGTGGACAGCTTTTCCTTGAGGCGACCGCGGAGCGCTCTGCTCGCGTCCCTCCGCGCGCGCTCTGCCAGTGGTTGGGCGTGGGCATGATCACGTCGGGGGCCCCATACGCATGCGTTGCACCGTGCGCGTTGCCACGCGATGCAGTTACGTGTGGCACGATGTAGTTACACGCTGCAAATTAGAACTGCCATCAGGGCCTGCCGATATTCCTTGCCGTCTGGCTTCCCCTTTAATTCCCGCGGCCATTATAACCTTAGTCTCTTCAACCTTTCGATCGCGCTCCACAACACAACAAGCACACCCACTACGACACATAGAGAGGGGATATCCGGCGGCGCTCCAACGGAATTTGGCAAGCATAGAGTGGAGACCCACGCGAGGGAGACGGATCTCTCGGTGGTGTACACCATCGACCCGGCCGTGGTGGACGACTACATCAATAGCGTAAAGCAGTTGCTTGCTGGAGACAAGTACAAGGTGGTCGGCATCGACCTCCAGTACACCGCCGGTCATCCCGGCATAGATCGGAAGGTTGTCGTCGCCCAGCTGTGCGTGCGCCATCATGTCCTCATCTACCACTACTGCATGGCCACAAAGCCTTGCGACCGTTTCAACAGGTTTGTTAACAGCACCGACTACAAGTTCGCCATGGTGGATACCAAAGATGATGTAAAAGCGCTCAGTGTTACGGGCTTGGCCAGCAAGAACCTTGTCGAAATCTGTGACCACTACAGGGTCTGGGGCAGCACGAAGCAGGACTCCCTGGTCAAACTCACCTCGGCCATCATCGACCCCTAGTACGAAAAGATGAAGCAGGGTGCCCAGAGAACAAGTCTCGTATTCTGGCACAAGGCCTGGATGCGGCAATTGGATGAACCTCACCTCAGGTTCGCGGCCAAGAGCGTGTACACATGCTACGAGATGCACAGGCGGATCGTTGACATGAGGAAGTGCCTCGTGACCCAAATCGACGAGCCCGGATCGAGCCACAAGAAGAGCAAGCGTCACAATAAGTAGATGATGATCAGATGATCGTTTATGCTAGTTAATCATGCATGTAATATATAGTTTACTTTATTGGTGTGTGTGGAAATGTCATGTGTGTAGTAGTCACCTATGTAATTATGCATGTAATAGTTTATTTTGGTGTGTGCAAATGCCATGGTTGTAGTAGCCACCTATGTAAGTGGATGTTTAATTTGGTTATGCAAGCATGTCCTTATAAGTGTGTGTGATATATATGTTGTTATTCTATATGCAATCCCATTGCACAACACACACGTCTTATTAGCAGCAACCGTATGTGTTCTTATCGGTCTTCAGACACATTTCTGATTACAGACCTGTTTGCCACGTATCACACACACTTTGTTAAGTTGAATCGTTTTTGTTCTCATGTCTCAACGCAAACAGTTCATCCGAGTGAACCACATGTCGTATATCGCACACACCTTTGATCTGGCTGACCGTTTATTTTGTGTTACCTAATCACAAATAGTTCATCTGAGTGAACCGTATGTTGTGTATCGCAGACGCCCCCATCTGGCTGCCCGTTTCTTTTGTTCCTCCTCATCGCAAACAGTTCATTGAACTGAACCATATGCCCTTCATCGCACACGCAACTAAAACCTGAACCGTGTTTGATGCATCCGTCATTGCAAATGTTTTACACATTTCTGACGGTTTTCATACAACACCGTTTGCGATTATGGCATCGCACACAGTTTCTCGAAGGGTCTCTAATTGTAGTGTCGCATTAGCAGCAGCCTGCAGTAGTGTGCGGAATGAGCACAAACTAGTTATGGGCAAAGTGACGATGAGTGTTGGAATTGATTCCAAGGTTGATAAGATCACCATCGCACACTCCCTCTACCTTCGAGATTAGTGTTGGACCAAAATAAATGTTATTTGGTGTTTGCATTGAGCATGAATATGATTGGATCATGTTTATTGCGATATAGTTACTCATTTAAGTCAAAGAAAAATTGTTGTTCTGTTTACATGAATAAAACCTTCTATGGTCATACACTTAACATAAATGGTTTATTGAAACCCGATCGTAATGATACACATATTCATAATATTGATGCCAAAAGATGCAAAATTGATGATGATAGTGCAACATATTTGTGGCACTGCCATTTAGGTCATATTGGTGTAAAGCGCATGAAGAAAATTGATGTCTACTACACAACCTTCTTCTTGTAGACGTTGTTGGGCCTCCAAGTGCAGAGGTTTGTAGGACAGTAGCAAATTTCCCTCAAGTGGATGACCTAAGGTTTATCAATCCGTGGGAGGCGTAGGATGAAGATGGTCTCTCTCAAGCAACTCTGCAACCAAATAACAAAGAGTCTCTTGTATCCCCAACACACCCAATACAACGGTAAATTGTATAGGTGCACTAGCTCGGCGAAGAGATGGTGATACAAGTGCAATATGGATGGTAGATATAGGTTTTTGTAAACTGAAAATATAAAAACAGCAAGGTAGCAAGTGGTAAAAGTGAGCGTAAACGGTATTGCAATGATAGGAAACAAGGCCTAGGGTTCATACTTTCACTAGTGCAAGTCCTCTCAACAATAATAACATAATTGGATCATATAACTATCCCTCAACATGCAACAAAGAGTCACTCCAAAGTCACTAATAGCGGAGAACAAACGAAGAGATTATGGTAGGGTACAAAACCACCTCAAAGTTATTCTTTCCAATCAATCCGTTGGGCTATTCCTATAAGTGTCACAAACAGCCCTAGAGTTCGTACTAGAATAACACCTTAAAACACAAATCAACCAAAACCCTAATGTCACCTAGATACTCCAATGTCACCTCAAGTATCCGTGGGTATGATTATACGATATGCATCACACAATCTCAATTCATCTACTCAACCAACACATAGAACCCCAAAGAGTGCCCAAAGTATCTACCGGAGAATCACGACGAAAACGTGTGCCAAACCGTATGCATAGGTTCATGGGCGGAACCCGCAAGTTGATCACCAAAACATACATCAAGTGGCACGTGATATCCCATTGTCACCACAGATAAGCACGGCAAAACATATATCAAGTGTTCTCAAATCTTTAAAGACTCAACCCGATAAGATTACTTCAAAGGGAAAACTCAATCCATTACAAGAGAGTAGAGGGGGAGAAGAAACATAAGATCCAACTATAATAGCAAAGCTCACGATACATCAAGATCGTGCCAAATCAAGAACACGAGAGAGAGAGAGAGAGAGAGAGATCAAACACATAGCTACTGGTACATACCCTCAGCCCCGAGGGTGAACTACTCCCTCCTCGTCATGGAGAGCGCCGGGATGATGAAGATGGCCACCGGTGAGGGTCCCCCCCCCCTCCGGCAGGGTGCCGGAACAGGGTCCCGAGAGGTTTTTGGTGGCTACAGAGGCTTGCGGCGGTGGAACTCCTGATCTAATCTCCGTTCTGGAAGTTTTACGATACGTAGGTATATATGGGTGAAAGGAGTACGTCGGTGGACCGAAGGGGGGGCCACGAGGCAGGGGGCGCGCCCCCTACCCTCTTGAGCACCTCCTTCATCTTCTCACATCAACTAGGCGTATCAACGGGCTATGGAGATGCCCATTAATAGATATCAATGTGAGTGAGTAGGGATTGCCATGCAACGGATGCACTAGAGCTATAAGTATATGAAAGCTCAACAAAAGAAACTAAGTGGGTGTGCATCCAACTCGCTTGCTCACGAAGACCTAGGGCAATTTGAGGAAGCCCATCATTGGAATATACAAGCCAAGTTCTATAATGAAAAATTCCCACTAGTATATGAAAGTGATATCATAAGAGACTCTCTATCATGAAGATCCTGGTGCTACTTTGAAGCACAAGTGTGGTAAAAGGATAGTAACATTGTCCCTTCTCTCTTTTTTTCTCATTTTTTTCGTCTGGAGTCTCATCCCGACTTGTGGGGGAATCATAGTCTCCATCATTCTTTCCTCACTTGGGACAATGCTCTAAACTGATGATCATCACACTTTTATTTTTCTTACAACTCAACAATTACAACTCGATACTTAGAACAAGATATGACTCTATATGAATGCCTCCGGCGGTGTACCGGGATATGCAACGAATCAAGAGTGACATGTATGAAAGAATTATGAATAGTGGCTTTGCCAAAAATACGATGTCAACTACATGTTCATGCTAGCAATATGACAATGATGGAGCGTGTCATAATAAACAGAATGGTGGAAAGTTGCATGGCAATATATCTCGGAATGGCTATGGAAATGCCATGATAGGTAGGTATGGTGGCTGTTTTGAGAAAGATATATGGTGGGTGTATGATACCGGCGAAAAGTGTGCGGTATTAGAGAGGCTAGCAATGGTGGAAGGATGGGAAAAAGTGCATATAATCCATGGACTCAACATTAGTCATAAAGAACTCATATACTTATTGCAAAAATCTAGAGGTTATCAAAGCAAAGTATTACGCGCATGCTCCTAGGGGGATAGATTGGTAGGAAAAGACCATCGCTCGTCCCCGACCGCCACTCATAAGGAAGACAATCAATAAACACCTCATGCCCCGACTTTGTTACATAACGGTTCACCATACGTGCATGCTACGGGAATCACAAACTTCAACGCAAGTATTATTTAAATTCACAACTACTCAACTAGCATGACTCTAATATTATCACCTCCATATCTCAAAACAATTATCATGCTTCAATCTTTTCTTAGTATTCAACACACTCATAAGAATTCTTACAAATCTTTTATGCTTAGCATATTAGGATTTTAAGAAAATTACCATGCTATTTAAGACTCTCAAAATAATATAAGTGAAGCATGAGAGTTCAACTATTTCTTCAAAATAAAACTACCACCATGCTCTAAAAGATATAAGTGAAGCACTAGAGCAAACAACAAACTACTCCGAAAGATATAAGTGAAGATCAATGAGTAGTCGAATAATTATGCAACCATGTGAAGACTCTCTCATTTAATAATTTCAGATCTTGGTACTTTATAAAATGACGCTCCAAGCAAAACACATATCATGTGGTGAATAAAAATAAAGCTCCAAGTAAAGTTACCGATGAAAGAAGACGAAAGAGGGGATGCCTTCCGGGGCATCCCCAAGCTTAGACGCTTGGTTGTCCTTGAATATTACATTGGGGTGCCTTGGGCATACCCAAGCTTAGGCTCTTTGTCGCGACCGGTTTTCCGGACATTAATTCCCAGAAAATGGTCGTCGAGCTCATCAGCCCCAGGATGACTGTTAGCTGATGAGGCAACAACTTGATACAGAAATTCCAAGCAAGAGTACAAAATATGTAGTACAAGACCAATGTGGCCTATGAGTACAGCAAATGGTCTCTAGTGGTTGAGGGCGGAAGCGGTTTGTGGATTGCCACGATCAATGGGACTCCATTTCCCACGGGAACAGCTGACCAGGTTAACTCCTATCTTCGCGAGGCTTCTATCACCGTTACTTAGGTTTCCGAGGCTGTCATCGCGACGTTCTTCTCCAAGCAAGTAATCTGGCCAAGACAATAGCCAGGGACAAGCCTGTGAGTACTTTGAATGTACTCGCAAACATTAAGAACACAGGTATAATATAGCCACAGATAAACATGTTTCAAAATATTCTGTGATTTACTCTGATCATTATGAAATAAGGTTCATGATGTATGTGAGTAAATATTTAAGGTATGCATGGGCAATCAAACAAGTAAATGAAATAATAAAATGTGCCACAGCCGGGCGTCTGAGCGACACCACATACAGGGCTTCAAAAGAAATGCCACAGTCGGGCGTCTTAGCGACACCACTTAAAGGGCTTTGAAAAGAAATGCCACAGTCGGGCGTCTGAGCGACACCACTTACGGTGGCTTTAAAAGAAATGCCACTGTCGGGCGTCTGAGCGACACCACTTACGGGGCCTTAAAAGAAATGCCAGTGAATATCTAGGAGGTAGAACCATCCCAGAGATACTCGATGATATCAATAACATCACGGGTTAGTCGACAATAAGGATAATCATAATTATCACAAGTCACAAGTAGTAAATTTCCGTTCTGGTTTAACAGTTTTTACCTCCGAAGACCAACACTAAGACCGACACTCGACCCATCCCAGACTGAAATCCTTAACCATGGACACGGCTATTCGAATAGGTTTAATATCTCTGCAGAGGGTGTACTCTTTACCCGCGAGTAACGGATTCCTTTAGTCCATCGGAACTAATTCCGTCTACGGTCTTTTAATCGAAAACACACCTGACTTGCACACACCAGCTCAACTCGCCGGTGTCTGGAATCACCCACGACACCTGTCAAGCAAACTCTAAGTGGGGAGGCTACAACCTCGACGTAGCATGGGATCAAATTTCTACTGCGCGCTCTAAGGGGTATCCCCCTCTCGGTCCCAACCGGATACACCCATGCCCCCGGACCAGGTGGCATGCCTACCGGATGCAGCCGGTATCTTCCACCATGGCCTCTCTGTACGGTGTGTGCCAAGACAAGGGTTAACAACTTACTGAACCATACCCCACCTACGGTGGGGACCTGTGGCAGTACGAAACAAGTATGGGGGTTACCGGAACAAGACTCGATCTATGGCCGACTCAGGAGGCTTGTCAATGTACTCTGCAGGGTTAGTACAACAAAAAATACTCCAGACAACAAATCATCACCCATTGTACCTCACCATGCCATACCGGATATAACCATCCCGACGGAGACCGGCGACAAGCTCACGCCTACCCAAGGCAAAGGCTTTCTCGGATTCCTTTCCGGCATGCATGTAAGATACATGAGGATGATTACCATTACACGAGTATGCTTATTCCCAACAGCAAGGAAATCCACATAATGCATCCATGCAAAAGATCATATCACATGAAATAACACTACTCCGAAACGAGGTGGTATTTATAAACGTGTCAATCATCACACTAACATATTATTCCGGGGTTCAGAATGCTTGCCTTAAAGGTGTGGAGAGGTGGGGGTGCTCTCCAAAACTTTTGGAAGTTTTTCTTCTCTTCCAAAATCCTATTTTCAAAAAATATGCAAACAACACATATTTCAAAAACAGTACAAAAAAATTGTTTGGAAAATTTTCAAATAAATCTTAAAATAAACTAGACAGAATTTGAGAGATGTAGGAAAAAGAATTAATTCATTTGGAGTTATATTTAAAACTTTACAGCCGGTCAAAGTTTAGTCAAATCTGCTTTTAAAATAAATATATAAAAGAAAACGATTCGGACAGAATACGCTTTCGGTGTAGGGGAGACGTACTGTGGGGTTTACGCTTCCACTTAAACACGTGGACGGCGTGGGTGCCACTGACAGTGGGTCCAGGGGGCCCACTAGTCAGGTTTGACTAGTCCTTTCTCCCTCTCCTTCCTCTGTCCCGAGCGGAGGCGGAGCTCCGGCGATCGTCGCCGGCGACTGGCGGCTCCTCACGGGGCTTCGAGGACGGGGATGGATCCGCCACTCCAGGGCGATCCTCCCGGTGGTCGCCAGGCAGGTGGGGGCGGCGGGAGCTGCCGGCGGCGAGCTTCGCGGTGGAGGAGGCTTCGGGAGTGGAGTGATTTTTGGGCCACGGTGGTTCCCGATCAAAATTGAGTAGGGGGTTGGGTTCGTGGGAGGAAGGGGAGTTTTCTGGTGAAGAGAACGGAGCGGGGGAGGCCTTGGTGGCGCCGGAACGGCCGGGGCAGTGGCGGCGGCGAGGGTTGCCGGAGACGGGGAAGAAAGCTTTCCTGGGTCGATTGGCGAGCTGGGGGAGCGTCATTGGGGTGGCCTGGGGTTGCCAATGTGTGGGAACGGCTCGGGGCGTCCATTTATAAGCGAGGCAAGGCGGTTCCGCGGCGGCTGTGGATAAGCTTCTGGCGAACCGACATTCTATAGCAGCAGGGCATCATGGCGGCGACGAGCGCTAGCGGACAAGCTCACGGATGAGTTCGGGCTGTGCCAGGGGCCAGGTGGCGAGCCGGGGTGGCTTGGGCGGCGCTGGATGGAGCAGCGGCTGTCGGCCGACGCCGGCGTGCCGCCAAAAGCGCTCTGGCGGTGGCGTTGTTTGTTGCCAGGGCGGCTTGGCGCGATGCTGTGAGGAGGGTAGCGCGTGGCGTGGCGCCGCAAAGCGAGCCAAAACCAGGGGGGCCAGCATGTCGGCTCGTCAAGGTTCGTGCAATACGCGCGCTCTGGGCGCGTCCAATGCACGCACGGAAGGCGTTCGACACAATGTCGTGGCATGCTACAGGTTGCGGGTGTGGCTGGCAAGGAACAGGGCTAGGTTAGAGATAGAGGGAAACCCAAGGGACAAGGTGGCTTGGTCAGGTGGTCAAGTCCATAGTGCAAACAAAATCTCATGTCAAAACTGATCAGGCCCACAGGGTGTTTGATAAAATGCTAAGGTCATCTAGGTAGTTCTTGGAGGGGTCAAATTCTCCAGATCAGTGTCTCTTTGATTGCGTAAGAGGGTGGTGAGGTTAGTTGGTGGAAAGCACAAACTTGCTAGTGCAAGTTTTGCAGAACTCCAAATCTGGACAGGAGGTGGATGGCATTATTTCATGAATCAAAAATATGCCAATGGTTGCATGCTCCTGGACTTAGGGGTTTAACATGGAGGAATACAAGTAGGAGAAAGAATCAAGCGCTAAAGAGCAAACAAAAATATGGTTGCTGTACAAATCATCATGTTGGACCGGAATGAAGATGAGGTTGTTTCACTCAAAATTTTCAAGGAACAACCATGGATTATGCATATACTGGAATGATATACTCCTACTGTCATCCCAAAATTTTGGTGGAAGCTAGGAACAAATATTTACAAGAGATGCAGTGCAAAACTGCCCACTGAACCAGAGAAGGAGAACAGGTGCACAGCTCAAAATAATGAAAGGGCAGAAGATGTCTTTGCATAAAAGTGGTTTAAATACATCACAAGACATCTCCAAATTTTGGTGGGATTTTTGAATAAAGTTTTAAAGAGGTTGAAGTACAAATATGGCCACATAGACAAGGGAAATCATTTTTTTTTCAATAACATGAAGATCAGGCAAATTAATTAAGTAGTTAGCTCTACTAATAAAGAAAAGTTTTTTTAGAGAGGTTTAAACAAGTCCAACAACATGTTTGAAAAGTTTTCACTTTGAGAGGAACTCATAATAATAAGGTTAAAATACAAAAGGGAGCTCAGAAAATTAAAGTTTTAATTCCTGGCAAAAATTTTAATTAAAAAGACAAGGTCAAAAATTTTGGGGTGTCACACTCTTTCCACTCCTTAGTCCATAGTCCATCGAATCTTTACCCAAAACTTGAAAACTTCACAACACAAAACTTAACAGAAATCTCGTGAGCCCCGTTAGCGAAAGAAAACAAAACACCACTTCAAGGTACTGTCATGAACTCATTGTTTACTTATATTGGTCTTAAACCTACTGTATTCCAATTTCTCTATGGTTTATAAACTATTTTACTAGCCATAGAGTCATCAAAATAAGCAAACAACACACGAAAAACAGAATCTGTCAAAAACAAAATAGTCTGTAGTAATCTGTAACTAACCTAAACTTATGAAACTCCAAAAATTCTAAAATATGAGTAATTTGTCTAGTAATAATCTGCAAAAAGAATTAACTAAATAGCACTCTCCAGTAAAAAGTTCTAGCTAAACTCGTGAGCGCTAAAGTTTCTGTTTTTTACAGCATGATCATAAAGACTTCACCCAAGTCTTCCCAAAGGTTCTACTTGGCACAAACACTAATTAAAACACAAAACCACATCTTAACAGAAGCTAGATGGGTTATTTATTCCTAAACAGAACCAAAAAGCAAGAAACTAAAATAAAATTGGGTTGCCTCCCAACAAGCGCTATCGTTTAACACCCCTAGCTAGGCATGATGATTTCAATGATGCTCACATAAAAGATAGGAATTGAAACATAAAGAGAGCATCATGAAGAATATGACTAGCACATTTAAGTCTAACCCACTTCCTATGCATAGAGATTTTGTGAGCAAACAACTTATGGGAACAATAATCAACTAGCATAGGAAGGCAAAACAAGTATAACTTCAAGATTTTAAGCACATAGAGAGGAAACTTGATATTATTGCAATTCCTACAAGCATATACTCCTCCCTCATAATAATTTTCAGTAGCATCATGAATGAATTCAGCAATATAACCATCACGTAAAGCATTCTTTTCATGATCTACAAGCATAGAAATTTTATTACTCTCCATATAAGCAAAATTCTTCTCATTCGGAATAGTGGGAGCAAACTCAACAAAATAACTATCATATGATTGAAAATTAAGATCAAGATGACAAGTTTCATGGTTATCATTATTCTTTAAAGCATACGTGTCATCACAATAATCATCATAGATAGGAGGCATGCTTTCATCATAGTAAATTTGCTCATCAAAGCTTGGGGGACAAAAGATATCATCTTCATCAAACATAGCTTCCCCAAGCTTGTGGCTTTGCATATCATTAACATCATGGATATTCAAGGAATTCATACTAACCACATTGCAATCATGCTCATCATTCAAAGATTTAGTGCCAAACATTTTATAGATTTCTTCTTCTGACACTTTGGCACAATTTTCCTTTCCATCATACTCACGAAAGATATTAAAAAGGTGAAGCGTATGAGGTAGACTCAATTCCATTTTTTTTGGTTGTTTTCTTTTAAAGACTACCTACTGATAAAACAAGAAACAAAAAGATTCGATTGCAAGATCTAAAGATATACCTTCACTTACCTAGCCTCCCCGGCAGCGGCGTCAGAAAAGAGCTTGATGTCTACTACACAACCTTCTTCTTGTAGACGTTGTTGGGCCTCCAAGTGTAGAGGTTTGTAGGACAGTAGCAAATTTCCCTCAAGTGGATGACCTAAGGTTTATCAATCCGTGGGAGGCGTAGGATGAAGATGGTCTCTCTCAAGCAACCCTGCAACCAAATAACAAAGAGTCTCTTGTGTCCCCAACACACCCAATACAATGGTAAATTGTATAGGTGCACTAGTTTGGCGAAGAGATGGTAATACAAGTGAAATATGGATGGTAGATATAGGTTTTTGTAAACTGAAAATATAAAAACAGCAAGGTAGCAAGTGGTAAAAGTGAGCGTAAACGGTACTGCAATGATAGGAAATAAGGCCTAGGGTTTATACTTTCACTAGTGCAAGTCCTCTCAACAATAATAACATAATTGGATCATATAACTATCCCTCAACATGCAACAAAGAGTCACTCCAAAGTCACTAATAGCGGAGAACAAACGAAGATATTATGGTAGGGTACAAAACCACCTCAAAGTTATTCTTTCCAATCAATCCGTTGGGCTATTCCTATAAGTGTCACAAACAGCCCTAGAGTTCGTACTAGAATAACACCTTAAAACACAAATCAACCAAAACCCTAATGTCACCTAGATACTCCAATGTCACCTCAAGTATCCGTGGGCATGATTATACGATATGCATCACACAATATCAATTCATCTACTCAACCAACACATAGAACCTCAAAGAGTGCCCAAAGTTTCTACCGGGGAATCACGACGAAAACGTGTGCCAGCCCCTATGCATAGGTTCATGGGCGGAACCCGAAAGTTGATCACCAAAACATGCATCAAGTGGCACGTGATATCCCATTGTCACCACAGATAAGCACGACAAGACATATATCAAGTGTTCTCAAATCTTTAAAGACTCAATCCGATAAGATTACTTCAAAGGGAAAACACAATCCATTACAAGAGACTAGAGGGGGAGAAGAAACATAAGATCCAACTATAATAGCAAAGCTCGCGATACATCAAGATCGTGCCAAATCAAGAACACGAGAGAGAGAGATCAAACACATAGCTACTGGCACATACCCTCAGCCCCAAGGATGAACAACTCCCTCCTCGCCATGGAGAGCGCCGGGATGATGAAGATGGCCACCGGTGAGGGTCCCCCCCCCCCTCCGGCAGGGTGCCGGAACAGGGTCCCGAGAGGTTTTTGGTGGCTACAGAGGCTTGCGGCGGCGGAACTCCCGATCTAATCTCCGTTCTGGAAGTTTTACGATACGTAGGTATATATGGGTGAAAGGAGTACGTCGGTGGACCGAAGGGGGGGCACGAGGCAGGGGGCGCGCCTCCTACCCTCGTGAGCACCTCCTTCATCTTCTGACGTAGGGTCCAAGTCTATCTGGTAGGTTTCCTTCCAAAAATAACTTATCCAGTTGATTTCGTTCCGTTTCGACTCCGTCTGATATTCCTTTTCTTCGAAACACTGAAATAGGCATAAAACAGCAAATCTGGGCTGGGCCTCCGGTTAATAGGTTAGTCCAAAAAATAATATAAAAGTGGATAATAAAGCCCAATATTGCCTAAAATAGTAGATAATATAGCATGGAGCAATCAAAAATTATATATACGTTGGAGACGTATCAAAAATCCATGCTGATGGGCTTTTCGAATCACTTGGTTATGAATCACTTGATGCTTTTGAACCATGCCTCATGGGCAAGATGACTAAGACTCCGTTCTCCGGAACAATGGAGCAAGCAACTGACTTATTGGAAATAATACATACTGATGTATACGATCTGATGAGTGTTGAGGGTCACGGCAGGTATCTGTCGGATTTCGGGTTCCGGCAGACCCTTAAGGTTCGAACTCTAGGGTGTGCGCGGAGATTATGCCCTCTACCTCTCCGTCTCGCAAGGATCTAAACTACCAAAGGAACAATGCAAAAGACACAGAGTTTATACTGGTTCGGGCCACCGATGTGGTGTAATACCCTACTCCAGTGTGGTGGGTGGATTGCCTCTTGGGCTGATGATGATGAACAGTACAAAGGAGAACAGCCTCGCGAGGGCGTGTTCCAGCTGGGACGATGAACTGCTAGGGGAGTTATGCCGCCCTTCTCTCTCTCTCTCCTTGCTCGGATTCTGGGTACTCGATCCTCCTCCCATCCTTGGGGTGGCTAGTCCTATTTATAGGCAAAGGCCCTGGGCCTCTTCCCAAATATTGAGCGGGAAGGGCGCCAACAATCAGCCAATTCGAAGGGGAACATCTGGTACACTTATCCTGACTAAAGTTGGTCCTCGCCTGCCAAAGGCCCTGTGGTGACGCCGTTCTGGGCTCCACGATGACCTCCTTCCCGCCGTTGGACTGGTCTTGGTCTCGTTGCACCGAAATGGATGCCTTTGCTTGATTCTCTCGCCTGCGCTTGCCCCCTTTGCACCAAAGAGGAAAGGGAGGACACTGCGCGGGCTGGCGCCCGCCTGGCGCCCTTGGTCGTCATGGCTTGCGGCATGGGCACCTCGCGAGGTACCCCGCCTTGATCTCTCCGCCTCCTCGTGAGCCAGCCTGACGAGGCCATGCCCGAGGAAGTGCTGTGTCGTCCGCCCCGCGAGGCTTGGCCCCTCACGAGTGTCTTGGGTCTTGTGTTGATGAAGTTGGGCCGCGCTGGGCCTCCTTTGAGCCACGCCGCGGGCCGCAGGCAGGCAAGTCTGGGGACCCCCGTTCCCAGAACGCCGACAGTATCATTATTTTCTGACCTTCAAAGATGATTTGAGCAGATATGGGTATATGTACTTGATGAAACATAAGTCTGAAACATTTGAAAAGTTCAAAGAATTTCAGAGTGAAGTGGAAAATCATCGTAACAAGAAAATAAAGTTTCTACAATCTGATTGCGAAGACAAATATTTGAGTTACGAGTTTGGTCTTCATTTGAAACAATGTGGAATAGTTTCGCAACTCACGCCACCTGGAACACCATAGCGTAATGGTGTATCCGAACGTCATAACCGTACTTTATTAGATATGGTATGATCTATGATGTCTCTCACCGATTTATCACTATCGTTTTGGGGTTATGCATTAGAGACAGCTGCATTCACATTAAATTGGGCACCATCTAAATCCGTTGAGATGACACCATATGAACTATGGTTTGGCAAGAAACCTAAGCTGTCGTTTCTTAAAGTTTGGGGCTGCGATTCTTATGTGAAAAAGCTTCAACCTGATAAGCTCGAACCCAAATCGGAGAAATGTGTCTTCATAGGATACCCAAAGGAGACTGTTGGGTAAACCTTCTATCACATATCCAAAGGCAAGATATTCGTTGCTAAGAATGGATCCTTTCTAGAGAAGGAGTTTCTCTCGAAAGAAGTGAGTGGGAGGAAAGCAGAACTTGATGAGGTAATTGTACCTACTCCCTTATTGGAAAGTAGTTCATCACATAAATCAGTTCCAGTGATTCCTACACAAGTAAGTGAGGAAACTCATGATGATGATCATGAATCTTCTGATCAAGTTACTACCGAACCTCATAGGTCAACAAGAGTAAGATCCACACCAGAGTGGTACGGTAATCCTGTTCTGGAGGTCATGTTACTTGACCATGACGAACCTACGAACTATGAGGAAGCAATGATGAGCCCAGATTCCGCAAGATGGCTTGAGGCCATGAAATCTGAGATGGGATCCATGTATGAGAACAAAGTATGGACTTTGGTTGACTTGCCTGATGATCGGCAAGCCATAGAGAATAAATGGATCTTCAAGAAGAAGACTGACGCTGACGGTAATGTTACTATCTACAAAGCTCGACTTGTTGCGAAAGGTTTTTGAAAAGTTCAAAGAGTTGACTACGATGAGACCTTCTCACCCGTAGCGATGCTTAAGTCTGTCTGAATCATGTTAGAAATTGCCGCATTTTATGATTATGAAATTTGGCAAATGGATGTCAAAACTGCATTCCTTAATGGATATCTTAAAGAAGAGTTGTATATGATGCAACCAGAGGGTTTTGTCAATCCAAAAGGTGCTAACAAAGTGTGCAAGCTCCAGCGATCCATTTATGGACTGGTGCAAGCCTCTCGGAGTTGGAATATACGCTTTGATAGTGTGATCAAAGCATATAGTTTTATACAGACTTTTGGAGAAGCCTGTAGTAACAAGAAAGTGAGTGGGAGCTCTGTAGCATTTCTGATATTATATGTGGATGGCATATCGTTGATCGGAAATGATACTGAATTTCTGAATAGCATAAAAGGATACTTGAATAATAATTTTTCAATGAAAGACCTCGGTGAAGTTGCTTATATATTGGGCATCAAGATCTATGGAGATAGATCAAGACGCTTAATTGGACTTTCACAAAGCACATGCCTTGATAAAGTTTTGAAGAAGTTCAAAATGGATCAAGCAAAGAAAGGGTTCTTGCCTTTGTTACAAGGTGTGAAGTTGAGTCAAACTCAATGCCCGACCACTGCACAAGATAGAGAGAAAATGAAAGCCATTCCCTATGCTTCAGCCATAGGTTCTATCATGTATGTAATGCTGTGTACCAGACCTGATGTGTGCCTTGCTATTAGTTTAGAAGGGAGGTACCAAAGTAATCCAGGAGTGGAACACTGGACAGCGGTCAAGAACATCCTGAAATTGTTGGGGAACGTAGTAATTTCAAAAAAAATCCTACGCACACGCAAGATCATTGTCATGGATAGCAACGAGAGGGGAGAGTGTAGTCTACGTACCCTCGTAGACCGTCAGCGGAAGCGTTATGACAACGCGGTTGATGTAGTCGTACATCTTCACGATCGACCGATCCTAGTACCGAAAGTACGACACCTCCACGATCTGCACACGTTCGGCTCGGTGACGTCCCACGAACTCATGATCCAGCAGAGTGTCGAGGGAGAGCTTCGTCTGCATGACAGCGTGATTACGGTGATGATGAAGCTACAGCGCAGGGCTTTGCCTAAGCACTACGACGATATGATCGAGGTGGATTATGGTGGAGGGGGCACCACACACAGCTAAGGGATCAATGATCAACTTGTGTGTTCTAGGGTGCCCCCCGCCCCCGTATATGAAGGAGCAAGGGGGGAGACCGGCCGGCCGTTGGGGTGCGCCAGGAGAGGAGGAGTCCTCCTCCTAGTAGGAGTAGGACTCCCCTTTCCTAGTCCTACTAGGAGGGGGAAAGGAAGGAGGAGAGGGAGAAGGAAAGGGGGGCGCCCCCCCTACCTAGTCCAATTCAGACCAGAGGGGGAGGGGGCGCGCGGCCTTCCTTGGCCAGCCCTCTCTCTCTCTCTCCACAAAGTCCCATGTGGCCCATTAGTTCCTCGGGGGTTCCGGTAACCCTTCGGCACTGCGGTTTTCTACGAAATCACCCGGAACACTTCCGGTGTCCGAATATAGCCGTCCAATATATCAATCTTTATGTCTCGGCCATTTCGAGACTCCTCGTCATTTCCGTGATCACATCCAGGACTCCAAAACTATATTCGGTACATCAAAACACATAAACTCATAATACTGATCATCACCGAACATTAAGCGTGCGGACCCTACGGGTTCGAGAACTATGTAGACATGACTGAGACACGTCTCCGGTCAATAACCAATAGCGGAACCTGGATGTTCATATTGGCTCCCACATATTCTACGAAGATCTTTATCGGTCAAACCGCATAACAACATAAGTTGTTCCCTTTGTCATCGGTATGTTACTTGCCCGAGATTTGATCGTCAGTATCTCAATATCTAGTTCAATCTCATTACCAGCAAGTCTCTTTACTCGTTCTGTAATGCATCATCCTGCAACTAACTCATTAGTCACATTGCTTTCAAGGCTTATAGTGATGTGCATTACCGAGAGGGCCCAGAGATACCTCTCCGATAATGGGAGTGACAAATCCTAATCTTGATCTATGCCAACTCAACAAGTACCATCGGAGACACCTGTAGAGCACCTTTATAATCACCCAGTTACGTTGTGACGTTTGGTAGCACACAAAGTGTTCCTCCGGTATTCGGGAGTTGCATAATCTCATAGTCATAGGAACATGTATAAGTCATGAAGAAAGCAATAGCAATATACTAAACGATCAAGTGCTAAGCTAACAGAATGGGTCAAGTCAATCACATCATTCTCTAATGATGTGATCCCGTTAATCAAATGACAACTCATGTGTATGGCTAGGAAACTTAACCATCTTTGATTCAACGAGCTAGTCAAGTAGAGGCATACTAGTGACATTTTGTTTATCTATGTATTCACACATGTACTAAGTTTCCGGTTAATACAATTCTAGCATGAATACTAAGCATTTATCATGATATAAGGAAATATAAATAACAACTTTATTATTGCCTCTAGGGCATATTTCCTTCAGTCTCCCACTTGCACTAGAGTCAATAATCTAGTTCACATTGCCATGTGATTTAACACCAATAGTTCACATCATCATGTGATTTAACACTCTATAGTTCACATCACCATGTGACCAATACCCAAAGGGTTTACTAGAGTCAATAATATAGTTCACATCGCCATGTGATTAACACCCAAAGAGTACTAAGGCGTGATCATGTTTTGCTTGTGAGAGAAATTTAGTCAATGGGTCTGCCACATTCAGATCTGTATGTATTTTGCAAATTTCTATTTAAGCAATGCTCTGCATGGAGCTACTCTAGCTAAATGCTCCCACTTTCAATATGTATCGAGATCGAGACTCAGAGTCATCCAGATCGGTGTCAAAGCTTGCATCGACGTAACTCTTTACGACGAACTCTTTATCACCTCCATAACCGAGAAATATTTCCTTAGTCCTCTAAGGATAATTTTTACCGTTGTCCAGTGACCTACTCCTAGATCAAAATTATACTGCCTTGCCAAACTCAGGGCAGGGTATAAAATAGGTCTGGTACACAGCATGGCATACTTTATAGAACCTATGGCTGAGGCATAGGGAATGACTTTCATTCTCTCTCTATCTTCTGTTGTGGTCGGGCTTTGAGTCTTACTCAACTTCATACCTTGCAACACAGGCAAGAACTCTTTCTTTGACTGTTCCATTTTGAACTACTTCAAAAACTTGTCAAGGTATGTACTCATTGAAAAAACTTATCAAGCGTCTTGATCTATCTCTATAGAACTTGATGCTCAATATGTAAGCAGCTTCACCGAGGTCTTTCTTTGAAAAACTCCTTTCAAACACTCCTTTATGCTTTCCAGAAAATTCTACATTATTTCCAATCGACAATATGTCATTCACATATACTTATCAGAAAGGCTGTAGTGCTCCCACTCACTTTCTTGTAAATGCAGGCTTCACTGCAAGTCTGTATAAAACTATATGCTTTGATCAACTTATCAAAGCGTATAGTCCAACTCTGAGTTGCTTGCACCAGTTCATAGATGGATCACTTTGCACACTTTGTTAGCACCTTTAGAAACGACAAAACCTTCTGGTTGCATCATATACAACTCTTCTTTAAGAAATCCATTAAGGAATGCATGTTTGACATCCATTTGCCAAGTTTCATAAAATACGACAATTGCTAACATGATTCAGACAGATTTTTAAGCACCGATACAAGTGAGAAAATCTCATTGTAGTCAACATCTTGAACTTGTCAAAAACATTTTTGCGACAATTCGAGCTTTGTAGATAGTAACACTACTATCAGCGTCCGTCTTCCTCTTGAAGATCCATTTTATTATCTATGGTTTGCGGATCATCGGGCAAGTCAGCCAAAGTCCATACTTTGTTCTCATATATGGATCTATCTCAGATTTCATGGCTTCAAGCCATTTTGCGGAATCTGGGCTCATCATCGCTTCCTCATAGTTCGTAGGTTCGTCATGGTCTAGTAACATGACTTCCAGAACGGGATTATCGTACCACTGTGGTGCGGACTGTACTTTGGTTGACCTACGCGATTCGGTAGTAACTTGATCTGAAGTTTCATGATCATCATCATTAGCTTCCTCACTAATTGGTGTAGGAATCACTGGAACCGATTTCTGTGATGAACTACTTTACAATTCGGGAGAAGGTACAATTACCTCATCAAGTTCTACTTTCTTCCCACTCACCTCTTTCGAGAGAAACTCCTTCTCTAGAAAGGATCCATTCTTAGCAACAAAGATCTTGCCTTCGGATCTGTGATAGAAGGTGTACCCAGCATTTTCTTTTGGGTATCCTATGAATACGCACTTCTCCGATTTGGGTTCGAGCTTATCAGGTTGAAACTTTTTCACATAAGCATCGCAACCCCAAACTTTAAGAAACGACAGCTTAGGTTTCTAGCCAAACCATAGTTCATACGGTGTCGTCTCAACGGATTAGACGGTGCCCTATTTAACGTGAATGTAGCTGTCTCTAATGCATAACCCCAAAACGATAGTGGTAAATCGGTAAGAGACATCATAGATTGCACTTTATCTAATAAAGTTCGGGTATGACGTTCGGACACACCATTATGTTGAGGTGTTCCAGGTGGCATGAATTTGTGAAACTATTCCACATTGTTTTAATTGAATACCAAACTCGTAACTCAAATATTCGTCTCCGCAATCAGATTGTAGAAACTTCATTTTCTTGTTACGATGATTTTCCACTTCACACTGAAATTCTTTGAACTTTTCAAATGTTTCAGACTTATGTTTCATCAAGTAGATATACTCATATCTGCTCAAATCATCTGTGAAGATCAGAAAATAACGATACCCGCCGCGAGCCTCAACACTCATCGGATCGCATACATCAGTATGTATTATTTCTAATAAGTCAGTTGCTCGCTCCATTGTTCCGGAGAACGGAGTCTTAGTCATCTTGCCCATGAGGCATGGTTCGCAAGCATCAAGTGATTCCAAAAGCCCATCAACATGGAGTTTCTTCATGCGCTTTACACCAATATGACCTAAACGGCAGTGCCACAAATAAGTTGCACTATCATTATTAACTTTGCATCTTTTGGCTTCAATATTATGAATATGTGTATCACTACGGTCGAGATTCAATAAACCATTTATATTGAGTGTATGACCATAGAAGGTTTTATTCATGTAAATAGAACAACAATTATTCTGTGACTTAAATGAATAATCGTATTGTAATAAACATGATCCAATCATATTCATGCTCAACGCAAACACCAAATAACATTTATTTTAGGTTCAACACTAATCCCGAAAGTAAAAGGAGTGTGCGATGGTGATCTTATCAACCTTGGAATCACTTCCAACACACATCATCACCTCGCCCTTAACTAGTCTCTGTTTATTTTGTAAATCATGTTTCGAGTTACTACTCTTAGTAACTGAAGCAGTATCAAATACTGAGGGGTTGCTATAAACACTAGTAAAGTACACATCAATAACATGTATATCCAATATACCGTTGTTCACTATGCCATCCTTCTTATCCGCCAAGTATCTAGGGCAGTTCCACTTCCAGTGACCATTTCCTTTGCAGTCGAAGCACTCAGTTTCAGGCTTGGGTCTAGCTTTGGGCTTCTTCATGGGAGTGGCAACTTGCTTGCCATTCTTCTTGAAGTTCCCTTTCTTTCCCTTGCCCTCTTACTTGAAACTAGTGGTCTTGTCAACCATCAACACTTGATGCTATTTCTTGATTTCTACCTTCGCCGATTTCAGCATTGCGAAGAGCTTGGGAATTACTTTCGTCATCCCTTGCATATTATAGTTCATCACTAAGTTCTAGTAACTTGGTGATAGTGACTAGAGAACTTTGTCAATTACTATCTTATCTGGAAGATTAACTCCCACTTGATTCAAGCAATTGTAGTACTCAGACAATCTGAGCACATGTTCACTGGTTGAGCTATTCTCCTCCATCTTGTAGGCAAAGTACTGTCAGAGGTCTCATACCTCTCAACACGGACATGATTATGAAATATCAATTTCAACTCTTAGAACATCTTATATGCTCCGTGACGTTCAAAACATTTTTGAAGTCCCGGTTCTAAGCCTTAAAGCATGGTGCACTAAACTATTAAGTAGTCATCATACCGAGCTTTGTTAAACGTTCATAACATGTGCATCTGCTCCTGCAATAGGTCCGTCACCTAGCGGTGCATCAAGGACATAATTATTTTGTGCAGCAATGAGGATAGTCCCCAGATCACGGACCTAGTCCACATCATTGCTACTATCATCTTTCAACATAGTTTTTCTCTAGGAACATATCAAAAAAAACGGGGAGCTACATCGCGAGCTATTGATCTACAACATAGTTATGCAAATACTATCAGGACTAAGTTCATGATAAATTGAAGTTCAATTAATCATATTACTTAATAACTCCCACTTAGATAGACATCCCTCTAGTCATCTAAATGATCACGTGATCCAAATCAACTAAACCATGTCCGATCATCACGTGAGATGGAGTAGTTTTCAATGGTGAACATCACTATGTTGATCATATCTACTATATGATTCTAGCTCGACCTTTCGGTCTCCAGTGTTTTGAGGCCATATCTGCATGTGCTAGGCTCGTCAAGCTTAACCCGAGTATTCTGCGTGTGCAAAACTGGCTTGCACCCGCTGTATGTGAACGTAGAGCTTATCACACCCGATCATCACGTGGTGTCTCGGCACGACGAACTGTCGCAACGGTGCATACTCAGGGAGAACACTTATACCTTGAAATTAGTGAGAGATCATCTTATAATGCTTCCGCCGAACTAAGCAAAATAAGATGCATAAAGGATAAACATCACATGCAATCAAAATATGTGACATGATATGGCCATCATCATATTGTGCCTTTGATCTCCATCTCCAAAGTACCGTCATGATCTCTATCGTCACCGGCATGACACCATGATCTCCATCATCTTGATCTCTATCAACATGTCGTCACATGGTCGCCTCGCCAACTATTGCTCTTGTAACTATTGCTATCACATAGCGATAAAGTAAAGCAATTATTTGGCGCTTGCATCTTATGAAATAAAGAGACAACCATAAGGCTTCTTCCAGTTGCCGATAACTTCAACAAAATATGATCATCTCATACAACAACTTATATCTCATCACATCTTGACCATATCACATCACAACAAGCCTTCCAAAAACAAGTTAGACGTCCTCTACTTTGTTGTTGCAAGTTTTACGTGGTTGCTACGGGCTGAGCAAGAATAGTTCTTACCTACGCATCAAAACCACAACGATTTTTCGTCAAGTATGTGATGTTTTAACCTTCAACAAGTACCGGGCATAGCCACACTCTATTCAACTAAAGTTGGAGAAACTGACACCCGCCAGCCACCTGTGTGCGAAGCACGTCGGTAGAACCAGTCTCGCGTAAGCGTACACGTAATGTCGGTTCGGGCCGCTTCATCCAACAATACCGCCGAATCAAAGTATGACATGCTGGTACGCAGTATGACTATTATCGCCCACAACTCATTTGTGTTCTACTCGTGCATATAACATCTACGCATAAACCTGGCTCAGATGCCACTGTTGGGGAACGTGGTAATTTCAAAAAAAATCCTATGAACACGGCAGATCATGGTGATGCATAGCAACAAGAGGGGAGAGTCTAGTCTATGTACCCTCGTAGACCGTAAGCGGAAGAGTTATGACAACGCGGTTGATGTAGTCGTACGTCCTCACGATCGACTGATCCTAGTACCGAAAGTACGGCACCTCTACGATCTGCACACGTTCAGCTCAGTGACGTCCCACGAACTCACGATCCAGCAGAGTGTCGAGGGAGAGCTTCGTCAGCACGACGGCGTGCTGACGGTGATGATGAAGCTACCGGCGCAGGGCTTCGCCTAAGCACTACGACGATATGACCGAGGTGGATTATGGTGGAGGGGGCACCGCACACGGCTAAGGGATCAATGATCAACTGGTGTGTTCTAGGGTGCCCCCTGCCCCCGTATATAAAGGAGCAATGGGGGAGGCCGGCTGGCCCTTGGGGCGCGCTAGGAGAGGAGGAGTCCTCCTCCTAGTAGGAGTATGACTCCCCTTTCCTAGTCCTACTAGGAGGGGGAAAGGAAGGAGGAGAGGGAGAAGGAAAGGGGGGCGCCCCCCCCTTCCCTAGTCCAATTCGGACCAGAGGGGGAGGGGGGGCGCGACCTGCCCTGGCCGGCCCTCTCTCTCTCCACTAAGGCCCATGTGGCCCATTAATTCCCCACGGGGGTTCCCGTAACCCTCCGGCACTCCGGTTTTCTCTGAAATCACCCGGAACACTTCTGGTGTCCGAATATAGCCGTCTAGTATATCAATCTTTATGTCTCGACCATTTCAAGACTCTTTGTCATGTCTGTGATCACATTCGGGACTCCGAACTATCTTCGTTACATCAAAATACATAAACTCATAATACCGATCGTCACCGAACGTTAAGCGTGCGAACCCTACGGGTTCGAGAACTATGTAGAGATGACTGAGACACGTCTCCGGTCAATAACCAATAGTGGAACCTGGATGTTCATATTGGCTCCCACATATTCTTTGAAGATCTTTATCGGTCAAACCGCATAACAACATATGTTGTTCCCTTTGTCATCAGTATGTTACTTGCCCGAGATTCGATCGCCGGTATCTCAATACCTAGTTCAATCTCATTACCGGCAAGTCTATTTACTCGTTCTGTAATGCATCATCCTACAACTAACTCATTAGTCACATTGCTTGCAAGGCTTATAGTGATGTGCATTACCGAGAGGGCCCATAGATACCTCTCCGACAATCCGAGTGACAAATCCTAATCTTGATCTATGCCAACTCAACAAGTACCGTCGAGACACCTGTAGAGCACCTTTATAATCACCCAGTTACGTTGTGATGTTTGGCAGCACACGAAGTGTTCCTCCGGTATTTGGGAGTTGCATAATCTCATAGTCATAGGAACATGTATAAGTCATGAAGAAAGCAATAGCAATATACTAAACGATCACGTGCTAATCTAACAGAATGGGTCAAGTCAATCACATCATTCTCTAATGATGTGATCCCGTTAATCAAATGACAACTCATGTCTATGGCTAGGAAACTTAACCATCTTTGATTCAACGAGCTAGTCAAGTAGAGGCATACTAGTGACACTCTGTTTGTCTATGTATTCACACATGTACTAAGTTTCCGGTTAATACAATTCTAGCATGAGTAATAAACATTTATCATGATATAAGGAAATATAAATAACAACTTTATTATTGCCTCTAGGGCATATTTCCTTCAGAAATACCTGAAAAGGACTAAGGATATGTTTCTCGTTTATGGAGGTGACAAAGAGCTTGTCGTAAACGGTTACGTTGATGCAAGATTTGACACTAGTCCAGATGACTCTAAGTCACAAACCAGATACGTATTTTCATTAAATGGTGGAGCTGTCAGTTGGTGCAGTTCCAAGCAAAGCGTCGTGGCGGGATCTACGTGTGAAGCGGAGTACAAGCTGCTTCGGAAGCAGCAAATGAAGGAGTCTGGATGAAGGAGTTTACATCTGATCTAGGTGTCGTACCTAGTGCATCGGGTCCAATGAAAATCTTTTGTGACAATACTGGTGCAATTGCCTTGGCAAAGGAATCCAAATTTCACAAGAGAACCAAGCACATCAAGAGACGCTTCAATTCCATCCGCGACCAAGTCAAGGAGGGAGACATAGAGATTTGCAAGATACATACGGATCTGAATGTTGCAGACCCGTTAACTAAGCCTCTCTCACGAGCAAAACATGATCAGCAGCAAGACTCCATGGGTGTTAGAATCATTACAATGTAATCTAGATTATTGACTCCAGTGCAAGTGGGAGACTGAAGGAAATATGCCCTAGAGGCAATAATCAAGTTGTTATTTATATTTCCTTATATCATGATAAATGTTTATTATTGAAGCTAGAATTGTATTAACCGGAAACTTAGTCCAAGTGTGAATACATAGACAAACAGAGTGTCACTAGTATGCCTCTACTAGACTAGCTCGTTAATCAAAGATGGTTAAGTTTCCTAGCCATGGACAAAGAGTTGTCATTTGATGAACGGGATCACATCATTAGAGAATGATGTGATTGACTTGACCCATCTGTTAGCTTAGCACTATGATCGTTTAGTTTATTGCTATTGCTTTCTTCATAACTTATACATGTTCCTATGGCTATGAGATTATGCAACTCCCGAATACCGGAGGAACACTTAGTGTGCTATCAAACATCACAACGTAACTGGGTGACTATAAAGATTCTCTACAGGTGTCTCCGATGGTGTTTGTTGAGTTGGCATAGATTGTGATTAGGATTTGTCACTCCGATTGTCTGAGAGGTATCTCTGGGCCCTCTCGGAAATGCAGATCACTATAAGCCTTGCAACAAATGTGACTAATGAGTTAGTTATGGGATGATGCATTACGGAACGAGTAAAGAGACTTGCCGGTAACGAGATTGAACTAGGGATTGAGATATCGACGATCGAATCTCGGGCAAGTAACATACCGATGACAAAGGGAACAACGTATGTTGTTATGCGGTTTGACCGCTAAAGATCTTCGTAGAATATGTAGGAACCAATATGAGCATCCAGGTTCCGCTATTGGTTATTGACCGGAGATGAGTCTCAGTCATGTCTAGATAGTTCTCGAACCCGTAGGGTCCGCACGCTTAACGTGCGGTGACAATCAGTATTATGAGTTTATGTGCTCTGATGTACCGAAGGTAGTCCGGAATCCCGGATATGATCACGGACATGACGATGAGTCTCGAAATGGTCGAGACATAAAGATTGATATATTGGAAGGCTATGTTTGGACATCGGAAGGGTTCCGAATGAGTTCGGGCATTTATCGGAGTACCGAGGGATTACCGAAACCCCCGAAGGAGTTATTGGGCCCTAATGGGCCTTAGTGGGGAGAGAGAGAGAGAGAGGGGCGGCTTGGGCAGGCCGCGCACCCCCTCCCCCTTGGGTCTGAATTGGACTAGGGAAGGGGGATTGCGCCCCCTTTCCTTCTCCTTCTCTACTCCTTCCCTCTTCTCCTACTCCAACTAGGGAAAAGGGGAATCCTGCTCCCACCCGGAGTAGGACTCCCCCCTTGGGCGCGCCATAGAGGGCCGGCCCTTCCCCTCCTCCACTCCTTTATATACGGGGGAGGGGGCACCCCATAGACACACAAGTTGATTGTTTAGCCGTGTGCGGTGCCCCTCCACAGATTTCCACCTCGGTTATATCGTTGCAGTGCTTAGGCGAAGCCCTGCGCCGGTAGCTTCATCATCACGCCATCGTGCTGACGAAACTCTCCCTTGACCTCAGCTGGATCTAGAGTTCATGGGACGTCACCGAGCTGAACGTGTGCAGATCGCGGAGGTGCCGTACCTTCGATGCTAGGATCGGTCGGACCGTGAAGACGTACAACTACATCAACCGCATTGTCATAACGCTTCTGCTTTCGGTCTACGAGGGTACGTGGACAACACTCTCCCCTCTCTTTGTTATGCATCACCTAGATGGATCTTGCGTGTGTGTAGGAATTTTTTTGAAATTACTACATTCCCCAACAATAAGTGGCTGTAATGAAGGCCTCATCCCAAAACTTCAGAGGCATGGATGCTTGAGCTAGGAGGGAGAGTCCAACTTCGACAATGTGTCGATGTTTTCGTTCGGCTGACCCGTTTTGCTGGTGAGCATGGGGATAGGAGACATGGTGTGATATGCCAATGCGAGTAAAAAAGGAATTTAACTTGACATATTCTCCCCCCAGTCAGTCTGAAGGGCAAGAATCTTGCGATCAAATTGTCTCTCAACAAGTTTTTGGAAGTCATGAAAATTTTGAAAAACTTCTGACTTATGTTTGATTAGGTAGATCCATGTGAACTTACTAAAATCATCTATGAAGCTCACATAATATTTTCTTTCTACCTACAGACTCAACAGCAGGTCCCCACACGTCGGAAAAAATAAGTTCCAAAGGAAACTTTGATTCACTTATTGATTTTGGATAAGACAGTTGATTGCTTTTGCCTTTTTGACAAGATTCACAAATAAAATCGTTGTTGAACAGCTTGACACACGGGAGCTTATTCTGACTAATTATTTTGCTAACAATGGTAGATGAAGGATGTCCTAGACGCTAGTGCCACCTATCTGAGGAGGGCTTGACACTGAGCGCTTGCTTCTTGGCGCCTTGTCCTGTGTGTTTAACAGGGCATAGACCTCTTCTACCCCTGCCTTGGAGAAGGACCCTCCTCGTTCCCCGATCCTTTACAATAAATGAATAGGGATGAATTTCAATGCAGAATTGTTGTCAACAGCAAGACGACTGGCAGAGATTAGGCTTTTGTTTGCTTCGGGTACGTGAAGTATATTACTTAGATGCAAATCACGATCTTGGGTATGAATAGTTGAATGACCAATGTGTTTAATAACCATACCTGATCCACTCGCAGTATGAATCTGCTCATTGCCAGTGTAGCGATCGCGCACTGTCAGCTTCTCCAGGTCTCCTGTGATGTGGTCGGTGGCACCACTGTCCAGGTACCAGTTAGTGTCGACCCCATACTGCAGTGCAGCGAGGTTGGCCGACTTCTCCTCCGCACCTTGGTAGGATTCGTCGTAGCGTTTCCAGCACTTCCAGGCTGGGTGGCCCATCTTGCCACAGATTTGGCACTAGACCCTGGGTGCAGAGGCATGATTGTTGGTGTAGTTGCCTCCGTTGTTGCTGTTGTTGTTGTTGTGTGTGCCACCGCCACGACCTTTTGATCGGGGGCAGCCGCGCCCGCCGTGGTCACCACCGTTGCCGCCTTGTCTGCTGCCGCGATCACCGCCAGGTTTGCGGCCTCGGGTAACAGCGTTTGCAGAGGATTGCGACCCTCCGCCTTGGAGACTCAGCCTTGTTTCGAAGCTAAGTAGCTATGAAAATAGCTCAACCACGGTGACCGGCTCCACCCGGGAACACATTGCAGACACCACCGGATCGAGTCTTTTTCGAGCCCGACCAGGATGTGTGAGACGATGTCGTCCTCATCCACCCTCTTCCCTGCGGCTATCAGCTCGTCGCAGAGGGACTTGATCTTCCCGGCGTAGTCGGTGATGGAGGAGTTGGGCTTCTGCAAGTTTGTGAGGGCGATGCGAACATTGGTGGTCTGGGAACGGGTGCGGGATGCAAGCATCCCTTCAACCGTATTCCAGAGCACTGCTGAGGTGTGGCAAGACGCGACCTGGATGGCTATCTCACGAGGAAGAGTGGTCAAGAGATAGGAGAAGACTTGTTGATCTTGTGCATACCAGGTTTAGAACTCAGGGTTCGGCGCCTTCGCCGTGGTCTTGCCGTCAGATGCAGTCAAATCGATCTGCATGGGTGGTGGTGGTTGCTCAACGTCGAGGTACTTGGCCATCTGTGCCCCCCGGATTGCCGAGAGCACGGCCGCCCGCCATAGTGCTTGATTGCCCTTCGTGAGCTTCTTGGTGGCAGCGTGAACGAATGGCGAGGACGGGAAGGAGCTTGAAGACGCTTCCATGGATGAGCTCGAGGATGGCTCTGGTTACCATGAAAGATTTGAGGCATGGAAGCGTATGCAATTCTGCAGGGACACGTGCGTGTTCATATAGCTCAACAAGTTTACAAGATCGGCGGGTAGTTAGTAGTCTTGACCCATACTCCAAGCTATACAAGAGATAAGATCATATCTACTCTAACTACCTGCCTAGAGTACAATACGCACGCATACACGCATATACCACCGTGACACACATGTTACCTTACAAAGACACAAGCCTATCGTTTAACACCCAGAAGAGATAAAGATAGGAGGAGTATGACATATAGAATCGCAGACTTCAATGGTTCAAAATTCATAGGGCAACATGGTCGTCGAAAATGTTAATCTCCGTTTGAGTTTTGAAAATTGATGACATTTTAGAATTTGACACTTGAAGATTTTTCTTTGACGATTACTTTTCATGTCAACGTGTTCGCAAAACTATGCTATTAGGAAAATGTTTGCCATGGCAAAGCTCAAGTTCATGTCTCTTTTTGTCTGAAATGTAAATATTTTTCTGGCTTTTTTTTCCAAAAATTTTGATGAAATTTCCGCTGAAAATGAGCCCACGCCGGAAGGAAGGTGAGCCCGTAACCAATATGGTCTGGTCTTGTGCAACGGGCATGTCGTCATTTGTAAGATCCCAGTGGTTCCCACAAGCCGCAACTGTGACACTCAACTTGCGCCGATGCCACTTTGGCTGAGTCGTGAAGGAGAAACCTTTTAAGGAGAAATTAATAGACGCGCCGACGCTGCCATGGGATGGCTACGAAGCAGAAACTAAGAGACGCCAAGTGAACCAGCAAAGGACATGAAAGGAACCAGCGTAGAAGAAGCGCGGCGTGCGCCACCCGTGATCGATTTCGTCTGTATGTGCCGAAATAAGCAAGAAAAAAATTTGTATGACACGGGAAATAAAATGAAAAGGAGAACATAGATTCTATCTTTACTCCATGATCTGTATGCACGTAACAAACATTAAATGATTTAACAAATTATGTAAACCGGTTGGCATATTAATATTTTTCTCATAAGTACATATTTTCCCCTTTGGATTTATTTTCATATGTCCCGTTTGATCAACCGTAGTCTCATTAATATGAAAGGGAGGAGGAGTCTCTTTTTTCTTATTTCTTCTGGATTACTGTACATGTGAATGCATAGTGCTGCTTTATTGTTTATCTTGTTCTGGTATATGCGGGTATATTGCTCTGGGTTATTTATGGTTCGGGTGGGCTAATGTTTTCGATTTATTCAGATGTTGTTCCATTTCACTGGTTTTACTGTTCTGGATTATTCGAATTTGCTTTTTTGGTTTATTTTGGCTATTGTTTCGGTCAGTTCTGGGTTTATTCAGATACTATTCTGGGTTTTGTTCAGGTAATTGTCAAGGTACTGTTGACTGATGTCGTGGTGAAAAATAAGACAATAACCGGTCAAGAACTTACTTTTTCCACAGGTACTGCTCATGCAAATATACTTATCCGGTTTACTGTTCTGTGCCCCCTCAGCACCATCACAGGAAAGGATCGGTAGACGATCGATGCGACTCTGCATCAATAAGGCGGTGGAGAGAAATGATTTGTAGAAAAATCCTAAATCTTAACCCACAAGGACATAGGGGCGGAGGGGGGGATGATTCTTTTAAAAAATCCCGACTCTTCACATGGGGGTAACTGTTCACGGCTGAGGTGATTCACGCTTGTTGTTCACTACCGAGGCACTGTTCATGTCTGACTACTGTTCTTCACCACTGTTCACTGCTACTCGTAAATGAAGAATGAAAATTTAAAAAAGTTAAAAGAAGGAGAAAAGCTCGCTTTAGTATAGTTACTTATTTGTTTTGTTCTTGTCATTTTTCCTTAAAATATGTGTGATGTAGATTTTTCTTAATAATACTCCAAAATTACCAGAACGACTGGGATACCAAAATTAGTTAAAATTACCATGTTTATTTGAGTTAAACACCTCACAAGATTTTTAACTATGATTTTTTCCTAGAATACTATTGGCTAAGAAACTCAAAAAAGAGAAAACATCTAAGGAGAACCTAAGTTGGCACTTGTATTCCATGTGAAAATAAACATAAAATATCTAAGCAGAGCCTAACGGTAATATTCTTCAGTCAATTTCTTTTGAGAAAAAAAAAAACATAACGGTAACTAATCGGCCGAAAAATCCATCGACGGCTGTGTCGATTTAGAAAACCTTTTTTTTTGTTTCTGTGAAGTGGCCCAACCTACTTGCTCGGTTGTGGTTTCCTTACCCTTTATCAACTGGGTCGTTCTAAAACCTTAGTTTCTCTTATGGTGCGTGACGATTTTCCTTCCGGGACTCTCTTATGGTGCGTGGCGATTTTCCTCCCGTGCCGGCTGTCCCAGAACGGGACTAGGAGGTAGATGAGCGGCTATTGAAGAAAGCAGAAACATGAGCCGAAGCAGCCACAATCAGTGATGAAGGAAAGGGGGTCAATCATTTCCACGCAAAGTACAACATGTACGACCCAAAATAAAGGGAATACATATACACCTACTTCGCCTTCATCCCGAGACTCGATCTCGACAAGGAGTATAAGCCCCCGTTCCCCACCAATTTTGACCCGGATGGTCGGCCCAACAACGCTATTTTTGGAAAGCTGGAAACCTTTCACCTCGTTCTGGGACGATCAACCAGTTATTTCCTGCTTTTCCTGTATTTTAAATCCGTTGTCTTTTGGTTTTACTATTTCTTTCTCTTTTTTGTCCAATTTCCATTTTACATTTTTTTAAAAAATTCATGACCTTTTTAATCCTCCAGGTTACAATGTACAAACATTTGTTACATGTCAAAAATATTTATGAAAATTGTGCGAACAAAGTTTCTATCTTCATGAATTTTTTTTAAATATGTGAACATTTTTAAGTGACGTGAACATTATTTAAAATGGGACAAGTCTTATATTTTATGAGTAATTTCTGAAAATATGTGTAAATAGAACTTTACATCGCATGAACATGCTATGAATATGTTTTAAATGTAATGAACGATTTACTGAATGGTACAATCTTTTCCAATTTACAAGAACAATTGTTTACATTATGATTCTTTTTAGAGAAAAAACATGAACATGTTTCTGAATGTTTGCAGTTATTTTAATTGCCATGGCCATTTTATTGAGTGGTATGAACATTTTTTAGAACCGCACGAACAAACTTTTACATTCCCATGAACATTTTTTTAACGTGTGATGAACATTTTAAGAAAATAAGTAAAGTATATTGTCTTCATATACATTTAGAGGACTTTATTTATACTGTTATTTATTTATACTGCTCACCACGTCACCTCACAGATAAACCATATTACATCATTCCATTCCCATCTCAGACAGTCAGACTCACACAGAGAAGCCATTTCCACTAAAATTTTATTTTATTTAAGTACTATAGGCTGCTCCCTCATCATTGACGGCAGCTCACGGCAGTCGGTCTGGCTAATTTAGTGACTGGCAGCAATGGCGTCGGCTGGGGGAAGGCTGTGGCAGCAGCAGTGGTCGTCGCAGCAAAGCGGCGCGCAGTAGCGGCCGTTGGCCCCCGTGGTGGGAGCAACTGGGAGGACGCGATTGATTTCGTTGGGAGGGGAAGTCGCCATGTTGGAACTGGAAGTAGCTGGGAGCAACGACGGAGCTACACAAAGATCGGGAGGGGGGGGGGGGGCATGGCCCCCAGCCCAAAAGTTTTTTTATTAGGTACGTAGTAAGCAGTGGCCCGTGCAGCTTGATGGAAATAGGAGTTAGGCCCATCTTCAACATACACTGCACGCATAAACCCATCTTCACGCATCAACACATGCACAATGCTCGTTGCTCCTCATCTTCTGTGTTGTGATGTGCTCCATCTCACCCAGATGCACCTGTTCTTTCCTATTTTCTTTTATTTTAAATCTATTCTCTTTTGGTTTTACCATTTCTTTTTCTTTTTTATTCATTTTCTCTTTTACGTTTTTTTCTTTTTAAAAATCATGACCTTTCTAAATCCTCCCGCTTACAGTGTACAAACATTTTATTACATGTTGCAAATATTTAATAAGAATCATGCCAACAAAATATCTATCTTCATGAATATTTTTAAAGTATGTGAACATTTTTAAGTGATGTGAACATTATTTAAAATGGGATATTTTCATATTTTATTGGCAATTTCTGAAAAAATGTGCAAATAGAACTTTACATTGCATGAACATACTTTTTAAGATGCATGAATATGTTTTAAATGTAATGAACGATTTACTGAATGGTACAAAATTTTCCAAATCACACGAACAATTGTTTACATTTTGATTCTTTTAGGAAAAAACATGAACAAAATTTTAAATATTTACAATTTTAATTGTCATGGCCATTTTATTGAGTGGTACTAACATTTTTATAGACCCGCACGAACAAACTTTTACATTCCCATAGACATTTTTTAATGTGTGATGAACATTTTGAGAAAATAAGTGAAGTATTGTCTTCATATATACATTTAGAGGACTTTAAAATATAACAAAAACCCATAAAAAAGGTAGTGAACTTACCAGGGTGTGTATATAAATAAACCGCTGAAAAATAAGAAAAACTGTTCGACTGAGCGTGGCCCATATAGGGGCCGGTGCACCGGCGGACAAAAGAGCGGACACGGGCGGTGCTCAGCGAGACAGACTCTATTCGCAAGATGCTCGTTTCTGGTCTCGCAAAAAACAAAGAAAAAAACATGCTCGTTTCTGGAAAAGAAAGTTACAGCATGCTCAGAATGGAAGCCGAATATGCCACATAATTTTTTGACATAAAAAAGGGTGAAACAGAAGAATGAAAAGGCAAAAGCTGGAAACCGGGGCATTACACGACCATGGTGGATTTGACGACTTCTTCTCCTTCTTTTTTTTTTTTGCGGGAAGGATTTGTTCAATTGTCACGATCTTATCATCCTCCGTTCATTTGTGGTTTTCTTGTCGCTGCCGTACACGGTAGAACAACATACATAATTACCATGAGGATCACACGAGACATGAAGAAATGTTGCAGAGAGAGAGAGAGAGAATAGCATCTGATCCATAGCCATCCACGAACTCTCGAGGCAAGCAGGCTCGCTGCCGTGCACAATTTGCAGAGAAGGAGAGCAGATCCTTTGGCCTTTGCCACCCGGTACGTACGTAGCCGACTTGCCCGCCGTTGATTTGGCCTGTGCGTGTGTGCGTACGTGCGGTCGCCTCCGCTCCGGTGATGTGCTCTGGGCGCGGGACCCGGGGCAGGCTGCATCCGGCGTAGTCCGGTCCAGCCGTCCAGGAGGTGTGATTCGGACCTGTCGTACGTAACGTCGCCCGAGTTATCGTGCCGACGTCGACCGCTAGCGGCGCCGACCGGCGAGCTGGATCCTTGAACGGCAGCACAGCGCATACATCAGTCACTGCCGTGGCCCCGGATCGTGGTTGCTGGGCATGACAGCGGCACACCCAATCAACCAATCACTCCTAACGGAATATTCAGTGCACGTGTACTATGGAGGCCAGAGTGAAAAAGGGGAAATTGGAACTTTCTCGTGCCAGCTTCAGTTTCGTCCTCTCGAATTGACCGCCAAACCATGCACGCCTGCCTCCATGATTTCCAGCCAAAGACTGTCGGGCATGTGTACATACTACTCCTAGTACTTGGCATGAGAGCATCTCTAGCAGACCCCGCAAAAAATCCCGACCTGTATAAATTTTTTGTAGTTTGCGAAAAAAGGTATATGAAGGAGACAAGGACAGAATCAGGTTAGTATAATCAACCTGTAAAAAAATTCTTTGAATATATCGAACAGACCCAAAGCTAGCTTTTTTTTTTTAGTCGTCCTTTCCTTGCGTCAATCCGGCGGACAGGCGGACAAGGGAAAACGCGAGGCGAGCACGGCGCGGGCGGAGGCCAGGGCGGCCGGGGCGAGCGCGACGCGGGCGGAGGCCAGGACGGCCGGGGCGAGCGTGGCACGGGCGGAGGCAAGGGCGGCCGAGGCGAGCGCGGAAGCCAGGGCTGCCGGGGCAGCGCGAGCGGCGGCCGGATCGAACGGTCGGCGCATCGAGCTAGCTAGCTAGCTCCTTGAATCGATTGAGCTGCTAGCTAGCTAGCTCCGTTCGATTGGATTGAGCTAGCTAGTTAGCTTCGTTCGAGCGCGGCGGCCGGGAGGCGGACGGGCCCGGCGGACGGGCGAGCTTCATGGTGTTGGCGGGAGTAAAGATTCCTCGACCGTCAATGTTGACCGGTATGCAGGCCCTGACAAAGTTGCTCTTAAAATTGTATATATATGAGGGTTTCGCGTTTGCGTTTACAAGGCCCCTTAAAAAAGTTTAAGGATCGGACGATTTTAAGGGATTTGCTTGGGCTCGTTTTTCGACTGGAATTACAAAAATCGGTTATTTTACGGGGTTGACCATTTATAGGGGTTTGCTAGAGATGCTCTCAAGCTCCTAACGTGTACGGATCAGCATTGGTGGAGTCGGAAAACATACTAGTTTTTTTTTTGCGTCAGACACCTCGTTCGATTGCTGATGATACGACGACAGCTGCTACTCCCGAGACGCTACGCACCGTGATTCGCCGGTTCAGTTAGAGCATTACTAGTAGAACCCCTAAACCCTTATACCCCTGTAGCAGTTTTAAGGGTTGAGAAGTGCCACTTTTTGACACTTTTAAGGGTTGAAAAACAGGGGCAAAGACTAGAACCCTCAAACCCAACCCTTAAACTGCTTTAAGGGTTGGATTTGAGGGTTCTATTCTTTGCGTCAACCCCAACCTTTAAAACTGTCATTTCATATATCACACATTTCATCACATTTCATCATATGACATATCACAAATTCCATCACATTTGACATAAAACAATAATCATTCTAGTTATTATTACAACACCGAATAAAACAATAATCATTCAAATTATTACAACAATGTTTGAGCAAATTACACGAATTGTTCGAATCAAATAGGACATAGAAAAGTAAAACAAAGATACATCATGGGCCAATGCGCCGCCCATCCAACTGCCAGTGGTGCTCTATTAGATCATCCCGGAGACGATCATGAGTGGTTGCATCCTCAATCTCACGATGTGCTTGAAGAAAAGCGTGTATGCGAGAAGGGTTTCTTTCCGGTTGCACACGAGTACCAACATTGTCATAGAAACAAGGGAGGTTTAAACCTCTTTCACCCTCTAGGATCATGTTGTGTAGAATCACACAACATTTCATGATGTTCATCAAGGTTTTTTTTGTCCCAAAACCGAGCTGGACCACGAACTATGGCAAACCTTGCTTGCAAAACACCGAAAGCTCTCTCAATATCCTTGCGGGCTGCCTCTTGTGCCTTGGTGAAATGAGCCTCTTTTCTTGTTAAGGGCACCCCATTTTTCTCCTTGACGAACTTCACAAGAGTTGCCCATTCGGGATAGATGCCATCGGTGAGATAGTATCCCATTGAGTACTCATTGTCCATGATTTTGTAGTTGCAAGCTGGAGCATCCCCAGAAATTAATCTTTTGAACAAAGGAGATCTATTGAGGATATTGATATCATTGGGTGTTCCCGGCAACCCAAAGAATGCATGCCAAATCCATGTGTCCTGAGATGCTACGGCCTCAAGCACAATGATAGCATCACGGCTTTTACCGCAATACATTCCGTGCCATGCCTTTGGGCGATTTTTCCACCTCCAATGCATGCAGTCAAGACTACCTAGCATCCCCGGCCATCCCCTTTTTTCATTCATTTCCATTAATCTCTTTGTATCTTCCTCGTTTGGTGCCCGAAGATACTGCTCACCGTACAGCCGAATGACCAACTTGGCAAACCTACGGACTGACTCCGTGGTTGTATCTTGCCCAATGCGAAGATACTCGTCGGTATAATCCGCGGGTATGCCATAAGCGAGTACCCGCATTGCCGCCGATATCTTTTGACATGCACTAAACCCCATGATACCGGCGGCGGATCTACGACGTTTAAAGTAATAGGAGGCGGCCTCACAATCGTTGACAATCTTCACAAACAAACTACGCCGCATTCGGTACCTTCTGCAGAGACGAGGAGGGTATGTAGGTACCTCCGCGAAGTAGTCTTCCATCAAATGCTCGTGTCCGAGAGCGCAGTTCTGGTAGATGGTGACTCAACCCATCTTCGACCCTCTCCTCTGATCCATCAGCCTCACGCGGTTTTCAAAGGATTGCACATCGATGAGGAGGCTCATCATCTCGACGTCGTCGTCTTGCAACAACTCGTCGATGTCCGAATCATCGGATGACGACCAACCCGACGAATCGGACAACGAGTCCATGTCGTTGTTGTTCACCTCTATCTACACAATACAACAAACAATAAATTGTGAGTGCCAACAATTAATCAAAAAGTAAAAAAATAAAACAAAAAAGGAAGAACAGGAAGAATACCTGCGGGTTGGGGGCGGGCGACGGCCGGCGTCGAGGGGAGGCCGCGAAGGGCGGATCCGGCGCGGCGGCTCGAGGAGGCCGGCCTGCCTCTGGCCTTTGGGGGGCGGGAGGCGATTGGGGGCGGGGCGGGGACGGGGCAGCCGGGGCGAGGGTCGGGGCGGGAGGCCAGGGGGGCGGGACGCCGGGGCGCGAGGCGGCGGCGCGGGAAGCCAGGGGGCGGGGCGGGAGGCGACTGGGGGCGTCGAGGGGAGGCGGCGAAGGGCGGATCCGGCGGCGGGGAGCGTGGCGCAGGGGCGGGACGGCGGCGGCGTCGAGGGAAGGCGGGGGGGGGGGGGGGCGGATTGGCGGCGGGCGACGGCCGGCGGCGCGGGAGGCCGGGAGGCGGGAGGTTGGGAAGGGAAACTTCCCTCCCGCGCGACGGGGGAAGGGAGTGCGGGCTGGGGTCGAGCGCACCCCTTCAGCCCTCACTTCTACGGTTCAAAATTGGGTTTGAGGGTTGGACCCTTACTTTTTTTTGAGGGTTTGAGGGTTTAGGGGTTTTAGTCTTTGCGTTTTTTTATTGCAACCCGCAAAAAAACGGTTATTTATGAGGGTTTGAGGGTTTAGGCGTAATACTGGAAAACATACTAGTTTTTTTTTTGCGTCAGACACCTCGTTCGATTGCTGATGATACGACGACAGCTGCTACTCCCGAGACGCTACGCGCCGTGATTCGCCAGTTCAGTTAGGATTGCTGATCGCAGATACTACTACCTGTAACAAGAAACATTCGAGCAGCCCGCTACGAACACGGGAATCCCAACGAGACGGCGACGGGCTAAGCGAGCCAGCCTGCGCGGATCGGGAAACATGGCCCTTCCGGGCGGTGGCGCGACGGCCCACCCCGGCGAGAGCGGTCGCCTCCTGCCCGGATCAGCCAGCAATAATGCCGATCGATCGGCCACTCGTACCCGCCAATGATGAGTAATCGCAACTGCGACAGGGACCAACTCCAGGTAACGCACGCACTCGCCGGCTGCATCCCGGGGAGGCGCCACCCGCGGCGGCGCACCTGCCATTGCGGGCGTGCATTGATAGGGAAACGACATCGATTTACCCTTCTCACGTTCCCCCCGGCGGCCGGGCTCGTCCAGACGCCGCCGGTGCCGATGGTCACCGCGGCAGGACATGTCACGGGGAGAAATTTCAGCGCAGGGCGCGTCATGGCGTGCGCGGCATGCACGACAAATACAAAAAATGTTCGATCGTGTTGACCGTTGAGTATGTCGACATGTCTGGCGTGGATAAGAGCGCGCGCGCCGTGCAGCTGGATGCCCGTCGCCGTCAGCGTCGGGGGCTCGGGCGGCCGAGCGCCGGCAAGTGGCCACGTCCGACCACCAACCGCGGCCAGCTCTTGGGCTGCTCATGAGCTGGTTCCACGGGGGCCGCCATCGTACGTGGCACGGGCCAGGGTGCGCGTCAGCGTCCACGCCCGCCCCGGCACGAGTCTTATCCGGTTCTCGTGCCTATCTGGACGCCACATCGATCCACATGCGTTATAATCATTGCTGCAAACTTCTTTAAACCAGTGTAGCTTCCATGTTTTTTGCAAGATCAGTACTACTACATCTTTCTGAAGTTTTTAAGTGGTGTGGGACTTCAATTTGAGGAGGGATAGCCATGAAAATGGTCACGTGGGATAATTACTTTCAGTATTAGTGTAGTACTTATTACTGTATGTATCTGACGCGGCAGCGTGATACGACTTGTCAGAGCTGAAGCTTCTCTGGCTCGGTCACTCGGACACTTGCATGCATTATTTGCTTTCGTTTTCGAAGCTGTCTGGCCATGCATTTTTAAATTTCGTGGTGAACTCGCCTGCCAAGTTTCCAGTCGAACAGTAGTGTCGTGTTCCCGCGCCTATATAAGAACATCCAAACTTTTTGGACACCACATCACACCTCAAGAAGCAACCAAGAACGCGCGCGGCTGGCTGCACATCATCGACGGCGGAACGAAACGAAAGCAGCCCATAACGATCGCTTCGACTCGACCGGCCATGGACCCGCGGTGCGGCGGCCACTGGGAGAGCTCGTCGGAGGACGTGACGAGGTCGCTGCTGCCCCTGCACGACATCACGGCGGACGGCGGCGCCCACCGCCCCCCCTGCTCGCCGCTCGTCGCGTCGCTGCTCGCCAACAGGTACCTGTCGATCGCGGCGGGGCCGCTGGCCGCCGCGCTGATCTGCGCGCTCGTCGACCTGGGCCCCGGGCACGCCGCGGCGCGCAACATGCTGGGCGTGCTGGCGTGGGTGTTCATCTGGTGGATCACCGACGCCGTGCCGCTGGCCGTCGCGTCCATGGCGCCGCTTTTCCTCTTCCCCGTCTTCGGCGTATCCTCCGCCGACGCCGTCGCCAAGGCCTACATGGACGACGTCATCTCCCTCGTGCTCGGCAGCTTCATCCTCGCCCTCGCCATCGAGCACTACAACATCCACCGCCGCCTCGCGCTCAACGTACGCACATGTTCTTAGCTAGCTAATTGATTCTTCCGGCTCGATGAGCGTACTAACATTGTGCGGCCGGCGCGCAGATCACGTCGCTGTTCTGCGGGGACCCGGTGAAGCCGGCGCTGCTGCTGCTGGGCATCTGCGGCACCACCATGTTCATCAGTATGTGGATCCACAACACGCCCTGCACCGTCATGATGATGCCCGTGGCGACGGGGATCCTGCAGAGGCTCCCCGGCGACGCGGCCGCCGGCGCCGACGCCCGCGAGTTCCGGCGGTTCTCCAAGGCGGTGGTGCTGGGGGTCGTGTACGCGTCGGCGATCGGCGGGATGGCCACGCTCACCGGCACGGGCGCCAACATCATCCTGGTGGGGATGTGGTCCACCTACTTCCCGGAGCAGGAGCCCATCACCTTCAGCTCCTGGATGTCCTTCGGGCTCCCCATGTCGCTCGTGCTCTTCGCCGCGCTCTGGGCCACGCTCTGCCTCATGTACTGCTCCAACAACACCGGCAGGGCGCTCTCCGCTTACCTTGACCGCACCCATCTCAGGAGAGAGCTCAGCTTGCTTGGTACGTACGTTATCTTTCTTGCTCTCTCTCTCTCTCTCTCTCTCTCTCTCTCTCTCTCTCTCTCTCTCTCTCTCTCTCTCTCTCTCTCTCTCTCTCTCTCTCTCTCTCTCTCTCTCTCCCTGCACTTTGAATTTTGAACGAACTCTTGGTCAAACATTTGAATTGTTGGCAACCGTTATCTGATCGGGATCTTCATTCAATTGGTGCCAGGTCCAATGGCTTTTGCAGAGAAGATGGTTCTTGCCGTTTTCGGGGTAAATTTGAACTTTTTTTTCCTGAAACCAGAAACAGAGTGTTACTGCAGCAACACAACTGATTGGATCAATGGCTGACGCTTTTGCAGGGCCTGATTGTTCTGTGGATGACGAGGAGCATTACAGACGACATCCCCGGGTGGTCGGTCCTCTTCCACGGCAATGTCGGGGACGGAACGGTCACCGTAAGTATAGTTCACAACTTCCGATCATTTCTCAGGGGACAATCTGTCACACGAGCTCACAACCAGTCCGCAATGCAGATCATGATGGCGACGCTGCTCTTCATAATCCCGAGCGGCAAGAGCGACGGCGAGAAGCTCATGGACTGGGGCAAGTGCCGGAGGCTGCAGTGGCACATCGTCCTGCTCCTGGGCGCTGGGTTCGCCATCGCCGACGGGTTCAAGGCGAGCGGCCTGACGGACATCCTCGCCGGGTGGCTGGGCTTCCTGCGGGGCGCGCCGGCGCTGGCCGTCGCGCCCGTGGCGTGCGCCTTCAGCGGCCTCCTCACGGAGTTCACCTCCGACGACGCCACCACCACGCTGGTGCTGCCGCTGCTGGCGGAGCTGGGCAGGAGCATCGGCGTGCACCCGCTGCTGCTCATGGTGCCCGGCGCCGTTGGCGCGCAGCTCTCCTACCTGCTGCCCACCGGGTCGCCCGGCAACTCCGTCGGCTTCAGCACCGGCTACGTCACCATCAAGGACATGGTGGTCACCGGGATGCCCATCAAGATGGTCGGCGTCGCGGCTCTCACCGTCCTGCTGCCAACGCTAGGTAATTTTGCTACTCGCTTATTATGCAGCATCCAAGAGTTCAGACTCTGGAACAAGATGATCTGCAGAGCTACGTACTACTCTCACTCTGGTACTGAATCCTGTTCTTCTCTTGATGCGATGCAGGTGTTGCGGTTTTTGGCATGGACCAGAAGGTATAGGAACGTGCTACCGGAAATTCGGTTGGATTTTTTGAACGTTTCAATCTTTAGACTGTAGGTTAGTAGTAGTATCTGGTAGGAGGTTATTGAGGTTGTTGTACAGTGTATAGTCAGTGTCATTGCCTCATGAACGATATGGGGTCGGTCATATTCTTTTCTGTATCTATCTACGAGACGGTATATAAATTTGTATCGAACGGTTTCATTTACATGTGAATATACCGAAATATGCAACTTCTTGATCCTTGCATTTTCATCTGGTGCACATCTTCTGAAACCACAAGGCAGAGTTGGGATGCACATCACCGGCAGACTGTGTAATTGTGTTATGCATAAGCAGCTCCATGATGGTGAGCATATCAAGATCTGTATAAACAATTCCACTATGAGGAACAGGATCGTATGATTGCACCACCTATAAACAAGAGCGCTGCTATACACACGACAGGTGCAGCCGAACTTTGGACGATCCTATTGATCCAACCGTGCATGCATGGGACAAGGTGGAGCGCATCCGCTGGATCCAGGCATCGTCCACTGATTGTGCATTGAGCATCGGCTGCATAGTAGTTCCATCGCATGATGAGTAGCATGTCGCATAACGTCCCAAGCAATGCCTTTATTATTGACACCTTTCCCTGTCATCTTATCACTCCCGGTCATGGTGGAGAACATTCGACACGACATCTTGCTGCATTAAGCTGGTACAGTACTGCTCCCTCCGTCCCATAATATAAGAACGTTTTTGACACTTGTGTAGTTTTAAAATGCTCTTAGGGAGTAGTTGATAAAGAATGATTTGTTTTCTATGAAAAAGGCTGAAACCCCGGAATGGGCCTCGCCCTGGACACGCGCAACCAGCGTGTTTTGTCCACATTTCAATGAAGCTGAAGCGGGCCAACCCGGTAAATAGCAGGTTGGTTCTGTTCCTTTGCTTGTTCTCCATTTATATTTCAAAATAATATATTTGGAAAATGCATTTACTTTATTATTAGAAAGTTTACCATGCATTAAAAATATATTCAAGTAATGCAAAAAATCTCATAATTTTTCAAGGCTGTTCATATCATTAAATAAAATTTTCATCGCATTTCTCACTCATTTTAAACATGTTAATGACATTTTAAAAAGTGTTCATTCATTGTCAATATTTGACCATATTTTTTTAATGTTTTAAATTTTTTCTATTAATTAATACTCCCTCCGTTTCGAATTACTTGTCGCAAGTATGGATGTATCTAGATGTATTTTAGTTCTAGATACATCCATTTCTGCGACGAGTAATTTGGAACGGAGGGAGTATATATGTATGTACAAACTAAAATACATTTTAACAGATTGTACCATTCAAGGCAAATGTTCAGGTGATTTAAAAAAATGTTTGTAACACTCAAAAAATGTTCACATTATTTTTGAAAATAAAATTCACTATGAGTATCTAAACATTGTTCAATTTGCATTTCATGAACGTTCAGTGTGTACTTGGAAATATTCTATGTGTATCAAAAAAATATTCAACATGCGTTACATTGATCCACATGCGTTAATCAATTTTTTAATATTTGAAAATTTTCCCATTATTTTTTAATGATTTAAATTTTCTACGTTCAATGTGTACTTGGAAATATTCTACGTGTACTTGGAAATATTGGCACGCACCTTCGAAAGACTGTACCATTGAAGACAATCAAGACACGAACACTCATCCCTATAACGCATGTTGAATATTTTTTTGATACACGTAGAATATTTCCAAGTACACTCTGAATGTTTGTGAAATGCAAAATTTTCACTATGAGTATATAGAGGTAGTAACATAGAGTAGTAATATGCCCATGTTACTACTCTATGTTACTACCTATTCTGGCTAGTCTAAAAGATGTACTTCCTCCGTTCAAAAATATTTGTTATCAAAATGGATAAAAAGAGATGTATCTAGAACTAAAATATGTCTAGATGCATCCCTTTTATCCACTTTGATCACGAGTATTTTCGGACGGAGGGAGAAGTACTGATCTTGCAAAAAAAATATGGAAGCAACACTGGTTTAAAGAAGTTTGTAGCAATGATTAACGCATGTAACGCATGTGGATCGATGTGGCGTCCAGATAGGCACGAGAACCGGATAAGACTCGTGCCGGGGCGGGCGTGGACGCTGACGCGCACCCTGGCCCGTGCCACGTACGATGGCGCCCCCCGTGGAACCAGCTCATGAGCAGCCCAAGAGCTGGCCGCGGTTGGTGGTCGGACGTGGCCACCTGCCGGCGCTCGGCCGCCCGAGCCCCCGACGCTGACGGCGACGGGCATCCAGCTGCACGGCGCGCGCGCTCTTATCCACGCCAGACATGTCGACATACTCAACGGTCAACACGATCGAACATTTTTTGTATTTGTCGTGCATGCCGCGCACGCCATGACGCGCCCTGCGCTGAAATTTCTCCCCGTGACATGTCCTGCCGCGGTGACCATCGGCACCGGCGGCGTCTGGACGAGCCCGGCCGCCGGGGGGAACGTGAGAAGGGTAAATCGATGTCGTTTCCCTATCAATGCACGCCCGCAATGGCAGGTGCGCCGCCGCGGGTGGCGCCTCCCCGGGATGCAGCCGTCAAGTGCGTGCGTTACCTGGAGTTGGTCCCTGTCGCAATTGCGATTACTCATCATTGGCGGGTACGAGTGGCCGATCGATCGGCATTATTGCGGGCTGATCCGGGCAGGAGGCGACCGCTCTCGCCGGGGTGGGCCGTCGCGCCACCGCCCGGAAGGGCCATGTTTCCCGATCCGCGCAGGCCGGCTTGCCGCTTGCCTGGCTCGTCGGTGCCTCGGTGCAGTTCCCGTGTTTGTATTGGGGCTCGTCGAATCTTTCTTGTTACAGGTGGAGTCGTAGTAGTATCTGCGATCAGCAAAGTCTAACTGCACCGGCGAATCACGGCGCGTAGCGTCTCGCGAGTAGCCACTGTCTTATCGGATCAGTAAACGATCCAACGAGCTGTCCGACGGTGATTTGATTGTGTATGTAGTATTCCAGTTCCACCAATGCTGACCTGTACACGTTAATTAGGAGCTTCACGTACTAGGAGCCTAGGAGACACATGCCCGCGCGTCTGCGCGCCACGGCTGCATGCGATGCGAGTCCCATGACCGCGACCGACAGTCTTTGGCTGGAAGTCATCGAGGCAGGCGTGCCAATTCGTGAGGGCGAATCTGAAGCGAGCACGAGAAGGTTCCAATTCTCCTTTTTCACTCTGGCCTGCATAGTACACGTGCACTGAATATTCCGTTAAGAGTGATTGGTCGACGGGAATCGTTTAGACCCGGCGCGCCGGCCGAAGATTGGCCCGGTCGCGCGCGAGCCGCGTGATCGATCTCGATCGTGCGTCTCCCACGGCCACGAGTGCTTCGTAAGCTACCTTGTCTTTTTTCCCATACGAATCGTTTTTTCCCCTGCCTTTCTTCTGCCCCACGACGCACGATGTCGTTGCAACTCCTCTCGTCCTTCATCTCCGCCCACCGCATCAGGCCGGCATGGGGCCTTGCTGCTTGGGCGAGCTACGACGGAAGGAGAAAACGGCAACAACCAGGATGCTCTTCCCTTCCCTTTTACCCTCTCAACCCTCCTGTGAAACATCATATCCCCAAGGACGAGCTGTGACCGGCAGCCGACAGCAGGGCCGTTCCGGAGATTTCGGGGACCCGGGGCGAAACTAGAACCCGGGGGCCCCTAATATAAACCTCTTTTGGGATATTTATAGGCCTTACATCGATTTACACGAATATGTAAATATCTTAAAATGCATATGTTTCTTTACTATGAGAAAACAATCAAATAAGGCAGTAATGCATACCTCGGCCATCATCAACGCATCATGTGCCACTTTATACTTCTTCTCGTTGATAAGTTTTTTTGCGTTTTGATGAAGCATTAGAACCATCTCGTATAGTAATGAGGACAGTGAGTGGATTTTCATTTACACTATGAGAAAATCATGGAATAGAAAATTCTCAGATCATGGCCTAAACCCTAAACCCCGGGTCGTCGCGCGCCCACAACACATCACCGGACGGCGACCGCACGCACAGGCCAAATCAACAGCGAGAAACTTGGCTACGTACGTGCGTGCCGGGTGGCGAAGGCCAAAGGATCTCCTCTCCTCCTCTGCAATTTGTGCACGGCAGCTTGGCTCCAGACTTCGTGGGTGGCTGCGGATCGATCTGCCGAGTTTCCGTCGACCGGCTGCAAGTAAATGCAGGTAAACTGGAGCAGGGCGTCATTAGCGCGTGTTTTTTTTTCCTTCAAGGAAACTATTAGCACGCGTGATCCAGGCTACAAAATAAACACGTGTTTATCCAGATGCTCTTCTTTCTCTCTCTCTGCAACATTTCTTCATGTCTCGTGTGATCCTCATGGTAATTGGTAATTATGTATATTGTTCTAGCGTGCACGGCAGCGACAAAAAAACTACAATAAACCGAGGATGATAAGATCGTGACGAGTAGTCAAATCCACCACGGTCGTGTAATGCGCCGGCTACCACTTTCTGCCTTTTCATTCTTCCCTTTTTATGTCCAAAAAACATGGCCTATTCGGCGTCCGTTGTGAGCTATGTGGCCTATTTGGCTTCCATTCCGAGCAAAAGAAATTCTTTTGAAATAATCCAAAATAAACCTTGAACTTGCAGACGAAAGCTAAATCGAATCCTGAGCTTCTAACCCTGAAATCAGCACACCGAACTCTATGATTCCGGTATATTTTAAACCTTGTGCGAATCATGTTTTTATTTTACGTAATGTGCGACTTAAAAATACCAAAATATGTAATATTCTCAGGGAATCAAACATGTAATCTAGCACTGCTAAACTACCCTGGCTAACCACTCTAACTGATGACTACGTTTTTTCTCACACTTTTTTTCTTTTTCTATCTCTCCTTTTTTTCTCTGACTTTTTAAAACCTTTTTTTTCCTTTTTTCTGTCTTTTTTTTCTCTCCGTCTTTCTCAGACAAACTAGAGAAGATGCAGATTGGATCAAGCGAAGATGTGAACAACCTCAATTATGATTATGACAATGAACGATGTGTAGCATGTGGTGAAAATTGATGGATGGAGGTGGTGGACAGTGAAAGGGATAATGATGCAGCGGCGGCGTGACTGATGTGAATAGAACTCGAAACTCTAAAGGAACTAGACACTAAGACTAGCAACTCAACACGATGGTACAACCGATAATTCAACTATGCAAGCAATGAAAACAAATTGCAAAGGCTTAGATTGGCTTGGACAAAGGATGAACTAACCCTATTTTTTGTGGCTTTTTCTTGGACAATAGGTAAGAAAATAAATCTAATCTATGGATAACTGGAAATTCTCACCTAGCAACCTGAAAACTGATACCACTTGATAGAGGTGAGGGTCCTGATCTTTCGATGAGATCATAACTATTGATTTGGTGGAGTCGACTTTGACGATCTGACTACAAACGTGCACGACATTGCGCCTTAGAAATCGCTAAACCAATCTCCGAGAGGTTACCAACAATGCCGGAAGCACGATCAGCCTGACCACGACGGTCTATTCCTACATGAAATCGAAGAACGAGCAAGAATATGATAAAAGCAATCTGAATATTGCAAATATGGATGAAGTATTGATAAAGGTAGGCATCCGAGAGCGGTCTTGGTCTGGTCGTTGGACACAACCGAAGTACACGAAGTTGCAATGACTAACTTTTAATTAAACAAATCCCAAGAAAAAAGCTACTAGATTGATCTACTTATATATGAGCAAGGGGTGGCGGCCAAGGAGGTGGGAGAATGTCCCAAGGCATCCTAAAACTAACCCTAGGTCATACAGGGCCCATAGGCACAAGTGGAGGTGATGCAACACCTTTGAACTTGCAGTTTGACTCGGAATCTGCTGCAATGTCAGATTGTTTCATCAAGTTATCCACGCTCCAGACGAATTTGAAGGTGAATCCAATTGGGTTTGAAAGTGCACGAAATATACTTTCCAACAAGAAAACAAATCACCCAAATCGGAGTCCAGATGAAAGAGAAATTTGTGTTTTGAGTCAAGTATATATGTGCAGTCCGAATGTGAGTGCAGAACGTGAGAGACTTGGACTCTATCTTCTCTTATGTTAAAAGTGGCGTGAGAGAACTTGTTGAATAGCACCTAAACGTCCCTTTCTCTCTTATCTTCATATGTGGATTATACAAATGTCCCGTACACCTGCAATTAGACATGATACAAAAGTCTATGAAGTATTTTTGTTCTGGATAACATAAATAACTTATTGAATAGTTTGCGTTAGAAATCACCTCACAAATACACATGTATGCAATATTTTTGGTCATATCCAATGTAGTCATGTCCTCATCAGTCATCACCACCCTCCGCTCTCGGCTACCTCGACCGATGGCACAAAGGGCTACCACCTTGCTTGAGCAACCTCGTTGGTTTCCACTCCAGCCATGACTACCGCGATGAATCGATTGTTACGACTGTGGGGAGTGTCCGTTGGCTTACATTCGGATTCTTCTTCAGTCTCACCGTCTGTGTCGCTACCGTTGTGACTGCGGGGGGTGTTGAGTATAATGATTAAATTGGAAACATATGATAGACTAGGAATTATTCTGGCCTATCTTGTACTCCAAGTAGATCATATACTCCTATATATATATGCCCACGAGGCTCAAGCAATACAACAACAATTCCACCAATCTCTCAGTCCCTTCTAACAGAGAGGGATGCGGTGCCGGGGATGCTGTCGCCGGTGGCGGAAGTTGTCGTGTAAGCAGTTGGGAGGCCGTGTGTGGCGGAAGTCGCCGTGGAAGCAGCTGGGAGGCCGCGGGTGGCGGAAGTCACCGTGGAAGCAGCTGGGAGGTGGGGCTTGTTGTTGCCGCCGGTGAACTCAACGCATGCTGCCCCGCCAGGGCCTGCGACCACGAGGAGGACACAGAGGGGGAAGAGCGCCATCTTCTTTGATCTTCCCAAAAAAATGAAGGTCGCGGGGGGGGGGGGGGGGGAGGGGAGGGGGCAAGCCCCCCACCTGTCTTAGAGATAGAATCGCGGGCGCTGCCGGGGGTGGGGGTGTGGCGCAGCACCCCCACCACGGCTCATGATCTTCGCAATTGAACAACACTTGTGAGATTTATAGGAACTAATTCGCCTGATCATGCCGGCTATTCAATCGGGTCAATCCATTAGGTGATCAACTAAGTGCGGTCATTGATAGCGTATGGATTCAGGGTGGATATAATTGCAATGTCGCTTGCTCCCAACTATGTGGACGAGAACCAAATTCAATTTGCACCTGAGAGGGGGATCCCATCCCATCAGCCATTGGTGTGCAGACCAAGGGTCAAGATTATAATTGTTTGCCATAATATTTTGCTGAGCATTGTCTAGCCGAAGGGTGCTTTGGTAGTTTGGTTAACCTCTTACCGACCCTGTAAGCGAAATAGGATGAACGCCATGTGTTGCCCGCTCTATCACTTTCCATTGAGACATCATCTGCACCCTACCTTGTGATGCTGATTTGCTGGCCATGATAATGCCTGCATGCCATCATTGCTCACCTCTGATTTGTTTGCACTATGCATTTCATCTGGTTCCAATCTTGGTCCGGGATTTCTTTAGACAGGCCAAGTTTTCTGCAATTAATATTTGTAGTTTGATAATGTTGCCGAATACTGCCGTATTTGGTTGAATTTGTCTGTTCATGCATGTCTATCGTCTGGCTCTACTACTATTAATCAAGCAAAATTCCAATACAAGTTTCTATGAAGAATTTTTCCACTTAATTTGTTGTTCTTCCATAAATTGCTATAATGTAAAACATCGAGTGTTTGACATCGAGCGTACCTGTATATGTGCCTTGATGTTATAATGTTCTTTTATTTAACCAGGAGTTAACATGGTTAGAAGAGATCGGAATCGGTTGAAAGAATTTTTCTAAAGACTGTGAGTACTTTGATAGCTGATATAAACAGTTTCTTGCAATTTTATCGTATTGGAAACATAGAGAGGCGGATATGTAGTTCCTCTCTCATAACAATCGCAAGTAGGAGCAGCAATCACATGCATATTATATTTATCAAAATCATCATGTGCAATAGTAGAACACAACCCATCAATATAATCCTTAATAAGCGCAAACTTCTCCGATAAAGTGTAGTTGGGAGAATTAAAGAATATAATAGGACTATCATGTGTGGGTGCAATAGCAACAATTTCATTCTTAACACAAGGAACTATAGCAAGTTCATCTCCATAAGCATAATTCATATTGGCATCATGGCCACAAGCATAGCAATCATCAAGTTCATCAAAAAGGGATATTTCAACCAAATCAAAGGGATCATAGCAATTATCATAGCAATCATCCTTCGGTAAGCACGAAGGGAAATTAAACAATGTATGAGTTGAAGAGTTACTCTCATCAGAAGGTGGGCACATGTGATCAATCCACTCTTCCTCCTTTTGTTCTTCGCTCTCCTCGTCATCTGTTTCATCTAATGAGCTCACAGTGCCATCAAGTTCTTCTTCCATAGTTTCCTACAAAATATTAATCTCTTCTTGGATAGCGGAGACTTTTTCAATAAACACATCAATATCGGCATTGTATGCATAATTCTCATAGCAATATTTTAGTATAGAAAATTTTTCAGGCCTATAAACATCATCATCAAAAGCTTCATACTTTTCACACAAAGATTCAATTTCATAAGCACCCTTAAAAGCAACGAATTCTTCTATTCGTTCCACATCATTGTAATCATATATACCATTAGCATAAGAAGCCAATGTTTCATTATCATTAAATCTACAAGAAAAGGGAAGGTGTCGAGCCTTCATCCTAGAGTAACAAGTATAATCATATCTCTGGAATAAATTCCGAGCATACCAATGCAACATATAAATTTGATCCCATAATAGTTTCTCTTTTTGAGTCAAGCGATAATCCCTAAAGTGTTCACGTTGATCCAACGTGTCTCCCATTATATAGTTGAATGGGGTTTTCTCAGGATTATTAAAGTAGTGCATAATATCTTTCACATAATGTGCATCGAGAGTTTTAGGAGGTTCCCCATCTCCATGAGTAGCAAGTACACCTATTTTTTTTGGTATTTCGTGTTCCATATCCATAACTAAAGATAGAGAACAACTTAGAATAGCAAATAAAAACTACTTAGTGATAAAGCAAACAAAAACACACGAGAATATTCACCCCACGCTATGGCTCCCCGGCAACGGCGCCAGAAAAAGGTCTTGATAACCCACAAGTATAGGGGATCAGTTGTAGGCTCTTCCGATAAGTAAGAGTGTCTGATACGTCTCCAACATATCTATAATTTTTTATTGTTCCATGCTGTTATATTATCAATCTTGGATGTTTTATAATCATTTTATAGTCATTTTATATCATTTTTTGGTACTAACCTATTGACATAGTGCCAAGTGCCAGTTGCTATCTTTCCATGTTTTTTACGTCATAGAAAATCAATATCAGACGGAGTCCAAATGCCCAAAACTCCACGGAGAATTTTTATGGGCCAGAAGGAACACAAAGGGCCCTGGCTACGCCTGGGAGGGTGCCCTGAGGGGGGCACAACCCACCAGGGCGCACTAGGAGGCCCGGGCGCGCCCTGGTGGGTTGTGCCCACCTTGGGTGCCCCCGGACCGCCTCTTTGCTCTATAAATACCCCAATATTCCAAAAACCCTAAAGGCATCGACGAAATATTCATCCAGCCGCCGCAGAGTCCAGAACCACCAGATCCAATCTAGACACCATCTCAGATGGGGTTCACCACCTCCATTGGTGCCTCTCCGATGATGCGTGAGTAGTTCTTTGTAGACCTTCGGGTTCGTAGTTAGTAGCTAGATGGCTTTCTCTCTCTCGCTGGATTCTCAAAACAATGGTCCCTTGGAGATCCATATGATGTAACACCTTTTGCGATGTGTTTGTTGGGATCTGATGAACTTTGAGTTTATGATCAGTTATATCTTTTTATATCCATGAAAGTTATTTGAGTTTCTTTGATCTCTTATATGCATGATTGCTTATAGCCTCGTATTTCTTCTCCGATATTTGGGTTTTGTTTGGCCAACATGATCTATTTATCTTGCAATGGGAAGAAGTGCTTTGTAGTGGGTTCGATCTTATGGTGCTTGATCCCAGTGACAGAAAGGGAAACGACACGTATGTATCGTTGCTACTAAGGATAAAATGATGGGGTATATCTCTACATAGATAGATCTTGTCTACATCATGTCATCGTTCTTATTGCATTACTCCGTTTCTCCATGAACTTAATACACTAGATGAATGTTGGATAGCGGTCGATGTGTGGAGTCATAGTAGTAGATGCAGGCAGGAGTCGGTCTACTAATTTTGGATGTGATGCCTATATAATGATCATTGCCTGGATATCGTCATGACTATTTGAAGTTCTATCAATTGCCCAACAGTAATTTGTTTACCCACCATTTGCTATTTTTCTCGAGAGAAGCCACTAGTGAAACCTACGGCCCCGGGTCTTCTTTCTTATTTATTTGCTTTGCGATCTACTTTTTCCTTGCATTTTTTTCAGATCTATTAAACCAAAAAATATAAAAATACCTTTCTGCAATTTATTCTTATTTATTTTATTTGGCGTTTGATCTATCAATTTACTACAAAATTATCTCACGCCCGTTTGCCTATCTTGAGGCACTGTACCCGTAAGGGATTGACAACCCCTTTAACACGTCGGATGGCGAGGATTTGTTATCTATGTGCAGGGGCTCTTTACGTTGTGTTGCTTGGTTCTCCTACTGGTTTGATAACCCTGATTTCATAACTGAGGGAAATACTGATATGTCTGCAACGTATCTATAATTTTTTATTGTTCCATGCTATTATATATTCTGTTTTGGATGTTTAATGGGCTTATTTATACACTTTCATATTATTTTTGGGACTAACCTATTAACCAGAGGCCCAACCCAAATTGCTATTTTTTTTGCCTATTTCAGTGTTCCGGAGAAAAAGAATATCAAACGGAGTCCAAACGGAATGAAACCTTTGGGAGCGTGATTTTTGGAACAAACGTGATCCAGAGGACTTGGGGTGGACGTCAAGCAACCAACGAGGAGGCCACGAGGCAGGAGGGCGCGCCCTCCACCCTCGTGGGCCCCTCATGGCTCCACCGACCTACTTCTTCCTCCTATATATATACCTATGTACCCCCAAACCATCGAGGAGCACCACGAAAACCTAATTCCACCGCCGCAACCTTCTGTACCCGTGAGATCCCATCTTGGGGCCTTTTCCGGCGTCCTGCCGGAGGGGGCATTGATCACGAAGGGCTTCTACATCAACACCATAGCCTCTCCGATGATGTGAGTAGTTTACCTCAGACCTTCGGGTCCATAATTATTAGCTAGATGACTTCTTCTTTCTCTTTGGATCTCAATACAAAGTTCTCCTTGATTCTCTTGAAGCTCTATTCGACGTAATCTTGTTTTGCGGTGTGTTTGTCGAGATCCGATGAATTGTGGGTTTATGATCCAGATTATCTATCAACAATATTTGAATCTTCTCTGATTTCTTTTATGTATGATTGGTTATCTTTGCAAGTCTCTTCGAATTATCAGTTTGGTTTGTCCTACTAGATTGATCTTTCTTGCAATGGGAGAAGTGCTTAGCTTTGGGTTCAATCTTGCGGTGCTCGATCCCAGTGACAGTAGGGGAAACGACACGTATTGTATTGTTGCCATCAAGGATAAAAAGATGGGGTTTATATCATATTGCATGAGTTTATCCCTCTACATCATGTCATCTTGCTTAAAGAGTTACTCCGTTCTTATGAACTTAATACTCTAGATGCATGCTGGATAGCGGTCGATGTGTGAAGTAATAGTAGTAGATGCAGGCAGGAGTCAGTCTACTTGTCACGGACGTGATGCCTATATACATGATCATACCTAAATATTCTCATAACTATGCTCAATTCTATCAATTGCTCGACAGTAATTTGTTCACCCCCCATAATACTTATGTTATCTTGAGAGAAGCCACTAGTGAAACCTATGGCCCCCGGGTCTATTCTCCATCATATTAACCTTCCGTCAACAAGCTATTTCTATCTTTGTTTACTTTGCAATCTTTACTTTTAATCTTTATCATAAAAATACCAAAAATATTATCTTATCATCTCTATCAGATCTCACTTTTGCAAGTGGTCGTGAAGGGATTGACAACCCCTTTATCGCGTTGGTTGCAAGGTTCTTATTTGTTTGTGTAGGTACAAGGGACTTGAGTGTGGCCTCCTACTGGATTGATACCTTGGTTCTCAAAAACTGAGGGAAATACTTACGCTACTTTGCTGCATCACCCTTTCCTCTTCAAGGTAAAACCAACTCAGTGCTCAAGAGGTAGCAAGAAGGATTTCTGGCGCCGTTGTCGGGGAGTCTACGCACAAGTCAACATACCAAGTAACCATCACAAACTCTTATCCCTCACATTACATTATTTGCCATTTGCCTCCCGTTTTCCTCTCCCCACTTCACCCTTACCGTTTTATTCACCCTCTTTTCCGTTCGCCTCTTTTTCGCTTGCTTCTTGTTTTGCTTGTGTGTTGGATTGCTTGCTTGTCACGATGGTTCAAGATAATACTAAATTGTGTGACTTTGCCAATACCAACAACAATGATTTTCTTAGCACTCTGATTGCTCCTCTTACCGATGCTGAATATTGTGAAATTAATGGTGCTTTGCTGAATCTTGTCATGAAAGATCAATTTGCCGGCCTTCCTAGTGAAGATGCTACTACCCATCTAAATAGCTTTGTTGATTTGTGTGATATGCAAAAGAAGAAAGATGTGGACAGTGATATTGTTAAATTGAAGCTATTTCCGTTTTCTCTTAGAGATCGCGCTAAAACTTGGTTTTCGTCTTTGCCTAAAAATAGTATTGATTCTTGGAATAAGTGCAAAGATGCTTTTATCTCTAAGTATTTCCCTCCCGCTAAGATCATCTCTCTTAGAAACAATATTATGAATTTTAAGCAACTTGATCATGAACATGTTGCACAAGCTTGGGAGAGGATGAAATTAATGATACGTAATTGCCCTGCACATGGTTTGAATTTATGGATGATTATACAAAAATTTTATGCCGGATTGAATTTTGCTTCTAGAAATCTTTTAGATTCGGCCGCGGGAGGCACTTTTATGGAAATCACTTTAGGATAAGCTACTAAACTCCTAGATAATATTATGGTTAATTATACTCAATGGCACACTGAAAGATCTACAAGTAAAAAGGTTCATGCGATTGAAGAAATTAATGTTTTGAGTGGAAAGATGGATGAACTTATGAAATTGTTTGCTAATAAAAGTGTTGCTTCTGATCCTAATGATATGCCTTTGTCTACCTTGATTGAGAATAATAATGAATCTATGGATGTGAATTTTGTTGGTAGGAATAATTTTGGTAACAACGCTTATAGAGGAAACTTTAATCCTAGGCCGTATCCTAGTAATTCCTCTAATAATTGTGGTAATTCCTACAACAACTCTTATGTAAATTTTAATAAGTTGCCCTCTGATTTTGAGACTAGTGTTAAAGAATTTATGATTTCTCAAAAGAATTTCAATGCTTTGCTTGAAGAAAAATTGCCTAAGATTGATGAATTGGCTAGGAATGTGGATAGAATTTCTCTTGATGTTGATTCTTTGAAACTTAGATCTATTCCACCTAAGCATGATATCAATGAGTCTCAAAGCCATGAGAATTTCAATTGATGAGTGCAAGGAAAGAACCGCTAGGATGCGTGCTAGAAAAGATTGCTTTGTGAAGGCGTGTTCTTCTAGTTTTTATGAGAATAAAGATGAAAATCTAAAAGTTATTGATGTGTCCCTTATTAAATCCTTGTTTTGCAATATGAATCTTGATGATGATGGGACTATAGATGAGTCAACTTTAGTTAGAAGGCGTCCCAATTTTTTTTTGAGTTTTTAGATCTTGATGCTAAAATTGGTAATACTAGGATAGAAGAGGTTAAAACTTTAGATAGCAATGAACCCACTATCTTGGATTTCAAGGAATTTAATTATGATAATTGCTCTTTGATAGAATGTATTTCCTTACAATCTGTGCTAAATTCTCCTCATGCTTATAGTCAAAATAAAGCTTTTTCTAAACATATCATTGATGCTTTGATGCAATCTTATGAAGAAAAACTTGAGTTGGAAGTTTCTATCCCTAGAAAACTTTATGATGAATGGGAACCTACAATTAAAATTAAAATCAACAATCATGAATTCTATGCTTTGTGTAATTTGGGTGCTAGTGTTTCCACAATTCCAAAAACTTTGTGTGATTTGCTAGGTTTTCGTGAATTTGATGATTGTTCTTTAAACTTGCACCTTGCGGATTCCACCATTAAGAAACCTATGGGAAGAATTAATGATGTTCTTATTGTTGCAAATAGGAATTATGTTCCCGTAGATTTCATTGTTCTTGATATAGATGTAAGTGCATCTAGTGCCCCTTAGTGATTTTGGTGTACTGAAGACTTATAGGTTAAGTATCTAATGCGTTTATGAGTGTACACAGATCTATAAGTCTATGAGGAGTTTGATATTTACAGAGAAAGTCGACCCCTAAAAATGAAGTTCTTCGACTGAAGACTTTGATATTCTGAAGACTTTGAAAGTGAAGAAATTGGTGTGACCTTGAAGACTTGGTATTCATTCGAGGAACATGAAGCATGAAGACTTTTGTTTTCGTAGTTTCATTTTCTCTTTCTTGAGTCATAGGAAACACCATACTGTTAAAGGGGGTCGAGGAAATACTAAGGAGAAAATTTCCATGTGATGCTCAACTCAAATCCTACACCTACCAATCCCTTCGAGTGAAGCCATTGGAAATCTCATACAGCTCAGTCAATTTCTTCAGTGACAGAGATGCAGTTCTTCTGGTCACTGAGGACTTTGCTCTGACTGAGGAGTTAGGAATTCTCCTGTGCGAATTGCCTACACAGTGAGGAACATGATACCCCTGAGGAATTTGTACCTCAAATTTCCGACCATTGCTGTGCTGCACGCCAGCTGTCCTAAAAATATCTTGTCCACCTAACGGTCATATCATTGAAGGGCATTTATGTCTTCTCATGTCGGGCTGCTCCCTAGGCTATAAATAGCCGCCCCCTACAACCACTAGCTGGTTGGCTGCTCCGCGAGAACTTGACACTTGTCATTTGAGAGCAACCCATCCTCCGAGGACTTTGAGCGAAAATCATCAAGTGAGGAAAATCCAAACCCAAACCCAAAACACCTACAACCCCAAAGTGATTGAGCATCACTGAAGAGATTGATCCTGCGTGGATCCGACGCTTGTTACCTTTGAAGACTGTGCTTCTTCCAGACGGTTAGGCGTCAAGGTCTAGAGCATCCAAGAGGAATTGTGGATCGCCGAGTGACCAAGTCTGTGAAGGTTTGGAAGTCACCTGAAGACTTACCACGAGTGATTGGGCGAGGACTGTGTGTTCTTAGCTCAAGGAGAATATGGTGAGGACTTGGTGTCCCGAGCTGCGTGCTCAGGACTGGGTGTCCGGGACTGTGTGTCCTCGAGTTTAAATACTCAGCCGCTCCAACCAGATGTACAACTGAGACAGCAGTTGGAACTGGTCTACCAAATCATTGTCTTCACCAAGCTTACTGGTTATATTTCCTCAACTCTTTCATTTCCTCAGTAGTGTGCTGTTTGTTTATCATATCTGTGTTTGAAGACTTTGACTGAAGACTTTCTCAATTTCCTCAGTTCAATTTCTTTAGTCTGTTTGTCTTCATCTTGTGTTATCCTGTGTTTACGCTTTCTGTACTCTGTGTTTGTCTTCATTTCATCATGATGACTATGCTTGAATTCTATTATGTTTTCATCTGAGTACTTATTCCGCTGCTAGTAGTTCTTCGCTAAGGAATTTCCTCACTAGCAAATTCCTCAGTGAAGAATTTCATAAAAATCGCCTATTCACCCCCCTCTAGTCGATATAACGCACTTTCAATTGGTATCAGAGCAAGGAACTCCCTTGTTCTGTGTGATTTTGGTTTAACCGCCTGGAGTTTTAGTTATGTCGACCGCAGGTATGATCAAGGTCTCTGCTGGGTGTCCTTCCTTCGATGGGACGGACTACCCCTACTGGAAGAATAAGATGCGAATGCATCTTGAGGCAATTGATAACGATCTCTGGTACGTTGTGGAAAATGGTGTTCCCTCCGTCACTCCCTCACTGAACGCTACCGATGTGAAGAGATTCAAGCAACTCGACTCCCAAGCGAAGAATATCATATGTGGCCATCTGAGTAAGGGTCAGTATGGTAGAGTGAGTGCTTTGGAAACTGCAAAGCTTATCTGGGATAGGCTATCCAAGGTCAATGAAGGAGTTTCAACTCAGCGTGACTCAAGAGTTGATGTTCTTCGTAATCTCTTCAATCGCTTCAAAAGACTCGACAATGAAAATGTGCAGCAAACCTTCGATCGCCTCACTGACATCTCAAATGAGCTTCAAGCACTTGGTGCCACTGACATCACCGACCATGAGGTGGTGAAGAAATTGCTGAGATCGCTTGATTCCTCATTTGACACTCTGGCACTGATGATACAAGAGCGTGGTGATTACAAGTCACTTTACCCCGCTGATATTCTCGAGAGGCTAAACACTCATGAGTTCCAGCTTGCTGAGAAGAGAGATCTCTACGGTACAAGCTATAGCAGATCACGTGCACTGAAGGCCAAGGTAGTATCTGAGTCCAAAGATGAAGACTCTGGTAGCAGCCTTGGTGATCCTGAAGAACTGAGTCGTGATCTAGCACTGCTTGTGAAGAAATTCCAGAAGTTCTCAGGACGTGGTCGCTTTGGAAAACCCTCAAGGAGCAATGATTCCTCATCCAGTGACTATAAGAAGAGGCTTTGTCACAAGTGCAAGAAACCAGGACATTACATCCAAGACTGTCCTCAGTGGGAAAAGGAATCAAAGAAGAAGAAATATAAGGATTACAGTTCTGATGATGCCAAGAAAAAGAAGAAGTCCTCAAAATTTTCATCATCAAAATCCTCAAAGTCTTCGTCTCATGAGAAGAGCAGCTCCAAGAAGGCTCGGGCATTCATTGGCAAGGAAATGGACTCTGAGGCTGAATCTGAAGAAAATGAGGAAGAGGAACAATCTGAAGATTCTGAGTCTGGTGTGGCAAGCCTAGCCCTCGCTACTGCATTCGTCAGCAAATCCATCTTCAACACTGAAGAAAGTGAACTCGCCAACAAGGCTGATGAAAGCAGTGATGACTACGCTCCCACCTATTGCTTCATGGCAAAGGGTGCCAAGGTACTCAAATACGCCTCCTCTGAATCTAGCGATGACGAATCTGATGAAAAACTTAAGCCTAGCTACTCTAAACTTGCTAAGATTGCTGTGCAACAACAAAAGGCTTTTGAAAAGGTTCAAAACATGCTAGACAAAAGTGATGATATGTTGGGTGAAGAATTGGATCGCACTAAGGCCTTAACTGAAAATCTTCAGAGACTTCAGACCAGGTTTGCCAACCTTCAAAATCATCATAACACTCTCTTATCTGACCATGAGAAGCTTTCTTATGAATATCTTCAAAAGAAGCAAGATCTTGAGAAGCTAAGAGAGAGTTATGAAGATCTTCAGAAGGAGCGCGATTCATTACTTGCTCAACAAATCAGCGCTGCTCAGGAAGAATTTATTCCTCCATGTTTAAAATGCATTGAACGAGAATCTACTAATTCCTCACCTGAATGTTCAAATGCTTCAAATGTTACAAATTCTTCACCTGCCTCTGCTATCACTAATTCCTCATCTGAGGACATTGCTAGTATTACTGACGATGCAGGACTGAAGGAATTGTACATAACAGGCATGTACAAAAGCCTCAAAGGGCATCAGACTCTTTGTGATGTGCTTAAAAAGCAGATCCTCAACAGGAACCCTAGGAAAGAGGGTATTGCCTTTGAGAGGAAACTCAATGCTGATGGTACATATTGGAAGCCTGAGCAGTACCCCAAAACCTCATGGGTTGCTGCAAAGGAACCTCCAGTTGATCCATCTAATTTATCTGGCTATACATGTGAATCTTCTCATTCTTCTGATGAGTCTTTTGACTCCAACTATAAACTGTTCAAAAATCAGAATGGTGAAGTATTTGCTAGATATGTTGGCACTAACTGCAGGAACGGTTCTCCTGTGAAGAAAATCTGGGTTCCCAAAAGGCGCCTTGAAAGTCTTCAGGTGAATGTCCTCATGACACCACCTGTGAGGAAAAGGAACCTCAGATCAAATTCTTCATATGGACCAAATTCTTCATATGAGCATTATTCTTCATATGGATCCAAGTCCTCATACGGACCAAATTCCTCAAGGGGATCAAATTCCTCACATGGATCAAAGTCCTCATATGAACATCATCGTGCTAACAACTCTGTTTCGCAGGGAAGAGCCAAGGGCTATGAATATGAGCATTATTCTTTAAATTATTATGTTCATAAGTCCTCGAAGAATTTCTCTGCTTATGCATATGCTTACCCTAACCCCTCTTATGTGAAACGAAATGGTTTGGCTGCTTTGCCACCATTCTCATATGGAGCTCGCAGAGTGATGAACTCTTTGCCACCCCTTCAGATGTGGGTGGTGAAGAAAAGGAACTAATCCCTTCTGCAGGGTCAGGTCTCCAGATGTGAAATAACGTCTGAAGAATTTGCCGGGGACCTGACAAAAAGTGCCTGAAAGGATGCAGGCTAACCATGATGAAATGAACTTTCATTTCACACGTCCTCCCTCTGTTTTATCTGTCTACTACTTGATGAAATTGATCTGATGAATTGTGATATCATATTCTTCACTGCTGAAGTATATGAGGTCGTAAGTTGCACTAATTCATCTGCAGGATGATCAACCCAAAGCCACTGAATGGGTACTTGATAGTGGATGTACAAATCACATGACTGGTGACAAGAATCTGTTAATGGATGCTCCCTTATCAGCGTCACACATGAAGCATATCATCTTCGCTGATAAAAGCAAAAGTCAGGTATTGGGTCTTGGTAAGGTTGCTATCACAAAGGATCGACACATGGACAAAGTCATGCTTGTTGAGTCCTTAGGATATAATCTTATGTCTGTCTCAATGCTTTGTGATCTTGATATGGTTGTTGTCTTTGGCAAGTATCGTTGTGTTGTGATTATGGAAGCTGACAATTCCAAAGTCTTCGAAGGCTTTAGGAGAGGAGACTTGTATATTGTTGATTTCTCTGCAGATTCACAACCAGCTGTGTGCCTACTTGCAAAAGCTTCAGAAGGATGGCTATGGCATCGACGACTTGGTCATGCAGGCATGAGGAATTTGAACACGCTTGCGAAGAAGAAACATGTCATTGGCATTGAGAATGTCAAATTCCTCAAGGATCACTTGTGTGGTGCCTGTGAAGCTGGAAAGATGACAAAGGCCAAGCATCCAGCGAAGACTATCATGACCACTACTCATCCATTTGAATTGCTTCACATGGATCTCTTCGGTCCTAACCATTATTCCTCTGTTTCGAATGAAGCATCTCAATATGGCTTTGTTATTGTTGACGATTACTCTCGTTACACATGGGTACACCTTGTCTCTTACAAAACTAAAGTGCAGGAAGTCTTCAAACGATTTTCCTAGAGGGCTTCAACCAACTTTGGTGTGAAGATTAAGCACATCAGAAGTGACAACGGCACTGAGTTCAAGAATTCGGGTCTTGATGACTACCTTGATGAACTTGGTATTACTCATGAGTTATCTGCTCCTTATACTCCTCAACAGAATGGCGTCGTGGAGCGCAAGAACAGGACTCTTGCTGAGATGGCTCGCACTATGCTCGATGAGTACAAAACCCCTCGTCGTTTCTGGGTTGATGCAATTGATACTGCGTGCCATATCATCAACAGAGTATATCTTCACAAATTCTTCAAGAAGACTGCATATGAACTCCTCACTGACAAGAAACCTAATGTAAGTTATTTCAAAGTCTTCGGTGCTAAATGCTGGATTAGAGATCCTCATCACAACTCTAAATTTGCACCGAAAGCACATGAAGGTTTTATGCTTGGTTACGGAAAGGACTCGCACACCTACAGAGTCTTCAACAATGTTCTTCACAAGATTGTTGAAACTGTAGATGTGTGGTTCGATGAAACTAATGGCTCGCAAAGAGAGCACCTACCTTCTGTGTTAGATGAACCTGCACCTGAGGATTCAATCAAGCACAAGGCTACTGAAGATGTCATTCCTACTGAAGAATCTGCTGAAGAATTCATTCCAGAACGTGAAGAACGTCGAGCTGATGCACCTGAAGAAAATGCTGAGGAAATTGATGGTGAAGAAAATGCTGATCAAATTCCTCAACGACAACCAGCTCACCCTCGCGTTGCAAAAGAAGTGCAAGTGGAGAAGATCATCGATGACATTAGAGCACCAGGTCCTCTCACACGCTCAAAAGCTTCACATCTATCTAACTTTTGTGGGCACTTTGCTTTTGTCTCTATCACAGAGCCCACTAAGGTAGATGAAGCATTTCTGGAGCCTGAGTGGATTCAGGCCATGCAAGAAGAATTACATCAGTTCAAGCTCAACAACGTATGGGAACTAGTCGATCGTCCCGGTCCTTGCAAGCATAACATCATTGGCACAAAGTGGATCTACCACAAAAAAGCAAGATGAAAATGGTGTTGTGGTGAGGAATAAGGCACGACTAGTAGCTCAAGGCTATACACAGGTTGAAGGAATTGATTTCGATGAAACTTTTGCACCTGTTGCTAGACTTGAGGCTATTCGCATATTGCTTGCTTATGCTAACCATCATGATATCATCTTACACCAAATGGATGTGAAAAGTGCATTCCTCAATGGTAAGCTTGAGGAAGAAGTATATGTTGCTCAACCACCAGGTTTTGAAGATCCAAAGCATCCCGACAAAGTCTTCAGACTTAACAAGGCCCTCTATGGCCTCAAGCAGGCCCCACGGGCGTGGTATGATACACTGAATAAATTCTTCATGAAGAAAGGCTTCACACCCGGTTCACTCGATCCTACTCTCTTTACTAAATTTTTTTGATGGTGAACTGTTTGTGTGCCAAATATATGTTGATGATATTATCTTTGGATGTACTGACCAACGTTATAGTGATGAATTTGCCTATATGATGAGAGAAGAATATCAAATGTCTATGATGGGAGAGTTGAAATTCTTCTTAGGTCTTCAAATTCGTCAACAGCGCAATGGCATATTCATATCTCAGGAGAAATACCTCAAGGATGTCCTGAAGAAATTCGGCATGCAAGATTGCAAAGGCATCAAAATTCCTATGCCCACAAATGGTCAACTATGCACTGATGAAAATGGTACTGACTTCGACCATAAGGTATACCGCTCCATGATTGGTTCTTTATTGTACTTATGTGCATCTAGGCCAGATATAATGCTTAGTGTTTGCATGTGTGCACGATTTCAACCTGCACCGAAGGAATCACACCATAAGGCTGTGAAGCATATTCTTCGATATCTAGCTCACACACCAATACTAGGATTATGGTACCCCAAGGGCTCGGATTTTGATCTCATTGGATATTCAGACTCTGACTATGCTGGTGACCGTGTGGACCGCAAGTCAACATCTGGTACTTGTCATTTCCTCGAACGATCCTTGGTCTGTTGGTCCTCGAAGAAACAGAACTGCGTATCACTATCTACTGCTGAAGCTGAGTACATTGCTGCTGGTTCTTGCTGTGCTCAATTACTATGGATGAAGCAAACGCTCAAGGACTATGGCATCAACGTGAAGAATGTGCCTCTCCTCTGTGACAATGAGAGTGCCATCAAGATTGCTCACAACCCAGTTCAGCACTCGAAGACAAAGCACATTCAAATTCGTCATCATTTTCTTCGTGATCATGTGTTGAAGGGCGACATTTCTATTGAGCATGTGAAGACTGAAGAACAGCCAGCCGATATCTTCACTAAGCCCTTGGATGAGAAGAGATTTTGCAAGTTGCGGTGTGAGCTAAATATCTTAGAATCTTCGAATGTACTTTGAAAAGGCACTCATCCTAACACTTATGAAAAATTGATGACTTAGATGTGCAACACATGAAGAAACGTTTTTATTCAATCAATGAAGAATAACACTCTAAGTGTGTGAAGAAATTAATGAAGAATTTGATTCTCAGAACCCTACGACAATTGTACGCGGTGTCTGAAATCATCATTCTTACACGGTGGGTCACGCCACCACAAAAGTTGAAAATCTTCAATTTGAGTTTTTCCTCAACTTTTGAAATTCTTCAGTTCTTTTTAAATTCTTCAAACTTTACAAAGTCTTCACTTGTGCCGTCGTTTTTCTTCATTGGCTATATATATATATGGTTTTATGTCCTATACAGCATTCACTTATAGCTATTTCTTCAAGTTGGAACTTTTCTGCTAAGTGAATGTGATCGGACCCTTCCCCTCTATGCTATACTCAATCCAATCTATTCACAAATTCTTCATGTGCGTTCTATTTGAACCTCGTTCAAATTCTTCACTGTGTCCTTGTCAGCTGAAGAAATTGCGAACGGAAAGCTAAAACTAATCTTATCCAAACTTTCGGATTTGCCGCTCAAACCATTCCGCATCCCACGATGGATTATTTTATCCACCCACGATCTTACACGATCTCAACCACACAGTACGTGGGTGACACATGTCGCAAGAAGGAGAACGGCCAGGGGCACGTTTGTCCCAAATCTTCGGACAAACAGTTTTTCACTGCGGCTATAAATACCCCCCTTCGCCATCCTCACTTCTTTTACCCCGCTCGATCTCACTCCCTCGCTCGAGCTCTCCAAACCCTAGCGCCGTCGCTACTCCATCGTCGCCGGTGAGGAAAAGCTTCACTGCCTCGACCTCATCGCCGTCGTACTCGCGCCGACCGCGGAAATCTTCACCTCCGCCGCCGCCGTAGACGTCTTCCTCCGCCAAGTTAGGGCGTGGAAGATCTGCATCGACGAACTTCACTGTTCCAACTCCCAGTTCGTCGTGTTCTTCGTTCAGGGTAATTAAAAGCTAATTTTACTGCCCTCGTTGATTCGAAATTTTTCTACAAAATCTTCAAATGTGTTTTATTCGTCAAATCCTCACACACAAAACACCTCACATGTTACCTGTTCTTGACTCATTTCCCTAAGCCTCATTTCCTTCAAGATTCCTCAATTGTGTGGATCCTCGATCTATACAACTCTGGAACCTAAGATATAAAGCACTTAGTGAAATTCCTCAAGACGAATCTGGTCAAATTCCTCAAACTTGTTCTCTATGAAAACCCTCTAAGAACGCATATGACCTCTTCAAATTCCTCGCAACTATACTCTGTTCACAGATACACATGTCCGCTGCTGAATCATTAGGTTCTCATCAACTAAACTCATTTGCAGCGTTCCTCGAAGAAAAGTTGCATACTTCTTCAGAAAATTCAATTGTTCAAATTCCTCATCTGAAGAAAATGGCTGAAGGTAAAAGGCCATAGAAAGGAGGAAAGAGACCTGAGGTCATGACTGCCTTTGAAATCCCTGAGGACATTTATGCTGGGTACTGCACACCTCCTGAGGAAGATAAAAATCAGCGCAAGGTGCGCATACAGAAGATTGAAAGGAGATGGGCACGTGAATGGAGGGAGTACAGATATGTTACTCCAAAATACATGAAGAAATTCGCTGTAAACCCTCCATGCCAAAGACCTCCATTGGCACCTGGCCAAGTGGCTGATCCCACCAGCATCAAGCGTGGTGAGGAATTTCCTAAAGAATGGGCCAAGCGCCAAGCTAAACTGGCAAGGCAAGCCAGAGAAGCAGTGAGGAAATTCAATGAAGACTCTGTTGTTGTTGCTGCTACTGCCACTGAGGCCTCGGTCAAGACGAAGAAAGCAATGCTAAAGAAGCCCGCTCGCAAGCCAAGTGCTTCATCTTCAATGCCCTCACGGCCAAGTTCCTCAGCTGCGCCCTCACGGCCAGAATCTTCAAAATCTTCAAAGCAAATTCCTCATGCTGCTCCTGCTCCACCAAAGTCCTCAACACCTGTGCATCTGGCCTCATGCCAAAGGACGTCTGGCATCTCTATTACCTCTGGTGTCTCAGCTAGTTCTTCAGCTGCACCAAATTCCTCAGCAAGACCCTCACTGCTGAAGAAAAAGGCTACTGTTGGACCCGTCACTCGCACAAGTCCTCAGAAGAAGCAGGTAGTCTTCACTGTGCCATCTGATGATGATGAAGCTGATGAGGAAGAACTTACTGAAATCATCAGGGACCGACAAGAACGGGCTGCTAAAGCCAAAGGCACACCTGTGCCCCTGCTATTGGATCCAAAGGCGATCCTAGATTATATTGATCTCTGCCATAAGGATCCTCACACACCTATGCCTGATTTCAAACTGACACCTGGTCAAAGTCACATGCTGACTCACTTCATCCAAGAGGAGAAGTGGAAATATGATAAGGCCAGAGAGATCAAGAAATCACAGTACCGTAAGGAGAAGCTACTGAAGAAAAATGTTCTCTCAATGAAGCCTGAGGAACTTGTCAAGATGCAGGCTGAGATCAAAGCCCTCAGCGATGAATTTGACTCCTACTATGCTGATTGGAAAGGAGCCAAGGTCAGATTCGTGAGGCTGACTGATACCTTCACCAAGGGTGCAACCTCAAAGCCACAAATTCCTCAAGCTGAAGCATCTGTTCAGCAAACTGAAGAACATGCCAGCACCGCTGATGAAGTTCAGGCTGCTGAAGAAAATGCTAGTTCCAAGGTTGATGACTCTGCTCCAGCCGTTGATGAAATTGCCAGGGCATCCACTAGTGGTGCGCCTGAAGAAATTGAAGAAACCAGGGCAACTGCATCAGTTGCGCCTGAAGAAAATCAACCAGATTCCTCAGCTCCACCTGCGCCTACGCCAACTCCAATTCTTCCATCTGCATTGGATGTGAAGAAGACAAAGGCTGCAGAACGAGCTGCTGTGAAGAAAAGGAAGGCATCAAATGCTTCAGAATCTTTAGCTCCCAAGAAGATGAAGCCGATGACAAGCTCTTTTGCAAATCCCATTGATGCCGTTCCTATCTCCTCCGTGCCATCAAAGGACCTTGTTCCTTTTGGTGAAGATTATGAGATCCCTAGTGGATCAGATGAAGAAACTCAATCTGCTGCTTCGTCAGAGCAGATTGATGAAGAAATTGAAGCGGATGCAATCCCTTCAACCCCAATGGTCTCATCACCAATGCCTCAGTTTGATGCAGAAGAGGCTGGTGTTGAAGAACTTGATGAAGATGTGGATATTGGAAGCACCACTCCAGTGATGAATGACGACTTTTGGGAAAGTCAGCATCCCAATTCCCCACTCTTCACTCCCCTGCAGCAAATTCCTCACTCCCCTTCACCAACAGTATAATTGGGCTCTGAAGAAATTCATCCCACTGCATCTGTGAATGAATAAATTCCAGCCACTAGCGCTGAAGAAACTGCTGCTGATACAGACAAGGTGACTGCACCTGAGGAACATCCTGAAATTCCTCAGCCTGAAGAACCTGAGATCGTGATTCCTGAGGTCGTGATGCAACTCACTGACACTCCTCTGCCAAGGCCAAAGGATCCATTCTCACGAAAACAGAAATTCAAGGCTGAAGACTTCTATGGCGAGCACGTGTTCTTCACTGAATACAATCCATATGACTCTGCTCGCATAAGGAAGAGGCGTTTCTGGACTGCCAACCAAGCAAATTTCTATTCCTCAGTGCTTTACAACAAAGACAAAGTCTTCGATCATGCTCATATTCCTCACGTGGATATGGAGTCTTTGCCGTGCTTCACGCCAGTGCTCAGTGTTCTTCACGACGCTGGGCTGCTCAACTTTTGCACAGATATATGCGACTGGAATGAAGAGCTTATTCTTCAATTCTATGCAACATTGCACATCACCGGCAACTCTGAAGATATCAATTCATGGGTTTTGGACTGGATGACTGACAACACCCACCATAAGGCCCCTGCATCTGAATTGCTTCGGGTCCTTCCTCTTAGTCCACCCACTGAAGATGCTCGTTGTGTGTACAACGAACCTGAGCTTTCAAATCATTATATGCAAGTGCTGATGAAGCCTTTGAAGCCAGGGCAAGCTCCTAGAACCAATTTCCTCGTCAAGGAATTAATGTATGTGCCAAGGACTGTCTATCACATTCTGACAAATACAATGAGTCCCATCAAAGGCCACGACTCGTCTGATGAAGAAGTCGTTGGTATCATGAAGAATCTGCTTTTCAACATCATCCATGGCGTTCCCGTCAACTTCCATGATTTCTTCATGAGGACTCTGGGCAACATTGCTATGTCACCATTTGAGCTGAAGCCTTATGCACCTTGGATAATGAAATTCATCAGGATAAGGTCTTCACTCAACTACAAAGCTGAAACGCTCAACCATTGCAGCTACTTGCCTCCCATTGAAGTCCTCAAACGGACATTTTCCTCAGCTGAAGAAAAAGGCAAGGCCACTGCTGTGATAGATGAAGGCATTCGTCCATTGGATGGCCAATTTCGCAAAGCTGCATCTTACTCCACCAATGATGACTCTGCCACACGTGAGTCTGCTGCTAACACTGCCAAGCCAAATCCTCAAGCCACAGCACCCAGGGTGATGACTGACCGTGAGTTACTCCTCAGTCTTCATCAAAAGGTTGATCGCAACCACAAATGGGTCAAGCGTCAGTTTGGTTCAATTCTTCACAACATGACTTCCACACACAATGCAGTGAAGAAAAACCACTACTACCTTCATGAAACCCTCAACCGCACCTGGGCTGTTCTATCTCAAGTGTACAGTGCTGAAGACTTGGAGAAAATGGGTCTCAAAGAAGATTTTGACTGGTTTGCACCTCCTCCGAAGAAATACAAGAAGGTCAAGGTTCCTTCTTTGGTGGCCAGCTCATATTCTTCATCGCGTGCGACTGATGAAAATGAAGACTTGGATGACACTGCAGCAGGCCCTACTTCAACGACCGACCCCAACAACGCTGGCGCTCCTTCATCAACTTGAAAATCTTCAGGGGCGTTAGTCCTCAGATTTTCGATCCTTTTGGTCATTTGATGACAAAGGGGGAGAAATCTGAGTTAGTCTTCAAGCGGGTCTATAATAAGGGCTTATTCGTTTTTTTGCTAAGTTACAACTCTCGTTCTTCCGAAACTTTTATTGGATCGAGTTGTAATCTTAAGTCCGATGGTGCGCTGATACTTTTGTTGCACTATGCTTTGATACTTTGATGCACTATTCTGCATGCTTATTCCCCGTTAATATCATCGCACGCATGCTGAATTACATCAGGCACCATATTTCATCATGCATTTCAAATTCTTCATATTATATGTCAAATGCGTGTATGAATTACAAGATATAGGGGGAGATCTCCATGATTCAACTCTTCAAGTGTGCATTGCTTCAAAAGCAAATTCCTCACTATGCACATCTTCAGGGGGAGTTCTTCTATATCTTGCAATCAAATTCCTCAATATCAGTATTTACACTTCATATATTTATCCCCGTTGAAAACTTAACCTATGTTGTCATCAATCACCAAAAAGGGGGAGATTGTAAGTGCATCTAGTGCCCCTTAGTGATTTTGGTGTATTGAAGACTTATAGGTTAAGTATCTAATGCGTTTATGAGTGTACACAGATCTATAAGTCTATGAGGACTTTGATATTTACAGAGAAAGTCGACCCCTAAAAATGAAGTTCTTCGACTAAAGACTTTGATATTCTGAAGACTTTGAAAGTGAAGAAATTGGTGTGACCTTGAAGACTTGGTATTCATTCGAGGAACATGAAGCGTGAAGACTTTTGTTTTCGTAGTTTCATTTTCTCTTTCTTGAGTCATAGGAAACACCGTACTGTTAAAGGGGGTTGAGGAAATACTAAGGAGAAAATTTCCATGTGATGCTCAACTCAAATCCTACACCTACCAATCCCTTCGAGTGAAGCCATTGGAAATCTCATACAGCTCAGTCAATTTCTTCAGTGACAGAGACGCAGTTCTTCTGGTCACTGAGGACTTTGCTCTGACTGAGGAGTTAGGAATTCGCCAGTGCGAATTGCCTACACAGTGAGGAACATGATACCCCTGAGGAATTTGTACCTCAAATTTCCGACCGTTGCTGTGCTGCGCGCCAGCTGTCCTAAAAATATCTTGTCCACCTAACGGTCATATCATTGAAGGGCATTTATGTCTTATCATGTCGGGCTGCTCCCTAGGCTATAAATAGCCGCCCCCTACAACCACTAGCTGGTTGGCTGCTCCGCGAGAACTTGACACTTGTCATGTGAGAGCAACCCATCCTCCGAGCACTTTGAGCGAAAATCATCAAGTGAGGAAAATCCAAACCCAAACCCAAAATACCTACAAACCCAAAGTGATTGAGCATCACTGAAGAGATTGATCCTGCGTGGATCCGACGCTTGTTACCTTTGAAGACTGTGCTTCTTCCAGATGGTTAGGCGTCAAGGTCTAGAGCATCCAAGAGGAATTGTGGATCGCCGAGTGACCAAGTCTGTGAAGGTTTGGAAGTCACCTGAAGACTTACCACGAGTGATTGGGCGAGGACTGTGTGTTCTTAGCTCAAGGAGAATACGGTGAGGACTTGGTATCCCGAGCTGCGTGCTCAGGACTGGGTGTCCGGGACTGTGTGTCCTCGAGTTTAAATACTCAGCCGCTCCAACGAGATGTACAACTGAGACAGCAGTTGGAACTGGTCTACCAAATCATTGTCTTCACCAAGCTTACTGGTTCTATTTCCTCAACTCTTTCATTTCCTCACTAGTGTGCTGTTTGTTTATCATATCTATGTTTGAAGACTTTGACTGAAGACTTTCTCAATTTCCTCAGTTCAATTTCTTCAGTCTGTTTGTCTTCATCTTGTGTTATCCTGTGTTTACGCTTTCTGTACTCTGTGTTTGTCTTCATTTCATCATGATGACTATGCTTGAATTCTATTATGTTTTCATCTGAGTACTTATTCCGCTGCTAGTAGTTCTTCGCTAAGGAATTTCCTCACTAGCAAATTCCTCAGTGAAGAATTTCATAAAAATCGCCTATTCACCCCCCTCTAGTCGATATAACGCACTTTCAATAGATTGCAATCCTACATGTCCTATTATTCTTTGTAGACCTTTCCTTAGAATGATTGGTGCAATCATTGATATGAAGGAAGGGAATATTAGATTCCAATTTACGTTAAGGAAAGGCATGGAACACTTCCCTAGAAAGAAAATTAAATTACCATATGAATCTATTATGAGAGCCACCTATGGATTGCCTACCAAAGATGGCAATACCTAGATCTATCCTCGCGTTAAACGATAGTGCTTGTTGGGAGGCAACCCAATTTTATTTCTTATTTTTTTGCTTCTTGGTTATGTTTAAGAATAAATAGTCCATCTAGCTTCTGTTTATATGTGGTTTTGTGTTTTAATTAGTGTCTGTGCCAAGTTAAACCTATAGGATCTTCTTGGATGATAGTTATTTGATCTTGCTGAAAATTCCAGAAACTTCCTGTTCACGAAAACAATTGTTACAAATTACCAAAATTTGATATAATACTGATTCCAATTGCAGCATATCAATAAGCAAATTATCTAGGTCGTCCTATTTTGGTAGAAGTTTTAGAGTCCAAGTTTAAGTTAGTTACAGATTACTACAGACTGTTCTGTTTTTGACAGATTCTGTTTTTCGCGTGTTGTTTGCTTATTTTGATGAATCTATGGCTAGTAAGGGAGTTTATGAACCATATAAAAGTTCGAATATAGTAGGTTTAACACCAATATAAATAAATAATGAGTTCATTACAATACCTTGAAGTGGTGTTTTGTTTTCTTTCGCTAACGGAGCTCACGAGATTGTCTGTTAAGTTTTGTGTTGTGAAGCTTTCAAGTTTTGGGTAAAGATTTGATGGATTATGGAACAAGGATTTGCAAGAGCCTAAGATTTGGGATGCCCATGGCACCCCAAGGTAAAATTCAGGGATAACCAAAAGCTTAAGCTTGGGGATGCCCTGGAAGGCATCCCCTCTTTCGTCTTCGTCTATCGGCAACTTTCTTGGAGCTATATTTTTATTCACCACATGATATGTGTTTTGCTTGGAGCGTCTTGTATGATTTGAGTCTTTTCTTCTTAGTTTGTCACAATCATCCTCGCTGTACACACCTTTTGAGAGAGACACACATGATTCGGAATTTGTTAGAATACTCTATGTGCTTCACTTATATCTTTTGAGCTATATAGTTTTTGCTCTAGTACTTCACTTATATCTTTTAGAGCACGGTGGTGGTTGTATTTTATAGAAATTATTGATCTCTCATGCTTCACTTATATTATTTTGAGAGTCTTAAACAACATGGTAATTTGCTTTAATCGTGAAATTAATCTTCCATATTGAGTTCATTGAATATCATGAGAAGTTTGATACTTGATAAGTGTTTTGAGATATAAAGGTGGTAATATAGGAGTGTGCTAGTTGAGTAATTGTGAAACTGAGAAATACTTGTGTTAAAGTTGGCAAGTCCCGTAGCATGCAAGTATGGTAAAAGTTGTGTGACAATTTTGACACATAAGGTGTTCTTTTATTGCTTTCCTTATGAGTGGCGGTCGGGGATGAGCGATGGTCTTTTCCTACCAATCTATCCCTCTAGGGGCATGCGTAGTAGTACTTTCATTTAAGGGCTAATAAACTTTTGCAATAAGTATATGAGTTCTTTTTGACTAATGTGAGTCCATGGATTATACGCACTCTCAACCTTCCACCATTTACTAGCCTCTACGGTACCGCGCATTGCCCTTTCTCACCTTGAGAGTTGGTTTAAACTTCGCCGGTGCATCCAAACCTCGTGATATGATACGCTCTACCATACATAAACCTCATTATATCTTCCTCAAAACAGCCACCATACCTACCTATCATGGCATTGATAACCCACAAGTATAGGGGATCGTAACAGCTTTCGAGGGTAGAGTATTCAACCCCAATTTATTGATTCGACACAAGGGGAGCCAAAGAATATTCTCAAGTATTAGCAGCTGAGTTGTCAATTCAACCACACCTGGAAACTTAATATCTGCAGCAAAGTGTTTAGTAGCAAAGTAATATGATAGCGGTGGCAACGGTAACAAAAGAGTAAAGAAAGCAAAGTAATTTTTTTGGTGTTTTGTAGTGATTGTAACAGCAGCAACGGAAAAGTAAATAAGCGTAAACCAGTATATGGAAAGCACGTAGGCATCAGATCAGTAATGGATAATTATGCCGGATGCGGTTCATCATGTAACAGTCATAACATAGGGTGACACAGAACTAGCTCAATTCATCAATGTAATGTAGGCATGTATTCCGAATATAGTCATACATGCTTATGGAAAAGAACTTGCATGAAATCTTTTGTCCTACCCTCCCGTGGCAGCGGGGTCCTATTGGAAACTAAGGGATATCAAGGCCTCCTTTTAATAGAGAACCGAAACAAAGCATTAGCACTTAGTGAATACATGAACTCCTCAAACTATGGTCATCACCGGGAGTGGTCCCGATTATTGTCACTTCGGGGTTGTTGGATCATAACACATAGTAGGTGACTATAGACTTGCAAGATAGGATCAAGAACTCACATATATTCATGAAAACATAATAGGTGTAGATCTAAAATCATGGCACTCGGGCCCTTGTGACAAGCATTAAGCATAGCAAAGTCATAGCAACATCAATCTCAGAACATAATGGATACTAGGGATCAAACCCTAACAAAAATAACTCGATTACATGGTAAATCTCATCCAACCCATCACCGTCCAGCAAGCCTACGATGGAATTACTCACGCACGGCGGTGATCATCATGAAATTGGTGATGGAGGATGGTTGATGATGACGACGACGATGAATCCCCCTCTCCGGAGCCCCGAATGGTCTCCATATCAGCCCTCCCGAGAGGTTTTAGGGCTTGGTGGCGGCTCCGTATCGTAAAATGCGATGATTTCTTCTCCTCTATTTTTTTCTTCCCGAAAGCCAATATATAGAGTTGGAGTTGGCGTCGGAAGGTGTCCAGGGGGCCCACGAGGTAGGGGGGCACGCTCTAGGGGGGGGGGGCGCCCCCACCCTCGTGGCAGGGTGTGGGCCCCCTGGTCTTCATCTTTGGTGAGGATTTTTTATTATTTATTGTAAGGTATTCCGTGGAGTTTCAGGTCATTCTGAGATATTCTGCTTTCTGCACATAAAATAACATCATGGCAATTCTGCTGAAAACAGCGTCAGTCCGGGTTAGTTCCATTCAAATCATAAAAGTTAGAGTCCAAAACAAGGGCAAAAGTGTTTGGAAAAGTAGATACGACGGAGACGTATCAACTCCCCCAAGCTTAAACCCTTGCTTGTCCTCAAGCAATTCAGTTAACAAACTGAAAGAAATAAAGAAAAACTTTTACAAACTCTGTTTGCTCTTGTTGTTGCAAATATATCAAGTTAGCATTCAAGTTTTCAGCATATATTATAACTAACCACATTTACAACAATTCTCAGGTCTCACAATTACTCATATCAATAGCATAATCAACTAGCGAGCCATAATAATAAATCTCGGATGACAACACTTTCTCAAAATAATCATAATATGATATAACAAGATGGTATCTCGCTAGCCCTTTCTGAGACCACAAAACTTAAATGCAGAGCACCTTTAAAGATCAAGGACTGACTAGACATTGTAATTCATGGTAAAAGAGATCCAATCATGGTCATACCCAATATAAATTAATAGTGATGAATGCAAATGACAGCTCCGCTCTCCAGCTAGTGCTCTTTTAATAAGAGGGTGATGACTTAACATAAAAGTAAATGGATAGGCCCTTCCCAGAGGGAAGCAGGGATTTGTTGAGGTGCCATAGCTTGGTTTTGAAATAGAGATAAATAATATTTTGAGCGGTATACTTTCATTGTCAACATAGCAACTAAGAGATGGCGATATCTTCCATGTCACACACATTATAGGCGGTTCCCAAACAGAATGGTAAAGTTTATACTCCCCCTCCACCAACAAGCATCAATCCACGGCTTGCTCGAAACAACGAGTGCCTCCAACATACATCAGGTCCCAGGGGAAGTTTTGTTTGCAATTAATTTTGATTTAGTTTGCATAAAGCATGGGACTGGGCATCCCGGTGACCAGCCATTTTCTCGTGAGTGAGGAGCGGAGTCCACTCCTCTTGAGAATAACCCGCCTAACATGCAAGATAAGGGCAGCCTTGGTTGATACATGAGCTACTCGAGCATACAAAACAGAATGTTCATTTGAAGGTTTAGAGTTTGGCACATACAAATTTACTTGGAACGGCAGGTAGATACCGCATATAGGAAGGTATAGTGGACTCATCTAGAATAACTTTGGGGTTTAAGGGATTGGATGCACAAGCAGTATTCCCGCTTAGTACAGGTGAAGGCTAGCAAAAGACTGGGAAGCGACCAACTAGAGAGCGACAACAACCATGTACATGCATTAAAATTAATAAACATTGGATGAAAGCATGAGTAGGATATAATCCACCATGAACATAAATATCGTGAAGGCAATGTTGATTTTGTTTCAACTACATGCGTGAACATGTGCCAAGTCAAGTCACTTAAATCATTCAAAGAAGGATACCACCCCACTATACCACATCATAGTCATCTCAATAGCATGTTGGCACGCAAGGTAAACCATTATAACTCATAGCTAATCAAGCATGGCACAAGCAACTATGATCTCTAAATGTCATTGCAAACATGTTTATCCATAATAAGCTGAATCAAGAACAACGAACTCATCATATTTACAAAAACAAAAGAGGTCGAGTTCATACCAACTTTTCTCATCTCAGTCGGTCCATCATATATCATCATAATTGCCTTTCACTTGCACGACCGAATGATGTGAATAATAATAAGAGTGCACGTGCATTGGACTAAGCTGGAATCTGCGAGCATTCAATAAACATGAGAAGACAAGGCAATACGGGCTCTTGGTTAAATCAACAATAATGCATATAAGAGCCACTTCAACAATTTAATCACGGTCTTCTCCTACTGACCCCCCAAAAATAGAAATAAAAACTATTTACACGGGAAAGCTCCCAACAAGCAAAAGAAGAACGGGAAATATTTTTGGGTTTTCTTTTTAATTACTACTACAGCAGGAAAGTAAACTAATACTAATTTTTTTTGTTTTTATTAAGGTTTAAGAAACATACAAGAAGAAAGAAGGAAAAGGAAAATAAACTAGCATGGATATTACAGTGAGAGAGTATGAGCACCGACATCTAGCAATGAGTGTGTGTGAATAAAAATGTAATGTCGGTGAGAAATACTTACCCCCCAAGCTTAGGCTTTTGGCCTAAGTTGGTCTATTGCCAAGGATAGCATGGCGGATACCCGTAAGTGTAGCTGGGGTCGTACTGTGACGAAGAATAGTTGGGATCATATTGTGATGAACAAGACTCTGACTGCCAATGGCTGACAGCCATCTCTGGATCCCAAGAATAAACAGATTGTCGTGGAGGCTCTTCTTGAGGTTCCGGTTCCGGGGCTGGTGCAGGATTTCTGTAAGCTTGGACGGCAGCCCACGTAACGAGATAAGGTCCTACAAATTTAAACAAGGAAGGAGCAGGCAAGGTAATAGTTTCAAGATGATGTTTATCAAAGAATAATTTATATTTGAGCTCTCCATCCCTGCCCTTAACAAGAAAATCATGTGCTATCATACTCTTATAGTGTAGATAAGCACTAGGCAACAATTTTTCTTCTTTCTCATGAAGCCTAATAGCTATGTTAAAATGTGCAGCGAGGCATGAAGCATAAATGCCTCCAAAGATGGGACCCTTAGTACGGTTCATACTTCACCGTCTAGCAATAATTCCATGCTAACAGTGTTATCGCGGTATAAACCATGGAACAAAATAATAATATCAGGAACACTAAAGTTCCGACAGTTCCCGCGACCGGTCAAGCAACGACTAGCAAATAAGGTAAAATAGCGTAAAACAGGAAAATGTATGCTAGTGATTCTTGCATCAGAAACCTTCCTGGTTTCTCCCACAGAGATAGTGTTAATAAACGCTTCCACCTCTTTACGGTGTGGTTCCTCTAAGGTACCCTCAGGGGGTATGTTGCAGACTTTGCAAAATTCAGACAATGGCATCTTTTTAACAACGTCATATAAATGAAACTCTACTGAAGGAGGTGATTCCTTAGGGAAAAAGTAGAAGTTTTCCACAAAAGTATTTGTGAGTAAGAGATACTGAGGA